>OX403616.1:41375532-42687769 GCA_948107695.1 Meliscaeva auricollis
AAGTTAAGTGTTAAGGGGTTTAGGGTTTAAAGTTAAGAGTTTATGTTTAAGGTTTAGGGTTTGGGGTTTAAAGTTTTGTGTTTAGGGTTTAGGGTTAAGGGTTTAGGGTTAAGTGTTTTAAGTTAAGTTTTTATGGTTTAAGGTTTAGGGTTTACGATTCAGGGTTTAGGGTTTAGGGTTTAAAGTTAAGTGTTTAGGGTTTAAGGTTTAGGGTTAAGGGTTTAGGGTTTAGATATTAAAGTTAAGTGTTTAGGGTTTAGGGTTTAAAGTTAAGTGTTTTGGGTTTAGGGTTTAGGGTTTAGGGTTTAGTTTTTAGCGTTTAGGATTTAGGGTTTATTGTTTAAAGTTAAGTGTTTACGATTCAGGGTTTAGGGTTTAGGGTTTAGGGTTTAAAGTTAAGTGTTTAGGGTTTAAGGTTTAGGGTTAAGGGTTTAGGGTTTAGGGTTTAAAGTTAAGAGTTTACGGTTTAAGGTTAAGGGTTTGGGGTTTAAAGTTTTGTGTTTAGGGTTTAAGGTTTAGGGTTAAGGGTTTTAAGTTAAGTGGTTAGGGTTTAAGGTTTAGGGTTAAGGGTTTAGGGTTTAAAGTTAAGTGTTTACGATTCAGGGTTTAGGGTTTAGGGTTTAGGGTTTAAAGTTTAGGGTTAAGGGTTTAGGGTTTAGGGATTAAAGTTAAGTGTTTAGGGTTAATCGTTTAAACTTAAATGTTTAGGGTTTAGGAATTAGGGTTTACGGTTTAGGGTTTACGGTTTAGGGTTTAAAGTTAAGTGTTTAGGGTTTAAGGTTTAGGGTTAAGGGTTTAGGGTTTAGGAATTAAAGTTAAGTGTTTAGGGTTTAGGGTTTAAAGTTAAGTGTTAAGGGGTTTAGGGTTTAAAGTTAAGAGTTTACGGTTTAAGGTTTAGGGTTTGGGGTTTAAAGTTTTGTGTTTAGGGTTTAAGGTTTAGGGTTTAGGCTTTAGGGTTTAGGGTTTTAAGTTAAGTGTTTAGGGTTTAAGGTTTAGGGTTTACGATTCAGGGTTTAGGGTTTAAAGTTAAGTGTTTAGGGTTTAAGGTTTAGGGTTTAGGGTTTAGGGTTTAGGGTATAGGATTTAAAGTTAAGTGTTTAGGGTTTAAGGTTTAAGGTTAAGGGTTTAAAGTTAAGTTTAGGGTTTAGGGTTTAGGATTTAAAGTTAAATGTTAAGGGTTTAAGGTTTAGGGTTTAAGGTTTAAGGGTTTAAGGTTTAAGGTTAAGGGTTAAAAGTTCAGTGTTTAGGGTTTAAGGTTTAGGGTTTAGGGTTTAAAGTTAAGTGTTTAAGGTTTAAGGTTTAGGGTTTAGGGTTTAGGTTTTTGGGTTTAAGGTTTAAGTCTTAAGGTTGAGAGTTAAGTGTTTAGAGTTTAAGGTTTAGGGTACAGGGTTAAGGGTTTAAGGTTGGGGGTTTAAGGTTTAAGGTTTAGGGTTTAAAGTTAAGAGTTAAGGGTTTAAGGTTGGGGTTTAGGGTTTAGGGTGTAGGGTTATGGTTTTAAGGATTAGGAATTAAGGTTTCAGGGTTTAAGGTTTAAGGTTTAGGGTTTTAAGTTAAGTGTTTAGGGTTAAGGGTCTTTGGGTTTAAGGTTTAAGGTTTAGGGTTTAGGGTTTAGCGTTTAACGTTCAAGGTTTAAGGTTTAGGGTTTCATGTTTAGTGTTTAGGGTTAAAGGTTTAGGGTTAAGTGTTTAGGGTTTAAAGTAAAGTGTTAAGGGTTTAAGGTTTAGGATTTAGGGTTAAGGGCTTAGGGCTTAAAGTTAAGTGTTTAGGGTTTAAGGTTTAGGGTTTAGGGTTTAAAGTTAAGTGTTTAAGGTTCAAGGTTAAGGGTTAAGGGTTTAAAGTTAGGTGCTTAGGGTTTAAGGTTTAGGGTTTAGGGTTTAGGGGTTAAAGTTAAGTGTTAAGGGTTTAAGGTTGGGGGTTTAGGGTTTAGGGTTTAGGGTTATGGGTTTAAGGTTTAGGGTTTAAGGTTTTAGGGTTTAAGGTTTAAGGTTTAGGGTTTAAAGTTAAGTGTTTAAGGTTTAAGGTTTAGGGTTTAGGGTTTAAAGTTAAGTGTTCAAGGTTCAAGGTTAAGGGTTAAGGGTTTAGGGTTTAGGGTTAAAAGTTAGGTGTTTAGGGTTTAAGGTTTTGGGTTTAGGGTTTAAAGGTTAAAGTTAAGTGTTTAGGGTTTAAGGTTGGGGGTTTAGGGTTTCGGGTTTAGGGTTATGGGTTTAAGGTTTAGGGTTTAAGGTTTTAGGGTTTAAGGTTTAAGGTTTGAGGTTTAAAGTTAAGTGTTTAGGGTTTAAGGTTTAGGGTTTAGGGTTTAGGGTTTAGGGTTTAGGGTTTAGGGTTTAGGGTTTAGGGTTAAGGGTTTAAGGGTTTAAGGTTTAAGGTTAAAGGTTTTAAAGTTAAGTGTTAAGGGTTTAAGGTTAAGGGTTTAGGGTTTAAGGTTTAAGGTTTTAAAGTTAAGTGTTTAGGGTTTAAGGTTAAGGGTTTAGGGTTTAGGGTTTAGGGTTTAAGGTTTAGGGTTTTAAAGTTAAGTGTTTAAGGTTTAAGGTTTAGGGTTTAGGGTTTAGGGTTTAAAGTTAAGTGTTTAGGGTTTAGGGTTTAGGGTTTAGGGTTTAGGGTTTAGAGTTTGGGGTTTAGGGTTTAGGGTTTCGGGTTTAGAAATAAGATTTTAGGGTTAAGGGTTTAGGGTTTAAGGTTTAAAGTTAAGTGTTTAGGGTTTAGGGTTTAAAGTTAAGTGTTAAGGGGTTTAGGGTTTAAAGTTAAGAGTTTACGGTTTAAGGTTTAGGGTTTGGGGTTTAAAGTTTTGTGTTTAGGGTTTAAGGTTTAGGGTTTAGGGTTTAGGGTTTAGGGTTTTAAGTTAAGTGTTAAGGGTTTAAGGTTTAGGGTTTAAGGTTTAAGGGTTTAAGGTTTAAGGTTTAGGGTTAAGGGTTTAAAGTTTAAAGTTAAGTGTTTACGATTCAGGGTTTAGGGTTTAGGGTTTAGGGTTTAGGGTTTATGGTTTAGGGTTTAAAGTTAAGTTAAGGGTTTAGGGTTTAGGATTTAAAGTTAAATGTTAAGGGTTTAAGGTTTAGGGTTTAAGGTTTAAGGGTTTAAGGTTTAAGGTTTAGGGTTAAGGGTTTAAAGTTTAAAGTTAAGTGTTTACGATTCAGGGTTTAGGGTTTAGGGTTTAGGGTTTAAAGTTTAGGGTTAAGGGTTTACGGTTTACGGTTTACGGTTTAGAGTTTAGGGTTTAGGGTTTAGGGTTTAGGGTTTAGGGTTTAGGGTTTAGGGTTTAGGGTTTATGGTTTAGGGTTAAGGGTTAAGGGTTTAGGGTTTAGGGTTTAGGGTTTAAAGTTAAGTTTAGGGTTTAGGGTTAAGGATTTAAAGTTAAATGTTAAGGGTTTAAGGTTTAGGGTTTAAGGTTTAAGGGTTTAAGGTTTAAGGTTAAGGGTTAAAAGTTCAGTGTTTAGGGTTTAAGGTTTAGGGTTTAAAGTTAAGTGTTAAGGGGTTTAGGGTTTAAAGTTAAGAGTTTACGGTTTAAGGTTTAAGGTTTAGGGTTTAGGGTTTAGGGTTTAGGGTTTAAAGTTAAGTGTTAAGGGGTTTAGGGTTTAAAGTTAAGAGTTTATGTTTAAGGTTTAGGGTTTGGGGTTTAAAGTTTTGTGTTTAGGGTTTAGGGTTAAGGGTTTAGGGTTAAGTGTTTTAAGTTAAGTGTTTATGGTTTAAGGTTTAGAGTTTACGATTCAGGGTTTAGGGTTTAGGGTTTAAAGTTAAGTGTTTAGGGTTTAAGGTTTAGGGTTAAGGGTTTAGGGTTTAGATATTAAAGTTAAGTGTTTAGGGTTTAGGGTTTAAAGTTAAGTGTTTTGGGTTTAGGGTTTAGGGTTTAGGGTTTAGTTTTTAGCGTTTAGGATTTAGGGTTTATTGTTTAAAGTTAAGTGTTTACGATTCAGGGTTTAGGGTTTAGGGTTTAGGGTTTAAAGTTAAGTGTTTAGGGTTTAAGGTTTAGGGTTAAGGGTTTAGGGTTTAGGGTTTAAAGTTAAGAGTTTACGGTTTAAGGTTAAGGGTTTGGGGTTTAAAGTTTTGTGTTTAGGGTTTAAGGTTTAGGGTTAAGGGTTTTAAGTTAAGTGGTTAGGGTTTAAGGTTTATTGTTAAGGGTTTAGGGTTTAAAGTTAAGTGTTTACGATTCAGGGTTTAGGGTTTAGGGTTTAGGGTTTAAAGTTTAGGGTTAAGGGTTTAGGGTTTAGGGATTAAAGTTAAGTGTTTAGGGTTAATCGTTTAAAGTTAAGTGTTTAGGGTTTAGGAATTAGGGTTTACGGTTTAGGGTTTACGGTTTAGGGTTTACGGTTTAGGGTTTAAAGTTAAGTGTTTAGGGTTTAAGGTTTAGGGTTAAGGGTTTAGGGTTTAGGGATTAAAGTTAAGTGTTTAGGGTTTAGGGTTTAAAGTTAAGTGTTAAGGGGTTTAGGGTTTAAAGTTAAGAGTTTACGGTTTAAGGTTTAGGGTTTGGGGTTTAAAGTTTTGTGTTTAGGGTTTAAGGTTTAGGGTTTAGGGTTTAGGGTTTAGGGTGTTAAGTTAAGTGTTTAGGGTTTAAGGTTTAGGGTTTACGATTCAGCGTTTAGGGTTTAAAGTTAAGTGTTTAGGGTTTAAGGTTTAGGGTTTAGGGTTTAGGGTTTAGGGTATAGGATTTAAAGTTAAGTGTTTAGGGTTTAAGGTTTAAGGTTAAGGGTTTAAAGTTAAGTTTAGGGTTTAGGGTTTAGGATTTAAAGTTAAATGTTAAGGGTTTAAGGTTTAGGGTTTAAGGTTTAAGGGTTTAAGGTTTAAGGTTAAGGGTTAAAAGTTCAGTGTTTAGGGTTTAAGGTTTAGGGTTTAGGGTTTAAAGTTAAGTGTTTAAGGTTTAAGGTTTAGGGTTTAGGGTTTAGGTTTTTGGGTTTAAGGTTTAAGTCTTAAGGTTGAGAGTTAAGTGTTTAGAGTTTAAGGTTTAGGGTACAGGGTTAAGGGTTTAAGGTTGGGGGTTTAAGGTTTAAGGTTTAGGGTTTAAAGTTAAGAGTTAAGGGTTTAAGGTTGGGGTTTAGGGTTTAGGGTGTAGGGTTATGGTTTTAAGGATTAGGAATTAAGGTTTCAGGGTTTAAGGTTTAAGGTTTAGGGT
The DNA here is from genome assembly GCA_948107695.1 of Meliscaeva auricollis. Lineage (NCBI taxonomy): Eukaryota > Metazoa > Arthropoda > Insecta > Diptera > Syrphidae > Meliscaeva > Meliscaeva auricollis. The sequence goes on from OX403616.1 coordinate 41,380,634, forward strand.
TTTAAGTTAAGTGTTTAGGGTTAAGGGTCTTTGGGTTTAAGGTTTAAGGTTTAGGGTTTCATGTTTAGTGTTTAGGGTTAAAGGTTTAGGGTTAAGTGTTTAGGGTTTAAAGTAAAGTGTTAAGGGTTTAAAGTTTAGGATTTAGGGTTAAGGGTTTAGGGCTTAAAGTTAAGTGTTTAGGGTTTAAGGTTTAGGGTTTAGGGTTTAAAGTTAAGTGTTTAAGGTCCAAGGTTAAGGGTTAAGGGTTTAAAGTTAGGTGCTTAGGGTTTAAGGTTTAGGGTTTAGGGTTTAGGGGGTTAAAGTTAAGTGTTAAGGGTTTAAGGTTGGGGGTTTAGGGTTTAGGGTTTAGGGTTTAGGGTTATGGGTTTAAGGTTTAGGGTTTAAGGTTTTAGGGTTTAAGGTTTAAGGTTTAGGGTTTAAAGTTAAGTGTTTAAGGTTTAAGGTTTAGGGTTTAGGGTTTAAAGTTAAGTGTTCAAGGTTCAAGGTTAAGGGTTAAGGGTTTAGGGTTTAGGGTTAAAAGTTAGGTGTTTAGGGTTTAAGGTTTTGTTGTTTAGGGTTTAAAGGTTAAAGTTAAGTGTTTAGGGTTTAAGGTTGGGGGTTTAGGGTTTCGGGTTTAGGGTTATGGGTTTAAGGTTTAGGGTTTAAGGTTTTAGGGTTTAAGGTTTAAGGTTTGAGGTTTAAAGTTAAGTGTTTAGGGTTTAAGGTTTAGGGTTTAGGGTTTAGGGTTTAGGGTTTAGGGTTTAGGGTTTAAGGGTTTAAGGTTTAAGGTTAAAGGTTTTAAAGTTAAGTGTTAAGGGTTTAAGGTTAAGGGTTTAGGGTTTAAGGTTTAAGGTTTTAAAGTTAAGTGTTTAGGGTTTAAGGTAAAGGGTTTAGGGTTTAGGGTTTAGGGTTTAAGGTTTAGGGTTTTAAAGTTAAGTGTTTAAGGTTTAAGGTTTAGGGTTTAGGGTTTAGGGTTTAAAGTTAAGTGTTTAGGGTTTAGGGTTTAGGGTTTAGAGTTTGGGGTTTAGGGTTTAGGGTTTCGGGTTCAGAGTTAAGATTTTAGGGTTTAGGGTTTAGGGTTTAAGGTTTAAAGTTAAGTGTTTAGGGTTTAGGGTTAAGGGTTTAGGGTTGAGGGTTTTGGGTTGAGGGTTTAAAGTTAAGTGTTTAGGGTTTAAGGTTTAACGATTAAGGTTTAAGGTTTAGGGTTTAAAGTTAAGTGTTTAGGGTTTAGGGTTTAGGGTTTAAAGTTAAGTATTTAGGGTTTAGGGTTTAGGGTTTAGGGTTTAAAGTTAAGTATTTAGGGTTTAAGGTTTAGGGTTTAGGGTTTTGGGTTTAAAGTTAAGTGTTTAAGGCTTAAGGTTTAAGGTATAGGGTTTTTGGGTTAAAGGTTTAGGGTTTAAGGTTTAAAGTTAAGTAATTGGGGTTTAAGGTTTTGGGTTTAGGGTTTAGGGTTTAAGTTTGGGGGTTTAAGGTTTTAGGGTTTAAGGTTTAAGGTTTAGGGTTTTAAATATAATTGTTTAAGGTTTAAGGTTTAGGGTTTAGGGTTTAGGGTTTAGGGTTTACGATTCAGGGTTTAGGGTTTAAAGTTAAGTGTTTAGGGTTTAAGGTTTAAAGCTAAGTGTTAAGGGGTTTAGGGTTTAAAGTTAAGAGTTTACGGTTTAAGGTTTAGGGTTTGGGGTTTAAAGTTTTGTGTTTAGGGTTTAAGGTTTAGGGTTAAGGGTTTAGGGTTTAGGGTTTTAAGTTAAGTGTTTAGGGTTTAAGGTTTAGGGTTTACGATTCAGGGTTTAGGGTTTAGGGTTTAAAGTTAAGTGTTTAGGGTTTAAGGTTTAGGGTTTAGGGTTTAGGGTTTAGGGTATAGGATTTAAAGTTAAGTGTTTAGGGTTTAAGGTTTAGGGTTAAGGGTTTAGGGTTAAGGGTTTTAAGTTAAGTGTTTAGGGTTTAAGGTTTAAAGCTAAGTGTTAAGGGGTTTAGGGTTTAAAGTTAAGAGTTTACGGTTTAAGGTTTAGGGTTTGGGGTTTAAAGTTTTGTGTTTAGGGTTTAAGGTTTAGGGTTAAGGGTTTAGGGTTTAGGGTTTTAAGTTAAGTGTTTAGGGTTTAAGGTTTAGGGTTTACGATTCAGGGTTTAGGGTTTAGGGTTTAAAGTTAAGTGTTTAGGGTTTAAGGTTTAGGGTTTAGGGTTTAGGGTTTAGGGTATAGGATTTAAAGTTAAGTGTTTAGGGTTTAAGGTTTAAGGTTAAGGGTTTAAAGTTAAGTTTAGGGTTTAGGGTTTAGGATTTAAAGTTAAATGTTAAGGGTTTAAGGTTTAGGGTTTAAGGTTTAAGGGTTTAAGGTTTAAGGTTAAGGGTTAAAAGTTCAGTGTTTAGGGTTTAAGGTTTAGGGTTTAGGGTTTAAAGTTAAGTGTTTAAGGTTTAAGGTTTAGGGTTTAGGGTTTAGGTTTTTGGGTTTAAGGTTTAAGTCTTAAGGTTGAGAGTTAAGTGTTTAGAGTTTAAGGTTTAGGGTACAGGGTTAAGGGTTTAAGGTTGGGGGTTTAAGGTTTAAGGTTTAGGGTTTAAAGTTAAGAGTTAAGGGTTTAAGGTTGGGGTTTAGGGTTTAGGGTGTAGGGTTATGGTTTTAAGGATTAGGAATTAAGGTTTCAGGGTTTAAGGTTTAAGGTTTAGGGTTTTAAGTTAAGTGTTTAGGGTTAAGGGTCTTTGGGTTTAAGGTTTAAGGTTTAGGGTTTCATGTTTAGTGTTTAGGGTTAAAGGTTTAGGGTTAAGTGTTTAGGGTTTAAAGTAAAGTGTTAAGGGTTTAAAGTTTAGGATTTAGGGTTAAGGGTTTAGGGCTTAAAGTTAAGTGTTTAGGGTTTAAGGTTTAGGGTTTAGGGTTTAAAGTTAAGTGTTTAAGGTCCAAGGTTAAGGGTTAAGGGTTTAAAGTTAGGTGCTTAGGGTTTAAGGTTTAGGGTTTAGGGTTTAGGGGGTTAAAGTTAAGTGTTAAGGGTTTAAGGTTGGGGGTTTAGGGTTTAGGGTTTAGGGTTATGGGTTTAAGGTTTAGGGTTTAAGGTTTTAGGGTTTAAGGTTTAAGGTTTAGGGTTTAAAGTTAAGTGTTTAAGGTTTAAGGTTTAGGGTTTAGGGTTTAAAGTTAAGTGTTCAAGGTTCAAGGTTAAGGGTTAAGGGTTTAGGGTTTAGGGTTAAAAGTTAGGTGTTTAGGGTTTAAGGTTTTGTTGTTTAGGGTTTAAAGGTTAAAGTTAAGTGTTTAGGGTTTAAGGTTGGGGGTTTAGGGTTTCGGGTTTAGGGTTATGGGTTTAAGGTTTAGGGTTTAAGGTTTTAGGGTTTAAGGTTTAAGGTTTGAGGTTTAAAGTTAAGTGTTTAGGGTTTAAGGTTTAGGGTTTAGGGTTTAGGGTTTAGGGTTTAAGGGTTTAAGGTTTAAGGTTAAAGGTTTTAAAGTTAAGTGTTAAGGGTTTAAGGTTAAGGGTTTAGGGTTTAAGGTTTAAGGTTTTAAAGTTAAGTGTTTAGGGTTTAAGGTAAAGGGTTTAGGGTTTAGGGTTTAGGGTTTAAGGTTTAGGGTTTAGAGTTTGGGGTTTAGGGTTTAGGGTTTCGGGTTCAGAGTTAAGATTTTAGGGTTTAGGGTTTAGGGTTTAGGGTTTAGGGTTTAGAGTTTGGGGTTTAGGGTTTAGGGTTTCGGGTTCAGAGTTAAGATTTTAGGGTTTAGGGTTTAGGGTTTAGGGTTTAAGGTTTAAAGTTAAGTGTTTAGGGTTTAGGGTTAAGGGTTTAGGGTTGAGGGTTTTGGGTTGAGGGTTTAAAGTTAAGTGTTTAGGGTTTAGGGTTTAACGATTAAGGTTTAAGGTTTAGGGTTTAAAGTTAAGTGTTTAGGGTTTAGGGTTTAGGGTTTAAAGTTAAGTATTTAGGGTTTAGGGTTTAGGGTTTAGGGTTTAAAGTTAAGTATTTAGGGTTTAAGGTTTAGGGTTTAGGGTTTTGGGTTTAAAGTTAAGTGTTTAAGGCTTAAGGTTTAAGGTATAGGGTTTTTGGGTTAAAGGTTTAGGGTTTAAGGTTTAAAGTTAAGTAATTGGGGTTTAAGGTTTTGGGTTTAGGGTTTAGGGTTTAAGTTTGGGGGTTTAAGGTTTTAGGGTTTAAGGTTTAAGGTTTAGGGTTTTAAATATAATTGTTTAAGGTTTAAGGTTTAGGGTTTAGGGTTTAGGGTTTAGGGTTTAGGGTTTAGGGTTTACGATTCAGGGTTTAGGGTTTAAAGTTAAGTGTTTAGATTTTAAGGTTTAGGGTTAAGGTTTTAGGGTTTAGGGATTAAAGTTAAGTGTTTAGGGTTTAGGGGCTAAAGTTAAGTGTTTAGGGTTTAGGGTTTAGGGTTAAGGGTTTAGGGTTAAGGGTTTAGTTTTTAGGGTTTAGGGTTAAGGGTTTAGGGTTTAGGGTTTAGGGTTTAAAGTTAAGTGTTTACGATTCAGGGTTTAGGGTTTAGGGTTTAAAGTTAAGTGTTTAGGGTTTAAGGTTTAGGGTTAAGGGTTTAGGGTTTAGGGTTTAAAGTTAAGTGTTAAGGGCTTTAGGGTTTAAAGTTAAGAGTTTGCGGTTTAAGGTTTAGGGATTAGGGTTTAAAGTTTTGTGTTTAGGGTTTAAGGTTTAGGGTTTAGGTTTTTAAGTTAAGTGGTTAGGGTTTAAGGTTTAGGGTTAAGGGTTTAGGGTTTAAAGTTAAGTGTTTACGATTCAGGGTTTAGGGTTTAGGGTTTAGGGTTTAAAGTTTAGGGTTAAGGGTTTAGGGTTTAGGGATTAAAGTTAAGTGTTTAGGGTTAAGGGTTTAAAGTTAAGTGTTTAGGGTTTAGGGTTTAGGGTTTAGGGTTTAGGGTTTAGGGTTTAGGGTTTAGGGTTTAAAGTTAAGTTAAGGGTTTAGGGTTTAGGATTTAAAGTTAAATGTTAAGGGTTTAAGGTTTAGGGTTTAAGGTTTAAGGGTTTAAGGTTTAAGGTTTAGGGTTAAGGGTTTAAAGTTTAAAGTTAAGTGTTTACGATTCAGGGTTTAGGGTTTAGGGTTTAGGGTTTAAAGTTTAGGGTTGAGGGTTTAAGGTTTACGGTTTACGGTTTAGGGTTTGGGGTTTAGGGTTTAGGGTTTAGGGTTGAGGGTTTAGGGTTTAGGGTTTAGGGTTAAGGGTTTAGGGTTTAGGGTTTAGGGTTTAGGGTTTAGGGTTAAGGGTTTAGGGTTTAGGGTTTATGGTTTAGGGTATAAAGTTAAGTTTAGGGTTTAGGGTTAAGGATTTAAAGTTAAATGTAAAGGGTTTAAGGTTTAAGGTTTAAGGGTTTAAGGTTTAAGGTTTAGGGTTAAAAGTTCAGTGTTTAGGGTTTAAGGTTTAGGGTTTAGGGTTTAAAGTTAAGTGTTAAGGGGTTTAGGGTTTAAAGTTAAGAGTTTGCGGCTTAAGGTTTAAGGTTTAGAGTTTAGGGTTTAGGGTTTAGGGTTTAAAGTTAAGTGTTAAGGGGTTTAGGGTTTAAAGTTAAGAGTTTATGTTTAAGGTTTAGGGTTTGGGGTTTAAAGTTTTGTGTTTAGGGTTTAGGGTTAAGGGTTTAGGGTTTAGTGTTTTTAGTTAAGTGTTTATGGTTTAAGGTTTAGGGTTTACGATTCAGGGTTTAGGGTTTAGGGTTTAAAGTTAAGTGTTTAGGGTTTAAGGTTTAGGGTTAAGGGTTTAGGGTTTAGATATTAAAGTTAAGTGTTTAGGGTTTAGGGTTTAAAGTTAAGTGTTTTGGGTTTAGGGTTTAGGGTTTAGTTTTTAGTTTTTAGCGTTTAGGATTTAGGGTTTAAAGTTAAGTGTTTACGATTCAGGGTTTAGGGTTTAAATATAAGTGTTTAGGGTTTAAGGTTTAGGGTTAAGGGTTTAGGGTTTAGGGTTTAAAGTTAAGAGTTTACGGTTTAAGGTTAAGGGTTTGGGGTTTAAAGTTTTGTGTTTAGGGTTTAAGGTTTAGGGTTAAGGGTTTAGGGTTTTAAGTTAAGTGGTTAGGGTTTAAGGTTTAGGGTTAAGGGTTTAGGGTTTAAAGTTAAGTGTTTACGATTCAGGGTTTAGGGTTTAGGGTTTAGGGTTTAAAGTTTAGGGTTAAGGGTTTAGGGTTTAGGGATTAAAGTTAAGTGTTTATTGTTAAGGGTTTAAAGTTAAGTGTTTAGGGTTTAGGGTTTAGGGTTTAGGGTTAAGGGTTTACGGTTTAGGGTTTACGGTTTAGGGTTTACGGTTTAGGGTTTAAAGTTAAGTGTTTAGGGTTTAAGGTTTAGGGTTTACGATTCAGGGTTTAGGGTTTAGGGTTTAAAGTTAAGTGTTAAGGGGTTTAGGGTTTAAAGTTAAGAGTTTACGGTTTAAGGTTTAGGGTTTGGGGTTTAAAGTTTTGTGTTTAGGGTTTAAGGTTTAGGGTTAAGGGTTTAGGGTTAAGGGTTTTAAGTTAAGTGTTTAGGGTTTAAGGTTTAAAGCTAAGTGTTAAGGGGTTTAGGGTTTAAAGTTAAGAGTTTACGGTTTAAGGTTTAGGGCTTGGGGTTTAAAGTTTTGTGTTTAGGGTTTAAGGTTTAGGGTTAAGGGTTTAGGGTTTAGGGTTTTAAGTTAAGTGTTTAGGGTTTAAGGTTTAGGGTTTACGATTCAGGGTTTAGGGTTTAGGGTTTAAAGTTAAGTGTTTAGGGTTTAAGGTTTAGGGTTTAGGGTTTAGGGTTTAGGGTATAGGATTTAAAGTTAAGTGTTTAGGGTTTAAGGTTTAAGGTTAAGGGTTTAAAGTTAAGTTTAGGGTTTAGGGTTTAGGATTTAAAGTTAAATGTTAAGGGTTTAAGGTTTAGGGTTTAAGGTTTAAGGGTTTAAGGTTTAAGGTTTAGGGTTAAAAGTTCAGTGTTTAGGGTTTAAGGTTTAGGGTTTAGGGTTTATAGTTAAGTGTTTAAGGTTTAAGGTTTAGGGTTTAGGGTTTAGGTTTTTGGGTTTAAGGTTTAAGTCTTAAGGTTGAGAGTTAAGTGTTTAGGGTTTAAGGTTTAGGGTACAGGGTTAAGGGTTTAAGGTTGGGGGTTTAAGGTTTAAGGTTTAGGGTTTAAAGTTAAGAGTTAAGGGTTTAAGGTTGGGGTTTAGTGTTTAGGGTGTAGGGTTATGGTTTTAAGGATTAGGAATTAAGGTTTCAGGGTTTAAGGTTTAAGGTTTAGGGTTTTAAGTTAAGTGTTTAGGGTTAAGGGTCTTTGGGTTTAAGGTTTAAGGTTTAGGGTTTAGGGTTTAGCGTTTAACGTTCAAGGTTTAAGGTTTAGGGTTTCATGTTTAGTGTTTAGGGTTAAAGGTTTAGGGTTAAGGGTTTAGGGTTTAAAGTAAAGTGTTAAGGGTTTAAGGTTTAGGATTTAGGGTTAAGGGTTTAGGGCTTAAAGTTAAGTGTTTAGGGTTTAAGGTTTAGGGTTTGGAGTTTAAAGTTAAGTGTTTAAGGTTCAAGGTTAAGGGTTAGGGGTTTAAAGTTAGGTGCTTAGGGTTTAAGGTTTAGGGTTTAGGGTTTAGGGGTTAAAGTTAAGTGTTAAGGGTTTAAGGTTGGGGGTTTAGGGTTTAGGGTTTAAGGTTATGGGTTTAAGGTTTAGGGTTTAAGGTTTTAGGGTTTAAGGTTTAAGGTTTAGGGTTTAAAGTTAAGTGTTTAAGGTTTAAGGTTTAGGGTTTAGGGTTTAAAGTTAAGTGTTCAAGGTTCAAGGTTAAGGGTTAAGGGTTTAGGGTTTAGGGTTAAAAGTTAGGTGTTTAGGGTTTAAGGTTTAGGGTTTAGGGTTTAAAGGTTAAAGTTAAGTGTTTAGGGTTTAAGGTTTAGGGTTTAGGGTTTAAAGTTAAGTGTTTAAGGTTCAAGGTTAAGGGTTAAGGGTTTAAAGTTAGGTGCTTAGGGTTTAAGGTTTAGGGTTTAGGGTTTAGGGGTTAAAGTTAAGTGTTAAGGGTTTAAGGTTGGGGGTTTAGGGTTTAGGGTTTAGGGTTATGGGTTTAAGGTTTAGGGTTTAAGGTTTTAGGGTTTAAGGTTTAAGGTTTAGGGTTTAAAGTTAAGTGTTTAAGGTTTAAGGTTTAGGGTTTAGGGTTTAAAGTTAAGTTTTCAAGGTTCAAGGTTAGGTGTTTAGGGTTTAAGGTTTAGGGTTTAGGCTTTAAAGGTTAAAGTTAAGTGTTTAGGGTTTAAGGTTGGCGGTTTAGGGTTTCGGGTTTAGGGTTATGGGTTTAAGGTTTAGGGTTTAAGGTTTTAGGGTTTAAGGTTTAAGGTTTAGGGTTTAAAGTTAAGTGTTTAGGGTTTAAGGTTTAGGGTTTAGGGTTTAGGGTTTAAAGTTAAGTGCTTAGTTTTTATGGTTTAGGGTTTAGGGTTTAGGGTTTAAAGTTAAGTGTTTAAGGTTTAAGGTTTAGGGTTTAGGGTTTTTGGGTTTAAGGTTTAAGGTTTAAAGGTATGTGTTTAGGGTTTAAGTTTTAAGGTTTAGGGTGTAAGGTTTAAAGTAAAGTGTTTAGGGTTTAAGGTTTACTGTTTAGGGTTTAGTGTTTAAAGTTAAGTGTTTAGAGTTTAAGGTTAAGGGTTTAAGGTTTTTAGGTTTAAGGTTTAAGGTTTAGGGTTTAGGGTTTAGGGTTTATGGTTTAGGGTTTAGGGTTTAGGGTTAAGGGTTTAGGGTTAAGGGTTTAAAGTTAAGTGTTTACGATTTAAGGTTTAGAATTTAGGGTTTAAAGTTAAGTGTTTAGGGTTTTAGGCTAAGGGTTTAGTTTTTAACGTTTAAGGTTTAGGGTTTGAAGTTAAGTGTTTAAGGTTTAAGGTTTAGGGTTTAGGGTTTAAAGTTAAGTGTTTAGGGTTTAAGGTTTAAGGTTTAGGGTTTAAACTTAAGTGTTTAGGGTTTAGGGTTCAGGGTTTAAAGTTAAGTGTTTACGGTTTAGGGTTTAGGGTTTAGGGTTAAGGGTTTAGGGTTAAGGGTTTAAAGTTAAGTGTTTACGATTTAAGGTTTAGAATTTAGGGTTTAAAGTTAAGTGTTTAGGGTTTTAGGCTAAGGGTTTAGGGTTTAACGTTTAAGGTTTAGGGTTTGAAGTTAAGAGGTTAGGGTTTAAGGTTTAGGGTTAAGGGTTTAGGGTTTAAAGTTAAGTGTTTAGGGTTTAGGGTTTACGGTTTACGGTTAAGGATTTAGGGTTTAGGGTTTAGGGTTTAAGGTTTAGGGTTTAGGATTTTAAGTTAAATGTTTAGGGTTTAAGGTTTAGGATTTAAGGTTTAAGGGTTTAAGGTTTAAGGTTTAGGGTTAAAAGTTCAGTGTTTAGGGTTTAAGGTTTAAGGTTAAGGGTTTAAAGTTAAGTGTTTTGGGTTTACGGTTTAGGGTTTAGGGTTTAGGATTTAGGGTTTAGGGTTTAGGGTTTAGGGTTTAAAGTTAAGAGTTTAGGAATTAAGGTTTAGGGTTTAGGGTTTAGGGTTTAGGATTTAAAGTTAAATGTTTAGGGTTTAAGGTTTAGGGTTTAAGGTTTAAGGGTTTAAGATTTAAGGTTTAGGGTTAAAAGTTCAGTGTTTAGGGTTTAAGGTTTAGGGTTAAGGGTTTAAAGTAAAGTGTTTAAGGTTTAAGGTTTAGGGTTTAGGGTTTTTGGGTTTAAGGTTTAGGGTTTAAAGTTAAGAGTTAAGGGTTTAAGGTTGGGGTTTAGGGTTTAAAAATTAGGGTTATGGTTTTAAGGTTTAGGGTTTAAGGATTAGGAATTCAGGTTTTAGGGTTTAAGGTTTAAGGTTTAGGGTTTAAAGTAAAGTGTTTAGGGTTTAAGGTTTAGGGTTTAGGATTTAGGGTTTAGGGTTTAGGGTTTAGGGTTTAGGGTTGAAAGTTAAGTGTTTAGGGTTTAAGGTTTAGGGTTTAGGGTTAAGGGTTTAAGGTTTTGGGTTTAAGGTTTAAGGTTTAGGGTTTAAAGTTAAGAGTTAAGGGTTTAAGGTTGGGGTTTAGGGTTTAAAGTTAAGAGTTAAGGATTTAAGGTTGGGGTTTAGGGTTTAGGAATTAGGGTTATGGTTTTAAGGTTTAGGGTTTAAGGATTAGGAATTAAGGTTTTAGGGTTTAAGGTTTAAGGTTTAGGGTTTAAAGTTAAGTGTTTAGGGTTTAAGGTTTAGGGTTAAGGGTTTAGGGTTTAGAGTTAAGTGTTTAGGGTTTAGGGTTAAGGGTTTAAAGTTAATTGTTTACGGTTTAATTTTTAGGGTTTAGGGTTTAGGGTTTAGGGTTTTATGTTAAGTGTTTAGGTTTTAAGGTTTAGGGTTTAGGGTTTACGGTTTAGGGTTTACAGTTAAGTGTTTAGGGTTTAAGGTTTAGGGTTTAGGGTTTAGTGTGTAGGATTTAGAGTTTAGGGTTAAGGGTTTAAAGTAAAGTGTTTAAGATTTAAGGTTTAGGGTTTTTGGGTTTAAGGTTTAAGTTTTAATATTGAAAGTTAAGTGTTTAGAGTTTAAGGTTTAGGGTTTAGGGTTAAGGGTTTAAGGTTTAAGGTTTAGGGTTTAGGGTTTAAGGTTAAGGAGTCAGGGTTTAGGGCTTAAGGTTTATTGTTTAGGGTAAAGGGTAAAGTTAAGTGTTTAGGGTTTAAGGTTCAGAGTTTTGGGTTTATGGTTTAGGGTTTGAAGTTAAGTGTTTAGGATTTAGGGTTTAGGGTTTAGGGTTTAAGGGTTTAAGGTTTAGGGTTTAGGGTTTAAGGTTAAGGAGTCAGGGTTTAGGGCTTAAGGTTTATTGTTTAGGGTAAAGGGTAAAGTTAAGTGTTTAGGGTTTAAGGTTCAGAGTTTTGGGTTTAGGGTTTAGGGTTTAAAGTTAAGTGTGTAGGGTTTAGGGTTAAGGGTTTAGGGTTGAGGGTTTAAAGTTAAGTGTTTAGGGTTTAAGGTTAAGGGTTTAGGGTTAAATGTTTAAAGTTAAGTGTTTAGGGTTTAAGGTTTAGGGTTTAGGGTTTAGTGTGTAGGATTTAGAGTTTAGGGTTAAGGGTTTAAAGTAAAGTGTTTAAGGTTTAAGGTTTAGGGTTTTTGGGTTTAAGGTTTAAGTTTTAATATTGAAAGTTAAGTGTTTAGAGTTTAAGGTTTAGGGTTTAGGGTTAAGGGTTTAAGGTTTAAGGTTTAGGGTTTAAAGTTAAGTGTTTTGGGTTTACGGTTTAGGGTTTAGGGTTAAGGATTTAGGGTTTAGGGTTTAGGGTTTAGGGTTTAAAGTTAAGGGTTTAAAGTTAAGTGTTTTGGGTTTACGGTTTAGGGTTTAGGGTTTAGGATTTAGGGTTTAGGGTTTAGGGTTTAAAGTTAAGAGTTTAGGAATTAAGGTTTAGGGTTTAGGGTTTAGGGTTTAGGATTTAAAGTTAAATGTTTAGGGTTTAAGGTTTAGGGTTTAAGGTTTAAGGGTTTAAGATTTAAGGTTTAGGGTTAAAAGTTCAGTGTTTAGGGTTTAAGGTTTAGGGTTAAGGGTTTAAAGTAAAGTGTTTAAGGTTTAAGGTTTAGGGTTTAGGGTTTTTGGGTTTAAGGTTTAGGGTTTAAAGTTAAGAGTTAAGGGTTTAAGGTTGGGGTTTAGGGTTTAAAAATTAGGGTTATGGTTTTAAGGTTTAGGGTTTAAGGATTAGGAATTCAGGTTTTAGGGTTTAAGGTTTAAGGTTTAGGGTTTAAAGTTAAGTGTTTAGGGTTTAAGGTTTAGGGTTTAGGATTTAGGGTTTAGGGTTTAGGGTTTAGGGTTGAAAGTTAAGTGTTTAGGGTTTAAGGTTTAGGGTTTAGGGTTAAGGGTTTAAGGTTTTGGGTTTAAGGTTTAAGGTTTAGGGTTTAAAGTTAAGAGTTAAGGGTTTAAGGTTGGGGTTTAGGGTTTAAAGTTAAGAGTTAAGGATTTAAGGTTGGGGTTTAGGGTTTAGGAATTAGGGTTATGGTTTTAAGGTTTAGGGTTTAAGGATTAGGAATTAAGGTTTTAGGGTTTAAGGTTTAAGGTTTAGGGTTTAAAGTTAAGTGTTTAGGGTTTAAGGTTTAGGGTTAAGGGTTTAGGGTTTAGAGTTAAGTGTTTAGGGTTTAGGGTTAAGGGTTTAAAGTTAATTGTTTACGGTTTAATTTTTAGGGTTTAGGGTTTTATGTTAAGTGTTTAGGTTTTAAGGTTTAGGGTTTAGGGTTTACGGTTTAGGGTTTACAGTTAAGTGTTTAGGGTTTAAGGTTTAGGGTTTAGGGTTTAGTGTGTAGGATTTAGAGTTTAGGGTTAAGGGTTTAAAGTAAAGTGTTTAAGATTTAAGGTTTAGGGTTTTTGGGTTTAAGGTTTAAGTTTTAATATTGAAAGTTAAGTGTTTAGAGTTTAAGGTTTAGGGTTTAGGGTTAAGGGTTTAAGGTTTGAGGTTTAGGGTTTAGGGTTTAAGGTTAAGGAGTCAGGGTTTAGGGCTTAAGGTTTATTGTTTAGGGTAAAGGGTAAAGTTAAGTGTTTAGGGTTTAAGGTTCAGAGTTTTGGGTTTATGGTTTAGGGTGTGAAGTTAAGTGTTTAGGATTTAGGGTTTAGGGTTTAGGGTTTAAGGGTTTAAGGTTTAGGGTTTAGGGTTTAAGGTTAAGGAGTCAGGGTTTAGGGCTTAAGGTTTATTGTTTAGGGTAAAGGGTAAAGTTAAGTGTTTAGGGTTTAAGGTTCAGAGTTTTGGGTTTAGGGTTTAGGGTTTAAAGTTAAGTGTGTAGGGTTTAGGGTTTAGGGTTTAGGGTTGAGGGTTTAAAGTTAAGTGTTTAGGGTTTAAGGTTAAGGGTTTAGGGTTAAATGTTTAAAGTTAAGTGTTTAGGGTTTAAGGTTTAGGGTTTAGTGTGTAGGATTTAGAGTTTAGGGTTAAGGGTTTAAAGTAAAGTGCTTAAGGTTTAAGGTTTAGGGTTTTTGGGTTTAAGGTTTAAGTTTTAATATTGAAAGTTAAGTGTTTAGAGTTTAAGGTTTAGGGTTTAGGGTTAAGGGTTTAAGGTTTAGGGTTTAGGGTTTAAAGTTAAGTGTTTACGATTCAGGGTTTAGGGTTTAGGGTTTAAAGTTAAGTGTTTAGGGTTTAGGGTTTAGGGTTTAAAGTTAAGTGTTAAGGGGTTTAGGGTTTAAAGTTAAGAGTTTACGGTTTAAGGTTTAGGGTTTAGGGTTTAAAGTTTTGTGTTTAGGGTTTAATGTTTAGGGTTTAGGGTTTTAAGTTAAGTGGTTAGGGTTTAAGGTTTAGGGTTAAGGGTTTAGGGTTTAAAGTTAAGTGTTTACGATTCAGGGTTTAGGGTTTAGGGTTTAAAGTTTAGGGTTAAGGGTTTAGGGTTTAGGGTTTACGGTTTAGAGTTTAGGGTTTAGGGTTTAGGGTTTAGGGTTTAGGGTTTATGGTTTAGGGTTTAGGGTTTAGGGTTTAGGGTTAAGGGTTTAGGGTTTAGGGTTTAGGGTTTAGGGTTTAAAGTTAAGTTTAGGGTTTAGGGTTAAGGATTTAAAGTTAAATGTTAAGGGTTTAAGGTTTAGGGTTTAAGGTTTAAGGGTTTAAGGTTTAAGGTTTAGGGTTAAAAGTTCAGTGTTTAGGGTTTAAGGTTTAGGGTTTAGGGTTTAAAGTTAAGTGTTAAGGGGTTTAGGGTTTAAAGTTAAGAGTTTACGGTTTAAGGTTTAAGGTTTAGGGTTTAGGGTTTAGGGTTTAGGGTTTAAAGTTAAGTGTTAAGGGGTTTAGGGTTTAAAATTAAGAGTTTATGTTTAAGGTTTAGGGTTTGGGGCTTAAAGTTTTGTGTTTAGGGTTTAGGGTTAAGGGTTTAGGGTTTAGTGTTTTAAGTTAAGTGTTTATGGTTTAAGGTTTAGGGTTTACGATTCAGGGTTTAGGGTTTAGGGTTTAAAGTTAAGTGTTTAGGGTTTAAGGTTTAGGGTTAAGGGTTTAGGGTTTAGATATTAAAGTTAAGTGTTTAGGGTTTAGGGTTTAAAGTTAAGTGTTTTGGGTTTAGGGTTTAGGGTTTAGGGTTTAGTTTTTAGCGTTTAGGATTTAGGGTTTATTGTTTAAAGTTAAGTGTTTACGATTCAGGGTTTAGGGTTTAGGGTTTAGGGTTTAAAGTTAAGTGTTTAGGGTTTAAGGTTTAGGGTTAAGGGTTTAGGGTTAAGGGTTTAAAGTTAAGAGTTTACGGTTTAACGTTAAGGGTTTGGGGTTTAAAGTTTTGTGTTTAGGGTTTAAGGTTTAGGGTTAAGGGTTTAGGTTAAGGGTTTTAAGTTAAGTGGTTAGGGTTTAAGGTTTAGGGTTAAGGGTTTAGGGTTTAAAGTTAAGTGTTTACGAATCAGGGTTTAGGGTTTAGGGTTTAGGGTTTAGGGTTTAGGGTTTAAAGTTTAGGGTTAAGGGTTTAGGGTTTAGGGATTAAAGTTAAGTGTTTAGGGTTAAGGGTTTAAAGTTAAGTGTTTAGGGTTTAGGGTTTAGGGTTTACGGTTTAGGGTTTACGGTTTAGGGTTTACGGTTTAGGGTTTAAAGTTAAGTGTTTAGGGTTTTAGGTTTAGGGTTAAGGGTTTAGGGTTTAGGGATTAAAGTTAAGTGTTTAGGGTTTAGGGTTTAAAGTTAAGTGTTAAGGGGTTTAGGGTTTAAAGTTAAGAGTTTACGGTTTAAGGTTTAGGGTTTGGGGTTTAGGGTTTGGGGTTTAAAGTTTTGTGTTTAGGGTTTAAGGTTTAGGGTTAAGGGTTTAGGGTTAAGGGTTTTAAGTTAAGTGTTTAGGGTTTAAGGTTTAGGGTTTACGATTCAGGGTGTAGGGTTTAGGGTTTAAAGTTAAGTGTTTAGGGTTTAAAGTTTAGGGTTTAGGGTTTAGGGTTTAGGGTTAAGGGTATAGGATTTAAAGTTAAGTGTTTAGGGTTTAAGGTTTAAGGTTAAGGGTTTAAAGTTAAGTTTAGGGTTTAGGGTTTAGGATTTAAAGTTAAATGTTAAGGGTTTAAGGTTTAGGGTTTAAGGTTTAAGGGTTTAAGGGTTTAAGGTTTAAGGTTTAGGGTTAAAAGTTCAGTGTTTAGGGTTTAAGGTTTAGGGTTTAGGGTTTAAAGTTAAGTGTTTAAGGTTTAAGGTTTAGGGTTTAGGGTTTAGGTTTTTGGGTTTAAGGTTTAAGTCTTAAGGTTGAGAGTTAAGTGTTTAGAGTTTAAGGTTTAGGGTACAGGGTTAAGGGTTTAAGGTTGGGGGTTTAAGGTTTTAGGGTTTAAGGTTTAAGGTTTAGGGTTTAAAGTTAAGTGTTTAAGGTTTAAGGTTTAGGGTTTAGGGTTTAAAGTTAAGTGTTCAAGGTTCAAGGTTAAGGGTTAAGGGTTTAGGGTTTAGGGTTAAAAGTTAGGTGTTTAGGGTTTAAGGTTTAGGGTTTAGGGTTTAAAGGTTAAAGTTAAGTGTTTAGGGTTTAAGGTTGGGGGTTTAGGGTTTAGGGTTATGGGTTTAGGGTTTAAAGGTTAAAGTTAAGTGTTTAGGGTTTAAGTTTGGGGGTTTAGGGTTTCGGGTTTAGGGTTTCGGGTTTAGGGTTATGGGTTTAAGGTTTAGGGTTTAAGGTTTTAGGGTTTAAGGTTTAAGGTTTAGGGTTTTAAGTTAAGTGTTTAGGGTTAAGGGTCTTTGGGTTTAAGGTTTAAGCTTTAGGGTTTAGGGTTTAGCGTTTAACGTTCAAGGTTTAAGGTTTAGGGTTTCATGTTTAGTGTTTAGGGTTAAAGGTTTAGGGTTAAGGGTTTAGGGTTTAAAGTAAAGTGTTAAGGGTTTAAGGTTTAGGATTTAGGGTTAAGGGTTTAGGGCTTAAAGTTAAGTGTTTAGGGTTTAAGGTTTAGGGTTTAGGGTTTAAAGTTAAGTGTTTAAGGTTCAAGGTTAAGGGTTAAGGGTTTAAAGTTAGGTGCTTAGGGTTTAAGGTTGAGGGTTTAGGGTTTAAAGTTAAGTGCTTAGTTTTTATGGTTTAGGGTTTAGGGTTTAGGGTTTAAAGTTAAGTGTTTAAGGTTTAAGGTTTAGGGTTTAGGGTTTTTGGGTTTTAGGTTTAAGGTTTAAAGGTAAGTGTTTAGGGTTTAAGTTTTAAGGTTTAGGGTGTAAGTTTTAAAGTAATGTGTTTAGGGTTTAAGGTTTACTGTTTAGGGTTTAGTGTTTAAAGTTAAGTGTTTAGGGTTTAAGGTTTACTGTTTAGGGTTTAGTGTTTAAAGTTAAGTTTTTAGAGTTTAAGGTTAAGGGTTTAAGGTTTTAAGGTTTAAGGTTTAAGGTTTAGGGTTTAGGGTTTAGGGTTTAGGGTTAAGGGTTTAGGGTTAAGGGTTTAAAGTTAAGTGTTTACGATTTAAGGTTTAGAATTTAGGGTTTAAAGTTAAGTGTTTAGGGTTTTACGCTAAGGGTTTAGGGTTTAACGTTTAAGGTTTAGGGTTTGAAGTTAAGAGGTTAGGGTTTAAGGTTTAGGGTTAAGGATTTAGGGTTTAAAGTTAAGTGTTTAGGGTTTAGGGTTTAGGGTTTAGGGTTTAAGGTTTAGGGTTTTAAAGTTAAGTGTTTAGGGTTTAAGGTTTAGGGTTTAGGGTTTAGCGTTTAGGGTTTAAGGTTTAGGGTTTTAAAGTTAAGTGTTTAAGGTTTAAGGTTTAGGGTTTAGGGTTTAAAGTTAAGTGTTTAGGGTTTAGGGTTTAGGGTTTAGGGTTTAGGGTTTAAGGTTTAGGGTTTAGAGTTTAGGGTTTAGAGTTTGGGGTTTAGGGTTTAGGGTTTCGGGTTTAGAGTTAAGATTTTAGGGTTTAGGGTTTAGGGTTTAAGGTTTAAAGTTAAGTGATTAGGGTTAAGGGTTTAGGGTTTAGGGTTTAAGGTTAAGGGTTTTAAAGTTAAGTGTTTAGGGTTTAAGGTTTAGGGTTTAGGGTTTAGGGTTTAGGGTTTAACGTTTAAGAATTAGGGTTTGAAGTTAAGAGGTTTGGGTTTAGGTTTAGGGTTAAGGGTTTAGGGTTTAGGGTTTAAGGTTTAGGGTTTTAAAGTTAAGTGTTTAGGGTTTAAGGTTTAGGGTTTAGGGTTTAGGGTTTAAGGTTTAGGGTTTTAAAGTTAAGTGTTTAGGGTTTAAGGTTTAGGGTTTAGGGTTTAGGGTTTAAGGTTTAGGGTTTTAAAGTTAAGTGTTTAAGGTTTAAGGTTTAGGGTTTAGGGTTTAGGGTTTAAAGTTAAGTGTTTGGGGTTTAAGGTTTAAGGTTTTAAAGTTAAGTGTTTAGGGTTTAAGGTTAAGGGTTTAGGGTTTAGGGTTTAAGGTTTTAAAGTTAAGTGTTTAGGGTTTAAGGTTAAGGGTTTAGGGTTTAGGGTTTAGGGTTTAAGGTTTAGGGTTTTAAAGTTAAGTGTTTAAGGTTTAAGGTTTAGGGTTTAGGGTTTAGGGTTTAAAGTTAAGTGTTTAGGGTTTAGGGTTTAGGGTTTAGGGTTTAGGGTTTAGGGTTTAGGGTTTAGGGTTTAGAGTTTGGGGTTTAGGGTTTAGGGTTTCGGGTTTTGAGTTAAGATTTTAGGGTTTAGGGTTTAGGGTTTAAGGTTTAAAGTTAAGTGTTTAGGGTTTAGGGTTAAGGGTTTAGGGTTGAGGGTTTTGGGTTGAGGGTTCAAAGTTAAGTGTTTAGGGTTTAGGGTTTAAGGATTAAGGTTTAAGGTTTAGGGTTTAAAGTTAAGTGTTTAGGGTTTAGGGTTTAGGGTTTAAAGTTAAGTATTTAGGGTTTAGGGTTTAGGGTTTAGGGTTTAAAGTTAAGTATTTAGGGTTTAAGGTTTAGGGTTTAGGGTTTTGGGTTTAAAGTTAAGTGTTTAAGGTTTAAGGTTTAAGGTATAGGGTTTTTGGGTTAAAGGTTTAGGGTTTAAGGTTTAAAGTTAAGTAATTGGGGTTTAAGGTTTTGGGTTTAGGGTTTAGGGTTTAAGTTTGGGGGTTTAAGGTTTTAGGGTTTAAGGTTTAAGGTTTAGAGTTTTAAATATAATTGTTTAAGGTTTAAGGTTTAGGGTTTAGGGTTTTGGGTTTAGGGTTTAAAGTTAAGTGTTAAGTTGTTTAATGTTTAAAGTTAAGAGTTTACGGTTTAAGGTTTAGGGTTTGGGGTTTAAAGTTTTGTGTTTAGGGTTTAGGGTTAAGGGTTTAGGGTTTAGGGTTTTAGGTTAAGTGTTTAGGGTTTAAGGTTTAGGGTTTACGATTCAGGGTTTAGGGTTTAGGGTTCAAAGTTAAGTGTTTAGGGTTTAAGGTTTAGGGTTAAGGGTTTAGGGTTTAGGGATTAAAGTTAAGTCTTTAGGGTTTAGGGTCTAAAGTTAAGTGTTTAGGGTTTAGGGTTTAGGGTTTAGGGTTAAGGGTTTAGTTTTTAGGGTTTAGGGTTTAGGGTTTAGGGTTTAGGGTTAAGGGTTTAGGGTTTAAAGTTAAGTGTTTACGATTCAGGGTTTAGGGTTTAGGGTTTAAAGTTTAGGGTTAAGGGTTTAGGGTTTAGGGATTAAAGTTAAGTGTTTAGGGTTAAGGGTTTAAAGTTAAGTGTTTAGGGTTTAGGGTTTAGGGTTTAGGGTTAAGGGTTTAGGGTTTATGGTTTAGGGTTTTAAGTTAAGTTAAGGGTTTAGGGTTTAGGATTTAAAGTTAAATGTTAAGGGTTTAAGGTTTAGGGTTTAAGGTTTAAGGGTTTAAGGTTTAAGGTTTAGGGTTAAGGGTTTAAAGTTTAAAGTTAAGTGTTTACGATTCATTGTTTAGGGTTTAGGGTTTAGGGTTTAAAGTTTAGGGTTAAGGGTTTACGGTTTACGGTTTAGAGTTTAGGGTTTAGGGTTTAGGGTTTAGGGTTTAGGGTTTAGGTTTTAGGATTTAGGGTTTAGGGTTTAGGGTTAAGGGTTTAGGGTTTAGGGTTTAGGGTTTATGGTTTAGGGTTTAAAGTTAAGTTTAGGGTTTAGGGTTAAGGATTTAAAGTTAAATGTTAAGGGTTTAAGGTTTAGGGTTTAAGGTTTAAGGGTTTAAGGTTTAAGGTTTAGGGTTAAAAGTTCAGTGTTTAGGGTTTAAGGTTTAGGGTTTAGGGTTTAAAGTTAAGTGTTAAGGGGTTTAGGGTTTAAAGTTAAGAGTTTACGGTTTAAGGTTTAAGGTTTAGGGTTTAGGGTTTAGGATTTAGGGTTTAAAGTTAAGTGTTAAGGGGTTTAGGGTTTAAAGTTAAGAGTTTATGTTTAAGGTTTAGGGTTTGGGGTTTAAAGTTTTGTGTTTAGGGTTTAGGGTTAAGGGTTTAGGGTTAAGTGTTTTAAGTTAAGTGTTTATGGTTTAAGGTTTAGGGTTTACGATTCAGGGTTTAGGGTTTAGGGTTTAAAGTTAAGTGTTTAGGGTTTAAGGTTTAGGGTTAAGGGTTTAGGGTTTAGATATTAAAGTTAAGTGTTTAGGGTTTAGGGTTTAAAGTTAAGTGTTTTGGGTTTAGGGTTTAGGGTTTAGGGTTTAGTTTTTAGCGTTTAGGATTTAGGGTTTATTGTTTAAAGTTAAGTGTTTACGATTCAGGGTTTAGGGTTTAGGGTTTAGGGTTTAAAGTTAAGTGTTTAGGGTTTAAGGTTTAGGGTTAAGGGTTTAGGGTTTAGGGTTTAAAGTTAAGAGTTTACGGTTTAAGGTTAAGGGTTTGGGGTTTAAAGTTTTGTGTTTAGGGTTTAAGGTTTAGGGTTAAGGGTTTTAAGTTAAGTGGTTAGGGTTTAAGGTTTAGGGTTAAGGGTTTAGGGTTTAAAGTTAAGTGTTTACGATTCAGGGTTTAGGGTTTAGGGTTTAAAGTTTAGGGTTAAGGGTTTAGGGTTTAGGGATTAAAGTTAAGTGTTTAGGGTTTATCGTTTAAAGTTAAGTGTTTAGGGTTTAGGAATTAGGGTTTACGGTTTAGGGTTTACGGTTTAGGGTTTACGGTTTAGGGTTTAAAGTTAAGTGTTTAGGGTTAAAGGTTTAGGGTTAAGGGTTTAGGGTTTAAGGTTTAAAGTTAAGTGTTTAGGGTTTAGGGTTTAAAGTTAAGTGTTAAGGGGTTTAGGGTTTAAAGTTAAGAGTTTACGGTTTAAGGTTTAGGGTTTGGGGCTTAAAGTTTTGTGTTTAGGGTTTAAGGTTTAGGGTTTAGGGTTTAGGGTTTAGGGTTTTAAGTTAAGTGTTAAGGGTTTAAGGTTTAGGGTTTAAGGTTTAAGGGTTTAAGGTTTAAGGTTTAGGGTTAAGGGTTTAAAGTTTAAAGTTAAGTGTTTACGATTCAGGGTTTAGGGTTTAGGGTTTAGGGTTTAGGGTTTATGGTTTAGGGTTTAAAGTTAAGTTAAGGGTTTAGGGTTTAGGATTTAAAGTTAAATGTTAAGGGTTTAAGGTTTAGGGTTTAAGGTTTAAGGGTTTAAGGTTTAAGGTTTAGGGTTAAAGGTTTAAAGTTTAAAGTTAAGTGTTTACGATTCAGGGTTTAGGGTTTAGGGTTTAGGGTTTAAAGTTTAGGGTTAAGGGTTTACGGTTTACGGTTTACGGTTTAGAGTTTAGGGTTTAGGGTTTAGGGTTTAGGGTTTAGGGTTTAGGGTTTAGGGTTTAGGGTTTAGGGTTTAGGGTTTAGGGTTTAGGGTTTAGGGTTAAGGGTTTAGGGTTTAGGGTTTAGGGTTTATGGTTTAGGGTTTAAAGTTAAGTTTAGGGTTTAGGGTTAAGGATTTAAAGTTAAATGTTAAGGGTTTAAGGTTTAGGGTTTAAGGTTTAAGGGTTTAAGGTTTAAGGTTTAGGGTTAAAAGTTCAGTGTTTAGGGTTTAAGGTTTAGGGTTTAGGGTTTAAAGTTAAGTGTTAAGGGGTTTAGGGTTTAAAGTTAAGAGTTTACGGTTTAAGGTTTAAGGTTTAGGGTTTAGGGTTTAGGGTTTAGGGTTTAAAGTTAAGTGTTAAGGGGTTTAGGGTTTAAAGTTAAGAGTTTATGTTTAAGGTTTAGGGTTTGGGGTTTAAAGTTTTGTGTTTAGGGTTTAGGGTTAAGGGTTTAGGGTTAAGTGTTTTAAGTTAAGTTTTTATGGTTTAAGGTTTAGGGTTTACGATTCAGGGTTTAGGGTTTAGGGTTTAAAGTTAAGTGTTTAGGGTTTAAGGTTTAGGGTTAAGGGTTTAGGGTTTAGATATTAAAGTTAAGTGTTTAGGGTTTAGGGTTTAAAGTTAAGTGTTTTGGGTTTAGGGTTTAGGGTTTAGGGTTTAGTTTTTAGCGTTTAGGATTTAGGGTTTATTGTTTAAAGTTAAGTGTTTACGATTCAGGGTTTAGGGTTTAGGGTTTAGGGTTTAAAGTTAAGTGTTTAGGGTTTAAGGTTTAGGGTTAAGGGTTTAGGGTTTAGGGTTTAAAGTTAAGAGTTTACGGTTTAAGGTTAAGGGTTTGGGGTTTAAAGTTTTGTGTTTAGGGTTTAAGGTTTAGGGTTAAGGGTTTTAAGTTAAGTGGTTAGGGTTTAAGGTTTAGGGTTAAGGGTTTAGGGTTTAAAGTTAAGTGTTTACGATTCAGGGTTTAGGGTTTAGGGTTTAGGGTTTAAAGTTTAGGGTTAAGGGTTTAGGGTTTAGGGATTAAAGTTAAGTGTTTAGGGTTAATCGTTTAAACTTAAATGTTTAGGGTTTAGGAATTAGGGTTTACGGTTTAGGGTTTACGGTTTAGGGTTTAAAGTTAAGTGTTTAGGGTTTAAGGTTTAGGGTTAAGGGTTTAGGGTTTAGGGATTAAAGTTAAGTGTTTAGGGTTTAGGGTTTAAAGTTAAGTGTTAAGGGGTTTAGGGTTTAAAGTTAAGAGTTTACGGTTTAAGGTTTAGGGTTTGGGGTTTAAAGTTTTGTGTTTAGGGTTTAAGGTTTAGGGTTTAGGCTTTAGGGTTTAGGGTTTTAAGTTAAGTGTTTAGGGTTTAAGGTTTAGGGTTTACGATTCAGGGTTTAGGGTTTAAAGTTAAGTGTTTAGGGTTTAAGGTTTAGGGTTTAGGGTTTAGGGTTTAGGGTATAGGATTTAAAGTTAAGTGTTTAGGGTTTAAGGTTTAAGGTTAAGGGTTTAAAGTTAAGTTTAGGGTTTAGGGTTTAGGATTTAAAGTTAAATGTTAAGGGTTTAAGGTTTAGGGTTTAAGGTTTAAGGGTTTAAGGTTTAAGGTTAAGGGTTAAAAGTTCAGTGTTTAGGGTTTAAGGTTTAGGGTTTAGGGTTTAAAGTTAAGTGTTTAAGGTTTAAGGTTTAGGGTTTAGGGTTTAGGTTTTTGGGTTTAAGGTTTAAGTCTTAAGGTTGAGAGTTAAGTGTTTAGAGTTTAAGGTTTAGGGTACAGGGTTAAGGGTTTAAGGTTGGGGGTTTAAGGTTTAAGGTTTAGGGTTTAAAGTTAAGAGTTAAGGGTTTAAGGTTGGAGTTTAGGGTTTAGGGTGTAGGGTTATGGTTTTAAGGATTAGGAATTAAGGTTTCAGGGTTTAAGGTTTAAGGTTTAGGGTTTTAAGTTAAGTGTTTAGGGTTAAGGGTCTTTGGGTTTAAGGTTTAAGGTTTAGGGTTTAGGGTTTAGCGTTTAACGTTCAAGGTTTAAGGTTTAGGGTTTCTTGTTTAGTGTTTAGGGTTAAAGGTTTAGGGTTAAGTGTTTAGGGTTTAAAGTAAAGTGTTAAGGGTTTAAGGTTTAGGATTTAGGGTTAAGGGCTTAGGGCTTAAAGTTAAGTGTTTAGGGTTTAAGGTTTAGGGTTTAGGGTTTAAAGTTAAGTGTTTAAGGTTCAAGGTTAAGGGTTAAGGGTTTAAAGTTAGGTGCTTAGGGTTTAAGGTTTAGGGTTTAGGGTTTAGGGGTTAAAGTTAAGTGTTAAGGGTTTAAGGTTGGGGGTTTAGGGTTTAGGGTTTAGGGTTATGGGTTTAAGGTTTAGGGTTTAAGGTTTTAGGGTTTAAGGTTTAAGGTTTAGGGTTTAAAGTTAAGTGTTTAAGGTTTAAGGTTTAGGGTTTAGGGTTTAAAGTTAAGTGTTCAAGGTTCAAGGGTAAGGGTTTAGGGTTTAGGGTTAAAAGTTAGGTGTTTAGGGTTTAAGGTTTTGGGTTTAGGGTTTAAAGGTTAAAGTTAAGTGTTTAGGGTTTAAGGTTGGGGGTTTAGGGTTTCGGGTTTAGGGTTATGGGTTTAAGGTTTAGGGTTTAAGGTTTTAGGGTTTAAGGTTTAAGGTTTGAGGTTTAAAGTTAAGTGTTTAGGGTTTAAGGTTTAGGGTTTAGGGTTTAGGGTTTAGGGTTAAGGGTTTAAGGGTTTAAGGTTTAAGGTTAAAGGTTTTAAAGTTAAGTGTTAAGGGTTTAAGGTTAAGGGTTTAGGGTTTAAGGTTTAAGGTTTTAAAGTTAAGTGTTTAGGGTTTAAGGTTAAGGGTTTAGGGTTTAGGGTTTAGGGTTTAAGGTTTAGGGTTTTAAAGTTAAGTGTTTAAGGTTTAAGGTTTAGGGTTTAGGGTTTAGGGTTTAGGGTTTAGGGTTTAGAGTTTGGGGTTTAGGGTTTAGGGTTTCGGGTTTAGAAATAAGATTTTAGGGTTAAGGGTTTAGGGTTTAAGGTTTAAAGTTAAGTGTTTAGGGTTTAGGGTTTAAAGTTAAGTGTTAAGGGGTTTAGGGTTTAAAGTTAAGAGTTTACGGTTTAAGGTTTAGGGTTTGGGGTTTAAAGTTTTGTGTTTAGGGTTTAAGGTTTAGGGTTTAGGGTTTAGGGTTTAGGGTTTTAAGTTAAGTGTTAAGGGTTTAAGGTTTAGGGTTTAAGGTTTAAGGGTTTAAGGTTTAAGGTTTAGGGTTAAGGGTTTAAAGTTTAAAGTTAAGTGTTTACGATTCAGGGTTTAGGGTTTAGGGTTTAGGGTTTAGGGTTTATGGTTTAGGGTTTAAAGTTAAGTTAAGGGTTTAGGGTTTAGGATTTAAAGTTAAATGTTAAGGGTTTAAGGTTTAGGGTTTAACTTTTAAGGGTTTAAGGTTTAAGGTTTAGGGTTAAGGGTTTAAAGTTTAAAGTTAAGTGTTTACGATTCAGGGTTTAGGGTTTAGGGTTTAGGGTTTAAAGTTTAGGGTTAAGGGTTTACGGTTTACGGTTTACGGTTTAGAGTTTAGGGTTTAGGGTTTAGGGTTTAGGGTTTAGGGTTTAGGGTTTAGGGTTTAGGGTTTATGGTTTAGGGTTTAGGGTTAAGGGTTTAGGGTTTAGGGTTTAGGGTTTAAAGTTAAGTTTAGGGTTTAGGGTTAAGGATTTAAAGTTAAATGTTAAGGGTTTAAGGTTTAGGGTTTAAGGTTTAAGGGTTTAAGGTTTAAGGTTAAGGGTTAAAAGTTCAGTGTTTAGGGTTTAAGGTTTAGGGTTTAGGGTTTAAAGTTAAGTGTTAAGGGGTTTAGGGTTTAAAGTTAAGAGTTTACGGTTTAAGGTTTAAGGTTTAGGGTTTAGGGTTTAGGGTTTAGGGTTTAAAGTTAAGTGTTAAGGGGTTTAGGGTTTAAAGTTAAGAGTTTATGTTTAAGGTTTAGGGTTTGGGGTTTAAAGTTTTGTGTTTAGGGTTTAGGGTTAAGGGTTTAGGGTTAAGTGTTTTAAGTTAAGTGTTTATGGTTTAAGGTTTAGAGTTTACGATTCAGGGTTTAGGGTTTAGGGTTTAAAGTTAAGTGTTTAGGGTTTAAGGTTTAGGGTTAAGGGTTTAGGGTTTAGATATTAAAGTTAAGTGTTTAGGGTTTAGGGTTTAAAGTTAAGTGTTTTGGGTTTAGGGTTTAGGGTTTAGGGTTTAGTTTTTAGCGTTTAGGATTTAGGGTTTATTGTTTAAAGTTAAGTGTTTACGATTCAGGGTTTAGGGTTTAGGGTTTAGGGTTTAAAGTTAAGTGTTTAGGGTTTAAGGTTTAGGGTTAAGGGTTTAGGGTTTAGGGTTTAAAGTTAAGAGTTTACGGTTTAAGGTTAAGGGTTTGGGGTTTAAAGTTTTGTGTTTAGGGTTTAAGGTTTAGGGTTAAGGGTTTAGGGTTTAGGGATTAAAGTTAAGTGTTTAGGGTTTAGGGTTTAAAGTTAAGTGTTAAGGGGTTTAGGGTTTAAAGTTAAGAGTTTACGGTTTAAGGTTTAGGGTTTGGGGTTTAAAGTTTTGTGTTTAGGGTTTAAGGTTTAGGGTTTAGGGTTTAGGGTTTAGGGTGTTAAGTTAAGTGTTTAGGGTTTAAGGTTTAGGGTTTACGATTCAGCGTTTAGGGTTTAAAGTTAAGTGTTTAGGGTTTAAGGTTTAGGGTTTAGGGTTTAGGGTTTAGGGTATAGGATTTAAAGTTAAGTGTTTAGGGTTTAAGGTTTAAGGTTAAGGGTTTAAAGTTAAGTTTAGGGTTTAGGGTTTAGGATTTAAAGTTAAATGTTAAGGGTTTAAGGTTTAGGGTTTAAGGTTTAAGGGTTTAAGGTTTAAGGTTAAGGGTTAAAAGTTCAGTGTTTAGGGTTTAAGGTTTAGGGTTTAGGGTTTAAAGTTAAGTGTTTAAGGTTTAAGGTTTAGGGTTTAGGGTTTAGGTTTTTGGGTTTAAGGTTTAAGTCTTAAGGTTGAGAGTTAAGTGTTTAGAGTTTAAGGTTTAGGGTACAGGGTTAAGGGTTTAAGGTTGGGGGTTTAAGGTTTAAGGTTTAGGGTTTAAAGTTAAGAGTTAAGGGTTTAAGGTTGGGGTTTAGGGTTTAGGGTGTAGGGTTATGGTTTTAAGGATTAGGAATTAAGGTTTCAGGGTTTAAGGTTTAAGGTTTAGGGTTTTAAGTTAAGTGTTTAGGGTTAAGGGTCTTTGGGTTTAAGGTTTAAGGTTTAGGGTTTCATGTTTAGTGTTTAGGGTTAAAGGTTTAGGGTTAAGTGTTTAGGGTTTAAAGTAAAGTGTTAAGGGTTTAAAGTTTAGGATTTAGGGTTAAGGGTTTAGGGCTTAAAGTTAAGTGTTTAGGGTTTAAGGTTTAGGGTTTAGGGTTTAAAGTTAAGTGTTTAAGGTCCAAGGTTAAGGGTTAAGGGTTTAAAGTTAGGTGCTTAGGGTTTAAGGTTTAGGGTTTAGGGTTTAGGGGGTTAAAGTTAAGTGTTAAGGGTTTAAGGTTGGGGGTTTAGGGTTTAGGGTTTAGGGTTTAGGGTTATGGGTTTAAGGTTTAGGGTTTAAGGTTTTAGGGTTTAAGGTTTAAGGTTTAGGGTTTAAAGTTAAGTGTTTAAGGTTTAAGGTTTAGGGTTTAGGGTTTAAAGTTAAGTGTTCAAGGTTCAAGGTTAAGGGTTAAGGGTTTAGGGTTTAGGGTTAAAAGTTAGGTGTTTAGGGTTTAAGGTTTTGTTGTTTAGGGTTTAAAGGTTAAAGTTAAGTGTTTAGGGTTTAAGGTTGGGGGTTTAGGGTTTCGGGTTTAGGGTTATGGGTTTAAGGTTTAGGGTTTAAGGTTTTAGGGTTTAAGGTTTAAGGTTTGAGGTTTAAAGTTAAGTGTTTAGGGTTTAAGGTTTAGGGTTTAGGGTTTAGGGTTTAGGGTTTAGGGTTTAGGGTTTAAGGGTTTAAGGTTTAAGGTTAAAGGTTTTAAAGTTAAGTGTTAAGGGTTTAAGGTTAAGGGTTTAGGGTTTAAGGTTTAAGGTTTTAAAGTTAAGTGTTTAGGGTTTAAGGTAAAGGGTTTAGGGTTTAGGGTTTAGGGTTTAAGGTTTAGGGTTTTAAAGTTAAGTGTTTAAGGTTTAAGGTTTAGGGTTTAGGGTTTAGGGTTTAAAGTTAAGTGTTTAGGGTTTAGGGTTTAGGGTTTAGGGTTTAGGGTTTAGGGTTTAGAGTTTGGGGTTTAGGGTTTAGGGTTTCGGGTTCAGAGTTAAGATTTTAGGGTTTAGGGTTTAGGGTTTAGGGTTTAAGGTTTAAAGTTAAGTGTTTAGGGTTTAGGGTTAAGGGTTTAGGGTTGAGGGTTTTGGGTTGAGGGTTTAAAGTTAAGTGTTTAGGGTTTAGGGTTTAACGATTAAGGTTTAAGGTTTAGGGTTTAAAGTTAAGTGTTTAGGGTTTAGGGTTTAAAGTTAAGTATTTAGGGTTTAGGGTTTAGGGTTTAGGGTTTAAAGTTAAGTATTTAGGGTTTAAGGTTTAGGGTTTAGGGTTTTGGGTTTAAAGTTAAGTGTTTAAGGCTTAAGGTTTAAGGTATAGGGTTTTTGGGTTAAAGGTTTAGGGTTTAAGGTTTAAAGTTAAGTAATTGGGGTTTAAGGTTTTGGGTTTAGGGTTTAGGGTTTAAGTTTGGGGGTTTAAGGTTTTAGGGTTTAAGGTTTAAGGTTTAGGGTTTTAAATATAATTGTTTAAGGTTTAAGGTTTAGGGTTTAGGGTTTAGGGTTTAGGGTTTACGATTCAGGGTTTAGGGTTTAAAGTTAAGTGTTTAGGGTTTAAGGTTTAAAGCTAAGTGTTAAGGGGTTTAGGGTTTAAAGTTAAGAGTTTACGGTTTAAGGTTTAGGGTTTGGGGTTTAAAGTTTTGTGTTTAGGGTTTAAGGTTTAGGGTTAAGGGTTTAAGGTTTAGGGTTTTAAGTTAAGTGTTTAGGGTTTAAGGTTTAGGGTTTACGATTCAGGGTTTAGGGTTTAGGGTTTAAAGTTAAGTGTTTAGGGTTTAAGGTTTAGGGTTTAGGGTTTAGGGTTTAGGGTATAGGATTTAAAGTTAAGTGTTTAGGGTTTAAGGTTTAGGGTTAAGGGTTTAGGGTTAAGGGTTTTAAGTTAAGTGTTTAGGGTTTAAGGTTTAAAGCTAAGTGTTAAGGGGTTTAGGGTTTAAAGTTAAGAGTTTACGGTTTAAGGTTTAGGGTTTGGGGTTTAAAGTTTTGTGTTTAGGGTTTAAGGTTTAGGGTTAAGGGTTTAGGGTTTAGGGTTTTAAGTTAAGTGTTTAGGGTTTAAGGTTTAGGGTTTACGATTCAGGGTTTAGGGTTTAGGGTTTAAAGTTAAGTGTTTAGGGTTTAAGGTTTAGGGTTTAGGGTTTAGGGTATAGGATTTAAAGTTAAGTGTTTAGGGTTTAAGGTTTAAGGTTAAGGGTTTAAAGTTAAGTTTAGGGTTTAGGGTTTAGGATTTAAAGTTAAATGTTAAGGGTTTAAGGTTTAGGGTTTAAGGTTTAAGGGTTTAAGGTTTAAGGTTAAGGGTTAAATGTTCAGTGTTTAGGGTTTAAGGTTTAGGGTTTAGGGTTTAAAGTTAAGTGTTTAAGGTTTAAGGTTTAGGGTTTAGGGTTTAGGTTTTTGGGTTTAAGGTTTAAGTCTTAAGGTTGAGAGTTAAGTGTTTAGAGTTTAAGGTTTAGGGTACAGGGTTAAGGGTTTAAGGTTGGGGGTTTAAGGTTTAAGGTTTAGGGTTTAAAGTTAAGAGTTAAGGGTTTAAGGTTGGGGTTTAGGGTTTAGGGTGTAGGGTTATGGTTTTAAGGATTAGGAATTAAGGTTTCAGGGTTTAAGGTTTAAGGTTTAGGGTTTTAAGTTAAGTGTTTAGGGTTAAGGGTCTTTGGGTTTAAGGTTTAAGGTTTAGGGTTTCATGTTTAGTGTTTAGGGTTAAAGGTTTAGGGTTAAGTGTTTAGGGTTTAAAGTAAAGTGTTAAGGGTTTAAAGTTTAGGATTTAGGGTTAAGGGTTTAGGGCTTAAAGTTAAGTGTTTAGGGTTTAAGGTTTAGGGTTTAGGGTTTAAAGTTAAGTGTTTAAGGTCCAAGGTTAAGGGTTAAGGGTTTAAAGTTAGGTGCTTAGGGTTTAGGGTTTAGGGGGTTAAAGTTAAGTGTTAAGGGTTTAAGGTTGGGGGTTTAGGGTTTAGGGTTTAGGGTTTAGGGTTATGGGTTTAAGGTTTAGGGTTTAAGGTTTTAGGGTTTAAGGTTTAAGGTTTAGGGTTTAAAGTTAAGTGTTTAAGGTTTAAGGTTTAGGGTTTAGGGTTTAAAGTTAAGTGTTCAAGGTTCAAGGTTAAGGGTTAAGGGTTTAGGGTTTAGGGTTAAAAGTTAGGTGTTTAGGGTTTAAGGTTTTGTTGTTTAGGGTTTAAAGGTTAAAGTTAAGTGTTTAGGGTTTAAGGTTGGGGGT
Organism: Meliscaeva auricollis; assembly: GCA_948107695.1. Classification (NCBI taxonomy): domain Eukaryota; kingdom Metazoa; phylum Arthropoda; class Insecta; order Diptera; family Syrphidae; genus Meliscaeva; species Meliscaeva auricollis. The sequence continues at coordinate 41,409,220 of OX403616.1, forward strand.
TTAGGGTTTCGGGTTTAGGGTTATGGGTTTAAGGTTTAGGGTTTAAGGTTTTAGGGTTTAAGGTTTAAGGTTTGAGGTTTAAAGTTAAGTGTTTAGGGTTTAAGGTTTAGGGTTTAGGGTTTAGGGTTTAGGGTTTAGGGTTTAAGGGTTTAAGGTTTAAGGTTAAAGGTTTTAAAGTTAAGTGTTAAGGGTTTAAGGTTAAGGGTTTAGGGTTTAAGGTTTAAGGTTTTAAAGTTAAGTGTTTAGGGTTTAAGGTAAAGGGTTTAGGGTTTAGGGTTTAGGGTTTAAGGTTTAGGGTTTTAAAGTTAAGTGTTTAAGGTTTAAGGTTTAGGGTTTAGGGTTTAGGGTTTAAAGTTAAGTGTTTAGGGTTTAGGGTTTAGGGTTTAGGGTTTAGGGTTTAGGGTTTAGAGTTTGGGGTTTAGGGTTTAGGGTTTCGGGTTCAGAGTTAAGATTTTAGGGTTTAGGGTTTAGGGTTTAGGGTTTAAGGTTTAAAGTTAAGTGTTTAGGGTTTAGGGTTAAGGGTTTAGGGTTGAGGGTTTTGGGTTGAGGGTTTAAAGTTAAGTGTTTAGGGTTTAGGGTTTAACGATTAAGGTTTAAGGTTTAGGGTTTAAAGTTAAGTGTTTAGGGTTTAGGGTTTAGGGTTTAAAGTTAAGTATTTAGGGTTTAGGGTTTAGGGTTTAGGGTTTAAAGTTAAGTATTTAGGGTTTAAGGTTTAGGGTTTAGGGTTTTGGGTTTAAAGTTAAGTGTTTAAGGCTTAAGGTTTAAGGTATAGGGTTTTTGGGTTAAAGGTTTAGGGTTTAAGGTTTAAAGTTAAGTAATTGGGGTTTAAGGTTTTGGGTTTAGGGTTTAGGGTTTAAGTTTGGGGGTTTAAGGTTTTAGGGTTTAAGGTTTAAGGTTTAGGGTTTTAAATATAATTGTTTAAGGTTTAGGGTTTAGGGTTTAGGGTTTAGGGTTTAGGGTTTAGGGTTTACGATTCAGGGTTTAGGGTTTAAAGTTAAGTGTTTAGATTTTAAGGTTTAGGGTTAAGGTTTTAGGGTTTAGGGATTAAAGTTAAGTGTTTAGGGTTTAGGGGCTAAAGTTAAGTGTTTAGGGTTTAGGGTTTAGGGTTAAGGGTTTAGGGTTAAGGGTTTAGTTTTTAGGGTTTAGGGTTAAGGGTTTAGGGTTTAGGGTTTAGGGTTTAAAGTTAAGTGTTTACGATTCAGGGTTTAGGGTTTAGGGTTTAAAGTTAAGTGTTTAGGGTTTAAGGTTTAGGGTTAAGGGTTTAGGGTTTAGGGTTTAAAGTTAAGTGTTAAGGGCTTTAGGGTTTAAAGTTAAGAGTTTGCGGTTTAAGGTTTAGGGATTAGGGTTTAAAGTTTTGTGTTTAGGGTTTAAGGTTTAGGGTTTAGGTTTTTAAGTTAAGTGGTTAGGGTTTAAGGTTTAGGGTTAAGGGTTTAGGGTTTAAAGTTAAGTGTTTACGATTCAGGGTTTAGGGTTTAGGGTTTAGGGTTTAAAGTTTAGGGTTAAGGGTTTAGGGTTTAGGGATTAAAGTTAAGTGTTTAGGGTTAAGGGTTTAAAGTTAAGTGTTTAGGGTTTAGGGTTTAGGGTTTAGGGTTTAGGGTTTAGGGTTTAGGGTTTAGGGTTTAAAGTTAAGTTAAGGGTTTAGGGTTTAGGATTTAAAGTTAAATGTTAAGGGTTTAAGGTTTAGGGTTTAAGGTTTAAGGGTTTAAGGTTTAAGGTTTAGGGTTAAGGGTTTAAAGTTTAAAGTTAAGTGTTTACGATTCAGGGTTTAGGGTTTAGGGTTTAGGGTTTAAAGTTTAGGGTTGAGGGTTTAGGGTTTAGGGTTTACGGTTTAGGGTTTAGGGTTTAGGGTTTAGGGTTTAGGGTTGAGGGTTTAGGGTTTAGGGTTTAGGGTTAAGGGTTTAGGGTTTAGGGTTTAGGGTTTAGGGTTTAGGGTTAAGGGTTTAGGGTTTAGGGTTTATGGTTTAGGGTATAAAGTTAAGTTTAGGGTTTAGGGTTAAGGATTTAAAGTTAAATGTTAAGGGTTTAAGGTTTAAGGTTTAAGGGTTTAAGGTTTAAGGTTTAGGGTTAAAAGTTCAGTGTTTAGGGTTTAAGGTTTAGGGTTTAGGGTTTAAAGTTAAGTGTTAAGGGGTTTAGGGTTTAAAGTTAAGAGTTTGCGGCTTAAGGTTTAAGGTTTAGAGTTTAGGGTTTAGGGTTTAGGGTTTAAAGTTAAGTGTTAAGGGGTTTAGGGTTTAAAGTTAAGAGTTTATGTTTAAGGTTTAGGGTTTGGGGTTTAAAGTTTTGTGTTTAGGGTTTAGGGTTAAGGGTTTAGGGTTTAGTGTTTTTAGTTAAGTGTTTATGGTTTAAGGTTTAGGGTTTACGATTCAGGGTTTAGGGTTTAGGGTTTAAAGTTAAGTGTTTAGGGTTTAAGGTTTAGGGTTAAGGGTTTAGGGTTTAGATATTAAAGTTAAGTGTTTAGGGTTTAGGGTTTAAAGTTAAGTGTTTTGGGTTTAGGGTTTAGGGTTTAGTTTTTAGTTTTTAGCGTTTAGGATTTAGGGTTTAAAGTTAAGTGTTTACGATTCAGGGTTTAGGGTTTAAATATAAGTGTTTAGGGTTTAAGGTTTAGGGTTAAGGGTTTAGGGTTTAGGGTTTAAAGTTAAGAGTTTACGGTTTAAGGTTAAGGGTTTGGGGTTTAAAGTTTTGTGTTTAGGGTTTAAGGTTTAGGGTTAAGGGTTTAGGGTTTTAAGTTAAGTGGTTAGGGTTTAAGGTTTAGGGTTAAGGGTTTAGGGTTTAAAGTTAAGTGTTTACGATTCAGGGTTTAGGGTTTAGGGTTTAGGGTTTAAAGTTTAGGGTTAAGGGTTTAGGGTTTAGGGATTAAAGTTAAGTGTTTATTGTTAAGGGTTTAAAGTTAAGTGTTTAGGGTTTAGGGTTTAGGGTTTAGGGTTAAGGGTTTACGGTTTAGGGTTTACGGTTTAGGGTTTACGGTTTAGGGTTTAAAGTTAAGTGTTTAGGGTTTAAGGTTTAGGGTTTACGATTCAGGGTTTAGGGTTTAGGGTTTAAAGTTAAGTGTTAAGGGGTTTAGGGTTTAAAGTTAAGAGTTTACGGTTTAAGGTTTAGGGTTTGGGGTTTAAAGTTTTGTGTTTAGGGTTTAAGGTTTAGGGTTAAGGGTTTAGGGTTTAGGGTTTTAAGTTAAGTGTTTAGGGTTTAAGGTTTAGGGTTTACGATTCAGGGTTTAGGGTTTAGGGTTTAAAGTTAAGTGTTTAGGGTTTAAGGTTTAGGGTTTAGGGTTTAGGGTTTAGGGTATAGGATTTAAAGTTAAGTGTTTAGGGTTTAAGGTTTAAGGTTAAGGGTTTAAAGTTAAGTTTAGGGTTTAGGGTTTAGGATTTAAAGTTAAATGTTAAGGGTTTAAGGTTTAGGGTTTAAGGTTTAAGGGTTTAAGGTTTAAGGTTTAGGGTTAAAAGTTCAGTGTTTAGGGTTTAAGGTTTAGGGTTTAGGGTTTATAGTTAAGTGTTTAAGGTTTAAGGTTTAGGGTTTAGGGTTTAGGTTTTTGGGTTTAAGGTTTAAGTCTTAAGGTTGAGAGTTAAGTGTTTAGGGTTTAAGGTTTAGGGTACAGGGTTAAGGGTTTAAGGTTGGGGGCTTAAGGTTTAAGGTTTAGGGTTTAAAGTTAAGAGTTAAGGGTTTAAGGTTGGGGTTTAGTGTTTAGGGTGTAGGGTTATGGTTTTAAGGATTAGGAATTAAGGTTTCAGGGTTTAAGGTTTAAGGTTTAGGGTTTTAAGTTAAGTGTTTAGGGTTAAGGGTCTTTGGGTTTAAGGTTTAAGGTTTAGGGTTTAGGGTTTAGCGTTTAACGTTCAAGGTTTAAGGTTTAGGGTTTCATGTTTAGTGTTTAGGGTTAAAGGTTTAGGGTTAAGGGTTTAGGGTTTAAAGTAAAGTGTTAAGGGTTTAAGGTTTAGGATTTAGGGTTAAGGGTTTAGGGCTTAAAGTTAAGTGTTTAGGGTTTAAGGTTTAGGGTTTGGAGTTTAAAGTTAAGTGTTTAAGGTTCAAGGTTAAGGGTTAGGGGTTTAAAGTTAGGTGCTTAGGGTTTAAGGTTTAGGGTTTAGGGTTTAGGGGTTAAAGTTAAGTGTTAAGGGTTTAAGGTTGGGGGTTTAGGGTTTAGGGTTTAAGGTTATGGGTTTAAGGTTTAGGGTTTAAGGTTTTAGGGTTTAAGGTTTAAGGTTTAGGGTTTAAAGTTAAGTGTTTAAGGTTTAAGGTTTAGGGTTTAGGGTTTAAAGTTAAGTGTTCAAGGTTCAAGGTTAAGGGTTAAGGGTTTAGGGTTTAGGGTTAAAAGTTAGGTGTTTAGGGTTTAAGGTTTAGGGTTTAGGGTTTAAAGGTTAAAGTTAAGTGTTTAGGGTTTAAGGTTTAGGGTTTAGGGTTTAAAGTTAAGTGTTTAAGGTTCAAGGTTAAGGGTTAAGGGTTTAAAGTTAGGTGCTTAGGGTTTAAGGTTTAGGGTTAAGGGTTTAGGGGTTAAAGTTAAGTGTTAAGGGTTTAAGGTTGGGGGTTTAGGGTTTAGGGTTTAGGGTTATGGGTTTAAGGTTTAGGGTTTAAGGTTTTAGGGTTTAAGGTTTAAGGTTTAGGGTTTAAAGTTAAGTGTTTAAGGTTTAAGGTTTAGGGTTTAGGGTTTAAAGTTAAGTGTTCAAGGTTCAAGGTTAAGGGTTAATCGTTTAGGGTTTAGGGTTAAAAGTTAGGTGTTTAGGGTTTAAGGTTTAGGGTTTAGGCTTTAAAGGTTAAAGTTAAGTGTTTAGGGTTTAAGGTTGGCGGTTTAGGGTTTCGGGTTTAGGGTTATGGGTTTAAGGTTTAGGGTTTAAGGTTTTAGGGTTTAAGGTTTAAGGTTTAGGGTTTAAAGTTAAGTGTTTAGGGTTTAAGGTTTAGGGTTTAGGGTTTAGGGTTTAAAGTTAAGTGCTTAGTTTTTATGGTTTAGGGTTTAGGGTTTAGGGTTTAAAGTTAAGTGTTTAAGGTTTAAGGTTTAGGGTTTAGGGTTTTTGGGTTTAAGGTTTAAGGTTTAAAGGTATGTGTTTAGGGTTTAAGTTTTAAGGTTTAGGGTGTAAGGTTTAAAGTAAAGTGTTTAGGGTTTAAGGTTTACTGTTTAGGGTTTAGTGTTTAAAGTTAAGTGTTTAGAGTTTAAGGTTAAGGGTTTAAGGTTTTTAGGTTTAAGGTTTAAGGTTTAGGGTTTAGGGTTTAGGGTTTAGGGTTTAGGGTTTAGGGTTAAGGGTTTAGGGTTAAGGGTTTAAAGTTAAGTGTTTACGATTTAAGGTTTAGAATTTAGGGTTTAAAGTTAAGTGTTTAGGGTTTTAGGCTAAGGGTTTAGTTTTTAACGTTTAAGGTTTAGGGTTTGAAGTTAAGTGTTTAAGGTTTAAGGTTTAGGGTTTAGGGTTTAGGGTTTAAAGTTAAGTGTTTAGGGTTTAAGGTTTAAGGTTTAGGGTTTAAAGTTAAGTGTTTAGGGTTTAGGGTTCAGGGTTTAAAGTTAAGTGTTTACGGTTTAGGGTTTAGGGTTTAGGGTTAAGGGTTTAGGGTTAAGGGTTTAAAGTTAAGTGTTTACGATTTAAGGTTTAGAATTTAGGGTTTAAAGTTAAGTGTTTAGGGTTTTAGGCTAAGGGTTTAGGGTTTAACGTTTAAGGTTTAGGGTTTGAAGTTAAGAGGTTAGGGTTTAAGGTTTAGGGTTAAGGGTTTAGGGTTTAAAGTTAAGTGTTTAGGGTTTAGGGTTTACGGTTTACGGTTAAGGATTTAGGGTTTAGGGTTTAGGGTTTAAGGTTTAGGGTTTAGGATTTTAAGTTAAATGTTTAGGGTTTAAGGTTTAGGATTTAAGGTTTAAGGGTTTAAGGTTTAAGGTTTAGGGTTAAAAGTTCAGTGTTTAGGGTTTAAGGTTTAAGGTTAAGGGTTTAAAGTTAAGTGTTTTGGGTTTACGGTTTAGGGTTTAGGGTTTAGGATTTAGGGTTTAGGGTTTAGGGTTTAGGGTTTAAAGTTAAGAGTTTAGGAATTAAGGTTTAGGGTTTAGGGTTTAGGGTTTAGGATTTAAAGTTAAATGTTTAGGGTTTAAGGTTTAGGGTTTAAGGTTTAAGGGTTTAAGATTTAAGGTTTAGGGTTAAAAGTTCAGTGTTTAGGGTTTAAGGTTTAGGGTTAAGGGTTTAAAGTAAAGTGTTTAAGGTTTAAGGTTTAGGGTTTAGGGTTTTTGGGTTTAAGGTTTAGGGTTTAAAGTTAAGAGTTAAGGGTTTAAGGTTGGGGTTTAGGGTTTAAAAATTAGGGTTATGGTTTTAAGGTTTAGGGTTTAAGGATTAGGAATTCAGGTTTTAGGGTTTAAGGTTTAAGGTTTAGGGTTTAAAGTTAAGTGTTTAGGGTTTAAGGTTTAGGGTTTAGGATTTAGGGTTTAGGGTTTAGGGTTTAGGGTTTAGGGTTGAAAGTTAAGTGTTTAGGGTTTAAGGTTTAGGGTTTAGGGTTAAGGGTTTAAGGTTTTGGGTTTAAGGTTTAAGGTTTAGGGTTTAAAGTTAAGAGTTAAGGGTTTAAGGTTGGGGTTTAGGGTTTAAAGTTAAGAGTTAAGGATTTAAGGTTGGGGTTTAGGGTTTAGGAATTAGGGTTATGGTTTTAAGGTTTAGGGTTTAAGGATTAGGAATTAAGGTTTTAGGGTTTAAGGTTTAAGGTTTAGGGTTTAAAGTTAAGTGTTTAGGGTTTAAGGTTTAGGGTTAAGGGTTTAGGGTTTAGAGTTAAGTGTTTAGGGTTTAGGGTTAAGGGTTTAAAGTTAATTGTTTACGGTTTAATTTTTAGGGTTTAGGGTTTAGGGTTTAGGGTTTTATGTTAAGTGTTTAGGTTTTAAGGTTTAGGGTTTAGGGTTTACGGTTTAGGGTTTACAGTTAAGTGTTTAGGGTTTAAGGTTTAGGGTTTAGGGTTTAGTGTGTAGGATTTAGAGTTTAGGGTTAAGGGTTTAAAGTAAAGTGTTTAAGATTTAAGGTTTAGGGTTTTTGGGTTTAAGGTTTAAGTTTTAATATTGAAAGTTAAGTGTTTAGAGTTTAAGGTTTAGGGTTTAGGGTTAAGGGTTTAAGGTTTAAGGTTTAGGGTTTAGGGTTTAAGGTTAAGGAGTCAGGGTTTAGGGCTTAAGGTTTATTGTTTAGGGTAAAGGGTAAAGTTAAGTGTTTAGGGTTTAAGGTTCAGAGTTTTGGGTTTATGGTTTAGGGTTTGAAGTTAAGTGTTTAGGATTTAGGGTTTAGGGTTTAGGGTTTAAGGGTTTAAGGTTTAGGGTTTAGGGTTTAAGGTTAAGGAGTCAGGGTTTAGGGCTTAAGGTTTATTGTTTAGGGTAAAGGGTAAAGTTAAGTGTTTAGGGTTTAAGGTTCAGAGTTTTGGGTTTAGGGTTTAGGGTTTAAAGTTAAGTGTGTAGGGTTTAGGGTTAAGGGTTTAGGGTTGAGGGTTTAAAGTTAAGTGTTTAGGGTTTAAGGTTAAGGGTTTAGGGTTAAATGTTTAAAGTTAAGTGTTTAGGGTTTAAGGTTTAGGGTTTAGGGTTTAGTGTGTAGGATTTAGAGTTTAGGGTTAAGGGTTTAAAGTAAAGTGTTTAAGGTTTAAGGTTTAGGGTTTTTGGGTTTAAGGTTTAAGTTTTAATATTGAAAGTTAAGTGTTTAGAGTTTAAGGTTTAGGGTTTAGGGTTAAGGGTTTAAGGTTTAAGGTTTAGGGTTTAAAGTTAAGTGTTTTGGGTTTACGGTTTAGGGTTTAGGGTTTAGGATTTAGGGTTTAGGGTTTAGGGTTTAGGGTTTAAAGTTAAGGGTTTAAAGTTAAGTGTTTTGGGTTTACGGTTTAGGGTTTAGGGTTTAGGATTTAGGGTTTAGGGTTTAGGGTTTAGGGTTTAAAGTTAAGAGTTTAGGAATTAAGGTTTAGGGTTTAGGGTTTAGGGTTTAGGATTTAAAGTTAAATGTTTAGGGTTTAAGGTTTAGGGTTTAAGGTTTAAGGGTTTAAGATTTAAGGTTTAGGGTTAAAAGTTCAGTGTTTAGGGTTTAAGGTTTAGGGTTAAGGGTTTAAAGTAAAGTGTTTAAGGTTTAAGGTTTAGGGTTTAGGGTTTTTGGGTTTAAGGTTTAGGGTTTAAAGTTAAGAGTTAAGGGTTTAAGGTTGGGGTTTAGGGTTTAAAAATTAGGGTTATGGTTTTAAGGTTTAGGGTTTAAGGATTAGGAATTCAGGTTTTAGGGTTTAAGGTTTAAGGTTTAGGGTTTAAAGTTAAGTGTTTAGGGTTTAAGGTTTAGGGTTTAGGATTTAGGGTTTAGGGTTTAGGGTTTAGGGTTGAAAGTTAAGTGTTTAGGGTTTAAGGTTTAGGGTTTAGGGTTAAGGGTTTAAGGTTTTGGGTTTAAGGTTTAAGGTTTAGGGTTTAAAGTTAAGAGTTAAGGGTTTAAGGTTGGGGTTTAGGGTTTAAAGTTAAGAGTTAAGGATTTAAGGTTGGGGTTTAGGGTTTAGGAATTAGGGTTATGGTTTTAAGGTTTAGGGTTTAAGGATTAGGAATTAAGGTTTTAGGGTTTAAGGTTTAAGGTTTAGGGTTTAAAGTTAAGTGTTTAGGGTTTAAGGTTTAGGGTTAAGGGTTTAGGGTTTAGAGTTAAGTGTTTAGGGTTTAGGGTTAAGGGTTTAAAGTTAATTGTTTACGGTTTAATTTTTAGGGTTTAGGGTTTAGGGTTTAGGGTTTTATGTTAAGTGTTTAGGTTTTAAGGTTTAGGGTTTAGGGTTTACGGTTTAGGGTTTACAGTTAAGTGTTTAGGGTTTAAGGTTTAGGGTTTAGGGTTTAGTGTGTAGGATTTAGAGTTTAGGGTTAAGGGTTTAAAGTAAAGTGTTTAAGATTTAAGGTTTAGGGTTTTTGGGTTTAAGGTTTAAGTTTTAATATTGAAAGTTAAGTGTTTAGAGTTTAAGGTTTAGGGTTTAGGGTTAAGGGTTTAAGGTTTAAGGTTTAGGGTTTAGGGTTTAAGGTTAAGGAGTCAGGGTTTAGGGCTTAAGGTTTATTGTTTAGGGTAAAGGGTAAAGTTAAGTGTTTAGGGTTTAAGGTTCAGAGTTTTGGGTTTATGGTTTAGGGTTTGAAGTTAAGTGTTTAGGATTTAGGGTTTAGGGTTTAGGGTTTAAGGGTTTAAGGTTTAGGGTTTAGGGTTTAAGGTTAAGGAGTCAGGGTTTAGGGCTTAAGGTTTATTGTTTAGGGTAAAGGGTAAAGTTAAGTGTTTAGGGTTTAAGGTTCAGAGTTTTGGGTTTAGGGTTTAGGGTTTAAAGTTAAGTGTGTAGGGTTTAGGGTTTAGGGTTTAGGGTTGAGGGTTTAAAGTTAAGTGTTTAGGGTTTAAGGTTAAGGGTTTAGGGTTAAATGTTTAAAGTTAAGTGTTTAGGGTTTAAGGTTTAGGGTTTAGTGTGTAGGATTTAGAGTTTAGGGTTAAGGGTTTAAAGTAAAGTGTTTAAGGTTTAAGGTTTAGGGTTTTTGGGTTTAAGGTTTAAGTTTTAATATTGAAAGTTAAGTGTTTAGAGTTTAAGGTTTAGGGTTTAGGGTTAAGGGTTTAAGGTTTAAGGTTTAGGGTTTAAAGTTAAGTGTTTAGGGTTTAAGGTTTAGGGTTAAGGGTTTAGGGTTTAAAGTTAAGTGTTTAGGGGTTAGGGTTAAGGGTTTAAAGTTAATTGTTTAGGGTTTAGGGTTTTAAGTTAAGTGTTTAGGTTTTAAGGTTTAGGGTTTACGGTTTACGGTTTAGGGTTTACAGTTAAGTGTTTAGGGTTTAAGGTTTAGGGTTTATTGTTTAGTGTTTAGGATTTAGAGTTTAGGGTTTAAAGTTAAGTGTTTAGGGTTTAGGGTTTAGGGTTGAGGGTTTAAAGTTAAGTGTTTAGGGTTTAAGGTTTAGGGTTTAGGGTTTAGGGTTAAGGGTTTAAAGTTAAGTGTTTAGGGTTTAAGGTTTAGGGTTTAGGGTTTAAGGTTTAGGGTTTAGTGTTTAGGGTTTAGGGTTTAGGGTTTAGGGTTAAAAGCTAAGTGTTGAAAGTTTAAAGTTTAGGGTTTAAAGTTAAGTGTTTAGGGTTTAAGGTTTAGGGTTTAGGGTTTAGGGTTTTAAGTTAAGTGTTTAGGGTTTAAGGTTTAGGGTTTAGAGTTTAGGGTTTAGGGTTTAGGGTTTAGGGTTTAAAGTTTAAGGTTTAAGGTTTAGGGTTTAAAGTTAAATGTTTAGGGTTCAAGGTTTTAGGGTTTTTGGGTTTAAGGTTTAGGGTTTAGGGTTTAACGTTTAAGATTTAAGGTTTCGGGTTTGAAGTTAAGTGTTTAGGGTTAAAGGTTTAGGGTTTAGGGTTCAGGGTTTAGGGTTTATGGTTAGGGGTTTAGGGTTTAGGGTTTAACGTTTAAGGTTTAAGGTTTAGGGTTTAAAGTTAAGTGTTTAGGGTTTAAGGTTTAGGGTTCAAGGTTTTAGGGTTTTTGGGTTTAAGGTTTAGGGTTTAGGGTTTAACGTTTAAGGTTTAAGGTTTAGGATTTAAAGTTAAGTGTTTAGGGTTTAAGGTTTAGGGTTTAGGGTTTAGGGTTTAAAGTTAAGTGTTTAGGGTTTAAGGTTTAGGGTTTAAGGTTTTAGGGTTTAAGATTTAAGGTTTAAGGTTTAAGGTTTAGGGTTTTAAGTTCAGTGTTATGGGTTTTAAGTTTAGGGTTTAGGGTTTAAAGTTAAGTGTTTAAGGTTTAAGGTTTAGGCTTTAGTGTTTTTGGGTTTAAGGTTTAAGGTTTAAAGTTAAGTGTTTAGAGTTTAAGGTTTAGAGTTTAGGGTTAAGGGTTTAAGGTTGGGGTTTAAGGTTTAGGTTTTAAAAATAAGTGTTAAGGGTTTAAGGTTGGGGGTTTAGGGTTTAGGAATTAGGGTTATGGGTTTTAACTTTAGGGTTTAAGGTTTTGGGTTTAAGGTTTTAGGGTTTAAGGTTTAAGGTTTAAGGTTTAGGGTTTAAAGTTAAGTGTTTAGGGTTTAAGGTTTAGGGTTTAGGGTTTAGGGTTTAGGATTTAGGGTTGAGGGTTTAAAGTTAAGTGTTTAGGGTTTAGGGTTATTGGGTTTAAGTATTTAGGTTTAGGGTTTAGGGTTTAACGTTTAAGGTTTATGGTTTAGGGTTTGAAGTTAAGTGTTTAGGGTTTAAGGGTATAGGGTTGAAAGTTAGGTGTTTACGGTTTAAGGTTTAAGGTTTAGGGTTTAGGGTTTAAAGTTAAGTGTTTAGGGTTTAAGGTTCAGAGTTTTGGGTTTAGGGTTTAAAGTTAAGTGTGTAGGGTTTAAGGTTCAGGGTTTAGGGTTAAGGGTTTAGGGTTTAGGGTTTAAAGTTAAGTGTTTAGGGTTTAGAGTTTTTGGGTTTAAGGTTTAAGGTTTAGGGTTTAACGTTTAAGATTTAAGGTTTAGGGTTTGAAGTTAAGTGTTTGGGGTTAAGGGTTTAGGGATTAAAGTTAAGTGTTTAGGGTTAAAGGTTTAGGATTTAGGGTTTAGGGTTTAGGGTTTAAGGGTTTAAGGTTTAGGGTTTAGGGTTTAAGGTTAAGGAGTCAGGGTTTAGGGCTTAAGGTTTATTGTTTAGGGTAAAGGGTAAAGTTAAGTGTTTAGGGTTTAAGGTTCAGAGTTTTGGGTTTAGGGTTTAGGGTTTAAAGTTAAGTGTGTAGGGTTTAGGGTTTAGGGTTTAGGGTTGAGGGTTTAAAGTTAAGTGTTTAGGGTTTAAGGTTAAGGGTTTAGGGTTAAATGTTTAAAGTTAAGTGTTTAGGGTTTAAGGTTTAGGGTTTAGTGTGTAGGATTTAGAGTTTAGGGTTAAGGGTTTAAAGTTAAGTGTTTAGGGTTTAAGGTTCAGGGTTAAGGGTTTAAGGTTTAGGGTTTAGTGTTTAGGGTTTAGGGTTTAGGGTTTAAAGTTAAGTGTTGAAAGTTTAAGGTATAGGGTTTAAAGTTAAGTGTTTAGGGTTTAAGGTTTAGGGTTCAGGGTTTAGGGTTTAGGGTTTTAAGTTAAGGGTTTAGGGTTTAAGGTTTAGGGTTTAGGGTTTAGGGTTTAGGGTTTATGGTTTAGGGTTTAAAGTTTAAGGTTTAAGGTTTAGGGTTTAAAGTTAAGTGTTTAGGGTTTAAGGTTTAGGGTTCAAGGTTTTAGGGTTTTTGGGTTTAAGGTTTAGGGTTTAGGGTTTAACGTTTAAGGTTTAAGGTTTAGGGTTTGAAGTTAAGTGTTTAGGGTTTAAGGTTTAGGGTTTAGGGTTTAGGGTTTAGGGTTTAGGGTTTAGGGTTTAGGGTTTAACGTTTAAGGTTTAAGGTTTAGGGTTTAAAGTTAAGTTTTTAGGGTTTAAGGTTTAGGGTTCAAGGTTTTAGGGTTTTTGGGTTTAAGGTTTAGGGTTTAGGGTTTAACTTTTAAGGTTTAAGGTTTAGGATTTAAAGTTAAGTGTTTAGGGTTTAAGGTTTAGGGTTTAGGGTTTAGGGTTTAGGGTTTAGGGTTTAAAGTTAAGTGTTTAGGGTTTAAGGTTTAGGGTTTAAGTTTTTAGGGTTTAAGATTTAAGGTTTAAGGTTTAGGGTTTTAAGTTCAGTGTTATGGGTTTTAGGTTTAGGGTTTAGGGTTTAAAGTTAAGTGTTTAAGGTTTAAGGTTTAGGCTTTAGTGTTTTTGGGTTTAAGGTTTAAGGTTTAAAGTTAAGTGTTTAGAGTTTAAGGTTTAGAGTTTAGGGTTAAGGGTTTAAGGTTGGGGTTTAAGGTTTAGAGTTTAAAAATAAGTGTTAAGGGTTTAAGGTTGGGGGTTTAGGGTTTAGGAATTAGGGTTATGGGTTTTAACTTTAGGGTTTAAGGTTTTGGGTTTAAGGTTTTAGGGTTTAAGGTTTAAGGTTTAAGGTTTAGGGTTTAAAGTTAAGTGTTTAGGGTTTAAGGTTTAGGGTTTAGGGTTTAGGGTTTAGGATTTAGGGTTGAGGGTTTAAAGTTAAGTGTTTAGGGTTTAGGGTTATTGGGTTTAAGTATTTAGGTTTAGGGTTTATTGTTTAACGTTTAAAGTTTATGGTTTAGGGTTTGAAGTTAAGTGTTTAGGGTTTAAGGGTATTGGGTTGAAAGTTAGGTGTTTACGGTTTAAGGTTTAAGGTTTAGGGTTTAAAGTTAAGTGTTTAGGTTTTAAGGTTCAGAGTTTTGGGTTTAGAGTTTAGGGTTTAAAGTTAAGTGTGTAGGGTTTAAGGTTTAGGGTTTAGGGTTAAGGGTTTAGGGTTTAGGGTTTAAAGTTAAGTGTTTAGGGTTTAGAGTTTTTGGGTTTAAGGTTTAAGGTTTAGGGTTTAACGTTTAAGGTTTAAGGTTTAGGGTTTGAAGTTAAGTGTTTAGGGTTTAAGGTTTAGGGTTAAGGGTTTAGGGTTTAAAGTTAAGTGTTTGGGGTTTAAGGTTTAGGATTTAGGGTTTATGGTTTAGGGTTTAAGGGTTTAAGGTTTAGGGTTTAGGGTTTAAGGTTAAGGAGTAAGGGTTTAGGGCTTAAGGTTTATTGTTTAGGGTAAAGGGTTAAGGGTTTAGGGTTAAGGGTTAACACTAAACCCTGAACCTTAAACCCTAAACCTTTACCCTCAGTATTAAACCTGAATCTTTAAAAACTTTACCCTCAACCCTCAACCCTAAACACTAAACCCTTTACCCTTTACCCTAAACCCTAAACCCTAAACCCTAAACCCTAAACCCTTAACCTTAAACCCTAAACCCTAAACCCTAAACCCTAAACCCTAAACCCTAAACCCTAAACCCTAAACCCTAAACCCTAAACCCTAAACCCTAAACCCTAAACCCTAAACCCTAAACCCTAAACCCTAAACCCTAAACCCTAAACCCTAAACCCTAAACCCTAAACCCTAAACCCTAAACCCTAAACCCTAAACCCTAAACCGTAATCCGTAGCCCTTAACCTTAAACCTTAAACCCTTAACCTTAAACCCTTAACCCTAAACGCCTAAACCCTAAACCCTAAACCCTAAACTCTAAACCCTAAACCCTAAACCTTAAACCTTAAACACTTAACTTTAAACCCTAAACCCTTAACCCTAAACCCTAAACTCTAAACCCTAAACCCTTATCCCTAAGCCCTAAACCCTAAACCCTAAATCTTAAAACCTTAATCCTAAACCGTAAAGCCTCAACCCTAAACCCTAGAATTTAGGGTTAAGGGTTTAGTGTTAAGAGCTTAGGGTTAAGGGTTTAGGGTTAAGGGTTTAGGGTCTAGGGTATAGAGTGCAGAGTTTTAAATTAAATGTTCGGGGCTTAGCGTTTAGGCTTATAGCCTTTTGCAATTCTAATTCACTTTCTTATAGGAAGTGATATTCTGCGCCGATATCATTCCTTTGCAAATAAAATTCTTCCCGTTGCAAACCTAATTTATTATTTTGCTTTTTAATCTCACCCTATTGCATTTCAAATTCACCTTTTCACAATTAAGTATTCTCTTACATAATTTTCATGGCAATAAAATATCAACTAACGCAATTAGCACGAAATCTAAAATAATTTTTTTGTTTTATAGGAAAAAATGACTTTTATTTGCAAATTGAATTTTAAATAAGGAAGATTTTTTTAGTGAAGAAACTGAATCTTTCCTAGACTTTTAGAAAGAAGTGTGGTATGAGTAAATGTGGTAAACAAATTGACACAACCGTACATTTTTTGAAACGTATGCTTTCACGCGATTTGTTTTTGTCAACCAAAAAATTTTTATAAGTCCTTGTTTCCGAGATATTAGCATCAAAAGTTGGCTTTAGTGACAAAACTATAAAACCAGTTTTTCGTGCGCGCAAAACACACTTAATACGTACCTTTTATGCACATTTTACGCGCGTATTATGCGTGTTTTAAGCGCGTATTACACGTTTTTTCCGGGCGTTTTACCCGCGTTTTACTCGATTCTATGTACGTACTACTCGCGTTTTACGCGGGTCTTACGCGCGTTTTACGCGAGTACTATGCGTGTATTACACACGTTCTACTACGCATGTTTCACACGCGTATTACTCGTGTTTTATGCGAGTTTTTACGATCGCTTTACGTAAGTATTATGCGTGTTTTTTTTTGACACGAAACCAATACTTGCCCTATAGAGCAAGTAAAAATTAATCAAAACCATCATTACGATGATGGAAAAGTAAAAAAAATCGTTTTTGTCATGCCGTCCGTCGGAATGCGTGCGTCCGTCTGTTCGTCTGTACGTCTATCTGTACTGAAAGCCACAGCCTGAACGGGTTGTCGGATTTGCTTGAAATTTGGTATAGATTACTATTTTGCAATTTTCAAGGCGATTTTGATTTTTCTCGAATATGGCTTCAACGATTTCGATTTAACTCTATGTACGTTACGTTATGAGTGATTGTAACAATACTAATTTTTTTGTTTTGGGTTTAAGGTTTAGGGTTAAGGGTTTAGGGTTTAAAGTTAAGTGTTTGGGGTTTAAGGTTTAGGATTTAGGGTTTATGGTTTAGGGTTTAAGGGTTTAAGGTTTAGGGTTTAGGGTTTAAGGTTAAGGAGTAAGGGTTTAGGGCTTAAGGTTTATTGTTTAGGGTAAAGGGTTAAGGGTTTAGGGTTAAGGGTTAACACTAAACCCTGAACCTTAAACCCTAAACCTTTACCCTCAGTATTAAACCTGAATCTTTAAAAACTTTACCCTCAACCCTCAACCCTAAACACTAAACCCTTTACCCTTTACCCTAAACCCTAAACCCTAAACCCTAAACCCTAAACCCTTAACCTTAAACCCTAAACCCTAAACCCTAAACCCTAAACCCTAAACCCTAAACCCTAAACCCTAAACCCTAAACCCTAAACCCTAAACCCTAAACCCTAAACCCTAAACCCTAAACCCTAAACCCTAAACCCTAAACCCTAAACCCTAAACCCTAAACCCTAAACCCTAAACCCTAAACCCTAAACCCTAAACCCTAAACCGTAATCCGTAGCCCTTAACCTTAAACCTTAAACCCTTAACCTTAAACCCTTAACCCTAAACGCCTAAACCCTAAACCCTAAACCCTAAACTCTAAACCCTAAACCCTAAACCTTAAACCTTAAACACTTAACTTTAAACCCTAAACCCTTAACCCTAAACCCTAAACTCTAAACCCTAAACCCTTATCCCTAAGCCCTAAACCCTAAACCCTAAATCTTAAAACCTTAATCCTAAACCGTAAAGCCTCAACCCTAAACCCTAGAATTTAGGGTTAAGGGTTTAGTGTTAAGAGCTTAGGGTTAAGGGTTTAGGGTTAAGGGTTTAGGGTCTAGGGTATAGAGTGCAGAGTTTTAAATTAAATGTTCGGGGCTTAGCGTTTAGGCTTATAGCCTTTTGCAATTCTAATTCACTTTCTTATAGGAAGTGATATTCTGCGCCGATATCATTCCTTTGCAAATAAAATTCTTCCCGTTGCAAACCTAATTTATTATTTTGCTTTTTAATCTCACCCTATTGCATTTCAAATTCACCTTTTCACAATTAAGTATTCTCTTACATAATTTTCATGGCAATAAAATATCAACTAACGCAATTAGCACGAAATCTAAAATAATTTTTTTGTTTTATAGGAAAAAATGACTTTTATTTGCAAATTGAATTTTAAATAAGGAAGATTTTTTTAGTGAAGAAACTGAATCTTTCCTAGACTTTTAGAAAGAAGTGTGGTATGAGTAAATGTGGTAAACAAATTGACACAACCGTACATTTTTTGAAACGTATGCTTTCACGCGATTTGTTTTTGTCAACCAAAAAATTTTTATAAGTCCTTGTTTCCGAGATATTAGCATCAAAAGTTGGCTTTAGTGACAAAACTATAAAACCAGTTTTTCGTGCGCGCAAAACACACTTAATACGTACCTTTTATGCACATTTTACGCGCGTATTATGCGTGTTTTAAGCGCGTATTACACGTTTTTTCCGGGCGTTTTACCCGCGTTTTACTCGATTCTATGTACGTACTACTCGCGTTTTACGCGGGTCTTACGCGCGTTTTACGCGAGTACTATGCGTGTATTACACACGTTCTACTACGCATGTTTCACACGCGTATTACTCGTGTTTTATGCGAGTTTTTACGATCGCTTTACGTAAGTATTATGCGTGTTTTTTTTTGACACGAAACCAATACTTGCCCTATAGAGCAAGTAAAAATTAATCAAAACCATCATTACGATGATGGAAAAGTAAAAAAAATCGTTTTTGTCATGCCGTCCGTCGGAATGCGTGCGTCCGTCTGTTCGTCTGTACGTCTATCTGTACTGAAAGCCACAGCCTGAACGGGTTGTCGGATTTGCTTGAAATTTGGTATAGATTACTATTTTGCAATTTTCAAGGCGATTTTGATTTTTCTCGAATATGGCTTCAACGATTTCGATTTAACTCTATGTACGTTACGTTATGAGTGATTGTAACAATACTAATTTTTTTGTTTTTCCCCAAAAAATTCGAATAAGAGAAATATGATGAACACGTTTTTTGCAAAATTTGTTATAATTTTTAGTTATTTTCTTATACATATATCCTTGCTAGCTCAACCGATTTCTTTGAAAACTTGTCAGCAGGTTATTCTTATAATTTCGAAAAGTATGGTGTATTTAATAAAAGAAAAAATTTATCAAAAAATTAAACATAAACTGAATTTTTCAATTATTTATAAAAATATATTATTACTTTGAACTACAAGAGCAAATTTGTGTTATCTAGTCGTGCATTTTATTTGATATTCAAGCTGAATTTTTCATTAATAAATCTGTTTAAAAAATGCAAATATTGCATTTATTAACGCTTTAAAATCCTTAAAATGACTGAACATGTTACAGACAACTTAGTCAAAATTGGGAACTTTGACCTGATTTTTTTTGGGTTGGTAAGTAAAAACTCTGTACACTCTACAAAAATTAATATTTCTAAGATTTGTTTAGTTTTTGGCTTTTATTTATTTTATTTAAAAAAAAAAACATCATCATAAATCAATCAAAATAAATAAATCATACGCACAGGTACATCAAAAATATAGGAATCATAATCTTTTCACCTCAATCATTTATTATGGTAACGAGTATATTATATTTATTAAAATTCTATCAATATACTTTTTGATATGAAAACAATAGTGTTATTTGTATTCATACATATATGTATCTCATTGATTAAATAAATGCAGAAGTGAAGTCAGACTACTAATCTTGTTGACAAAAAAATTTGGCTGCTTTTGATACTGATCTATCGAATTCAAGAGGTCTTGCTGAATAACAGAACAGAACAGTTTAAAATCCTTAAAATGACTGAACATGTTACAGACAACTTAGTCAAAATTGGGAACTTTGACCTGATTTTTTTTGGGTTGGTAAGTAAAAACTCTGTACACTCTACAAAAATTAATATTTCTAAGATTTGTTTAGTTTTTGGCTTTTATTTATTTTATTTAAAAAAAAAAACATCATCATAAATCAATCAAAATAAATAAATCATACGCACAGGTACATCAAAAATATAGGAATCATAATCTTTTCACCTCAATCATTTATTATGGTAACGAGTATATTATATTTATTAAAATTCTATCAATATACTTTTTGATATGAAAACAATAGTGTTATTTGTATTCATACATATATGTATCTCATTGATTAAATAAATGCAGAAGTGAAGTCAGACTACTAATCTTGTTGACAAAAAAATTTGGCTGCTTTTGATACTGATCTATCGAATTCAAGAGGTCTTGCTGAATAACAAAACAGAACGCTATTTTATCAAAGTTCACAAAACTGTGCAAAAAAATTCATTTAGATTTATCAAACAATTATTTATTGATGTCATTGAAACTAGCAAAATTGCAAAACAAATAGGATCAATTAAACAATTATGATTTATGACTTGAGTAATTTTTTCGAGTTAAAAAATATATGTGTGTACCTCTAAGGTGTTTTTGTTTTTAGGGAC
This sequence comes from Meliscaeva auricollis, assembly GCA_948107695.1. Classification (NCBI taxonomy): domain Eukaryota; kingdom Metazoa; phylum Arthropoda; class Insecta; order Diptera; family Syrphidae; genus Meliscaeva; species Meliscaeva auricollis. Next base: position 41,428,058 of record OX403616.1, read on the forward strand.
TATTGGTTTTTTTTCCACTCCCCCCACCAAAATTTAGCTGAAAATTCCCCTAAAATATGAAGCCTCAAAAACAATATTTACTACTAGCGATCACCGTGTGAAGATTTTTCATATAAATACACGTAAACTTCGTAAACATTTTAAAGCGGTAAAAAGCATAAAACTCTGAATTAAACGATCTACAAAAATGTGAATCGCGACTTACCTGTAAATTACACCGGTAGACAGTAGAGGCCACTAAAGTCAATTTTGTCATATTTTTTCATCATTTAATAACGCTTTTCCTTCCATGGACCCGTTTTTGTCTTTTATGATTTTTTCTCGTAAACGACTCAATGGATTTCGATGATATTTTTAAACAAAAGGTTGTTAGTGCCTTTCGAATTATTTTGTTAAAAATTTTTGCAACATGTTTTGTTTTGGATTTTTTTTTTATGGATTTTTCGAAATCATAATAAATGATTTTTTTCTTGCAAACCAATTTTTGTTTAACACGTTTTGAGAATTGTTTGTACATAAATAATTGTTTTTTTTTTTTAAACGGCTCTAACGATTTTCAAATTTTACTTCTAAAAATTAATCTTTCTTAACAAAAACAAACGGCAATTTTAGAAGTTGTTAAGATTATTTTTTGTAATGAATTTAATTTTTTTTTTTGATAATTTCTTATAAAATTATTTATTTTTTAAACTTTATATAAGAAGCCTTAGCATCCACAGCAACTTTGACCTAAGAGCAAGTACATACGTGCGATCATTCATCATTAGAGTCCAAAGTTTATTTATAACGCAGCGTTGTTGGTTGGTTGAGGAATTTTATGCATCTATCAAGTAGAGTGGAGTGTTTTTGGAATTTTCTTTCAAATCAATGAGTACTTAATTGGTTTTTCTAAACTCGAAAAATGTAATTTTTTGTGAAGACCATGCTTCCTCGATGACCTCCCGATTTTTTTCTCACAGACGAATGAAAACTAAAATGCAAGTTTGGATCGCGCAAAGTTGCTCTTGTAGCTTGAGTTGCTTGTAGAATTTTAATTTTAGTTTAAAGTTTAAGTTTAAAGTTTTGCTGCTTTGTAAACAAAATTCAAAATAAAAAACATTGAATTCGATTCAAAAATTACTAAAATAGCTTCTCAAATTTGACCTTAATACGCAGTATGAAATATGATTTCTTTTATGAAGATGAATCTCTAGAAAAAAAAATTGAAAATCGATAGAGTCTTTTTAAAAAAAAACTTTTACTTGCGATAAAGTTACTATAGGGCAAGTTTAGGATTTGGAAAAAATTCGAACTCGAGATAACAATCAGGAATGTCATTACAAGGATAGAGAATACGAAAAAAGTGGGTCTGTCTGTCTGTCTGTCCGTCCGTCTGTCTGTCTGTCTGTCTATATGTCTTTCTGTCTTTCTGTCTGTCTGTCTATCTGTCTGTGTTTACCTCGAACTGATTCCCTGGACGGAAATTAAAATTTTTTTTAGGACTAAAACCAACGGTACCTACCTGCCATATAACAATTAATCAAAAGTTAACTTTTTTCAAAAACGGCTCTAACGATTTTGATTAAAATTTTTGTGTCTGCTTTTTTTGTAGGGTCATACTTTTCAAATAGAAGAAATGTTTGTAAAAATTCTATTAACGCTATCCCCCATACAACCGTTTATTCATTTTTGACATTCACTTAAACGACTGAACCAATTTTAATAAATTTTTTTTATACGAAAGCTTCTTAACAATTTTAAAATTATTTCATATCAAAATTTTCAAAAAAATAATTTTTGGATTTTTAAAAAATCTTTAAAAATTTTTTGAAAAATCAATTTTTCGATAACGGGTCAGTGTATTTTTTTTTTAATTTTGGTTTAAGATGTGCAATAACATTATCTTAAAAATGGCATAAAAACTTTATTTTTAAACAAGCTTTGAGAATTTTTATATATAAAAAATTATTTTTTATTAAACGGCTCTAACGATTTTAAATTTTTTTTTTTTTTAAATGTATCTTTTTTATTTAAATCAGAACAATTTAAGAAGTTGTGTATATCATTTTAGTAATGAATAATTTTTTTTTTTTTTTTATTTCTTATAAAATGATTTATTTTTAAAAAACTTTATACATATAACAAGCTTTATGGTTCACAGCAACAGCAAACAGGTGCGACCCAGTCGTGCATTTTATTTTTTATGTATAAGATTTTCAAAAAGATTTTTTTAAAAAAAGTTTGGTATGCAATTTTTAAGATATTATTTATCAACATCTAAAAACGTAATTTTGAAAAAAATTCATTAACACGTTTTATGAAAACTGATTTTAATTCAAAAAAACAATGTTGAAAAATTTGGTTGCTAAGCTTTACTTAGACAACTGAAAAGATTTCATGTAAAAAAATGGTTAAAATCGAGTGAGTCATTAAGAAGAAAAACAAAAAAAAAATACTGTAATAATAATATGTACATATAATAAAATATAATAATATTTTCTCTTATGCCATTTTCTCGCATGCCATTTTTATTATTAAAAAACCTTATTATGGTATCACTGTCGGAACCTATTGTGTTTTAGTAATGTCCAAAGAAAATGTACAACTTGTGTCAAATCACAATAATTACTTAACAAGATCCTCTTGACGTAAAAAACAATTATACTACTTCAAACTTTTATTCTTTTCTACTGTCATTGTAAAAATAAGTAGCTAGTTGCTCTTATAATTTTTACTTGTTCTATAGGGCAAGTATTGGTGTCAAAAAAAAAATTGAGGTTTTAATCGAAACTAGCATTACAATGATGGAGAGTTCCAAGAAAGTGGTTTTCATCATACCATCTTTCGGTCTGTTCCTCTGTGCGTGTGACCTGGAGGTTTCAACTTGATTTAGAACACAGAGACAAACGACGACCTCCATGATGAGCTCGACTTACTGAAAAATTACTTAAATCCCTCACATTTTGCAGTGTTTATTTCCCTGTCGTCAAATTTGCAAAGGCCAAATATAGGCGTTTTCACAGACTTGAAATACAGAAAAATGGGATATGGGAATACAGAAAAAATAACGCAAACGCCTTCCACAAGAAAAAATCGACAAATTGGCATTTAAACTGGCGTTCAACGTCGTACGTAATTCCAATTTTCGAATTGTCATTTTTTTTTGTTTTTGAATAAAGAGATTACTACTGAGAGAAAAGCGTGAAATACAGCGCAAAAAACTCTTTGTTTTTTGTGCTGTCATAGAAAAAAGAGAGAAATGTGGTGAAAAGTCGGGCAAAAATGCGTGGAATACCATGAAAAAATCACGGAATACTGGTGAAGGAATTTTTTCCCACATGAACATGGACATGGAGAACTATAAAATTTAGCCTGCTAATGCGTTGGAAAAACTTCAAACTAATTTGTATAAGGTCCAAGTGGGAAAACTAAAAATATTGTGTATCTAAGTGCACTTCACCAAAAAGATTTAAAATGCTAAAATTATGAAGCCAATGAAAATCTTGCGGGTCAGTGGCTAGCCAATTTTATAAATGATCGTGTAATAAGACAATAAATGAATAATAACAAAATAAAAGTCAATGGACAAAGTCTTCTGGGTCAGCTAGTATAAATGTAAAAATTCTCTATCTTGTTTAAAAAAAATGTTGGTAGATGCAATTTTCATGAAAATATTAATGGAGATCTAAAACAAAATTTAAAAAAAAATCACGAACACGTTTTCGAAAAATCGATTTTTCAAAAAAAAAATATTACTACGTGGAACTTCCATAAGTCGAACTCTCAAAAAGAAAGACAAAAAGTTCGAGTTATAGAAACTTCGATTTAAGGAAATAAAAAAAAAATGTTGAGTTTGGTTGTTTTATTTTATTTAAAAGTATATTCTAGAGTGAAAATGATTATTGAAACTTAAAAAAAGTCAGTAATCATTCTTTTACTTTTTTTTCATTACATTTTAATTTATAAAAAATTTCCATCTCGGTTATTACATTGAAAAAATGATCCGGCGTGTTGTTTTCAGTAAGAAGAACATCACGTATTGTTTTAAAGGCTTCAGAGACCTTAGCTTGTTTCGGCTTCACGATTAAGCCATTACCTGGATCTGCATCAGCATTAATTTCATCGTCACTTATGTTTTCCACCTCATCAGACGTTACCGAAAGTTTAAATAAAAATCTACAACATTTGAACACAACCATTACTCTTCCACAAAGAAACTTTCAAATCTAATCACAGTAGACTCAATTGATTTTGAAAAAAAAATAAACTAAATGGGATTTCCCGATTTTGAACAAAGAAAAAAATATGTATCCTACTGGAAAGCATTTTTGAATAAATTAGGTCATATGGCAGGTACCGTTAATTTTGGCCTTAAAAAATTTCAATTTCCCTTCTAGGGAATTACCCAAAACCCTTAACAACCAAGTTTGAAGAAAATCGCTTTAGCGGTTTAGGCTGTCGATCGAGATAGAGGCAGACAGATCGACGCACAGACAGACAAACAGAATTGCCAGACCCACTTTCTTCGCATACTCTATCATCGTAATATCATGTTTGATTGTTGTCTCCAGTCCATTTTTTTTTTAAGAATTCTAAACTTGCTTTATAGTACCTATATCGCAAATAAAAAATACTCCAATGTTCCGCAAATATGCTGTCGATAAGGGCACTCATTTACAAAAATAAAAAAAATGTAAGAAAGGAAGGAAATTGCCAATAGTACTTATATAGATTTATTAACAATTATTATTTGTATCAAACAGACTGAAATAATTTGTTCTTAATATTGAGATAAGATAAGATAAGTAACGCTTTGAAGTTGACTGCTACTTCACCTATAAAACTAGGTGAAGTTCTTCTGATGCCTGGCATTTCTCTTAAACACCTTAAAAATATAATTAATACTTCATAGTTTTGACCTTATTATTATTAAAAATAAAAAATAAATATGCTAACAATTAAAATTAACACAAGTATTATCTTGCTTCTATCAATTGGATATTTCGCAGGAGTTGATAGCCATGGAATGATGATGCAACCCGTAAGTCGTGGATCTCGGTGGAGAGTTGATTCTACAGCACCCAAGAACTACGACGACAATGGATTATACTGTGGTGGATACGGTGTGAGTCTTATTATTTGAAAAGATGTCACTCGATCATACATAAAAATTAATTTATATCAATTTAGAATCAATGGTCAGTGCATGGAGGCAAATGTGGACTGTGTGGTGATAGTTATGGTGAGGCAATGCCTAGACCACATGAAAATGGTGGAACTTTCGGTGAAGGAGTAATTGTTGAGAATTATAATGCTGGCCAAGTTGCTGAGATAAGTGTGAAAATTACTACAAACCACAATGGAAAATTTGTTTTCCATCTGTGCAATATTGATTCACAGCCTGAGTCAGAAGAGTGCTTCAACAATGATCCTCTGCAACTTAGTTCAGGAGATTATGAATATCATTTGAATTCTGGAAGGACGGGTTTCTATAATGCATCTGTAATCATTCCATCAGATGTAGTCTGTAGTCATTGTGTAATAAGGTGGACATATTTAACTGGTGAGTTAAGAAAATCAAGCAACTTACGATAATCACAAGCGTTATTTATTAAAACTTAAATAAATTATTTTTTTTGCAGCCAACTCATGGGGAATTTGTGAGGATGGAACTGGCGCTCTCGGATGTGGACCACAAGAGCAGTTCAAAAACTGTGCTGATGTAGCTATTTTCCCATCGCCGATGTCACTTTATAACGAAATACCATAAAACTAAATATTAAGCGAAATCAACAGAGATTATAATGATTTAAATAAAAAGGAGAAATATAAATAATGCAGTATGTACTGTACATACATGCATACGCAACGTATTTACCGTGTAAAGAAATTTTAATAAGGAATCAGTTTTAAAATTGTAGTGAGAATATAGTATTGTGCACGAGTTTTAATAATTGAAAAAATTATTTAACCAAGAAACCTTGTTAGAACATGGATTCATGATTTTCTTTCTATAAAAATTATCAAAATCAATTTGATCTTTAAAAACTAAAATCCAAAAACTTTTCCGAAGTGTGTCTTAAGAAACTTACTACGTTTGAAGTAAATCAACCCATCCGTCTTTTGATCCTGAGTCTGATAGACAGACAGAATAATTTATGGGACCCTATTTTTAACATTCTTTATCATTGCTCTGTACATGTTTGATTGTATTTGTGATCTCTTCTTCGATTTTCTTACTAATATATAACTTAACATAATCGTAAGTAGGAAGATTATATTCATGTTCACTATGGCGTATATGCATTTTCCTTTTTTATCCAAATGTACAAGTTGGTAATAATTGCATTAGCAAATGAAGACAATGCTCCAACATAGACGGTGTTTTAGATGTTTTTTAAGAAAAACTGGGCCCAATTCAAGTAAAAGTAAATATTTTCTCCCTATCATATCATTAGAGAATATAGGGAGCAACCGTCAAAACGATCGATCGAACAGTTGTAAAAATCTTACGTGGTTTAGGCCCAGGTGCTTATCCTATTCAAATAACATTGGATAAATCCCAGCCTAAGAAAAACTGTATTTTAAAAACAACTATGAATACGCGTACTTCTGTCTTGCACAATGATTTGAATTTTGTCCCTATGCTGGCCTTACACGACACAATATTATTGCGCAATACTCAGTATAGTGTAAGAGCTGTATTGTACAATATTTTAAGTTTGCGCAATATATTTATTTATATATTAAAAAAGTTTAATATTTTCTGAGATTTTATTAAATATTTTTCGTTTTCACAATAAGGATGAACAAGATAAGCAAAGAGAAATAGAAATATTGTGCAGTAATATTGAGTCATGTACGGGCGACCCTTTTTCTCACAATATTTTTGGACGAAAGGTGAGCATTAAAAAAGTAATTAATAATTATAATAATAAGAATAAAAAAAAAGTCCTTAGAATTCGAACAACCTATCGAACCGGGTGCTCTACTAAGACTAGCAGGCCATCGTTGATTATATTTTAAGCATATCGATTGGGCTATATAGTTGCTGTCTATTTGTTGTTATTCTATGAAAAATTTAATTTTTGATTTATTAATCAATGGGGGGTGTTCAGGTTAAATTAAAGGCTGAACAAATTCAATTTAGGGGGAGTGCAATTATTTAAGACCATTTTCATTACAATATTCCACTTTGTTACAGAGTTATTGGCGTTTGAAGTTCCCATACAAAGTGGAATTTGTTTATATTTATAACAAATTAGCGGTGAGCTATTTTTTGATTGCAGATATGAGTTGAGCAATTAGAGATACTTTACTTGGTATTATTTTTCGTTGTGAAAATCGAAAATGGGACGGCCAACTTCGACGTAGTCTTTTAAACGCATTTATGCTGATTGATGTTTTAATTTGTTGAGGCAGTTGATTGAAGATGATTATATCGGCTAGTACTAGGCCATTTGCGACCATAACGAATCATCCCAGTCCTGCTATACGATGAAAATTAACTTTGTGGCTATGAGAGAAAGAGACTCTTCGGGTGATTTTTGGTCCTGTGTGTATCGAAGGAGTGTTACGGGCTGTACACTGTACATTGACGTCAAAAAGCTGAAAACACAGCACTTGAATGCTGAGATGGCTGCGTATAGCGTGGAGCGTATAAATGTGACCGCACCACCCCGACCAGTCTCCGAATTCAAACCTGATGGTGTACGCAGCAGAGGAATACAACGTAACAGGTGGCCACTCAAGTTGAGGCAGCTATCTAGGGACAGAATTGACTGCAAAGGCTTTGGTTGAGGCCGTAGATTATTTTGGATTGTAAGCTCCATCTTAAGTTAACAAAGTATAAAGTGATAATTAGAAAGAGTTCGTTATTTTTCTTTTTAACCGACCTTTACAGTGCTTTCTTTAGCAAATCCCTGGAGCCAACGAGCTTACCTCAACTTTGATATAAAAACATCACAGCACGTAGGAGTAACGGAGGCCCTGGTGCTTTTTAAGAGGAATTGCAAAAACGTCGATAGTATTTTGATGGTATATGAAACGGAGTGTAATGCTTTCTAGTTCCACATCTGTAATAAAGATTTAACCGTAAAGCTTCTTCGTTGAATTAAACATAAAACATATTTAATAACGACAAAATTCTCAGTAAAAACCACAATGTACTAATCAACATTTGTGTTTGTTTTTGAAATTTTTATCACTAATTAATAGAAATTTTAGATTTGTTTGTCAACAATATTTCAAAAACAACAGCCTCCACAGTAAATACAAATACTAGAATCTAATAAAAAACTGGTAATAAAAATCCAATAATAATAAATATCTTAAAAACAGGCAAATCATACTTTTTGTTCAAATAACATAACTTCCTACTTCATCGTCTATAAAAACCCAGCAGTTATGTTTTGGTATTGATCATTTCGATTCTTAAGGGCCTACTCTTTACGTTAGGCATTCATATTTTTAAGTGAAACTAATTTATATCGAACAAAAAATAATGGTAGGACTTAAGATTTGCTTGGTCGTTATATTATCCATTGGATACGAATATTTAGCTGGAGTTAATAGCCATGGAATGATGATGAGTCCTGTGAATAGAGCATCTCGATGGAGGGTAAATAAAACTGCACCCGTAAACTATGACGACAATGCTTTATATTGTGGAGGATATGCTGTTCAATGGTCAGCCTATGCAGGTAAATGTGGAATATGCGGTGATAGTTATGGTGACGAAACACCAAGGCTCCATGAAATCGGTGGACTATATGGCGAAGGAATCAGTGTTGGAGCGTACAAGGCCGGACAAGAAATGGAAGTTTCAATTAAAATCACTAGAAGTCACAGAGGTTATTTCATGTTCCAATTATGTAATCTGGATACTCAACCAGAGTCTGAAGAATGCTACAGATCAAATACTCTTCATGTAAAAGGTGGAAAAGAAGAGGATAAGTATTATTTGAATTCCGACGAAGACCGTCTTTATAATGCTACTGTACAACTTCCACTTAAATTCACCTGCAAGAAATGTGGATTCAGATGGATTTACACAGCTGGTAAGTGTTTTTTTTTTATCGATTTTGAGTCTTAAAAAGTTGAATGTAAACCAATTTTCTATCCAAAATGTTACATTACAGGCAATTCTTGGGGAACATGTGATGATGGAACTGGTGCTATTGGATGTGGTCCACAAGAGCATTTCATAAACTGTGCTGACATAACTATTTATTAAAAACAAAATAAAAGCAACTTTGGTGTATTTACTATTTAATTGTATTTTGACACGATGAAAATAAATTGACACCTTTTAAAAAACTGCTCTATTGTTCTTATATTAATAAATGTACACTAACTTACTTCCTTAAGATGGCGCTTTCATTTCAGTGTAGATCACGGCCTCTTCAACCAGCCCGGTTCCTAGCTACCTGCCATCAGTTATACACACCAAGTTGATCGAAGTCGTCCACCACTTGATCGCACCACCATAAGATGATTCCTTCCTCTGTTACATCTTCCATCGGGCTTGGATGCAAAGACTCGTCGGGCTGGTGCGTTGGGGGTCCATACGCTCCAAGTGACCAAGTCAACACAATCCCTGTATTTTCAGCTTTTCTTATTGTTGTAAGGCCCGTATATTTCGTCGTTGTATCTTCACCTCGACCACTTATTTTCATTACATGGCGCTTACAATCCAGGGTGGATCTCTCAGTCAACAAACCTCTTCAACAACCACGGTCCCTAGCTAGCTTACCAGTTATGCACACCAAGTTGGTTGAGGTCGTCCACTACTTGATCGTGCCACCTAAGATGATGTATTCCTCTGTCATGTAGTCCATGGGGGTTGCATGCAAAGACTCGTCGGGCTGGTGGGTTTGGGGTCCATACATTCCAATTCCATGTTACCTAGCCATCTCAATCCCTGTATTTAAAGCTAGCTTTTCTTATGGTTGTATCTTCACCTCCACTCTCCACCAATGTAATTACTTCTTTCATTATTACCTCTTCAACAACCCCGGTTCCTAGCTACATGTCGTCCATGGGGGTTGCATGCGAAGACTCATCTGGCTGGTTGGTTTGGGGTTCAAACGTTCCAAGTAACCGAGCAATCTAAATCCCTGTATTTCCAGCTTTTTTCCAAGGTCGATGTAGCTGTAAGGCCCGTATACTGCATGTTCTCCTCTATACTCTCCACCAAAGCACACTGGACCAAATGTTAATAATAAACAATGTCTTTGACTAGTTTTAAGTTATAACTGCTCTTCGTGACTTTGTGGCCTAAATGATATCTAAGGCGTCGTCGCAACGATGATGTACTTAGCGACTTTGCAGAAGCAACCATTTACCTCCATTATTATCCCGCACAAGTGGATAAGTTTGACAGAGATGTCAAGGTGTGACATGGCTTTGTAAAGCTCGTCGCTATTATGGCTATCGAAAAAAAAATAAATATTGTCGCACGACTAGCTCACGAAGAACCAAGGGCTAGTGACTGATAGTCTCCACCAGTTACTGTGTACGTGTTAGTTAGTCGCAATGGAATGGAGGGAACCTTCAATTTTCTGCCGGTTCCGAGCGGCTAACTGAGATGCACTTTTCTTAAAAAACTAGTAGATACTCTTGGAGGTTTTGACAATTCATCGCAAGACCCAGTACCCCTGAAAAAAAACAAAGTGGCATAGGTTAGGAATCGAACCCAGACCTCCGCCAGCCTGATAGTCCATCGCATTAACCATTACGCCAAGGGGTACTATAGAGTAGGCGACTTCAAAGTCGATAAAGAAATAGTGTGTATCGATTTGGTATTCTTATGTTTTTCCAGGATCTGCCAGAGTGTGGAAATCTGATCGTTGTTGGTTGGTTTTCTTCGCCTAAAACCACACACTGATAGAGTCACATTGTATAAAGAAGACAACGTATGCTCTATATTATTTGAGATGAAGGGTCGCCATTTCAATTTTATGTGACGTCACATGGAGTAACAGGCAATTGTGTTGTCATTGTTTTGATTGATTTCGTTCATCTACGAAATGAGATTTTTTATTGTTTTTGAAAAAATATTTTCTAAATTCAATTTTTTTTTTATTTTTATTCAATTTAATTTTTTTTTTTTTAATTTTATTTTATTAAGTATTAGTTTTGGCCTATATTTTAAATTTTATTCTATGGTTTGATCAACTTCTAGTCAAGTACTGAAAACAGATGCTAAAAGTCTTATATAGTTTTCCAAAAACTCAAAATTAACAGAAACTATTCTCTTTTAATGTTTTTTTAAGTTTCTATAATGCCATTGGACTTTAAGGTCAATTTATGATTCCGACACTCCTGCCTTTTTGCCAGTTTTTTTGTGGAGGTGTTTAACGAGTAAATTCTGAATGGCAGATTGAATGGGCTCTATTTTTTTTTAATTTCTACTTTAGAATGAGGCAAAAACAACTTAACAAACAAATATTAAAATTCAATGGCAACACCTACAATGTCATGTTATATCCTTTTTAAAAGCCAGAAATCTGTTTTTTTGAAAGCATATTAAAATCATGTTAAAATAAATTTATAAATTAAATTTTATGTTATTAAATTATTTAATTACTTTTTCAAATCATGTTCTTTTAGTGAATAGTTTTGTAAAAAAAAAATTTGTAACTTAAAATTTAACATTTCTGTTCTTCTTTTTTCATGCAAAACTTTTTTTTAATTTTACATTACTAAATTTTACTTTTAAAATTTTAAATTTTATTCTATGGTTTGATCAACTTCAAGTCAAGTACAGAAAACCCAGATGATAAAATGTTATTTAATTTTGGAATAAAATTAAAAATATATACAATTTTTTTCCTAAAACAAGTAGGTATTTATATTAGTTATGTACAAATATAAGTAAGATATTTGGTATGAATTCTTGAACACATACAATTTCATAATGGAGCAGGTGTTCCATTTGTATGATTTTTTATTTTCAAATATTGGTATTCAAAAATACTTAAGATAGGTTCTTATAAATTATAAATTTGTACAGAAAAGTAATAGGTCTTATATACTATTAAATATGTCTGAAAATTTAATTTATATATTACAAAAAACAATCAATTACAAGGTTACCTTTTTGCAATAAAAACAGCATTCGGTTTTGTATTTTTTAAATTTCTTTGGCTATAATTTGCTTTGGTTACTCCACTATATGACCTTCCCATTGTAAAGTGGGCAAATAATACCTTTTTCCGGGGTGACTAAAAAGCTAGATCGGGCCCTGATGGTCCTAAATATATTAATAATAGGAGACATAGAAACGTTGAATAAACACTCATTATATAGAGGGTAATTTTTAGATATATGTAGGTACTCGTTTGTCTGGATTCACATGTGCCCCCTGGATTCACATGTGCGGAGTCTTGTTGTAGGAGGGGGCCGTTGAATTATTCAGCCATCTTGGATTTTAGTTCTTGTCAATTGTTAAATTTCGGTACCTGATAAATACACAAAAAAGTTGGTATAAAAAAAATCTTTACAAAAAAAAATTAAATTTCCTATTTTTTTATATTAAGAGTAATTTTTTGATACGTATTATCAATATTAATATTGACTGTCTGTGTCTTCCATCGCACAGTGTGTTATTCGGCTGTAAAACCTGGCCAAAGTCAAATTTTTGTTTGCCAATTACCAACCCTGTTTGTTACTTCCTGCAAAATTAAATGGTAATTGCAAAAAAAGGTAAAAACCGGGAAGCCTAGCTCCTAATAGAAGACCAGCGCGATAGGTGAAAAGTTACAATTATCTTAAACAAGATTGGGTTTTTGTGAAAAGCAGACATTTTATTGCTTTATTAGGAAGCTGTGTAATTTTTTTCTTATACTTTTTTTAATTTTTTTTTATGCATTATTTAGTCATAAAGCTACATTTCGAATCAATACCTAAATGTCCAAAATTTTGTTGGTGCCACCTAGAATTTAATTAATTAATTTAATTATTTTTTTACTGATACCTCGATTTTTAGCTGTAGGTAAATTGCAGTTTTTCCGTCTGAATTGCAACGAAAATGTTTTGAATAAGCTCTTTGTCTTCATCACTCATTTTATTCGTCCCTATAACTATTGTCATTTTAACTTTAATGCCAATAAAATGACACGCTCTAGAGGTGACAGTTTACGTTTCAGTAAATTCACTATAGTTGCAATGGAGAGAAATGTGGAGAGAACTCCGAAATCATGTTTTAAATTTAACGGTAATTGTTTCTACTAGACGCTGTCGTTTGATTGGCGTTTTAGTAAAAACGACAATCGTAAATAGGGGTGACTACCTACCTACAAGTAAAACATTTTTATTTTCAACTGAAAGCAATCATTCTAAATATGAAAATGGGTTTAATTGCAATTTCAAAACTTTGGTTTCAGAATAATGTCGTCAGATGTCAGAAAATATATAATATTATTTCCTGGGATATTTATACCAACCAATGGCATGCAGCGTTTGACAAACAAATGAATTTTTGATTTCGCAAAGGAATTACTGGCATTACTGCTCGCTACTCGCTTTTCTCGTTTTGCAATTATGGTGATCAAGATTTTTTTGCCCATCGTACCCGAAACAAACCGATGGGCAATAGACTCCCTCCGTTGTGATAGTTTTTTCTTGTTATGACCTAAGTGCTATAGCCTATTGTGGCATCTTATTATTATCCATAAAAAAATGTGTTTGTTGAGACTTTTAATCGCAAGCATTATGTGTTTTTCATTTCTACAATAAATAATTTATAAATTTAAGTTAAAACGTATTAATATTAATAAATACCTATTTTGTTTTTGAGCATTTTGTTTCAATTTAAACACCAATTAGTGAAACAGAATAACGTAATAATGTAACTAGCTATCTATTTAAATGTTTACTCACAAAATTCTTGACGTCAATTTGAGCAAATGTTTTTTGTTTTTAGTGATATAATGTCGGAAGGTAAACAGTTTTTGAATTCAAATAAAAATAAACAATAAAAATGTGTACCTACTCTTTTTCCGAACATTTGTTCATACAAAATGTAGGTGTGTGCAAAAAAAGTGGGTTTTGAGAAAAATGTCGACTATTCACGACAATGTAGGTACTGATTTTCAGCACGTGATAGACCCACACGCAAATAAATTTCATCTTCCATTTGCCACCAGAAATCTTAAAATTTCAGATATAGGTACACTCAGTCACAGAAGTTAATATACACCGGACCCAATAGTAAACTAGATTATGGTAAAATAAAACTCAAAAAGGTCATGCCTCTTTTTGATTAATTAGTTTTCCCAATTTCAATATGTCACAAAAGTAAATACACACCATAATCTTGCGTTGTTATAAGTCTAAGTCTATACTACGAAAATTTTGTTCGTTCCTAGCAGGAAAATAAATAAATACAGTTTAAGTACAAGAAAGTTAGACTTTTTCGTGGAATGAAATATAGGAAGGCTGATTTTTTTTAAACCTGGAAGAGGGGTTTTTGTATATCTTAAGTTGTGCTTTTTGGGATGCCATCCCCTTGGCGAAATCCGCCATTTTGAAAAACGCGAATCTATCTATATCTTTTTGTTTTAGTAAGGAAGTTGTTAGACCAAAGCTGTAGATAATATATTTGTCTCTCTTTTATATTAAACTGTAATTTTTAATGTACGGGCTGTAGTTTTGACGTTATTACCATTTAACTTTAATTTTTTTAAACTTTGTTTAAGTTTGTGCATTTTTCCTTATACTCAAGAAATTAACGTTAATTGTTTCTTGAAGAAGAACATTTTCAACATTTTGGTATATTTTTGGAGAAGCTCTTATCTCGTAGTCAAAAGTTATATAGCTATAAATACTCGACAAAGCAATAGAGTGAAATTTTAATATAGGACACTGCATAATTTTCATCGATATGGGTGTTTTTGAAAATGTTGCAATGAATCTTTAATTTTGGATTGTAGTTATAATGCATCTGTTGAATCCGATCAAAAGTTTCTCACCATTTTCAAAAATATTTTATGCTTCTAGCGTTTCTAGTTTTTTTACAAAAATTTCTAATTTCTGTCTTATATGAAGTAAAATAGCATTTTAAACATTTTTTGTCATAATATTTTTTTCTCTAAGACCAACAGAAACGGCACAAAGTCACCTTTCCTTTTATTTCTTTGATCCACCATTTAGTGGCAGCCATCTGAACAGAAGTTTTTAAAAAAAAATTATTTCCCGCCCCCTAGGTGAGCGTGTCCCAATTGCCGATATGTACAAAATATATTAACGGGCTTCCAAAAGGTTTCAAATTTCTATAACTAATTGTAAAAATTCAGACCTCAATAAACGACTCTACTATAAAGCAACTTTTCCCCTCAATTGAGACACATCCAAAATCCATTCACATTCGTGTTCGTGGCAATGCTAATATAATAATCATTTACATATTTTACAGCCAAGCCACACCTTCCACGACACTCGACGAGTTGCTTTCGTCATATGCCCTACACAGTCACACCCCACTTCCACTTCCACTTTTACCCATGCCTGACCATACTGAACTGAAACTACAACTAAACAACTCGATTGAGTTGGTTACTTTTATATTACGATACGGCAAACGAACCTGCAAAGCGAACACAAACACAAGAGCTCAGCAAACAGCACTGCTTGTGAATATTTCTGGGTGCTTGGTTGTTTTTCGGCTTCGCGACTGAAATGCGACAGCGAAAGCGTGCACCAGCTATCGGCGGGCGGCGTTTGATTATTTATTTTATTTTCGCGATAGCGCTGTTTCAGAGATCTTTGATTTTCTTCGCTATAATATACTAGTATGAACCTAGGTACAAACATAATATTAAAGAATCATGCAACCTAGGTAGCGGTAGGTACAAACATAATAAACAAAAATATGTACAAAAATCAAGAATTAAATTTATAAATAGAAAATCGCACTCCGAATCCGAAGGGAAAGGTACCCGTTCCATACATAAAATCAAAAATAGCAAATAAAACAAAGTGAAAGACACAAAACAATGAACAAAAACAGCATGCAGCAGCAGCAGCAGCAGGCATCACCCGTTTTGACTTCGCCATCGCATAAGCGCCTGTCACTCGTGTTTCATTTTTCATAGAGTGAACCTAGACTGGAGGTGAAGAAGACGATATAAAAATAATAAAATGAAAATCAAAACAACTGAAACTGCATGAACACAGCCAGCGCGACGGTAGTTGCCAACCATCTAGAAAGGATTTTTTTAATTCGACACACAGAACACGGAATTATTGGAACTTCAAGTCCGCTGAACAACTGGGCGATCAGCAAAATTTGTAGATTTCATCTGCATGTTTTGAATTTTTCTTTCCATGTCGATTAAATATCTGTTGTGCCTTGTGTGCAAGTGTAAGTGAATATACAGTGGTGGTCATATTTTAAAAGACACAGACACTTTCTATTCTTATTGATTTTCTAGAAAAAAAATTTCCCAAAGATTTTTGAACGAATGGTTTATTCTGACAATAGGTACATGTAATGAAATTTAATATAAAATAGAAAAAAAATTTTTTTTGATGTGAGTGATACCATATAAAATCACTGGTACCTACCCAGCAAACTTTTTTTCTTCATTAATGAATCAAAAACGATACAAACAAATGAAGAAAACATTCATTTTTGAACCGGATTGGGTTCAAACTCGTTGTTAGCGGAACACCTTTTCGAATCTTTTTAATGATTCATTATTGATCCGGAAATATTTCATTAAAATGAAGGCACACAAGCACCTATATATTCATTTAAATGGCTTAAAAATTATGCATTTTCGAATGAATTTATCGGAAAATGATTCATTAAAACGAAGGCAAATAGAATGAGCACAGCACCTATGTATGTATTAATTTTAACGATTGCAAAATTATGCATTACTTCTTGGCTCTTGGCATGTCCATCTTAATTTCTCCGTAGCCAATATTTTGCATAAAGTTGTTTAACTGAAAGAGACATTTATATTTTATACCAAATATATATAAGAATAGAAAATAATAACAAAAACAAAAATTATTATCTTACCAAACTGCTCCTATTCGTGCCAAATACTTTATCAAACTGAAGAATTTTAAGATACCAAACATTTTGTCTCGACAAGTATGTTCATACAAAATAACCCTTTTATTTTGTTGGGTACGTTTCTTTTTTATGATTTACTTGTGTGCTTTCATATTTACGGAGTGAAAACTGAATGAAACCCGAATGTCAAAATCCGTTTTCTCCTCATGTGTAAGAATTTGTAATATATTTGAGCATATATTCAGAATCAATTCACTTAATTGAATGTTTAACGAATATGTATTTTTCAGATTTACTGAAAGAAATATGAACCTTTACAAAAATGTATGCTGGGTACTTTAAGATAGATCATTACATTCTACTATCATATATCGAGTTTGCGCTGGAATTGCTTATGACATATGATGACTTATGATATTTATAACTTGTTTGTCTTAATTATTTAAAAAAATGGTCTTAAGCTGTTCTGCCTATTTGCCACAGATAATAGTCCAGGATCCATAGAAGAAATATCTACCCTCATCTGTTATTTGAAAATGACCAAAATTAATTGAAAGATATTTTTTCAGGTGATAAATTCTACATGTGTTGTCTAGATAAGACCTGATGGCCCTTAGGTGGTAATTAATATAAGTTATATTTGTTACCAACATTTGCTTTTTTTAATAAAAATTCAAAAATTATGGAAAAGAGGTTTTTTTTATATATATATAATATATCTGCTTGCTTGCATTCTATGTGCATCTTTTTTGGCGGTCCTAGGACAGTAATTTTTGTAAAGGGGTGGGAAGGGAAACCTCTATCATGCAGAAAGAATTATCTTTACAAAAAAATAGAATGTTCATACAAAAAGTACGTATACGCCATAGTGCACACATATTTCAAATGCAGTTTATACACACTCGTACTCGTCTATTATTACTCCGATATTTTCCTTTTTTATTCCTAGGCTTGAGCAAGGTCAGGTTTAGATATGGAATAGAGGGATATAATAAAAAAGAAAAAACAGAACATGTAAAAACTCATAACAATTATCATAAGATCAATAGAAATGAATATTAAAAAAAGATATCATTGTTAATGTTTTTGCATTTTTTTCACTCAAAATGCCACATGTTAAGTGTCTGGGACTCTCGTTCCTCTAATAAGGAAAGACTGCTCTAGCATTGGACAGAAGATAATTATGTTGCTATCGCAATAACCTTGAAATTCGATGTTTTACATTTTTATGAATGCGTCTTGCAGGCAGAATGCCCCATGTAGAAGGTCTTATGGACCCCATTATGTTTATCACATAAAATTTGGTAGTCATTATATTTTGAATTCGGAAAGTAGGCCCCACTCCATGCCAAGAAAAACATGCAGTGTGGGCATAATATAAAATAATATTACAGTCACCATGTTTCACGGTTTTTAACGTGTATTTGAGGTAAAACAGTGTTTTTTTTTTATGTACTCACATAGCGCTGACCATCGGATCCAAATAAATGAAAATTTAATTCGCCGCTTAAGGTTCAAACAAAAGTTTGAAACGAGGTTGAACTAAGTTTAAGAGGAGGTTGAAACGAGGTTGAGAGTTAAGTGAGTTTGAAATAAAGTTTAAACGAGCTTGAACCGAGGTTGAAATGAAGTTGAAAGGATGTTAACACGAGGTTAAGGCAAGGGTGAGACGAGGTTGAAATAAGACTGAAATGAGGTTGAAACGAGATTGAAACGAGGTTGAAATGAGACTGAGAGGAGGTTGAAATGAGATGAAGTTGAAATGAGGTTGAAACGTTGAAATGGATGAAATGAGGTTTACACGAAGTTGAATCTTGCCCAGTAAAAAAAGCACTGGATGAGTTTGCCAGTTTTCGGAAGAGAAATTGGATTGGATTTTAAGGGGCCAATCGCCACTCCATAGTAGCCGATCGTGTCGATGAAGTTGAAAGCTCGCCTAGTTTTTCCGTCGCGTCCGTTCTTATGGGTCGCTTCTCACAAGAACGTGTGTACTTTACTGAGCTGTCAGTTGAAAACGTCGACGTAAGATTCTATGGGTTGTCCCCTCTACTCTTGTGTTAATTTATAAGAAAGTGACCAGAAAGCCCAATTTATCATATTAAAATATATTCAAAAACCTTTATCGTAAATCGTTACTGCAATTCAATGAAAACGAGGGATTTTGAACAATTATCGTTATTCGTAACACGGTCCTTGAGTTGTTTTGTTTTTTAAAGCAACTTTGGAGTTCAATTTAGTTTATGGGTGAATAAAAAAAAATCCATGGGAATGTTTCCCTCGTAAACAATTTGGGAACGTAAGTACCGAGAAAATGTTTACATCGGAATATATTGCTAACAGGAACATAATTTACACGGAAATTTGTCATTTCAAACATTTTTTTTGTCTGGAAAATAATTCCAGAAAAGATTCAAAATCGCTCAAAAAATTGCGGCGAAAAACATATCTCCAGGGTAACAAAATAACCCTGCAAGTTTTAGGTCTTAGAACCAAAATAACATTTATAATTTCTAACTTTCAAGAACTCCATTGTAGGAATGAAGAATGATCGTAAGGACACATAAACAAAGTACGTGCTAAGAGTGTAAGTGCGCAGGTGCTCATCAAAATTCAGGTGTTTAATAATTTTATTCATAGCTATTGGAATACATGCCAATCATGCCATATCCTTAAGGTGAAGAATTCATGGGCGTATATACCAATGGGCCAAATGGGGATACAGACCGACTACAGAGCTCCAACTGGAGATTATGCAGGAAAAAAGTCTGTCGCAATCAGATTGGAAAATAAACATTTGTTACTATTGTCGTCTTCCAGAAAAATGAATAGGACTGTGTTCTGTGAAGATTCCAAATATCAATGGCGAATTTTTGAGGCCAAACAGATATTTAATTTATACGGCTGATAAAAAACAGTCTATGAAAATTTCTTCAAGGGGCCCCAAAGACCCCTTCCATTAAGGTGCCCCAAAAAACAAACAAACAAATAATACTCCATTGGCATATAAAAAAAATAAATAAGTAAGCAACACCTTACTTAGATGCCAAAAAAATGATATTCTGTTAGTAGGTAACTGCTACTATGTACATGACTGGCAGATAATTTTCTGTGATCACTTTCATTCAGGGGCCCCAAAAAGATAAATTAAGTGTAGTTGCCAAGCAAATATAGTTTGTGGGACCCAAAACAAATAATCTGTGGCAAATAGGCAAAACATCTTAAAACCATTTTTTTTCGTTTTGAGTAAATTAAGTTTTAATATTTAAACTTTCGCACAGAAGTTTTGAAAAGGAATAATGAAATCGTTTAAATCGCATTGTATTAAATTGTTGTTCTTTTTATTATTGGCATCAATATATTTTAAAATCCTTTATGTAAAGTCATAGTACTTTTCGATAGAATTTTCAAATTTCTATAGTTACCAAATTTTGTTTGCTTTTTTTTTCTTAAAAGCAATGTTGTTGTTGCACGACTGGATCGCACGAACTTGCTCATGTAGTCCAAGGCTATTATGTATTAACTAAGCTTGAAAATCTTAGCTTTTGGTTACCTGATGTGTGTAGGTATTGAGAGATATGTATGTCCAAATAAGCTTTTTTGGATTTTTTTTTTTTGTTTGATAAATTATTATTTTTTGTTTCGGTATTGGGCAAATTATTTTTGTTTTTTTCGATGTTGGTAAATAATAGGTAGGTATCTTATATTTTTTTTTTTTTTTGACAAATCGTTTGAAAAATTTTTAATAAAAAAATATTTTTTTAAAATACGACTCAATGGATTTTTTTGCAAAAATTCTAAAAATGTATCGTTACTGAAGAAATTATATCAAAAAGTTTAGTTAAAATCGTTAGAGCCGTCTTCGAGAAAACTCGAATAACTCAAAAATGTTGTATGGGAGGTACTCGATGAGATATTCAAAAACAAAAAAAAATAAAGTTTCGAAATAACATAAAAATCATCTCTACTAACTTGAAGACTATCTGTTCACGCGTTCGGGCAGTGAACATGTGTACAGAAGGACGCACGGACGCACAGACGCACAGACGCACAGTCTTGCGTCTGCCCCGGGACCTGAAGATATTATACTGCCTGACCATAATGTTTGTCTCTGTAACAGAACTCCAAAAACAAATAAACAAACACATTTTCCCTGATGGAGAACTAACATTTTATTGGAATACTTTAGTTTTTTTTTTTTTTTTATTTAAATCATTTACAATTCACTTACATTTATATAATTTATATAATAATATTAAGTTAATTTACTTTTCACATAAATGGGTTGAATAATTATTTCAATAGGTATTTTCTTTGATTTTATAACTGAGTTTTGTTTTTTTTAATTATTATTTAGGTAGGTAGGTGAATAAATTTTGCAACATGCTTATTTTTTGTACATGAGCATTGTTTTTATTGGCTTTTTTATGAACTGTCCTACATGAAGAATACAAGAGTGTTAGAAATATTCCAGAAAAAAAAATTTATTAAAAAAATCATTAATAACAAAAAGAAGAAAACAAATGTATACTGTTCAATAAGAATGTAACAAACTATAATAAGAAAACAATACAAAATTAAAAAATAAGTTTGCAGGTAATCGCTGCAAGTTTCGCAGTGAAATCAGAAATACGTCGAACGGACAAGTGTTTTTTTGTTTTTTTTTTTTTGTAAGCTCCTGGGTCGAATAAACACCGACATCAATTCAACAAGAACGGAATGAATACTTCGTTTGATAATTTTATATAATATAACACAATTTTTTGCTAAATAATGTTCCATTTATATACACAGAAAAATATTCATTGATTTTTTTTTTCTTTACATGGCTAAATGAATAAATTTCATGCTTTATTGCGAAAGACAAAATAGTTTGAATTTTTTTTTGTGGGAGGAATAATAAGAAAATAGGAAAGAGGGACAATTGAATTTACAGAATTTACTCCTTGTCACCCATTTTCACCTTTGAAGTCATATAGATTCCTACAATGAGTCCGAAGAGACCAATAGCTGAGCCGAAAATCTCAACAATGAGAATTTTGACAAAGAGGGCCGAGTTGGCTGCATCGGCAAGAGCAGCTCCCGAGCCAACAACGCCCACAGCAATGCCACAAAACAAATTGACCATTCCAACAGCTAGGCCAGCTCCGAACATGACATAACCAGCTGTCCAGTTGTTGTTCATCACCATTTGATTGTTGAGGGCTTCTTTAGAGTGATAGAACTCCAACAGACCAGACAATACGATGGCAGTGATTAATCCATAGATCGCAACAGCCTCGCAAAAGATGACAGAGATAAGATTTTTCGTCTTGATGCGAGGGGCCTTGACGCCAGCACCAACAATAGTGGTGCCAGTAGTGTGTATACCCAGGGCGGCACCAACCACAGATAGAGAGACGGCAAGTCCAATACCCAAACAGGCCCACATATAGGGTGAGGTTTCGGCCAAAAACCAGCCAACACTTACACGTTCGCCCTTGCCAGTGAGGACATGATACAGGACAAGAATCACCACAACTGTAGTGAAGAGACCTCCAAAAGTTTTGCCCAAGACGCTTCGCAGTTGTGCCATTTTCAAGTGTGTTCTATAATTTAGATAATTTAAGTCGATAAAAGTGATTTTAATGGGCAATTACTCACAGGAAAATTTAACTTACAATATCTAAAAAAATCTTGTGACAGGTGATTCCAATCGAAAAAGTTTTTACCTATCACATGACAGATTAGCGATACTGGCTCCACCAAATGGAGGTTGATGTAAACAACAATTTTGATATGAGTTAAGATTCGAAGTGTACCTTACTGGGATGTTAAAGAGGGAGTTATTTGAAGAAAACAAATATTTTTGCAGTTCATACCAACTAGGGCAAATGAGATGATTTCGATCAAATTTGCTATATGAGATGGTTTCCTCTACAAATTAATAATCTGAAATGAGATAGTTTTCGCCCCATTTTCACGAAATAAACTTGAATTACCCGTTATAAACAACTATTTCTGCATTGTGAATAGGTCACAAGTTTGTTTTGTATACGAGAGAAGAAAATAAACTGCATGGCAGATACAGAGGTGTGTACGAAGAAGAAAGGTGTGTACGAAAAAACAAAATGAGATAATTTGTAATGAAAATGAAAACACCTTGAGTGGTATTCATAAAGCATTCATAAGTTATGAACGCTCATATTAGCGTTTTCAGAGGAATGTAAGTGCGTATTGAGTGGTCTCGACCACTCTTAAACTGGTATTCATCAAGCACTCGGAGTTTTCGGGGAGAATATTAGTGACTTAAAAAGTGCTCATAAGTTATGAGCACTCATAAAATAGGTTTATAGGAATATTAGTGACTTATAGTGGTCTTGATTGCTCATAAAGCTGAGAGTGCTGACTCCGAAAACTCTGATATGAGCCCTCATAACTTATGAGAGCTTGATGAATACCAGTCTCAAAGTTACGAGAGCTGGCTCCGAAAACTCAGCTTATATCGACGTTTTCGGAGTAGGCGCTCTCAACTTATCGAGACCCCTCATAAGCCACTAATATTTATTGGTGAATAGGTTTATGAGCGCTGATAACTTATGAGCGCTTGATGAATATCTTAGAGTTTTCGAAACAGTTCGAGAGTGTTCGGCCAGTAAAATTATAAAAAATAAAATTGTTTTATAGAAACACATTTAGAAAAAAATCTTACCAAATCGAATTAAAATCTACCAAAGCTTGAAAAACCCACCAAGTTTGATAGAATATTCCTTGGTGAATAGGTTTATGAGCTCTCATAACTTATGAGCGTTTGATGAATATCGGCCTAGGGGTGGTCGAGACCACTTATAAATCATTAATATCCCTCCGAAAACTTCGATATGAGCGCTTGATGAATACCAGTCTAAGGGCCAACCCAACGTCAACGAATCCGTTGTCGATGAAGTTAAAAGTTCGGCTACTTTTTCCGCCGCGTCCGTTCTTATGGGTCGCTTCTGATAAGAACGTGTGTACGGATTCTATGGGTTAGCCCCTTAAGAGTGGTCGAGATCACTCATATTCCTCGGTGAATAGACTTATAAGCTCTCGATGAATACCGACCTAAGAGTGACCGATAAACCCTTGAATTTATGTTCCCGATACCAATAAGGTCCGAGGGTAACATTCCCCTATTACGTTCCCAAGTTTCTTACGAGGGAAACATTGCCAGGCATTTTTTTTTTCACGATGCCCATTACGAAACGAGCGGCAAGTAAACGATAGCCACGACAAAGATCGATTAAGTAAAACGAGAAAGGAGTTGTTTTACTAAATCACACCGAAAAAAAAAATTTGAAACAAGTATTGAAATTTATTTGTTCGACAAGACCGAAGGGCACTCCTTGTCTTCAACAAGTTTCGGGCATTCTTTAAACTTTGTATACAACTTTTCAAAATTTTTCAGTCTTCTAAACTTGTTTTGGGAATAAAAAGTCAATTTAAATCAAATCCAAATTCCCCTTGAAAATTTATTTTTAATTTCAAAAATCCAATGACATTTTTTGAGCATATTTTTTGTTACTAACTGAGGTGCGTAATTTCAACAAAACAAGGAGTGTTTCCCTGTAAAAAAAAAAAACAAGTACAATAATACAAAATCAACAAAAAGCAATCTCTTTACATGTTGTTTCCTAAATTGTTTATTAATATTGTTTCCGTGGAAATACAAGTCACTTATACAATACCATTATGTAATAAAGTAGCTGTATATTTTGCTTTGCCGTTGATGCATGTATGATCTCATCTGTTTAACTTATGATTATTTTAAAATTTAAATGTCGTATCATTAGCTAGTCATGAATAATTTATGTTGGCGTTTTTATCTTTTTAAACAAAAATCAAACATTAAAATTTGTAAAATTTTCATTTATCATTATTTATAACAGTTATTTTTTTTTTTTTTTTTTTTGTGGATAGAAGAAAAACAAAAACTATAGTTTTTCTTTCGAAATACGATCATATTAAGGATAATGTTTCTTATATTACTTTATATTGTTTTTAATGGTAAAATTAAAAGAAGCTGACTTGGATAGTTCTGCCGTCCATCCTTGATCCATCCATAAGTGCTACAATTAAATAAAAAAAAAATACAAGATTAAACAAATTATACCAAGAATTGAATTGTAAATTAAACAAACCAATTGCCAACTCAGCATCTCGTTCCTTGAAGAAACGCACTACTCCAACATCATTTCCACGAATTTCTGCGAATTTTACTTCCCCAACATCACGGAATTTATCACGCAATGTTTGCCATGTGCAACTTAATGGAATCTTAAAATAGAAAGAGAAATAATAAATAAACATTTCGGATTTAATAGTTTAAATACTTACATTTTTAATTATGATGGTGTCAGATTTGCGACCACCACCTCCCCCTAATGGGTTTTGATTTCCTCCTCCGCCGCCGCCATACATATCTAAGTTAGAGCCAGAATTGTAATCGTTGTTGTCTTGCTGTCCAACTCCACTATTGTAAGCGTTTCGCAAGTTATCGAAGTTTCCACTGCTGCCAACACTAACACCACCCATGCCACTGCCGCCGCCGCCACCACCTCCCATATTGTAGCCTGATGATCCACCAAAGCCAGAGCTGTAATTGTTTCCAGTACTATAATTGTTTGTAAGGGCCGTAGCCTTGGACATGGAGTCATCATTGTTGGGAGTAATAGGCGCTTGTCCGAGATTCAAGCCCAAGTTGGAAAGACTACTGGTCAACAATGGGTTGGACAGAGCGGCGCCAAGTCCTCCGACGACGTTTGTCAGAGCTGCTAAATTTGAGGAAGACAAATTGCCAAGGTTCAGGCCACCAGCTTGACCTAATAAGTTAGCAACAGCTGGTTTGTTTACAGAAACAGGTGCCACAGGAGCGGGTTGGACGGAATTACTAAACATTCCACCGCCCAGATTCATATTTCCTGAATTTGCAGACATTTGTTGAGGTTGTTGTTGTTGTTGCTGATTTGGCTGTTGGTTAGTAATACTTGGTATATTGCGCGCTACGTCTTTCAATGGTTCACCATTTGGACCAAGACCAATGCCAACACCGCCCAAACCCTCGGGCAATTTAACGCCCTCGCCCTTATCTGGAATACGATCCAAGCGAACAGTCATCCGACGATCAAAAAGCATTTGACGGTCAAGCATGGAAATGGCTTGTACGGCTTCAACGGGATGGTCATACTCAATTACAGCAAAACCACGACTGTTTCCCTCTTTATCCATGGACAAGTCGACGTTTTGAACCTTCCCAGCCAACTTAAACACCTGTTTGAGTTTTTTCGAGTCGACTTTATAATCCAACTGCAAATTTAATTTATTTTGTTTAGTTTTTTTTAACGCAATACATTCGATTAAATATAATTTTTAGTTTCCTTTGGGATGTAAGCCCAAACGTAGTAATTTTTCTATTTATTATTGAACAGAGAACCAGTGAACAATTACAATACTAACTACTAATGGTTTCTCTTTTGCGGACATAATTTTTTTCTTCAAATTATTTTAACAAATCCATAAAATCACTGAATATACTTTTAACGAGAGTAAACGTCCAGAAATTGTTTCAAGATACTTAAGAAATTGTGAAGTTCTGTATTCAAAATTCACGAAAATTAATTTAAAAAATATTGATTCACAAAGAGGAGAAAACTAAGTTTGCCTTGAGCAAAATATTTGTCCTTTAGAAACATAAATTAACTTTCGCCACTATTATTATTAAGTTCTGATTTATAAACAAACTAAAAACCTAAAGTACAGCGATAATTTTTTATTTATTTTATTTTAATAGCACAAAAAATTAAAAACTGTACATCTTAAAATTTTTATACTGACTTATCTTCGAAATCAAATACAACGTACGAATACTTTTTTTTATAAAACCATCTCGAAAGAAAACGAAAAATAATCCATTTTTCGCTGCTGAAAAATGTGAGTAAAGTACTAGCCCAGTAAAAATAGATTTTACCAAGAGCTAAATTATTTCGATTTAGCTTCTTCTCTGCACAACACAAAATGAAATGTATGACTGAGTCGTATGTGGTGATTTGAATATTTTAAATTAAATAAAGTTTTGCAAAATACATGATTAATGGGATCAATAAATGGCAGCAGAGCTTGAAAATCGTTATATTTTTTGTATTTTTATATGTAAAGGGTTTCCCAATAACGACTTGACAATTTTCTTTAAATAAAACGCAAACCATTCTGTATATTTCAAAAATTTCATTAACGGCTTGAAGTACAATTAAATAATTTATGAATGGAACTCGACTTTGTTCATACGACCACCGTGGGCACGTTTGCACCGGTCGATTCATTGGACCCACTTTTCGATGACTCGGCCACACATTTCGGCCGAAAGGGCCGCTATTTCGCGTTCAATGTTGGCTCTGAGCTCTTCCAACGTGGTCGGCTTGTTGGCATAAGCAAATGACACAACAAAGCCTCAAAGAAAACAGTCTATTAAATGCGTTAAATCGCACGAACGAGGCGGCCAATCGACTGGCCCATTTCTCGAGATAACACATTCATCAAACTTACTCTTCAATAAATCGATTGTATGGTTTGCTGTGTTGCTTGTGAAACTATCCTGTTAAAACCACATTCCAATTCGGGCCAAAAATAATCGGTGATCATGGCGCGATAACGCTCGCCATTCACAATAACGTGACGATCGTTATCCTCGACGAAAAAATATGGCCCAAGAGCACCGCACCTTATTTTTGCACGAAACTTGTTATTGCCTGTCTTCTAGGACGAGAATTAAGACCGAAAATCGGAGTTAACGCTCTTAAATTCGCGGTCACCGACTCCGACTATCGGTAGAAAATTTATATAATTTGCAGACATTGATCATTGTCAATCGTGTACTTTACCATGTTGAAAATGTTAAGCTTACTGAATAAATTTACGACGACAGTTTCATGATTAGTGAAAGGGTGCGTACACAAATTAAATCCAAAGTTGTCAAGTCCCCATTGGGAAACCCTTTACCTACATTGAGGATCAGAATACGCAACAGGTAGGTGAATTTTTTCCAAAGAAAAAATGATTTGCCTCTTCTGTTTACTGGAAAATATCTGAATGAATCAGACACATTCAATAAATAATTTAATGCGATGTTATGGGATTCTCTGAATTCTAGGCAATACATTCTATTCCACGAAAAGTTCCTTTTGTCTATGGCAGAGTGTTGCTTTTGATAGAATGTGACCTTAAGAAGTCTTTTCGTACCACTTACTTGAAATCAAATTTGGTACATGCCATTTTTACCCCATCTTAAAGAATTAAAATAGTGCTGTTATGATTAAAAAAAAAAAATAACCCTGCTAAAAATGGCATTCAAAAATTTAAACAGACCTGCACCAGTTTTAAAGAAATTATCACTTTATGGACCAACTAAGTAATCAAAATTTTTTCATGACCGCAATTAAATAGACTGTAGTGTAAAAAAAATGTACTAGAAAGTTTTGGCAAGTTACCTTAAAAGTTGGCGTGTTCAAAAATTAAAAAATGCTTTTTTAAAGTAGCCAATTTTTCCGTATTATTTTTTTCTTTTTTTTTGTTCTTTCAGAACTGAATTTATATTTTTCTTACTAAAGTGCTAATTTTTTAAAAGATAAAAGTAGTTTTATAATTACTCAGAAAAGTAGTTGTTGGTACGCCACGTTTTACCAAAGGTGAATGCAATTGCTAGCAGAGTTATTCAAGGTTCCAAAACAATAAACAAAATTGAGAAAAAATTAAGATTTGTAATCATCACGGCACTTGAAAAACCGATTTTTTTAATGCCCCTAACTTTCAAAATAATTGGCTATGATTCTTTTTAATTATTTTTCTGATAGCTGTCACCACCTACCCTATCATCTGTTTTCGTTTCGACGTTGACTTTTGGGACACCCTGTAATAAATATACAGAAATATAGCCAAATTGAAGTGGTGCGATAATCACACACGCATTTTATAGAAGAACAATTATTCATTTTATTAATAACAAATAAACCAGTAAAGTTTATAATGGAACTAATGCATAATAAGGTAAAGAAACCGCATGTTTTTCTACCAAACACCACAGATATTTAAAAAATCAAAAAAAAAATCAATATTATTTAAACGCAGCAACAAAGGCTAATATTTCGGTAAAGCCCATGAAACAAAGTCGTTCTCATGACGATTTAAGCTTCATTTTCCTCCAATAAAATTATTATTCCAAAGAGTTTATCAAGCGACCGTCCACCTACTCTCAAACAAATTATTTATAGAAAATAGAGGAGACAAAAAAAATGTTTGTATATCCGTCTTCTTTAAAGAAAAAGTGTATTTATTTTTGAGCCCCAAGGCAATCGGGAGGAAAGAAACAATGTCGGAGATAAATACAGCAGCAAACAACTACTCCTCAGTCTTATCTAAGCCAACTTTCCGTGCTTAAATGTTTGGTTTAAATTTGTGCTTTCAAAATAAATTTTTGCTACACTGTAGGGAAATGTCACAACTAACATGATTTATTATTACGTGTCTGCTGTTTTAAAAAAGGTTCCGTTTGGAGAAATGCAAATAGGTTGCTTATGTTATTTTACATTTGCAATTGAGAGTTTGATCTGTCATAGACTAATCCTTTGTGAAGATTCTCATTTTGACAAAATCAGTCGTATAGTGAGTTTCGCTCGAACAGCATTCTACGCGTAATAATTCCATTTTCCTTTTCGCCTATTATGATTTTCGGGTGAAAAATATTTCATATTCGAATAATCCCCTTATTGGAAGCATTCAATTTAAGCAAAATGCAGCTCCATTTTGAGTTAAATTTGTCACTTCTTATTTTTTTTTAGACAAACAACGGAAGTGGGTTTGATTGAAAGCAAAATAATAAAAAATTTAATTTGTTTAAATTTCTTTATTAATACAAGAAAGTTAGAATTGTCAGACCAAAGCCGTAAATAATATATTTGTCTTTTATTTGAACCTTTAATTGTTAATGTCCGGGCTATAGGGTTGAGATGACGTTGTATTGGATAAAACGCAAGAGAATATTTAGCCTTTTTAAATCCTTGTGAAGTAAGCACTTGGTGGCCATTCAAAATGACATACTATGTGACTTGTTTGTTAAACCATTTTCATTTATAAAGGGCCTTATTTTAAGCTCTCCAAAAACAGCAAAAAATGTTCAGCGGAATATACAATTTCATTACCTAATTTTACGGAACTACTTCACTATTGCTAACATAAGTTTCCACTTTAACTTGAAAACAGACATTGTTGAAACCTTTTTAAACAACAACAATCGAATAAAGACTGAAGAAGATCTCAATTGAATTCAACTTTAACAAAAAAAAAAAAAAAAATAAATAAAACAAAAATTTAACACTTACAACCTTTCTATAAGAATTTAAAGTAAAACATAAAACAATAATAAAAACCAAAGGCTATAAAAAAAAACTTTTTTTTTTTAAATAATGTTTGAAATTCAATACTCACATTAGCAACAAAAACTTTATTATGCAAAGGTCCATTAACTCCAAGACTCTCCAAAAACGAAGCAGACAGACCATACGAATTGTAAGACGCATTATTATAATCGTTAGACATCATCATATTACCAATGTTATGATTACGCCCAGATCTAGAAGAAAATGTTGTTCAAAATAAAGAAGAAAAGCAAGCAAAATGGTTGACAGAAAGAGAGGAGGAGAAAAGGGTATTGTGTTTGGCTTAGCCTGCCCGATAAGCCAACAGGAACAGCTCGCTTTTCAAACAACACAAATCCCGAATACTATTATAACCCAGTTACTGCAGTAGAATACTAATAATTTTAATAATACTACAAAAAAAAAACAAGTCGGCGCAATTTCCAATAAGCGTTGAAGCAATGAATTTTGAAACATTCTTTTCTGCATTCTGTCACATTAGTAGATCCAAGAAACTAGAAATACGATCGAGAAGGATCACATTTACCATTGGCCAGTAGGAGAGATCTACTCGAGGAGTTAAATTAACATAGCCCAAGCCCAACCATCATATTCTCAAGACCTCAAAGAATGCAACAATTGGAAACTTATTGCATCACCTAGTGTAATATGAGTGACAGCATTCTTCTTCGAATAAATGTGAATCCAAGCTATTAAAATTATATATACAAATAAAGTTTCTTGGTTATTTGAGTGTGCATAATGTTAGATTAATTTTTGAGATACAAATCATAGAAAAGCCGAGTCAACCTAAAATACAATACTAACCAGTTCAGGGCCCCTATTCCGGATCTGTGAAAAAATGATATGACACATGATTTTGATCATCGGAGTACTCAATTGATCTTTTCGTTTTATCTTTTTATCGTTTGTACTGTGATAAAAGTCACAGTATATATAAATCGGAAACATTTAAGGGATTTTTTTTTTTCGAATTACAATACAACCCATGTACATTTAGGTGGTTGTTATTTAAAAAAAAAATCTGTTCTCCCAGGTTGCACATAAATACAAAAAAAATATTCTCCAAGTTTCAAATTCAATATACTACTGAAATAAATGAATAAATCAGCCAAGTAGAAGACAAGTCCAATTAAATAGTGCTTAGTCTCCTACTTGGTTGATTTATTTATTTATTTCAGTAGTATATAGAATTTTTATTATAAAACCTGCATTTAAAATTATTATTGTTGTGTTTGTGGATTGTGTACGAATTCAAATTGTTTGTAATTTTTAATAAAATTTTTATTTTCTCTTCTTGAAATAAAAAAAAAAAAAAAACCAGAAACATTTTTGATAAATTTAGAAAAACTAGACATTAAACAAGTGTTAAATTAGAGTGAATTAATTTTATTCAATAAACAATCTCTAGAAAAATTTAACTTTTTTTATCTTTTTAAGGGCATTTTACTTCAAAATACATGCCAGACGACACCTGTTGTTGACACGGCGCTGTTGGTGATAATCGAGTTACGGAGATATCGTCAAGACGATAGTGATTTTGAGGGTTACGGAAATCAACACCATCGTTGAGACGATATCGTTTGGCGATAATCGAATTACGGAATGACTTTCCTTAACTATTAGTCCAACTTGCATTACGGAAACTGAAAACCTATTAGTTCTCGGTATGTGTTTTAGTGATCATTTATGCATTGAATGACCACATTAATACTTGAAATCGCCAAAGATGCTGCATAATGTTTAGGTTATCTTTCACGCTGGAGCCGAATTTGACGCACAGTAAACGTACCTATGTGGAATACTTTACCAAGCTTGATATTTCCATCTAAGCATAAAAAATGAATTTGTTTTCAAATAGAAAAAGGCAAAAAAATTAGTGGAAATGTTGCACATGCGATAATGAAAACACCCAAATGCAGCTTTTAATAGCTGCAGCTTAAAAGATATAACCTAGATAAGGATATAACATGTTTGCTCCTTTGCTGGTTATTATGTATAGCTTATGCGTTTTTAGTTAAACCAATGAATGATTTAAAAAGAGTATTTATCAGCTTCATATACCCGACAAATTAGGTAATATGCTCAATCCAGTTCAATCTAGATAGTAATCTAGTTTTTCGACTCTTGGTATTTTCAGATCGCCTCAACCCTTATTTTGATCTCTTCTCAAAATGTTTTGTGTTCCAAATTATGCACCCTCAAATTAATATATATAAAAATAAATAAAAGTCTACTTCATAAATCTAGAAGTTAATTAAATGGCAACTTACAATCTGTCATCATCGTTGTTCCGCCGGTTGAAGCTGCGGTCCATGCGATCGTTGCGATTGCCACCGCCTCCACCACCGCCACCACCACCACCGCCTCCGCCACCAGATTGGCCACCGTCCCGAATGATGCGTCCATACTGGTCACGATTTTCACCATGATCTTCCTTTACCACAAGTTCCCTGCCGTTTATTTCATGGCGATTGAGTTTTTCGAGGGCCTTTTCAACGTTATCGGGGTCTTTGAATTCCACAATGCCACAGCCACGGGCTTTGCCATTCTCGTCGTGGAAGAGCTCAACATACTCAACACTGCCGACAATGCGACGGAAAAGATCTTTTAAATCTTGCCACCTATAATCGTAGGGGATGTTTGAGATGTATACGCGGCAATTGCGCTTCTCCCGACTGCGCTCCCTGTTACCACCATCGGCATCAGAGAAACGAGTACCACGAGATCCACGCCCACGGCGGTCGCGCTCCTTTTCCTTTTCATTGGTACTGCCACCGCCACCAGTACTATCACCTCCATTTTCCGAATTGTCTCCGGTTTGCGAGTTCTGGTTGTCTTCAAATTCCATTTCTATATTATAATAATGTACATATATCACAAGATTTGCATTTTCATTTCTTTGTTAAATAAGTCGATTTCCTCTCGATGTACTTACCTTTGTGAAATTTTTCCTATAAACGATATTTGTTCAAATGCCAGCTATAAATTTGCAAATGAAATTTATTAAAATAATTTTAATATAATTAAGAGGTTTTCAGTTTTTTTATCGATCGATGTACACCAACGGAAGAAAAGCGCTTCAGAAGAGAAAATGGCGGAGCAATTTTTTTTATAGTTTTGGCGTGCACAAGAAAAAAAACAAAAGTGAAAAAATAGGCCGGCAAACGGCTTCGGCTTGTGGCGCATGTATTTTGCTCACGTACTAAAGTGCTTGACATCAGATGGCACTGCGTCCGAAAAGGGGTATTTTTCGTCGAGTTTTGTTTTTCTTTTATGGTGAGCTTACATTATAACACAAACAAAAATATAAGCACATAGCATGCTGCTCAAGTGAAGCAAAAAATCCCATTTGTTGTTTTTTAAAATTACTAATTTCAATTTAAAAGATTTTCCAATTTTGTTTGTTTATTATAAATTGTTCTTTCAAATTTGACATAAAATATTTTTCTTTGGTATGGAGTGGACACTTAAAAAAAAAAGTGTATTGAATCCATACAAATTTGTATTTTAGTTCAAGCCTAGTACGCTGCTGAAGCGAAACGAAATTTTTCGTTGGTCTCCACCAAGAAAAGCAAGACCAAATTTTTAGCTGTGTGATTTTTGTATACGTTTTTTTCATTTCGCTTCAGCAGCATACTGGGCTACATACGTGAACCTTCTCGTAAAGCTGTGTGGATAAATCAATTGGAGAGTTTTTCTTCACCTGTGGTGAACTAGATGCAAAATGCACTGAAATCAGGGAATACATAATAATTTGAATATTTATCACGTTTGTATTATATGGCTACCAATTTTGTTTTTTTACTTGAATAAAATTAAAAAATAGTCTGAATTGATTCTCAAAATTTAATGTGTGCACTTTCTAAAATTAATGCGTGCACTCACGAGACAGTTAAAGGCTTGCCCAAACCAAAGTACGGCAGTGCTACACGACAGTGCGACATGATAACGCCAAAATTTATTTACACAGCGTCATTTGAGAGTACCCACACCAAATTCGACTAATCGCAAAACTTTTTCATATAAAAATCGCGTCGCACATGTCGTGATGCACTGTCGCACTTTGGTTTGGGCGAGCCCTTACGCTCGAAGTGTGTACCTGCGAGAAATGTCAAATATTCACAACATGCGATGTGTATCCGTTCACTTCACCTGAAGTACATACAAATGTATGTACTAAGCTGTATGTATTAGGCTTATGTTTAATTACAGTAGTGAGTGTCAATTTTTATGACAAAGAAATATTAGGGGTATTTATGCAACCTGGTAAAATATTTCATCTGGTAGAATGGTAAAGTTTACCACGCATGTTTCATAAACACCCCTAAAATCAACTTGGGTAAAAATTATTGTATTGTAACTTGAATTATTTGCAGAAAATTATGGTTAGTTCTTTGTCTTCGTCAACCATCAGCTCCATATTAGTGGCTGGTTATATCCAAACTGGCCAAAATTAAACGTTGAAGTTTTACACAATTACCATTTCCATATGTTAATACTTTTACCAAACACATTTATGTGGAAAAGTTAACTATATTCTGGTGAAAATTTCCTATACAAAATTTGAAAATTCAATTACCAGATTTACCATTTTACCAGGTGTACCATGTTCCATGAATACCCTTATTTTATTAAAAAAGAACTATGTGGATGAGATTGAGGACAAGAAGTTGAATTCGATTTTAATCTTGTGAAGACGTGGAAAAGAAACTTAAGTGGTATTCATGCAACCTTGGTAAACCTGGTAAATATGGAAAACATGTCAAAATTTTTATTCAAATGACAGTTCGCTTTCTTGAAGTACAGAAATGGGTCTTACTATACAAAATTGAGGCATCATTTTTATATGGACTTTGAAATCATAATGTCTAAATTAAAGGGAAGCAACGTTTTTTGTATACTTGTTTTGACATTACTGCTTCTAAAATGTATGGTAAAACTACCGCACACGATTGCACTGTATAAGTTTATCAACACCTATTCCTGTACTTCATATTCAAAGACTTTACCACGTTTATCATGAATTTACCAGGTTGCATGAATACTCCTACTATTATAGATTTTAAACATTTTTTTCAATATTACTTTTGCCAGCCCTGCACTTTCAACGCCAAGCCCATCTAAGCTCTCATTAAAAACGCTTGACAGTCATTTTTCCCATCACTGCACAGTCGAATTGAGCCGATAAATAAATACTTTTCTTTTTCTGTGACTTTGGTGTTGAATATTTTTTTCAATTTCATCTCAAAGATGGAAGAAATTGATTCAATAAAACCTTTGGAAAATATAAACATTGAAGAAGTTTGTCGTGCATGTTTTGAAACATGTGAACAATATAAAAATCTATTCGATGAAGCTGAATCCATCGATCAACGAACATTGGGCGATGTCTTCTTTGACGTTGTGAAAATTGAAGTAAGTAGTTTTCTTTTTAAATTTTTCACATTTTAGCTGATATTAAATTCCCAGGCTATTAGTATTTAAACTAAATGCTTAATTTTATGGAAGTACTTGTAAAGGAAAACCCTTCATTTTGTATGTAATTTGTGGAGATTAATTTTCCTGAAGTCTGATAATTGCAACCCCAATTGCAAGCTTGGCAGTCTCAAGAGTATACATACAAAGATATTCTACAAACAACAACTAGCCAACTAGATAAACATTTTCTGTTAGGTATTTGTAAGATAACTAATAAATAATTGAAATAAATGTAATTACAAATGCCGAGTGATAGTCTGTAAATAATGACCTGCCTAACGTTTTGGGATGTACATTTTCCTATCAGAATAAAAAATGTACTTGTTTGGGTTCAAATAAATCGAGTTTTTAGTTCTGGATAACCATTAGATGAAGTACTCTTTGAAGCGACTCGAAAAATAGAGATCATTTCATAATGATAGGCAGATGAGTATTATGTTTTCTATAAAAAAAACATTTAATATACAGTCAGGTGCAAAACTGTCCCAGCAGTGGATTTTTTTTTGTGTTAAAGATGCCATTTTGTTGTTGTCTTTTAAGAAACGAATGTGGTATAATGTTTTAGTACAAATAATAGAGTTGACATAGATATTGAATTCAGTCCAAATAAAAATTAACCATATTTCAAGAAATTTGTAAAAGTCAAAACTTGCAACCAAATTCACTAGAACGAAATCAAACTAACAAGATTATATCCCAGTAAAAAACATTGACTTGTGAGTTGCATTTGAATGATAAATACTTTCATATCCAAAATTCAATATGATCGATGCTAGTTTAATCGAACTGGGACGTAGGGGTACGTCCTAGTCAATTGAAAAATGGTTTTATTTTTTTCTCCGCTTGCAATATCTAATCTATGGAACTATAGTGTCTGTGGTTTTAGGTTGTTATTGGTACAATCACATTTAACCGGTTGCTTAGCTCTAAATTTAGTTTTCATTTATCCCACTTCCGGCGGCTACTTTTTCCAGTTGATTTAGAAACGTGAAATTTTACACACTGTCTATTTTGTGTCTAATTGGATGATATTTTTTTTGAAAAGCTTCTAGTTTCCCAGCAAATTCACGTTGCGTTTTCGCAACGTTAGCCGAAAGCAGTAGCAAAATTATTGAAGACAAATTTTTTCTGATATGAAATTTTTTTTAAATATTCTTACGAACAATTTATTTATTATAATGCTCTGCAAAACAAATTCCTTGATTGGGGTTTCCTTCCCTTTGAAGCAAATGTTGAACAATTGATACCAACCCCAACAAAGAATCTAAAACAATCGTTCGGAATTCTAGTTGTGATATCGGTGCTTCTTTCGCATATTGTCTGCCAACTCAATGGATCTTCCATGCATTTACCAATCAGAATCGAGTCTATTTGACATACCACTTTTTCCCCCTAATTCTGATGTGGCTTATAGTGTTGTCAAACAAATGAACTCGACTCATAGTGATGTACTCACGAATTGCATTTGGCATTGGCATGTGTTTCCTTTTTTACGATCAAATAGTTTCCCTTGTTAAATTGATTAGTTCATGAAATGATTTGACAAAATTGTAATAATAAAATTGTCATTCCAACGAAAAACTGTAATTTCATTTTTCTGTCGAAAATCCATGGAAACTCGACCTTCTTTATTTCATTTTGATTCGTCAACTCTGTTTTTTTAGTTCTATTTTTAACAAAAAATTACCTGTTGCGGAGTATAGCTCATTAGAAAAGAAAATACATCAGTTTATGGGACATAAGAAAGTTGTCGAAAATTATCGTGTGCTGGCTTGGTAAAGGTATGGATTTTTATAAGGAGTCTCAGTACAACATTCTCTCCAAAACAAAATTCGCAGGAATTCTCACCACATGCACCACTATATGGAATGAATTCAATTTTAATGAATTGAAACAGATATCCATCAATACAAGTTTCAATACTTATATTCAAATGGGCGAATCGGATTTTAAAACATTTTAAGAGAATGTCGTCAATAGTAAGGTATCATCTGTTCGTCTATTGATGGTACAGTATTCAAAATAGCATTAATCTTTCATTCAGCATATTCTTGAGACTTGTAACTTTACCAAACTTTTCTCTGGGATCGATTGTAATGATGACTTTATATTTTTAAAACGATCTCGACTCATGACTCGACTCTTGTTTGACGGAAAGCAAACAAAGGTTATGTTTATTTTTAAAAATGTTTAAGATTATAAACATAAACACATAACATAACAACATAACGTTAACGAAAACGCAACGTATTGCTTTCATCTGACTTGTTGAGCAATCAGCTTTAAAATTGCTTCAAATTTATTTCAAAATATACCGTTGTGGCGAACTAATTAAGAACGGCCACTTTTGCTGCGAACTAAGGATTTTGATTTAATTCTAATAACTTTAAATGATGTGATTTTATTGATCGTTGAATAAGCTTCATATTTACAAACAAAACATTTCAAAAATAAAGAAAATTTACGTGTTATTACCCTTGCCCTTGTTTTGGAGTACCGCTTCACAGTATTGTGGTAGTTTACCCTTCAAATCCTGGCTTCTTCTTAATGTAATGTTCTTCCATTCTTTGTCAATATTTTTAATTAAATCGGATATGTTTCTTGTTTTGTTCTGTTTCAAAGCTCTCTCTAGATCTGTTGACAAGTTCTCCGTCAGATTAAAATCCAGCATTTGCAGTGGCCATTACTAAATATAAGTATTTTTATCCCCACAACATCACTTCACAACACGTGAAGTGTGTTTAGGACCATTGTCCTAAAGAAACCATGATAGACTGAAAGCAAAAAGCTTTATTGCGTTCCCCAATTTGCGCTTTTAATTAAACTGATCCATGTGTCATTCAACTCGCTGGATGAAATGACCCCTAAAAAGTGACAACCATGCCAACGCGCTTTGTACTCTTAATCGTTTGTTTTTGGATCAAGTTCTTTACTAACAGGCCGTTCCACACAATGCTTGGTATCGTATCCGATGATGTTGAAGTTGGATTTGTACCTCCAAATCAACTTATTCTAAAATGAGAGCGTTTTTTTTCGGATGTACTCTAGCGAATTCTAACCGATGTTTTATATTTCTTTTTGTACGTATGTTTTTTTGTGAAAAACCCCGAAAAACTTCTGCTAGGGGCCAATTTCGGCTTGTCTTAGCTTAAATTTATTGAGGAGAGTGTGAGCAAATCGCTGAAGAAATACCCTTACTAGGGGGAAATAGATTACCCCTACCCTGGTGGCTATCAAGACAATCCACATTTGGGGTTGTTTTTTTTTGTATATTTGTTGCTTCTCGGAAATTTAAAAGCCTGCGCCTAAACTAGTTTAGCATCAAGTACAAGTTTTAAGAATATTTCAGTCAGAAGTACTTCTTTACAATAGATTCTCGCATTTCTATTGTGTAGCTCATATTTTATACGTTTTTCTTTCTGGATATTTAAATAAAATGATCTTTACATCGCTGTTACTCTTTCTGTTAAGCAATAACTCACCAAAAATAGATTTATTTAAAAAAAATTGTATCGTTATTAATTAAGCCGCCAGACAATTTTATTTGCTATTACAGCACGTTATATTTTTTTAAAAATGTGTACTCAAAAATAAAAAAGGTTTACTTTTTTCAGCCTGATTTTCTGATTTTTCTGACATATCTCCTTTGAAACTTGGCAGATCGTGTCGTTTGTCGTTTTCATAACATTTTTTTTTTCTTTAACTTATTTTGTATAAAAAGATCTTAATCCACACATATTTCTCGTTTTAAACTCTTCCAATTAATTTAACTTAAACACAATTTCTACATTTTAGAATTTGTTTGTTTGTTTTGTTTTTTTATTTTCTCATTGATTGACAATTGTCTTTGAATTTGGATGTTCACAGTTGATTGCCAACGAAGCTGAACTTTTCGGTTCTTATTGGTTCTGACAGTTTTCACGTATCTGTGCTGTTCTGCTTTTTTCCGATCTAGATTTTCTTCACAACAATAATTTTTAGTTTTTTTTTTTTTTTGTCTTTAAATTATCTCATTGTATACGTGCAGCATAAATAGCCCGTAAAGACTATTATACAAGCACTGACGTTCTTATTTAATTAAAAAAAAAATCTTTATTAAACTTTTCCAGATGAAGGCAAACGCTGAAACACCACCTTGTCGCATTTGCTTGACTTGTTCGAGTGATCTCATAAATGCTTACAATTTCATTAAAAAATCACAGAAAAACAATGGGCGTTTACTTCAGTACTTAATAAATGCCAATATTAAAAAGGCTGATTGTCTTACGGAATTTCCTATGGACATACCCTTGGATCATAGTGTCACAGACTTTCTTCAAATCAAAGTCGAAAACGAAGCCATTCATGATTACGACTACAATGACTCACTACCGGAAAATGATAGAAATTCAACAGATATTAATTTTGAATCAGATGAAAGTGATTATGAACCCCTTGTTAACAAGAAGGAAAAACTCAAAAAATTGCAATGCACTTATTGCGATCGCGTATTCAAACGGCAAGATTTCTTTGAGAATCATATGAAAAAACACAAAGAAGAGGATGTAAAGAAAAAAGGTACGTTAAATACTGATTTTTTTTTTTTGTTATCAAAAATTACTATTATTATTATATTTTTAGAACAAGAAGACTCTGAAGACGAACCAAAACTTGAGTGTGAAGAATGTGAATTTAGTTGCACTTCAAAACTGAAAATGAAAAAACATCAAAAATCAGATCACGCCAGCAGGTATGTGTGTGTGTGTGTGTTTTTTTTTGTTGGTTTATGCAAATTATTGAAAAATAATTTAAATGTAATACTAATACAGTAAGTAAATGGGATTTGATGAAGTTGCATTTTTAGTATGTTGTTTTCGACCTCGATCGTGCGCAGATATTTACTAAATCCAATAACATCAAAACCAAGGCAATTGTTTCTCTGATTTTCGGGGCAGCTACTCCATTTGGTTTGAATAAAATTCTCCAACACATACATTTTCATAAGCACCTACTCACTTTATTACGCTGAATACCTACTCCATGAGCACATGCTCCGTTTTATTCATATCACCCAATGTGACGTCTCTTAAACTAATGATCACGTTTGTGTGTACATAATATTGTATTTCAGTGCAGAAATTTGGGGTACTAAAATACCCCAATACCCCCGTAGCTGGGGCGTTTAGAAGTTACAGTGCAATCAAAATGCAGTTTTCTAAATAAGAATGAAATAATTTTGATGCCTCA
Organism: Meliscaeva auricollis; assembly: GCA_948107695.1. Lineage (NCBI taxonomy): Eukaryota > Metazoa > Arthropoda > Insecta > Diptera > Syrphidae > Meliscaeva > Meliscaeva auricollis. Next base: position 41,469,212 of record OX403616.1, read on the forward strand.
AAGATAGATCTTCCTTGTATTTTAACAAAAAGTTTGTTTCAAGGTAGTTGACTTGTTTCCATCTGTCCGAAATATGCACAAAAAGTATCAATTTTGAGTGCATCATACGGACAGACCTTATTGTGATTATAGTTTGCGAATATGACAGTTTGAAATTTATTTTTAAAAATAATGAGATAATTTCATTGTTTTTATTTTTAATACTATCCTTGTTTTTTATCTTATATTTTTGATTGTAAGAATGGATGCAAGAATCATGAAAAAGAAGAATCCTGAAAAAATAAACACGTTTAAATATGCTAAAAAGCCAAAAATAGTTTACACTGCACAAGAGGAAGATTGGCTTATTAGAAATGTATTAGAATTCCAGTATATCATAGAAAATAAAAAGACAGATGGCGCAACTAATCGCGATAAGGACAAGGCTTGGGAAAAGATAGCAAACACTTTTAATATTGCACCCCCAGGCCAAGTGAGTTTTTGTTTCCTTTTGATATTTGTTTTGTTTTTTATTAAAATTTCAATATCTATCCAAATCAAACACATAATGTATGTTTGTATGCATGAATATTCGTTCTTCTGATAGGAAAGAGATGTGAAGTCCTTACGAGAAAAATATCAAAAAATGAAGCAGGCATTGAGGGATCGGGCATTTTGTTTAACCAGGGATGCGAAACAATCCGATGGTAGTCCGTCAAAAAAGGAACTACGTCCGCTGAGTGGACCAATGCAGCAACTAGCTTCAATTTTGTCATCTTCCATATCGGGTCTTGCTGCAAAAATTGGCCATAGTGATATTTCAATGAATAAATCAGCTATCAGGGAATCGGAAATATCTCATGATCCAATAGAAGAGCATGAGACATATGATTTAGCTGGTGGCGATTTGGTTACAGAACAGACAAATAAGTCTTGCTTAAACACCGAGGACTTAGCATCTACCAGCTTGCAGCCTACTGAAACTGGCATATATGAGAAAGAAACAACAAACACCGTACCAGTTTTGTCAGCCGAAGGCACCTTTGTTGATAGTAGGTTGAATACAGCAAATCCAGCTGAATTGAGGAAACCAGTAAACCCGTCATTACATACCATCCGTCGACTTAAAACAGAATCGGGTATCAAATTCAAAATACCCAAATGGAGTAAAGAAAAAGAACAGCATATAGCTATAAAAAATAAAATTGAAATTGAAATTTTGGAGAGCCAGAGAGAACGTTACAAGTTTGAACGTGACATAGCTGAGTTAGAACTTAAACGAGCTGTTTTAGACATTCAACGGGCTGAGATGGATCGAGATCGTTCAGCCATTGAACTTCAGCGGGAAAAAAATCAACTGCTCTATGACGAAGAACTTCATAGGCTTAATTGCCAAAAACTTTTAAATCAAACCATTCAAACAAATCAAGATAGACAGTTGAGGGAGCAGCAGAAAAATAAAGAATAAATACATGTAATGAAATAACTACTATTGTATGCATTTGTAATAAATTTTTATTTATTAAAATCCAGTTTTTAAAATAAATTCCTTTTACTCATCGATAGTATTAGATATTTTAACATCAGCTCGTTCTGTCATCTGTTGAGAATGTAACGGATTTTATAAGCAACTGCCGATATTGTGCAAAGAGGTGTAGCGGATGAATAATAATACATTCATTGTCTTACAAATAAAACAACCTTTGAGTGAAAACTATCACATTTTTTACAAGTTTTACCACACTTTCTTAAAGTCTGCAACATTATGTATGTATGGGCGATTTGGACTCGTTTTAAGTCTGAACTAGAGAAATTGTGTCTTTACAACTTTTAAACGATACGCGATGGAGCCCTTCAATTCAGTACAAACATAAATTAATGAAAATGTTTGTTTTCTTGTAAAAAAGTTAAAAAAAACATTGATTCCAAAAGTTAAAAATGTTACATGAAACTACTTTGAGTTAGGAAATGGAAAATACGATGGCATAGGAAGGAGTAACCGGATAGCATGCACAAATTCTAGACATTGTTCCAAGTCCTAATCGAACGAAAATGATATGAATAAAAAATCATTTTTTGTAACAATGAAGGTTCATAAGGTAACTCCTTTTTTATTCCTCAAAAAAAAAGCACAATAATATTGCTGTTGTATTCATAGGTGTCCTGAAGCACTCATGCTAGCACCTTCTTGAATACTATCTTCATTTTCATCGTGACGTCTTGATTATTTTTAAAAGCTCTTTCAACTCTGACGAAGATGTAGCATCAAGATTTGCTAAGCAAATTATCAAGATACTTAACTTTTCTGAAATTTAACTTTTCAACAAGTCAAGGTATGTTCATTTTCAATAAGGAAATAGTAAGAACATAAAAGCACAGAACAAATTAGAATAGTTTCATGAGAAACACTGAGAGCACAGTGTAATAGAAAAAAACAACAAACACATTTAAAAGTTTAACGAGTCGGCTCTAAACTGTTCTGATTCAAAAGCTATTGCAGAAAATCCTTTTATAAACTATTCCAGACATCACTATTGAACATTTAGCAAAACAGTTTAAAAAAATAGTCATCGAACAGCAAAACGTTATTAAACACATAAGTATAAAATGTGGTAGAAATGTGCTCATCTTCTTTAAAGGACCGATACGCAAACAAATTTTTCCACCTGTTTTCCAAAATGACATGGAAGAAACGAGTTTTTTTATAAACAAGGAAAAGACGCACAGTTTTCAATTGACGCTAAAAGCTCATAAATTAATATCAGAGAAATATATTCCTAAGTAAACTTAAAATAAACACGATCTTGACAATCCGATATACGCTATTCAAACAAACCATTTTTGGAGACATAAAAACTCTCCAAAGAATGACCCGATTTTTTTTTTTATTTTCGCTTCAATTAATCGGATCTTAAAGCACAAACGACTGAGCATCATTTCTCATATAAAAAATGAAAATTAAAGTAAATTTATAGTTTTCACATAAATTGGAATATAACGCGGGAACACTTGAATTAAAACTGTCAAACACTTTTAGGATTATTGCCAAACTAATCACCTAACATAAACTGAAAGAGTTACACATGAAACAGCCATTAAAAAGGGGAAGTTCATTGCTAAGAAAAACATTGAATCAGCATTTTTTATTGAATTTAATGGAGGTACCCATTAATAATTATTGGAATATGAAAAAAGGATTTTATTCATTTTGGCATCAATTTGTGTTTATTTCTTTATTTTGTTATCTAAAAGAACTACATGGATAGCAAAAGCCAATAAGACTTACACTATGTTTTGAAGGCAAAAGGGGATCATATATTTCCGAATGTTTTGTGCAATAAATTCAAATTCAAGTGCAAATTTCTAAATTGCAATATAAGAAAGAAAAAAACGGGTTTGTAATTTTTGATGCACAAATTTCCGGATTGAGTTCGCATTGATCAAAAAGCGTTGTCTGTTTATATACACCAGAAAGAAGTTGAAATTGTAACAACACTAATTGATAATAAATAAAAAAAAACACTCCATGAAGCCTCAAGACAAAATAACAAAAAAAATCCTAGTAGTTATTGAAGTTTTTATATGACTGGTCTTGGTTAAAATTCGGTACCGCTATGTCAATCTCGCTCACACTTGGAAAGAAACATTACTTTCTATCTCTCTCCAAACCCTGAGATTAGGGACTTTCAGAAAGCTTAGTGTGATTGAAGTTAAAAAAAAAAATAATAAATAGGAGGGTCATTTCGTAATTTTCAAAACATTGATCGTCAAAACGCAAAATCGAAAACGCAATCTCAGCGAATTTCGTTTTGTCTATCGTTTATTTCTGAATGCAGTTTGATACATATGTGTCAGAAATTCTCAAACTGCTTTTTAAATGTAATATTCAATAATTCCAGAAACAATCCTTTCTAATTTAATATGACTTTGAAGGATTTCACTTTTTTTGACAAATGAAACAATTAGAAATTGTCACTTTGTACAATTCAAAAATTAATACGCCGAAACATTTTCACTTGGATTTGTGATAAAACACGAGGTAAAATTACACTTGGTAATTAAATTTACAGTTAATAGTTGCGCATAAACTAAAAATAATAAACAAAAACATTAAATTTGCTTCAACGTCAAAAGGAAACGAAAGCTATCGTCTGAACGATCACGTTTTGACGGTACCGTTTTGACGTTAACGTTTTGACGATTATCGTCTTACGTAAACGTTTTGACGTTACCGTCTTGACGATTATCGTCTTACGTAAGGCAAATAATTTATAGCGAAAACGTAATCGTCCAGACGATTATCGTTTTCAATTTTACGTGAAGCAAGACGATCGTCCATACGTTAACTTCTGACATCCAAACGTTAACGTCTGTTTTGGCGTTGAATTTTTGGCCACCCTGTATATTTGTTTTCTATAATAACATTTATTTTTTAAGGTGAATGCGTATATCTTCCTTTTCCAGATTACTTCTGTTTTTGATTGATTAAGTTAAGCGTGAACTGCGATTAATCTATTGTGCTCCCTCACTTTAACTGGATGAGTTGGTTCTTTGTGCTTCAGGCCCGCCTCTAGCTCAATCCCTTTCAAAAAATTGGGTATTTAGAATATTTTGATAGAATGTAAATTCTATCTCTTCGGCCTGGTAGAGGTGTTCAAATCTTTGGTCCATTCGTGCATTGCACCTGTCTAGAATGTGTTGTGCTCTGATCTGGTCGTATTCATTGCAGTATCTGCATGTTACATTATTAACTAGGCCAATAATGTTTCGTTGCCTTATCAGTTCCTGAGGTCTCCAATTTTTTTTTTTATTTCAGTTAATTTAAATAAGCATTTCCGTACCGCAAGACAAAATCATTTAAAATAACTTAAAAAACAGGGGTTGTAATTTTTTTCTTAAATTTATGCAGTGGACATTTTGGATTCTAAAAAGAATCTTTTAAAAGAGAATGACCCAAATATCACATTTCTACATAAGACAGTTAGTAATTGAATCCCAACAAAAATATTCGTTTTACCTACAATTAGTTTCATAAAAAAGTTTCACTTAAATCATTTACATACAAAAAATTACTATCTATTTTTTTAGTAACATTTCTATTTTTTTTTAATTAAATTTACAGTAAAAAATCAAAGAAACCGTTGAAGACTCGCAGCCAACGTACCAACATGAGCACCCGAAGCAAAACAATAAAAACCAAATTAAAGTCGGGCCGTTTCGAGTGTGACCATTGTAGTAAAACATTTGCATGGAAAAAGGATCTCTTTCGCCATGAGAAATCTCATGAACCCAACACTAAGAAGTTCGCATGTCCTCATTGTGATCGTCGATTCATACGAAAGGATAAACTTCAATCACATGTGCTTGTTCATTTGGGTGGTATAGTAAAACCGCGTTGTTCAAAGGCCACTCTAGCATTCTCACGTCAATTGTATTCTGAGGAAAAATTCAAAGAAATTGTCTGCATGATTTGTAACTACGACAAATCGGGTAACATGAAAGAGCTCATCAGGCATATCAGTTTACACGACATGCAAAATGTTGAAGGTTTCGAAAATAGTGAGTGCGTAAAGAGATTCTACGCTGACAAGGACTTGCAAGAAGTCATGATGCTTATTGGCAATCAAATTGAACAGAAGGAGTTTGGAAAATTACATTCCAGTGTCAATGCAAATGGCTGCGAGATGGGTATCAGTGATTCGGATGAGAGCGATCCAGAAACATCGTACACATGTGAAATTTGCACTGAGGCCTTCAATAGGAAGCATAAGCTTATAGCACATTCGTTGTCTGGACATACTGTGGATGAGTGTCTATATAAATGCGAGAAGTGCAAATTGGAATTTACTAGCAAGGAAGTATTTGATAGTCACCAAAAGCACCACTGTAACAATGCAGACAAAGAGTTCCATTGTGAAAACTGCCCAGCTCGATTTGCTTGGCCTCAAAATCTTGCAAATCACAAATGTCACAAAGATAATGACTCTTCCAAGGACAAAACGGTTTGCGAACCTTGCGGAGAAGTATTTGCCACTCAAAAGGCTTTCCGTCTACATAAAAAGACAAAATGCGGCACGGTTAAGCTTGACCAAGAGAGCACAACCTGTGAAATTTGCAATAAAGTCTTTAGTTTTCCCAGAGATTTGAGGAAGCATAAAAAAATTCACATACCGGACGGTAAGTCTCATGATTGTTCTATATGTGGCGAGAAATTCCTGCGTTCGGACAATCTTCGAAATCATTTGAAATCGCATACCAGTAAGGTTGAACGGCCCCTCTTACCGAAGAAATTAGTGTGCATGCTATGTGGCGATAAATTTACAACCATCGGTAGTTTAAGATACCATTTATTCAATCATTCCGATGGTCAAAGTGAGATCGACTTTGAAAATTCCGGATTCGTTTTGAACTTCTATCCTGGCGTGGGCAAAGAAGTTGTCTCCGATTACATAAAGAATTGTTTTAATGAGCAAAAGCTTTCACAACTGTATTTAGCGGTTAATAAAATTGGTCTCGAGATGACATTGAGCGATTCTGATAGTGATGACGATGAACAAACCTACAAATATCAAGAAATCCCTTCGAAAACTTACGTATGTGAGCTGTGTAATGTCAAGTTTCCACGTCGACAAGCAATTATTCAGCATCAATATTCTGAGCATGATTCGAAAGACAACAATTTCCCTCATAAATGTGTCAAGTGTGAAGATCAATTTGTATCTGCAGCCCTTTTGGAGCGTCATTTCAAAAGTGAATGTCAAAATGAATCAAGAACTAATGCTTGCATAAAATGTGGCATCAAGTTCATTTGGAAAGAAAATTTAGTCGCTCATACTTGTTTCAAAGAGGAGAAGAGTCCCGAAGAAAATAAACAATGTGAAGTTTGTGGCAAGAAGTTTATTTGGCTCAAAGATTTGCACAGACACAAACGAAGTCACATACCTTATGAGAAGAAATTCGAGTGTCTGGTGTGTGCTAGAAAGTTTAACCGCAAAGACAACATGAGAGCTCATATGAAAGTTCACACAACCGAAAATCAAGTTAAGGATAAATCAAAGATATCGATTAAGTGGGAGCAACAAGACGAGAATCTATGCAAGCCCAATGGACAGAAAGTAATACAATGTAAGATCTGCTTGTCAAAACATAATACAATAAAAGATCTAACAACTCATTTGATGAGCCACAAAGATCCTGCCACGTTCAAGCAACGAGAAGCGGAGGCAAGAGAGATTTCAATGATGATATATGGCAAGCAAATGGAAATGCAAACTTTGGAAAGAGCAATTTGCAAAGATCTTGAGAAAGGCAGCAATACACGTTTCTATTCAATCACCAATGAAGCTGGCTATGAGCTGAATTTAAATGATTCAGAAACCTGTTCCGATTTCGATGCAGACGATGATGATGATGATGACGATGATGATGAAATTTTAAGAAGCCGCAAAAAGGTCCTCAAAGGATACAACTGCCAAATATGTAGTCAAAACTTTAATAGGAAATTCAAAATATTCGAACATCAAAGAACAGAACATCAATGGGAGGAATTGCCCTACGAATGCCATCGTTGTGGTTCCAAATATGTGTGTGAAAGAATTTATCAATTACATTTGCAAAATGATTGCGAGAATAATGAGAAACAATTCAAATGCAAAACTTGCCCCATGAAATTCGCTTGGAAGGAGAACCTCAAGAATCATGAAAAGTATATGCATGATCAGAATCCAGCAATGCCAAAGAAACATCATTGCGATATTTGTGGTAAGAGTTTCCTTTGGGTAAAGGATTTAACGCGCCATCAGAAGACACATCAAACAGAAGATGAGAAATTCGAATGTACTTGGTGCTTTAGAGTTTTTATGCGAAGGGATAATCTAAAGGTGAGTAAATTATTTAGATTTATAATTTATTTTTTTATTTGAAGGACTTCAGTTTTAATGCCGGGATAAAATCTATAAATAACTTAAACTAACATACTAACTAACATTTAATTAAAATGCATTTAACAAAGCGTAATTGTGTATGTTATCATACTTGAAATAGAACATTTAGTCATAGAAACATTATTTAATCTAACAACACTAAACATCGTACTAAATTTAGTATGCAGTATGAACCTCTAACACGCGTGTATAAACTTTTAAAACTACAAAAAAATGTATTAAAAAATAGGGTTACATGCGAAGAGCTATTTTCATACAAAATGTAAGGGTCAAATATATTCGATTACACTGTGTGACACTCAAAATATACGCGGGCTATTACTTTTTGTTGCACTGATTACAAACGGTATGTAAAATTTCCTAAAAATTTGGACTTTGGGCCAAAAATGTTTTTTTGGACCTTTATCCATTACAAAAGATCTAGCTTGGATTTTTTTACTTTTTTAGAAAGAAGACATTTAGACCTTTAGAATGTAATGTAAACATGGGTTTTAGTTAAAAATTTCCGGTACCACCTTAACGTTCGAATTTCTGTATCTGGATTAAAATCATTTTGTTTCTTCACAAATTTCTAAAGAATACGTCGATTTACTTTTGAAATGGAGATTTTTTGAATTTTTGGTCTGAGATTTAATGATTTTTCTTGACAAATGGATACCAAAAACAAATTGTTCTTAATTTGCTATTGTGTAGGAGCCAAATTTCTGTGTTAAAAATTAGCAAAAAAACAAATGCTCACTTTAGTGTAAAACACATTGGTGTTTGCGTGTGCAAGACATAAACCTAGGTCTTGCTAAAATAGAATCTGAGATTTTGAATCAAGTAAATTAAGTAACCAAAGGTGACGCAAACCGTGAGATACCTGAAAATATTGAAGTTGACTATGACGAGTTTAGCTTCTTTCGCTCTTTCTGCACGAGATACACATCTATGAATGTCCTCCAAAATAAGAAATTATACTTATGGAGACCTTTCCAATGATGTAAGCCCTACAAAAGTGCCCTTTGGTCAAAAAAGTAAGTATTTCGGTTTTTGGACACCTCCATTATTTAACAATTAAAGAAAATGCAAATTTGTAGTACTCCCCATACAAAAGTGACATTTTTGGAAGGTTTTTGTATAAAAAGTACAAGAAGGTTTTATTAAAAATGGCTAAATTTAGAACTTAACCTAGTATAGCTTATCCTCATTCTAGTCGTTGGCGTTTTCGTAAACGCCAAAAGGCGTTTAGGTTAAGTTTGAAATTCAGCCATTTTGTATAAAACCTTCTTATACTTTGTATACGAAAACCCTTCAAAAATGTCAATTTTGTATGGGGAGTATTAAAATTTGTATTTTTTTTTTATTGTTCCAATAAACAATGATTTTCAAAATTTCGAATTTTTCAAAAAACCCGAATACTTAATTCTTAAAAGTTTTGGTAAAAATCAATATTTTACGATTTTTTGTAAAAAAAAAAAATTGCAACGGTACGAAAAAGTTTGGGATTACCAATGTAATTCATATTTTTTTAAGGTGTGAAATTGATAATTTTTTTTGGTGAAATATTTCTATTAACTGCAATTATACTAAAAGATCTAGATATGAGCGCTGTCTGTCGGTAAAAAAAGTTGCAGTTTCGAGCACAGTGTTTTTATTTGTGACGAGAAGGCGCTGCATTCTACTTGCGATATAGGTTAAGGATTCGTAAAAATAAAAATCGAACTCAAGATAACAATTAGACATGACATTACGATGATAGAGAATGAAAAATTCTCGCAATTTTGTCTGTCTGTCTCTGTATACCTCGAGCTGCAGCCTTAACCCCTGGAGCGATTTTCTTTAAATTGGTGGTTAAGGGTCTTTGGTGATTCCCCAGAGGGGAATTTGTTTATAGGTCCAAAATTAACTGTACCTTCCATATAATGAATATGGAAAAGTGAATTTTTCGAAAAAACGGCTCCAAAGATTTGATAAAAAAACATTGTAATTACTTTTTTGTTAGTTAGGGCGTATTATTAAAATAAAAGAAATATTTTTAGAAATGTTAATAACGGTAAATGACTCAACGTACTTGCTCTTACGTTCAAAGGTGCACAGCAACTTTGAACATAAGAGCAAGTACATGCGACCCAGTCGTGCATTTTATTTTATCTCTTGCTGCAGTCGATTTTAATGTTTTGTGTAAGATTGTAAGTTTATTTAAAGTTTTATTCATTTATTTATATGATAAGGTACATAAATGGTAATCCATTTTCAAACAATATTTTATTTTATTATTATTGTTATTATTGTACTATTCGTACTAGAATGTCAGCTTATTAGGCTTGACCATTCTTTATTCCGTCAATTTCAGTGAATGTTTGAACAACAACAACAACTTAAAGGCGCTACCACTCTTGTTTGGCTGGAGATATAGCTATTTCGTGCTTTGCCACTTATACACTCATCAGTCTCCTTTTTGTAGTCTATCGAAATAAGGTATGGAGAAAAATGGAGGCGGAACAAGACAACATACTTAAAGGCGCTAGTAAAAATGCTGTGATTCCAAATGCATTGGATAAACAAGAAACACATCTCGACCTGTGACGTCAGTGGTCTAAAGTGGTGGAGTGCGTAGTGCACACGACTTCTAAGACTGAGCTAAGATCTTATAGCGTGGGTTCGATTCCCATTGTGTGCATAGAAAGTTTTTCATAATAAAATTGGATAAAAGCTCAGCACCACAAAAAGGAGACTGATGAGTGCATAAGTGGCAAAGCACGAAATAGCTATATCTCCAGCCAAACAAGAGTGGTAGCGCCTTTAAGTTGTTGTTGTTGTTCAAACATTTAATGAAATATTTTATTTTTATTGTTATCCAACTGCACTCCGACAGTTTGTCAATGCATATGTGTTTGCACAACTCACACAAGTAGAAAAGTCTTTTCTAGAAGACCCATTCGTGTACTTCTTATTCAAATGTTCCAGATTTCTTTGGTCAGAAGATTTGAGCGTGGAGAGAAAAACCGATGAAATATGTGAAGCGAATGAAATGAAACAGTGCCAATAGGTATAATGGGTATCCAAAAACTATGGACGCTATCGGGAATCTCCAGGGGGATTTTGTTTCCCTGCAAATATTTTGTTCTGTGCAATTTTTTCAGCGATCGTGGATGTTTCCTGGAATAATTTTCCAGGGAACAATTTATATGATTCGACTCGATTCCACTCGCTCAGTGGAGTCGAGTCCAAATCTTGCTATCTCTGTCTTCAAATTTCAACTCGACCACTCGATTTTGCATGTAAACGGGGTGTTCATAATCGATTAATGACTGAAACACAATTTTTTCGCGGGGTTTATGTGTCTTTAAATTCGATCCAGTGTGCGGTTCGGTTTTACTAATCACCATATTTATATTCAATTAAAATTAAGAATATTGTTCACTAACTCATTCATCACTGCATTTGAAGTTTTAAGCTAGTTCCTTTTCTTAAGACTAATTAATTATTAACAAAATGAATATTTCTTTTTCATAGGTTCATATGAAAGTACACCAGAACGCAACACACATCCTATTGCCAGACATTTACTATCTTGCCCGACCCAATGGCGCAAAACTTGCCCAATGCAAACTTTGTGATCAGCAATATTCAAACATTTCTGAGTTAGCTGAGCACATACAAAATGGACACATTAAACTACAGATGCTCAGCATCACACCCAATCCAGCTAGCTATTCAATTACAAACGCGTTAGGCTATGAGATGGACATAAACGATTCCGAAACCGAGCGCGAGGGTGAAGACGAGAAATACGTTTGTGATATTTGTGATGCCCGGTATAATCGTCGCTTTAAATTACTCCAACATCAGCAATCGCTTCATTACTCTGACAACATTCCGCACAAGTGTATCGATTGCAGTTTCAAATGCGTCTCAGAGCTAGTGCTCAATTATCACATGCGAACGCAGTGCATGAATCTTGTTAAGCAGTTCCGCTGCAGCAAATGCACTATGCGTTTCATGTGGAAGGAAAATCTGGAAAATCATGAAAGCTTAATACACGATGGTAAGCGAAAACATACTTGTACTGTTTGCAAAAAAGATTTCGCCACACAACTGGACCTGAGAAACCACACCGAATGCAAAGCCCCGGCGGAGGAGAAACTCTTCAAATGTGACTTGTGCGATCGTAAATACAATCGAAAAGATCGACTTATGAAACACGCAAAGGTTCATACTGCCGGCGGCAAAGAAACAAAAGCCAAACGCATTAAGACCGAAGCAGCAGACAAGAAATTTTTGTGTGCATTCTGTGGCAAGGAAGTGTCGAGTTCATCGAATCTCGTTATTCACATGAGACGGCACACGGGTGAGAAACCGTTCAAGTGCGAATTCTGTAATAAGGGCTTCCCCAGATCGTCAGATTTGGCTTGCCACAGAAGAACACACACTGGAGAACGACCACACAAGTGCACGGTGTGTGAAAAGGCATTCTCCCGCTCGTACAAACTTCAAACCCACATGCGAATTCATTCGGGCGAGAGGCCGTACAAGTGCACTTATTGTGAGAAGAGCTTTACTCAATCTAATGATTTGACACTTCATGTACGACGGCACACGGGTGAAAGACCCTATGTGTGTGAGACTTGTGGTGAAAGATTTATACAAGGAACAGCACTTAAAAACCATCGAAGAATGCGTGGGCATTACGAAATTTAAGCAAATAGATTTTACAAAAGGTTTTCGTTAGCTTACCTTTTAGAACTGTAAAAAGCATTAAGAAAAAACTTTTCAAATAATTTTATTATGTATTTAATTTTAAGTACTTTTAGTTTATTTTGAGGAATTTGGCTTTTATAATTTTATTTTATTAGCAAATAGAGTTTTTTTACAAAATACAAATATTTGCATTTGTTTATTAAAAAAAAAAAACCGTTAGAGCTGTTTTCGATAAAAAAACGAATAATTCGAAAAAGTTATATGGGAGGTATTCGTCAGACGAGATATTAAAAAAACGCACTTTCAAAATTACGTTAAAGTCTGTATCTGTACCAAATTTCTAGAAAATCCGTCCACGCGTTTGGGCAGTGGAAATGTGTACAGATGGACGCAATGCCGAACAGACTGACGGACGACGCCATGTCGAAAACTCGGCATTTCCATCATCGTAATGTTGGTTTTGATTAAAATCGATTTTTTTTGACACGAAACCAATATTTGCCCTAAGCAAGTAAAAATATCGTATTGCGTTCAGGACCTCAAAATTGTGCATCTTTTTCAGTAAGCGTTTAGAGCTTGTTCAGAACCCGATCTACGAGTTATGAACGAATATACTCCAATTTACCAAACGAAAACCCCACTAATAATTCCTTAGGCCCGCCCGTCCCACAAAGAGAGATTTCTGAGGGCTCCGTGATTTTTTAAGTGGGATACAAAATCTCAGCTGTCAGTTTCATTTATATTGCGGAGATTTCTGAGACGATTTTATTTTTGGATTCATAACTCAAAAATTGTTTTAGTTGGTGGGATAGGCCCACTGATCTGTATAAAACACTGGATAGTGGATTCATATAAAAAAAATGACTCCAATTGAAAAACTGTTATAAACTATTATAATCAGTCTATCTCATCTTTTTTTTTTGAGAAGAGAGAGAGATAGAACTCTGCTGAGGTACCTTGTCAGTATAACATTTTTTTAGCTGTAGAACAGTTTTATTTGTCAAAGTGAGAAGCAAACACCTGCATAGATCGAGATAGAACTCTGCTTTGGTACCATAAAATGTCATCTTCAATTTGACTCAGTAAAACTGTCATACTTAGAAGAGAATCCACTATCCAGTGTTTTATAGAGATCAGTGGATGGGCCTAATCTTTCAGACATCTATTTGACTTTTCCGTTACAATATTAATCCTGAAGTTCAATTTAAGACTTGTCCAAACCAAAGTGTCGCACTGTCGTCCGACAATTCGACAAGAACTTTTATATGAAAAACGCTTTTCGCTTTGTCGCATTTGGTGTGGGTACTCTCATAAGATGCTGTGTAAATAAATTTTGTCGTTGTATCGCACTGTCGCACGAAAAGCGACACTTTGGTTTGGACAAGTCTTTAAATCTATTTTTTTGTCGCCAATAAATAGTAGTTTACGTTTTTTTCGCAGGCTCATGTGACAATCCACAACAAATTCATAATTTTCCACGCCATTTACTTTATGAGTCGTCCGAATGGTAAAAAATTGATCAAATGCAAGCTTTGTGATATTAAATACCCATCTATTTCGGAACTCTCTCGCCACATTCAAAACACACATTTGAACATTCTTATGCTTGGTAAGTTTCCAAGTCCAGTTACCTATTCCATCACAAATGAATTGGGATGTGAATTAAATATTGATGATTCTGAAACTGAACAAGAAGAAGAATATGATTATAGATACGAATGTGAGTTATGTGATGAACAATTTCATCGTCGTTTTAAATTAATGCAACATCAGCAATCTGACCATTATAATGACGAAATTCCCCACAAATGTACAACTTGTAGCTTCAAAAGCATTTCAAAGCCTGTACTTTCTTATCACAACCGAACACAATGCAAGAACACCCAGAAAAAATACCATTGCAAACGATGTACAATGCTTTTCATGTGGAAAGAGAATTTGAAAAGACACGAACAAATAATTCATAGAGGATTGCATAAATGCAAAAACTGCAAGGCAGACTTTGCCACAAATTTTGACTTAAAGCATCACACAGATTGCATGCAAAATGAGGAACTCAAACCATTTGAATGTGCAGTGTGTAATCAAAAATTCAAAACAAAAGTTACTTTGGTTAATCACTTGAATATCCAGCATACAGGGTTCAAGGAAAATTCAGATTTGCATTTGTGCCCACACTGTGGCATGAAATTATCAAGTGCTGGCAATTTGGAAATTCACATTATTCGGCACACTGGGGAGAAACCTTTTGAATGTGACGTATGCAAAAACCGTTATGCACGTCAAGCGGACTTGAAAATGCACCAACTGACGCACACCCAAGAGCGGATATACAATTGTTCGGTTTGTGAAATGGCGTTTGCCAGGTTATATCAAATAAATACTCACATGCGGACTCATACAGGAGAAAAACCCTACAAGTGTACGTACTGCCCAAAAGGTTTTGCCCAATGCAATGATTTGAAAGTTCATATAAGAAGGCATACAGGCGAGAGACCGTATCTGTGCAAAAAATGTGGAGAAAAATTTATAGAGACAAAATTGCTAAAAAGACATCAAAAATCGACGGGGCACTAAACAGTCGACAGTTTATTGAAAGTAAAGGCTTAACTACAAATGCCACTTTTTGTAAAATTACAAAAGTGAAATCATTTTTTTTTTCTTAACAGGAACATTTTTTTTAAGGAAAAAAGTAAATAACCTGCTTTAGAATCCAAAATCTAAGGTTTCTGAAACATATTTGAAATTTTTACTTTTGCAATTTTTTTCAAAAAGTGGAATTAAGGCCTTCATAATTAAATGCATGTTGCTTTGTATTTTAAATACCTACTAATTATTGTATTGTTGTGATGTAATTTGTATTGATGTAAGTTCGAGTAGTATGTTTGTATTATTCTATTTTAAGATATATTATGGATATCCGAAACATTTGAAGTCTGAAATTTTCTTGTACTTAAGTCCGGTTTGTTGTTTTGAAAAAATAATCTTGTAAATAATCAACTTTCGTTTTCAAAATTGGAACAATTTTGTAATCGTTGGTCCCACAATACGGTACCGCCTGTCGTATGCGTGTTTCAGAAAAGCTTAATTTGAAAAAACTTATGTGCATCTGTTGGACGGTATGCGAGCCTTGCTAATCACGCCGTCCCCCTGGGAGTAAAGTATTGCGAATTCTATAATTACGCATTTGTGTTTGTCGCTTCTCTTTCACACAAAATCAATTTTTTTTTTATTTTTGCCTGACGTCTGGGGTAAAAGCCCAATTGGACAAATGTCACAAAAAATATAATGTCGTTTTCCATTCACAGTGCGAGATATATCTGAAATTTTCAGAATTTTGGTGGCAATAAATGAAAGATGAAGTATGGTTTTGTTACTGTGTGCAAAACATTGAATAAGAACAGAATGGGAGTTGTAAGCTACACCACTGATCTCTATAAAACACTGGATAGTGGATTCCGTTCTAAGTATGACAGTTTTACTGAGTCAAATTGAAGATGACATTTTATGGTACCAAAAAAGAGTTCTATCTCGCTCTATACAGGTGAAAGAGAGGGACAAATTGGTTTTGCTTGTCACTTTGACAAATAAAAAATAGTGCCCTATCTGTCATTTTTCCGACCTAGTTTTTGAAGGGGCGCATCAATTTTTATCCGTGAAGAGAAGGTGTTGAATTTTTTGATCACTTTTGCTGTAGTCGATTTTAATTGTTTTGTGTAAGATTGTTAGTTTATTTACAATTTTATTCTATTATTTTACTGATAAGATAAATGTAAATCCATTTCGAACCAATCTTTTATTTTTATTCAATGCAAAATAACATTTCTAACGGCCCACCTATTTCATATCCAACTGCACTCTGACCCTTTGTATGTGTTTGTGCAACTCACTCTAGTAGAAAAGTGCTTTTCACTTATATTTGAGAAGACCCATTCCTGTACTTCTTATTCAAAGGTGCAAAACTTATCATATACAAAAAAAATTGTCAAAAGTTCATAACAAATGCTCAGATAAGAGTCCTTACGTTCAACCGACATTAAGTACTTACTTTTTCGAGACCCCGATTCAGTGACATCTGAAGTGCGTTCCTTTTCTAACCATTAACAATAGTTGACAATAGTTAACAATGGTCGTTCCTTTAATCCAAAACTGTTACGAATTGTAACTATATGACGTCACATGGTCGTTCCTAAACTCAGTTTGAAGTGTCAAGTAGTTACGATTCGTAACTTTTGCCAACTCATCTCCACGATATGAGTTGAAAGTGTTGATCTGTCATAGTGGATAGTTTGCTTACAAAACAATTCAATTTTTTTTTTACTCTTGCTGGTGGCAGGATAGTTAAATTAAAATGGCCTTTTTAATGATGCAGAAAAATTAACTTTGACAAAAAACATTGTTTTATGTTATTATAGTGCAAATCTATAAAAAAAAATTGAGAACTAAATATGGAGTTTAGTATATAACATTAAGAGTTTGACATTTTAACAATATATAACAACGAATCGTTTCTAAATGATTTGTAAAAAATCCAACAAATTGTAACAATGACGCTTCAACAATTTTTTTGACATAACAACCATAGTTAACCACTGTTAGAAGAGGACGCACCACTGACCAATCAGAGTCCCCAAAAAGTTAGTACTAACTGTCAAATTCGGTCGGTTGACCCCAGGGAGTGTCAAATAGAAAAGTGTGTGTGAAAGTGCGATAGGTGTGAAAAATCTGTACTAGGCCTTTTCCACTCTGAGAGTGGCAAATCGACAAGAAATTTCACTTTTACCAGTAAAACCAGTTCTATTTCAGCTGTCAGATTCACAATTTGATCACCCCTAAGGCACTCTGGGTTAAGTTTTTGAACGCCTCCATCCACTTTATTAAGCTTTTTACGCATTTGTCTTTGTCGCTTCTCTTTCACACAAAAATAAAAAAAAAAAGAAAACGGTAAATCTTGTTCGAACAATGTAAATAAACAACGCATACCATATTCAGTACTTTTGCAAAAAAGTGTATATTTTCTTTATATTAACAGTTTATATTCATTATAATGTTAATTTTTAGTTGATAGACAACTGATTTATTCTTTAATTTCAATGTTTAAGCCACTAACTTTCTTCGATCTAGAGAGCTGCAATTTTTATTTTTGCCATCATTTTTTTTTATTTTTGCCTGACGTCTGGGGTAAAAGCCCAATAAAAAATTGACAGAGCTGTCAAATGAAAAAAAAAAATTGTTTATTTTTTGTTTTTTATCCTAATATTTTACGCTATGCTGACTACCCAACAAGTATTTACAACACAAAACAGCAATAAAGTATCAACCTAGTACACGGAAAACGGAAGCCGGTCAATCCCAACACCAGCAATCCAGAGCTTGCAAAATTCAAAATCTTCGTTAAAACATTCCTCAATCATTAATAATTTTCCTTTTCCTTACATAAAAAAAAAATTATCAATCAGACTTGCTAATGGGAAGTGAAAATTCAACAAATCATCGCAAATGGTATCCACAAAATATCATAAATGGCTCTCAATTAACAAAAGGTTATGTTTGCCTTGTGATCAATCGCAAGGTCACAATACCTAAAGACATTGTAGAGAAACTATGGGAAAATGCTGACTACCGTTGCACAGTAGACGGAGGAACAAATCGGTGGAGGGACTTTCTATTGACGCACGAAAAAGGCAATCAATTAAAACTGCCAGACTTCATAACAGGCGATTTTGATTCAATCACTGAAGAGACCTCAAATTATTTCAATAATTCATCCATACAACGAATTCATACACCAGATCAGAACTATACAGATTTCACAAAAGCAATACATGTCCTGGAGCCTATAATGCAAGCCAAATGTTTAAATGACATAATTGTATTCCATGATACATCAGGTCGCCTAGATCATATCATGGCAAACATACAAACGTTGTTCAAAGCCAAACCATCGCTAAACGTGTACTTATTAGGAGGAAGCTCCATGACATGGCTATTGAGAGCAGGCCTGCATACCATACAAATACCAAAAGACCTCGTCGAAAACCATCGATGGTGCGCATTAATGCCAGTTGGTGGTAGGGCAACAGTTACTTCAAGCGGACTCAAGTGGAACTTAAATCAGTCGGTGCTAGAATTTGGTGATGGAATCGTAAGTTCATCAAATACTTATTCATGTGAAACAGTGCACATAGAAAATACAAACAGCATTCTTTGGTCAATGGGTGTGTTTAATTTTCATGACGACTAGTTTATATTTAGAGTACTTAAACAAACAACTCGTAGATAAATAATATTTTTTTTTCAAAATGTATTGCTTTTTTTTTCTTTCTTAAATACGTTTGGACAAAAATACCGGTCCTTGTAGAATAATAGTTTGGTTTTAGGTGCAATCCTTTTTTAGTAATGTAGGTATTTGTACAAAAGATTGAAATATAGATATTAGAGATAGGTAAGTACGAAGTTCCCTATGATAGCGTTAATAAGGACGAGACCCATTTCACATCTCGACATCTCTGCCCAACTTATTCGCTTGTGTAGGACGGTAATGGAACAAACTCGTAGCTTCGTCAAAGTCGGTAAAAGCATCACAGACCCATTTGATGTCGAGAAAGGTTTGATACAGAGTGATGCGCTTTCATGCAAATGTTCGCATCGCAATTTAGAAGTCATCACCAGAGGCACAATTTTTCAAAAGTCCGTTGAACTCTGCTTGTGCCAATTACATGGACATCATTGGACAACGAATCGAGCTGTTGCAAGTATTGAAGCAAAGGCGGGGAAGATGGGTTAGGCAGTTAATTAGACTATTAACTGCTATTGATTAGGTCAAAATGTAACAATGAGCAGTTATAACTTCAAAATAGTCGAGGACTTTGTTTAACTGGGGATCCCACACCGACATCAGGGTAGATCAAAAGGAAAATCGCTCTTGCTAACCGCTGTTTTTTCAGGCTATGAAAACTTTTGAGTAGTAAAGTTTTCTCTCAAAGAACCAAAGAAGACATGGACACTGTCAGTTTCAGATGAAACTGGGCTGGTTGGAGAGGTTTATTGGTTGAGGCCGAGATCCATTCTGTATTGTAAGCGCCATCTTAAGTAAGTAAGTACATACCTACCTACCAAAATCAGCAAGATGCGTAAGACCAAGATGTTTTAAAGCTTTTAATGATTAACATGCGTTCAAGAATAATACATATTTTACTTCAATAATCTACAAGTTTTATTTTGGATTTTATACAAACGTTAAACAGGTTTTCCCGTCATCCCGGGCACACGATACAACAGTTCCCCATCATCATCATAGTAACAATCCTCCACCTTGTATGTGGCCCCCTTTTTCCTCAGTTTTCGCGGTATGTAGATCTTATCTCTAACTCTACTCATTTCGTATTTCTTTATATCTTCTCGACTTACAACAATTTCATCGGAGGCATATCGTTCGAGTGAAAATACTTTTTCAGTTGGTACCACTCCGGTTCCACTAGGATTGTCAAAACGAACTGCCGACGTTGATTCTTTATTTTCAAGCTTTAAGGTTTTCAGTTCTTGTAGACGCATTGTTCGTTTATCTTTGATTTTATCTGAAAGGTATGTTTCTTCATCATCTGGTGCAGGCATCTTAGACAATATTTTTGCTTTTGTGTCTGTAAGCATTTTTTGTGTAGGTTCTTTGTCACCATAACCTTTACAACTAGTAATTATACTCAAAAAATCTGTTCGTTTTGGCTTTGGCAATGGCGTTCGAAGATTCCAGCCGGTTTCAAGATTTGCAACATCTTCTTTTTTTCTAGTCGAAAACTTCATTAGATGCTCTTTGAGTTGGCGATTGATTTGTGGAAATTCCCCTTTGTTCAAGCTCTGCCAGTTGGCCATCACAGCGTTGTCATGTTCTTGTATTCTTTTCGTTGTCCTTGGAACCCATTTAGATCGAATGATTTTCTGTATAATTTCTGGAGTGGCTGGGAAACTTTCTACTAATCTTTCAACACTCCATTCCTCCGGATCGCGTGAGTGCAACAACTTTATCTGTTCCTTTTCGGCGTAGGTGAGGAAATTAGGTTGTTTTTGTTTGAAATACTTATTTTTCACAACCCAAAGTCTCATTTGTTCTTTTTGGCCTTGTACTTCACGTTCATGTTGACTGTAAGTTTTATTGACTTTCATAAAGTCGGTTTCCAAGTCATCGATGTTGTCTAAACTTTCATTCTGTTGAAAGATGCCTTCTCTTCGAAAAACTTGGGTTTGTATTCCAATGCCGGGATTAGCTTTGCGGCGAACATAGTTTGTGGGCGCTGTGTAGAAGGAGCGCTGGATGATTTTAGCAATAAACATTGTTTCTGTGGCAAAGTTGTAAAGAGGTTTAGTTAATGTCAATTTATTTTAATTATTAAACAATTATACCACAAGGAAGAGGATAATCTTATTTTGTTTAAGAAATATTTTGTTTCATTTGTTTGGACTTCAGTTTATAGGGACGTAATCACAGCTGTTTACTTACTCATAACTAGGTATGGGTAAAAAGTTAAAAAGATCAAAATATCGATATTTTATTTTTTCCCCGAGCATGAATTTCACAAACTAAAATTAAGTTTTTTTTCTTTCAACATTAAGTATATATTTTCATGCACTTGATTTGCTATTATAAAATTAAAATTTTTTTTTTTTACTTAATCTTCTGAATTATTATTAAATATTTAATTATTTTGAGATAAAAACATCGATATTTTTTTGTCGATATACAGTATTTTTGTGTGTTTCATCATTTGCACATCCCTACCTTCGACAGCTAGCTAGCGCTTCCAGTGGTTTGTTTCCTTACTGTTTCGCTTAGTTCTAGTACATAAGTGGCGCGGCAGCACAGTACACGCATGATAAACAGAAAACAAGGTATGCTTATTATTAGCGCCATGTCACCATTTTGGAAAAGTGATGACGTAGTAGTCATCTCCGATGCTGACAATCGAGTTTTTTTTAGCTTCATTGTTGTTGTTTTCAATTAAAAAAAATGTTTTCTCAAAATCCATAACTGACGTTCGCGCGAACTGGCTATGAGAAAGATGACTATGACGTCACAGAAAACCTGCCAAAATTCAAATGAGCATACCTTGTTTTCTGTTTATCATGAGTACACGTATTAGAGGTACATCTGTTAAAATCAGACCCCGAAAACGGTCATTGGCCGAGGATAAAAGCCAAACCCCGAAATGGCATTTCACAAACCAAAACATGAAATTCGAGGTTCGGTATTACTTAAAACGACCAAATCTCGAACTGGCATGTCACAAATGACCAATCCCCGAAATCCGGGGTTTTGTGGTTTGATGAAACGACATAAAACATATAAAAATTGATGGAAATCAAATTGACATATTAAGAATTCCGCAAGCACACGTTACCCGGGCAACTGAGCACAACCACAAATTCTGGGTTTGGTCATTTGTGAAATGCCATTTCGCGATTTGGTCATTTTCGGTGTTTGCTCCTACCATATCCATTAAATAAGTACTACAGGAATGGGTCTTCTAAAAAAGAATTGAAGTAGCCACTAAAAGGAGTAACATTCCTTTTTTTAAATAAAAATAAAAGATTGTTTCAAAATGGGTTAACATTTGTCTTATCAGATTAATAAATGGATAAAACTATAAACAAACTCACTTACTCAGTTGGGGTGGAAATGAAATTTTCAGACACATACATTCCACAGCTTTTATTGCAAACTAAAATTGTTAAATTGTTAAATGTTGTATTTGAAAATGTCACCTTAGGATTTTTCCCTTGTGGTCACATTTTGAAATATTGATAAAATGACACAACATATGATGTGGAACTTGTTCTATGCATGTCATGAGTATTTTTGTATTCAGGGTGTCCAAAGGGCTACAGGATGCGACTAATTTCAAGTGATTGTCCTCCATAAATCCATTCCATAAACCTCTGGCAGACGGGCCCGAAAATGCCGTCTTTTGGTCCCACTTAAAATGTCTGCCATGGTTATTTTCGTTAACAGGGAGTCCCGGGCTACAAGATGCGGCTAATTTTAAGTGGCTACCCCAAAGTCTAAAAACGCTTAAGAAAACGCATTTTCGGGACCGTCTGCCGGAGGTTAAAACGTGTGCGCGCTGCTCGTTCAACTGGTGATTAAACTATTTGATTTTGATAAAGTTGAATGTGCGCGCCTAGCCTTAAACTACAAGTATCCCATATATTTACTTTTTTTATAGCTTCTCTCCGTTTCAAAGTTTAAATACGAAAAACCAAGGCTTTAAACATTAAGTCTTGAATTTGTATACATACTTGGGACATTTGACATTTTTACTTCTATCGATTTTCAATGCTCTGTATCAATTTTCAGTTCTGCGAATTATTTCTGGGTTGAAATTCTAGATCAGTCTATTATACAAACATGAACGTTTTTTCTGCGGTTTTTTGTGTTTTTTTTTTTTTTTTTAATCATATTTCGTAACAAAAACAGTTCTCACTTTTATATTCTTTTTTATATGTTTATCATTCTAGCACCGGTGGTTTTATACAGACCTGTAAGTTGCATTAGTTGAGATTTTTAAAAGATATTTTTCCAAAACAAAAACAGTTCAATTATTTTGTTCAAATATAGTAATCCCAAGATTGTCGGTATTGAATATTTTATATGTGAAGGATGCATTATTAGAATTTTATCCAAGAATGGTGTCGACTAAATCCGAAGGATACTGAAAACTGGTTAACTGGCTCCCTGGAAGAAGTGGTAGAATAAAGTTAAGTGCAAATTAAACAAAAGTTTATATGTATTAGAAAATATTGAACACATACCTGTCATTGGAGAACTGGATGACAATTTCCTGACAACAGAAGCGACAGTATTCCTTTCAGCTAGTTTTCTTAAATTTATTTCATAAGCAGTTGCAATTTCTGCAAAGCTAAAAGAATCCAGTAGACTTTGCATTTTCATCTTTTTCGTTTTTTCGCAAAACTCTTCAAAGTTTTGTTTAACATATAACGAAGATGGAATATCATTCAAAAAAATTTGGGGCATAGTAAACGTTGTATTAAGCCAGGCAGAATTAGTCTTTTCGAATCGGATCCGGTGCCTACAGCTTTTAATCCACATTTGATTTAACGTAGAACATATACGGCTTATTTTTGCCTTCAGTGTTTTGGTCGCAGCTTTTGAAAATATAATGCCATCAAAGAAGCTCATTACAAATGAAAAAATCGCATTTAGGCGTTTTGTTTTGATTTCAGCAATCCAAATTTCATAAATTTGTTTTTTTGTTATTTCTATAGACAGTCTGAAATGTTTAAAGAATTGTGTGTTTAAAAAAAAGTAAGTACCTGCCTATGTATGTACTTCGAAAGTACAAAATGAATTAAGCTATCTCGTTTAACAAATAATGTCTATTATAAAATTTGCAATACCTTACTCCCGGGGAATCAGCGTGTTTCACAGGGTTCGCATTCGCATTTAGAGCAAAATGTATTTGAAACGTAGTAGATTTCGATGAGATTTTGTACATTTTACACGAAATCTAGATGGTTTGGTGTGAAAGCAGTTTAAAATTAAAGTATTTTCACGATAAGCGAAACACAGTGGTGCGTTCCTGTTCTTACCATGGTTAACTATAGTTAACTATAGAAATATAAAATTGAAAACCAAATAAATGTTTTTGTGTACAAAAAATTACTAATTTAATAATGCATTGATCCTAGAAACTGCTTTGAGAGTGAAGACAATTTGTGTTTCTAATGGCCGCGTTCACATTAAAATCTAAAGCTATAGGGCTTTTGATGCATTTGTCTTTGTCGCTTCTCTTTCGCACAAAAATAGAAAAAAAAAGAAAACGGTAAATCTTGTTCGATGAATGTAAACAAACAACGTATACCATATTCAGTATTTTTGCAAAAAAGTGTATATTTTCTTTATATTAAAAGTTTAAATTTATTATAATGTTAATTTTAAGTTAATAGCCAACTGATTTGCCATCAATTTTTTTTTTATTTTTACCTGAAGTCTGGGGTAAAAGCCCAATCCAGATACCTTTCTATTGTTGTAATCCTGTGTTAACTAACAGCAGCTGACTCATAAAGATTCGCAAATGTACTGGTAGCGAAGGTATCTTGGATAGGTTATCCTATGCGAATGTGAACGCGGCCATTAGTGGTGTACAGCTGTAAATTGTGAAAGAGGCCCTTATGTGACAAAAATGGCTAACCACTTACATTTTATAATACGACAAATTTAGATGGAATTCATATTTAATTTATTTTTATAACAGTCTTAGAAATTGTTTTTGCTTAACAGTCTTTTATAACTAAAAGCATAAAAAAATACAGGAACAAAAAAAAAACTTCACGAAAAAGTAAAGGGACTTCAAGTTTATAAAACAAAAATGCTGCTAATATGAGCAGCTTTGTTTCAAATATAAACCTGGTTGGTCCATATTAGAAACAATGATTTTTTTTCAATAATGCTGTCAATGTAAGTCGTAGTAAATTCACATATGGAATATTGCTTCTCATTGCTCATGCAGTCTTTATGAGCATTTATAACAATGAATGATTGGTTTTTCAGGAATACCATCTGATGATTCGTCTGGAACAAAATCTTTCTCATTTTCCGATGAAGACGACTTTTCTCTACGGTGTATTGTCTTTTCTTTAAGATTTCAAATTGATCAGAATTCAATAGCTTCTGAAATGTAAACTATTAAAAGAATTTTAACTGAAGTCTCATATTATGATTTTTTATATCTACCTTCTCGTCCAAGACATGTTTTTTTTTTTTAATTTCACTATCTGGCTGACCTCTTCAATTCTCTTATTCCCACAGACGTGGAAGGTTCGGTCTGCATATTTCCGATTGGATTTTCTACGTTGCTTATGGTTGCATCAACCTCCTCTGCTGGCAAAAAATCGTGCTCCTTAAAGACATATCTATTAAAAGGATATATGCCAGTGGAAGCAAATCCCTTCACAGCCACATCTTCTGTTTGAGTTTTTAAATAGGCCCGTCCAAATAACTCAATTATGTCTAAATGGGTCAGAGCCCCTGTTTTGTTCATTACCCAGCGTTTGATTTCTTCCGTTAAATATTTGTTCAGGGGTCCCATAAATGTTTTGTCTAACGGTAGAATTTTATGACTTGAGTTCGGAGGAATCGAAAGAACGTGCACTTGGTTATCCCTAGCCAGATCTAAAAGTTCAATATTCCGTGTATGACTTGCATGTCCGTCCATTATTAGTAGCACAGCTGACGATGCCGATGGCTTCACATTTTCTAACAAGTGCTTGAACCACTTTGTGAATAAATTCGTTTGAATCCATCCTGATGGATGATTAGCGGAAACGGAACCTGGCGGTGCACCTTTGATAAGAACAGGATTGTCTCTCTGCTTTGGGAAAATGAACATTGGCGGTACAAAGGATCCCCCAGCACTCATGCATAAAATTGAGGTTATCAACGAGAATCTTTCGTCTGATGTTCGTGCTCCTATCTGTTTTCGACCTTTGAGTACCACCACTTTCGGCATTTTTGATGGACCAACTAAAGTTGCTATTTCCTGAACATTAAATATTTTGTCTGGAGAGAAATGGTACGTCATCATAAGTTTTTCAAGCTGGTTGAAGAAAATTTCGACGTTTTCTTTGGAAAATCCAACAGCTCGAGCAATTGACATTCCAGTCGGCTGGCAGAACGACAACAACGGATGACGCTTTAGGAATAATTGCAACCAGGCTCTACCTGCGGCTTCATTTGCCAGTGAAAACGGATTTGGTATGTTGTTTTTTAAGGCAAGTTGAAATGCTAATGATCTAATGTCATTCCGAGTGAGTCCAAAGAGTTTTGCTTGCATTTGCAGAGCATAATCAACCAAAGACTCCTCGAGTTCGGGTGGAAAGGTGGGTTTTCGCCCTAGTTTAGTAGTCACAACTTTTTCTAAAGGTTCAGCCGCTGCTGCCAAACGACGTAGTGTGGTTTTAGGCACGTTAAATTTTTTTGAAGCTTTTAACAGCCCCATTTTGTTTTCTTTATATGCAGTGATTGCTTTCATCATATCTTCCTTCAGCCATTTTCTTATTTGTTTTTTAGGTTTCGAAGTACTTGAAGCCATGGTGTGATCGCTTGAAACAGAAACAAACAAAATAAATCGAAACATTAAACTTGAGTTAAAAAAAAACTATGTATCAAATATGGCCCACTGGTTATCAACACTTGGGATGGGCTATATTATCGACACTATGATTTGTTCACTTTTTTTTTTGTTTTTAACACTCAATTAACTGCAATCAAAATTTTAATTTTACATTAATTCAACTAGTTATTTCATTCAAAAGAACTATCATCTATCGTCTTAAGAACTGTTTTTTGAATTCTGTTAAAAACCAATTCCAATGTGTTACAGGAGCATCTGCCTAAATGTAAGAGTTCTACTCTAGCTTTGGACGAATATAATGTATGCTTTGTTAATAACAACTAGATCATACGGGGAGAAAATTGTATTGCATCCATTTCGCCGCATTTTTAGCGCAATCGAATGTGTGTTCATATTGGAAAACTGTTCCGTTTCCTCGATGCATTAAATTCAAAGCACATGGGTGTGAATCTAGAAACGAATAAGAAGAGCTGCGGGTACTATCATCAACATAACAACTAAGCGGATTCGATGTTTCAGAAATTAGATTAATAATAAAAATGAGGAAGACTATCGGAGACAAAACGAAGCCCTGGGGCACACCAGTATTGTATTGAACGGTCCAAAAGCCGTAGTACCGGTCATTTAGAAGCTTTCGTTCTTCCAGATATTTCTGGAGCTGAAAAATCAAAAATATCGCGCGATTTGAAAACAGTTCTAAGTTGAGTTAAAAAAAAAAATAATAATATTCATGCCTATTATGGAATTCGCAATATGCTTCTCCCAAGAAGTCAGTTTGATTCGTAGTACCCGCATTCGCATTTAAAGCAATTCTTGAACTTGCAGGTAAACTATATTATCACTACGAGGAACTACTTTACAACTCCACTCCTGTCTAGTTCCATAATTGCTTTAAATGCGAATGCGAGTACTGCGAATCAAGCTGACTCCCCGGGAGTAGAACATTGCAAATTCTTGAAAAGAATTCTTAAGATACATTTTTGAAACACAGTTTTTAAAAATATTTTTTTTTTTTTAACTTGCGAATGGGTTGCAAATAATCAAAACAATCACGCGTCGCAAGTTGAGTTTTTAAAATTCTAATTTTGAAAAACTGAGTTTCAAATTATTATATTCTTTTTGAAACGAAACATTGGGACCTAAAAGTTTTTTAAGATTCGAAGTTAAGTTACAAAAATTTAATTTTGAAAAATTACGTTTCCAATGTCTTTCTACTTTTTTAAATGTTTCAAGACCTATCCCCTCCCTCATTCTGTTGTGTTTGGAAAAATAAAACTTTAAACATTATAAGTATTCTCTTGGCATTTTTTTAATAAATGTACATAAATTGACCTTATTTCCTTGGAAGCGGCCTTACTTCTAAAAAAGAAGCATTGTGTAAGAAAAGTCCCCTCGTCGGGACATATTTAAATTTTCTCATTGAAATAAAGACCTACATATTTCGTAGAAATTTATTTAGCGTCATCGTCTTTTTTACAGCCCCACTGCTGTTAAAACTCGAAAAGGCGTCATATTTCCGCTTCAACGCTTCTAGCGACTAGTATCGGGAATAGAGACTTGATGAACATATGCCAGAGACTCATCGACAGTAAACTCTTCACGTTCTCAGAGCGAAGCCCAGCTTCCGACATGGGCTGCCCATTGTTACGGTATTTATTTTTATAATTTTAATGGGGGAATTAAATTAGCAGAAGGTATAGTTGAGACAAAAGTATTGCCTTAAACTCTTAAAATTACAAAAACAAAATAATAAATAAAAAAAAATTACAAAAACAAAATAATATATAAAAAAAAATTCAGCATACATAAAGATCTCCCCCCGAATGTCCGCCAACGTCGAGCGAAACTAATTCGAATCAGAAAGGCGCTCCATGCAAAAAATCCACAAAAGAAAATTGCAGTAAGGGATGACAAATTGGTCATCGATGGGAAGGTTTTCACCTGGGATTCCGCCTTGGGACTAAGGTGTGGTGAAAATGATGGCACTAACACTTTGAAATCCATTTTTGGAGACATTATTTTCTTACAAAATTTAATGAATGAACTTTTACCAAATAAAAATAATTTGTATTTCACGTCAAATATGTCAAGTAATGGAAATGTCAACGTACATGACAGAAGAAATAACAGGGTGACACCACAGCAGTTACAAGATAATTTGGGTGCAAGCACAAGCGATGCTCGTCCACACGAGGCATGAGATTTATCAGTCTACCAGAATGCTAGTATTTTTATTAATAAATTAAGAATTATAAGTTATAATGTATCAGGAGTAAAAAACAAAATTATGTATGTGAATTTTTTTAATTATATTAAAACTTTTGATATTTTTGTTCTTTTTGAAACTCATTTGTTAGAAGGAGAAGAAGATAGATTTAAGAAATTATTTTTTGAGTATGAATTAAGATGGGATCATGCTGTTAAAACATCAATCTTTGGTCGTGGCAGTGGGGGAGAACTCTTTGGCTATCGCAGAAATCTGGTTGGCTTAAATCTGAAATTTGAAAAAGTAGAAGGGTCATGGGTGCTGGATGTTGAAGCTGGTGGCGAAAAAATGTGCTTAGTTCCAGTTTACCTTAATTGTAATCACTGGCAATTAGATTTTGAAAAATTGTGTGACAACTTGCAAGACATCGATTCGACTAACGTAATGATTATTGGAGATTTCAATGCCAGAATTGGCCTCTCTCAAAATAACTACATCAGTACACATTTCCCGGTATTCAACCTGAACCGTAACTCGAAAGACGCTTTGTGCGATAATAAGGGATCGAAAATTATGGAGCTTGCAGATGATTTAAACTGTCATGTTCTGAATGGAAGTTGTATAGGAGACGCTAAAGGGGAATATACCTTCATTAGAGGAACAAGCTGTTCTGTCATTGACTATTGCTTCATTTCTGGAAAATGGATTGACATCATTAGTAATTTTGAAGTAGGCGTCAAAACATTTTCAGACCACATGCCGCTCGAAATTACACTTTCGTGTACATCATTACAATCTCCAGCCAGCACAAAACAGCTTAACCTTGTCCCAAAACTGATATGGAATGATAAGAATCGAAACGTTTATCAAACAAACTTAAACAAAGAACTGGAGACGCTTGGAAATCGAGATATTAGTGCTGATATAAACACCCTTTTAGAAATTATTAAAAAATCAAACCCGCAAAGCAATCCTTACAAAAATAAAACATTGTTTAAACAAAAATGGTTTGATGCAGAATGCATAAAAGCAAGAAACTTATCGTTTAAATACCTCAACCTTTTAAGAACCCAAAACCTAGAGATTTTTAGAAAATTGTATACAGATGCGAATAGGAACTTCAAACATTTATGCTATTCCAAGAAAATTTCCTTTGAAAACTTAAATATAGCCATTATAAATAACACCCGCTCATCTTCGGATTTTTGGAAAGCTGTTAAGCACCTTAATAGAAAAACAAATTTCATCGCTCGGGGTTTACATGCATCTAATCTTAGAGACTACTTCGTCAGTCTTCTCAATAACACAACAAGTGGTCCATTGGTACAATATGCAGCTCCCTTAATCCTTGATGATTACTTAGATGCCCCTTTTTCGATCCAAGAGGTGAAAGATGCTATTGCAATCTCAAAATTAAACAAAGCCCCAGGGGATGACCGTATCCCCTTCGAATTCTTCAAACACGCCACGGAAAAATTTATCTGTCTTTTAACAGCGGAATTCAACCGAATTTTTGAAAGTGCGTCAGTCCCTGAAGCTTTCCAAAAATCAATTATCTTTCCGCTCCACAAAAAAGGTAGCTATGAGGACCCAGCAAACTACAGAGGGATTTCTTTTCTTAACACCTGCGTTAAACTTTTTGCTGGACTCATTCACAACAGACTGTCAAAGTGGGTAGAGAACAAAAAAATTCTATCAGAATTCCAGGCTGGTTTCAGGAAAAGTTATTCGACGATAGACCATATTTTTTCAATGTTGAACATTGCTGATCTTTATAAAAGGAGACAGAAGAAGTTATACGCGTTCTTTATAGACTTTCGTGCAGCATTTGACTCAGTCGATCGTGAAGCCCTTTTTTACAAGCTCTGTGTGACAGGAGTGTCGAGCAAAGTTGTAAGCGTCCTAAGAGCGATGTACGCCAACAACTTAGCCTACGTTTGGGACGGCGAGTCAATATCCGAGGAGTTTGCAACAGTAACTGGTCTTAAGCAAGGATGTATACTTAGTGCCCTGCTATTTATAATTTTCATCAATGATATTACTGATGAAGTGAGAGGAGGAATCGTTGTGGAAGGATTGACTGTCCCAGCCCTTATGTATGCAGATGACATCGTGCTGTTCTCCGAAACAATAGATGGCATGCAGCTCATGATAAATAGGCTGGGGGTATATTGCAATCGATGGAACCTTGAAGTTAATCTGCAAAAATCGAAGATGATGATTTTCAGAGGTGGAGGTGGTAGTTATTCAAGAAATGAAAAATGGAAGTATAATGGCCAGGCAGTTGATATTGTGCGCGAGTACAAATACCTTGGAGTTTTGCTAACCTCAAACCTAAATATGAAAAAACATCTGGAGGGAAAATTGGCGGAGGCCAAGCGAGCAATCTCCTCGTTATGGGAAAGATGCATCAGGAACAGGTACGTTGAGCACAGTTCTAAACAAAAGTTGTTCCGCTCCACAGCGCTGTCAATCCTATTTTACGGGGCGCAAGTTTGGGGGCATTCCTCCTTTGAATCTGTGGAAAAATTCCTAAGGTATTTTGTAAAAAGAATCTTTCGATTACCAAAAAATACGCCAAATTACATGATTTACCTAGAATCAGGTATACCACCTTTGGTAATGGACACCCTAGCCATACACTTCAACTATATTGTAAAGGTAATTGAAATGGAAGGTAATCGGATACCAAAGAAAGTTTTAAAAGCGGCCATCAAAGAAAAAGGAACAATGTTCGAAGAATGGACTAATCTTGCAACAACATGTGGAACTAACTTTAATATAACTTCAGAAGAGCAACCATCAAGGCTAAGGATAAAGTTTAATGGGATCCTGGAGCAGTTCGGAAGCGTACTGTTTGAGAGGTATGCATCGGAAGCCAGGTCTTCTCTGTTTAGATGCTACTATAGTCGTCTAATATACAATCTTCAACAGAACTCGTACCTTCTAAATAGGAACTCACTAAACAAAATAAACATAATCTTCAAAGCGAGAGGCGAATTGCTCAACCTAAATTTTGTACCACACCGACCAGATCTGCCTTTGCTGTGTAGTCTATGTAACATGAAAGCTCGTGAAGATACATTTCATTTTATTGCGATATGCCCAGTGCTGATTGAATTTCGGTTGAGATACTTCAGCAAACGCAGCATAGAAGAAGGAGAAATGCTCAACATACTCAACGGCGACCAAGGATGGGATGGACTCTACAACTATATTGTTACTGCACTACGTTATAGAAAAGCTATTCTTGAAGAAGATTTTTAATTTTATAAAATAGTAAACAAAAAATATTTAACACTTTCTGTATTTTAATAAATGTAATAATATTTCAAAATGTCAGTCTGGTAGACGGCCATATTGGTCATATCAATTAGGCTTAAGAAATTAATATTACAAATTGTTATTATTCTAAGAAATAAAGAAGTCATTTAAAACTAAAACTAACTAAAACTATAAAAAAAAATTCCTTTTCTATCGAGCATAAATTAAATTAATTTTTTTTATTCATGGAACTTTGCCAAGCAATTTCTTTTATCATTGTAGCACAAGAACACGCTACATTTCCTGCATCTGGTATATGTTTTGTATTCACAAATTTGACACCGTAGGCGTTTTTTTTGCCATTCAGGCATGTGACCAATATTATCAGTTCTCACTGAATTCAGCGGTATATCTTGATGTCTAGCCCTTTTTAATTTGGGTTTTGTTGATTCAAATTTTGATGTGGCTGGACTTTCGTAAATGACAAAATTTCCACAACTTTGTGGCATTCCATCTGTACTTTGGTCAGCCATGAACTCCGTAGTTCGTCCTACAAGAGCTTTTCCAGATTTGCATAGGTGGTCTGTGATGGCTAGCTTAAAGTCAAATAGATGTATAAATTTTCCTGGATAAATCCTTCGATGTAGAATCCAAGCATTCACAACACACATGTCAACTATATGAAAAAAAATTCTCTTGTACCATTTCTTGGAGCGCAAATGAATTCTATGGAGACCCACTATCGAATCGAATGAATCAACACCTCTCGTATGGTGATTTGAAACGGTTTTAGTACATTTTACATTCTTATACTGTTTTGGTTTTCTAAAGTATCTTTCTTCTGTAGTCATTCCTTCCACACTGGGAATACGGTTCAGATGCATTTCACCTAATGGCAAAAGCCCAATTGTCGTAAGATGTTCTTGAAGTCTAGGACTGTTAAAACAATTGTCAAAGAAAATCTTATGGTTAACATGCTTCGGTACAGTTGCAGTGAGACGACTAACAATATTTCCAATAACACCTAAGTCGGGAGCACCATCAGGACGAGTATTACTTTGGTCACCAGCGAGTATATCAAAATCATAAGTAAATCCAGATTCTCCATTCAGGACTTGAATTTTATATCCCCACTTATGAGATTTTTTGGAATTACATTCTTTCAGGTCAGACCAAACTCCAGTTGGAATTATTTGCTCATCGACTGCTAAAAATTCTTCTCTTGGAACGAGCAAAAGTCGCTGCTTAGTGGCATCTAAAAGTGGCCGCACTTTAAAAAGCTTATCATGTCCAGGATTGTCATATGGAATGAAATTATTGTTGTCATTGAAGTGTAAATGTTTGTATATGGTTTCAAATCTATTGCACGTCATGGTTTCGTATATTTGGGGTTGTCCAATAGTTCGGTTCCAGTAATTCCGCGATGCAGGTAATTTAACTATAGACATGAAAATCACCATTCCAATAAATTGTTCCATTTCTTGTTTAGTTATGTTGGCTGGTTTGTTTAGGTTGTCCTGTTCAGCTTTTAGATTGGATTGTTGAACTATAGTTTGAATGAGGTCTTCAGGAAATAGAAACGAGAAAAAATCTCCAGGTGATTCAAGTTTTTCAATAAACTCCGGGAGCTGCGTGATTCCTTTGAAAGGGTGCAGACGGTCTGAATGTTGCGTTTTCCATTTCATTTTTATAGGCTTAATTATTTTTGAATTAGCTTTTGTCGTCTCGAGCGAGTTGGTTTCGTCACCGGAGAAATCACTCTCTGCCTCGGGTATTACAAATTCAGTATCTGAGTCGGATACAAGATCATCGCTTTGAAAGCCATCACTAGGTATAGGATTGACATGTTTATCATTCCGATAAAATCTCCTTGAATCCATTCTAGAAGTAAAATAACATATTCCACAAAACTAAATCAGTAATTGTGGTCTTGATAAAAACAATTTAATGAGTCTAACAATGCAAGTAAGAGTATATGTATATTGAGTGTAATCATTAACGTCTGATTAAAGCTTAAGTCGCACCTAGCTCGTTTGCTAGCCGCGAATCAAGGTAGCCGCAGCTGCCAGTATGGCAGCTCCTTAACCACTTTAAAATTATTTAAAATCAAAAATCAAAAAATAATAATTTATGTATTTAAAAAAAAAATTTGAAAAATCAATTTTTGGAAAAGTGGTCACTGTATTACAACTTTTTTTTTTGTTTGAAAATTTTGTATATGTATAAAAAATTAATATTTTTAAAAACGGCTCCAACGATTTTCAATTTTTTTGATTTTTTCGGCAGAAGGAGGAGGCTAAACCGCCTTTTGATCTACACTCAGTCACAGAAGTTAATATACACTGGACCCAATAGTAATCTAGATTATGGTAAAATAAAACTCAAAAAGGTCATGCCTCTTTTCTTATAATAAGCTTCAGCATTTCAATGAATTAGTTTTCCCAATTTCAATATGTCATAAAAGCAAATACACACCATAATCTTGCGTTGTTATAAGTCCAGTGTATACTAACTTTCTTGACTGAGTGTATGTCCCTACTAACAATCTTGTTGGTACAATCTTATGTACAAAATGGTCTGTTTTGCAAATTATTTTGCATTCATTTCAATAAGAACGTGCAAAGTCCTAAATAACATGAACAAAGCCCTACAGCATGAACAAAGATCATCAGAATTCTCAGCTCATACTTTTTTCAGGTCATAGTTTCTGAATTCGTATTTCTTTTCTCCATTGAAACCCACTTAAAAGCATTTTCTTTGAGTGCATTTTACACACGGAATATAGAATGTAAAAGGAGTCGTCCGAAATCCAAAAAAAAAAAAAAATATCATTGAAGTCATTGGACAAAATCTCCAAAAAAATAATCCAAATTATTCCCCTAAAGAAACAATTTTTTTTCTTGCCAAAATCTCCGCGAAATCTCCAAATCCCCAATGTCCAGGTACGTCTACTAACACCGTTCCTCTTGCGGCGTGTGCCTGACATTCTTGTACCATTATGACATGATAACAATTGTCCCTGAATAGATAAAGATTAATGGAACAAAGAAAAAATATATCAACACTTAAAGGAATAGCATATCACTCAACTCTTCGTTAAATTATTATTAATTTTAATTTTTATCATTGATAAAGGTGTTTCGACCTGAACTCGAATCCAAAGTCAGAATTTTCAAATTGGCTCTAGTTTTTGAGAACACAAAAAAAGCATTTTTCAATATTTTTGAAGCGATTTTATAACGTGAGGTAACCTCTTACAGTAACAATTGTAACGGATTATGAATATGACGTCACAGAAAACCTGCCAAAAATCTAATGAGCATACCTTGTTTTCTGTTTATCATGACCACGAACTGACTTTCAAACTCATATTGTTCCTATTTGAGAAGGTTCTCGTCTTCGCTTCTAGAAATTTCTTTTTCTGTGGAAAAATAAGATCTCGCGTTTATTTGTTCAGTTTAGTGAAATTTTAGACACGAACATAGTTGAACATGAACAAGAGATGGCGCTTATTTTTGCTTTAAAACCTATTTTAAATTCTTAATTTGGTTTCATTACTAAAAGTATTTCGTTCAGTTATTCTTCGTAACAGTATTATAAATATTTAAAAGAGTGCATTGTTATTGCAGTTTATCTTACAAAACAAAAGACCAAAAAAGAAATGGGTAAACATTTTTTTACTTCTTATAATACTTGCAGTAATACTGCCTTATTCCATCATTTAATATTCGCAGTCAGTTGGTTACGATCTTTTCATGTTTTAAATGCTTCAGTTACTCCACTATCTACTTGCCTCAGTATTGTAATATGGAAAATAAGATAAAATATGAATAATGATTAGGGTGACATGTTTAACATTGAATACAATTTTTCGGACAGTCGTTTTCAAAACCCTATAGTACTTTTGGATTAACATAATGCAATGCGAATTTAGAAAAACAATCACAAATACAACAATAACTCTTTGATCTCTTTGCCCTTGATGGTTTATTGTGCATAATGCAACATTTAGTTTTAGAATTATTGTAAGGATTTTTTAAATTGTTCCTGATTTTATTTTTATTAAATACATATTTCATTTTTAAATAATATAAACTTTCTTAAAAAATGCGAAATGAACAAAATCTGAGGTCATTTTATTTTTGAAACAACAATAAGTCTTTGCTCCTCATTTCGACTTACTTCTTTTTTTTG
Organism: Meliscaeva auricollis; assembly: GCA_948107695.1. Taxonomy (NCBI): domain Eukaryota; kingdom Metazoa; phylum Arthropoda; class Insecta; order Diptera; family Syrphidae; genus Meliscaeva; species Meliscaeva auricollis. The sequence goes on from OX403616.1 coordinate 41,505,625, forward strand.
GCAAATTGTTTTCCTTTGTTTTGGAGATCTCCAGTTAGCGTTTTTCTTCGGCTTTTTTTTCAAAACTTTTAGAATTGCTGTATTTTGATTTTATATGAATGACAAAATTTCGGTTAATTTTAGCTATACTTGAGCTGCAGAACAGAAGGGGACGCTGTATTCAACTTTGCAGGTGGTCATTAACTACCTCGTTGTGTTCATCTTCCCTTTTTTGTTCTTTGTTTTTGCTTAGCCTTACCTGTTTTTTTCAATGAAATCCTTTTCCTTTAAAATGTCCCTATTGAATGGATATATACCAGTTATCTTAAAACTATTTATAATATTGGCTGGTGTCAAAGCTTTATCATAAGCAATTCTTATCATTCCAGCTACATCGCTGATTGTTGGTAGCTGATTTGGATTCCTCAATATCCAGTTATTATTGGTGGCATAGTAAGATCTTTTAAATGAAGCGAAGAAGGGCTCAACTTTCCCAGAGATTTGGGGAGGTAAGGTTAACATACCAACCCCTGCGTTATTTGCACAATCCAAAGCTTCAATTGAATAGAGGAACTCCGTGTTATTATAAATTAGAATAGATGGATTGTCAAACGAACTATCACTTTTTTTTATAAAATGTTTAATAACTTCTACTAACAATGTGCTATTTATCAATCCAGTTGTAGATGCAAGACCAAGAGTACCCAGCGGTGCCCTTTTGATCATGCTAGGTTCAACATTCATTTGGGGAAACACAATAGCAGGAGGAAGAGCATTTCCAGCAGCGCTTATTATGCAGCATGTATACACTACATCAATTTCATCACTGATGAGTTTAGATAAGCTGGAGCCTTCTGGACCTAGTAACTCTTGCGGTTTGCGCACTGAAGTTAAGATCTCATGAAGATGGTAAACTCGTTTTCCTTCACTCAAAATAGGATATTGGTGATAAAGTTCTTCTAAGTTTTTGCAAAAATTGTCTATATTCCCTTTGTCCAAAGCCGTAGTTCTTGTTAAACTGAATGCATCGGGCGATATATCTTGATGTCTTTGACGAAAACTTCTAAACCACTCCAAGCCTGCCAATTGATCTCTATGCCAAGAATTAGGAACTATAATTTTGTTTATATTGGCTATTTCGTATGCCAATTTACGGGCGTCTTTTGCCTTAAGGCCGTAATATATTCGGGTACATTGTAAGATATATAATTTGAGAGATTGTTCTTGTTCGTCTGTAAACACTCTATTAATATTGTAGTTCGGAACTAAACGGGTCTCACCCAATTGTATTTTATTCCAATATCGTCTGACTGTAGCATACTTCAAAGACTGATTTTTGGCAGCTGCTCTTATGCTGATGCCATCCATTATTTGATTTATTGCATTTTTCATTTGTTCTTCAGTATGGCGGCCAATCCGTCGATTATTTCGACGACGTGATCTCCTTAAATATAAAAAGAAAACGAAATCTTATGAAATTACTGAACTTGTGATTCAGAGCGAACCAGTTGGTGTACACAGTAAACCATGGTTCACTGCGAAAAAGGGTCAATTGGTTCACTATTTAAGGAGTTTTTTTTTTAATACAATTTGTATTGTATATTTTACGGTAGTGCAAAAGCTCGTAGATTTTCGATAATCCAACTTTTAAGTTCACTGAATAATTAAGCCTTAAAAATCAAAAACTTAAATAATGGTCCTAAACTAAGCATTTTTTTTACTTTAAGGCAATGGGTATCAAAATAAAATTAACATTGACACAAAACAATCGCTTTTCCCGAACATCACGATCAACACGTCGCTGAGCCAAATGCGCAAAGGTGATACCCTTCCTATTATCTACAGACAAAAGTTCGCAGAAATAATCCTGACAGGACAATTTGATTGTATACTTTATACAATTGCATCCACAACCGAAGACGAAACGGAAGATAAAATCATTTCACATAAACTTATTACTTCCTAGCAAAGCCCTTTTATAGGAGAATTTATGGGATTCGTTGATGCGTTAAACTTCCCTAAGGAAAGAAATAGAAAAATAGCCATATGCAGTGACTCTTTGAGTAGCAAAAAACCAGCGATTCAGCTTCTCCGTACAATCAATCGATTCAACTTCCCAAGAATACACTTGATATGGACACCCGGACATGTAGGGACTCCAAGCAATGAAAGAGCAGATAATGGGGCTCGAGAAGCAATTAAGATTCCGTTAGAATTTTTTCGCATCATCAATAAACATTGAAATGCAAAACATCATACAAGATGAAGCAGATATTCGTTGGAAATACTCTGCATCATTCCTTAGAAAATAACGGACGACCTCAGAAAAAGTCACTTACAACGAATTGCTACAATCGGTTAAACTCTTCCCGATAATGGACTTTTCATAATGCAAAACCAGTAATCATTCCTCTTTTAAAAAGGCATAAACTTAACCTAATTTGAATTAACGAACTTGCATTTTCTTCTAGTACTATATTCTTTATATTCTTATTCTATTATTATATTCTTAAAGTACTTATCTTATCACACAAAAAATTGTAAACTATCATATTTTACTGCCATATGGGCGTGATCCCCTGCGCTATATATTCCGGACAGTATAAATTTATTTATATTGTTACCTGTGTACACATTTCCACTGGCCAAACGCGTGAACCGATTTTCATCAAATTTGGTGATGATTTTTATCTAACTTCGAAATTTTGTTTTTGAATATCTCGTCTAGAACTAGGTAGTACATCCTATATACAGGGTGATTTGCATAAGGTGTGACAAAAAGATAGGGTGTGTAGGTTGGACTTAGACAAGCAAAAATTCGTATGGGAGGGGGGGTCCATTTTCCCCCGTTTAGGCGGGAGGGGCAATTTAAGAAAAAAATCACTTAAAACGGAAAAAATATTATTTAAAAATAACGGTTATACCTACAGAGTCGTGCTATAGCATTTTGAAAAGCCAAAAACCTATACAATATACATTAATTAAAATTTTAAAGTAAGTTGTTCAAATAAATAGTTTTTGAAATATTAATTTTCAAAGTCAAAATTTTGAGAAAAAAACATAAATTTTTTTATTTAAACCATTTTTTTCAAAATTTTACGTTATTAAGTAGTATTTTTTGGCTTATTTTCAATGCTCTTATTATTTTTGATCAAACACAAAAAAACGGATGTCAAAATAACCTGTAGTTTTTGAGAAAACCAAAAATGACCAAAACTACTTTTTTCAATTTTTTTTTTAAGTTTTTTTTTTCGTTATTGGATTCTTAAGTGAATTTACGAAATAAAGGATGAATTTTCTCTTTCCTTTTTTTATTGAGAACACCTGCAGAACTAAGGGTTATAATTAGCTTGTGATTGTTTTTTTAATCATGCAACACCACGCGCTACCTAGCCAGTGGAAGAAAAATGCAATTGCGAAATAAGAAAGCCTTAATCTTGAAATCAATCCAAATTGAAATACTTGCATATTCAGATAAAAATACTAAGTTACTATTTATTATAATATTTTTATCTAAAGCTTATTACAAAAAATTTTCCATATGATCCCCATTTTGAAGAAGGCAAAGACTATAGCGCCTTCATATTGCTGCAAATAAATTTATACCTGATAAATTTTCTTGTAATTTGACTGCAGCCGTTTCAATCCGTTGTTTCAGTTCAGCCGAAGATTCTATTTCCTTTTCGTAAACATAGCCCTTCATGAATCCCCAAGCATAAAAATCTAACGGAGTTAAATCTGGTGATCTAGGTGGCCATTCTGTGGGACCTCTTCTTCCAATCCAACGGTCACTAGAATGGTCATCAAGCCAGTTCCTTACAATGCGGCTGTAGTGTGCTGGAGCTCCATCTTGCTGGTATATTAAATTGTCTGCTATGGCCAATGGAACGTTGTCACTCAAATCGGGCAGAAGGTCTCGTAGTAACTGCAGATAGGATTCTCCATTTATAACTGAACTCAGGAACCTGGGTCCAATAACTGTTTGTCCAACAATACCAAGCCAAACATTACAGCTAAAGCGGTGTTGAGATTTGGTTTGTTTCTTGTTATGCGGATTGCTGCTACTCCAGTGATGTATATTGGGGAAATTTGTTACTCCGACTCTGGTAAATTGACCTTCATCCGTCCAGAATATCCTTCGAAAGTAATTGTGGTCAGTTTCATATCTTAGCAATAATGTTCGGCAAAATTCAGCTCTTAATATCTTGTCGTTGGCAGTTAGCTCCTGAACTGGTGTAGTGTGGTACGGGTGCAACTTGTCGGTATGAATCACTTCTCATACTCTAGTTTGGGGCAAATGAAGCATAGTAGCTATCCTCCTTGTGCTAAGGGAGGGATTTCGTCGGACCAATCCCAAAACTCTTTCCTCTGTGTGCACGTCTGCGGAAGATGCACTCTCTCGCCCTCGTTGCTCCAGTGTAAAAAACCCCACCCCACAGGTCAATTTCAACCCAATGCTCTCACGCAGGTGTTCTCAATGAAAAAATGTGTGAAATGTGGTTAATTGAGTACTTTGTCACTTTATTGTATGTTTTGAAGACTAATAATAAAAAAATGAAAAAGATAAAGTTAATCCTTTCTTTCGTAAGTTCATCTAATTATCCAATAACGTAAAAACTAAAAGAAAAGGTAAGCTATACAAAAACCCACTTTAATTGAAACCAATTCTTGACCCGTGTCAACCTCTTTCCACTCATCTCCCTCCTCATAATGTTCAACGAAATGTTGGCTTATGAAAGAGTATGAAGAAAAAGAGAAAGAAACCGAATAAACAGCAACAAATCTGTGTGGGCTAGTAAAAATGCTAGTCGGTTCAATACACTTTGATAAACAATGAAACTCGATCTGGGTTTAGATTTATCATGTGGTAGCTTGGCGTAATGCGTAGTGCATGTGCTTTGCAATCGCTAGGTCGATGGTTCGAGCCCAGTTCGGGCATCAGTTTTTCAAATAATTTGAGCATACATCGACTTAGCACCACTAATAGAAGGAATCTGATGATCGGGTGTGGCAGCCTGTGAAATAGCTATAATTCCAGAACTTTGTGGTAGCCCACACAGGTTGTTGTTGTTTCATTCAAACCTTTAATAAAAGAAAAGGTTTTTCTCAGAAAAAAGTAGTTTTGGCCATTTTTGGTTTTCTCAAAAACTACAGGTTATTTTGACATCCGGTTTTTTGTGTTTGATCAAATAAATAAGAGCATTGAAAATAAGCCAGAAAAATACTACTTAATAACGTAAAATTTTGAAAAAAAATGGTTTAAATAAAAAAATTTATGTTTTTTTCTCAAAATTTTGACTTTGAAAATTAATATTTCAAAAACTATTTATTTGAACAACTTACTTTAAAATTTAAATTAATGTATATGTTTTTGGCTTTTCAAAATGCTATAGCACGACTCTGCAGGTATAACCGTTATTTTTAAATAATATTTTTTCCGTTTTAAGTGATTTTTTTCTTAAATTGCCCCTCCCGCCTAAACGGGGGAAAATGGACCCCCCCCCTCCCATACAATTTTTTGCTTGTCTAAGTCCAACCTACACATCCTATCTTTTTGTCACACCTTATGCAAATCACCCTGTATAATTTTCGAGTTATTTTTTAAATGTAAGCAAAATGAACAACAACTTTTTGTATTTTTATTTTTTTTTCACGCTTGTCACATAGTCAACATAAATTAATGTTTAATAGCTTTGGACTACATGAGTAAGTTCGTGCGGCCCAGTCGTGAATTGTAATTATATTGAAATAAGGCCGTATCTTTTGTTTGTAAAAAAAATCGCATAAAATAAAATTAGGTACTCCTAACTATAAAATTTGGTTATCTTAAGTTTACTAATCGATAAATAAATAAACATGGCCCGGTGCATCAAAATTAATCATTAAAATAATGTTACATAAAAATCTTTTGATTGTTCTCACATTGCTTTCAACTTTCATTCATTAAAAATTAATAAGTAAACACGAATTCTATTGCTTCCTTTTTAATTAACTTACCGGCAACTGATTTTAATAATTTTTGACTTTTTTGAAAGGTACAGCATCCTTCTTCCTACAAATTAAAGTAGGCGTGGCAATAGGCGGATTTATTCGTTTTTTTTTTTATGTATTTCTTAATAATAAAAATAAATCCTGAAAATTTATTTCAAATCGTTGAATCCGTTTTCAAGAAACTAAAAGCTAACAAAATTGGGCGTGGCAGTGGGCGCATTTTCCTAAATTTCTTTTTAATTTTTTTTCTCGTTCGTAAAAATAAACTCTCAAAGTTAAATCAAAATCTTTACAGCCGTTTTCGGGAAACCAATAACTAATAAAAGTGGGTGTGACAGTGGGCGGATAAAAAATAGTTTGCAACTGATTCGCAGACCTACCAAATATGCTCAACAATTTTTACAAGAATCGGTCAAGCATTTTGGGAGGAGTTTGGCTACAAACTATACTAGTATATATTATGTTACTATACTAGTATAATTTTGTGTTACCGTTGTCCGTGATTCTGCGGTCAAATTTTTGACCGCTCGGCGGTACTAGTTCTTATTAACACTTAAATCATTAAGGCTACGTTGACAATAAATAATACGAAATATATTTACATATGTAAAATCTCAGGCTTGCATAAAAAAAATCACTCATAAATATCAGCACGAACGATTTTCTACTCGTTTACCACACTTAACATTTTTCAATACCTACTACAAGGACAATCGCTTATACCTACTTTTTATATTTTGTTGTATAAATTAGCTCACATACATAATGTTATGGTATCCAAAATAAATTAGTGGTTAACTGTGTACTTGTGGTTCACTGTTTCAACATGTCACCTTAGGTAGGTTAGTATAATAGAAATTAAAATGTATCATTACCTGGTTGTGTGAACTGATTGTTGATGTTTTTCCATATCAAGATAAGAACCGCAGCTAAAATCACATTCGTAGCATTCAAGTTTGTTTTCATCTTCAGATTCTCCTATTTAAAAATATATATAAAAAAATTATTTAAACACGTATAAAAAAATATTATAAATAAATGTAAAACAAATTGAAATCATCTTCATTGGTGTTACTCAAATTTGTAATAATCACTATCATCGAATAAACGAGGAAGCTTATGTCGTTTTCCATTCACAGCGCGAGAAATATCTAAAATTTTCAGATTTTTGGTGGAAAATGGAAGATGAAATAAGCCTTGTCAAAAATTAACAACAACAAATGTTCAGATAAATGTCACATGTGCGTGTGAAAGTGCATAGGCATGTAGATGTGAATCTTGATAAAAATCGAGAGTCGGAATAAAATCAGTACTAGGCCTTTTCGTCTTTGAGAGTGGCAAATGGGACATGAAATCTCACTTTAACTAGCATAAAACCAGTATTATTTAGCTATTAAAGCTTTCAGATTTAAAAAATAGAGATATTTTTGGTGATTGGAAAACGACATTAGTTTTATTTATAGGAAAACTGTCTCACAGTAGATAAAACGATTACACTGGTCAATAAGGTTTTTGTTGCCCAAACATAGAACTTGGATCCGAAGTCAGAATTTTTAAATTGGCTCTGGTTTTTGAGATATTCCTGTTACAAAATCACAAGTAAAGCATTTTTAACAAGTAAAGCATTTTACAAGTATATTATGGGAATGAGCTTGCGATATTGGTATTGAGGTTGAGGTTATTAAAAAAGATTTCTTCAGTGTGGGAACTAGTATTTATCGCCATCCTATTCATTTTGACACGATTCACGTTTGCTTGGGAGAGACTTATGGCAATTTTTATTGGATGTTTAGAAGAGTTCACAAGTTTAATTGTGTCATATCTATCATTTTTGCGCAAATAAAACTGTTTCTGAAAACTTCGGGACTCTTCTGGACTTCCAATTGAAAACGATATTAGGGTCTAATTGATTTCAAATATTTAATGCGGGACGAGTATTTTTTGATTACGACGAAAAGGCGGCTAGGGTTCATATGTTTATAAACTAAAATAATGAATGGCTATCTGGCTTTATTTTTTTTAAATTGAATTGCAAATTATTTCACTTAATATCGCTTTATGCATTAGACTCTACTATTTTCAAAAGGCTTATTCAAAGCTTAGAAAATTTTAAAATAATACAATTTACCTTTGTTCTTATTATTATCTTCTGTATGTGTTCTCATATGCTTCTCATAAAAATACTGATTTTTGAATATTCGGTTGCAGTGTTCGCATTGCAATTTTGGACTTTTGGTCTTCTTGTTTCCCAAGCTTTCACAATCACTCATTTCCGAATCACAACTATTTATTGGTGAATTTTTATATTCCATAGCCATAAAATCATGAGAGTCGTCAAGAGTTTCATTTTCAATTTTTATCTGAGCATCATCCGCGATATCTTCAAGAGCTTCTTTTTCAATTTTTATTTGCACATCATCCGTGATGATATTATGATCATCAGGGTCATAATCGATTTTGATTTCTGTTGAGAACGCAGTGTGCTTGATATCAGAGTTCTTTAAAAACTGAATAAATCGCTGGTTAGATTTCTGTGACTTCTGTATGAAATTGTAAGCGTTTATGAGATCGTCTAAACAAGTGAAACATATGCGAGAAGGTAAGTTTTCAGCACTCGAATCCATCTAAAAATAGAAAAAGCAAATATCTTAACTGCTCAATCGAAAACTTAGACCGGTATTTACCGAGCGCTTGCAATTTGGGCTTTCATTGAATATTTATGCCTACTATGGAATTCACAATACTCTACTCATTCAGCTTTATTTGCAGTACTCGCAAACGCATTTAAAGCAATTCTGGAACTTTCGGGTGATATATATCATCGTTACGAGAAACAACTTTACTCCTCTCACTAAATTCCATAATTGGTTTACATGCGGATGCGAGTACAGCGAATCAAGCTGACTCCCGGGAGTAGAATATTGCGAATTCCATAACAGGCATGATTAGCTTTTGATTTAAAGGAGGACGAACGAAACATTTTGATGGAAAAATAAGAAATAGAATAATTCACTTTGGATTTTGTTTATCTGGAATTGGTTAATCCAACCAACTGGCAGCCAATTTCGGGTTTACTCACATCCTTCACAGCAAGTTGTCTTGAGAAATTACATACACCCTAACTTGGTGAAGCTATTTGTATATTTTAGTCCTACGCTTAGCATTATTATTATTTTGTTATTGTTTGTTTTTTTGAGAATAAAACAAAAAAAAATAAAAATAAAATTAAAACTTACGCCAATCTTCACAACCTCATAAAATAGATCGTCCAGTGTTTGGTTTTCGGTGAATTCGGCCAGCTCAAATAACAATTTATATTGATCACATGTTTCAAAACAAGCTCGACAAACTTCTGAAATGTTTATATTTTCCAAATGTTCAACTAAATCCATTTTATTCGAGTTGAAATTTATCAAAAATTCTACTTTTTCCTTTCAAGATGCCCTCCGCTGGCAGTGCAGTGCAATTTGCAGTTATAAATATAAAAACAAATTTGTTTAAGCAGTTAGATGGGCATTGTTATCCACTGACATCTGACAGATATGTCAATTAGGTCTGTTCAGAGAAAATGTATTCTGTGGTATAAATTGTATTAGCTCTCCCAAGCAAGAGATGCGACACTATTGTAGTGCATTGCAGTGGGTATTCTGAGCATGTCACTGTGAAACAAAAATTCAAAATTCGGCAGCTGGGAGCAACATGTTTCTTATCGCTATCAAGTTTGGGAGAGAGTGTTTTAACGATTGTATAAGCAATACACATATTGAGGCTTGCCCAAACAAAAGTGCGATAGTGCGACATGACAGTGCGACAAGAACATCATTAAAAATGCTTTGTCGCATGTCACATTTGGTGTGGGTACTCTCATATGAAATAAATTTTGTCGTTGTCGTATCGCACTGTCCCACTACAGAGCGATACATTGGCTTGGACAATAGTTTATTCAGCTAATCACCCCTATTATAGAATCCGACGAATGAGTTGCGGCGGGATTCACACTTATTTCAGCCATATTTTCTCCTATAGAACTCGTAGGTGAGTAAGGTTGTTAGTGGAAATGGTAAGGTAGTTTCTCGTATTGTTAATATAGTTTATACCACAAGTTCATAATTGCTTTAAATGCGAATACGAACCCAGATCACGCTGACTCCACGGGAGTAGAGTATTGCGAATTCCATAATAGGCATGAATATCACCTCTTACTGATAAAAAACCGAAAATACATAGTAGCGCCCAATAGATAAAAGCCACCACATAGTCTGAACGTAACAACATAAAAAGTTTTTATATTATTATGTCACCCTGTATTAAACTATTAAACAATTTATCCGCCCAGAGTCCCATGTAAGACTTTGATTAAAAACAAGATGTCAAAAAAATTTAACTTGTCTTTTTTCTCTAGTTTGTCTGTCAGTCAGATAACTTGCACGTTTTTTCATGGGAATTTCGGCTGATTAAATCATTCTCGGTGTAAAATTTCATCATTCTCAATACTATTTCTTTGTGACATCAATTAAAATCAACCAGTAAAAACACCATGTCCTGGATTTTGGGAAGAAATCATCCACAAGCACCATCTCAGGAAGCTACCGGAGACCCAAATGTGGGAACCGCAGGCCAGGCTACAGGTGATCCTGGCTTGACCAAGGCCGAAAAAAAAGCCATGGAAGCCTATCGATTTGATTCGTCTGCTTTGGAGCGAGCCGCAGAAGCTGCCAAGACCTTGGAAAAGTCCAGTGAGTACTAATTTGTCAATGCTTGATTATGCAATCATCTGGATTGATGAAAATTATTGAATTATTTATTTTTGTTGTTTCTTCAAGAACATGCTAGGGAAGCCCTGGATTTATCCAAGATGCAAGAAAGCACTCGGCAACAGGAATACATGGCTAAAGTGAAAGAGTATGAGGCGCACATTGAGCAGGCCAAATCCGAACAAAAGCGCGTTGATCACGAGGAACGCCGTAAAACTTTGATTGTAAGTTGGACCAAATTAGTTTCAAATTAAAAATTAATAAAAATTAACTCCATAGGAAGAGACAAAACAACAACAACAACGAGCTCAATATCAAGATCAGCTAGCAAGAAGACGCTATGAAGACCAGTTGTCGCAACAACAACGAGTTCAAGAAGAAAACCTTAAGAAGTATTATATCAATTATAATTTAACCTACCTAAAGAAACACTAATTTAATAATTAACTGTATGATTTAGACAAGAAGAAAGTGTAGCACGCCAAGAAGCTATGCGTCGTCAAACCATCGAGCACGAGATTGAGATGAAAGAAAAGAATCGTCTGAAGCTTTTGGAACACGAGATGAGAACCAAAGCCAAGGTTGATAGGGAGAATCGTGATATTAATTTGGAACAGATTCGCCTTAAAGCGCAAGAGCATCGAGTCACCGTTCTTGAGGGAATCAAGTAAGTTTTATATTTTTAGTTACATTAGAGCTTCAAATAATATCCATCGCCTTCGGTCTTCAAAATACTTTATCAATAAATTAAATCCTATCAAGTAGAAAACTCACTATTTTACTAGTAATGACAATGTCGCCAACATGCTTGTTTTTTTCACACGATTTTGAAAGATTGTGCAACTTTCTGCATTTTTTTTTGTTAAACCATTAAACCCATAAAACTGGGCAAGCTTCATAATATTGAGTCCTAAGAACAAGAAAATTACAAATTTGTTAAATAAAACACAAATACAAATCTTCTTCAAGGAGCAGGGTCAGCGGCTGTTTGGGTGCGGTTTTGTGATAAGGGGAAGTTTTGGGCTTTAATGCCGTAAGCGAACGCCTGATCACAATCCGAACGCTGATCTGTGTTCACGCCCCCACGAGTAGAAGGATGACCCAATTATTGACGAGTCTAACAACCTCCTCGAGCACACGTACGATAAGTGCCCGAAGTACTACGTCAGATTATTTTTGGCGACTTCAACGCCTGATTTGGTAAGGAGGAATTATACAGTTCGATAATTGGGAAAAACAGCCTGCATGCCGAAACGTCCAATAACGAACTCAGGATGATTTACTTTGCAAAAAGGCGAAATGTCATCATTGCAATCACCCAATTCCCACACCTCAATATACATATGCGGACTTGGAGTTATGTGATGAAAAACATACATGCTTCCAGTATCTTGGATGTCCGAACGTTCTGGGGAGAAACGTTGACTTAGACTACCACTTAGTAGTGTCTCGAGTACGGATGCGGATACCTTTGACGCCACAACGCGTCCGCCGAAATTTTTGTGACCGCATTTCTCTTAATCTCTTGGCCAACCAGCCACCAGCAGCAAGCACTGATGACTAGTGGAGACACTATCAACAAGCCATCAGTAGTGTCGCCACTGATGTGCTGGGTTTCACGCGACCACAAAGAAACTCCTGGTTTGACGAAGAATGCCGGCTGACGCATGCAGCTAAGAACGAGGCTTATCAGGCAATTCTGCAAACAAGAGCCAAAGCCCCTGAGAGAGCAGCCCGAGAGCTCTATAGGCAAAAACAAAAAGAGGAACGCCGACTTCTCAGAAAGAAAAAGAGAGAGCACGAGAAGCGGGCGGTCGAGTCTATTAAGGATTGTACCGGCAGAGGGGATGTTCGAAAATTCTACCAAAGGGTAAGAAAATCTACTCAAGGCTACAAGGCCAGAACGGAAGCCTCCACCGAGATGGGGATAAGGTGGTAGATACACAGTCGGTGCTGAGGATCTGGAAGAAACATTCTTCTAGACTCCTGAACGGACCGTCCACCTGACCTAGATGAAGTACGCTTAGCTATTGCCAAACTTAAACCATATAAGGACGCTGGTGCGGACGGCTTACCAGTTGAGTTGCTTAAAGCAGCAGGAGGTGGCCTGGTAGGGAGTATGCACCAACTCATCTGTAAAATCTGGTTAGACGAATGCATACCCGATGAATAGAACCTTGGCATAGTGTGCCCCATCCACAAAAAAAGATAAGCTCTGACATGTACCAACTACAGAGGAATTAGCCTTCTAAACGTCGCATACAAAATACTGTCTTCGATATTGTGGGATCGCTTAAATCCTTTGTCAATGATCTGATTTCTCTTCTTTTTTGCACAAGACTTCTCTCAACAGTTCTGGTCCCTAGCCTGCAGCATCGACACATATGCCTCGTCATTTGCTGCATGTGCCTGGTGGCACTTCCCTGAGTCTTAGACCATATTCTGAAGTTTTATCGTGCACGCTATGTTCTCTGACCGTCGAACCCCAAACTGGGCGTTAAAGTCGCAAAGAACAAAGTACTTCGGGCACGTACCATACATCTTCTCGAGAAGTTCGAAGAATGCTTCCTTGGTCAGATGATTTATCTACTCTTTTGAGGTCCGGACACAGACCAGCGTGATGGTCTTAAGTTTGGCTCTGATGCGGATTCTGATAAGGAGCTTCCTGGCTCATGTGCATGAGTTCCTGTCTAGTTCTACTGCTTATCAAATAAAATACATTCAGGATGTCTGTAATTTCAGCTTTCTATCTTATATCCTCACTAGTTGTTCGGCTGCACGTGGTCTGTTTAAGGTTCCTACGTAAAGATACGAAGTCAGTTGTCCAATTATCGTTTGCCAGCGTCGTCAACGTTTAGATCATCCATATCCAAGGCTTGAAGTTGGTCCATAAATATCAACTCAACATCTTCATCGGGCAGTTACCCCAGTCAACCCAAAGGCTTCATTTCTATAATGACTGCAAGAACGAGAGGCCTGATTAATTGCTCCTTATAAGACTATACTTTGATAATGTCCGAGTTGCCCATATTAGGTGTTCAGCAAGTGGTTCATCCTGGCTAGAAATAGTGACGTAAGGTTTGGTTCCATCGAGAGAATTCTTCCCCTATCAGAGAATCGATCCCAATCGATAAACAAAAATCTCCCGGAATGTTTCATTGAATTTCTACCATTATCGGCAAGAATAACAGAAAGTGGAAACGGAACGGAAATACTCGGAATTATTTTTTGGAGCCCTTCTTCCATTTTTCGGGAATTTTCATTTAGAATTCTGCTGATACATTTTGTTTTGCTGTCGCCTCATCTTTAGAGATTCCCTGAATCTGAGTTTAATAAAATTATAAACAGCCTACTCTTCTTCGGATACTAGACAACCTTATTCGGTTAGTCTGACAACATTATTTATTTTCCATATTAATTACAGAAATGCATGTATTAATATTATTAATTATTTTTTAAACACCAAAAACACAAGGATGAAAGTTTCTTTATAAAATTAACTTAATTTTTTTTCTTATTTTCCTCAGAACTGCTGGTACAGTTATTGGTGCTGGTTTCGAGGCAATGCTTACCGATTGGGACAAAGTCTTGACAGCAGCTGGTGGTCTGTCTCTGGTCGCTCTTGGTGTTTATTCAGCTAAAGGTGGAACAGGTGTTGTTTCGCGATATATTGAAGCTAGAATTGGTAAACCAAATTTAATTGGTGAGACATCTCGATTTGCTCTCACAGATGCTCTAAAAAACCCACTGCAATATCTCAAACGTTTGAAATCCAAACCTGCAGATGCCCTTCAAGTAAGTTATACTAGATTTTTGTTTGTTTTCTTTTAATTTATAAATATTTTTTTTTGTTTTTCCCCTAAAGGGTGTTGTTTTGAATCCTGCATTGGAAGAACGCCTCCGAGATATTGCCATTGCCACAAAGAATACACGCCAAAATCGCGGACTGTACCGCAATATCCTAATGCATGGACCTCCTGGAACCGGTAAAACTATGTTTGCCAAGAAATTGGCACAGCATTCGGGTATGGACTATGCCATAATGACGGGAGGTGATGTTGCACCAATGGCTAAGGAAGGAGTCACAGCAATTCATAAAGTATTCGATTGGGCTAATACCAGTCGACGTGGTTTGTTGTTGTTTGTTGACGAAGCGGATGCTTTCCTCCGAAAGCGATCTTCTGAACAAATCTCTGAAGATCTGAGAGCTGCTCTCAATGCATTTTTGTATAGAACTTCTGAACAGAATCCAAAGTTTATGCTTGTGCTTGCAAGTAATACACCCGAACAATTTGATTATGCTATCAATGATCGATTGGATGAGATGGTTGAGTTTAATCTGCCTGGACTCGAGGAGCGGGAGAGATTACTTCGATTATACTTTGATAAGTTTGTTCTTGAACCAGCTGCTCAGGGAGCAAAGTGAGTATTTAAATTTTTGCAATGTAAATTATAATGTATGTTCCCATAACCGAAACATCATAATCATAAAATTTGGCTTGCCCTAAGATTGATGATAGATTACACACATTGTGAAAGCAGTTATCGATGGTCATTGTCTTATCTTTAATAATCCTTAATGCTATTTTCTAATTTAGACTCAACATCTGGGCCTCTCTCATATTATTAAAATATTAAATTATCCCACGCGTTGGGGTCCATTTTCACCGAGTACGATAACAATTTCGATTTTCTATTTGCCAAATCACCGCGACTTTTTTTTCTTTATTCCACAGCACCGTACTAAAAGTGCACTTAGTTTGACTTCCCATGCTATTTACTGCGATATTCCGCGAGCTTTTACCAGTATTCCGCTTTTTTTCTACGGCATTCCGCGCGTTAATCCACGGTTTTTTGAGTTTTTTTTTACCTTTTCACGCCTTATTAAACACATTTTCAGCAGTATCTATCACTTTTAACGTGGTAATAATTTTTTTTTTTCATCACTTCCCATGTTATTTATGGCAGTATTCCGCGATGTTTTCCCAGTCTTTAAAGCATTTTTCCACGGTTTGCATAATTTTTCCCGAGTTTTCCTGCTTTCTGCTGCGACTATCCACGTGACTTTTATCGCTGTACCTACTAAGCCCACTTTTCAAGATTGTCCATGCTGTTTCCGCGGTATTCTGCTAAGAATAACGTTTTTTTTGTTATATTCCATAGTATTCTACGATTATTTCTGTGATTTTAAACTTTTTTCTGTGCTGCTATTTGAACCATCAATATATTTATATATACATATATAGATTCCTATTAAAAAGCAAATTAATTTTTTTTTATTTTGTCTGCTTTTCCTTAAGGATTTTCTGGAATGTCGTTTCTCCTTAGCCACCCCTGATTTAATACAAACAAATCTAAGAAAGTAACATCGAAATCGGTCGATCTGTTTTTGAGTTTATGCGAGACTTACGCGCAGCGATTGATTTTTATATATATAGATAGATAGAAGATTACTCGAAATATTTTATTTGTCTTTCTTAATTCAAATCTATAATTTCTTTTTTTCAAGGCGATTCAAACTGGAGCAATTTGACTATGGTTCTGCATGCTCTAAGATGGCTAAGCTTTGTGAAGGAATGTCTGGTCGTGAAATTTCTAAACTAGGAGTATCATGGCAAGCAGCAGTCTACGCATCCGAAAATGGGGTGTTGACTGAAAAAATGGTTATGGATCGCTGTTTGGCTGCAGTTGAACAACACAAACAAAAGGTAAAATTACATATATTTAAATTAATTTTAAAGCTCATTTTATTTTATTAAATTTAATACATTTTTACAGGTGGCATGGCTGTCAGACCAAGAAAAAGGAGATTACAAATCCATCACTGGATCATCGCAATGATTGTCATAACATCTCTCTTAATTTTTTTTTTTTAAGACTTAAGACCTCAGTTGACAGAAAGAAACTGTTATTTTTTTTAACCTTAATGCATTCATTTAGTTTGTATTTATAGTAAAAAAAATCGTAACCGTTTATATTTGAAATAAATATTAGTTTAGCTATTTCACATACAAACCGTTGCGATTAAAGGTCTTCCGCCAACACTACAAGTGATTCCGTTACAAATCGCTAGAGTAGATGGTAGTTTTATAATTTTTACTATGTTGGAACTTATCCATCTGTTATGCCGATGTAAATACCGAATTATAACTTTTGAGACTGAAAACCATTTTTAATTTGTCGGGATTTGGTTTTAAGAGTTGTACAAACGAACAAAACTGGCTTTAGAATTAAATTTTTATTGACTTATTATTCTTAAGCTTAGTGGGGACTGGAACACACTCATTGGAAAATTGGAAAATTTTGTTGGCGCATTCCTATTTTTTTGTTTTTTTTTTTTTCTTTTTGGCATATTCCTTGGGGAAATTTATATTAAACTTCCACTGCCATTTAAATATTGTGTTTGTTTATGATTTTATAAAATTGTTTTATATAGTACAATTGAATATTGTTCAATCTTTATGAACAACATGCAAAAAAAAAAAATACAAATTGTAATTAAGGAAAATATAACGTTGTTACAAACTATACAATATTTTCTTTTATTCTTTTTTTTATTAGCTAAAAATGGTAAATTGATTTGCTTGAAAACTAAAGATGGAAAAAAGTTTTAAGCATTGGCAGAAGATAGTGTTGATGAAATCAATTTTAAACTTTTTGGTAACGCAAAGTTGTAAGTCAACAAATTAGATTTCCATGTGAAAGTAATATACAGGGTGTCCCACAGTCACCGATGCTGATGAAAACCATGGGTTCCTGCGAGGTCATTCTTATGTGAAAACTTATGAGGCAATTTTCTTTGATTTCGATATTGTGTTTGTTTAGGTATTCTGGTTAATTGTGTTTAAGTTCGAACAAAAAAAAACATTATCTTATCTTTTTTCTAACGCTTCGTCGTTGTTTACGACTTTCTTCAGGGAATTTTAATTAGATCTTTAATTAATATTTTAAATTGAATGTACATAATCAATAATAATTACATTTTGAAAGTTAAAAATAAAATATAAGGAAAAATATGTTTTAATAACTTACATTATGAATTGTTGGTACATTGAAAGCTATTTTTTATACATATATAAAATATTTTTTTTTTAACACTTAATTTATTTTAAAATATAATGTAATTACTGACACTACAGTTATAAATTCTTAATGGAATAAAAACGATCTTACAATTCAAACTTCGTTTGGCAAAGATAGGGCCAGTTAAAGGAAAACGAGAAAATTGCTTCATAAGTATTTCGCATTAGAATAAGCTCAGAAACTCATGGTTTTCATCTGTCGGTGAATGTGGGTCACTTTGCATAGGTAGGTCCGTTCGCGGCTTTTACACATTTGGCTTACTGTTTTGCCGTCTCTTCTGTATATGTAAGCTCTAAAGGGCCTTATCGAAAATCTGCATTTCTTTCTGAAAGATCGTTCAACAATAGGGAATTTAAGAAATCATAATATTTAATTTAATTGAATCCATCAACAAAGTTAATCGACCTTGTAATGAATTCCGTTCTTATTGTATATTTGTTACGAATAACAAACAAAAAACCTATTAAATTCCCTTGTAATGGAAAATTTCATACAAATTGCTGTTACGAACGGATTTTGTGATTGTATTTTTTTGGTTCGTAAAAAATCTACGATACGAAAGCACGACGCGTTGTAAATTGTAACTATTAGTTGCTGAAATTCGACCACTATCGTAACATGGGCGAACATGATTATGAATTTTTTTAAATTTATGAATCGAACATTTCTGGGGCGCTTTAAAATAAATATTTGCAAAATAAAATGGAAACTGAAAGTGCTGAAATTTGTTCACAAAGAAGATTTTAAACTTTTTTTTTTTGTTAATTTATGGGGGTTTCGTTTGGTAAATTTATTTTTTGATCTATAAATTGATTTCTTTCGTGGCTAATCGAACAAATTTCAGATTGAATTTATATTTGCTAAAGTATTGGTGTATATTTGTGTCTGTGAAACAGCTGACAGAATCTTTTTAATTTCAAGTTTTTTATGGAATTTTATTTTTTGTTTTGAATTAAGGAAGAGATAAACTTAGCAGATTACAAAGATGTAGGAATTAATTAGTTCACTTAAAAGTGCTTCCATTGGAACTCAAAACTATGTGGTGTGGCATCGTGGTGTAAGTAGATCTGCCGAGAAATCCAGATTCGAAATTTTGATTTTAAATCAAAAAATAAATCAATTTTTCTGCCCAATCGAAGGCTTTGACAGATCTAAATGCAAAATAAATTGATTTTTTTAACAAACAAAAACTCCATTAAATACAGGATCTAAGCTTGTCATCGGCTGCTTTAATCGATCCAATAGCTCTTTTCATTAGGCTTTTTATAAGGTCCCGGGTCTCCTCACTGATCGTTTTATTTTTCATATAAAGTTTTCATCAACAGTCCCAGCCACAGCTTCAGTAGTGCAATGGTGATGATGAACGAATGGGTTTCAATGTTTGTTCAAGTTGTTTAAAACTTTTCTTTTAATAATTTTATTAATATTAATAAATTAAGTAAAATCAAGTTAAAGTGACATTTTTAAATTAATTCAATAAATTATGATCAATGTTTTTGGTAATATGTGACCACCTGTTTTTGTTATCACTGTGATTACATTTTTCATCTCTGTGATTAGTGATCAATATTGTGTTTACTGTGATTGTGATCATTGAAGTTTGTGATCGTGATGTAAATACTGGTGTGATTGTGATAGTGATAACCAGTTATTGTGATTACTGTTATTCAAATCATTGTAATTGTGATAACTGATCAAAATGAACTAACGACTTTTCTGATGTTTTTAATAGGCATTGTATTTTGTAATATTGAAACGCTGGAAAACAATAAACAATTATTTCATTAATTTAAAAAGATATGAAACTGAAAGTACAATTTATTCCATACAATATTTTGTTTCTTTTTGTTTTGCTTTTTGTCCGAGACAGACAATTATCTTATAGGTTTAAGTTCATACATGAAAACTATGTTTTAATTATTATTATTATAGATTTTAAATATTCTAATCAGCAACGGTGACTTTGTTAAATAGCTCCAACGTTAATGTGCTTAGGAATGCGGGCAGAGATTTATGAGCAGCCAATTGAGATTGCATCATTTCTTTGAGCGAAATTGAATATGGTGTTTCCAACATATCAAGTATACCCGAATCGTTTAATCTGAAGTTAAGATAGTCATCTGGTGTTTCAGCATACATACTGGAAATCTTATAGTTGTTATTGTTCATAATCCTATCGATTTTGTAACCAAAAAGCATGTAGCAAACTTCACGAAATTCCAAATTCAATGAACGATAGTAATCTTTCATTTTCTTGTTCTTATTGTTCAATGATTCGTTTTCTGCACGAAGAGTATTTAACTCTTTAATATTGACGGTCATATTAGACGTTTCATTTAAACGTCCAGTTATATCATCTTTATCTTCTTCTAATTTTTGATTGCGACGCTTTAGACGTTCAATTTCGGCTTGGAGTTTTTCCAAGCGGTTATTAGCATTTTCATAAGCTTCAGTTGCTGGATTGTTTGATAAGTGGACAACCTGAAATAAAAAAAAAATAATTAAAACAGGCTTAGAGTAAATTTACGAATGCAAATGGAAAACTGTAGAACATTGCAATAAAGTGATAAATAAATCTTGACGCTGCACCTGCAATGTCTTTTCTCACGCTTTATGAGAGAGATATGGTTGAGATCCATATATCTTTGTCCTATAGTGCCTATGTATATCGCAAAAACTTTCGAAATTACAAAAAAATTATCTGTCCCAATTTTGAAAAAAGAATCGGTTCATGCATTAAGCCAATGATGTGTACAAATGGAAGCACAGAGGGGCAGCTCCATAGAGGGTTGTAAAACAAGTAATTTTTAAATAATGGAGCAACTGAAAAATAAAATTAGTTTTTCTCAATTTAGACTTAATTTCTGATAACGCATGAAAGAACGTTTTTGGTAAATCACCTATGTTAAGTTGGTGCAAAAAAACACCATGACTAAAATGTATTAGATAATAATTATTGTTGACATTTTAGGTGGTGTTTTATAGAAATTTGAAATTATTTCAGCAGATATAGTCAGATGTTATGGATAGTACAATTGGTCGAAGGAACATAAAAAATGCATTTTGTTCGATGTTTTTTCTGTAATATATAATTTACAGCCTTTGTTTTTAATTTCATCACTAATATTTGTATAGCATCGTATAAGAGAACAGATACATCTTAAAAATAAGCTTAAAGTATATTCAAAATTAGATTTTTTTTAATTAAATTTTGTAATTTTAACGCATTCATTAAAAACATATTTTCACTTAACGACCTCTGTGACAATATTTAATGAAATAATTGGCCAATATTTGTATGCAGAATTATAATCTAAAATTTTATCTAATAGAATCTGTTCAATTTATTAAAATCCTGTAACTTATTTTTCTCTCTAAAATCTGTAAATATGCATTTATATGTTTTGGTACAAGGACACTTGTACCAAAACTATTTTAGTACATTCCAAAATATTTCATACCATTTTGTAAAAAGAAAAAGAAAACAAAAATTGATTTTGCCTTCCATTACGATTTTCTCATTATTTTTGTACATATTTGTACAAAAAAAATCACACTGAGTCCTTTCACAAATTCCATCATGAGAAATCCCCGAATGAATTATTCCGCTACGAACCCTGAAAAACATTGGCTAATGCAAATAATAAAAAATGAATTTCGAAATCATATGTCACTCAATCTGGGAAATATTTTAAAGAAAAAATCCTTTAAAAAATCCAATTTTACTTTCTCAAATCGCTTTTTTCCCTTTTTCTTAACCAAGATACAAGCTGCTAATTTGTATAAACTATGATCACAAACTGTTCTTATATAGCATTGCTAAAATTAAACAAGCAATGCACCACAATTTTAACAAACTCCAGTCTTAAAATAAGTTTAATTTTTGAAGACATCTTGTGTTGTTTTCCATTTCCTAAATTGGAGTATACTTTGTGTTTGAGTATTTTTTTGCCGTTTTAGTACTATTTTCATCGTTTTTTAGTTTAATTTTATTAACTCCGGGAGTAAAATTTCTTACTTCAGAAGTCCAGATTGTTAACAAGTTAACATCCACTGATTTTTGCATGCACTTAAAAACTAATGTATTTGACATTTAGGTATGTACTTTTCTTTAAACCGTTTGCAAAAAAAAAAATATTAACTCTCATTCATGTTCCATGAACCACGAAAAATTGATAAATATGGAAAACGACTTAAGTTTTCTCCTTCGGTCTCGAATAAAAAAAAAAATAATTGCCCCACAAAGAATAATTTCCTATTGTCTTTTAACACTGGGTCAGCTGTAAAATCATTCGAGGTTATAAAACAAAAATCTGTGTTGTTGATGTTTTCTTTGTTTGTTGAAAGTTTTTGCATTTTTTACCATAAAAAGTAAATTAAAAAAAAAACTTATTAAAAATAAAGTGTTTTCGAGCTTACTTTGAAGTCGTGTCTTTTTACTTCCTCAATTTGTTTCTTTTTTATTGTAAGTAGCTAACTTTTACGCCTACTGCTATTAAATTACGCTTTATAAACAAAAAAATTACTTTTTGAAAGAAAAAAACATTAAATCTAGACCACAAATTCAGTTCAAATCTTTTAAGTGTTAAATTTAAAAGTGTACATATTTCATAAAAATTGTTTATTTTTGTTTGAATTGCGTAGATCGATTAGCTTAAACCTATTCTAAATTGGCAAAATTCGTCGATTGAAGTGAATATGGAAAAGTGTGGTTTTCAATCAAGAAAAGTTTTATAATTGTGTTGTGTTTGTTGTTTTCGTCTTTTAAATTAATAAATAAAATATTGGAACCCAATTTCTTTCTTAAATTCATATTTATTTTTATAGAAACACGGGGTTTTCTATTAGTCAACGACAGATCAACCTGTCGTAGAAAATGGCGACACAATTTCGTTTCATTCCGATTTACTGATACAAAATTCTACGAACTTCGAATTTCGTTGCATCAATTTCTACTTCCAAAGGATTTTGTGATTGAAATTTCGGGATTCGTAGAACATTTTCTATTACGATGGAATCTGTGATTGGGCTGACTATGTTGTAGTGTGATATTTCAAAATTTAGACACCTAAATCTATAAAATCCGACAGTAAACAAAGAAGTCACAAATTTTATAAGCGAGCCATCTCGAATCCATTTGTGCGCCAACGGTACCGTTCTTCACTGGTTGCTGGTCGAGTTCCGACGACCAAAGCAGACAATTTTGTTGATTTTTTATGAAACTTGTTTCAAGCTTGTGAATCTTTTATAGCATGTTCTGTACAGTTATGTGTGATATATCGAATTAAAGGTAATTTGATCGTGATGCTTAATAAAGTTCAATCATATTATTATGAGGTTTAAGTAAATAGTAACTAAGCACCGCGTAAAAAATATCTGCTCACAGACTTCATAGAAAAAAATGTATAAAAATCTAATTTCTTCATAAAAGTGACCATCATTTATCTATTCAATAAAATTTATATCATAATTCTAATTCTCATACTTTTCGAGCTGCACATTTTTTTTTTTACCCCATTTTGGCCTAACTTCCCTGTGGAATTTCAAAAAATACCGTTTTATTGGAATCTTAAATTATACCACCTATTTTTTGATGTATTTAGTTTTTTCTATCACTTATAGAATTTAATAAATTTAAGTGTATAGTATAAAATGTAAGTGTGTGAAAAAAACCAGGGGGGTCATTCCGTAATTCGATTATCGCCAAACGATATCGTCTCCACGATGGTGTTGATCTCCGTAACTCTCCAAATCACTATCGTCTTAACGATATCGTTTCGACGATTGAAAATTTGCGATTCGTAACTCGATTATCACCACAGCGCCATCGTCAAAATGGTCGCATTTGCACGATAGCTAAATAGGTGTCATCTGGCATGTATTTTGAAGTAATGAGGACATATTACTCCAAGATAAAACTTAATTTTAGGGATGTTTATTGAATAAAAGTATATCACTCAAATTTAAAACTTGTTTAATGTCTAATTATACTAAATTTATCAAAAATGTTTCTGGATTTTTTTTTTATTTCAAGAGAAAATAAAAATTCGATTAAAAATTACAAACAATTTTAATGCGTACACAATCCACATTCACAACAATATAATTTTATTTTAGTTGCATTTGGCAATATTTTTATTTTTCAGTCACAAGCACCAAAAAAAAAACAATGCAAATTTTCATTCTTGAGAGCCCGATGACATTTTAACCACAGTTTGAGAGATTGTGTCGCTCGCAAAAAATGAGACGATAGTGATAGTTACGTAGAGCAAATCTGCTACGATCACGTTAACGACTATCGTTTCGACGATTATCGTTTTGAAAATTACGGAATGACGCCCCAGTAATAATGGGCTGAAAAAGTTTATGTGTTATTACTGGTTGAATTATTTTATAAACGCCGGTAAAGAAGTATAACTTCAAAAAATTAAAATAATATTATTTGTTTAACTACCTTATACTTTCCAATATTGAAGTCTCCCTTCAGACATCTGTGCTCCAATTCCAACTCGAGTTCTTCCTTGCGTCTCTTTAATCTCTCATTCTCCATTCGAAGATTTTCAATTTCCTTCTTGAAATGTTCATAGCTATCATTCAATCCGCTGTCCAAGTACGACGGTGACATTTCCGGATTCGATTTCTGTGCAAATAGTTCCTTCTCCAAATTGCCACACATGTCTTTGTATGCAATTAAAGTCTTCTCAAGCATATCCAAACGACAACGTAACTGTGACTCGGGATTTGTCATTTCGATTGCATTTGAAATTGTTAAATCTTTTTCAAAGTTCTCAAGTAATTGCTTATAACAATCGCGCTCCTTGGCGACCAACATCAGTTTCTTTTGCACTCTCAACAGAATGCTTTTGTGGTGCTTCAATGCCGACTTTAGACTATTATTGTTCTTGGTATACATGTCGACTTGCTGTTGCAACTCTCGCATTCGCGTCTCAATTGAATTCTTCTCGCATTGGTTGGAGCTCTTTTCAGAAACCAAAATAATGTCGTTCTGCAAGATTTGTTCGATTCGCGAACGAAGAGCTATTGGGCTAACTAAGGTATTGGGTAGACAATGATCTTGTGCCACCTTAACCCATTCCTTGAGCTCTTGTTCGAGACTTGTTAGCTTAACCTGCAATGCAACGGCTTCATTCTTTGAATGTTCGTATTTTTCCAATCGGCTCTTGAGATCATGAACTTGTTCCTCTAGAAGAAGCTTATCGCCCAACACTTCGTGGAGGTTTTTATTGTTCGTCTTTAAGCGATCGATCTCTTTATCCAAGTCTGGAATGCTAGCCAGACGAGCTTGAGTGTTCTTCGTGATCTCCTTCCAGTCAGCGTAAGTGGATATCTCATATTCCAGCTGCTTAACGCGAGACTTAGCTTCGTTGCTAGCTTGCTTTTCTTTCTCCAGCTCCATCTGAAGCTCGTCGTATGAGCTGATTTTTTCCTTATGCTCGGCAAGGGTGTCTTTGAGGTTTCCCAGCTCTTCTGTGACAAGTTCGAGTTCCATCTCGAGCTTATCTGAATGTCGGCGATAGTCACTTAGCTCGTTAGTCAAGTCATTCTGCATGAGGCGAGCATTTTCTTCGATTTCCGCATTGGTTCTCTGAAGCTCATGAATGGTTTCTTCGTAAGCTATCTTTTGCTCATTAAGTTCGCTCTTGGCCGCAGTTAATTCCGATTTAGCACGTTGTTCCCGCTTCCTCATCACGGTCATGTGTTTTTCCAAATCTAAAAGTTTGTTCGATGTGAAGTCACATTGTTTGGTGAGTTCACGAACTTTACTATCGTACATGGTCTCCATTTCCTGACGTATCTTGTGCTGACGTTCGATTTCCTGCTTGAATTTGACAATCCTGGCCTTGGCTTCGATCAAATCAGCTCGAATGCGTCGACTCTCCCATGGACTGGGTGGAAGTGATGCATTTAAGGAAGTATCGGCACTGGCAATGCGTACAGAACTTGCACTATCGTTTATCGCTGATTTGCCGAAAGAACTGTTGAGGCTATTCGAGAGTTTTCGCTTTTTTGGCAAAGTCTCACTCAAGGAATCGTTTGCATAATCGAAACTGAGTTTTTTTGGAGCAACATGAGCAACGCTGTCGTTGAATTGTGCCATTATCTTGTCGAAATTAGTTTTTATGTCTTCCATGGTTGAGTTGGGTTGGTTGGAATGCAGCCGGCTTGCTGTCAAGATCTAAACTTTAAGAATTTATAAACTCTAATAATTTGTATAAATTTTATTTATTAATTGTAATTTACTTTAGTTTTGAAATTGTGGGTAAAGTTGATGGTACACAAAATTTCCGAGTATGTATTTAACAATTTTGTGTGATTTTGAGTGAGGCCGCTTTGATTTTCCTTTTTTTTGCCATATTTGACAGTGAAATATATTTTTCGTCTTCATGTTGGTGTACCTACATTAAAGCTTCAAACAGAATACGTTTTGCTTTAGGTTAACTACACACTAGGACCAAGATTTAGCAAATACTTTGCAGATGGTAAGGCAGTGCGCATTTATAAGCAATGGGTCACACCGAATTACTGGTGGAACAGAATGATATAGCTGTATCTGTAGTTTGTAGCACTGCTTGTTATTAAGTATGAAAAAAGTATAGTGGCGCCAAAGTACGTGGCTGTAGCTGTAGCAAGGAAATTCGCTGTGGTACAAGTTGAGTCAACTTTAACTTCAACCTACAGCAGAAACAATTTTTGACATTTCAGATAGGGGTTTTCAACAAATTCAAATGAGATATGCATGCCTATTATGGAATTCACAACTGCCGGGGAATAAACGTGATTTGCAGGGTTCGCGTTGCATTCAAATCAATTATGAACTTGCCGGGTAAACTATATTATCAATACGAGGAACTACGTTATCGCTTCCATTAACACACTTCCTAGCCTGCGATTTCTAGAGGAGAAAATTTGGCTGAAATAAGTGCGAATCCTGCCACAACGCATTCGTCGGACTCTATAATAGGGGTGATGATATTTTTTCTTTATTTAAATAAATAAGAAGCACAGGATATATTAAAGAGAGAAAAAAACGTTTTAATTGATTTTTAATTTTGTCGTTGTTGTGTTGCACTGTCGCACATTGGTTTGGGCAAGTCTTTAAGGCTCAAGTGCGACAGTGCGTCATTTGGTGTGGGTACTCTCATATGATGCTATGTAAATAAATTTTGGCGTTGTCTTGTCGCACTGTCACACTTTGGTTTGGGCAAGCCTTAATGCTTACGACACGAAAGTGCGACAGTAACTTTGATATGAAAAACGCTTTGCGCTTTGTCGCATTTGGTGTGTATACTCCCATATGATGCTAAATACATTTTGCCATTGACGTGTCGCACTGTTGGCTTGCCCAAACCAAAGTGCGACACGACAGTGCGGCAAAATTTATTTACACAGCGTCATATGGAAGTATCCACACCAAATGCTACAAAGCGCAAATTGTTTTTCATATAAAAGTTCTTGTTGCACTGTCGTGTCGCATTGTCGCACTTTGGTTCGTGCAAGCCTTTAACCTAGTTGTTAAGTGTTTTTATTCCTCGATTCGCTAAATGTTCACATTTTTGCTTGCAACTGGTTTGTATCTCACTTGTTTATTTGAGCTTGATAGAAAGAACGTATGTGGTGGTGGATTTGGAATACACGTAATGTCATACATTTTTTTTGGGATTTTCGTTATGGTTTGTGTACTTTTTATTCTGTTTCCTCGTTCGTTATAATGACAAGCTATCCGAAAACAAATGAATTGCAAGCAAAAATAGCAACATTTGAAAGCAAACTACCTTACCTCAAAACTATTTTAACAATATTTGTACTCATGCAACCGTCTTAAACGTGGTAAGCCTGGTAAATGTGGTAAATATGTCGAAATTTGTATGGCAATGACAGTTAGCTTACCAGATATTGTACTTCACCATGATAAACAGAAAACAAGGTATGCTTATTATGAATGCCATGTCGCCATTTTGGAAAACTGATGACGTAGTAGTCATCTCCGATGCTGACAATCGAGTTGTTTTCAGTTTCATTGTTGGTGTTTTTAATTAAAAAAAATGTTTTCTCAAAATCCATAACTGACGTTCGCGCTAACTGCCCATGAGAAAGATGACTATGACGTCACAGAAAACCTGCCAAAAATCTAATGAGCATACCTTGTTTTCTGTTTATCATGGTACTTCACCATGTTTACCAAGAGAGTTTACCAGGTTGCATGAATTACCTGTAACGTGTAGGGGTTTCACAACATAACGTAATGTAACGTAAAAATGAGTCATACCCGGCATGACATTTGAAGCTTGACATATCATTAACCCATGTAGTCTCTTCTTTATTTAAAAAAAAAAATAATTTTTAATGGTGGACGAGACAACTTAAAATTTTCATCCAAAAAATAAATATAAAAAAATTATTAAAAAAAAACATTAAAATGTATTCTGGAGGTGATTCAAGTGGTGACGGTGTAAATAGCCGTAATCAATTCAATTGGCAAATGACTTCGCAAACATCTTGTAATGTAAATTCGGGATCAATCGATTGGGCATCTTTGGCTCAGCAATGGATACAAATGAAAGATTCGGGTGCTGGCCTTCCTGAAACACCACCGCCTCCCATCATAAGTGGTGCCAATTCAATTAAATCAATAAAACGACAACCAACAGCCAAATACGATGAACAAGGCGAAGCCGATATGGAAGTGGAAAAGGACGATGAGATACAAGTTGTTGGATTCGATCATAATACACCACCTCCTCCGCCGGTAGCTCGATGGTTAACAATATCAAACCAACAACAAGATACAGAAACATATTGTGAGTATATTTTGGTTGAACAGAATATAATATATTATATAAAATATAATCATAATTTCTATCCAAAGGTCCACCACAACAAAACTGGACTTGGCCAGCACGTGTGGCCCTACCGCCTCCAATTCTCCATGTGCCTTTAACAACAGGGTCTTTGACCCCACCTATTCCAAAAGACATTATCAGCAGTACAACGCCTCCATTGCAAAAGCCAAATGTCGAATTGGCAGCAATGTTGCCTGGTAAAGGTGTTATTGAAAATCTTCCAATGGACGCCGCTAAACGAAAGATTCTACCAGCTTGGATACGGTAAGTGAACTCAGTTTCTACAATCCCTTGATTATAACTCTTCATTCTGCAATAACAAAGGTTTAAGGACAACAGCGTCTTTGATAGTTAAACCGTAAACTTGTTCTTATAACAAAGTCTCTTGTCTGGGTTTTATGTAATACAAAGTTCCTATGTATTGCTATTCAATACAATATAAATGCCACTAATTATGGTATAAACCTTTTTTTGTTTAAGATTTAAGGTACATACATATAAGGTCACTCCAATTAAGGGCGTGTTTAAAAATTACTTAAATTTATTCCTCTAAAGACTACTTTCTACTTTACCCTCCTTTTATATGTATTACTTCTATAGTTTATTTGATACTTTGAAAATGTTCACAAACCCTTTTAGTCTGAGCAAAATAGACATTCAACTCAGAAAAAATTCGCGTAGAGCTGAAAATTGGTACAGAACATTGAAACATCAAGAGAAGTAAAATTTCAAAAGTCCCCAAAAGTCCCATGAGTGCATAAAAAGTTATTCAAGGTTAAATGTCGAAAATGTTGGTCAGCTTGATTTGAACTACTCGCTTTCGCATTTAAAGCAATTATGGAACTTGTCGGTGAACTATATTAAACGCGAATACGACTACTGCAAATCAAGCTGACTCCCCCGAAGTAGAATATTGCGAATTCCATAATATACACGAATATATTTATACAGAAATTTCAAATTATCCAAAGCACATACATTAACATTTAAATGAAATAAGTTGTAAAAGTGACAGAAAACAAAAACAGTTGAATTACTGTTTTCTACACCAAAACTTTTCGAATCTCTTGTGTGCGATGTTCTGTTTTTCAACTGTTCTTCTGTTATATGTGAAAATCAACATGGATTTGTTAATAAGAAATCGACTGTTACAAACTTGTTAGAGTTCACAACATTTTGTACAGACGCTTTGGAGAAAAAACAACAGGTTGATTGCATAGTTACTGATTATAGAAAGGTGTTCGGCAAATTAAGTCATGAAGTACTTTTTAAAAAGCTGAAAAGAGTTGGACTAAATTCGGATGTGCCTCAAGGTAGTCATCTTGGCCCATTGCTATTTGTTTTATTTATAAATGACCTTGTATTACGGAATTCAATGACATTATTTTATGCTGATGACGTGAATATTTCGAACTATTGACTCCTTATCCGATTGTGAACTTTTGCAAGACGGCTTAAAAAGTTTTGGGAATGGTGTAACATGAACCGCTTAATATTAAACATTGACAAATGTAAATCAATGAGCTGTACACGAAAAAAATAGTTCATTTATTTATAATTATATAGTGAATTCGTCACAATTGTGTAAGCTGTCTAATTTTTCTGACCTTCGAATTATTTTAGATCCAAAACTATCATTTACGGATCATTTTAACGACATTATAAAAAAAAAACCTATACGACACTTGGATTCGTCAAAAGATTTTCTCGTGAATTTGAGGATCCTTATGTTCTAAGAAGATTCATGAGATTTTCCCTACGTTTTCTTCCATGGTCGGATAGAGTTGTTTTACCTCCTTACTCACAAAGACTTCAACTGATAAATTTGTCATCACTTACAGTTCACAGAGAGTATCTGCAATTGTGTTTTATAATTGGAGTTATAAGAGGATCTGTATCTTCCTCAGTTCTGGATCGGTTAAACTTTAATGTTGGGCGTGTTGGGCTAAGAAACAGGTTATCAATTTGTACATATTTTAGCAGATCTAACTATGGCGTCAATAGTTCTATCAATCAGCTAATTAATGTTTTTAATAAAAATTATCACTTAATTTAAAATCCCATAAGTTTAAGAATAGATTCTTTGCTCAATTTTTCTGAATATTATTTAAACTTTTTTTAAATTTATTTAATCTCGACTATTCAAATTTGAAATATGTTATTGAATAATTGGTTATGTTAATGTGCAACTAAATAAAAAGAAAAAAAAAACTTTTAGCAAAACAAACAAACAATTTAAATGGTTCTTTTTTCCCTCTAATGTTTCACTAGTTTTTAAATACACTCTGTAGGTACTGCAAGCATTAACACTTGAGTTCAATTTTTAATAAAAATAATTTTCATTATTTTATTTTTGCGAGTTTTATTTTAATGTAAAATACTACTTTTACCTCTTTGGATAAAAACGTTATTTTTACCATGAAATTCTGGAACACCCCGTAAAGTATTTTTCTTAAATTTTATTTTTTTACAGCACTTTACATAATTTGTCTATACCGTGACTTAAAATTTAAAATGTGCCAATGAAGTAGTATAATTTCACTCTAATGTGCAGAAAAATAAAAAAATTATTTTCATACACATCCAGAAATATTAAAAAAAATTATTGTTTGTTTACTTTTATGCACCACTGTGGCTTTATTTGTCTTTAGGACACCCTGTTTTTACTTCAGGCATTTACTATTAGTATGTGTTGAGGTAAAATAGTAAGTCCATTTCCTATTGGGAGAGAGTCGTATTTAAGCAGTAAATTCTGAAACACCCCGTACATATTTTTTCTTAAAATTCACAAAATGTATTATTAAAAATTTTCTTCAAGCTAAAAATATTGATTTGGATATCTCTATTGGCTTACAAGCTATGATTTTTGCAACCAAAAAAGTCAATATGCGCCACTGTACGGCGGTTAAAGCGTTGCGTCAGAATAGTAAAATAATTTTCAAGTGGCGTTAAAAACCCGTTCTGTTTGACAAAGCCTTAATATACTGTATTGTATTGTATTGTAAAAAAGCTTTTGGAAGTATTTGACCAAATAATTACTTTCACTATTAAAGGTTTGAATGAAAGAACAACAACCACTAATTTCATAGGCTGGAATTATAGCTATTTTACAGGCTGCCAGATTTCTTCCATTAATGGTGCTAATTTGATGTATGTTCGATTTATTTGAAATATTGATGCCTGTACTGCGCTCAAACCCTTAAAAAAATACTCTTTCGACCAAAAGATTTCCATGGACTCTTTTGGTTCTTGATTCTCATTGCAAATGAAACGTGCATGTCAAATTTTATTGCTATATCATCATTGGAAGGGGATTTTTTGTCCGGGTCAAACCCTAATTACCCCATACTAAATTTATTTTTAATTAAATTTAAATTAACTTAAATTGAGGCCTAATTTATTTATTCTCCGTTAATTGTAAAACTATTTTCTATGTTACAGTGAAGGACTTGAGAAGATGGAACGCGAGAAGCTAAAACAACTAGAACGTGGTACAAGAGACAAGGATCCATCATCCGCAGGTACACCAGCTGTCGATGAGAGTGATATTAATAATTTTAAGTCTATGGTAAAAAGTAGCATCACGGAAATGGTAAATATCTAGAAACAAATCAATTAAAAAAAAATGTCTCTATCTATTTTACCTGCTAAGGACACATTGATTATTATTATTGTAGTTCTTAGTCCTATCCTCCTGTTTAACTTGTTCGCAACCACAATCGTTTAATTGAGTCTTCCTTATTAAATCAATTGAAAATAAAAATCTAGGAAGGTGAAAGTTCAGGTAATGAAGATGCCAACAATACTGCCGAACCACTTGATTACGACGATGCCGATTCGGTACTAGCACTTCCTGCAAATATTTCAACAAATGATCCATTAGAAAACATCCTCAATTCGGGTAAAACGTATGAAGAAAGAATTGCGGACATGGTAGGTCTCTAAAATGCTGTGTGCAATTCATTCCAATGAACAAATTGTAAGATTCATTGGTTTTTCCGTTTATTTTTTTTTTTCGATTAGATGATTGGTGTACGAAAGACTTTGACGGAACTTCTTCTAGAAGTGACTAATGAAGAAATAGTTATTTTAGCAAATGAAGCAATTCGAAAAAGAAGAGAAAAAGGTAGTTTTTGTTTTCTTGCTTTGATTGATATCTCAAATTTTGTTTTTATTAAAAAAAAAAAAAAAAAAAAAAAAAATGAAAACTAAATTGGTAAAAAAAAATTACAAGAATAGTAAAGAAATAATTTATTGTTCTTTGTTTTGCACATAGGAAATGCAGAACTTGTTAATGCTCTTATAATCTCTTGTTTACTTTTTTAATATCAATAACTATTATGTATATAAAGCTTCATCGGTCCAAGTTATCCGCAAAAGCGCAATACCTTCTATTACCGGCAAATTGGGTAAGTTTAATATTTTCATTAATGTAATGTCATTTTATTGTCTTTAAACATTTTACCAAGTATAAATATAACTATTACGTAGAATTGAAGTCCCTTTTTTTAACTGAAAAATAAAGATTTTGTATAACAAATGCACGAACAAAAAAACAACACATTCTGCATTAATTTATTGCTGATCATTTCGGGGTCAAATGGTCTTTCTTTTTCTTATTTTCTTTTGGTACTACTTGTTAACTGAATTGTTTTTTTCCACTTGGTTTCCATGATTCATAATGAGAGGTAATTTAGTGTAAGTAACATTTTACTTCGTTTTCTTCTGGAAAAATTATCACTTGCTTCTTTACTGGCCAATTTCTTCACAGAGTTCAAACGCCAGAACCAGTCCTAGTCCTAAAGTTAGTACTCAAATCGGTATCAACTCATTTCTTCACGCAAGTACTAGGCCCAACTTCTGTCAATTTGGTACCGAGTACTATACTATAATTTTTTTTTTAATTATACTTCTGACAAAAAACATTCACAACATTCTACGATAAATCTCCATAAAATAATGCAATTAACATGAATATCTAAAATGATGAATAGATACTGATGTGTCGTCAAAGAAAATCGTTTTATGGATTAAAATATGTATGTACATAGAAAGACGTAATGATGGCACCTACAGACCCGTTCATCCGCATTACGTGCTCCCGTAATTCAATGACAAATATTGTTGGCGGCTCGACTAGGATATATTAGTAACTTTGAATAGGTATAAATCCTCAAATAAACGTTGAGTTTTTGTTTTGTTTTCCTTGAAATATTTTTTTTCGCGGATTTCAGCGATCGTAAATCTTTCTTTTAAACATTCCTGCTGTATTTACGTTTCCAAATGTTTTACGAAGGAAACATTCGCATTGAACTTTTTATTCACGATAGCTTCCAATGTCTTAAAAATAGTATACCAATTTTTTTTAAAATTTTATACAGGGTGCCCCAAAAGTCATCACCGTGGTATACAAAAATATGATGTATTTGTTGTTGTATAATGATTGTATGAACTTCTGACTTCTCGGGAAACGTAAAACAGATTAGTTCTGTAATTCTTCCAAATTGTATGGTGTTAAGTCAATATTTTGCGTGATTTTCTAATTCTGTGTTGTAGACTATAAAGAGGAACACGTTCATTTTCATTAAATTGTAAATTGTGTTTTACTGCCACCACTTCCGGTCAAATGACCGAAAGGATAGGTTTTTTCACTACTTTCATTCATAAACCTATGATCAAACGTGGCCTACCAACAATTATTCAGTATTTATTAAGCTCCTTTCATCTTTGAAAAAATCCGTAATTCGATTATTCGCCAAACGATATCGTTTTGACTATAGCTATCTCTATCACATCTGAAGAGACAAATAAGGACAGCAATGGTCGAAAACGATATCTTTCGATCGTTTTATTTTTAGGGAATGAGGCCCCATTAGCCTTTAGCTAATTAAAAAAAATTTGATTTCGTAAGAAAAAAAATGTTTTCTGTTATTTATTGAATATTTTGAAGAATGTTATGCCACTTTAAAATGAGAATTAAAGAGGCCACCTTTTAAGGTAACTTGCCAAAATTTCGTAGTACATTTTTACTTGAGAAATACGTACTATATATCAAGTTATGCATTCGTAAAAAAAAAAGTTGAGATAACAATCGAACATGACATCACTATGATAGAGAATGAGAAAAAAGTGGGTCCGACAATTCTGTCTGTCTGTATGTATCAGAGACCACAGCCTAAACGGATGGGTCGATTTACTTCAAACTTGGTATGTGGGGTATTTTGGAGAATATCCCTAGACCATTTTTTAATTATTTTTTTTGAACAGCAAATAACGGTACCTGTCATATACCGGTTTTAGAATAACTCATTTTTCTCAAAAATAGTTCCTACGATTTTGATTAAAAAAATCATGGTATTTTTTTGGGATAAGGTCTATCTTGTAATGGAAACCATTACCAGGGCAAGTATTGGTTTCGTAAGGTTTTAATCAAAACCAACATTACGATGATGGAGAAGTCCGAAACAGTGGTTTTCATCATGCTGTCCGTCGATCTGTGTGTCTGTGCCACTGTACGTCTGTGCGTCCATCTGTAAACTTCTCCACTGCCCAAACGCGTGGACGGATTTTCTTTAAATTTGGTACAGATGATTTTTACGTAATTTCGATAGTTTTTTTTTTTTTTTGTTTTCGAATATCTAGTCTAAAACTAATACCTCCCATATAACGGTTTTGAGTTATTGGGTTTTTCTCGAAAACGGCTCCAACGATTTTGTGTATGTGCTATGCTCAGTTATGACAGTCAAATTGCATTTTTAGTTAGTTTTCTCAAAAAACTCGAACATCGGACAAACAGCGTTTCCGTTTTTTTCTAATCTTTTTTTTAATTTTTTTTTTTTGTGAATATCTCGTAAGCGGTTAAGCGATTTTAACTAAGACTTTTGTACATATAAACTTAAAGAATCTAATTGAGTTTAAAAAAATAATATATATTAGTTAAAAAACTAAAAAATAAAAAGTTTAAATTATTTTTATTATTTTTACACATATTCCACTTTTCTTGTAAAAATATATAACTCAAGCAGAACCCTATATTTTGTTAATTTCTAATGGGAGCGTATCGAAATCACACTTTTCAAAATCCCGAAAAAAGTCTTAAAATCCCGTCTACTAAAATACTGCATTTTTACAATCCCGACTTCTAAAATCCCGCTTCATCAAAATCTTTATTTATTCGAATCCCGCTTTTTGAAATCCCGCCAATCCCGTTTTTATCCATTTTAATATTTTACAAACTACGAAAAATTAAAAATACTCTACAAAAAAAATTCGTCGGAATGTTTATGATGTCTACTGTGAGCTTAAATTTGCTTTTGTCTACGTAATCACAAAAAAGTAGGAATTATCTCTTGTAATTCAATGACAAATATTGTTGGCGGCTCGACTAGGATATATTAGTAACTTTGAATAGGTATAAATCCTCAAATAAACGTTGAGTTTTTGTTTTGTTTTCCTTGAAATATTTTTTTTCGCGGATTTCAGCGATCGTAAATCTTTCTTTTAAACATTCCTGCTGTATTTACGTTTCCAAATGTTTTACGAAGGAAACATTCGCATTGAACTTTTTATTCACGATAGCTTCCAATGTCTTAAAAATAGTATACCAATTTTTTTTAAAATTTTATACAGGGTATACAGGTAATACCTCCCATATAACGGTTTTGAGTTATTGGGTTTTTCTCGAAAACGGCTCCAACGATTTTGTGTATGTGCTATGCTCAGTTATGACAGTCAAATTGCATTTTTAGTTAGTTTTCTCAAAAAACTCGAACATCGGACAAACAGCGTTTCCGTTTTTTTCTAATCTTTTTTTTAATTTTTTTTTTTTGTGAATATCTCGTAAGCGGTTAAGCGATTTTAACTAAGACTTTTGTACATATAAACTTAAAGAATCTAATTGAGTTTAAAAAAATAATATATATTAGTTAAAAAACTAAAAAATAAAAAGTTTAAATTATTTTTATTATTTTTACACATATTCCACTTTTCTTGTAAAAATATATAACTCAAGCAGAACCCTATATTTTGTTAATTTCTAATGGGAGCGTATCGAAATCACACTTTTCAAAATCCCGAAAAAAGTCTTAAAATCCCGTCTACTAAAATACTGCATTTTTACAATCCCGACTTCTAAAATCCCGCTTCATCAAAATCTTTATTTATTCGAATCCCGCTTTTTGAAATCCCGCCAATCCCGTTTTTATCCATTTTAATATTTTACAAACTACGAAAAATTAAAAATACTCTACAAAAAAAATTCGTCGGAATGTTTATGATGTCTACTGTGAGCTTAAATTTGCTTTTGTCTACGTAATCACAAAAAAGTAGGAATTATCTCTTGTTAACGGTCTTACCGCTATCATTTAGTGCTATGATAATAAATTTGTTTTGACAATTTGAATTTTTGTTATTTGCTTAGCGCTACCATAAATGTATTCCAAACAAATCAGTCATGTTGCTTCCTTTATTTTGATTTTCTTATCCCGCTTTTGCAATCAAAACTAGTTGTTTTTAAATAAAGCAACTAGTTTTGATTGCAAAAGCGGGATTTTCACCAACGGGATTATTAGAGGCGGGATTTCAAAAAGCGGTATTTTAAAAAAGCGAGATTCTTAAAAACGGGATTTCAGAAAGCGGAATTTCAAAACCGGGATTTTCATAAGCGGGATTATAAAAACTGGGATTTCGAACCCAACCCATTTCTAATATTATTAAAATATTTATTTTTATAAACTTTATATAAGAGGCTTTAACGTCTATCGCAACTTTAACCCAAAGAGCAAGTACGTGCGATCCAGTCGTGCATTTTATTTTATCTAAAACTGCATTTACAAATTTTTAATTAAAAAGGCTTATAGTATCTATATCTATAAGAGCAAGTACTTGCGACCCAATCTTGCATTTTATTTTTTTTTACACTACAGTCCATTGCAATAGGGTCATGTAAAAATTTTGAGTACTGAGTTTCCAAGCTACCTTAGCTACAAAAGGAAGTACCTACGTGCGATTCAGTTGTGTATTTTATTGTTTTGTGTAGTTATTAGTTAATTCTAATAACGACTGGATTGGTCAGCCGTTAACTGTAAAAAATATTGCTTAGTTTAAGTTTACTTAATTGTAAAAATTGACTTCAAAGTAAGACAAGCAAAAATTGCCTTGAAATCAAGTCAAGTGGGTTTTTGTTGGCTAATCAGCTGGTTGTATTTGATCAATCATTTTTTATTCTCTGGGCTGTGCATATTCTCTTGCAAATTAGTTTTTTTAGGTGCGATGGAATATAGCTCCAGGGGTCTAGGTTCAAGTCCCAGCCTTTGTCATTTTTTTGTTGAGTACCTACTGCATCTTGCGGAGAATTGATAAATCTTCAAGAGTACCCATTGTCATGGAAAGTGCATCTCTCGATTCTCACTTTAGTCGATCCCCTCTATTTCTGTTGAACTACACATATACATGAATAGCTTGAGAGTGTCAGCCATTAGGTCTTGGGTCTCCTTAAGTTGGTAGGTCCAACAATGTATTTACGAATTTATTTAAAGCTTTTTTAAATATTGAGTATCTGAAAACTGATTTAGAAAAAACCTTGTTTGCAGAAAGAAAAAAAACTTTAATAAAGGAAATAGGATTTTATTTCATGCATTTTAGAGCAGAAAGTAGTATTTTATTTTTTTTTTGTTCAGTAAATTAAGGCAAAGTGTAAAGTGTGGTGTTTTTTCATACCCAGAGATACCCGTAATGAGATAGGAATCTTTCGTACGTTTTACCTCCCAAAACCTTTTTGTTAAGAAGTTTCCTACCGTCTTATGTGTATCTCAGGTCATTACTTAAGTTGAATAATTTTTTTGACCAAATTTACGTTCAAGGCATGCGAAGATTAAGTGTCTTGAACGTGCACCCAGTGTCTGACTGGATAACTGTCCAAGTATATTCTTGAAAAATCAAACATATACAATTGTTTTTTATTTTTTGTTCCGAAAAGTTACAAGTCAAAGCTAAATAGGTTTTATTCAATTTCTTGCACATTTTCCCTTACCTTTCATATTTACTTAATAATTTTACATTCGAAGATGTGAAATTCTCGTATGATAATTTTTGTTTTCTAAATAAAACAAAATCCATATTGAAAATATATTTGAGTCTCATTAGTTTTATCTATACCTACCTACACCTCAAATGCTTTCTACACAAAATGTAAATACAATAATTGCATTCCTCTAGTTACCTCTAACGTCAATAAGCCAATCAAAAATATTCATAAACAAAAAAAAAAAGAATTAGTGCAATAATAACTTTTAGGTCTAGAAGCATATGCTGACAGCGATAGTGATAATAGCGCATCTGACAACGATACAACCAACGATGAAAGCAAACGTTCTGATGACGATTATGACTCTGAGGAGGAGATAAAGGTTATTTATTTTGAAACATTATTTTAGTTGCTGTGTAACTTTTCCTCTTTTTTTCTTTCTAGGCCAACATACGAATTTGTCAACGTGCTTTCTTGAGAACCATTGAAGAAATTGAAGATAAAATCGAAGCATCTGAAGTGCGGGATGATCTTCTTTTGAAAGAACATCGAAAGGACGAAATCAAAAAAGAAGTCCCTTCGGCTCAATCCACAATGAGTCCAGTGCAGCAAAAAATAAAACGGTTTGATAAGGATATCGGTGAGCCACTACATCCTGATAAAAAATCAAATTCAAACGGTGCGTTTTTATTTATTAAAATGAACAAAACAGAAAAAAAATAATGCTTTGTATCGCATTTAAATTTAAAAAAAAAAAAAAAAAGGAATCCGCTTTGCAATCGCCTTTAGATTGTCCATCGACCTATTGCAACCAATTATCCTATTGTTCCTTACAGCTGAACTGTGCTAATAGATACTTTTCTGTTTTTTTCTTTGTGGTTGGTTATTTTTTTCAGGTAAACGTAGAAAAGAACGCACATCCCGATTTAGTGATAATAAGGACTCTAGAAATCGCAATATGGGAACGAGTTTTTATCAACCACCAGCATTGGGTTCCGGAAGTTTGCCTTCTCAATCAATGCCAGGAGCTATACCGGTGCTTCCGGTATCGAACTTAACGGGGGGAGAATTCAAATCACGTACAGGAAACTCATCAATGGCTTCCCCTCCAGAAAATGAAAAACGCTCTGGCAGCAGCAGCACGCATAAATCATCAAAGCAATCAAGTGCATCTGCATCAGCCCACAATCGTCATCACAGTGATTCATCTACATCATCTTCAGATTCTTCGTCGAGCAGCACAAGCACTTCGCATAGTAGGCGCTCCAAATACAGTGATTCGCGTCGCAAACGATCCTCAAGGGAACGATCGCAGCGATCTAGTCACAAGAGCTCTCATAGGAGTAGCTCCCACAGGAGTAGCTCGCACCGTAGTAGTCGCAGAAGAGATTCGTCAGACTCGAATGGTGATGATCGCTATAACAGTAAACGATCCTCACATCGTCGCCAACATAAAAGCCACTCCTCCTCAAAGTATTCACGAAGAAATGATCGTCGTCGGTCTGACTCGAGATCTTCTCGTTCACAAACGAGATCAAGATCACGGTCCAGATCTACAACGTACAGCTCAAGTCGAAGGGGTGATCGATGCTAGGAGCAAATTTATTATACAAAAATATATAAACATTTTTTTTCAGGATCTTTTGAATGCATACAATCTTTTATTGTAGTAGATTGTACCTACAGAGCTAAAAAAATGAGAAATGATGTTTCAAAAAAAATAAGAAAATATAAAAAAAAAATATTCTTCCACACGCCTCATCATTCATCCTCTTCCTCCTTCATTCCTATTGTTGAGTCATATTATATTTAAAAAAAAAAAAAACTAAGAAAAATCAAAAATGATACGAGTTCAATTTTTTCTAGCCTTGATAAAATAACATTTATTTGCTCGTACTTTCTTTCAAACTAAGCTTTTAGAACCCTTAACTTTATTTAATCTGAAATATATTTTCAAAGAAAAATTTTGCTTACTTGTTTATTTTGTGTGAAAAGGAGAAAAAACTATTTAAATAATGGGACGGCAATGAAGATGTGTGGAATACATCCAGGGTTATCAAAACCGGGAGCCCTTATAGTCGGGGAGGTGACCTTAGTTTCTAAGGTATTTATATGATGGCCAAACCCCAAATGAGAGTCGTTGGGACTTTTAGGGAATGAGTAAGGGTATTGATACCAACAATTCCCACTAATAAAAATGATGTAAGGTATTTCGGGGCTCTGTTTTGTTTTATTGCCCTCTGAGTATATGATTTTCTTTTTAATTAGGCTTAGTGGAGTAACTATACAATTTTCGCAAAAGTTAACTTAAATCAGAAAAAAATATCGGAAAAGAACGGCAGGCGTTCAGGTTCAATACAAAATTAAGGTATAGTCAAAAAAACTTTCTTTTGTTTACGTTTTGAATCAAGTTATTCTAATGAAAGAAAAAATAAAACTCAGAATTTTGAAAAAAAAAATTCAATCATAATTTTAAGCTGATTTTTTTTTGAAAATTTTACGTTATTAAAAATAATTTTTTCTTCCAAAATTTGTTTATTTCACAAAATTTTTTGATAAAAAACATCCAATGTTCCGAGATAATGCCTTATTTTCAACTTTAGTTAGGTACTCCACTAGCTTGAAATGTCTTTTTTCATGTTTTTAAGTATACTATTATATACATATATTTGTTGTACTACATTTTCAATACGAACGCGGTAACACATTTTTTTACTTTCGAATCAATTGAGATGGAAGATTTATCAAAGAACAGGAGGGTGATGCACGTTGCGTTCAACGACCAGGCTTGTAAAAGAATGCAATCTTTTGTGAATTCAGACTTTCAAAATCATTTATTGAATTCAATAAAAAGATTGCAATCATTGAATTCACTAATCACTTTGAGACTTAGAGGCATATTCATCAAGCGCTCATATCTGAGTTATCGGAGTCAGCGCTGTCAACTTTAGGAGTGGGCGAGACCACTAATAGGTCACTGATATTCCTCCTCTGAAAACTCCGATATGAGCGGTCATAACATATGAGTGCGTGGTGAATACCAGTCTTAGACTTCAAATTATGCAATCACCATTTATTTTTCACTTAAAAGATTGCAATCATTTTTGTACCCATTCATTTAACAGTCGTCAATTGAATGCAATCTTTTGGGAATGCATGCAGTCTGCATTCTTTTGCAGTCTTTGCATTCTTTTGCAGTCTTTACATTCTTTTGAAGTCTTGGCATTCTTTTGCAGTCTTTTCAAATTATGTGCACTTTTTTGAAGTCTTTGCATTGTTTTGCAGTTTTTTGTTTTTCCAAAATGGGTCCCTTTAAAAACAATAAGTATTTTGTATTGGTAATATTGTTATAAAACAATTTTGTAAAATTTAGTTTGGTGCTAAAAAATGTTTCTTTTTTCGGGAAAAAACATTGATTTTTACTACAAAGAAAGCTTGTAAAGTGTTTATTGACATAATATTGTTAAATTGGGTATTTTTTTGCATTAGGTCATCATTTCTGCGTTTGCTTGTGGAATTCAAAAAAAATTCTGTGTGGTAAGCATAAGAAACAAATTATGGGAGAAAAAAATATTTTCAATTAGGGTGTTGGAAATTTTTTTTTTACACTTTACGAAATAATTTGATTTTAATCACAGAAAAAGTTTGTAAAGCGTATTTTTTGAAATGATAATTTTAAATTGAATATTTTGCATTAGGGTGGCTCAATAATAAGAAATAATTCTTGGATAAAAACTGTTGGATAAAATATTGCAATTTCTTATGAAATTGACACCTAAATAGGTGTCAGCTGAAAAAGTAAAAAAATATGACAGCCACTTTTGACAAATTTCTTGAATTTGACTGTCAACTATCAAAAATCAGCTTACATGATTCCACCCCGGTTAATATTTGAAACAAATTATCAAAAAAATTTTTTGTGTTTTTTGCACTTTCCGAAAAAGGATTTTAATTTCACATAAAATTTGTGAAGTGTGTTTTCTTACATAAAAATGCTAAATTGATTATTTTTGCATCAATAAAAACCTAATTTCTACATTAACTGATAGAAAATATTTTTTACTACGATAGTTTTCATTTCAAAGATTAACCAAAAAAAAGAAGTCACTGCACTTCAGTTGGTTAATCTTGAAAGTGGCCATTATCACCGCCATTGTTTTCTGTTTAGATTCTAGCAATCCATTACAATAAATTGCCACATGGTATAAAAAAAAAACAATTTTTGTAAAAAATTGTAGGATTGAAAATATTGTACACAACTAGTAGGGATACTAAATTCAATTTTATTAAAAAAAAATATTTGTCTGTTTCACATGTATTAACAACATTTTAACAAGCTTCAAAATATTCCTTTCCATCAGGTTATTGCATATTGAGTTTCTTGTCCTTGCCCAAATCTAATGCAGCCATGGTCTTTTAAGAAAAATCTTTAAGTACTCGCTTGCTCAAAGGGTTTCTATGGGTACGAGTTGGATTTGTTACGCGAATCTTCAGAAAACGATCTGTTCGCTCTTCTTCAAAGTGAGATTCAGATCTTTGATGGTTCCTTAACAACGTTCCATTGAAGAATCTTTGGCGGCACACGCCACACTCATACGGCTTCTCACCGGTATGACGACGAATGTGTAAGTTTAAGTCGTTTCTCTGAGCGAATGCCTTATCGCATTGATTGCATTTATACGGACGTTCTCCAGTATGTACACGAATATGTCGAGACAGTTTATTTCGTCTCGAGAAAGCTTTACCACAAATTGTACAGGCGTGAGGCTTCTCACCAGTATGAGAGCGTTTGTGTAGTTTTAGATCTTCTTGCCTAACAAATGCTTTTTCGCAAATGTCACATTTGTAGGGCTTTTCACCAGTATGACGACGAATGTGTATGCTCAAACTTGTTTGGGGAAAATAATCCCCACAGTAAGGGCATATGCTTAACTTGCACTGCTTTTTCACCATAAATCCTTCTTTGTGTCTTTTTAAATGCCTCAATAGGTTTTTTTTACTGTATAATACGCGACTACATTCGGGACATTTGAGTGATTCTATGTCATTGGGTTTTTCTGATTTGGGTTTTTGTATTTTTTTTTGTCGTACTTTTGGAAGTGAAGTTACTTCAGCGTCTGAGCCATGATTCGAATCACTCACACTGAAATTAATTGATATCCAAAATAATCAATTAGATTTATTGAAAAAAATATAGACGACATACTTGCTGTTTTCACCTGATTCTTCCTGCACCTTTCCAAAAGACCTATCGGACTTAATTGAGTCGTCATCTGCAATGTCATCTAGGATTTCAAGTATTCCTGTAATTACATTTTTATTATGATAGTAAGATTTAAATGGTTGAAAAATAAGTTAATGGGAAAAAATTCAAATTCGCTTCTCGATTTCAAAACAGAATCCACTCAGAAACACTAATACCTAAACACTCAAACGTCAAACCAGAATTGAGTCGAAGCAATTTTACTGTTCCACTCGATTTCACAATGAGTGGATTCTTGAGTAAAACTAATCAAAAACGAAACTTTTGTATGAAAAATCGTTGAAATCGGGTAAGTGGTTTGTCATACAGCCAGTAATGAAAAAAAAAAACGTTCTATTGCAGGAACCGTTAAGTAAGACATTTTTGGAAACGTATGTTTTCAAAACAATAAAAGAGGCTGGGTGTTGTGAAGGTTTTGCTAAGTTACATCCATTCACTGCTATGTAATATGAATTTGAAAAAGAAAAACGGACTATTTTTCTCTCCTTGGGAAAAATGTATCCATGGTAAATATTATTATATTATAAATGCTTTTAATTCTTTATTCTTATTGTATTAATAACATTTTCACCAAATTTAAAAAATATATAAATTTTTGACATGGTGCTGCAGTACCATTTCCAAATATTTCTTTCACCTTAGAAAAAAACACCCTTTAGGAGTGATTAGGAAAACGCATCACGGAAAGTTGAAACTGTATGAAATTGAATATTTTCTCCTGATGGTCGTTTATAGCGATCAGGAAAAGGAGCCAGCCTTCCTCTTTTTCCTGATTGAAATGGACACGAAAAAAGTTTTTCGTATGCAATCCTGTCAGTGGAACAAAGGAAATTGAAAGCAAATAATTGGCCGCCTTCACATTCGTATAGGATAGCCTTTCCAAGATAGCTTCGCTACCAGTATATTTGCGAATCTTTAACAGTCATTTGTTGTTAGTTAACATAGGATTACAACAACAGAAAGGTATCTGGATAGCTTTAGATTTTTATGTGAACGCGGGCATTGGAAACGA
This sequence comes from Meliscaeva auricollis, assembly GCA_948107695.1. NCBI lineage: Eukaryota > Metazoa > Arthropoda > Insecta > Diptera > Syrphidae > Meliscaeva > Meliscaeva auricollis. The sequence goes on from OX403616.1 coordinate 41,550,593, forward strand.
TTTGTTCCATTTTGTTTGAAATGTCAGTTAGCTGGCACGAAAAATAAACTTGCGTCAGTAAAGTAAAGAAATACACTTTTTTGCAATAAATATTCATTCCATAGTTAAATTTATTAGCACAAAAAATTCTTTTGGTTATTTGTCATAGATTATTGTAGTAATTGTGTTTCAAATTGATTGAAAACTACCTAAAAAATCCAATATAATATTTTTCCTAATCGCTAGAACCGGCCCACGTCGTTTTAACTAAAACAACATCGTCTAGTAGCGACGATTGCCGTTGAATTTAAAATCTAACTTCATAGTTCTCTCCGTTCTTCACATTTCTCAACATTGCAACTATAATTGATTAGCTGAAACGTAAATTGTCGCTTTTAGAGCGAGTTGGCGTGTTAGTTTAAACGAGGTGAATATTATTACCCGTTCTTATTTGATAAAAATCGACTGTTTTAAACAATTTTCGTATTTTTTTTTTAATATTAAAAAAAAAACTAACTACTGATTTTTTTTGCATCCTTATCTGATTTTTATTAAGTCATAAGGTTTAAAATAAAATTAGTACCAAGTCAATATAATTATTTGTTCTTAATATATTTGAGACGAAAGCCATTTTTCAACTATTTTTTCAAATTACAGTATGTAATATAAAAACTGCTTGTTAAATACCTAAATTAGTTCTCTAGATACGGTGAACGAAAAAAGCGTCATGCATGTACATACATACACAGACACACACACACACACACACATGGATTCAAACTCGAGACCTCAAAACTTCGAGAAATGTCAACATTTTCGGCAAATCGCACCAATCAAAATAACTTTCGAAAGGGAAGTTAATAACATGATTTGTATCATCAAAATCGTAGCTTCCGTTGATTTTCATAAAAAAAAAATAATTCCAAAAACACTTTTATCGATTCATTTGTTTAGACACACAAAGACAGACTGACGAGTTTTCGGACTTAGTTTTTATTATTCATCAAATAATAATAATGACTTATGAGTGGTCTCAAACACTCTTATTTGTTGCAAACTATGACCCTTAAAAATCGTAGAAAACTTAACGCTCTTCGAAAGAATATTTGCCGCTCTTACGGATGCCTCGCAAGTGCCGAATATTTTACGTTTTAATCAAATCATCTTGGTTTTAGTCTCTTTGCATTTAGGATTAACTTTGAAATCATATACCATATCTATTGAAACCCCATTTGACTGGAGGAAACAAAAAGTAATATACAAAATTATCCAAGTATATCGAACTTATAATTCTTTCATGTACATCATTCATATTTTTTTTTATAAGAAGTATACAAAACTAACTTTATAAGTAACTCAAATCATTTTAAATAGCTAAGTCAGGCATTATACGGTAACGCTCGTGACTCTTTTAGAAAATCAATGAGTGCGAAAGCCATGTAACGAGTAAAATCGACTATGCATCTCTGGGGTCTAATTTTCGCATACTAAAAAGAGTGAACGTAAACGTATTTGGTATTTGCCTCTCTCTATCTTTTTGTACAGATTTATAGCGACAGTAATAGCCAATACGTATACGTTCGTTTGTTTTTGAATGCGCCGATTTGAAGCCATACTTCCAAAAACTTCTGAACCTCTATATTATAACTTTTAATTTTAGTGCAGGTGATTCTTGTACTTTTCTGATACCCGTATTTCGATCCGAACGAGATGGATTTGTCACACGAATCTTTATGAATCGATCCTGTTGATCTTCCTCAAAATGCGCCATAGATTTCTGATGATTCCTCAAAAACGTCCTAGTAATGAAACTATCACCACAAATTTCGCACATATATGGTTTGTGACCAGTGTGACGGCGAATATGTAAACTTATGCTAAAACAGGATGCTATTACGATGACAAACAACAGATGAACCAATATCTCTACTTGTCTAAAGACTAAACAGATCTGGCCAGTACTAGATCCGAAGCGTTCTAAGTGCTTGTTGTCTCTAAGCAGACTGCATATTAGCTCCACAATAGGTGTCATCACTGGACACTGCATGATAGGTATACGCGCCAGAAGACTAGGGGTCTTCTCTTACGCAGAAGTTGCATGGACGAGGAGGAAGAAGCAACAATCGAACACCTTCTCTGTTCATGTCCCGCTCTATCCCAACGACGCTCTATTCACTTAGGTGAATATTTCTTTGAAGATATAAGCGACTTCAATAAAACTGACATTCACAGTCTCCATCGGTTTATTAAAAGCTCCAACTGGTTTAATTAAAGGAACTTCCTTTACTTTTTATGTGGTATCACAATGGGCCTATTATTGGCCTAGGTGTGTCAGTAGTTTTCCTGACAGCCACCTTAACCTAACCTAACCTAACGGCGAATATGCAGATTTAATTCATTTCGTTGGGTAAATGCCTTTTCGCATTGGTTGCATTTGTATGGACGTTCACCAGTATGCACCAATTTGTGTCGGGAAAGTTTGTTCTTCTGAGCGAAAGCTTTGCCACAAGTCGAACACACATGTGGTTTCTCACCAGTGTGCATTCTTTTATGTCGTTTAAGATCGTGCAATTCAACAAAAGCACTTTCGCACATATCGCATTTGTAGGGTTTTTCTCCAGGATGTCGACGGATGTGTAAGGTAATGCTTGATAGAGCATATCTATCCCCGCAGTAAGGGCAAATACCATGTTTATCCTTAACTTTTTGAAATGGCAGCTTTAAGTGACCAGGTTTATCGTTATTCAAATTTTCTTTGCATGTCATTGTTTCGTTATCATTAGGTTTTTTGGATTTAGCTATCTTTTTTGTTTTTTTCTGTACTTTTTTCTGATGCAATTTTTGTTTCGGTTCTGGACTTGGACTGAAAAAAGGTAAAGTTGAATAGAAAGTGTACAAATGGATCGTCCTACCTTTCTAAAATGTCTTCTTCACATTCTTCCTGCATTTCTGGAAATGACGTTTCGCAAGTGTTGTCAACATTCTCTTCAGTTTTTATTTTTTCTATAACTATAATTTTTACGAACTGAGTAATTTGTAAAAATAAATTATTACGTTAAATAGAAGTTAAAATAAACCAAATTAACAAGTTTTTCGTCATTCAACTATAATAACTTCATACATTTAACGTTTGGTTGGCGGCTGCAGAAACAGCGAGAAGATTTAAAGCCAGAATAGGCAAGCCTCGCAGTTCACAAACAACCTCACAAGGTGAGATGAACTTAACGTGAGTAATTGCCCAAGTACAGATGGAAAAAAATCTTAATATTTATCTACAATTAATTTTGTTTTTGACAGAACTTCTCGTTTTCGTTAAATTACGATTACGTTTTACGATAATCGTTTTTGAAAAACGATACTCCTATTCTTTTACGACTGCTACGTATTTGTGTTTGGTTTTTGTAGTTGAAGAAAGAAAAATATGGATAAATGCATAATTCATACATTCATAATTCATGATCGGTTTAAGTCTAAAGACTATCGTTTTCTTTGATTATCTTTTTTTTGCCTATCGTTCCGTCATTCGTAATACAAGCCTGAAGAAATTCTTTGAACTGAAATTTGCAGGAAGGAAAATGATTGATTCTCTAAAGAGTTCTCTGTTTTGTCGAAAGCTGGGGAGGTCATTCCGTAAGTCGATTATCGCCAAACGATATCGTCTCGACGATGGCGTTGATTTCCGTAACTCTCAAAATCACTATCGTCTTGACGATATTGTTTCGACGATTGAAAATTTGCTGTCCATAACTCGATAATCACTATAGCGTCATCGTCAATATGGTTGTATTAGCACGATTGCTCGCATGTGTTTTGAATTTAAATGTTCTCAAAAAGATAAAACTAAACATTTTTAGGGATTGTTTATTAAAGTAAATTCTATTAAAAAATACAGACAATTTGAATGCGTAACAATCACAAAAATATTTATTTAATTCAACATGCATTTTGTAATTTTTTTAATGTTCACAAAAAGAACTATGCAAATTGTCATTTTTGATAACCCTATGAGATTTCAACCACAGTTTGAGTGTTTCGCTCTAAAAAACCAGACGATAGTGATAGAGTAGACCAAATCTGCGACGATCACGTTCACGGCTATCGGTTCTACGATTATCGTTTTGAAAATTACGGAATGACCCCCGTTTTTTGTTTTGTTGCAATAAGCTTAACAATTTTAGCGTATGTAGGATTTGTGTGAAAAAAGTGGAAATATTTCTATTTTGGGAGAAACCCGAACTGACCTAATATTAACGAAGTTAAAATGCTTTAAGCCGCATTTTCACTCAATCGGGGTTATCATGGATTCCATTCGTATCCGTAGATTTGTAACCAATCCAAAATATGGTGGTTTTGAACATAACTTTCAAGGAGTAGGTGCAATCGAGAAGAATTAAGGCTTGCCCCAACCAAAGTGCGACAGTGCGACACGAAAACGCCAAAATTTATTTACACAGCAACTATGAGAGAGCGTAAAACGTTTTTATATAAAAATCGTGTCGCACATGTCGTGACGCACTGTCGCACTTTGGTTTGGGCAAGCCTTTCATAGCGAATTCAATGATTTGGCATTATGAATAACGAGTGATTCTTTAAAATTAAGTCATGAAATTAAAATTAAAATTTATCATGAAATTAAGTAGGCTGTCAAAACTCTAGCAAATTTTACTATCGTTGTATTACAAATAGCGAACGTTCGCTAATTTAAAAGCTCGCATCTAAAAACGAAATTTCAAAAATTTTCCGTTTTCGGATAGTCGATTTTTGAAAACGAAATGGATTGAAACTTTTTAAAAATCCAAAAAACAAATTTTGAAAAATTTTGTAACAAAATAATTTGAAAACCGCTAACAAACTTTTGTGTAAAAATATTCATCGAAATCCGTTGGGTCGTTTTCGACAAAATCAGAAAAAACGAAAAACCAGTCTATGGGTACCTCCTGTAATTAACCGATGAAGAAAGCAGAAGTACGGCCTTTATGATTGTTGTTGATTTCATACACAAATTTTAATCAAAATCGTGAGAGTCGGTTTTTGAAAAAATAAGTTTTTCTATTTTCGTCATATGGCTGGTACCATTAATATTGTTAAAAACAAAAAAAAATAAAGTCCCCTCTGGAGAATCACTCAAAACCCTTAACTACCAGTTTGAATAAAATTGCTTCAGCGTTTTAGGCTTCAGATATGGACACAACAGACAGACAGAATTGCCGGCCCCATGTTTGATTGTTATCTCGAGTTAATTTTTTTACGAATCCTAAACTTGCCCTAAACTACCTACACATAAATCGCAAGTAAAAATAGGGGCTCTATCTTTTTTGAAATCATTTGAAATCTCTTTGCCGAATCCCTATTATACCAGGAGAGCCCGGCTCTCATGGAAATTCAATAAAGAAAAGCAAAAAATTTTAAAGAAAAAAATGTTTTATAGTTTCAAATTGTCCCAAAGCATTTATCCCAACTTATTTTACTGGAGGTAAAAAGGAAAGGTAATTCTCTGTAATTTATTCTTGTTGATTTGTTTGTAAGATTTTTACTGACTGAGTTTCGAATTCTCATGAAAACACGGCTAATGAATCAAAATTAGCCCAGTATATTGAACACATTTTTTATTCATATATTTTCTTTTAAAAATTCTAAACGTCTACTTTTTTTTATTTAAGTGCAGGTGGTGTTATACACTAGGTACTTTTCTGGTACCTGTATTTCGATACGAACGAGATGGATTGGTCACACGAATTTTTATGAATCGATCCTTTTGATCTTCCTCAAAATGCGACATCGATTTCTGATGATTCCTCAAAAACGTCCCAGTAATGAAACTCTCACCACATATTCCGCACATGTATGGTTTGTGACCAGTGTGACGGCGAATATGCAGATTTAATTCATTTCGTTGGGTAAATGCCTTTTCGCATTGGTCGCATTTGTATGGACGTTCACCAGTATGAACCAATTTGTGTCGGGACAGTTTGCTTTGCTGAGCGAAAGCTTTCCCACAAGTCGGGCACACATGCGGTCTCTCACCAGTGTGCATCCGTTTATGGCGTTTCAGATCGTGCAATTCAACAAACGCCTTTTCACACATATCGCATTTGTAGGGTTTTTCTCCAGTGTGTCGACGGATGTGTAAGGACAAGCTTGATAAAGCATATCTGTCGCCACAGTAAGGGCAAATTCCATACTGTTTTTTCTTTTCTTTTGTTATTTCGACAGTTGTTTTGCTGTCCTTAAGTTTTTTGAATGGGCGACTTAGGCGATCAGGCTTATCCATCTTCAAATTTTCTTCGCATGTCAATGTTTGAGTTTCTTTAGGTTTTTCGGTTTCAGCTTTCTTTGGTGTTTTCTTTTTCTGACCTTTATGCTGTTTGGGTTCTTGTTTCGGTTCTGCATTTGTATAATCTTGACTGCAAAAAGTAAAATTGTATGGTTAATAATTAAAACTCACAAATTAATGGATGGACAAACCTTTCTAAAATTTCATCTTCAAATTCTTCATGAATTTCTGGAAATGATGGTTCTACCGTAAGCCAAGTGTTGTCAACATTCTCTTCAAAGTTTTTTATTTTTTCTGTAACTACAATTTTCACAAAACTGAGTAATTGGTAAAAATATTATTACGTTAAATAATAATAATAAAACTAAGCACCAAATATTATTTAAATTGATTTAGTGCACTTATAACTTTAGAAACACCTTAAATGCTATTTTTAAATTACTAAATATTCATGAAGTATATTTATTGGAACGGGTGTGTCACGCTCTTATATTTGTACAACTCATTCAACTCATTAAAACATTTTTTTCTTTAATAAATTTTACATTTCATGGCGGTTAATTTTTATTTATAAAAAAGTGCCGTTCTTTTTCTATAAAAGCCAATTAGAATTTTACTTATCCTTTTCTCTTCGAGATATCGGAATACATTTTATATAACATATTGCAGTGTTTTCGTAATTCGGTCAAATGTTATTCGGGCAAACGTAAATCGGTCAAACGTAGCCTACCCGCAAGAATTCTCAGAGTCGAATGAATCAGATAATTTTTGGCCCTCACTAAAGCTGAATAAAATGGGAAAAAATTGATACGATTTGAGGGGAACAAAATTTGATTTCTTGAAAAGTTGAAGGGACTTTTCTATAAAAAAAATCTCTCAGCATTGAGTGTCGAGTTCCTTTCAAAAAAAAAAATGGTTAAGATCGTTTTGAATATCCCTATTTAGAATGATTTGAAGAAATCTGCACACGCTCTAAGAAGATTTGACATTTTTCAAACGTCAAGATGGGTTCTATTGGGCGCATTCAATAATACAGTGACTTCGTAAAATGTCACATACATTTTGTAAAAAAGAATTAAAATAAATTAAAAGAATTTGTGTGTGCTTAAATTTAAACATTTTATTTTAATTTTATGCTGATAATTTTTAATGAGGACTAGCACTGAAAAAAACGATATTTTTTCTACGAAATGATTTTGTATTAATTATTTCACGTTTGTGTATAAACTGTCCAAATGCACACATACAATCAATTGTGTTTCATATTCCTTTAGAACAATAAAAAGCGATATTAATTTTGAAAGGAATTCGGGAATATTGCCATTTGAGTTCGAAATTCAGCATGTATTTTTTTTTTTTAAGAGGCAATGCTTTTTCCGATTCCATTCGGATTTATTGAATGCTTTTTATGGGTTTTCGTAATGGAATAATCGGGTATTTTCCACGATGAAATTTGTGATAGGCCTAATTATATTATACATTTGAACTACAAGAGCAAGTATACATACTACTCTGGCCGAGCATTTTATTTACTTTTACAAAGAAGTATTACTCATAAAAACTTATCAAAAACTTTAAAATTGAATATGAATTAGAGTGATTGTTCACATGAACCTGTACGTATGTAAGCATTTTGGAAAATGTGCCAATTTTCTGAAAGTTATAAGTTATAAAAAAAAAATTGTATATACAAACAAATTGTTACACAGTGTAATTTTTGTTGATGTATGTATTTACAAGAACTAATTCTATCCAAATAACAGGGTTTTCTTAAATTAAGGTTGTCCGAGTAGTAAATAGTAGAGTATTCGCTCTACATGACAGGATATTTTTAAACATCTAGACCCTTTTTTTCAGTTCGAGATAATACTGGTTTTGGTGTTAACCCCGAGTTTACTCCTCAATCAAACTTAATAACGTAGTTTAGTCAACTTTAGTGAAATATTTTGAAAATAAAGTGAGACTTAAGAATAATTTACACGACCGACAATCTGCCATTAATTTCATCAAAAAATTTTCGACCACTCACACGAAGGACTAAAAAATAGTAGCAATTTTGTATTCGACAACGAATGAATGATTTCAACTCAAAGATAAAGTTAATCCAACCAAAAAAAAAATAATGATTTTCTGACTAACCCCGGGGTTATCTCAAAATTAACTCAACACTGAAAAACTGGTCCTTGATGAATTAAAACTAAGCACTTCAAAGTTCTGGTTCCACTGGGTCTATAACTATAGCAGGTACAACTGGTATTTGCTGTTGCTTTGCCAACGGATTCGCTCTGTACGACCGCCTAGGATTGGTTACACGAATTTTCTCAAATCGATCTCGTCGTTCTTCTTCGTAATGATCTGCTATTTTACGGTGATTTTTTAAGTTTGTCCCATTTATGAAGCATTCACCACACAAACCACATTGATAAGGTTTTTCGCCAGTATGCCGACGTATATGAAGATTTAAGTCGTTCCGCTGCGCGAATCCTCTGTCACATTGTGTGCACTTGTATGGACGTTCGCCTGTATGCACTCGAATGTGTCGAACAAGCTGATTGGCTCGTGAAAAAGCCTTGCCGCAAGTTAGGCATATATGAGGCTTCTCACCAGTGTGACAGCGTTTGTGCACAATGAGATCTTGTTTTCGGACATATCGCATATCACACTCATCACAACCAAATGGCTTTTCACCAGTGTGTCGCCGTATATGCACGGGTAAACTTTTTGTAGGAAAATTATCACCACAATGTGGACATATTCCAAATTTTTCTGGAGGCTTTCTGACACCCTCTGCAAGTTCTTTGTGTGCTCTCATATGCTTGTCCAGATTCTTTTTACGAGCATACGTTCGCCCACATTCATTGCACGCATAATTATTGTGTGAATCGGATTCGTACTTTTCTTCAATTTCCTCAATTTTTTCAAATTCCTCAAGTTTTTCAATTTTCTCAATTTGTGTTCTTGGTTTTTCTTCTGCAGACTGACTTTCTGTAAGCAATTCCGTCTCACTTTCGCTGTAAGAGAAATACGTAAATAAAATTTATTATTCTTCATGTCAAGGTTTTATTATAAAATGTTTACTTGTCCATATCATTTAATTCAAGCATTTCTGCAGGGAATGAACCGCTTGTTTTAACAGACAGGTTGTCGTCAGCTTCGTTGGTTGCGTTGTTTTCGGTGGTATCTGAAAATAAAATTGGTATGTAATTTAATTTTTTTTTAAATGGAACAAATGTGTATTTGCCTGTTTAGAAAGATGAAAGAGTAAACTAGGAAGTGTTAATCCTCAGTTTTAGCGCCGACTTCCATTGATAAGTTTTACTCCTATTTCCTTTTTTACTTGCGATATAGGTACTGTAGGGCAAGTTTTTTTTTTAATATTTTTGTTTGCGTTTTTGGGTAACATTTATTTAAAAAAAAAATTACACGAAATGAAAGAATTCACGTCCTTTATCACATAAAGTTGGATATAACAATTTGATACTGTTTGAAAAAAAATTCACGATGTTTCCTATATGTAGTTAAAGTTGCTTGGAATGAATTTTTATTATCAAACAATTTAAAATCCTTGGTGAGCTTCTTTATATTATTTTATTTTGTATAAAGTGGTCATGATCGAAACTCAAAATCGTGGAAGCAGATGTCATGACCACTCAAATTTAGAAACTTATTGGGCCTTCGCACACTGGGGTAATTGAACGTAAAACGAAGCTTGTCAGCGAATAAAATGAATGAATGAACATTTTGCTTGTTTCATTCCATTTCATTGTATCACAAGCTTCGTTTTACCCCGGTTCAATTACCCCAGTGTACGATGGCCCATTAAGCTTAACTGAAATAAAGGCAAGGGTTTCTGACTTTCACTCAAGTACTAGGCTCAACTTCTGTCAATTCGGTGCCGAGTATTAGTTAGGACTCGGTGCCTATTCCGATCCTCAAAATCAGCTAGTACCTGGTTATTATACCAATCGTTAGTACTCAAATCAAATTGGTGCAGGATGTTAGTTAGGACGCGGTTTTAGCTGAATCATCGAAATCGTCAGACTAGCCACGCTATTACCTAAATCAGAGCAATTTATTTCATTTTTATCGTGAAATATTCATCAATTTGCAAAGTGGCTTGCTTGTTTTTTATGCTTTTTGTACAACTACCAGAAAATCAATATTGTTTGTGGTAAGTAAGAATCAATTCGTTCAGGAAGTCTTGCAGGGTGAAGGCTGAATGCAATCTGTCTGAGACTTACATATATTTGAAATCAGGAAAAAGTAGACTCTTTTGGTATGACCACCATATGATTATTACAAAATGGCCGGGTTCATGAACATTCATTTCATTTCAGTTGAGAGGCTCAGATTTGTCAAATGACACAAGAAGTTAGGTGACTTTCAATTACGTTTACTAACATTTAGTTACGATTTTCAGCTGGGAATTTCTAATCTGAAAATTGAGTTGAGTATGCATGTGGTAGTGCAAAGAAAACAACAAATGTACTGTACGTTCGAACTGAACTTTGTTTTTGATGTGTTTTTAATAATTTCGTGTTTGAAATTGTTTTAGTTCAGTTTACAAAATGTAATTCATAATCAAAAATTATATAAGCAAAAGTTCGTTTTTTATTCTCCGTGTGTGTAGGTTCATAAATGGATAAACAAAATAAAAAAGACACAATCAATAGATTTATTTTGTATAGCTTTGAAAAATAAATGATCTATTTCAAACACAGTACAATGTAAATGCAAAAAAGTAGTTTCTTTATAATAGCTCTTTTGAAATTTTTTCGACCATTAAAGGAAAGATTTTTAGGAAGTTTTTTGTAAAAGAAATGCATGCATACTTTAAGGGCGTCTGGCATGGTGAAGGCTGAAAACAAAACGTAGCAATAATTGATTTTCCGCAAATTTTCGGGCGTCTGGCACGGGAAAATTTGAAGGTAAAACGTCTGGCACCTAGGTATTTCAAATCAGTGCAAAATTCTCTATCGTTTTCATATGTATGAATTGAAGTAATACCCTCGACACACAAACGCTAAAAAATGCAGTTTTCAAACGGAAGCCTACGGCCCCGACTGAAAAGAATATGCCACACTTTACGATTTGATGTGATATCGTGCATATCTACACATACGCGTATGAAGTCAGAAGTTTCCTATCTCCTTGTGTTGGCAACAATTGTCACACAAATTTTTTTCTGAAGTGATTTTGGCGATGGTCAATTGAAAATTGAGTTTGTTCTATGGCACTAATTATAAAGAATAAAAATATAAGAAAGAATTTATTCTGGTACAGTAGATTTAAGTTTCAAATGGTTATCATCTCATAAAATACCAGTGCCTAGTCAAAGCAAAACAAAAAAAAAACTATTGCCCAGAGTGGGACTCGAGCCCCATACCTCTGAATTAGCAATCAAGCACTGCTACTGCCACTGTACCATTGTGACCCAATTAATATAAAACATTTTAAATTTTATTTTCTTTATTAATATTTTTTTTGTTTCATCGTATCTCCTAATTTACTAAATTTTACTAAATCTATTCCAACTACATCAAGAACTCTCATCGGCTTCTATGACTAAAGTTAACTCCTGTTCAATGTTTACAATTTCCGAAGCTGATTTTTCGTCCTTTTGTGAAGCAACCGGCTCCGTTGCATTTTGCTTTGTTCTCCAACAAGGTCGGTGGGGATTTGTAACTCGAATTTTTTCATAACGATCCGGTCGCTGATCCTCTTTGCTGAAGTGCTTTGCTGACTTTCGATGATTCTTTAGCGCTGTTCCATTAATAAAGCCTTCATTGCATATGCCACATTTGTATGGCTTCTCCCCAGTGTGTCGTCGAATGTGCAGATTTAAATCATTAGACTGTGCAAATGCTTTGCTGCATTGCGTACACTTGTACGGACGCTCTCCAGTGTGTACACGAATGTGCCGAGCAAGTTTGTTTGGACGCGAAAACGCTTTTCCGCACGTATTACACAAATGTGGCTTTTCGCCAGTGTGCGATCGTTTATGTATCATTAGATCCTGAGATCGCGGATATCCTTTGTCGCATATGTCACATTTATAGGGCTTTTCGCCTGTGTGCCGTCGTATGTGAATAATCAAACTAGCTTGCGGAAAACTCTCACCACAAAAGGGACATAGGCCATGTTTGTATTTATGTTTCTTTTGCCCACCTTCACCCACTTCTTTGTGTGTTATCATGTGTCGCAGGAGATTATCCTTCCGGGTAAAACTTTTATCACAATGACTGCATTCGAATGAACCAGTACTTAGATGAGACTTTTGATGACGTGCTAATGTTTCCCGTTTGGCATACACTCTTGGACAAATAGGACATTGATAGCTCTGAGTTGGGATTTCTGTTTGTACTTCTCCTTCTTCGATTTTGTTTTCACTATCCCACTGCGAGGTAATTTCACTAAAAAAAAAATGTTTGAGTTTTAATTGTTTGTATACAGGAGCACATGAATAGATTTACCAATTTATATCATCTAGTTGCTCCACTACCATTGAATCAGGTACTTCTGACTCGGATTTGATTGACGCATTATCTAAGATTTCACCTTCACCGAGTGTTTCGTATTTAATAGGAAAATCTAGATAAACAATTGTGAATAGAAACAAACTTTTGGTAATAAACTAACAGGAGGAGTTCGTCATTTGATCAAGCTAACGTTTTTTTTCTTTTCTGGAAAATGTTCATTATTTAAGGTAGAAAAGATAGATTCAAATGTTATTTTTATGCTTTAGAAGTTTTGGATTTATATTTTTCCAGAAAATTAACAACAGTCAGTTCCTTCAACTGGAACGCGAGTTCATCCGATACATTCCGCATATCTTAGGATAAAGCAAAGTTTGATGGAGACAGTATCCTGAAGGCAAAGGTTTCGGTTTCATGTCACGATTATACAAAGATATAACAATGTTATGGGAGATTTAAATGCCAATGTAGGCTAAGCGTTAGACATACTCCTCAACCATACACCCCTCAATATATTTGGCAAACAAGTGGCCTCGAACACAGCCGCAGCTACTCGAGCAGCAATGAGAAACTAGCTACATTCTACATATTGCATGATGATGAGTGAAGTTTTCCCCAGCGTGCAACTTGATAAGCGTAACTACATCAACGCATTATTCTGAAGAAGCAAAAGAGACCAAAAAACGGTGTGACACCAGAACTAGAAGGTGGTTTCGCCAGCGTGGCAGCTCATCTTTTTAGAACGAGGGAAGGGATACTATCCGGGCCAGCGGATATATGTATGTCAAAATCTTTCAGAACTCTTGCCATTGTACAAGCGCGAAAGGAGATTCGACCCATGGAATCATTTACGCTCTGTATAAGAGGTCTTGCAAAAGGAGTGTCATTTTTTTCACGTTTTTGAAAGAGTTAATAAAACTAAGTGTTGTTAATAGAAATGAAATTGTTTTTAATTTTTTAATTTTGTATATTTAACCATCATTTGTTTCATTCACTAAAATGCAAATTAAATGTTTCATAAAAACATTTGATTGGTTTTGGGACTTGTCCAGTTTTGCCCGTTTTGGAATACAGTTCTGGTTTCACTATTTTGTCCTCGAGGATATGATTTTTTTGGAACTTGTGAACAATACCTTGACATACTACCTATTAAATTGTGAAGAAAAAGTTTAAGAATTCGGTTCTATTTCAGCTTAATTCAAGCACAAGCCTATTAGCGTTGGACTTGTGATTTTCGTATTGCCCTAACCATTGCTATAAGATTGCAAAGAAATTCTCAATTTGTGCTGGCTATGTCGCCGTCTGAAATTTCAGACGCATTCCTTGGCAATTTTAGAGGTTTTTGTGGGGTATTCATGTAATTGAAAAGTGACTTCAAACTCCTCGTAGCCTCCTTTTTCATAAAATTTAGGTAAATTGTATCATTTTATAGATAGATAGATAGATAGATAGATAAGGTCTTTATTTTTCTTTTTCAATTATAAGATACAATATTTTTAAAAAGATTTACAAAGCATGGCTTAATTAGCCGTCTGCCGGAGGAATTAAAACAAAAAAATTAAAACAATATTTCAGTGAAAAGAGAATTATTTTTATCTACTACATAGTTGATATAAAAGGTGCATAATTTAAATAGATAAACAAACAAAGTATGTATTAAAAATCAACGTTATATTGATTGATTGATTTAATGGACTTTTAGTTTAGTCAAAACAAAATTACTAGATTATCCAGAGTAGTTTAAATAAAGAATATCATTTTATGTCAATATACCGTTCCTTGTTTACTTTTCTCTCAAATTTTATTTAAGGTCAGAAAGAAATCATTGAAAAATACACCCAGGGCTTTAGCGAACTTCCACCATTTGTCTTCGTCCTAAGAACTTGATGTTTCTGAAATAGTTTTCCAATCCAGGGCTGAAAAGTACGATATACTAAATGTTTCTGTTTTATTGAGATTCATCTCGTCAAGCAAAATTAACTTTTTCTATAGACCAATGGTCCATTTTTTATGATTTTTGACCAAAGTTTATCGAGCTTTATGAGTTTTAGCTGAACGTTAAAGTTTTGAAGATAACTTATATGTATGTTCTGCGGGCAATTCTTTCGGCCATAATACGGTCTAGCTAGACGGGGTGTTAGACTGTTTTAATACTTTTGTGAAGAAATTGGGCATTAGAGAGATCTTTGCAAAAGAGAAAAGCATGAAGCAAATCTGATTTTATTAAAAGTATCTACAAGGAATGAAAGATCATCAATTAACTTAACTTAAAATCAGATCTACTTTTGTTCTAATATATGTATTTCATAATCCGTATCAGCTTGTATACATTTTAAAAATTATAATGCAATGCATTGAATACTTGTACTTCTTATGTTTACAAAAAGAGTTAATGGGATCATTTGGTTAGTTTTGAATATTATTCTTATTCTGCGAAAAGGTATGTTTGGTTAAATGACGTATTCTAATTTTTTGATAGGTATAACTCTAAAACAAACAAAAAAGCAATTTCGTTAATTGTACACTAAATCAAATGACCTCCTCTTGTTGTGTAATATTTTTTTAAAAACTAAAAACCAACCTTCTGTGCATTTTATTTCATTTTTAATTCCATCCATTTGTATAATTTCACCATCAGAAACGATCAATGAATCGGCTTCCACTATTTCTGTTGAGGATTTCTGCATCACAATATCATACGTTTGACTATCTTGCAAAACAACAACCTCTTCATCAAAATCATAGTCATCTTCGGTTGGCTCTCGTGATAGTTCATCAATAGTTTGAAATCCTTCTCCATCCGGTGGAGGGTCGATTTCTTGGCCAAAACTATTCTCTTCTTGGACCTCATCGTACTTAAGCACAAGACTATCAAAATATCCTTTGAGTCTTCTCTCGCTTTCTTCGACTTTAAGCAGGAAATCATATGCCTCAAGCAGTCTTTCTGTGCAGGACATACAAATACGAGTTGGTTGTATATTTTCATTTGCAGCAATCTGCGAGTTTTTTTTTAATAAATGAATAACAAATGTATGCATACATTTATGTATTTAATTAATTTCTTACCACAACATTTGATATTCTCCATAGAACTTCTTTTAATTCGATTTTTGTTTCATATTCTACGCAATCATAGAGCGAATTGGTAACATCAACATTATTACTTAAACATGTACGACATGTTAAATGATCCAAATAAACAATATTTTCCATTTTTTTCTATCACTAACAAATAATACTTATTTTATGAAAGAAAAATTCATCACGAAATCACGATATTTGAAAGGCATTTCAGAGTTCAGAAAGTGACAGCTGCTGTTTTGACTTGAGTGGGTAACAAAAGCTGTAGATGTGCGATATGTCGGTAGGGTAGTTAATCATGATTATATAAGGCAGAGTTTGCATTTAGATATTATAAATTACTTTTTTTTAAGAATTCGAAGAAAGGTTCTGCTTTGCTAAAGCCAAGTACGCTGATCACGCTAAACTAAATTTTATCTCTACAATATTTATCTCTACACGCGTTTTCTAAATGCCAAGATAAATTTTGATGTTGGAGAGATTAATTGAAATGTCAATTAATGATCACAGCTGATTGTGATTGTGCATTCAAGTTCCCGCGATAAAACCAAGAAACTTTGTAACTCAAACTATCACTTCCATGTTGTTTTGCATTCCTCAACTAGCAGAATACAAAATTATTAATTTATTTTGCAATCGCAAAACTTTTTCATATAAAAATCGCGTCGCATATGTAGTGACGCACTGTCGCACTTTGGTTTGGGCAAGCCTTTATACATAATATTTATATGTTCTAACCTTTCTTGTCCATAACCTTATTTTTATTGTGTTCTACTTTCCCGATATGTCAGAATTTATCTTTGAAAGAATGTGTTGAACAATATTTCACGCGCTAAACGAAGTGGAGACTTTTTGAAAAAGTAATAGATGACATTTGGAATTTAGCTCGTGAACTGCGTACCGCTCGGCTAAAAATCCTCGCTAAAATTTATCTCTGGTGGAAATTTGTATGAAAGATAAATTTTAGCGTGATCTGCGTACTAAGCCTAAATCAACGCGAATCATTCGACGGGAAAATTATTTTAAACAAAGTTAAGCAATTAAAGCTATGCACATTAACTTAATACCTAATTATGTATTTTTTTTAAAACATAATTGACAACAATGACGCGTTTTTTTTATAGTTGCGGCAGTGTCGCTCTCTCTCCCAAGCCAACGGACACGACAATGACAAAAAGCGGTGCCTGGTCATTTTTGTAAGAAAACGCTGCACACTCATTGCCGTTGTATAACTAAGATCTGACAGCAAAAACGCGACGCAACAATAAACCATCTCCAAAGCGTTTTTAAGGCTTGTCAAAACCAAAGTCACTGTGTCGCACGGCAGTGCGACAGCGAACAACGCAACGCTACAACAAGGGCTTTCTTAAGGAAAATACTTTGTCGCGTTTGGTGTGGGTACTCTCATATAACGCTGTGTAAATCTTTTTTTTTTTGCTTTGTGGCCCAAGACAATGACACTTTGGTTTGTTGCAAACCAAAGCGCTTCACAACAAAAGGACACGACAAATTTTGGTTACATAGCGACATATGAGAGTACCCACACCAACGCGACAAAGCATTTTTTTTATGAAAACCCTTGTTGTTGTGTTGCGCATTGGTATGGCAGAGCCATACGATGCACTTTTTTGTCGCATTGGTGTTGCCGTTTGTTTTTTTTAATTTTCGAGCAGATGCTTCGTTAGGTCTGCTTTTAAAGATTGCAACTGTTTGTTTTTGACTCATGTGACAGGAATGACGAAAAGAGAAAAACATACCCAAAGCCTTCAAAATCAATGAATAAAATTTCTATCAATTATAATTTTCTTCAAACTGGTATTTAGGTTCAATTTATTTTTTGCAAGAACAGCTCAAATGTTTTCGATTAAATTTCGTTGTGTGCTATTCGGCCAATAAGATCGTTTAGTAAATTCTTACCCGTAACCACTTTTTTGGATTTAAAAAAAAAAGTTTCTAATGTTTTTCTAAAACGGGTTTGTTATTATATTATATATATTTGTTATTATATTATATTTTATTTATTTATTATTGTTGATAAATAGTTATTTTAGGAATGCATTTTATAGTTTTGTAAAACTATAAACATGCATTTTCAAAACAACTTTAACTACAAGTACGTGCAACTCAGTCATGTATTTGATTTTCTAGAGATAAAAACTAGCTATAGAAAAGGAAAGCAATAGCCGTTTTTTTGTAACTTATTGCTTTTAAGAAATCAATCAACATGGTCAACGGAGCAACACATAAGAAAAAAAAAACTAGCTTTATAAATTTTCTCTATAATTTATTTATATAAACTTTTTTAAAAATCTTCTTCGCCTTCTTTTTCCTTAGACATAGTCATCGACTCTTTTATATCCTTATCAGCTATAACTTTATCATCTCCTTTAGTTATCCAGCAAGCTCGATGTGGATTCGTTACACGAATTTTCTCATAACGATCTGGCCCCTTTTCATCGTCCTCATAGTGTGCAGCTGATTTCCGATGATTTTTTAATATCGATCCATTGATGAAGCTCAAATTGCAAACATTGCACTTGTACGGCTTCTCTCCGGTATGACGACGAATGTGCAAATTTAAATCGTTCGATTGCGCGAATGACTTATCACATTGATTACATTTGTAGGGCCGTTCACCCGTATGCACACGAATGTGTCGGGCTAATGAGTTAGTCCTTGAAAAGGCCTTACCACACGTAAGACACACATGCGGCTTCTCTCCCGTATGTAAACGCTTGTGTATAGTCATATCTTGGAGGCGTGGATAGCCCTTTCCACATATATCACATTTGTATGGTGTTTCGCCTGTATGCCGTCGAATGTGAATGATCAAACTAGCTGCAGGAAAACTTTCACCACAGTGCGGACACAGCCCGTGCTTGTATTTATGCTTCTTAGGAACATCTTCGGTCACTTTGTGTGTTATCATATGCCGCAAAAGATTGTCCTTTTTTGTAAAACTTCGAGCACAGTGATTACATTGAAATAAACCAGAACCCAAATGACACTTTTGGTGGCGTTCTAAAGTTTCTTGAGTAAAAAATTTTCTTGCGCAGGTGTCACATTGAAAGGCTGCATCTTCAATTAAACTTGGTGCTTTTCCTTTTCTGCCTACTTTTTCTTTTTTAGGCGTTTTTATCTTTTTCGCTTTTGGTTCTTTTGTTTTTGTTTTAGTTTTTTTCTTAGAAGATAAACTAATTTCTCTAAAATAAAAAAAAAACAGTAATATTTTTGGGAATTTGATATCACTTATACGATGAATTACTTACTCAGCTTGTTCTTCAGTTTTTTCTTCTTGGTTATCTATGGGGGCGGGGTCCCTCAAATCTGCTGGCACATCCTCGTCGGTTTTAATATCGCAAGGTGCTTCAACCGGCTCTGATAATGTTGTTTTTATAAATATAATTATGTTGATTTGTTAAGGAGGAGGTACTAAATGTACGAGCAAAGTAGCGTGTTCAAAAGTAGCGTGTTTGTAGGGGGCAAAAACCCTAATATTAGAAAATGGATGTGATTTTCCATTGAATGCACAAATAAAAGATCTAAACGACAGAAACCGAATTAAAAAAATACTTTTCGGTGGTTGGTTGGGTAGACACTCATTGGCATCAACTTGGCGACACCGATTGACAAAAATTTTTGTGCTTGTTTTACCTCTCTCTTAGTGGTCTCGTCCAATCGGAACTGACTTGCTGAACTAATGAGTACGAATTCTGAAAATTAAGAAAACAGCAACACTAAGGATATCAATGGAGAAATCTCGCTGCTCCGCCAAAGTCGGTAGGAACACCACTGAAGCGTTTGATATTGAAAAAAGGTGTAAGGCAAGGCGGCGCGTTATCATGCAATCTATTTAATATCGGTCTTAAAGCAGTTGTACGCAGATCACAAGTCAACACCACTTGTACAATTTATCAAAAGTCCGCTTCACTACTTGCTTATGCAGATGACGTAAACGTAGTTGGCAGAACAAAGCTAGCTGTGATTGGTGCGCTTGCCAGCATTGAATCGGAGGCGGCAAAAATGGGATTGGCTGTTAATGGAGACAAAACGAAGTATATGCTATCAACGAGAAGGCAATCTCAACATCGGAGACTCGGCCAAAACATCAAGATGGATAGTTATAACTTCGAAGCACTCAAGGACTTTGTCTACCTGGGATCCACTATAATCTCAAACAACGACATCAGTTCAGAGATCAAACGGTGAATTAATCTTGCCAATCGCTGTTTCTTCGGGCTGAGAAGGCATTTAAGTAGTAAAGCCCTCTCTCACAGAACCAAGGAAACGCTATACAAGACCTTAATCATCCTAGTCCTGCTGTATGGGGCAGAACCATGGGCTTTAAAAGATTCGGATGAAAATTAGCTTGGTTGCTTTGAGAGAAAGAGTCTTTGAGTGATTTTTGGCATTGTGTGTATCAAAGGAGTATGGAGAAGAAGATTCAACGACAAGCTTTACGGGCTGTACTGAGACGCACCAGCCCGACGAGTATTCGAATCCAACCTCGATGGTGTACTCAGCGGAGAACAACGTACCAGGTCGAGCACACAAGTGGAGAACGGCCTCAACCTACTTGGCGTGCGTAAGTGGAGGCGGACAGAGCTGGCTGGAGAGGCATGTTGGTTGAGGTCGTAATCTTTCCTAGATTGTAAGCGCCATCTAAAAGTAAGTAAACACTACAGCCTATTCGCTCTAATTAATAGAGGTTGTGCCATCGGATCAATTTTTGTACCACAAAAAAACACTATACTTGAAAAAGAGACACGAAGCGAAGTCTTTCCTGAAGTTTCATTAACACATCACCTCTGTCCTAAACAACCGCCAAGTCGCATGCTTCCTTGATGTCGAGAAAGCGTTTGACAGCGTATGGATTGAAGCCCTTGTTCATGAACTGAACATACTGGGCTTTCCTCCAGCACTAATAAAAACATTATTTTCTTTTCTTTCTTCCAGAAACTTCTTTGTGCAACTGGAAAGCTACAAATCAACAGTAAAGTGTATCAGAGCTGGAGTTGCTCAAGGCTAAATACTTTGACCATTTCTCTACCTCCCACCAACCAACTGCAAGTGAAAGTGAGAACTTGCTCTACGCTGATGATTCATTTACATACTCCACATCATCATCGACCAACGACAGCTTTTCGTAAAGTTGAGGTGCATATCCGGAAACTATTCAAATTCTACAACAATTGGGGTATCCTAATCAACTAATCGAAATCGGAACTATTGTGCCTAAGACGAACTTGAGGACGAGGATATTATTCCAGAAATTATTCTGGCTAAGCGTCACCACCATCCCAAGACAAGCGCACACTAGGTGTGTTGGTTTTTGGAATTGCTATTCGCAATACAGTAGCATTTAACAAGTATTACACAAACAACATCGAACTGCTATCAAAAGAGAATTTCACATACGAAATACATATCCCCACTAACCCTCTTTCGGAATCATGGAAACGAAATTGCAGGGACAACTATTAAGGAGAGGGCTTAGTGAAGCGTTCAATAAATTGTACTACAGATAACCGGGAAGATACAAACAAAGGAAAAATGACTAGATGAAGCTGGCTCGTTTAAACGAATACCCTAAAAGTCGAAGCTGCGTAGGAGGAAAAACATTTAAATAAGTCCTCTTCCAAGGCAAGTAGCAAAAAAAAAAACCCAGGGGGATGGCGACTACTGTCAAAACGCACCTTATACCGTCAAGACAGGAACCGAAGCATTAGTTCTGTAAATGTGGCTACTGGGACTTCCGACAAGTAGTTATCAGTGCCGACAAACTGTAGACACTGAAAGAAGCTATTATTGTGGAAATGGATGGGACCTAAAATTTGTGGAAATGGAGGGGACCTACAACTTCTTACGTCCCAATTGGAAAACACTTTAGTTTACTTTCGTGCTTTGAAGTCCAATTCACATCGGAAAAAACATTTTTTGTTTTGTCGCACAGGCGTAATAAAAACCTTATCCATGAAATTTAAAAAGCTAGCTTCTTTGCTCGCACTTTTGACCTAAAAAAAAAATTGTGCATGTTGAAAATAGTATATTCTTACCGTCTTTGGTAGGAGAAATTGTTTCTGTTTTGAATGTAATCAAATCTAATATATTTCCATCATCTTCTTCGAGAATAAAAGCATCATTAGATGGAGGAGAATCTATAGCTGAAGGAATTTGTTCTTCATCATCGTCTTCATCTTCTCTTCGAACCTCAGACTTCTTGACATCCTCAAAATATTCATTGAGGCGTCTCTCACTAGC
Organism: Meliscaeva auricollis; assembly: GCA_948107695.1. Taxonomy (NCBI): domain Eukaryota; kingdom Metazoa; phylum Arthropoda; class Insecta; order Diptera; family Syrphidae; genus Meliscaeva; species Meliscaeva auricollis. The sequence continues at coordinate 41,572,664 of OX403616.1, forward strand.
CTCAATTTGTGTTTGAAATTCATAAGCTTTAACTAGTTTGTCTGTGCATTCGGTACAAATTCGAGTTAGCTGTATAGTTTTATTCCAATCAATCTATTATTAATATTGTATAAATAAATAAAATTATTAAAACAAAATAAATAACATTCAATATTTTAAAAAAATGTATGTATTTTTCTTACCACAACGCTAGACACCTTCCACAAGATCTCCTTGAGTTCTATTTTTGTATCAAATTCAACACAATCATTCAATGAGTTAGAAACTTCGACATTAATTAAACACGTTCGACATGTAAGTTGGTCCATAAACACGATATTTTCCATATTTGTGCTTCAAAAAGTATTTGTTTTTCTTTATTTTTATAAGCCCTAGCAAAAGATTTCAATTTATCACAAAACGAAAATCTGTCATTTTGATAAAGTGACAGAAAGACCAAAACGCTTTGTTACCAAAGTATTAGATGCGCACATTTGTAGTGTAGGTAAGGTAGTTTCATTGAAATTAACAATTGGATGAGCCTTTTTCACCATTAATTATTATTAGGTTCACCCAAATCAAAACATTTTCAATAATTGTCAGCATAAAACCTTTGTTTAAGCATTAAGGCTTGCCCAAATGAAAGTGCGACAGTGCGACACGAACTTTTTTGCGATTTGTCGAATTTGGTGTGGGTACTTCCATATGAAGAGCTGAACAGAATGCATCGCTCGTCGCTGAGCGACGTCGCTGACATTTATGTCAGATTCGCAGCGCGAAAAAGTTAAAAACATTTGAACTTATGGGCGAATCGCTGAGCGATGAGCGACGTCATTCTGTTGCCCATTGGCGATGTCCACACAAATTTCATCTGTCTGTCACACGACAGTGCGGCACGACAACGACAAAATTTATTTACACATCGTCATATGATAACCCTCACCAAATGCGACAAAGTGCAAAGGGGTTTTCATATGAAAGTCCTTGTTGCCTTGTCGGAGGACAGTGAGATACTTTGGTTTGGTCAGACCCTTAAATAGTAGGGGTATTCATGCAACCGGGTAAACTCGTAGTAAACGTGGTAAAGTACAATATCTCGTAAACTAACTGTCATTTCCATACAAGTTTTGACATGTTTACCACATTTACCAAGTTTACCAAGATTGGATGAGTACCCCTAGTGTATTTTTGTTAAAAAAAAGAGTGTTCACTTTACAGAAAATTTGACAAAGGATAAAAATAAACAAATTTACAAAACGAATTTGCCACGCACCGTTGCATGAATAATGGTAAGCTCTTGGTAAACGTGGTAAAGTACAAAATCTGGTAAACGAACTGCCATTTTCATACTAATTTTGACGTTTCCACATTTACCAAGTCTACCACTCTTACCAAGTTTGCATGAATACTCCAAATATTGTTATTTCACGTCTTGATTAAAATGGTAAACGAACTGTCAAAATGTGCGTGCAAAAACTGAAAAGAAAGTGGTAAACGTTTAAAACTTAAGGTGTTTAAAAAAATGTGTCAGGCGGAGGGTTAAGGATTTTACCACCTTTGTTTCAGAGAATACCATGGTAATACGACCGACCGACACCAAGGTCTTCACTGGAGAATAAGCAGAGAATAAATTCCAAAAAAATAAAACAGCAAACATATGTAATATTCGTTCACTCAGCTTATAATTTTGACTGAAGATATCTACATTTTCCTTGAATTTCCAATTATATGGGAATTCAATGGACTCTGACATCCCATTTAAATCACCTGGACTTCAGGATCATGGATCTTCATCAAACGACAACAAGGCCAAAAATTAATAAGGAAAAAAGAAAAATGATCACCCTCGATAGTAGATTATCCGTTCAAGTCAATATTTCGGGAGAACCAGTAGAGAAAGTAGACAACACTCAATATCTTGGGTGTTTTGTTGCTACTGAAGGTAAGAAGTCAAAGGATACGTTTGGAATCATGTCCTAAATATCGAGGCACAATACTTTCAGCTTAAAGACTAAGCAGCGACTGTTCCGCTTCAATATTGAATCCGTGTTTTTTTGCGACTTTAGCACGTGGAAAATCATATCTCCATAGTTAGGGAGCTAGCGATGAAAAATCAACGTCATAAGGTGCAAGGACAAATATTGGCGCAATCGACACCCTACTGCTTGTTAAGAAAAAATCCCACTGGCGGAAGTCGAACATGCATCTTTTTTTTATCAAAAAAAAAAAACGTAATCGGTGTAAGGCTAGCATAGGGATAGCATAGTTCTTGTGATAGAGCAGTTCGCGTGCTTTTGGCCAATATACTTTCGTGAGAAAAGGTAAACAAACAATACAACAATAACATCAGCATTGTTGTTGTTTTCAATGTATAAAATGTGTGAAAGAGATTAGACAAAGACAATTTTTCGAACTGCTCCATTGGGTGAAACAAATTGACAGAAGCATAAGTGGGGAAAAAGGATTGCCAGATGTCATGAAACGCAAAAGACAAAAAAAAGGATTACAAAATAAACCTGATAAGATACAAGCCTGAAAAATTGTAACATAATAGGTTTTGTCAGTATTAAAATGTAAAAGTACAAAAATTAAAAACAACATAACAAATATGTCTGATTACATATAAGGTTGAAAAGTGGTGTTATTATAGCTTTAACTAACGTTATTAAGAAACGAGATTGGTTGATTAATAGAGTTGCCAGAGTCATCAAATCAACTTTTTTTTTTAATTTACTAAAAATAAAACCTGATGATTTACGAAGCTAAAAATGGGTGTTTACATAGATATTGTTAATATTATTATTAGGAATTAGGATAAAAATTACAGAAATGTAGATACAGCAGTAACGTTGCCAGACGTCAACATACCAAAACAATTTAGAACATTTATTAAAAAATAACGGTCGGCATAAGATACAAAGTTGAAAATTAGTACCATAATAGCCTTTATAGGATTGTTTGTGAAAATCGACAGAAGTGTAAATTGAGATTTAGGGTTGCCAGATTTTTTATCAATTTCGCAAACTCAAAATCAAATAGTATTCCAAACCAGTTTTTTCCACAAACACCGTATGAACGACCTCTTTTGCTGCCAACTAAGGCTTTTATATTTATTTCTTATAATTTTAAATAATGTGATTTTATTGAAAACAAACAAAAAAAATCCAAAGTAAAAAAATGTACGTGTTATTACAAAAAAGAGACTTCTGGCCTGGCAACATTATTAAGAACGAATTAAATATGTTTGTATTCGCTTCATGTTGTCTACGAAAAAATAAATATTTGGACTTCCGCTTGTTACCAAGCCATAGTACGTAGTCGAATAGCCTTAGTTTTTTGAGTACCGCTTCAGTGTCCCGGTAATCTACCTGAGTTCTTTTTAATGTAATGTATGCGATATTTTTAATTAAATAGGATTTGTTTTATGCTTTTCTTTTCTCGAAAGCTCACTCTAAGTCTAAGTAACAACACATGAAATGTGTTTAGGGCTATTATCCAACTGAAAAATTGTAAGAAACCGTGATATACTGAAACGCAAAAGGCTTTATTACGTTCTCTAATATGTCCTTGTAATTAAACTAATCCATGTGTCATTCAATTCTTTAGATAGGGCTAACCCAACACCAATAAAATTTCACTTAATTGTTTGTTTTGGATCAAGTTCTTTATTAATAGGCGTTCCACATAAGTCTAGTCTTCGTATCCGAAAATGTTTAAGTTGGTTTTGCCCCTTCAGAATATCTTATTCTAAAATGAGAGCGTTTTTTTCAGATGTACCGTCGCGATAGTTTTTTGTGAGCAGTGCATCCCTGAAAACCTTCTGCTAGGGGCTAGTTTTGTCTTGTTTGAGCTTTAATTTCTTGACGTGATTGTGAGCAAACGGCTACAGGAAAATAAATGAACCCTAACCTGCCGGCTATCAAGACAATCCACTTTTTTGTTGTTTTTGTTTGTCTCTCTGATGCTTTTCGGGAATTTCAAAACCTCTAGCCTGTGTTTAGTGCAACTTTTTAGAACACATATGCTCTTATTCAGTTGTACTGATTGGGCTTTTCAGTTAGAAGAACTTCTGTACACTAAATTCTCTCATTTCTAGTGTACAGATCATATTTTATCCGTTTTTTTTCTGGATATTTAAATAAAATAATCTCAACATAAGATATACTTAATTATTACGGTGTTGAATGCTTCGTGACACGTCAATTAATTAATAAAATATTTTATATGTGCTTCACGTCACGTAAATAAATAATAATAATTTATGTTAAATAGTTAATTTATTAAGAGGTTCGGACAATTGTTTCGGTATCGTGCCGATTTATTTACGTGACGTGAAGGTGTTATATAAAATATTTTATTAATTAATAAGATATACTCTTTCTGTAATGCAGTTACTCACCAAATATAGATTTATTTATAAAATTTAATGATAGTTCTTAATCATGTCGCCAGACAAAACTCTCCTTTTTGTAATAGATGTAATATTTTTTTGTTTTTAAATCTTTTTAAATTGTTTTGTTTGTAAACATCATTAATCAACGGTTATTAAAATAACATCAAAAATATGTGCTTTAAGTTAAAATAATTAAATAAAAAGACTCAGTTCATAGCAAAATAGTTCGTTCTTAATTAGTTAGCGATAGCTGTATGCACACATTTTATCTATGTACATACCTATTTACATTTACATGTCACCCGATCCCAAACAAATGATCTTAAACAACAACAAGATAATAGGGGTATTCATAAAACTTGGTAAACTTTTATATCTGGTAAAATGGGAAAGATTGCCACGCATGTTTCATGAACACCCCTAAAATAAGCTTGGGTAAATGTTTGTAAAGTTTGTATTGATACTTTAATTATTTGGAGAAAATTATGGTTCATTCCTAGTCTTTGTCAACCAGCTACATATTAGTGGCTGGTTATACCTAAAATGACAAAAATGAAACGTTAAAAGTTTCCCACAATTAACATTTCTAGAAGGTAAACTTTTACCAAACAAATATGTGTGGAAAAGTTTACTACATTCTGGTAAAGATTTCCTATAGAATAGATTTGACAGTTCGATGACCAGAATTATCATTTTACCACGTTTACCAGGTTTACCACGTTTCATGAATACCCGTAATGAATTTCTCAAAAATAGGGGTAAAAATATCAAGAGAATGCGATGGTGGGCGACCGACGCACGGCGAGTTAAACAATTAACAAAGAGAGCATTTGCACATTTGCACTCTAAAACACACAAATGCTTTTACATAAGTTCTGACTTTTTTGATAGGATATCACCACCGGCATGAAGATCTTTGACGGCCTTAGTAAGTAAGTAAATAAACATCCTCATTCTCATAAAACTTCCTTTATGAGACTTAGAGCCGTTTGCTGATACGAAACTTAAGCATTAAGTTCAACATAAAGTCTTATATGACAGTTTACGCAGAGGAAAACGTAATATTTAAAGTATATTCAGCAAACAGCCCTAAATTGTGAAAAACTTGTTTTTGTCTTGCCCCGGGCCGGGATCCCGGCAGGTCAACGTAGGCTACTAGTTGCGTACAATGGTATGAGCATTGTATTGGTGTATGGTATAACCATTGTATTTAATAAAGCATAGGAGGTAAGATCGTATATCATGGTATGGTTTGCCAGCAGTGTGTCCAACGAATTAGAACGCAACAATTGGTCTTTACTGATAAAATCTTGTTCTTGTAAAGTTTCTATTATATGAAAGGAATTAGTCACTCAACTACTGAAAAGATTCCAACAATTTCCAATAAGAATTGTCTTAAATTTACATTTGTTGGGCGTTTAAGTTAGTTATGATTCTCATATTGTAGGGATTTAAGGAATTGTTTCTTTAAATGTCGAAAGCTTAGCAAATATTGACAAGAAATGTTTCAAAGTGGAGTACCTACCTATTATTTTCGCGTATTAAAAGTTTAATGTCTAATCCTACTTTTTAAAATATTCAATATTAAAAAAACTCTTATCTAAAATGATGTGTTTGGTATACATTTTTGTTTTGCCGCCAAAGTTTTTATGGTTGTATTTTGTCACTTACTCAAATACATAACTTATATTTATATTATATCTTTGGTCATTCCAAATTATGAGGAACATTTTATGAATATATATGCACTAAGTTCTTATACTGAACTTACCCTCTGTTTCTTTTTTAAGTTGTATTTCTTCATTATCATCAATTTCGCTGTCTTTAACTTTGAATCTTCTCAAGTAAGCATCTGAATTTTGGCAAATCGTTCGAAGTTTATAAGCGATAGTTAAGAAAATTTTGCATTTTGAACATATTTTTGTAGGAAATCCATCGGATTCTTTGGGCAACTAAAGTAAGAAACATTTAATTAACGTTTTGTGTTCTGTTCGAAAAAAAAATGTCCAAAGCTTACCTTAATACCACAGCATGATTTGATTTTGTTTGATATTATTGTACCGTTTTCATCAGTATTGTATATTGAACTCATTTCTTCATCCTCACTAGCTTGCAAACATACTCTACAAAGATTTTCTTCCATAATTTACAAGTTTTATTAAATGCTTTTCTCAATTAATTAACAAAAAATTAGAATTACACTTTCACGAGAAAAAAATATTTTTATTTCAACATGAATTTGAGGAGCTGCAACCAAATGACATTTGAATTGACATGTTTGAAGTGGAAAATTAGAGATGAGAAATGTGCAACTTCGATATCGAAACTTCTAAAATATATCGATAAACATTGCAAATTATGCTATACACACATGGATATCTTGAATAATTTATCTATTATGGAATTTGCAATATTCTGCACACGGGGAGTCAGCTTAATTTTTGTACTTGCATTCGCATTTAAATCAACTAAGGCTTGCCCAAACCGAAGTGCAACAGTGCGACACTATCTTTTTAATGAAAAACGCTTTGCGTTTTGTCGCATTTGATGTGGGTGCTTCCATATAATGCTGTGTAAATATATTTTTCCGCACTGTTGAACTTTGGTTTGGACAAGCCTTTATAGAATTTGTCGGTCAACTATATTATCGCTACGAAGAACTACTTTACTTGATTGCGAATGCGCTTGAATGCAAATATGCGTATACTGCGAATCAAGCCTTGTCCAAACCAAACCCACGACAACGACAAAATGTATTTACGCAGCTTCATATGAGAGTACCCACACCAAATTTGACACAGCGCAAATTGTTTTCCATATAAGGCTTGCCCAAATCAAAGTGTGACAGCGCATGGCAACGAAAAAATGTATTTACCCAGCGTGATATGAGAACATCCACACCAAATGCGACAAAGCGCAAAGCATTTTTTATTTATATAAAGGCTTTCCCAAACCAAAGTGTGACAGTGCGGCAAGAACTTTTATATTAAAAACGCTTTGCGCTTTGTCGCATTTGGTGTGGGTGCTCTCATATTGCACCCTCAGTACAATAGAGCGATAAGTCAAAAAATGGGATTTTGAGAAAAACACACCTTTGAATTTCCAAAATACACTTTTACCTCTATCACAAAAAGTATGTCAAAACTGAATTATACGAAGAAAGCACCTAGTTTTCAGATTGTATTAAAAAAAAATTATCAAAAAGGTTTTATTCACATAAATAATCGACATTTTTTAGTTATGTTCAAGAAATAAAACAAAAATTTTAATTCTGTACAGTGATAACTCAAAATATCGCTTATTTATCGCCTTGTTGCACCAAAATAATTGAACATTTGAAATGAATTATTTTGGTTTATATCTCTGTTGCATGAAAATACAAGGCAATTCCAACTGATTATTTCGTTATGTTTCTGTATTGCACTGGTACATCGCTGATTTTTTGGAATGTATTCATATTGCATTGGGAAATAGGGACATTTCACTTTAATAATTATTCATATTTTTTGACTTATCGCTCTATTGTACTGAGGGTGCGATATGCTGCTGTGTAAATAAATTTTGACGTTGTCATGACGCGCTGTCGTGTCGCAATGTCGCACTTTGGTTTACTTAAAAGTTCTTTTTGCACTGTCGTGTTATACTATCGCACTTTTTTTTGGACAAGCCGTAAAAGTTCTTGTCGCACTGTTGTGTCGCAATGTCACACTTTGGTTTGGGAAAACCTTAAAAGTTCTTGTGAGCCATGCTCGCGAGCAATCTCACCCAAATTTATTTACAAAGCGTGATATGAGAGCACCAAAGCAAACGCAACAAAGCAACAAAGCATTTATCATATGAAAGTATTTGTCGCTTTGTCGTGCGACAGTGTGGTTTAGACAAGCATTTTTTGCTCATTTGGTAAATTTGAATGAAATAAACCCAAGTATGACAGTGCCACACGACAGTGCGATACGACAAGGGCAAAATGTATTTACACAGCGTGATGTGAGAGTACCCACACCAAATGCGACTTTCTGACGCACTGTCGCACTTTGGTATGGGTAAGCCTTTAAACTCTACACAGCCCACCGCTTCAATTTCAGTACATCTGGCAGTTCCTATTTGACGTTTTCTTGACAAGCAAAGAAATCCGTTGTTCAAGTCTACTTTTTTCAAACGGCATTTTCAAAATTGTGAAAACTCGTCCCCCTGCGGACGTGAAAAAATCCTTCTTGTTTTAAGCGCAATTTAACTTATTTTTTAGTTTTATGTTAATTACAAAATACATTTAATTTGTGTAGATTTATTCCCTGATTGTCTGGCACAAATGTTCAGTATGCTAAAACGGCCAACAGGAAAAGAAAACCTTCAACAAAAATCATCTGATACAGCGAAGAATGTTGGCGGCGGTGGCGGCAGCAGCATGCACCACGCCAAGTCCATGGCAGCACCAATGAAAAAGGTAAGTTGTATTCTTTGTTTTCTCCATAAAATGAGTTCACTCAAAAAATGTATTCATAGCCAATCGGCAGTACAATTCAGAAGACATTCGATAAACAAATTCCAAGCAAATTTCCATCAAACGCTCCTGAAAAGGCTAAGCAAATTGTCCCAAATACGACACGAATTATTTCTTCTTCAAAACCCACAAACCCAACCAATACCATAAAGACTGAAACAAAATTAACAACAAATGTTGCGAAACCACAGACTGCTGCAGCGGCTGCATCCACGAAGCCCGTTGAGGCTGTTACCGCACCAGAAAAACCAACTTCTTCACTATCAGACCCACCGATTGGCGATTGCCCAGGACAAAAGACTGGTAGGCATTTAATAAAAAGTTTCTTACATTAATTTTAAAACAAAAAATTAAACCTTTAGATGGGAAAAAAGTCTGGGCTCTCTCCAATTTTGACATTGGCCGACCATTAGGTCGCGGAAAATTTGGAAATGTTTATTTGGCTCGCGAAAAAGAATCCAAATTCGTGGTAGCTCTTAAAGTTCTCTTCAAGAAGCAAATTTACAATAGCAACGTTGAACATCAAGTTCGTCGCGAAATTGAAATTCAATCACATCTGCGACATCCACACATCCTACGACTCTACGGCTATTTCCATGACGAAGCTCGAATCTATTTGATCCTGGAATACGCTCCCAAGGGAACTCTCTACAAAGAACTTCAGAATCAGCCTGAAAAGCGATTTGATGAGAAGCAAAGTGCCACATACATCAAGTCCTTGGCATCGGCCCTACGCTATCTTCACGAACGCGATGTCATTCATCGTGACATCAAGCCAGAGAACCTTTTGCTGGGCTACAAAGGCGAACTAAAGATCGCCGACTTTGGTTGGTCTGTTCATGAGCCAAATTCGATGAGGACTACATTGTGTGGCACCTTGGATTACTTGCCACCAGAGATGGTTCAAGCAAAGCCCCACACCAAAAACGTTGATCTCTGGAGCTTGGGTGTGTTGTGCTTCGAGCTGTTGGTAGGCAGAGCACCCTTCCATGCCACCGACTACGACGAGACTTATAAGAAAATTATTAAGATTGATTACAAACTTCCTGATCATGTGTCGAAGGCGGCTGGCCATTTCATGTCGAAGTTGCTAGTTCTCAATCCAGAGGCACGATTACCTTTGGATCAGGTCATGACACATCCTTGGATTACTGCCAATACCGTTTGAAATGTCTTGAACATTTATTTTTATTTTTTTTTATATTATTATTTTTGCTTTCGTTTATTATTTTATTTAATTTTTTTTTGGGTTCATTTTTTTCAACTTCGTGCTGGGAGAAGAGAAATTGTTTTATTTAATTCACGACCTGAGCAGCACTTTTAAGTTTTGTTACATTTTCTTCCTGTTTAACGAAGAAAAAAAAAATGTTTTGTACTTTCTTAAATATAATAATGATGTCCCGGCTGTTGTGGTTGTATTTTTAAATAAATGTTTCTTAGTGCAAGAGTTAAGATTACATTTTTTCTTTTTAATATTTTATTTAGGTTTATAGAATACCAAAATGTAGATCAAGGATTATTTGTATAATCCCAGAACGCATCTCTCGATGGCTGATTTGCATTCACTGTTACTGAAAACTTATTTGTTTTACATTGTCCATGAAAACGAAGGTTGGTAGTTGGCATTTTGCTGGCAGGTCTAACAAACACGGTATTATAAGCCAAGAGCCGACAGAAAACTTTGGGAAAGGAGATATAACCAAAATCCATCACCCTTATTCCGAAAGGCGTTTGCTCAAAGGCACCACGCTCTAGAAGCCATAATTCGCGTCCAAGTCAAAATAATACTTAACAGTTATCTTCCTTCCGTATCGCTCTTCTCATAACAGTGAAGTCGTTTCCCAGAAACGTCAATTGTCGCGTCTAGAGTATGGCGTTTTAGCAGAGACGCCTTGCGGAATAAGGGTGCATGAACATTAGACAGTTCGTTATTCGAGTTTTTTTTTTTTGATCAAGTTCTAACGGGGAAAAACTATTTGCAAATTTTTTCAGATTTTTATTTTGACCCTGATACTTAAAGAGGCTTAAAGTTTCTAAAGGGAAATACATAGGATTTTTTGTATGTTTCAGAGTTTTATTTTTCCCTTTGCTCAGTATACTCGAAAAAGGGTTTACCACGATATCACGAAAACCAAAATCTCGAAAGAAAAAGTCTCGAAACCCAAAATCTCGAAAACCAAAATATCGAATGCCTATAATCTTAAATAACGAAAATCTCGAAAACGCATTCACTTTTGAGACAGGGCTTAGAATTTGCGATCGCAAATCTTAAGCATTGTCTCAAAAGTGAATGCGTTTTAGAGATTTATTATTTTATTTTAATTCCGAATGCAAAATATGCATTCATACTTGCAGTCAGCTAGTTTCAAAGGACAGAGTCAAATAAAAACTTTTCTCTGTACATTTTACAAAGATACTTCCTAGTGCTCTTTTTTTCACAAATGTGACTGTTTTCTAAGCGTTTTTATACAGGGGCACACTTACAATAATGTGAAGAACTTACTTCGTCGACTATCGCCAAATTCCAAGTAAATTCAAAATAGATCGTAGCAATTCCGGAATAGGTACAGTACAAATAACTTGGTTTCCACTGCAGACCTGAACAGTTTTTGTATTGCCTTTGGATCCATTCTGGTGCATTTCACAGTGTAATCGAGCGAATACAAGGAGTTTCAATGATACGCTATCGTCTACTTTTGAAAAAGAATATTTAGTGCTTGATTAAGTTTAAGTAAATCATAGACATTTTTTCCTAATATTGTTTTAGAAAGCTACTCTTCGTCTAAATATTTTCGATTAGACAGTTTTTCCTTTACAGGATCTTCTTGTGATCTTGGCATGAACTCTCTCCATTTTTTTAGGTATGTGCATCTTGAGATTCCAAAGTAAAATGGATACCTACCTCAAGTTTGCATCTATATAATGTATGTATCGTATTTATTAATTTTCTTTATCCAACCAATGACTTTCGAGATAAAAAAAACCGACCCTTCGAGATAATGGAATACGAGATTTGTTACACGATCGAGATTGTTGGCATTCGACATAAATTTTTATTTTTTTCGAGATTTTACCCAAAAATTCTTGATCAGGACGTAGGTACATATGTATGTACGTTGCAGTAGTTTAAATGTATGCTAAAGTAGTTACACCCCCAACCTTCACTCCCGGTGACAAACTATTCCTACTAGACTTTTGATTTTGATATCACCACCCTAAAGGCTCATCAATTCATCATACATGTTCATAAAGTTTGGTTATATCTTCGTTCCCAAAATTTGTTGTCGGCTCTTAGAACGTTAAAAATACAAATCAACTTTTTTAGCTGCGAAAATATTTTTTCATGCGGACAATTAATATAAGGATTGGCCAAACCTTGCTTGGCTTGCGTTTGGTGTGGTTACTCTTATATGACGCTATGTAAATAAATTTTGCGTTATCGTGTCGCACTGTTGAGCGACAAAGTGACACTTTGGTTTGGGCAAGCTTTATAAGTAAGTGGCTGACATTTAGGTACTTGGAAATATGGTACATTTTTATGATCAAAAGAGGCAAAAGTTTGGTTTCAGTTTTTTTTCTGCACGCTGAACTGAACGCAGTTAACTTGTTTATTCACTTTCAATTTCTTTGATACGATTTTTTCTCGCAGAGATTTCGGTCTTTGAAAAGAATCGTATTCAAAATGTTATAAAACTTTTCAAAGCCATGCTTGCTCAGATCACAATACACATTACAATTTTAACTCTTACAGAGTCGAGAAAAAAGAAACAAAATAAACACGATTTTTTTTTGAGTTTATGCTGTACCGTTAGGTACAGCAAAAGCAAGCTCTTTGAATCTTTTGATCGAAACCCGAAAGGAGTACATAAGTGTTAGGGCGTTGAAAGTAGTTGAATAATATGGCGGGTGTTATTGTCAATAAAAATTTCCCAGGAAATATTTCCCTCCTTCAAAATTTGGGAACGTTTATAACGATGGAATGTTTCCCTCGGAATTTATTATTGGTATCGGATATACAATTTCAAAGGCAACTACCGTAAGGACCCAATAAGAGTACTTTTTGTAGCACTGGAAGAGACCATGAACTCGTCTTCCAAACAATTATGTTCTCTGTACTCTCTTGGTCAAGTCAAGAAGTAACGTTTTTTTAACTTTTGTTATATTCAAATTATTAAAATAAACATTTTTTTTTGTTTTGTTTTTTCGTTCTTTTCAATTTCTCAAAAAATTACCTCCCCTCCCTGCCTAAACGGGGGAGATAGTCCCCACATATGGCATACCAATTTTTTCTTGTTTGAACTTAACCTTCATGATAACATTTTTTTTCGCATTTCATGACAAATATTTCACTAGTGTTTTTTTCAAGTCTTCGAATCCAACCTTGATGGTGTACGCAGCAGAGGAAGACCGCGTAACAGGTGGCGCACACAAGTGGAGAACAACCTCAACCAACTTGGCGTGCGTAACTGGAGGCGGATAGCTAAGAGCTGGCTAGAGAGGCATGTTGGTTGAGGCCGTAATCCATCCTGAATTGTAAGCGCCACATTAAGTAAGTAAGTAAGTTTTTTTCAACACTGCGTAGCTACTCAGTTTTTCATTTTATTCGATAAATACAAAAAAAATAGACTTTTTGTTCGATCTTTGATTTGCGAATAAAGTGAAAAACTTCAAACAGTGTTTAAAAAAACGCCTATTTTATTATTACAATGTTGATATTTTGTACTTATGCCTACACACTGGCTGCCAATCACTAGGATGAGGCCACATATTTTTTAACCGATTTTCGATCTTTACACCTGTAGGAAATTTTGTACCCGTTAAAATTTACTTCATTTAGGTAAAAAGAAAGTCGTAAAATTGATGGGTTAATTAGGAAAGACCGTTGTAATTTCTCTACATCAATTAAAGAGCTACTTGAAAAAAGTATAAAAAAGTTCGTCACTTGGCTGAGGCCACATGAAAAATATTATAAAACCAATGTACATTTTTTGATTTTCAAACATTTATTAAGTTAAATATTCTCGGATTAGCCGCGTTTTTTAAGAAAGAAAGTACTTTTGTACTCACCCCAAACGTTTCGCTTCAAGTTTCATTGAGCGTGGTCACCGGGAAACTCGGTGACCACGCTCAATGAAACTTGAAGCGAAACGTTCGGGGTGAGTACAAAAGTACTTTCTTTGTTAAAAAACGCGGCTAATCCGAGAATATTTAAATTATGTCTGTAAGAAACCGTGAAAGCCTAAAAAGTTATATTTATTAAGTTTTTCTGCATTAATAATTAGTAAACCCCATTTTTTGGTAAAACCTCTAAAAGACGGTTTGGAATGAAATCTTAAAGTTTTTTTGAGTAGTCCTTGTCTTCAAACTGTCTACCGCCTCCGTAAACTTTTCAAGATAACCATGATCATATTTTTTCGATTATTTTTAAGTCTGGTGAATAGGGCGGCCATAGCAAATCATCTACGTCTTCTGAGTACCGATACCGCACCGAAAAGTGAGTAAGCAGCCTAAATCCAGCTTTTAACAACCCTGGAATTGTGGATTGGGGCATTGTCTTGTTGGAAAATCCAAGGCAGAGGTCCAAAAATATTTTTCATCTTTGGAAATGACCGTTTCAACAAATATTTTGTAGCTCTTTCCGTTCATTGTTGTAGAAAGATACTTCAACTCGTTTAAGCTATCATATGTGATAGCTCCCCACACCATTACACCTGATATACGGCTTTGCTGTCGTCCCAAAATTAGTTCTTCTTATCTTAAATCATAGAAATAAAAGTTGTAACCATCGGGGCCATCAAGGTTAAACTTTTCTTTCATCCGAAAAGACAACGTGTTTCCATTCACTACTCCAAGCGACATGAACTGTTGCAAGGTTCATTCGAAGATCCTTGTGTACTTGCTTTAAAACAGGTTTCTTTATATTTTCCTCCGAACTGTCCAAATACTGGCTGATTCTGCTTTTGATTCTTATTTTAGTCGCTGGTGAAGAGGAATTTGAAGCAACACGTAGAATTAGCCTCTTTTCTCGGGATGTTGTTGCTTGGCCTGTGCGTATTTTGTATTTTTCCATATTTTTGCGCATCAGCAAAATAGTTGTTTTCAATTGTCCATATTTATTTGATCAGCCTCCTTGCTATTTCTCGGCTTGAGGGTCCCATATCCTTGAAAGCATCAAAGTCTTTCCAGAACCCATTTGTAATTGAAATTAATTAAAAATAGTTTTTTTTTTTAAATATTACAACGAAAACTTTGAAAAAAATCGCTGATGTGAACTCCTACAACGATATATTTGCAATGGCTTCATACAAATGATAAACAAATCCAACAGGTATACAGAAAACCGGTTGAAAAATATGGGGCTTCATTCTAGTGATTTGCAGTGTATGTATTTCCACGAATTTTAGCACAACTTTAAAAATGGTAAACTTTTTTACTGATGTAATTACCTAAATACTTCCATTTTTAAAATTTTGTTTGACGTTCAGAAAACCTAGACATAGTCTGAGGTCATAACAACCATAACTCCACTAGATATCAGATTACCTTGTTTTGCTTCATCATCAAAAAAACATAATTTACTTTTTTTTTAAATGTATTTTCTTAAAAAAAAAATAATACAAAACGGAGAACAAAATAACCAATATAAAACAAAGAAAATGGGTACAAAATAAACAAATGCAATACATTTTCACGTTTAAGTAAATTTAAAAATACATAGACTTACATTACAATGAGTTGTATGAACAATTAAATTTATAATTAAAAGCTCAGTTAATCTAGCCGTACTCTATTTAAATACATATTAAAAAAAAAAAAATACTTTTTTTATTGGGTCACATTTGTTCTTTACAAAATTTAAGATAGTATCCACTTTTAATGTAGGACAAAATCATTTAATAATATATATCCTTCTCTATAAGCTTTTTATTTTATCCAAATTAAAAGAAATATATATAAAAACAAAAATCTATTACATATTTTAAGAAAAAGTATAATAGGTTATACTTACCTTAAGTATACTTTTTTTATTAATCTTGATCAGACTTGACTTTGCGGTGAGTCTGTGCATTTTATTTTGGAGATATCACTAGGAGAGAATATTTATTTTTAAAGAATTTAAATTTAAGGAAGCTTTCATAAACACATACAATCCCTTGAAAGGCACCTATTTTATAGTTATTGCTTTGAAAAATCGATAGAACACAAAACTAGATCAATTGAGCTCTAATAAATTTAATAAAATTATAGCTACTGTACCTATTTTATGTGTGTGGTGTGTTGTGTTTTTTTTATATATATGTAGGTATCTCATAAGTAGTTTAAAATACAATTTTTTAATGAATATTTGAATATAACCGGAAGTAATTATCACAGAAAAAAATCGAAAGCATTATAATGGATGGTAGGATTTAGTGTGGGTGTGTACGTGTATGTGGATTTTTCGCATGAGGTTATTATTAAATTTTCGTATTTTTTGTTTTTTTTTTTACAAAATATAAAATACAGTTTTTATACAATACAACTTATGGTTGAGATCTGCAAAGTTCTGAATTTAGTTTCGAATCTTTCTTTCAACACACAGATTAAAAAAAAGTTTTTAACTTTTCAACTTTCTGTAAAATTGTAATAATTTTATAAACACGTTGGAGCGTTGAAAATTATGTCTAGGTGTATAGAAAATATTAAGTTTCATAGTTGAATTGTTGTGTAACTTTTACAGCAGACCGTTTCCTTAATGTAATCCAAACGTTTCATGACACAACGATAATAGCATGAACAATTAAGGCCATTTAATTGTTGCGTACCTTTACTTATTAGTTTCGAATCGCTGGTCCTTCTTGTTGTCGTGCCGCAGGGTTTGAGTAATCATCTTCTGAAATGAGAAAGATGTTGGCAAATTAAATTTATTTTTCTTGGTCATAAAAATATTAAAACTTAGAAGCAGAGGCTGAAGTAGATTATGACTTTGAGCTTTTTTTTTTAAGTAATCTGAGAACGATGAGTTGTAATCGAATAACCTGCATTATTTGGCAAAAGGATCGTTACATTTGACCGAATCGCGATTGACTCAAAAGTCTTTTTGATTTGAAAGACTTAGTGCATTGAAAAAAATGCCGAAGTAACGAAACGATTGACTGAAAATTGTCGATATAATTCGAAATTTGCACTACTTTTTCAAGACAAAAAATTTAAATTTTTTCAGAACATAAGAGTTTTTGTAAGAATATTGAAAAAAAAATTAACTCTGTGAAAACATTTTTTTACTTTAAAAAAAAAACTATTTTCAGAAAAAAAGTGTTTACCTGTATCAAAATATTTAATTCTCAAAAGATCTCTATATTTCACCTCACACGCCACTTCTGGGGCCAAAATTCGAAATAATTGAACGAGAAATTATTTTTTGACCTAAAAAATCAAAAATTACAAAAGTTTTAAGGCTAAAATTGTCTCGCGTAGTATTTAGTTGTGGGCGGTCAAAGTCAACCATATTAAATTTTTTTCGATTTTTTTAAGTCAAACCTGGGATGGTTTCGGCTAAGGTGGTTGTTGATTGTCATATTTGTGAAAATTAAAAGTAATCAAATGAAATTTTCGGTCTGGTTATCATCAAAAAAAAATATTAAATATATAAAACAAAGCCGGGTTAGTTACACCATTTATAACTCAAGAACTGCTTGATCGATTTTATTAATATCTGATTAGTTGGATTCGTCTCCCTTCCGAATAACAGAATAACTTTTAAAACTTCGGAAAATCATGGTCTCGAGAAGTTTTCCCATGCATTGAAAAAAAAAGAAAATCACAAAAAAATCACGTCCTTGATAAACGATAAAAACAAAACACGGAATGGTGGGTTGTTAAATTCCAACAGATGGCGTTGTGTGCTTTATACTTTGAGAGTTACTTCAGTTGCAGTCTTTTTATTGCATACCATTGACAAAGCTGTTGAGGATTGCACGACGATTTATCAGTATTTTTTTGTTTCGAGTTTTTGATAGTTATTTCATTTGAACAAAATGAGTAAAATACAGCGCAAAGAACAAAGTCACAGAAAAAGCCTGAAAAGTCGTGGAAAAAGTGTGAAAAGTCATGCAAAAAGCGCAAAATACCATGGAAAAAATCGCGGAATAATGGTGAAAGATCTTAGAATACATCGGAAAATACCAAGACTGGTCACGAAAAAGGCGATTAATACCACAGGAAAAACCGTATAATACCGCGGAAAAAAACCGTAAAATACCGCGGAGAAAAGCGGAGAAAGTCACAGAGAAAAGCCTGTAAAGTCGCGGAAAAATGCACGGAAAAAAGCGCGGAATTACGTTGACAAAAGTGCAGAATACTGGTGAGTGGTGAAAGAACTTTTAAACACCACGTGAATGATAGCGAAATACCGCATGGGAAGTTTTAAAACAAGCGTAAAATACTCAAAAAAAAATAAAGTCACAGAGAAAACCATTGAGTCACGGAAAAGAGTGTAAAATGTCGCGAAAAAAATATGAGACATACCGTGATAAAAAGTGCGGAATGCCGTGGAAAAAAGCGCGAAATACTGATGAAAGTTCACGAAATACCGCAGAAAGTCGCGGCAAAAGCGTTAAACTTCACGTAAAAATATGCTTTCGCATCAGCATGAACTAACACAGTAAAAAGCGCAGAACCGCGTCAATAAAAGCGTGACTGGTGAATGAACTTTTAAAAACCACGCTATTTTCATGACCTGACATGTCTCTTTCACATGTATATTACACTTTTTTCGCTTATTTTCCTTTATTTTCAACAATTTTTCAAACGATTTTTCTCTGTTATTCCGCATTGTTTCATGTTTCATGGACATGGAAAACTGTATTATTTAGGCAAATTTGCTGATACTTACAAGCCTATAAGCGCTTATGTTCAACATAAATATTTTCAGTATCGTATCAGCAACCGGGCCTTATGTTGTGTATTCAAGAGCATTTGAATGAAACGATTTACAAATTTTGAAACTGGATAACACATTATGCTCACGTAGGAGCAGAAACAGATGGAGACTGGGCACCTCGCCTAACACCAGAAAACGCCACTGCTACGTTGAACGGCAACAACGTTACAAACATACACATCTGTACAGCGTACGTGTTCCTCATAGGGGCAGCAACGAACGGAGACTGGACACCCCGCCCTAACACCAGCAATTGCAATCCCCACGTCGAGCGACAACAACACAATGAACAGAAACAAATGACCAACGGACGTTTTTCTCTTGGAAGCAGCAACGAACGGAGACTGAGCACCTCGCCCTAACACCAGCAGTCGCCACCACTGACCTGCGATACAGAACAGAACAGGTTGTACGACACAGGTTTTATCATACATAGGTATTAACATATGGGAATCACAATCCCTAGGGTATGACAATGGATCTACATTGATCTAAGTGTGACGGTAACAAGGTCAGCCCTTTTACTTAACCTATTCTAAGCCAATGATAAATCTTGGGGCTCAGTGGCTAGTCAATTTTATAAACGATCATATAATAAGACCATAAATGTAATTACAGAATAAAAATCAATGAGCAGGACATGACAACGTCTGCTGGGTCAGCTAATGTTTGAATAATTGCCATCTCTTTTAAAACCCCACAAAACATCGAATTTAGCATCTGTCGCCGATATTTTTTATATTTCGGTTGTGCAGAGGTAAGGTGCTTGACAGCTAACCTTGACTTTCAGATTAAATCCTCGGCTATGACCTAAGTGTTTTTTCGTAAGTTTTCTTCTCTTTTTAATAAGAAATTATTCTTGGATAAAAACCATTGAGAAATCTTATTTTTTTTTGAATGGCCGATTTTACTCTGTTGAACATCTTACACAGACCGATTTTCTTATTTTTGACTGCAGAAATCAACTAGGGCACTCCCTGTTTTTTCAGTTGAAAAGCCTTGGTATTGAATATTGAAGTACACAAGTATGATTTTTCGGTCAAACGTAATTCGGCCAAAACCAATTTGGTCAAACGTGATTCGGGCAAAAGTAAATCGGATATCAGATATGATACTGCGAATGTAAGCAAGGTTTAAAAAATTCCACGCGTTTGCAAACTTTAAAAAAAAAAAATTAAAAAGCAACTTATTTACAAAGTATTTTCGCCTCGCACCGAATCAATTTTGTTTGAATTTATTTCAGAATGCATCTGTTAGTCTTTAATTGAATTTATTTGAAAACTTGCTTTTTGATTGTAGTTTCTTATATTGTGTAAATGTAAGTTCTCGCATCAAGTTTTTCGCTCATTTATGTCGGAATGAGACTATGTATAACAATATTGAGAGAAGATTACTTTTTGAATTAATTCCCGCTTTCCATCTTTGAATGTAAGCAATAAGCATATGCAAGGCATTGGACGGGTCTTTAAATACTGTGCCTCAGGTTAGAGTTCTGCACAAATCTTTTAAAAAATGTTAAAAAAGTCACATGAATCAAAAAAATTTGTTCTTTCAAAAAATCGTTCAAAACAAAGAAAACTCAGTTTTTAATTGAAAGGAAAATTTCTCGTGACATGGGGTATGACTTAAGAAAGCAATTCAAGCTTTCCATTACAAAATACCCTTTAATCCTTTTAGTTGTTAATAAATCTATTACAAAAGTTTCACTCTTCAAATAAAAAAAAAAATGAAGACAAAAAAAAATAACAAATACATTTTTAACAAACAAAAAAGCATTGAACCTCCATAACTTACCATCTTCCTCTTCTTCATTTCCCTCGTCTATGTGCAAACCATCAGCAAACTGTTCTTTTCCTTGATCACCAGCTACTTCATTATTAAGATTGTCTCCATCGAGCAAAGCGTTTGCTACCGGCGCCAAATCATCATCTCGATCTTTGTGATTTTGTTTGTGTCCACCCATGCCAAACACTTCAATATCATCTCCACCATCGCCACGATCTTCATTATCTTTCGGCGCCATTTTTGCTTCAAAGAAATTGTTATCCTCTTCGGCACCATTATTTACATTATCATCGTTCTTATCCGCATTAAAATCGGTATCTTTCACTTCGTGTGCTCCCGTATCTTGCTCACCACCTTCGTTATTTTTTCCAATCAATTCATCAACAACATTCACGTAGCGATTGTTGTCAGTGTCTTGTTTATTGTCAGCTTCGCCTTGCTGCAAATTTGCTGACTTACTTCCAACTTGCTGTTCATCGTTATGATTGTTACTAAGTAGATACTCAAAATTTTCCGGAATCGGAGCCACACCCAGTGGTATATGTTTTGGTGGCTTGTGCGGCAAATTTAGAAGCTCCTTTGCTGTACTAGAGCGCTTGGCTTTGATTGCTGTCGATGTACTGGGTTGGTTTGCAACAGATAAGGCATGTCGATTTACATCGCGAGTGCCTCCAGCTTCGACACCTGCAATTGCCGCAGCACCCCCCACAGTCGATGATTTGGCTGTCGAGTTTAATGGCGGCATTTGTTGTACATTCTCAGCGACTTGTTTATTTTTGTCCTCAGTACTGGCCAATGGCTTGGGAATCATCTGAAAGTTTTCAACAGAATTAATTATGGCATTTTTATATTTGTCGATTGGGCGATCTTTGCGAGCTTCGCCCATATCAGCGGGTTGGGCGACAGACTTTTGAGTAGACAGATATGAAGCACTTAGTTGAGTGTTGTTAGTTAGTTTAATAGATACTTTGTACAAATCGGGACTCACTAATTGTTGTTCGTTGAATGACTTCTGAACAAGAGGCTTATCCAGCGGATGGTTAGGTATATTTTGATGATGGTTGCTGCCAGTAATTGGAGATGGTAGTGTTTGATCGTCGCTCAAAGTGTCACTATCGGTTTTTGGTTTGTAGTCACAATTGTTTTTGTACTCCTTGATTGTGTCCATTAACGTGGTGATTTTCTTTTTATTATTTTCGGCGCTAAGTGATGTTGATTTAAGCAGCATTTCCAAACGCTCTTTTTCTTGCACCACTGTATCATATTTAGTCTGGAAGAAATATAGAAATAACTAAATTGGTTAAATGTTACGAAAAACAACATTTAGTTTTTTGTATGTTTTAAAAAAAAGGCAGTTGATTTTGTTACAAGCCTTACCAGATGTTATTACTTTATATTATTTATAGTAAAATTATACTGAAGTCAAAATTAGTACTTGTTATCGAGATAGGTATTTGAAACTAAGATCCCGATAGAAGAATTTTATTAGATTCCTTTTGGATTTTTTTTTTACTTAAGAAAAAAACATACAATTGAATTTTCTTTGAAATATTCCCCACAATGAATTTATTAATAATGGTTTTATGTGCAGAGGAAAATTCACACGGAATCGCGATACCTTCATTGATTGCATTTATTTTACAAAAAAAAAATTTCAATTGGATTTTCTTAAAAAAATCTACCAATTGAAAATTAACGTATTCGTGTAGTATACAAATTGCCTGGATTCAATCAAAATGCCCATTCTAAAGAGATATTTGATCCAAAGCTAATTTTTAAAAAATGTTCGTAGTTTTTTTTTTTTTTATTAGAAACTGCCGTTGAAGTTTTTATCAGTTTTTGAAGTCATTTGATATAAAATAAAGAAGAATATTGCAGAGAATACCAAGGGAGGTAATGAAATAAGCACTTAGAACCACAAGAAAAAGTATAAAATACCACGGAGAAAAGCGAAAAATGTCACAGAGAAAAACGTGGGAAGTCGCGAAAAAAGTGTAAAATGTCGCATATGGAATATTGGTGAAGTATTGTGGAATAACCTGGAGAATAGCAAAAGGAGTCATAAAAAAAAGGTTAGTACCACGGGATAATCGCAAAATACCGCGTTTAAAAGTGAAAAAAGTCATAAAAAAAAGTGTCGAAAGTCCTCGGACTTGGGTGGTAAAAATCGCAAAATACCGTGGATAAAAGCGAGAAATACTGATAAAAGAACCTTTAAACACCAAGCTTTTTTACTGGACTTTCCCGTTTTTTTCCGCGATATTCGACGTTGTTATTCTTTTCTTTTTGAGGTATCCCACACTTTTTTCGCAACTTTACACGTAAGTAATTGTGCATGACAGGCAACGTCTGCCGTATTTATATCAACGAATATTTAACTTTAAAATTTGCAAAGCAACACGAGCACTGGTCGGTTAGTAGATAATAAAACATACTTATTTGTTATTTGTTGCTTGAGAGTTTGATATCTTGCCTGATCTAGATCTTGTTATTTTCAGGTTCTATCAACATTACAATAAAAGAATGTTGTTAGAAATGTTGCATATCTTAAATACAGATAATACAGTAAGTAGAAGATCAGTAATAGTAATATTTATAATCAGTTTGTTAAAAGAGATATTTAAGGTTAGATTTTATATTCAACTCGTTTTTAAGGTTAGATTTGATAAGAGATATTTTGAATTTCGTATCAAATATCTAGATGAAACTTAAAAATTTTATTTTTCGAAGATTTTTTTTGAGGCTTATTTTTTTTTGCATTTTAAGACAATTTCAAAGCTTATCAAAAAACAAATAGATAGACCAAGATTTTTAAGAGATAGATATCTTAAAATTCGCGTAATCAATAAAACGAATGTAAATATAATTTTTATATTTTCTTAATAGATTTTTGAAAGTTCTAATCTTATTTAGAGTCCTGCCGAAGATTGTAATCACAATCGAAACGTTGACTATATACACAAATATTAAAGAAAAGCTAGACCTAAAGCCTACGAAGAAGTTGAAATTTTGTTTGATTTAAAAGGTCACGAAATAGGTCCCGAGATTTCTTTATTTTTAAGCGTTTTTAGACTTTTGGGTAAATATTTAAAATAAGTTGCATTGTGTAAACCTGGACACACATGGTAGACATTTTAAGTGGGGCCAAACCCCTGGCAGACAGTCCCAAAATATAACAGAAATAATGCATTTTTGGCACCGTCTGCTGGAGGTCTGGCCCCATTTAAAAGGTCTGCCGTTGGTATTTTTGTTATCAGTGATTTTTTCGCGTTGGTTATCAATACATTTTAAGTGGTTACCCTCACTAAATCGATTTTCAGAAAAATGCTGCTTTTGATGCACTTTTTCTCGACAACGCCCCTAATAAATGCAGGCAGACTACTTTGGATCGGTCACCTCTCAGGCAAGAAATATGCTCTCGCCTCGGTTTTCTACATTCAGATGTATTTTTAAATTGAACTTGAATAATATGGCCGTAAGGAACAGCCTGTGGGAATGGAATGGAATAGAATGGAAACCCCTTATATCCGCAGCACACAATCTGAAGAAAAGAAAGAAAGAACCTACAAACAGAAAGAACATGCTCCCCTATCGGCCAATTTCTGGTATAGGTGACAACGACCCTGGCCATGTCCTGACGGGGCCTGCATATTTGTTCCGTTTTTATTATAAGTAAACCATACTTTTCTCGAAATAACAGAGTCAGTAAAATTGCTCCATTCGTTAGGAAATTTGAAGATATCTAGCCCTTTACAACTTTGAGAAGAAGTTCGAGTTCGATTAGATGGATTTAATGGCTGCCTGACTATCCGTTATGATAGCTACATTTGTAAGTATATAATGATCTGGATTCAGTTTGAGAATCCTAAATGCCTATCTAATTACCAACACAACCGATAGGAAAATACTGGCGAAATTGGAAAGCCGATAAGAATGGACTTTGTAGATCAGCAGTATGATATTCTTAAGTCTTAAAGAGCTTCGGGAAACTAGAAAGAAACTTTATATGTAAGTCAAGAGGTAGAAGGTACAAAAATACGTTGAGTGCATTCGTTGGGGAAGACCGAAGTGACACATTGGTGCGAAGCTAACTCTTATCTTGTGTCTTGTTTTAGATAATCACAAATAAAACAATATCTTATCTTGTTTTTACTTTTTTAGTTTTTAAAGATTTTTTCTTTTAAAAGAAGAAATGGTTAAAACAAAAAAAACAAAGTTATAATCGAGTCATTTGAATATGATTGATTGAAATAACATTCAATGAGCAAACATTAATTTTTTACCTTTAATTCCTCAAGATCCTTGTCATTTAAACTTCGAACTTGTTGCAATTGCGATTGCAGTGATTTCACCTTTGTATCCAAACTATTGACAACTTCCAAATGCGATTTCTTTGTCTTTGAACAATCCTCCACCAAATCACCATGTTCCTTCTGAAGTAGCTTGTACCTTTGATTAAGACTATCATAGTGCAAATTGTGTGTCATCTTGGCTTTTGCATTTTGTTCGGTTTGTTCCTTAGCTCGTTGCTCAAAGTTTTGACGTGTCTCGAGGTGTTCCTTGCGTTCGGCTTCGAGACTCCGTTCCAGACGGAATTTATGTTCAATTATTGCTGAAAGTGATGCGTGTGTGCAAAGTAAAAGTAAAAGGGTGTGTTAAATGGGTCAGCCAGCATTGTTAGACCAGACCAGTGAATATGCCAAATATTTACCTTGCATGCGAGCATTTAAAGCCTCCTGCTGTTGTTCACATCGTATTAGCTGCTGCCTCGATTCATCTAATTGGGTCTGTGAACTATGGAATATTGCAACAAACCCAAACATAAGAATAATGAGCCCTAATCCGATTAGAAATCGGCTGCGACCCGACCGCGTCAAACGCGTTGCAGTCATTTTTCCTTATTTGCCTTTTTTTGATTTGTGAATAAAATTATTACAGATTTTGTGATGTGTTGAGATCTTATATCATTACAGCTTTTTTGATTTTGTTTGTTAAGTAGATTTTGTTAGAATAATAATATTAATTTTATTTAAATTTATATTAGAAAAATGTTTTTGTTTTTCTTATTTCGTGTTTCGGGTTCGGAAATCTGTTCAAGTAAAACTGGCCGATGTTGATGTATCAAAAAAAAAAAAACAAAAATTATGAAAGAGAAAGCCATAAAGGAGAGAGAGATATTTGATTTGCACTCTAGCACTGTTTGTTTGGTTTGATCATTTGATGCCCGGAGATAATGCAGCATTTTAAGCAGCGCCTACATCAATACAAATTTGAGTTGTGGGCCATGCGCTTTGAATTGTGTGTTCACCGCAAATATTTTCGTCACAAACTTTATAGTCTGTTTCAACCAGAGCCCAAATGAGGTAATTTAACAAATCTGACAAAAAGTGTTTTTATAATTAGGGGTATTCATGAATTGGATTGTGGATTGGACTTGAATACATGAATACCCCTATTAGGGGTATTCATGAAATCTGGTAAACACGTTTATCAGATGTGGTAAAATGGTAAATCTGTTAATTGACCTGTCAAATTTTCAATAGGAAATCTTTACCAGAATGGTAAACTTTTCCACACAGATTTGTTTGGTAAAAGTTTACCATCTGGAAATGGCAATTGTGGAAAACTTTAAACGTTTATAGTTTATAGTTTAGATTATTTTTTTATTTCATCAATTCAACAAGGAATAAACCATAATTCCAAATAATTGAATACATAATTTACAAATATTTACCCAAGTTGATTTTGAGGTGCTTATGAAACCTGCGTGGTTCCCATTTTACCAGATAGAAAAGTTTACAAGGTTTCCTATAAATACCCCCATTATCTCATTTCGTTTGGCAGCTCATTTCCTGTTTTCTATATCTAAACTATTCTTTCTTACACCCTTTTTTTAAGTTTGTTTTTTTTGCTGTTTGTTTCCTTCTCTCCTATAGTGAACACATTTGTGACTATAGTTCACAATAATTGAGTAATGGGTGTGTTCATAAATATTTTGGTTAATTTCCGAGCTCAATTCGTACAAATGAGGTGGAAATTATTTCATTTCGAGTTCAGAATTTGTATTAGAAATTCACACCTATTATAAAATCCGTCGAATGCGTTGTGGCGGGATTCACATTTATTTCAGCCAAAATGTCTCCTATACTCACAGATGAGGGAATGTGTTAATGGCAATGGTAAGGTAGTTCCTCGTATTGATAATATAGTTCACCCGACATGTTCATAAATTGATTTAAATGCGAATGCGAACCCTCCGAATCACGTTGACTCCCCGGGAGTAAAATATTATGAATTCCATAACAGGCATGATTATATCATTTGGAATCATATCATTTTTTGTCCTAGTCGAAAGAGGCTATTACATGTTTCAAATACCTATACTTTTGTTTAGTCGCAAAAGAGGTGAACTCTGCCAAACACCATAGCACTTTTAATTTTCTTTATGTTTGCATATTACTGGATTTACATTGTTCTACACTTTCATATCTGAAAAAAGGTGAAAGAACATATAAAAATCTCAGCTGTTGAACAAAGAGACTAAATAAACATTCATATATCTTTATAAATGCAGATTATTGGAAGATTATGGTGCTGACGAATTTCATTACACTTCTCTTTGGTGCGTTCGAGTTTTAAGTATTATCTTTATCTCTTTTTGGTTTTCTTCAAAACTGCAGATGCAGATCAATGTCAATCGACAATTATTATCAATGTATATAATGGCTACGTCTGAACGT
Source organism: Meliscaeva auricollis (assembly GCA_948107695.1). Taxonomy (NCBI): domain Eukaryota; kingdom Metazoa; phylum Arthropoda; class Insecta; order Diptera; family Syrphidae; genus Meliscaeva; species Meliscaeva auricollis. Next base: position 41,599,984 of record OX403616.1, read on the forward strand.
AGCCTCACCGAATTGTAGCTATTGTGATTCCACCATATTATAGCAAACATTTAAACAAACATACCTTAACTCTCCACATCTACATGGAATTTGAAAATCGAAAACAGACACTACTAAATTTACCAGTTCATCGTTTTCTTTGCACCAATCGACTCCATTATTATCTTCTGTGAAAAATACAATTATTTCTTATTTAAATCTTACTAAAATCAGCTAAATTTATGTTAAAAGTAAGCGCCAATCAACACTAATTTCAATTATATCAACTTTTTGATATTCAAACACATATAAATGGTGTTTTTATAAAAAATAAAAAAAACGCAAATACGCCTAGAAAGTGAGAAAAAAAATTGTTCCTTCCAAGAGTCTCCAAAGATACGGCATAAGAAATAGAAAAAAAAACACTCGAGTGGAGAGTTACATACATGATTATGGCGGATATGTCAAATATTTTATTGCAGTGGCATTTATTGATTTGGTTGGATTAAAATTTTTATCAACTCTTCTTTTTTTTCGATCCAATATCTCGAAAAAGAGTGTGATTGTGCAGTGGATTATAGATTCATCAGTAATCTAATTAAATCTAATTAATAAAGCAAAAAAAAAACAATCTAAAATAATTGATAAAAGCGTAGTAAATGGGCGTACATTAATCTCGCACACCAACGAAGTTACAAGGAACGCCGTTTCTGCTTCTCTGCTGCTCTAAAGTGCCTTTTTCCTTTGCTCATTATAAGGTCAGTATAACATACAACTTATTTATCTTTGTAAATTTTCTACATCAAATGCACAATAAACTGTAAAATTTAATCACTTTGGTTGTCTTTATTTGGCAAAAACAAAAAAAAAAAAAAAAAAAAACAATTCTTTAAACCCTTTCGTTAGTATACGCCCAGAATAATTTATCTTATAACAATTTTCTGATTAGATTTATTAATAAAAAGCATTCTGTGGCTTGCTTGCTTCTACCCTTTTTTTTTGTTATAAAATTTTCCAATAAAACAAAATAATTTTGTTGGTGTTCTTCTTCGTCTTCGTCATGAATTGATAGTCTCCCTTGCCTTGTTTGACCTTTAAAAACTGAGTTCAATCAAATTGTTTGTCTCTCGGTTACTTGTGTTGAAAAAAAGATCATTGCAAGGTTTCATTTCTTTTTTTTTTTTTGTTTCCTTCATTTTTTCTGTTGGTAGAGCGTTTAGCAAAAAAAAAAAAAAAACATGCACTAAGCAATGATAGGGAAACTTCTCAGATGGCAATTTGCAATTATTATGGAGACGATATACCTACTAGATAATGCAAGTGGTGTTTAATTAGGCAAACAAATGGGATATGCATTGTTGTATACCTTACCTATATGACGTAAAGAAACTTCGTAGTTGCAACTTGGAATATCTAAAACTTAATAAGTTTTTGTCTTTATTTTTAGTTTTAATGCAATCAAAATTTTATTAGATTTGAAAAATTGTCTACCTATACTCATACTCTTTTATTTTTATATTTTTTTTAAACTAAATTGCTTGTTATTTTTGTTAAGCATCAGGTACTGCAATTCTGTTATTACTTTTTTTATCTACCAAAATACCTACCGCTTTGGACTATTTTAATACATATTATTTTTAAGTTTTGCTGCTAAGGCAACATAAGAAATTATGCGATTTTCTTTCTTAGCTCTGACCAGAACACCGAACAGAGCCTGACCTAATCGAGTAAACTCTGAGCAGAGTACAATCTAAGCTCTCCAATTTATTAAAGAAATACACTTGAGCATTCCAATACCATATAATTAAAAACCATGCGAAAAGTAAGGAAAATTCATATTTATAAATTATAATTCATAAATTAAAAGTGAAAAAAAAAAAAAAAATAATCTTGGACGACAATACATTTTTTATCTGTCACCAGGCTTGATAAAAATCATGATTTCTTTGTTTCTAACAGATTTGTTTGGGTTAAAAAAAAAAAAATCATGATTTTTTTTGATTTTTCTGTATTCAAGATACTCTTGTCTTATTTTTCCCCGTAAATGATGTATTTAGAAACTTTTATTTTAACTTATAGCCCTTTAACAAATGGGCAGGTTCAGAAACGTTAGGGACTAAATATTTAGCCAAGTTTCGGGTCTCTGTTTGGTCAGCTGTCAAAAAATAGTTGACTGGAAAGTTAGTCAAGAAAAATCTGCCTAAAAATCTAGTCAATTTTTTTTTTGTTAAATATGTCAGCTGTTTATGTTGAATCACTTCACATGGAGTTGAACTTTGTATATCTGTATGGTCTGTGTATGTGGTATCGGTATCGGAATACAAATTTTAATTTTATCTGCCTTAAAAAAAAGTGAGTAAAAGTTATTTATGTGAAAAAAATTCAGAAGTGGGTTATCGATCATAATTTGTTATATTTATTGATTTTAGCAAAATAAAGTTTGGTGTTGTTTATTCTGTCGAGGACTCTGAAGAAAAATACAGCTATGTTATGTTATGGATTTGGATTAAACATTTGTTTTCATTGAAAACAACAACAACATAACCGAAATTTAAAAGATCGCAAATGTTTACTACGTCATAATTTTTTTTTAAATGGCAACATGGTGTTCATAATAAGCATACCATGTTTTGTGTTTATCATGGCAGTGGCTTCTTGATCAACCCCACTGCTGCTGATACGACTTTGATAGCACAAATGCAAATAAACTACTTTCACATAAAATCGCATATTGAATCACACATTTTTTGAACACTTAGAACAATTCTATTATTAATTACATTTCTAAAATAATTTATCACTCAAATTTCCGTTCAGAAAATGAAGTTAAGTAAAATATTAATCCCTTATATTTCCTAAACGTGCTCAATGACTGTGAATCTGAACAACAAACGACATTGTGTTCTTTTCATGAATCTAGGTCTGTATTGCGTCTGCGAATGTTTAAATTTTCAAAATCAAGTATGCCTTGATTTTATGCTCAAGTTTTCTAATGTGTCTATAAATTATTTTTCGGGATCCCATACTTATCATACATTAATAATTTATTCCATTTCGCCGGTTGAAAATGTCCTCTGCCTGCCTCTGATAATTAAATTACGATGTAACACTGAACCTTTTAAAATTGTTTTGTATTCAGATAAAATTAATAAAAATGTAAAACTACTCGTACTACAATGGTGTTAATCTCACTTGGGTACAAATTATGAGTATGCCTAACTTATGCCTATCATTGGCCAGTTTTTTTTTTACAGTTGTGGCATCCTCTGCGTCTGTGGATAGGATATTTTCTACATTTGGCTTGGTTCAGTCTAAGCTACGAAACAGGCTGAACTTTGCACTAATAAAACTATAAAAGCGAATAAAACCGCTGCGCACCTGCTATAAAAAAAACTTGTAATTTGTTCAAAAAGGTAAATTATGGGTTTTAGAGTTTGTACAATCAAATACTGAAATCAAAATTAGTCCAGATCTTCTATAAGTTCAAATTTCGTGCTATTTTTTGTTTATATTTTACTGGAAGACCGTTGTCATACTTTTCAATAAACAATAAAAATCCCACAATGGCATTTTGAAATCTACTCTTCTGCGGTAAGCGTTTGCCAATTTAAGTCGATCTTTTATATTAAAAAAAAATTGAAACTTTCGTTGTGTTTGGGAGAAACATTTCTACTTCTAATGACAGTGGTGTTCGAAGATTTATGTTAATTTGAATTATGCATTCTTATATCGTTTATAAATCAAATATGACGTCATTTCATGTCCTGTAAAACAAAATTAAAAAATATGATTTTTTCAAGTTTGTTCACTAAATGTATGATAAGACCCCATATGTACGTAAAGCATCAAATTAGGTTGGGACTTAAATAAGCAAATATATGACGAGAATACTGTTTACCTCATTTATAGCCCCAAAGCGTATTCGGAAATGATGCTTTCACCATTATTATCTTGTATTTTCTTATATATTTTTTTTCTTATATATATTTTTGAGGTTATTTTCTATTTATATCGCAAGTTAAAGCACACTAATGCATCGAAAGTTAGAATACACGCATAAACTCTATCCTGTCTAGAGACCTAGATCACCAGGTAGCATCTAGTCGCACCTGAATGCTGCTGTGGTTTGTTCAGAATATCCACCCGAAGATTTTAAGACCTTATTTTTAGGGGAGAATGGAGGATAACCTATTTTATTGATAGTTTGATGTTTTGCAATTAAGTACGATATGTTTTGGATATGTTTTGTGTGTGTTATAGTCTCAAAAAAATGTAGAAATAACTCAAACTTGATGAACAAAATAACAAAATAAATCATTTTTTAACATAATGTAACTTCCCCGTTAACCTTTCTACGTTCTCTTTCTCCTTAAATTCTAAACAAGACTAGCATATAATTAATTTCATTATGAATACCAAGTTAACATAAACAAAAAAATATATACATATATATTCAAACATGGAGTAAAACACAAATAATAATAATTAAAACGTCACATAGCTCAATACATCGGTTGTCGTCGCCGCGCGCCGATCGCATGAAGGAGTGCCGGATATTTCTGTCATTTAAATTTGTGTTTTGAATATCAATTAAGTTTAGAGATGATGATGCACATATCAAGAGCTATTATATTTAATTCAGAGTTCAAATGTTTTTAATAGTTGTTAAATGGTTAATAGTGTTAAACTGCACATTCCCAAGTCCACAAAACAAAAATGAATATTATTATGTTTTGTTTAGTCGGTAACCTTTGGTATTCTTAACAAATTGGGTTCAAATTGTTTTAAATAATTTAAAAGACAATTCTTCTAGTTTGGATTGAATTGTACGAATTTTTAAGATTTATAATAGGTATGGATGGAAAGAGCTTTTAGATTTTAGCTTTTAGCTCACTTTTGAGCTAGTTCTTTTTATATATATATTTTTTTTTTTTGAAAAGTATGATGAGCCCATCTGACAGGCATCTTAAATAATTCCAACTGTGGTAGCATCTGATGTAACTTTTTTGGGCAGCAAAAAGTAGAAGTAGGAGCATGAGGAGTTTTTTGTATTTTCAAACTTAGAATAATTAATTTTAAATTAATTTTGCAGTACATTTTTCTACAAAAATGTGTACATAAAATGGTTTTATTTGTTGCTAGTTTACTACAAAAAAACTGAGTCAAAGTTATATTTCAGGAAATAAAAAAAAAAATAAAAAATATTAAACGAAAGTTTGACAAGTTTTTTACTAAATTAAGTTTTAAAAGGAGAATGGGCGGTTCTGTCCCATTGGTGTAATACATAGTGACCTATATCGTTGGAAAGGTCTCAATTAGTGCATCAATTTTTTGTATGGAAATAAGTCCGTATCTCGTGGGAGAAAAAAGTTATTGCGCCTTCTTTGCCAAAATAAAAGATGTTGTCCCATCACCCCCTCTCCCCCTAATCCCCAAACATGTTTTCACTTCCTTCGGGATTTCGTCCCTGGTGTTGTAACACATTATGACCTACATATATCGTTGAAAAGGTCTCAACTAGTGAGTAATTGTTTTCTATGGGCACCAGTTTGTATCTGGTGGGGGAAAAGTGCTATTATGCTTTATTTTGTCAACGAAATATGCAATACAACTTATCTCTTGGTTTTGGGAGGTAAGCAATATTTTATAGAATTTTTATTGGTGGGAATTGCTTGGCAGTAATGCCCATACTCATATTCTAAGAGTTTCAATGAATTCCATTTGAGATTATGTCACCATCTTGAAAAAAATGCATAAATATTGAAATTTTAGGATTGACTATATCTGTTAAACTAATTGTTTTTGAAAATTGATTTAAATGTCAAAACAAGCCTATTTGCATGTTGAAGCTATAGAAATTCAACGAAGGTAATGCGAATACTCTTTTTTATTTAGTTTCTATTTTTCGTGCAACAGGTATTTTTTTACAGGCATGCAATTTGGCGTGAACATTTGTAATAAGAACCATTGCAAAATAAGAATAATTGCATCGAGATATTTTAGGAAAAAGGGTGTTTCTTTAAGGAAGACGAAAAATGTTGGTACTTGTTGCAACAACGTATCCTTTCACCGAATATTTTTAGTTCAATCTTTTGTTTCTTGTTTTTTTGTTGACGAATAAAACCATGTCGAATTTCATGGGTGGACCATAGGTCACTATGTGTTACACCAATGGGACGCTGTGCATACAAAAGTGCGCATTCTCCTTTATCAATTCATAACAGACTAAGAAAGACACTCTAAGGTAAAAAATAATTAATTCATGGAATTCTATGATTAGGATCGACGCAAAATGTCAACCTCTATAGCTGGGCGAAAATCCCCCAAAATTCCCTTGTTGTTTTTTTTTTATTAAATTTCATTTAAAGACGGGATCGATTAAGACCAACACTAACTCGATAGTTATTGTTATTTTTATGTAATGATGAATATATTTTCAGTGCAACGAGTAAAATATTAGCGTAAACCTTTTGTAAAAATAATGGTACATTGATACAATTTGGTAGGAAAGCTTTCAATAGTCATGCGAATCGAGGACCAGAAAAGTACATTCAAATGTTTTGGGTACTTCATTTAGTGGTAAAGTTAAATGGATACAATTTGCTTAAAGTAATCCGATGTTTATTAGAATCAAGATTGCAAAAGATCAAATGCGTATCATGAGTGAAATGGACACTGTTTTTTTTTTTTAAAGTTGGTCGTGTTTCAAATTTTTTTAACTTCATGATTTTTTATCCAATATTAGATTTGTTTTCAGTTCTAAAAAGGTACTTTTTAAAAAAACAGTCGACACATATACTTGTGAACTAATTCGATTTCGAACCATCGATTTCCAAATCGATGTTTGATTGTTGAAAACCTACAATCTGCAGAAATGTAATGTATGCAATTTTATTTTTAAAACCATCAAATTTATGTTTTTGAAATTAACTGAAATTTGTATTCATAATTTTTATGTTTTGATACAGCTTTCATGTCTGTAATTTCAAAATAGTCTCATAAAAGCATTTTAAAAAGTGGATTTGCTATAGGAATACAAATTTGCTAGACTCCTCAGAATAAGATTTTTGGGTACATGACGTTGCTCAATTTAATTAGGCAATATTCTTATTAAAATAATTTTACTTTTATTGTGCTTTTTCGAATGAGTTATCATTTATTAAAATTTTATTTTTTAAATATGTCGAATGCTACCTTTAAGACAAAATACATAATGTACTTTGCCAATTAGTTCAAGTGGCGGCGGTCATCAAATATTAAAATTGGTATCAAATAAAAGATAAGTTGATACTGAAAATAAAAACATAGGCTTGCCACAACCCTGGGAAATATTTATTATGCCAAACAAATGTTAAGAATTGGACAAAATAAAAAAAATAATATTAAAAGCGTAAAGCTGAGAATGTGGTAACCCTCTTCAAATAAAAAAAAAAACACACCCAAATAATTTGTATTTAAACAAAAAAGCATACAAATTTGCTTTTATTCTTGTTTTTATAAATCCACAACAGAATTTTTTTCAAAAACAACTTTTTCACGCTTTGACTCATGTTTGAACCAAACCATTAAAATCTCAATATTTTTGACATGGGCCCGGGGTTGCCACTCGATTTTTCTCGATTTTTCAAAATGCGAAAAAATTGTCAACACTGTCCTTCTTTCTTCAAGTGTTTACCCCACGACACTTCTTAATTAATAATTATGTAAAATACTTATAGAATTTAAAATTTATTTGGTACTTTCGATTCTTGTCTTTAGGCAACAGATTGTACCTTCTTCTTTTCTACCATATATAAATGTTCATATTTTGGATACAGAAAAGTCAGAATTTTATATTTTAACCAACTTGTTCAAAAATTTTTATATTTTGTTTACAAAAGTGGACCAAGGACTACACCACACCACACATCAGAGAAGTGATAGTTTATAAAATCACTTGAAAAATGTGGAAGACCTGCACCGAAATAGTAGAACAACTTATGGCATGAAATACGAGGAAATGGTAAAAAACGCGTCCGCAAAAAAAACCTCGCATTCGGCAATGGTAAGGTAGGTTATAAGGAACTCCTCTTTAATAAGCTACACAAATTGTGGATAAGCTAAATTCATCATGTGGTATGCACACCGTTAGAAGACGTCGGAAGACGCAAATGCTTGTGGTCCAATAATGTCCCATTTATAAGAAAAACATACAAAGAAAAAAATAAAAAAAAAATGGTCGACTTAGAGTGAAGTAGTATAATGTGGACTGACGATTATGAATCTATGAATGAATCTTAGAATCGGGAAAAAAATACAGCAAAACATGGTGGATCTAGTATCATGATTTGGGGATGCTTTTCATACTATGGTGTTGGTCCAATATGTTGTATTAAGGATTAAATGTATCACCATTATTACGTTCAATAATTGCTAAACATCATGCTTCCTGATTCCGAAGACAAAAAGGCCGTGAAATAGGTCTTTCAGCACCACACCTACCGAAAACACACCTGCCAAACAGCTAAGCAGTGGTTTCGAGACTGATGGGCTGATGTATAAATAGGAAGTTTTAAGTAAAAACAATAAATCATGAAAATCCATTCCACCAAAAAGGTCCCAACTACTTGTTGACTCCAAGAAACGCTTTTTGGAGACTATATCATCCAATAGAAAAAGAGCACTGCTATTTTTTTGATCGGCGTGCGTTTATTGAAGTTCTTTTAGTCATTATGAGTGTTTCTGGTTTCGATGTTATTAAATCATGTTTTAATAAGTGAACATATTATAAGAGAATATTGCTTTTAATTCTACTATAATTTTTTTTTTTTAAATTGATTGCTTTTTATTTTGTATTATTGTTACCGCAGCTGTATATTTTGTTCATGCAGTAAGCGGTTTTAAATTCAATTTGACAAAAACATTTTTAATAATTGTTGGAAACTATTCAAACCTATAAAATTATACCCTCTATATCCATAAAACATATAAAAACAAATTTTATTGACAGTGTAGAGGTAGAAAAAGACAAATTAAAGACATTAAAAACTACCAACAAAATTAAGTTAACAACTTTCAATGTGATAACATTCATAAACATTTGTATGAATTAAGTTAACGTCAACAACAAAAAAAAGCATTTTTAAAGATAAGTTTATTTCATAAAACAAACATTCTTGTGTACGGAGTATATACTTTTGTTTGTTAAATTAATCTTGCCTCTGATATCAGTTCGTATTAGAACGTACTTGTTCATTTTCCGCAACAAAATATGGAAATTATTATATTTATCCTTGGATTTTAAAATGATTTTTTTTAATGGCAGAAATTATCAGTTTTGATAAAAAAAAATGTATATCTGCAACAGACGAAAAAGACGATGTCGTTTGTGCTGATGTCATAGTTACAAATTTAAAATCCTCATTTTCAAAAATAATCAATGGGTACACTATAATACACCGTAGATTGGCGTAGACAACAAATGATGCTCGTTTCTTTTATTATTTGTGCACTCTCACATATTTTCTATGCAAATTCGTCTCTCTCCTTTCTATCAGTTGTTATACTCGGTTAATTCGCTACGAATTAGTGAGGTCAAAACAAAGGGGCAATTTGCTTCAAATGCATTGCCGGCACTAAAAATAACACAGACTTAACTGAAAGGCTTTGTACTTTAGTGGTAGGTATAGTCGACTATTGTTGGAAATCTTAGACGTGATACAGCCAAGCACCACATCAACTATAGGCTTCTATGAAGAGGGAGACTCACATTCATATAGGTTAGGTTAGGTGCATACAAATTTGTTGTCAACCTGCTTATACCTTGTCATCGCTTTTATTGAATTATTTTGAAGAGGGGGGCATTTCCAAATCTGGAATATGATAGATAACCATGCTTGTGTTTTGTTTGGAAAGTCCTAAAGTGTTTTCCGCTCAAGACAGAAAAAATGCAAAAAACAATGCTAATTAGCTTAATAGTGTAAATATAACACAGAAGTAGGTTCGTGTTATGTTAATTTTAATATGTTAACAGCTGATGTTGAAATTTTAAAGGGGGAAATTTTAAACTGTGCATTTTTTAAAACAAGAGTTTGTTTTTCTGTTGTTTAAAGTTTTTCATCAATTAATTCATGAGTTCACAATTAATTGAAAATTAAAAAAACACTCATTCTCACGACTGTGGTAAAGATTGCAAATAATATTTGAACTTTGTATATATATGTACATCACTATTATACTGATGTACATTATTGTAAATCTATTTGTGTACTTTATTTGTTGAATTAAAAGTGTGCTGTGTTTTCGAATGACGTAGGAAATTCTTTTAAATGTGATTTATTAAGACCATTTTAGGAATTTGACTTTGACTTACTTAAGTGAGTCACTGAAATAAAAGTTCAGATAGTTTTTTTTTGTTTGGTTATTAGAATTGTTCTCCGATTTATATTTCAAATTATAATTTTTGTTCCCCTTCTTACTATTTCGAATTTTGTACATAAGAATTCACAGAAAAACATTAAATTCGATTTCTGTTCATTGTTTTTATTGCTAATCTTTTCTGAGAATGTTCGCTTTTTTCTGCACTTTTCAAGTTGCATTTAAATCTCAAAACATATGGCAATAAATTCAGTATTAGAGCATTAAATTAGCATCACATTCGTATCAATTTTCTACTACTTACTGTCGGTGTATCACATTGAGACATACATACATCAAATGAAAAGTCTCGATGATTGTATTGTTTGTAAGAGAAAAAGTCTGTATATAATGCAGGGAAAGTGCAGTGAAACATTTTATGTCCAAAAATAAAACTCAAAAAAGTAAGCATTTTTAAAAGATGCTCGGTTAAATTGATTCAAAAAACATTACATAACGGTGTTGGAAATTCAATTGGCTTATTCTTTCACCAGTTTTCACCCATAAATACAAAAAAATATTAAAGTAAGTATAAGATCTTCTGTTTTAAATACGAAATATTAATAAATTATTTGTGTTGGATTTTTGACAAATTAATCGCAACCTTCGCATATTTAAATTATTTTAAACCCAACAAGGAATTTTTGCACACGACTTTAAGAAACAGAAGATCATATACTTATTTTATAATTTTTGTTATTACATTCCATAAATCCATAAAAAACCGAAAAATGCATTGTTTTGCAAATAAAAAAGGGTGATGGATTAGTCCAATTGAACACCGTTATGTACTGTTTTGAATCAATTTAATCGAACACCTAGTAAAAATGTTTACTTTTCTCAATTTTATTACATTTATCTTTAACATAAAATGCATCACTGCACTTTCCCTGCACGAGATAGAGTTTTTTGTCCATTGAGACCTTTCATTTGTAACACATTCAGACATATCGTCCCGTTTCTGCGTGAACCACGTATCTACAAAGCAAATTTTGTTTAGTTTTTTTAAGAAATTATAGTTTTTCTTGAAATTGAATAATTGGATTGAATAAAAAGAAATCGAAATAACTGTAAAACATATTATTTGAGGTTATTTCACTATTCATACTTTTTCATCTTCCTTACTCATAGTTTTCCAGCGATGCAAAATCTTTAAAAAAAAAAAAGTTTCGAGGTTCACGCGGAAACGGGACGATATGTCTGAATGTGTTACACCAATGGGCCACGTTCCATACAAAAGTTATATAAAAACCGGAAAATGCATTGTATAATGGGTGAAAACTGGTGATAGAATAAACCAATTAAACTTCCAATATCGTTATGTAATGTTTTTGAATCAATTTAACCGAGCATCTTGTAAAAATGCTTACTTTTCTGAGTTTTATTACATACATTTTTGGACTTAAAATGCATCACTGCACTTTCTCTGTACGAGATACAGACTTTTGCCCATACAAAAAATGTGATACACCAATAGGACAAAAGGCCCAGTCTTTTTTGTGTTGGCACTATGACTATCTTCATAAAAGTTTCGTAAACAATATCGAGTTTTAAGTCCTTAGAAATTGAATGGGTATCAATAACAATAGAACATTGTAATTAGATTTAAGAGCAATAAATAAGAGTAATGTACTAACATTGGAATAACGAACTTTTCCATACATTTGGAATGTAATTTTTTAGGGTTTTTAAAACTTCAAATATTGACTTTTAGCATATATACGTTTTGAGAATCCAGTATTCCGTTCTTCGGATTTTTTGGTAAGTTTTTATTAAAAAAGTTGGTACAAGGTGGTTTTACAAATTAAAAATTACCGTTTTACAAACTAAAAACGCCAACGACGCACGGAGGCAATAGCACGAATGGTAAAATTTGTTTTTTGCGTTAAAAAGTTATTTTGATGAAATAGAAAATTCTAAAATAAACAAGAATTTTATTGGTAGGTAATTCTAAACTTTCTCGTTCCGTTGCTACACAAAAGTGAAATTTTTGGTCAAAATGTAAACATTTCCCTTCAGAATTGATTAATATGATATCATATGAATATTAGGACAAATCATTCATATATAAATTCATTTCTGAACTGGTTTGGATCCATTTCCGGGGGTAACATTACTTCGAATTCGAATCATTTTTATGATTCATAAATGATAGCGAATTCTTTACTCAAGCGAATGTAAACAGGACTTTTATAAATATAATCATTTTACTGAACAATTCGTGATTCTTTTTTGAATCATACAAATGGTTAAAATCTGATTCATTCAAATGAAGGTATATTGGTATAGTTTCCCTGCAATTACTTAATTGCATGAAAGCTTTACGAAACTCAAAGAAACCTGGGAAGCAAGTGACAAAACAATCTTAATTTTAGGTTAGGTGGTTGGTTACTCTTGATTTTAAACTATTTTTTTGGTAAGAATTGTGTGTCTGAAAGATTTAAAACATTATTTTTTCATAAAAGTTACCAATTTTTATAAGCAATGTATAATGATATAACTTTTTAACCAAAATGTGCCCGTTCATGCGAAAATCTTTATGAAAATGACGAATTCAACTTCTATTTTTTCATTTTGTAGCGACAAGTTTATGTTGGCATAGCAAGACCCTTTTTTCTATTTATGCGCATTCATATTTTCTGAAGTACAGTGAATATAAATCGAATATTTGAGTATATATTCAAAATCTATTCACATAAATGAAAGTTTCACGAATGTTATATTTTCCAGTTTTAATAAAGAAAAGTGAACCTTCACAAAAATGTTTGCTGGGTAGATGAATCGTTTGTAGTTCCAACCAAATGTTTCTTATTTTAAATACTCGTAATATAAACAAAGAAAAATTGAGAAAAATAATATCAAAATCGGGCCTGTTTCTGGGGACCTCCATCCAAAGAGTCTCGATTGGCATTAGAGATTCAGAAATGGCTAAAATTCGAACATAAGTTTTGTCAAAAAAAAAACTTATGGCATTTATCATGGCTCTAACAACTAACAAAAGTTATCATGCGTAACAACGAAACGGTTCTACACGAAAAGGAAAATGTCTCAAAAAGAGCTAGAGTCTAAAAAAAAATTTGGTTTTAGATTACAAAAATATCTACACGTTTGTTTTGGAAAGTATTTAGTATGAGAAGGCATACAATTTTTCGATTTAATCAGAAGGGTTTCAAACAAATTATAATAGATTTAATTACAGAGTGTATTAACTTAAAATAACATGTTCCATTACAATCATATAATGATTAAAATCGATGTCAAATTTGAGAAAATAAGGAAAAAAAAAAATCTTTTGTGTTATAATGTCAAAACCACATGTTTTATACATCGAGGCAGAAGTATGAATGTTTTCTTTCCAAAATAAGCAACAAAGTTAAATTAACGAATCTAGAATTTACAGATTCGCCGAAGGTGCTAAAAAGCTTTAATGATGTAGTATAACGGATTACGAAACGAAATGCAAGAAAACGGTAACCGAAGAAAACGATAGTCACGAGTTAAATCGATTATGAATTGCGAATGTATGAATTGTTAATTTATTCATATTTTCTTTCTTCAAATAGCAAAACAAAACCAAGACCGCTTCACAAACACAAGAAGTACGAAACAAGTGACATCCTAGTCAAATATGACCACTAAAAGCAGTCGATTTTTAAAAACGATTATCGTAAATCGTAATCGCAATTCAACGAAAACGAAGGATTTTGAACGATTTTCGTAGTTCGTAATACGGGCCCAGTACTTTAGGCTCTGCACAATACCCAAAATAAGTTAATCGACCCATCCATGTACGCTCTAGCATCTTGTAAATAAATAAGACATACAAGGTCCTGTTTGATTGTTTCCTATACGAATGTATAACTTACTATGGTTATGCTAGATATCCTTCTTCTTCTTTCTGCATTATTTTTGTTCTCGTAATTATAACGCTACTATCCATACAAATATTAATAAGTTCTACTTTTTGATTTCGTTTTCTCTCCTACAGTTTTTTTTTTTATAATTTTATACTCAAAATTATTTTTAAACGTTGTTGTGACGCAGGTAATGTGGTGGTAGTGAGTTTTAACGATGTTACTATATTTTATTCAAAGTTAATGTAATACTTTAAAGTCAAATTTAAATTCATTTTTAAATATTTTTTTGTTTTTTTTTTTCAAATACTAATATAAACCATCATTTTATAGAGAATTCATGTAAACCTATCGATTAAAATGGAAATAAAATACTTAACATAACATCGTTGATGTCTTTTTGCCTCCACATTACCTCTTTGTTTTGGTTAAAATAAATTATAAACTTATATTTAACAAAACGAAAAAAATAAAATAAAATATAAAACTGTTTTCTTAAAAACAGTTTCATGTGAAAAAAAATATAAAAAGTTAAAAAAACAAAAATCCAAGTGTCGGGTTAAATCATAAAATAAAGATTTGTAACGATTAAACGTCGAAACTCACTAACCACATCCACTTTATTAGTGCTTCGCATCAACAAAAAACAAAATTTAAAAAAAATTCCGAATTCAAAAATATAACTGGATTTTAAATCACAATTTTTCAGCGGATGGACAATAATTAGATGCTTACACTGCAACTAATACCACAATATCTTCAAATGGACTGGACTAGTTTGGATCCTAAAGACGATATCAAAATTAAAGACGATGATACAGAAGATGACAAAGAAACCTCTGCTGCAGCTACAGCAAGTACTGCTGCCATTGATGATGCTATTTCAAAGCATTTTGAGAAATCATTGAGTAAAAATCAATTACAACACGAAAACGTTATCCTTTCTCAAAATGGATTCGGGACAGAGAAAAGTAGTAGTAGTACAACCGAGGCAAATGTGTCGTCTATATCTCAGGAATCTGACACCACTCTCCCGAAGTCAAGTAGTGTAACAACCGAAATAATGTCTCCACAAGAGAACAAGGATATTCCAGGAATTTCTTCTGAAAATGCTGTTCCACAAGCTTCTCCTTTAGAAGGCAGTGTGACAGCAGTTAAAAGTCCCGCAGCAGCTGGAGGACAATACGATGTAGAATCTATTTCTACAATATTGAAAACCTTCCAAAACAATTGTTTTATAAATTCTTCAATACTTAAACCAGATAAAATACAAGAAGTGGTAACGAGTGAAGAAATCAAAGAAGAAGAAATTAAAGAAGAAGAAATTAAAGAAGAAGAAATTAAAGAAGAAGAAATTAAAGAAGAAGAAATCAAAGAAGTAGAAATTAAAGAAGTAGAAATGAAAGAAAAAGAAATTAAAATCGAAGAAATCAAAATAGATGAAGATGAGAATCAGCACCCAACTGTGACTAATGGTAAGGACACAGAAATCCTACAAACTGGGCCAGTTTTGGTTCAAAATGACAACTTACAAACGGAAGTGAAGCAGGAATCAACCCCCCTCACAGATGTCGATTTTGAAGCAGAACTTCCATGCACATCCATTCAGCTTAAAAAAAAACGCTCCAGACAGCGAAAACCTATCGGAGTCAAAGACGAAAATGAAGTTGAAATGCCTGCCAGAACGCTGAAGCCATGTTCCAAACGTTCCACCAAACGCAAAACTAACTACCGTGAGACATCATCTGATGAGGAGCCCAAGTTTATAGCCAGTTCAAGAAGAAGACCCAACAACAAGGCTGCAAAGACAGATATCAAAAAGACTACCGATGAAAGTGGACTGGTTCCCAATCACACTCAGGCCGTCAAATCTGAATTTATTGAAAATAAAACGAATAAAACAGAAATAAAACAAGAAACTGGTGAGTTGAGAATCGAAACAGCACCTGGAAAGTTTAGTTTGATAGCCGATCATGTACAGGTTATTCCAGAAGCTGTTGCTGAACCAACAAACTTGGATATGAAAACCGATATACAAGAAGAAATCAAGCTAGAAAATGGTGTTGAAATGAAAGATTTGTCCCAATCATCAGAAACCACAATACAACCTGTTAAAACAGAGGATGACTTAAGTACTCAGCTAATAAATGGAGGAAACACTGATGACATCAAACAGGAAACCGGTGAAAGTGTACAAAAAAAACGAAAAGTTGTACGCAATCCGGCAGCGACGAGAAAGAGAAAACCCAAACGGCTTCGTCTCACAGCATTTGCTACCCAAGCAGCAGCAGCAAGAAACAAAGCTCGCTTGCATCCACTAACACGCCAAGAACAACTAATGATGAACGGTTTTATGGAAACGCAAGAGCCTTTCCTCCAGAAAATTCCATGTCTGAAGCTCTCTTCAAAAATATCCAAATGCAGGGAGTGTCGATGTGCCTCCATCCGGAGTGATAGTGTTTTTTGTCGTTTCTATGACTTTCGCCGGTTGCGTTACAAGGATAAGGGTGTTTTGGTCGTTGATGGTTTCTCTGATCCCAACAAAGACCCTGGACCAAGTGACATTGAGACATGGATGCTGGGCCCACCCCCAAAAGACATTGACTTGGATATAAGTCGTTTTATTCTAATGCATGTTGGCGATCAATTTTGTCGTATATGGCAAGACGAACAGACGGCCATTGAAGAGCACTTGTCACCCAACAAAACGATTGCTTGGAAGAAAGTAGTCAAAGGAGTTCGTGAGATATGCGATGTTTGTGAGGCGACCTTGTTTAATTTTCATTGGACGTGCAATAAGTGTGGATTTGGTGTGTGCCTCGACTGCTATCGAGATAGAAAGAATAGAAAAATTCAAAAAACCGATCGACCAGTGCGGGGTTCTGATGAATACGGCTGGCTACTTTGTGCTATGCGCGATCCACACGAAATGGTAAAACTTATGCTAACACAAATAATCCCAGGAAATGCGCTGAATTTTCTTGCTCATCGATTGCATCAAGCTTGCAAGTTATGGAAGATTCCACAAAAATGCGGTTGTCCATTAAGTTTCACAACACAAGCCGAACAATTTGCGCCAAGTTGTGTCGAGCTGGCTGATAAGACAATCAAAGACTCATATCTTCGATTGTATAGTCGAGAGTGTGAGATAAAGTATCTCAACAAGATAAAAGTATTGAATCCGGAAGATTCTACTGATTGTTTTGCATTTGCAGAAGCCGAAACTCAATTAATTGAAGAGGCAGTACAAGCAGGTACTTTACCCTCCGTATTGGCCACAACTCTGAAACATCTCAAACTAGTGCCGTCAGCTACTAGTGCAAAGTCCAAAGCTAGTGCAAATCATTTGCAGGATGATGTCACCAAAGAGTACAATTACCTTCTAACACACAAGCGAACTCAAAAGAGCCTTCCACAAAAAGTTATGACATTGCAGGCCTCACAAGAACTATATCCAGGCATTGCTCACGATTGGCTTTGCAATGGTAAGCTCTTACGACTGCTCGATTCGCGTGATCCCCGCAATACGCTGATGTTTAAAGAATTTTGGAGACGTGGTCAACCCATAATGGTCTCTGAGCTGTGTAAATTTCTCAACATAAAACTCTGGCATCCAGAGGCATTTTGTGCTGACTTTGGCGAGAAGAAAAACGATCTTATTAATTGTATGACTGGCAATTTGGTGCCCAATCAACCGATGAAATTTTTCTGGGAGGGATTTCAGTGTGTGAGTAAGCGTCTTTTGGATGCCCATGGACAGCCAATGTTGTTGAAACTTAAAGATTGGCCACCAGGTGATGATTTTGCAGAAATTCTTCCGACACGTTTCAAAGATCTTATGAGTGCTCTGCCCCTGCCAGAGTATACTCTACGCACGGGTGGCCTAAATATTGCCAGTCGACTTCCATCAATTTTTGTGCCACCAGATTTGGGACCAAAAATGTACAATGCCTATGGATCTGCTCTACATCCCGACAAAGGTACAACTAACCTTCATTTGGACATATCGGATGCCGTCAACATCATGGTATATGTTGGAATACCCACCGATGCGTCGGCAAAAGATCAAATCAGAGCCGCATTGAGTGCCATCGACAGTGGTGGATGTGATATATTGACGCGGCGAAGAGTTCGACAGCCAGGAGTGATGCCGGGAGCTCTGTGGCACATATACTCGGCCCGAGATGCTGATAAAATTCGAGATCTCCTAAATCGCGTTACAATTGAACGTGGTTTTCGTCTTGAACCCGACCATGACCCAATTCACGATCAAAACTGGTACTTAGACAATGAGCTGCGAGAGCGACTCTATGATGACTACGGAGTTGAGGGATACCCCATTGCCCAGTGTCTTGGCGATGCAGTTTTCATACCAGCCGGAGCACCTCATCAAGTGAGAAACTTACACAACTGCATTAAAGTTGCAGAAGATTTTGTCTCACCTGAGAATATACAACATTGCTTTCACTTGTCACAGCAATTTCGAAAGCTCTCTATGTCACACACAAATCACGAGGATAAGCTACAGATAAGGAATGTTATTTATCATTCAATCAAAGATACTACCGCATATTTGACGTATCTTCTTAATCAAATAATGTAGACATAGCAGTATAAAATCGAAACCGAAATTGAATATAATATTGTATAACTATAAGTTTTATATTATTATGATTTATGTATATCGTAGAATTATGCAATTGAGAATTAAAATTTAAAATTTAATTTGATACTATTCAAAATATTTTGTATGTTTATTAGAATAAAAGCATTTTTGTTTTTTTGTTTATTATAATTTTGGACCAGTGTATTTTTTTTTAGTTTAAGAATGCCATGAAATTTAAAATTATCTTTCAATACAGAATAGAGATCCAGTGTGATAAAGAATCAGAAAAAAAAGAAAACAAAACAAAAATTGAAGAAGACATTTTTTTTAATATCAAATATTAAATTTATATGTACTTGTATAAACGAATCACAAATTATTAAAACAAAAGAAAAAAATAAACAAACGTAAAAGTATTCATTGACATTATTGAAAATAAATAACAAAACAATTTTTATTATAATAAAATAAGTCGAACAAATAATTATCATTGATGTGAACAAAAATGATGCATTTTTTTATTATTAAATAAGTTAACATTACAAGTTGAATGAGCCAACAGCCAAACCCATGAAAATTTGTGTAAAGATTTTTCTTCGTCAAATCGCAGCGAAGAAGTTCTACATAAATACAAATAATCAAGCTAAGGTAATTGATTTAAAAGATTGTTTTAAGACTAGATAACATATAAAGGGATATTTGTATATTACTAAGCAAATACATCATAAGCCCTATCGAGGTATCCGTTTTGGAAGAAGTTCCGAAACGATAGTCCGTTCCGTTCGGAACTTACATTTCGTTCGAGGTATCCACAGCGGAACAAAAAAAAAATCAAGCATACAATCGCATTCATTGCCATCAACATAACTACAATTATTGCACTTACAAATCAAAATTATATTTATTTATATTTCTACTTATGAGAAGAGATCATATTTCTTAAAATAATACCCAACTATTTTCTGTCGGAGAATTTGCAAAGAAATTTAACGCACAACTGTAATAATTTCTTTGCCGAATGTACTTCATCGCAATGCGTTGATGAGTGTCAGATTTTATCGGAAGATTGTCCGATATGTCAATCGGACAGGGTACCACGGTAGAAAATTCTCCGATTTCGAAAAAATCGGAAAAACAATTTCACTAAACCAACTTTATTTGACAAGCAAACAAAGGGAATAGATTTGTCTATAAAATAAGTAAAGTGTATTATTGTTTTTTTTTTTTTAATTTGAATGTACTAATAACATTGATTTGTAAGACTAGGGCCCTATCGGAAATCTGAGAAGAATTTTGTTTCCCTCGGAATTTTTTCAAAATACTGTAACTTCAGGCTTCATCATAAGTAAGTATGCAGTATGGCAATTTGGTTTGTATTAAAAGAATAACGAATTCTCCGGAAAAGAAACAAAAATGAAATGGAATAATCTAAAATTAACCTTAAAGGAAGAGTAAGTATTTTCAGATGCTGTCAGGAAAAAAAGAAAGATTTTTTGCACTTTCAGGGTTAAATATCTTGAGAACTTGCAGGACTCTAAAAAAAAACTAGAGAGCGTTTAAATTGTTTTGTATGGGTCCGGTTATAGCGATCAGGAAAACGAATCAGCACAAATTTTCTAATGGATTTTTTATGTTGTCTAGTGAAAATCCACGGAAAGAAGTTTGTTTCCTTAATGAAAACAGCAGCCAATATCATTTAAAACGACATTACAATTTTTTTTCCATATATGTAAATATTAAAAGAAAACATAAAACCATGAATACAGAAAATCAGCAAGCGAAAATCTTCAAAATCCGTGCAGTTTATCAAATGAATTTCTGTATATGGTTTTCGAAAAGGTATTAAACTTACGGGTGAATAATATTCCCCCGAAGCGAACCAATTTTTTTGTTACTTTTGGTGCCACTCAACTTTATTTACTTCGTGTGATCTTTGTATGTCAAATTTATTTAAGAAGCTGTTTTAGTCATTTGAAAATCGAATTTTATGATTTTTTTTATTATTTATTAAAACTAAAACTGCATTTACAATTTTTTTAATTAAAAAAGCTTAACATGTTTAGTAACTTTATCTATAAGAGCAAGTACGTGCGATCCAGTCGTGCAATCTTTTTTTCTAGTACTGAGCAGTGGGAAGAATAAAACTCGGAAACATACAAAAAAATCTTATATATTTCTCATAAGTAATTTGAAGCCCCTAAAGAGGGTATCAGGGTTCAAAATAAAAATCTGAACAAATTAGGAACGGTCTAATACATGCATGTATCGAAACTATATTTTTTTGTCATTTATCGTTAAAAGGTCAATGCCATAGTTTTTTTTTTTTAATATATATTTGTAAATTATGTGCTCTGTTTCACAATAGAATTATTTTTTTTTTGATAAATAAATAATTTTTAATTTGTCTAACGGCCAATTTCTTGACAAAGTTCTAAAATCAGTTTAAAATTATTATTTTTAGCTCTCAGTTTTTCTTAAGATAAAAAAATAAAAATGAAACAATTTGAGTTTTAATTTTTCTTAAGCCGAGTTTTTAGAGCTAGAACTTTGTCAAGAAATTAGCCTTAAAAGTCAAAAATTACGGTTTTCGTACCTACCTCTTCCTAAACGAAGTTTTTGAAATATATTAAAAATTTATATTGTAGACTATGTTTCTAAAAAAAATCTTAAGCATGGTAAGCCTTTTGTAATTGCTATCATTTGGAAGATATTGCTTTTCTGAAAGAGGACTATATCGAAAGTATCGCTTATTTTGTCTTTTATGTCTAAACTCTTGAAGAGAAGATTTCTGAGTGCTTTTATATAACTCGCCTCTCTAATGAAAACACAAAATTTCACTTCAATAGGTTCAACCGTTTAAGTCTTGTGTCCATTAAGACTTATCTTCGGCATTTGATTGAAACCACTATTTCATACAAAAAGTGTAAAGTCCTTTAAACGCGTGCGAAGCAATTGCCACATTTTATTTTGTCATGCCCCTTTTAACAAGCTTACTTTATTGTCTCAGCATTCGACTCGAACTTAAAATCAAATTTAATCATTTTTTTTTCTCTCCGTTTTTCAGATTCCTCGAATTAATTCAAGAACAACAGTATTACTTTCAACAATTATTTTTCAGAACCGAGTATCAAAAAAAAAAAAGCAAATATTACCAATTCAATATCGTCTCTCAATATTAATACTTTAATTTACTTTTACAACAAAAAAATGCTACTGCATTAGAAACAATAACTAATTCAACATTCATAACACCTCCTTTAAATCAATCACTAAAGATGTCTACTAAAGCATTAATAAGTTCAATCATGGGGAAGAAAACAAAAATTTAGTACAATTTACATTAAATTAAAAATCAAAAATCTTGGTCGACGCTATTATTCAATTTGATTTTTATTTTCCTAACCCATCGTGAGTCTTGAGGGGTCACGTCAATTACAATAAATTTGAAAGTTTTTATACATCCTAATAATAACTACATCATACAATTCTGCTTTATATTGAATAAAAAACATTCAAAATGACGGTAGATTTTAATGACTATTTTTGGGTAAATATATTTTTTCAATATTTAAACAGTTAAAGTAAAAATCTTTTTTGTCCAGGGTGAAAAGAATAATGGATTCGATGTTCTTTACCACAACATGAAGTTCGGTGTTGTGGCCAGCAAAGAATTGTCAGAATTTTTTCGTGAAAAATCAAACATTGAGGAGCAAAATTCTAAATTAATGACCAAACTAGCTCACAAAGCTGGTTCGGGCACATTGAATAGTACATTTGCTCCAGTATGGACAATTTTGCGTACATCAGCAGAAAAACTATCCGCTCTGCACCTACAAATGGTTCAAAAGCTCACCGAACTGGTGAAAGATGTTGCAAAGTATGCCGATGAATTACACAAAAAGCATAAGCTTGTCAAAGAAGAAGAATCCCATACACTGGAATGTGTTCAGGCAATGCAATCATCAACAGCTGCTGTTCAAAAATCTAAAGATTTGTATACAACCAAAGTATTGGAATTGGAGAAACTCCGTAAGGACAATGGCTCACCGAAGGATATTGAAAAAGTCGAATCAAAACTGAAGAAATTGCAGGAAGACTATAAAGTTCTTTTGGATAAACACAATCCAATTAAAACTGAGTTCGAACGTAAAATGACGCAAACTTGTAGAGTGAGTTATTTTTTTTGTTGTTGCTGTTAATCGAGTTGTGTCATAATGATATAATGTTTTGTATTTATTGCAGAGGTTTCAGGAAATCGAAGAGGTTCATCTGAGGCAAATGAAGGAGTTTTTATCAACTTATTTAGAATTGGTGCAGAACAATCATGATATGGTTGGGCAGGTAATTTTTGTAATTGATGAACATCATTTAGTTAAAAGTCTACACTTCAGTATTTTAACTTTAAATCGAACTTCACATACTTAAACAAAAGCGGGTTTCACATTAATCGTCTATTTTGTTGATCGCTGTCGAAGTTTTAGCATTAGGACTTTATTATATCTGTGGTGATCCCCATTGGGCCTTCATTACTACGCGCCATCGTGTACGGTTTCTGGAAATGTACCTCATTTCTCTCTAACTCTTTCCCTTTCGTTAAAGCGAAATATTCCTCCCCTACCATTATTAATGAATGATAATCGGTCGATGATTCTGAAAAACTTTCGATTCTTGGTGTCTCCGTAACCAACCACCATCTATGGAATGACTATGTGGTTAGATACTGCTAGAATGCAGCGAATGAAACGTTAAAGTTTTCTCTGGCGATGTAAAAACTTATTTTCCTTCTCCGTTCTGGCAACAATTAATAGGTCCGAAACTAGAGTACAACTCTCATATCTGGTCTGAAGTACCTAAAACATCATTAGTTCTCCTACAAAGTGCCCAGAACATAGCATTCAAGTTGATAGGTAATAGGTCAATCTCGGAAATATTTGTTCCGTTAGAACATTGTAGAAATGTCTCTTGCTTCACATTGCTTTACTGTTTTTTTTTTAAACAGTGGTCCAGTAAAAAAGCCATATGCATTCCTCTCTTTAAACAATATTTCCGTAATACCCGCTTCGCCAGGAGTGCCCATCGTTATACCCTTCAACCAAATTTCGGTCCTACCGTCAAGTATAGAGATTCTCTTTTTACACGAATGTGAAATATCTTACTTAACTCATTTAAATGAACATCGTTATCTCCTACTTAATCCTATATCTGTTTCCTAAACGCTCGTTTTATGTTACATGTAAATTATAAAAAAACAAAGGACATTCGTTTGTCTACCTCGAGCTCTTGTTACTCACCAAAAATGATCGTTTGTTGGTGGACAAACGATTAGAACCATTTTCCGTCAAAAATGTTGAGTTCGCAGTTCTGGCTTCACGAAACTTTCGACTATCCTGTGCCATGTGCCTCTCGTCCGACCCACTGCAGCGCTTGGCTCGTTAGCTTTTCGAAGCGTTTGTCCAATCTAATGCCAATTACGTCGACGTATAGTACTGTTTTTAGATTCTTGACCAGTTTTCCTATGGAGCATTTAAAATGCGTTTTTTTGGGCACTCAAGACAATTGGTATAGCAAAATCGTTTTAAATTAAAGAAGTAAGCGCCCTAGATATGAATACGCGGGTCCAAGAACTTTTGCATGGCGCATTCTGCCTGCAAGACGCACTTGAAAAAGGAAAAAAATCAACTTTCGGTTTATTTGTGATAGCAAGATTCTTCTTTGCAATGATAGAACAGTCTCTCCTCATGGGGAAATGGTTGTTCCACCTTAGAGCTTGATCTAAAAATAACGAATAGTCTAAAGCTAGTATTCCACAATTTTTGTATACACAAATATTTGTGTATTTTTGCGTTTAAAATACTTAATAGCATCTGAACCAAAATTTGGATGACAAAATATGGCATACAAATCGTGTTTGTAAGTATTGGTTGTATTGGTTGTCATCTAATTTGTACTCACAAATTTCATAAATTTTTTTCTAAGTTTTTTCAAGGTATTGACACTGTAAAAACAGCAATCGTACGGAGACTTTTTTCGACCAGTGTAAATACACAAATTTTAGTGTTTTAAAAAATAGTATGATACTAGCTTAATAAACATGCTTGAAACTTCACAAATAATTTTCTTATAACTACCATCTTTTATTCGATCTGAGGCTCACAACCTATTTAATAATATTTTAAAATAAAAAGGTCACTAAAAACTTATTTTGCATTTACATATTTTTATTCAAAAATCAGTACAAATTTTTTTACATATTTCACAGGTTCACTCTGACTTTAAACGTCAATTTCTCGATATGACTGTTGATAAACTTCTTGAACAGTTTGTTTTAAACAAATATACCGGCCTAGAGAAGCCTGGTAAGTACTATCTAATTATTTTTTGATAAACCTTAAGTTTATTTTTTTTTTTAATAAGGAAATATATAAAAAAAACACGTTTTTCAAAAAGTTAAAGGTTTGTGCAGTTTGAAAACGGAATATATTTCGAAAATTAAAAAAAAAACTTTACTGTTTCTGTCAGTCAACATGCCGCCTGCCACAAGTCAGTTTATTTTTTCTTTCTTGAGTTTAATGAATGCTTAAACAATCATTGTATTATTATGTACACGAAAATTATACAACGTTAATTACAAAAAAATACAATACATACAACACTGAAAAATTGTCTCCGTTATTTATATTATGTATCTTTTGATTCTGAACATAATCAATAGAAATGATTTGCTCCGTGTGTGCAAAGCCGAAAGAAAAAGGGAATCTGAATTATTATTTTTTTTTGTGATTTTTTTTTTGTTGTTTTTTTATTTTTTAAAAACCTTGTTGTCTTTGTTTTGAATGCTAAAAATGCAATAATTTTTTGAACGCATAATGTAAAGCATGTTTTGTTATTGAATTTGTATGTTGTTTTAATAATTTGGCTTTTTTTATTTTGTAACGAAATGCGCTAATTGGGCTTTTCTTCCATTTCAAAACAGCCATTGTTTTTATTTTTTGTTTTAAATATTTTGTTTTTTATGAAACAACTAGAATTTCATTCCAAAATCAATTCGAAATAAAAAAAAACAAGATGTTTGCGACAAACAAAAGGGTCATTTAACATTAAGAAGACTTTTTTTGCCATCAATTATTTCAAAAAAGTCAAGTTATTCCGTTTTAGCTGTAAAGCAGAGGAAACGGCTTTCAATTTAGTGCTGGTATTATGTAAAATTGAGTTTCAGGTAATAAAAAAAAACATTTTTCTTTGAAATGCTGTCGTTTTTTTGTATTTTAATTCAAATTAAGAACTCTTGGTCTGCGAAAACAGCGAAATAGGTTTATATAGTGATTTGACTATTTTGTGATACTATTTTCAAACGTGGAATATCTTAACAACGAGAGCTGATAGGAACATTACCTCACGTAAAAAAAATAAAACGTTTTTGTTTAAATAACAGATTTAATTTGAATTTTATTTTCTGTTTGAACAAAAACGTTTTATATTTTTTGTTTCTTTTTTATAAGAAAAGAAAAAAAAACCCGGGCAAGTATAATGAATTACGATAATCATTCAAAATACATCGTTTTCGTTAAATTGCGATTACGACTACTATTTTCGATTATCGTATTTGACTTGGATGTGAATTGTTTTGTATTTTTTTTTTGTTTTTGTATCAATCTTGGGTTTCTTTTGCTTTTGAAGAAAGAAAATATGAATAAATTCATAATAATTCTTACAAACGCAATTCATAATAGGTGAAAGTTGTGGCTAGCGTTTTCTATGGTTATCGTTTTCTTGCCTTTTGATTCGTAATAAAACGGATCCTGTTTTTTTTTTTGGGTTAAAATTGCTTTATCTTGTAAATTGGATTTGACTTTCGAAAGTTTTATTCATTTTTGGAAACTACAAACATAGTGAGTAGAATCAACCTATAAAAAAGGAAAAAAGGAAATTAGATATGAAAGGAAAAAAGGAAATTAGATATGAAAGGAAAAAAGTTCAATGCAAGAGTTGTAGGTGGTAAAAAGATCTAAAACTTTTTTCACATAATTTTTCTATAAAAAGTCGGTTAAAACATAGCCACATTTCCAACCAGAAAAGTGGACGAATTTTTTTTTTTGAATTTTGAGTTGGATTTTTTTTTTTGGGGTAATCCTCTTTTCTCAGACTAAGTAGGAAAACAATACAGATATTAAAAAAAAAAAAAAATTCTCAAAAATTGAAAAAAAAAGAAAAAAAAATGGATTTTTAATATCGATTTTTCAGTAGAGTGGTCATAGATACCAAATTAAACTTTTGCAAAAGTTTTTGACTCTCTTAACTCGAATCTTGTATCAAATTGATCTACCAAATTTTGAATTTCTCAAAAACACTGTTTTAGTGATGTTTTTGGTAAAGAGAGATTCCATTTTAAGAAAAAAGAGCATGTTTTTTTGCAATGGTCTTGTTTCTTAAAATGAAATCTCTCTCTACTAAAAACATCACAAAGTGGGGTGTAGGGTTTTGGCTGATATTACTGTCATTTACAGAAAAATCGATCTGAAAAAAAAACATTTTTTTTTCAATTTTCGACCATGTTTTTTTTTTACAAAAAGTATACCTTTTGTTTTCTTACTTAGTCTTAGAAAAGAGGATTTAACCAAAAAGAGTCCATCTCAAAATTTTGAAAACCAAAAATTGTTTCTTCAACTTTCTTGATTGAAAGTGAGGCTATTTTTTAAAAATAAATTCGCCAAAAACACAAAAATTTGTATTTTGCTGAAAAAAAAATGCACAAGTGCAAAAATACATCAATGTTAAAACGAAGTTTCATAAAAATCTAACTATTTTCGAAAAACTAAAAACAAAAAATTATTTTTTGGCATTTTTTCAGTATTTTTGAGTTATATAGAAAAACAAAAGTTGTACATCTTCTTACTACCTACAACTCATAGGATAATAGGTCTTTTTTTTATAGAAATCGTAAAAAAAACACGACTTTTGACAACCACGCCACTTTTTCACCCACCCATCCCTTTTCCCCCAATCTTCTGGCGGGCAATTTATGTTTCCCCTTTTATATATTGAAATTTTACCTAATTTTTCCCACCACCACTTAACAAAACCATCGATGGCAATTCTCCGAAATTTCCCATGTTATAGCACCAAAAAATCGAATATAGAATCAGTGCAATTGAAAAAAGTAGTCTTTTACTCATGATATGCGTGTGGTGTTTTTTGTTTGTTCTTAATTCTAATCAACAGTTGCACAACGTTCCTTCTTTCTTAAAAAGAAACACACTTTCAACCAAAATATATCGATGCACTCTTTTGGTTCTTTAGCTTGATTAAAATTTGCATTTTAACGCAGTTTTTTCAAGATGGTTTCCAAACCTCAAATGGGATACAAATGCATATGAGTAAGGAGGAATTGCCACCTGGTTAAAATGAAGACAAACACGTCAGCCTGCTGGTACGCATTGGAATTAAAAACTAAATCTTAGGACTTGTTACTTTTCACAACGTATACTTTTATGTTACGTGACAGGTGTTTTAAGTGATATTTTTATTCCAATGACTTCGTCCTTCGTCTTAGTGGCCA
The DNA here is from genome assembly GCA_948107695.1 of Meliscaeva auricollis. NCBI lineage: Eukaryota > Metazoa > Arthropoda > Insecta > Diptera > Syrphidae > Meliscaeva > Meliscaeva auricollis. Next base: position 41,628,374 of record OX403616.1, read on the forward strand.
TGTTTTTTTTATAGTTAGTTTTGTTTTCTTAACCACAATGTCTGAGTGTACATCTTTTAATCATCTCTCATTTGTTTAATTTTATCCGAAATTGCTTCAATTTGAATAAAATTTAATGCATCTATAAACAAAAAAAAAAAAAGAAATTTGCAAATAAAATGTGTCATTATTATTTACATATATTTAATTCCAAGGCTTCATTTCACTTTCAAAATGCGTCCGTGTTCAAATTGCACAGCGTTGATTAAAATAAAATTTATTTCGTAATTGCTAAGCATTTTTTATAATTTATATTATTTTAATACATAACTAAACATATTTTATTACTAAAAATATATTTTAATTATTTTATTTTTTTGTGTTTTTATTAAAACTTTTTTTTTCTCGTGTTGTTTTATTTTGTATTTTTGTTTTTGTTTCATTAACAATTTTCTTTTCCAATAAAACAACTTACAGAAATATCCGAACTCCCGTTCATTACCTTATCGACGCAACCCACTTCTTCGACAAGTTCGCATTTAAATATCTCGAATCGACCAATATCACCTGCAAATCTCACAGATACACAACAACTACAGCAACACCAATTACCAAAACAACAACAACTACCACCACAGCAACAACAACAACAACAAGTGAATTTGGATGTTCTTACATCATCGGATATTGGTGGGTCTAGCCTCAACAGTGAACAGATCGTCAGTAATAGCAGACTTTATTTGTCTACAAAACCAGATTCTGATCCAAAGAGCCAATACTCTTCGACAGAGCGTAGCATCGAAAATATCGAAAATATTTCGCGAGCCTTATCACCAGAGCCCATTCAAACAACAACCATTAGCACTACAGCCACTTCGGTGAAATCAAATATCCGCAGTTGGTTCAGCATTCCATCGACCAAACATTCCAACACAAGTAACACAACTAGTACATGCAATAACAACTCCTCCTCCTCTTCATCTAATGCAAATAAATTAACTAATGGGAACTTTGGTACGGACACTAACTCCAGCTCGAGTATAAACAATTCCCAAAGTGCTAACCATTCCAACAGTCCTTCCCAACAACTGGACACTTCCAATACCAACATCATTCAAAGTTCATTTATATCGTCAGCATTGACTCAACTGTCTGAGCAAAATTCAGCATCTTCTTCTTCGGTTCCAAGTATGAGATAAATGCATTATTCATTATAATAATACCCTTTTGTATGTTCCTTCTATATCCCCTCCGCCTAATATTATATACATACCTATACTTGAACCTACATAATAATATATACAAAAACCAATACTACTTCAAGTATATATACGAGTATATGTTAAAATTAATAAATTAGTGCATAAAATTAACCATTTTTATATTTTTAGTTTAACAAAAATCAGATAACCAAATATTTTGAATGCTCAGAATCAAAAGCCTCTTCTATAGATTAATTAAAACTTACCCAGGATATTATAAACTTTCTTTTTATTATATATTTGAATACAACATTTGAACTCTTTACAAAATTATAGATGGAAATAAATTATCAAAAAAAAAAAACAAAATCAAAACATAATTGCTTTGTGGTAATAATGGAAATATTGAGTATTATAAGTATATGTAACTGTTTCGCGATTTCATTGGCGTTTTTTTCTAATTTTAACGACATGCTTTTATTTCAATCCTAAGAATAAGAATAAAATAAGAATAATCATCTTATTCTTTGTTTCAATCCCTGTTTTTTTTTAATTGATGAATGTTTAAAAATATCTAGTCTTTAAGCAATCTGCAGAGTACGTCCTCTAAATATAACCTGAGTTTGAGTTTCAGTACATTTGACACGACCAGCGTTCTATTTTTTCTTATGTTACCAATACTACCATTTTTAAAATTTCAACTTTAATAGTATTACATATGAGATTCTTCAATTATCAGTGTACTGTAAAAATGTGCTACTTAAAAAGTTGTGAAAATTGATTTATGTAATGAAAACTAAATGTGAGCTTCACTACTTTTCTACTCCTTATACATATAGTGTGGCTCACATTTACTTTCATTAAATACATCACTTTTCACAACATTTTAAATAGCAAATTTTTGCAGTAGAATTGAAGAATCTCATATGTAATACTTGTAAAAATGGTAGTATTCGTAACATAAGAAAAAATAGACACGACCGGTCAAATGTATTGAAATTCACATTTCAAAACAAAATTTAAAAAAATTTAGATTTTGAATTAAAAAAAAAAAAAAAACGGATAAATACCTATACATTCTGAGGCCTTGTTTCTTCGTAAGGTAGTCCTACCATAAATTCAAACAATTTCGATATTTAAAAAAAAAAGTTAGTATTTATCCTCAGATAAATTGAATAATCGATAAATTGAATAATCGCGTTATATTTAGAGGTGTCGAGCATCGATTTTATGCAAAGTGGGTCCATTTCCGAGTTTATGTGTGTGTCTAGCTCTAGATAAGCCAGCTTTTCTGTTTTTTCATGATTGGAAATTGATTCTTTGACCCACTTATTTATTTCAATAATCACACTGATTTAAATATTTTTAATAAAGATTTAGATTATTATTCAATGTGGATTTTTGTTTAAAAGTATGTTAATAAGAGATAACGGAAATAGAAAAGTTTGCTTTAATTTTAATTCCCACTTTCAACTTTATTATTTATGTTAATCTTTGATTGTTTTAATACTACTCAATATTTCCATTGAGACTACAAACAACAATTTCATAATTATGCTAACATTATAAAAATCAAAAACAATTTTTTTTATGATATAGACTTTTATTTATTATAATCCATCCCATTCAAAATAATCACTCTCACAAATCTTACTCTCCTTTGTTTTTTTTTTTGACAGCAATAGTTAAAATGAAAATATGATAAAAAAGAACCTATATACAATACAAACGTTAAAAATATTTCCTATCTTTTAAAATAATTTTCTCTTTATTTATATATTTTCTTTGCAATAATGACCAAATTATTTTCTTTATTTGTTTTACATTCATTTGAACCAAAAAAAAAAAAAAAAACTTACATACAAATTGTAACGGAAAACGCACTTTAGAACGCCATCAAGAATCTCAGCAACAAGAGCAGCAAACCAACGAACGACAGCAACAACAACCGCAGCGTCGAACGACTTCCCTGCTAAATATTTTCTCCTCCAATTCTCAGGGTATGATAAGTGACACACAAAAAAAAAATTACTTATTTAATTCCAAAAGGTTGAATGCACTAAATGGCAACTTACAAACACATAAGCTTGTTTACTTTTTATGGAGTTTTTTTTATCAATGCACAGGTTAAAGTTGTTGTTTTTTTTTCAAATATTTTATCGGCGCACGAAGTTTTACTTTGTTAAAAAAAAACACACACATTAGACCTTTCTTTGTCGCTTGTCTTGCTGCTTTTTAAAACTTATTGTGTGGACATTTTTTGTAGGAAAAAAAAACTTATCCCGGTTTATACGAGTGACAAAATGTCATTATTTTTGTCAATTAAATTTAATGAAATTAATGAAAATAAAATTCATTACTGGGTCGCACGTACTTGCTCTAAGGTTCAAAGTTGCGTGTTAAAGCTCCTTATATATAGTTTTTAAAAATTAATAATTAAATACGAAAAACCTTTAAAAAAAGTTTAGAAAAAATAAAATCCATTACTATAATTATACAAAAACTTCATCTTAAATTGTTTTGAGATCCGAACTAACGGTCGATTTCATCAAGCCCTTTTTTAAAAATGTTAAAGGCTTTTAAAGATTTTAAATGCTGATGAAATCGGCCATAAAAAAAAAATTTTTTTATAAAAATTCTCAACATTTAAAAAAAAATATTTAGTATGCCATTTTTTAGGTTGCTAAGAAGCTTCCGTATACAAAATTTCATCAAAATCCGTTGAGTTGTTTAAGAGAAACTAAAAAAAAAGAAAAAAAAAAACGGTTTTATATTAGGTACCGTTATTCACATTTCTAAAAGAAAATTCAACTTTTCTATATGCGTTATGTGGCAGGTACCGTTAAATTTGGACCTACAAAAAATTCAATTTCTTCTCTAGAGAATTGCCCAAGACTCTTAACCATCAAGTTTGAAGAGAATGGCTTTAGGGGCTTAGGCTGTAGCTTGAGATACAAATAGACAGACAGACAGACAAACATACAGAATTGCGAGACCTACTTTTTTGCATTCTCTATTATCGTCATGTCATGTCTGATTGTTAGCTCAAGCTTGATTTTTTTTTACGAATTCTAAATTTGAACTATAGTATCTATGAATTTCGCAAATAAAAATGTCACTATTTTGTCAATTATGTAAAATTAATGACATTTCGTCCCGTTTCTGCGTGAACCACGTATCTACAAAGCCAATTTTGTTTAGTTTCTTTAAGAAATTATAGTTTTTCTTGAAGTTGAATTATTGGATTGAATAAAAAGAAATCGAAATAACTGTAAAACATATTAATTGAGGTTATTTTACCAATCACACTTTTGCATTTTCCTTACTCATAGTTTTCCAGCGATGTCTAATGTTAAGCAAAATCTTTAAAAAAAATGTAGTTACGAGGTTCATGCAGAAACGGGACGATTTGTCACTCGTATAAACCCGGCATTAGTCAGAAGGGGGAGTGGCTATAAAACAATATCCGTGTTTGCGTGAAACTTCAAAGTTCAGTCACTTAAAATCCAACACAAAACCCAACAACAAAAACTTATATTAAATTTTTCCGACTCACCAAAAGTGAGTTGAGGTACATAAATGTTTTGGGACATATTGAAACTATGAAACACTCATACAAATAGACCTGAGTTTTTTTTATTAACTTTTCATAATTCCCATGAAAACCCACCTAATTTAAAACTGTCTTTTGTGATTATGTAAAGAAAAACGAAAGCACAGAAAAGATTAGACCCTCTACCGCATACTACCCCATATATGGTTTATGAAGTTTGATATGATTTAAACCCACTTAATACGAAAAAGTTGGAATAAAATGGAATCTAGAACAGAACTTCGACTTTTATATGAAAAGGTTTTTTTGATGATACTCAAGCATGCAAGTACAACCCCTATTTTAAGTTCGCAAAACCTAAAAAAAACTTAGCTTTAAATCATGATTTTACGTTGATTTTTGTCTGAGTGGCAAACATTCACCAAAAACTCCAAATTTGTAAACAGATAATTTAAATAAAATAAAAGAAATTTATAAGCAGTGCAGAATACGATTTTTTCCTTGTGCTTAGTTATTAAAAAGAACTGTTTTAAATAAAAAAAAAATCAGAAATAAAAAGCTTTTTATTGATTTATGATTTAATGCATACAAAACCATATATGGTTTCTAAAATCTTTAAATGAAAATCTTCTGAGTGCATAAAATCCCATACATGGTATATATAAGTAAAACGGTATTATGTCAAAAAAAATTCCATGGAGAACAATTTTCAACCTCAAATGATATAATAAATGTGAAATAAAATTTTTTTCACTTCGTTCATAATTCATGCAGTCAAATTGTTCCAAAGCATTCAGCTCAATTCAAAAAGAGTTAAGTCATTTTTATAAAGCGCGTCCCACAAAGAAAGATCTCCAAGGGCTCCCATATTTTTTAAGTGGGACAAAAAATCTCAGTACTCACATTCATGTAATTTTAAAATTTTGTTTGGATTTTCAGAGATTTGTTAAGTTGGTGGGACGAGCCTATTATCGTTGTTAGATTGATCCTTTGAAGTCCAGGAAAAATAAGGATATTGGCTTTTCAATTTTTTTGCTTGTCAGAAAAGCATAAATATCGATAATGGTCAATCTAATTTTTGAATACTTCAAACTTAATCGGACCAGAAACCATCGAGAAACACTTGATTTTTCGACCTTTTTGGAAAATCATTTGATTTCAATCGTTTCGTTAAGAGAGAAACAAAAATATTAAAAATACTTTTAAGGTTTCAAGATAAAGATAATGATTTTACAAAACTTACTGCATCAAAATCGCACGATAAATGTGAAAGCTATAAGACATTAAGTGAAGCCAGATCACTTTAGATTCTTCACAAAATATGGTTTCGACGTAATGAAATAACATTGAACAAATCTGAAATTCATGGAAGAAAATTGGTGGACCACAGGGTTCCGTTTTATATTTGACACTTTTCCTCATATTTATCAAACACTTTATTTCTGAAACCACAAAAAAACTTCATTTTGGGTTCATGGGATCAGCTTTTCATTTGGTTACCATATTAGTTTCGGGTATGGAACTGCAGCGACAAATTAATTTCTGATCACAACAGTATTTTCTAATGAAGCCCTTTTTCTGTTTGTATTACAGTTACAGTCTAAATTTTTTTTCCGAACAGCTATATTTTTGTTTTCTTAAAAAAAAAAGTGGTCAGTTTAAAAAAGTATGGATCCGCTTGTATATTATTAAAAGAATTATTCACATATTTTTTTTATTTACTGATACTAAAAAGTAAGTACGTTAGAGTAAATTTATTTGTATAGTGCGCTGAACAGAAATAATAAGAAAAAAAAAAAAAAGAAATGACTCCATAAAAAGTGTAACAAGCTTAAAAAAAACAAAATGAACGCTTATTTTACTCTCTTTCCCGTAGTAGTTCCGGTCTAGTTTCCTTTGTTTTTCTGTACTCCTTTTCCAATTTTGCTAACTATTTGCTTGGTGGAAAGATATTTTATTTAAAAAAAATCAAAAAGACTACTTTCTTTTTTTCCATAGCACGTTGTTTAATTTTATCTCAATTTATTTTTCTTACATTTTTACATGTACATACAGAACTCTATTTTTTTTTTTTGATTTTTTTTTTTATTATTATTTTTTGGTCCTTAATCCATCATACAATGAAGACTAGACTGACTGACTAAATAAGTTGTTAAAGATACAATGAAAAACCTGTAGACGAAGAAATATATATGTCAATATGTACTGTACGCACATAGAAGTTGCACTAGGACTCAATGCAGTAAAAATGGAATCAGATACATACATTATGGATAGTAAATGTCATTATTTGTCTTATAATCGCTACAACCATTTTATAGTAAAGTATCAGTCGCAGATTTGTAACCACATGATCGAAAAAAAAAACAAAAACAGAGTGCAATGAATAATCTTCTTTTCCAATTCTCATACAATTTTCGATTTAATAAGAACCTACTTAACGAAAAATAAACTTATTGGGCCGTATATTCATACATGTTGTCTAAGCCGTTACTAAAAAAGAATCGGGTTTATCCTATGTTATTTATATAGGATAAACCCTAGTTTTTCTTAGTAACGGCTTAGATAACATCTATGAATACGGCCCATTGTTTTTAATTTTTCTCCCCTTCACTTATAGTACAGTAAAGCTAGTATCACACGATTTGTGTAAACACCAAAATTCGTGTAAACACCAAAATTTGTGTTAATAACAAAATTGGTGTATTTTTGACATAAATATGCACAAAACCATCTGAAACACAAATGTGATGATAGAAAACCACGTGATAAACACAATTTGTATAACATTTGAAGTAATCCGAGTTATGGTTCAGATGATTTTGTTCTTTTTATTGCAAAAATACACAAATTTTTGTGTATACACAAGTCGTGTGATCTAAGCATAACTATATACATGAAACCTTGCGTCCAATCCAGTAGTCCTGATTTTTTGCTGAGTTGTTTATGATGTTAAGCCGATGTTAAATCCAGTTTTTCTACCGCGAGCGCCTAACGCAACATTGGCAAAAATGCAAAAAATCGCGATTTTTTGCGGTTTCTTCAGTAAATGGCATTTACTTTGAGCTTTATACCATTTCTGTAGATTCAACGGCTTCGATTTCAAAATATAGCTATAAAAAATGTATAACAGAAAATAGTAGAAATTTACAGTATGTTAGGAGATTCTGAATGTTACCCAAAACATTAATCAATTTTCTTAAAAAATTACTTCAAATGTTAAAATTACTCTTCAAGGACCATGGTAACACATAGAAAAAAAAATCCTATAGCTTACCTTAGAGCCAAAAATCTCTTCTTGAACTTCATTTTAATAGTATTAATAGTTGATTAATTTCAACTACAATAACTAAATTGATTCTAATAGCTTGATTAATGTTATGGGTAACATTCAAAATCTCTTAATATACTTTAAATTTCTACTACTTTCTGTTATACATTTTGTATTGCTATAATTTTAAAAGCTGCATCATGTAAACCGCTGAATCTACAGAAATTGCAATGGGCTCAAATTAAAGAAAGTTTTGTTGAAAGAGTGAAACAATAGTTTATAGCCAAAAACTAGCCCTACATAGCTCAAAATGCTATTACTGAAAAAAAGGCTTAATCGGCTTAACATTATAAACAACTCAGCAAAAAATCAGGACTACCGGATTTGACGCAAGGTCTCATGTATATAGTTAAGCTTAGATCACACGACTTGTGTATGCACAAAAATTTGTGTATTTTTGCAATAAAAAAGAACAAAATCATCTGAACCAGCAAAAAAAATCTGAACCACTGAAAACTACAAGGTTAGACTGGTTTCTATTTTTTTTTTAATATAGATTTTATAATACCCAGTTTTCTTATAACGTATATTCCATAAACATAATAATAATACATGTACATACCTACATCTTGTACATATTTTATTATCAAATAATGAAAACAATAAAACGCACGACTAGGTTACACTGACTTTCTCTTAGGATAAAAGTGGCTGTGTACGTGAAAGCCTCTTAAATAAAGTTTTTTTTTTTAAGTAAGGAATTATATAAGAGATGTAAAAAAAAATAATATTCCGTTCGAAAACTGCAACCGTTTTTGTGTCGGGAGTACAGCCACTTTAATTTATATGTCAGCGATAGAGAATTTTGGACAGACGTTTCCCTTCAGCTTTCCCTGTGTCAGACGCCCCCGAAAACAGCGAGAATTCAACTTTTGGCGTTAAGCAAAACATCAGAATAATTATCCTGTTTTAAAAAAAAGTATGTGCCAGACGTTTTGTATTCAGCCTTCAACCTGCCAGATGCCCTTAAAGTATGCATGCATTATTTACAAAAAAAAAAACTTCTTAAAACTATTTTCTTTTAATTTGTAACTATATGCTGGTCATACCAAAATAGCCTCTACCTTTTCCTGATTTCAAATATGTAAGTCTCAAACAGATTGCATTCAGCTTTTGCCTGTCAGACGAACTGAAAGATCCTGGAATGCATTTTTTTTTTTACAAAAAACTATAAAAGAAAAACTATTTCTTTTAATTATATAACCATATGTTGGTCACACCAACATAATTTCCACCCTTTCCTGATTTCAAATATGTAAGTCTGACAGATTGCATTGAGCTTTCACCCTCCAAGGCGACCTTAAATATTCAGAAATGCATTTCGTTACAAAAAACTACAAAAAAAAACTACAAACTAAATTTTTCTTTTATTATGCAACCATAAATTTTGGTCACACCATAATAATTTATTCCTTTTCCTGATTTCAAATGTGCATTTTCAACATAAATTTTATTTGAAGAGTAAAAAAAAAAAATAGTCCCAAAAAAAAACACCCTAATGTACATGTTGGTAAAACTTAAATTGCAATGGGTTTCGTTGGGACTTTTATGATATGAGTAGGGGCATTGCTGCCAACAATTTCAACAAATAAAAATTCTGTAAAATATTTTGTCCGGAGCATGCCTCTTTTTTGTCTAAATGATATTTTCAAAAAGAATATAAAAACTTTTAGAAAAAAAAAAACTATAAGAATTCAAGACCCACAGTACCTTCAGCTACACAGATAACCATGTTAAAGACTTACCTACAGACTTGACGAGTGCTCAAGAAAATGGACTACAAGGACATTAGAAAATAGTAACCAATGAATATTCCAGGCTTACACACACCCACACATACACACATACTCATACAAAATCTAATACATTTGTAAAAGAGTTACAAACAAAAATCTCCAACCTATGCCCTTGTATTACAAAACAAAACGACACCATTTATTATTATCTTTTTTTAACATTCACCAATTTTTTTTTTTTTATACAATTTGTAACATAATTTTGCATAGAATCTCATCAAATTTCTGGTTGTGTTATTCTTTCGTTGGTTTGTTAAATGCTATAGTTTTTTTTGTCAAATTAAGTTGTTACACTCCTCTTGTTGCGGATCTTAATACTAACATTTAAAATAGTTCACAATATTAATGAATAAATAAATGAAACTTTTCTTAACTTATTTTTTATTTTCAACTTTTTTACATTAAAATAATTGAATCGAATTAAAAAAAAATAAAAATAATCATGCAAATAATAAATAAATTAATTGTTTTCTAAAAAAATATTTTAGTTTCAGGAATCCTTAGAAGTCGAAGAGAGAAGACCAAAACGAAAAAACTTAAAAAGAAAAAAGAACTCGAAGCTGGGGATATTAATAAGGAAGACCGAATTGTTGTGTAAGATCATTATTTATTAAGCTTGTATACATAAAGTTAAATGTTTCTTATTTTCAACTGAATTTAAATTAAATCATTAAGAGCCGTTTGCTGATACGAGACTTAAGCATTTATGATGAACATAAAGTCTTATCTGACAGTTTACGCAGAGGAAAAATTGACCCATAAATATGTTCAACATAAATATTTTAAGTATCGTATCAGCAAACAGCCCTAAGTCTTAATTGTTTACTATCCCACAAATTAATAGCCATCCTACTGTAAGATTTGTATGTGTGAAATTTATTTTTATATTTTTTACAACTGACATAACAGAAAGAAAATATTGTTTTGTTCGCATAACCTCAAAATCCAATTGGGGTTCTGTTCAACGGAAACAGGTCAAAATTCTGATATATTTTAATACTTTTCTTTTTTCTGCCAGACAAAATTTTGTTTTTCAATATTCTGTTTTTCAAAATGCAGCCAGTAAAATATGTATGCATATTTTTAAGAATGAAGCTTCCGTAGTTTCGCATCAAAGAAAAAAATTCTAGGTTTTATTCAAAAGTTCAAAAAAGTGGTTTTCGTCAGGTTTATCATCATTTTAAAAAGTATTGTGTATTTAGTTTTGTCCTTTTTTCATTGATAAAGCCTGAAAGACAACTGACGTGTAAATTTTTCTTATTACGACCCCATAGAGTCGCTCGCTGCCGATAATTTCTACCTGATAGGGCATTAGGTCAATAAAATTGCAATTTTTCATTTATGGAAAAACAAAAAATTTGCGACCCTAAGATGAATAAAAGCCCACACATTTTGGTTAAGTAGCTATTTCCAGTTTGAATTTTTACTCATGAACACATTACGATGTACTTGGGAAGAATCAACGGACTCTATGCTGAAAGATATCCCAACAGGAGGTGTCCTAATATTGACCAAAGTTTCAAGTCTCTAACTCAATTCTAAACCTTACCTCTTTTAATTAAAGTTTCATATTGAATAGCATGGGCTTTTGCTCTATGAACACAAATTTTTAATTTTGGCTGAACTATTTCTCCTATTATTTTTGAAGCAGAATTTAATTTTGAAATTCATATCTCTTTTAGTTTTTGAGTTTTAGCTAAGTGAAAACGAAATTTTTCCCCTGTAACATTCGATCTTTTTCGTCTACATTTTGCTAAACGACTGGATGAGTATTTTGTATTCAATGAACGCGCATCTCGTCAATACATGTTTAATTCTCAAAACCCACATTATTTATTCTCAGTAACAGATATATATCTTTAGAAGGAGTTACACAATACTAAAAAAACAAAATTATGTGATTTGATTGTGAATGAAAAATACTATCGACTTTTATCGCATCCAAAGTTGAACAAAACTCGCCATAAAGGCCTACGTCTTAGCAATAAAGCAGGACATGCCCATAGAATATGAGAAGTCGATTCTTCCTCTTCTTCTTCCATGCAGCTTCTGCAGAAATCATAGAGCTGCTTGCTTGTATTTTAGACAGTATAACACCTATTATTGAATCAATTTGCGATATCCTCAAAGATATTTAAAATTTGGAGCGCTTTAGATCAAGTATTGGTCAAATTGTTCCTCCTAAAGTTTTTTTTTATCTATAGCATGTTGTTTCAATACTAATTTGCACGTAGCGATGAGAATACCTATGTTTACCTTAATTGGTAAAGTTGCACGAATTTCACTTTTGCAAGTTCGTTAGCTCTACAATTTCCGGAAATATCCCTATGGCCCGGGGAATTTCAATATTGAACTGCTGCGTCATCTCCATCAGAGATAATTGACCAGTGAAAGTCTGTTACTGAGTTGGTAGAGACAGAATCTAGAAATTTTTAATCCGAAGCGAATGTGTACAAATGGATTAAATCATCTGTCTGGAATGCCACCTCTTCCCAGATTGATCTAGAAGGGATGGTTACCTGAACGTCTTTATTAAACTGCACCTGGTTGATGGAATAATCGATTTTACTTGGAAGTAAATGAGTTTAGAATGTAAGAGTCGCCAATATCATTTTATTGATCCACTGTGAAAAGGTTTAGAGACGAATAGCTTTTGTTTACCGAACATTTCGAGGAGTGTTAGCTGGAATAGATTTTTCAGTGCCGCGAAGTAAGTGGTGCACATACAAGCTGACCTTTAGACTTCGGACAAACTCCAGTTGAAGTTTTCAAAACCTCATACTATACGTTTGTCGAAACGTTTTACTCGTGAAGTCAAGAGATGGGTTCTGTGTGCTGAAACTCCATTCTGTTGAAAAACAGATTCCTACTAATTTTTTCTGTGTTGAATGTCATCCTTGTTGGCCTTTTTTTATTTGTCTTTCCTAATAGCGACTATTCCACACCATATTTTGCACTTAACTGTATTATTTTTTTTATGTACAATAATCGTTCTTAGAGTTTGGCTACCCTTTCATTAAAATGGATTATTTTTGGAAACGATTTTTTTTCTTAATTTAAATTAAATTAGGTAGTTTTTGTTTTTTATTTTTAATTAAATTAATTATTTATATTTAATCAATATACAGCGAAGAAAAAGACCACTTACAAGACGTTGAACAAAATAAAGTACAAAAGTCATCATCAGCGACAGTGGCCATTCCAGTAATTCCCGGTGTTGCACCAACTGCTGCCCCTGAAGTTGACGAAGATGGTTATAGTATTCAACCACAAAAAGAAGCTGCCTGGGAGGATAATCCCGAGAATGGTAAAATTCATTTTAGTATAAAAATTTAAGTCTTTATTGTAATTTAATTTTCTATTGTATTTTTCAGCGGGCAGTTTCTATTCTGACTCCGACTCAGATTCAGATAATGATAAGCCTGATAAAAAAATTCACGTCAAAATAAAACCACTTAATAATGGAACCGCTCCAATGTCGGCCAGTGTTGATGAGTTACGAGCGACTGTGGGGAATATATCACTCTCACCGGTGGGCATCTTTTCGGTATGTTTTTTTTTTATATATTTTTTTAAATTCTATGAAGAAAATCATCTAATTTTTATAAAAATAAAATCTTATAGCATAGCCAACAGTTAGAACAATCCAGCATTGCATCACGCCAACAAAGTCCAGAAGTATCAAATGCATCAACACCGACTGCTACCGTGCACCCCTATGCACCACTCCAAAGTCCTACTCTATCAATGTCCAACAACTCGAGGTAAATTATTATTATAAAAGAGTTCATTGAACTCTTGCATGAGGAATGTAATATTTTTTTTTTTGTAGATATGCCGACTTGGGCGATATATTCTCTGAAGTTGGTGAAATCAGTGCATCTGCTCCTGCATCTGCAACAATATCAAAGTCTGTTAGCCGCCAAATACCAACACCGACATCAGCCAATAGCATAGCAATACCTCGTCCGCCTTCTCGACGCTCAGAAATGGCTCCACGAGGGCGAATCAGTCCGTCCTCGATGTCACGAGCCGATAGTGTCGGCAGTATGGAATTCCGAATGGGCGTCGGACATGGTTCATCAAGAGGTCCATCACCTCTTACTATTGGCATATCGGATACGATACCTCTTGCTGTGGCCTTCCATGAAATTATTCATGCTTACTTTAGGTAAAATATTGGAGCAATTATTTTCGGAACAAAAAAAAAAAACTAATTGTTGACTTAATTATTTCAGGGGTACCGATGAATCGAGGTGTCAAGTGAAAATAACTGGTGATATGATGTTGTCCTTTCCTGCTGGCATAGCTGGTGTCTTGGCCAACAATCCCAATCCAGCTAGATTGGGTTTTCGTATGAAAAATATTAACAATCTTGAAAACATCGTTCCCAATCAAGAATTAGTCCAAGTGTTAGTAAAAACATTCATTCAGAAATTCTGAATTGAAAGCTTAATTGTTCCATTTATTCTAGTGATCACAGTCAATCGGATATGTTAAGTACAGTTCTTGAATTCAATATGACTGCTTTGACGGCAAAGTTGCGACGCCAATCGGAACAAAGTCCTTCAGCGGCTTACTTTAATGTGGAAATACTAAAATATCAGGTGCGCTCGAAACCAGGTGCTTCATCGTGTCCATTCCAATTGGTAAGCTATTGGAAATGTGAACCAACTTACACCGCCCTGAAAATTGACTATAAATACAATAATCATGCAATGGCAGTTGCGACACCATTGCTCAATGTAACACTGTCAGTACCGGTAAATGGATCTGTTCGAAATGTGCAATCGAAGCCACATTCGGCGTGGTAAGTTAAGAAATATTATGTTTTTTTTCCATTAATTTTTATTCAATTCAGTCTTAAAACTATCTTAAAGCTAGACAAAAATTCATAAAACTAGCCTACTTATCAATAATATATATCTAACTTACTGGCCCTATACGAGCGCTCTAAATCAATCCAGTATCTTAATTCTAATGCCTTTCGGCCTTAAAACTATTGTTATACTATATATTTTTCACCAAGAAATAATTAAAAAAAAAACTTGGTATCCATATCATTTTTATATATAGAAATACATATTATGTTTTATAGAACTAAATTCACCATTTTCATATGTTACATTAAATTCGTGGGATCTTAGAGTACAGATAATTAGTTTTTTATAGTTTTTTTCGTAGAATCAAGAGTTTTTCAATATTTGAAATGTAGATATGATTAGAATTTTGTTCATTCGGGTATGAGCAATTTTATCCTTATAAAACCAAAAAAAATGCATGCTTTGGTTCGAGCTGTAAAGGGTTATGAAATGCAAACAAGCTAGAAACATCTACACGCCCTTATTCGAAGAACCAAATTTTTCCATAACCAAAATTTAAGTCAACAAATACTACAATGCCCCAGAAGCAGTAAAATTGTTGGATCATTTGCAAAAAAATATTCCTTATATCGCCTCTTTCGATATTATAATATTTTAAAACACTTTTCGAACGGGATCCGGATTTTAAACAAACAAATTTTTCAAGTGTCTTAGCGGGCAAAATTTTAATTTGTCATTTAAAAAAAAAACTCTAGCAAAGCGGATGCCATGCAACTGCTTGATATTGGGGTATCTGGTCTTTATGTTGTTCATGGAGCCATGAAGACTGGGCTCGCGAGTGTTTCTTGGGATATTAATACATGTTTATTACGTTCTTAAAGACACTCCTGCAATGAGAAGTTTGTTTGATCTTCCAAAAAACGCAGCCTGTTGAAACCCTCAAAAACTTTTTTAAAGACGGAATTTGAACCTTTTTTAATCAAGGCAAAAAACCTTTAGTATTTTACTTGAATGAAGAGTTACCTATATTGATAAAAAAAATACTATCACTCATAGTAACAACAAAAATCATTAACGATTGCACGAAAGGATCTCAACTTTTAGCGATTGATTGTCTAACAATTTATTGGAAGACTAAAAAGTTGAGAGTTACTTTTGTTAAGCTAAACAATTTTTATTTGTATGTTTAATTTGTGCAGTTACTTTTTTCGCTTTCAATGCAATCTTTAATAGATCGATAGATCTTTGAAAAATACAAGGTTTGTTCTTTTTGTCTGACATATTCCATTCAAATATGTACACTTTATGGAATTATATAAATTAACTAACCTACTCATGAAATGATATTTCAAAACAATATTTTTTTAATTTTTCAGTCAGGGTAAATTTTGAAATTGGTCAGTTTAAGTTAGGAGTTTTATTTTGAAAAATAGTGGACACCATGAAATGGTGTTTTGCAAATAATGTTCTTACAACCTACAGGAATTGGATTTTGAGGCCTGTCTACTAGCTCCAGGTGTTGTTTTGTTCTAAAGATTTCATTTCTGTTTGCATATCTTTTAACCACAATTCACAATCTATTCCACAAATAGCTTCTTCATATGTAGGTAACTAGGTCAGCATCTGAAATTTTGTTTACGTACCAACGTATGTCTTGTTTCTCTTTCTGATCTTCTAACTTCTGGTGCTTGTTGGCTTGTTTCATCATAAGTATTTTCATTACTAAAACTATGAAATAAGCTGAAATCGTCATCTTGTTTATTTTCTGGTATTTCTTCTGTATACTTCTTTTTCGGATGTGATAATTCAATGCAGATATTTCTTTTGTTTTCTTTTATCTGTTTCATTCCAGGAATTGATAATTCTCTTGATTTTACTGTGGACTTTTTGTTGTTGGCATCCCCTTCTGAATGTATTGTCTGGGAAAGTGAATGTAAATTTTCTTGAATTTTTGCTACGGCAACGGATTGTCCCTCTTGTATATTAGGCACACATCATCCTTGAAATTGACTTCACAACCTTTAGCAGTAAGTGTCTTCAATGAGACTAGATTCATCCCCACTGTTGGAACATTGATGTTTTCTTATGAAATTCGTTTTAAAGTTTTAGCTGAATTTGTCCTTATCCCTGTGATTCAATATGATTTTGTGATTCTTTTTGCCCAAATGTATTCTTCAATTAATTTTGATTCCACAAAACTAATTGTTTATTCTGTTTCTGGTCTTTATTCCAATGCAGTTATCAAAGTATCAAAACTGCTTAGAAGCATTGCAACGTTCCAACGATTTATCGCCTGTGACTTGCCGCATTTTGCCTATGTGGCTCTCAACATCTCCACCTTCTTCCAGATGAAGACTGCAAATGTCGCGCATTATGCTAACCTTATTGCTAAGCGTACTGCATTCGTTTTGTAAAATTGTCCAAACTTCCTTTGCATGTGGATGTAATTGGATGTAATTGGTCATCTCCAACGATAAGCAAAATGTAGCTCTTGTTGTTTTGTCTTTTGCTATTCAAGCTTCTTGTGCATCCGTTGGTCTATCTTCCGTTGGCCCATAACCTTTTGAAATTCCTTTGACTTTAATTTAGTTAAACGATGTATTTATTTTTCTAACGGCCAATTTCTTGACAAAGTTCTAAAATCAGTTTAAAACTATTATTTTTAGCTCTCAGTTTTTCTTATGAAAAAAAATGAAAATTAAACAATTTGAGTTATAATTTTTCCTTAAACCGAGTTTTAAGAGCTAGAACTTTGTCAAGAAATTGGCCGTAAGGATTTTAAACGAAAGAAAAATACAAAACTAATTTTATAAATCAAATCAAGATCTAAAAACTGAAAACATAAAGTAATATAATTCAAGTAAATACAGCAATATCGAATGTTTCTTCAACAAAAGCTTGCAATTAAAAGTGTAGTGACTCCTCCTGTACTGAAGGCCTCAAACGATTACATGGTACGCATCTTTACGCACTCTTTCAGTGGCAAGAGTTCTGAAAAATCTTGACAAACACAAAAGCGCACGTCCGGATAGTATCCCTCCCATCGTTCTAAAGAGGGGCAACGCTGGCAAAACCACTGTGCAAGATTTCATATGTCCTACTCAACTGGTCTCTATCCGTGTGTATGAAAAATGGCATTTGTCGAGCTAGTCCCTTTAAAAGGCGAATCATACCTACCATTCAACTTCCCGTCTTTCCAAGGTTTCTTCCGCAGATACAGGAAATTTGTCTCCCCATCTGATTTATTTGTTATTTATAAAGCGTTTATTCAAGACGGGTGCTCCAAAAACTCATTTGAACTTCTTGAATAAAATTCAAAATAGAGCTTTGAACGCACAACACGAATGTAGAACGTATTACCCGGCTCTGTACACAGGCATCTCCTCTTAAACAATCTCTTTTTTTCATAAAGCTCGCACTGTGTTTAACAAATTATGGGTAGCTAGTAGGTAGATATACTTTCTTTAAACGCACAACACGAATGTGGAACGTATTACCCCTTTTAAATCCTCTCCTATTTTCATAAAGCTCGGGCTGTACCATATTAAGCCGTAGACTAGTCCCTTGATTGGGCGTGAATTATAAAAACAAAATAAAATCTAGTTTTAAATTACCGTTGTTTTTGTTCTTATTAGGCTTGGCGAATCGAATCGATTAGTGTGGAACTTCACTGACATATCCCAAAACTCTCAAGGCGGTGGTGTTGGCACACTTCGGGCTCGACTAGAACTAAACGATGGTCCATCTACTCCTAATACCATGACTACACAGTTCAATTGCGAAGGCACCACCTTGTCTGGAATTGAATTTGAACTAATCGGTAATGGCTATCGACAGTCGTTGGTAAAACGAAGATTTGTTTCAGGTAAGCTTCATATAATTATATAAATGTAACAGTTTGTTAAATATATTTTTTTTTAAGGTAAATACATCTGCGAAGGAGATGGAATTCGTAGTGGAGCAACTCCTACTCCACCATCTGTTGGTTCGTCTAGTCCTTATTCGGCGAAATCAAATTAAAACAAACAATAAGGAAGCCACACTAATTCAAAGAAGCTGCACCCCTTATGAGCTATGATATGAAGAATGTGTTGGGACGATAAATAAACGAACAAAAAATGAAATGCAATTCGAAGACTTGGAGAAAGTTTATGTTATTGTTATTTTTAGTTTTTTTTGTTTTTTTCTAAAATAATTTTCTTTTTTAAAGGCAAAAACAAAAAAAAAATGAAGAAGTTTCTTTCATAAATGTTTGATTTTATAATTTTGTTTGTTTAATATTATTTTCTTTTGTTCCATTATATCCGTACGAGTATGTACCTAATGAACTTGTTTTAGTCTCCTTTTTTTTTTTTTTTTTTGTTTATTGATTATAATTATGTATTAGTTATTATTACCTACCATTATTATTAGCCTGTTTCATATACTTTTTCAAAACTATTAAATAGCATTAAAAGAAAGCTGAACAAAAGAATATAATAAACAAAAAAAACAGAAAATTTCTATAGTTAAATTATTATATGTATAACCAAGCCTTACTTTTACCAAATAAAATATTGTATGTTAAATGTCTTTCTCATTTATATACCAACGTTGTTTATTTTTTTTATACAGTTTTTTTTTTGATCCTATGTGCCGTGGGATTCATTAATCATATTGATAAAAGGGTTTATAAGCAAAGCAATTGAAAAAACGTGGCCGCTAAATTTTTTTCAAATTCAAGAAAATTCACGAGACACCATAGAACGGGAAAATTAAACTAAAAAGAGGCCTGACCCGGATAAAATACCTTCGGGATTTTATTGGTGGAAATTGTTAGGAGTAATATCCTTAATCATATCCCAAAAGTCCCAACGAATCCCATTGGGGGTTTGGCCACTAGCTTGAAAAACTTCATTTTGCAATTTTAATTTTCGCTATACATATTCAACTAATGGTCCTTGGGTGATCATTTAAATCTCAAAATAAGCTTGATTAATTGCTGAAAAGATTGAGATCAAAACCAAGTTTTTTTTTTCAGAAAACCCTTTTCCAAAATTGGTACAGCGATAAAATATCACACGAACGTTTTATTTGCAATGAAAACCAAAAACCAAAAGAGTGCATCGAAATGTTTTCTTTAAAAGGGTGACGCGTTGTGCAACGCGTACCAAATCACACTGTGAAATTAATGGTACATTCAAAAAATTGCTAGATATATTCCGATGTTCATGAGAACCAAAAATAAAAGAACACCACGTTCATATCATTGGCCAAAGAGTACTTTTTTTTCAATCATACTCACTTAATTTACATTGGATTTTTTCAGGTCTTAGCTATATACCGAGGACTTTTATTTCAATCATACTGATTATACATTCGATTTTTTCAGATCTTAGCTATAACATGGGAAATTTCGGGGGAAGTGTTTTAAGTGTCAAATCGTCTTAAAATGACAATGACAGTTTCCCAAAATGTCCCATGATAGCTAAGACCTGAAAAAATCGAATGTATAATCAATATGATTGAAATAAAAGTCCTTGGCATAATTTTGTACCATATTTTGATGTTGTTTCTTTCAATTACCATAACCAATACATAAATTACAATTTTTTTCTATATAGAATTGGTATAAGAGGCTACAAGTGCAATTTTGTTTTTTTTCGCATGAATTTAGCCCTTTGCTTTTATTGAATACAAAGTATAATACGTGTTCTCTGAGGTAGCAAAACATCGAATTTCGAAATTATTGCGATAACAACATATTCTTTCAGTCCAATGATAGAGCGGTCTCTTCTTATTAGGGGAACGATAGTCCCAGACACTTAAGATACGGCATTCTGCCTGCAAGATGCACTCAAAAAATGCAAAAATTCGAATTTGGAAATAATAAATAAACACCATAGATATTTTTTTCCTACGATATAGTAGAACATCTTTATTACAATAACGAGGATCCAAAATCAAACCTTTTACCTGCAAGACTTAGTTATAAATGCAAAAATCAACAATGAATATTTTTTTTTAATATTCATTTCTATTGATGTTATGATAATTCTTATGAGTTTTTACATGTTCCGCTTTTTTTCTTATATTCCTCTATTCTATAAAAAAAGGCAAATATCGAAGTGATATCAGACGAGTACTAGTTTTTATAAACTGTATTAGAAAAAAATGTGCACTATGGCGTATACGTACTTTTTGTATAAACATTTTATTTTTTGTTACATGATATTTCTTCCTGCATGATAAAGGTTCCCACACCTTCACAAAAACTATTATTCTAGAGTCGCCAAATAAGATGCCCATAAAGAATGCAAGTTAGCACGTAAATAAATGAAAATCCATTTTTCTATAGTTATTTAATTTTTAATAAAAAAAACTGAAAATTGGCACCATAATAGGTTTTGTGAATAATAATATGGAGATGAATTGATATAAGCGTGGATGGTTGTTAACGGGTTGCCAGACGTTATATATTAAAAATGAAAAATTAAAATAATTAAAACAAAACTAGATAAGGTTCAAGGCCGAAAATTTGTATGGCAAGGTACAATAACAAGGATACAAATTGTTTACGTGTTATAGATCTAACTAATATAGAAAATAAAACATTGGCAGAAGCAAAAACCGATGTTTTAGGGTTGCCAAAGGTCATTAAATTTTGAAAATTTAAAGCAGCACAAAACTTAAATCTGAAGATAAGAAGATAAAAACAAGCAAATCAGCATAGTAACAGCTTTTATATGTTTTGAAGAATCCAAATTGGCAGAAGTCTAACTTGATCCATAGTGTTGCCAGAGTCATCAACCCCGAAATCTTAAAAACAAAAATTGAAAAAACCCTGATCATCAACAGAGCTGAAAATTGGCACATTAATAGTATTTATGCATTGTTTGAAGAAACCAAAATAACAGAAGCGTAGAGTAAGCAGTGGGGTTGCCAGATCGAAGTCATTAAACTTGAAATTTTAAAACAATATACAGTGACGAGCAAAAGTGGTCAAATGTTTTCACGTTTTTGAAAGAGTTGATAAAGCTTAGCGTTGGTTGTTTACAGAAATGAAATTGTTTTTAGTTTTTTTTAATTTTGTATATTTAACCATCGTTTCCTTCAATAAAATTTAAAAAAATGTTTCATTGTACAGAAATAAAAACATTTGATTGGTTTTGTCCAATTTTGCCCGTTTCGGAATACAGTTCTAGTTCCAATATTTTGTCCACGAGGATATATTTTTTATCACTTTTAAACAATGCCTTGACATACTATCTATCAAATTGTGAAAAAAAAGTTTAAGAATTTGGTTTTATTTTAGCTTAATTCAAGTCCAAAGCCCATTAGAGTTATATTTGTGATTTTCGTATTGCTCTTATTATTGCTCTAAAATTGCAAAGAAATTCTCGATCCGATTGAACTCAAGGGTTTGTGCTGGCTATGCAATTGTCTGAAATTTCTGATATTATATGCATTCCTTGACAATGTTAGAGGTTTTTCTGGGGTATTTATGTAATTTAAATGTTACTTCAAACTTTCTAAAAATTTAGTAGTAACCCTGAAGAGGTACTTAACTGAAAATTGATACATAAGTAGCATTAGGGTGGTCATTACTTCAAAAACAAATTGGAATTTCTTTTCTCCCAGAGGCTTTTATGGTTGGAAATAAATTAAAACAAAAATATTATAAGGTCAGCGTGTGCCAAGTTTCATAATTTTTGGACAAGATTCAGTGTAGAATTAAAAACGAAAGAACGAATTAACCCTAGGGTTGCCAGAAGCAATTTTACTTAAAATCTTTAAAACAATGTGTTAAGAAAACCTGATAGTAAGCAAGGTTAAAAGTTATATCAATAAAAGCTTTTACTGATATATTGAAGGCAGCAATTCGGCAGGCGTGTTGCTTCAATCATAGAGTTGCTACCATCAACAAAGCAGAATCCTAAAAAAAAATGAAATAAAACTGAAGACGTACCAAGCATAAATTCAATGCAAATATAGCATTTATAAATTGCTATTTTCCGTATATGCGTTATTGAACGCATTTATTCACGACCTAATACACTACTTCCGGGACTTTTCACATTTAGGGTATAGAGAATAAGAAATTCCCTGGGAATATTTCCCTCGTTTTGGGAACTTAAATACCGAGAGTACGTTTCTCTCGGAATTTATTCGTATCGGAAAACAAAATTTCCAGGGAAATTTGTCTGTCATTTCATAATTCGTAGTACGGGCCCAGTATTCTGCATTGTTCGTGCGTCGGAAAATATCAACTTAATATCTCTATGTAACGACTAGAAAAACGAAAAATATTGTGTATCCAAGAGCCATCGAATAAAAAGATATAAAATAAATACACTATTAAGCCAATTACTAAAATAACTACACTGAACATGAGTGAAAATTTGTCGAAAACTGAAAAAAAAATAAATGGAATGCAACGAAAGGATTTCACCACTAAAAAGGCAGACAACACCAACTCCTGGAATTAACCGAACCAGCATATCGTGTTTTATTTCTGTCATTATATCAGAGACGGCATTGTATAGGGATCTGCATTTTTTGTGATTTTCTTTTTTTTCAATGTGTGAGGAAACTCCTTTAAGACCGTTTTTATAGTTATTCTTTAATTCGGAGCGGAGACAAATCCAGAAAATCAAAGATCATACAAGTCGCAGTCGTTCTTGAATTATAAGTGGTGTAACTAAACCGACTTATTTAGATATCAACATTTTTTGAGTGCACACTCACATTTTACTCCAGACTCCATTACAAAAAATGGCGATTGCTCTTAGACTTATACTAACATCAGCCGTAATTTTAAATAAAAAATCATCAATAACATAAGCCGGTAATTTTAAATAAAAAATCAACTGTGTACTTATTTTTTATCATTTTTATTTCTATCATATTAATGAAATACTCCTATTAGGATTTCATTCTAAATACGATTGTTTGTATATTTTATTTTTTTTTCTATATTGTTTTGTTTATGAATACTTAATAATTTTATTTTCGTTCAATATTTCTTATTTCTCACATTGTTTTTTGTATACTTACATTACTAAATAAGAAAATATAATCCTATATGCAATAAGTCGTACATTTATTTATTATTATTTTATGCTCATGAGAGATGTGTTCCTTGTTTTGTGTATTTTATTTATTATTATTTTAAATTTTTTGTTTTCTATTCATTCATTTTATTTTTATATAATTTTCATCATTTTGATGTATATTGGAATCTTCTGTGTTAGACTTAATTTTTATTATTATGTAAGTTTATGTTTTCAATGATTATTTAATACAGTTGCTTCTTTTTAATTTATTTAAAACTATTTTTCTCAATTCAAAAGCAATTTAACAAAAGAAATATGTATGTTTATTTCCCTTATTTTTCTAATTCATGTTTCTATTTAAAATTTATAAAATTATATTCTTATGGTTTTTTTTTAAATATATATTTTAAACACTGGATATTTTCTGCAGAAAAGAAAAACCAAACTTGTATGTTTTGCATAAGGCAAAGAAAAAATTAGATTGAAAGCACTATCATCAAGTTTTTGTATTTGTTGTCGTTCGAGGGCACGAACTGCATTTTTAAAATTTATAGACACCTTTGACCTTAGAGTGATAAAAGTATAATATTATATTAAATATTAGTAAAGTTGGGAAAATTGAATACAAATAAAACTAGACATACGACATACAAAATAACCATTCGATTTGTTTAGCACGAAGCTTTTATTTCCATAGAAAATAGAACTTGCTATACATTTTATCACATGTAGGTTCCGATGTCAATTTTAATTTCACTCCTTTTTTGTTTTACGTATATGACCAAAAATTAATTATTTAAATTTTCGTAACTCTCAGCTACCTACAAATCTAAAACGACTATTTTCTCTTCTGAGTTCTGAGATACCTATTTAAACATAATCCGACTGTACTTTGTAAATATTCCTTTAAGAACTCTTTTTTTATTTTAGATACCTAGTCTCATTGCGTTTTCGATTGGACGTCTAGAAGAGTCAGGAAGCATGCAGAAGTCTTCTAAAACTGTTTTACTGTGACAAAAAAAAAAAACAGTTTCAGAAGAATTCTCGATGCTACCTGACTTCTAATCGAAAACGACATTAGGATGTTACAATTTAATTTCGCTCAATAATATCTCATTTGAATGAACGAATTCAAAGATCGAGTTTAATCAATCCTTGCGTTCAAAGGACCGAATTTGAAAGTTTGTACTAACTTTTTGGGGACCCTCATTGGTCAGATATCACTAAATTTTCACATTATCTGAAATTTCAGTGACATCTGACCAATTAGGGGAGTTCACTTTGACTAAAATACCCGACGACAAACTATCAGCGCTGTCGTTTTGGCCGGATGGCTCACAAAAATGACAGATATCATACAATAAAACAGTTTCAGCTAACTTCTTCATGCTTTTGGACGTCCAATCGAAAACGACACTAATGTACGTTGAACGTTAGGAATTCCATATAAAATATCATGAATTGAGTCCAGTTTCAATTTCGATTTAATTTTCCATGAAAAAAAGGTTATAAACAAATAATAGTATACCTAACCTACACAAAAATTGACGACGGACAAGAATTTATGGTAAATGAGATAAAAGGATTTTTTGTATGTCAACACACTAGCATGCGTAAATTGTTGGGTGCAAGAATTTAGCTAGTTTGTTCACAGCGGATTATTTAAAGCGGTTTTAGAGGTAGAGAGTGGACATTCGACGATTAACAGTTGGCAATAATCATAGATTAAAGATGATCAAAGGTGAACAAAATGGACCTTAGTCCATCAATTATTTAAACTGATGGGTTCAGTATAAAAAAAAGAAAAAATAACAACCATTTAATATAGTTAACTGCCAGAAATTTGTAATTTTGTTGCATAATACATATTTACAAAATAAAATAAGATAAAGTTTTTATTACTATAAAAACATATAAATTTATTTGAGATACCTATAAAACAAAATAAACATTTTGGCTAAAATACAAAAAAAAAATAATACTAAAAATAAAGGAAGCAATAATGATACATATTTTTATAATTGAACAAAATGAGATGGTAACACAATTTACAAAAATATATTATGCAGATTAGACTTTTTTTTATACAAATTAGAAAGAACAATAAATCAAAATGTTAATATTTACATTGAACTAACTTCTTAATTTTATACAGGACAGGAAATAATCGTTTTTTTTTTTGTTCATCGCTGTCGATGATTGAAACAGAGAGAATTAAAAGGGATGATAAAATTCTGAGTGAATATCAGCTGAATGTATGTATGCTTAGTGGAAAACTGACTGTAAAATAGAATAGACGGGACATAAACACATGAATTCAATTGGACTTGATACCACGTTTTAATTTATCTTACTGTACACCCATACCTGCACTAAGCTACTGCTTAGATATAAACTGAACCGATGAATTACACACGGCCCATTCAGTCCTTCTGGTTAGTCCTCCTTATATCGTGTTCGGTTGGTTAAACTGTGTGATTCATTCATTTGAAAATGTAATGGAACAAGAAATAGCTTCTTCTAAAGGCCTGTCTTGGTGAAATTCATCAAATACAAATTATTTATTTTTTGCTACACGAAATTTGGTTTGATATTTGAGTATTTATTATTATTAGTGTTTCTTTTCAGACCGTTCGAAACGACATTTTTGTGCCAATACAAAATTTTCAGAAGACTTCTGAATGCTTTCGAACTCTTCGGGACATCCAATCAATCAAAAACGACAGGGTGAGTATAGCCCGTCTCACGACAACTTGACTCAGATGCAAAAACTAAAATATGGTTGGGGACACTGTGCAGCCGCCTGCTTGGTATCGTTAAAGGATTTGGGGTAGTGCGAAACCTACCCAACAATTAACTTTACTTCTCGTTTAAACTCACCCCTCACTTTTTATTTTAGTACTCAGTTGATTAATATTCATTAATATTCATAAATATAATTGTTTGTGGGAGATAGTCTGTTTTACATTCTAAAGTTTTATAAGTAAAAACCTGATTTTATGGGCCATAGCAAGTTATGGCACTCGTTCACATACTAGCCTCAACAAAACAATTGATTTCAGTACTTTGACGGAAGAAGTTCTATAAGATCCAATGGCTAAATATAGGCATGTAAGTGTTGAAATCTTTTTTTTTTACTATTAAACTCATATATTGAATTGATTGACATTTTTGAAGGCATCAATGCTCTTTTTAATTTTTTTTTTGTTTTTAATATGTAAATTTTTAAATGCGTTAAAGGTCGAAGTATATTTTTTTTATTTTCAATCAAGCATCGTGTATTCGCTTTATATCTAGCTAAAATGTGGTTTGAATTGTTACTTAAGCATTGAACCCGACAGGTCTAATTTATTTCCATTCCCTATATCATAGAATATAAGAATAATTTTTTTCTAGAATTTTGTTTTTAATTTGTGACCTATTTGTTTGCCAACCGAACGACACGTCGTCGTTCACACTGCCTGTTTAATATGAAAACTATTGAACAAGAATCAAATATATTTTAATTGCGTTTTTTTTAGACATTGTATTCTCTCTAACTTAAGAAAAAATCCAGCTTAAAAATAAAAAAAAATAATAATAAAATAAATTAGCAAAAAAATATAATGAATTTGAATTTTCACTAAAAAAATAGAAAGACCAGAAATTAATTTGAAAAAAAAATCTATTTAAACAAAATAAAAAAAAAACTAAATACAAGTCTTGTTTTATAAATAACAAGGACCTAAAAAAATGAAAAAAAAAAAAATACATACATAATGGGAGAGCAAAAAATAAAGAACAAATAAAAACATAAATGGTTAGGTTTGTATCTCTTTCATTTGATTTTTCAAAAAAAAAAAAAAAAATAATAATAATAAAACTACTTTTGTTGTTCAATAAATAATTCTCTTCCTTTCTGCATATACACCGTTAAACAGGTAGGACAGAAATATGTTGCTTTCAAAGATTTTTTTTTTGTTGTTTTCATTGCAATATGAAATATATTGAGACAAATCACGAATTACGCTTTTTACTTCCATATATATTACTATGCCGCCATCTCGCTGCTGCCGTTCAAAAATACTAGAACTCGGTCAAAAAATAACTGATTGTTCAATTTGTTTTTATGTTTTTTTGTTTGTTTTGTTGTTTTTAATATAAATTCTTCTTCTCTCTACTAATAGGTTCTTAACTTAATGCGATTCTATGAATTTATTTAAGGATTCGGGAACTTGTTTATCATATTTTATTCGATGTTTTTGTATTGTTTTGGCTGCAAGACATTTGAGTGTTGTATACTTGACGGGATTGACAATTTGATGAATTTTCTGGTTTTCCAGCAGGGATTCAAATGTTTCTCCGTGGGCGTTTTTGGTGTCCTGAAAATATATAATAAAAAATGTTTTAATAAAAATTGTCAGATAGATAGATAGATTAAAATACGAATTTCCTAGAGGTGATTCCAAATCGCGACCAAATTAGTTTTGAACAAGAGTATACCCGGAAAGATATTTTTCACAAAATTTGTATAAAAAAAAGGATAATTTTTTGAATCATTGGTATTTCTTTGTACTTGAAAAGAAGACTTCTGAGACAACAAATCGTGCAAGCATGGTTTGTATTGATAGAAAAGTAAACCAATGCATTTTATCTAGTGGCTAGAACTCTCAACCATTCCTATATAAGTGTGAACGGCAAAGATGAGATATAATTAAAGGATTTGTGTTAGCAGTATTTTCGAAAAAGTTGGTTTGTATAGCCTGGATTTTGAGGTTTGTGACTTTCGGCGTTACAACGCCATAGCGCACAACTTTTTTTTAGAATGTCATTTGAATTCAAAAGCTAATCCTCTTACAATTGTCAAGATCCTAGGTTGGCATTCAAACAGTGAACTGAATGAACTAAGTGAATGCTAATTTACATAGGTGGGAAAGAGTAGAACTCTAAGGCAAAATTGCCCATTTCTTGGAAGAAATAGTTAACAATATTATTTTTGGCTAAAAATACTCTATTCACACGATCAAACTTATAACCACAAAAAATAGTATCAGAAAATCGAACGCCATTACTAAGCCATGTTTCACTAACGAGACATACATCGGCGTCAAAATTGCAAAGAAAGCTGAAAGATTCTGTAGGTACACTTATTACGGATGCTCTTAGCATTTCAAGTTTAAATTTTAATATATACTCTTATGACTCTAGAAATTGGAATAGGGATATTTTGTAGCAACCTGTGATATTATAGTCCAGGCGGCCAGTGCAAGAATGATTTACTAATCGAGTTTATGATAATTTCAAATAAGATGTGAAAGAAGACTATTATTAGGAACGAAAACAACAGGGCTTCCCGTCCGCATCCTAGCACGATTGGCGTGTTAAGGTGCATTCGGTACCAGTTCTAAGATGTGGTTGAAATTGGTCTCAAATGAAAGGTCTTGACGTCCACTTTTAAAATTCACAGGTTTTCCTCGTCAAAGCATAACAGTTTCATCACACGACTTTTTTAAGGTTAGATGCGATTTAGGCGATTTTTTCTTTAAGAAAAGAAATTATGGACATTTTTTGATGTCAAGTCAGGGCTAAGACGAAGCAATTTCTAAATATATAATTTATTTTAGGTCACAGCTTTACAGTTGCCTTAGACAGAATCAAAATTTGCAATTAAATAGGAAAATTAGAAAAAAGGTACCCTGCGAATTAGTGTACTCATTGTCTTAAAGAATAAATTTGGTGTCAAATTAAAGGTTGAAACATCCTCTTCTGAAATTCAGAGGTCTTCCAAGGCAAAGCTTGGCTGCTTTGTTGATCAGCGTGGAAATGGAACTTATGATGGGGATTGCTAACGATGAGTAGAAGATCGACTTAATAGACAAGGAAAGTCTTGGGAACTTATGTGATTTATCGGGTTTTGTTATAAAAGATAGCGAGGTAGAATTTATGTTTTCTGACACCTATCTCTAATTCCTTGATATTTGATATTTGATGAGAATGGTCTGTAAATCAGGGGTTGCCTTTGCAATTGGCACACTAAAAAAATCTCTTTGGGGTGCATACAGTAGATTTATGTGCAACAGAACAATTCGCACACCAGGGTAGACCAAAATTTGTCTATTTTTGACATAAATATGCACAAAACAAAATGAACAACAAATTGGATGACAGAAAATGACATTGTAAACACGATTTGTATATCATTTGGTGTCATCCGAATTATGGTTCAGATGATAGTGTATTTTTACTGCAAAAATACACTAATTTTTGTGTATACACAAGTCGTGTGATCTAAGTTTTAAACTTTAAACCAAGTTTGATGAGTTCATTTGTGAGAATTTTAATTTCAATTTGAATTGACATGTTTTAGATTTAAGACCGTCATTGATTTTGCTATAGTAGTCCATAGACCCGCAAAAGATTTGTATTCCTATTTTTCAATTTGCAAGGCAACTCAGGCTATGGACACAACCACATGATTTATTGAGCAGTTTAATAGATGCGATCGAGACCTTAATTTCGTTTTGCTTCATGGGCACACTAATAATAATATAATATTTAAAAGAGTGAATAATTAACAATTCATTCATAAAAATACCTAATACCAAATGCAGAGTCAATAAACAATCAAAAACAGCAACAATAACCAATGGCGTTCAAAATTTACTGGACGTATGATTTGTTAAAATTAAGACACAAATTGACCGCCATGATCAGATCATGCAATTTAATACCTACTAATAGACTTTAAAATATAAAAAGTTTCCATTTTCAGTACAATTGACTTTCTGAGATAAAATATGATTAAGACCACGAGTCGGAAATATTCTTTGTTTCTTTACTTTTTAGATAGGAAGGGAAAGTTTTTTTTTTGTTGTTATTGTTATTATATTATATTTTTTTTACTAACCAAATGTGCACCATGGTCTAATAATGCCTGAGCCAAAACACGCGGACATGGTTGTGCTGTTGCAGCCAAATGCAGTGGTGTATTGCCCGCAACATCTTTTGCATTCGGATCTGCTCCGACTTTGAGTAGTGCTTTCGCTAATGCAGGCGATGGAAACTGACAAGCTGGATATCTACCAACAAGTGTACCTTCCCGATAGCAGGCATAATGTAGAGCCGTCCTCCCCGAACGCACCACAACCTTCAGACTATTTAATTTATATAGAGCGGTGAGAATTTCTCGCTTCATTTTCGGACTAAATTTCTCATCGTCGACTAGACGTGCCAAAAGGCATCCAATGTGAAGTGCACTGACAAGTGCACGACTCAAGGCATTCGGATCGCTTTCCAATGATGCTATTGTTGATGATTGTTTTACTTGTTCATGGTACATTAGTTGTCCTGCAATTTAAGAAAAAAAAATTATTAAATTAAAAGTAAAAATTAAAAAAAAAAAAACAAAAAATTACCTCGTTCTACTTCTAATACAGCCTTATTGAATATCATCAGCATATCATGAGCTTCGATTGGTGGCACAACACGCCCGCGTGGCAACGGACGTCCGGCTTCGACTAACATAAAACTAAATAACTCAGCAAACGAGAGTAATGATGATTGTGTCATAGGACTCAGCGGTTGCAAGATTTTTTGTTGCATTGTAAGAGCATACGTCCATAGTTCGATGCATCGATCAAATCGGCCTGCGTCAGCGTAGTGTGCTCCTCTAGAAATATCAATAAAAACAAAAGGAATTAGCAACATAAAATGGCAAATTTTGTTATAATTTAAAAATAAAATAAAGGAGGTTTCAATAAATGTATGCAGTTGCGAATAGAATAAATAAATAATAAATTATTTAGCATGACTAGCTCACGAAAAAACCAAGGCATAGTGACTGACACTCTCAACCATTTCTGTGTGCGTGTAGTTAGTAGGAAATTCCCACTAGAAATGAAGGGGTTCCGAACGACTGGAAGAGATGCACTTTTCTGAAAAGCAGTAATCTTGGAGGTTAGCCTGGGAAACGAACGAAACGACTTCCGATTCCCGTGCACAAAAGGGATTAAGACTACCATTAATATGATGAACACAGAGCGAACATTAGGAAAATACGGAAAAGTTTATAAGGAGAAATCGATTGCACATTGGTTTTGGAGTTCTGAATATTGAAATGGGAGGATAAAAGGGAGGCGGGTAAAGCATTACACATTCTCGTAGTACGACTAATAAAAGAATCTCTGTACTTGATTGGTTCGTAAATTGATAAGCATTCATAAAAGTTGGTTTCGGTCGTAATTAATTTTTGATTGTGAGCGCCATTTAAAGTAAAGTAAGTAAGTATTCCTAGAAGTCGTGTGTTACGGTGGAATTGTTAAAGGGAAGTATTGAAAATAGCGATAGAGCAGAGACAGACATTAAACATTATGTCGGTGCTCGAGAGGTGTTGTTTTTTCTGTTATAAATCTATCACCTATCAATTTTTTGAATTTTGTCCAAGATGCTCAAGTGGTTAAAGGAGCACTCTCCCCGACATCAGAGCTTTGGACGATTATGATAATGATTTTGATTTTGCACAGGGAGGGAGCTGTTGTTTGGTCGTCCGGTAAGTTAGCCAATGTAGACCACCCTAATTATAGTTGGGATAGTTAATTGGGTGATAACTCGAAAGGTATATACTTTTTGCCTCAAGAGACTATCCCCCATCTTTCAAGCTTAAATTCAACTCGGATTATAATCACATTGCAGCCAAAAGGAACGCACCAAATATTCATTGATAGTGTATAGGGAGCTTAAAATTGGGGAAATGGTATTTTGCGCACGTGCCTTATATGAAAATAGTAAGGTAGTTCCTCATAGCGATAATATAGTTCATCCGACGAATTCTATAATTGCTATTGCTGATCAAGTTGACTCCCCGGGAGTTAAATATTGCGAATTCAATAATAGGCATGATTTTTTCCAAAACGATGTAAATATTTGTTCCATTGCTTTGTGAGATATACCATCAAATCACCAATAGTCCTATTGCTAGGAAAGTCGTACTGTCGGTCATTAAAAAGCTTACAATTGATCGGCGTTTACATGACTTTGAAAAGAAGGAAATGAGTGCAATTTTTCGGTCGATAGTTTGAGGGTAAAAAAATTTGCCTTATTTAGGGACTTGCAAGACAAATGGTGTTTTCAATCTACTTGGAAAGAGACCAGTAGAGTAGGACAGATTTAAAAAATGGTTTTGTCAGCGCGAAACTTTCCCAACCAGCGGATTTGGGTATGTCAAGATCTTTTAGAGTTCGAAAGAAGATTCGTATTTGAGTCATGAAACTTACTAAAAGCGTTGAGTTGGCAACAACTGCCTAACAAAGACGTTAATGTTCTCGAGAGGACTAAGAAAAGGAGTTACATTACAGACGAGCGTTGGATCCGAAGACGAAGTCGTATTTCGAATGTTTTTTTTTTACAAATGACCTAACATTTTTAATACTTGAGGAACATTGTAGTGTTTTGTATGCAAACATCTCTTTGTATTCTTTCTAGCTTGTTTGATCTTTTCCCGATTTTACTCAGTGGGGTTGGCTTTATAACATCGATCGGAAGCTTAGTTCTAGTACATCGCAATGACTATTACGGCACCGGGTAATTCTACAAATAAAATAGGTCATGATAATCTATGCTGCAGGGTTAAGTGAAATATGTAATAATTATAGAATCATTCGAGTCAAAAAACTAGGAGACTTACCTAAATCTAATGT
This sequence comes from Meliscaeva auricollis, assembly GCA_948107695.1. Lineage (NCBI taxonomy): Eukaryota > Metazoa > Arthropoda > Insecta > Diptera > Syrphidae > Meliscaeva > Meliscaeva auricollis. Next base: position 41,661,767 of record OX403616.1, read on the forward strand.
AATAACTAGTATCTGGATGCGTTGGTCCGAGTATTCGCTGTCGAATCACTAATGCTTGCATTCTCATCTCATCTGGATCCATAACTAATTCATCCAGTGCGTCAATATTTGTTACTTCGGTGGCATATTCATAGGCAGCTATCGGTTCACTGACCATCTTTGGTATTTTCGGTTCTAAATTTCGATCCTCCATAGCACGACGCCACAGCGACAACGCACTCGACATATCACGTTTCTTATCTACGTAGGTGGCCCCTAACAATTCGAGAGCATTGATGCGATCCTCACGCTTAACTGTGGGCAAACTAATAAGATGTTCAACAATGGGCAGGTGACCCGTTACACTGGCTGCTAACAAAGGTGTCATTCCATAAAAATCCACATCCATGGTGGCGCCATGTTTAAGCAGAAGTTGTAGAATTTCCAATGAACCAGATTCTGCGCAGTCATGCAGGGCAGTGTTACCTTTAACGCTGCATCGATTCACATCGGCATTAAGTGACAAAAGGTATTGGGCAATTTTAAAATGACCTTTGTAGCAGGCTATCATTAGGCAAGTGTGACCGTGTCTGTTTGCTACTTCAAAATCTATGAAAATGAATTAAAATTTGAAAAATCAGCATTATAGAGAAAAAAAAAAACGGAACTCACCTGCACCATTATTTACTAGATACTTAACAATATCAAAGTGGCCATCAAAACAGGCCGCCCTTAGAGGTGTGGAATTTGTTCTGGTCGTACTGTTTACATTTGCACTTCGCCTTACTAATAACTTAACTATTCCTATATGACCGGCAGCCGCCGCACACCAAAGCGGCGGAGCATCCTCTATCGTTTCCCCATCGAAGGTAACTGAACCAACTTGTTCAACATCCGCATGGCATTTGGTTAATAAATATTCTACAATATCGTAATGCCCGTGACGACATGCTATAACTAAAGGAGTTGCGCCACCCATTTTGGCTGAAACTAATGTTGCAATCTCGTCCGAGGAACGTCCTTCAAAACAACTCTGAAAGTTAATAAAAAAAAAAAACAAAAGATTAGATAAACCAGTAACAAAATAAAATAAATAACTGTATAGAGGAGATGAAGAAAATAGTTATTGAGCGTGCGTCGAATTTCGATCACCACTTCACCTGCCTTTCATTGATTTGGAAAAAGCGTTCGATTTGTTTGGCTTGCCTGGCACAGAACTGGCATTCTAGATAAATTAATTTCTATTATTAAAGGAATTTATGATGAATCCCAATGAAGCATTTTGTATAAAAGTAGGTTGTCAGATGAATTAGAAGTCCAATGTGGAGTCCGGCAGGGTTGCATACTATCACCAATACTACTATTGTTTGGTTATAAGCGTTGTGCTGCACGCAACCGTGTGGAACGGAAGTAGAAGAATTAAATAGATGATATGAATAAAAATGAGCACTTACTCAAATCTCCGACTTTTGGAGCAGGTACTCCATTTGGTATGAGTACAATTCTTGAACACATTCATTTTCTTGAGCTACTACTTACTTTAATACGCCGAGTTCCTACTCTGAGCACATATTCCGATTTATTCATATCACCCAATGGACGAAATCTTCACCAAATGACAACAAGAGTGGAGGGAGAAGCAGAAATTGTGCGGCTGAAAATTAGGACGTAAAAAAAAAATTATCAGAAAGTTCAAGGCAATATTTCTGGAAAACCGGTAGAGAAAGTAGACGATGAAATACGAAACATCTTAAGGATTTTCTGGCATAATCGTATATCAAATGACGTAAGTAGCAGTGGATTGGTCACATGCTTTGAAAGGGCAACGATTGTAATGCAAATCAAGCGATGCAGGTCAACCTGCTCACACATAGGCACGTAGAGGAGCGGGATGGCCGAGAAGCACTTGGCGCAGTACAGTCGAACTGAAAATCTAAACAGTTTAGGACGAGTTTGAGAGAAATTTCCAGAAATTATAAAGGATGGCGCGTGGGAGTAGTGGAAGCCATATGCCCCTGAAGGCGATCACAACGCACGTAATTAAATCTGACGACCCAAGTAAGTCTAGTACGGTGGATTATACTTTTGCTGGGAAAAAATCCGAGCCAAAATTTGACCTTAGTTTCTGATAGGGCATCAGTACACGAGCCGAAAACCACATTTTGCACAACTCCACCCATATAATTGCCATTATGTTTTCAAAGGTTGTTTTGATTTTTACAAATAACTCGAATATTTTTGATCCCAGATTATCAAGTTATATAACAAAATCGTAGCAAATTAAATTTCCTAAAAATTATGTTAAGTGCCTTTTTTCGCTCATTTCTATAGTAAAAAGTAACAGTACATTTTTTTAAAAATATAGGGATTAGTTTTGTTCTATTGGCCATAACATTTTTTCTGCTTCTTATGAATTAATTGTAGACATTTGAATTGTTAAATTTTTTTGTTATACATTTTCTTGTTTTGTAGTGAATTATAGACCGGGGCTATTAGATTTCATGTTATTTGGTGCTCCGAGAAAAAAAAATCCTAGCCGAATTTTGATTATTTGATAGAGTGTCGGTACAAAAATTAAAAACCACATTTGATAACTGCACCTATTGTCATTTAACCACCATTTTGTTTTTAAACGTTTTTTTTTATTTTTTAACATATCTCGCGTATTTTTAAACCTATGAAACATGTTATATGACAAAGTGGTAGTCAATTTTGCTACAAAATATGTTAGGTACTTTTTTTCGCTAAAAGTTATTGTTAAAAGGTTATTGTCCATTTAAAAAAAAGTAGGTGTAGATATGTTTTTATTGGCCTTATAAGTAAGAAATTATACAAATTTATGACTTCGGTGATTTGTACTTCCTTTTTAGTGTTCAGTTCCGCTCACGTATGTAAATTTGTCAGGCTGGCGCCTGCACTGTCAGTTTTCTTAAACAAACAGTACTGTAGGTCTCAGGATTTAAACCCCCTTTTTGTGGGATCAGCCTCGCTTACACAACTTCGGGCAGACAATTATAATGTCAGTTTTCCTGAAAAGGAAAGCTAATTCTATACTTGACATAATTTTCCTGATCGCTTTAAACGACCAACAGGAGAAAATATTCAATTTCATACAGTTTCAACTGTAAGAATAACCAAATCCCGGAATTCGGGTTTTGGTCGTTTGGGAAATGCATTTTCGCGGTTTGGTGGTTTTTTTTCAGCCAATGATCGTTTTCAGGGTTTTCTCCTTCCATACATAAGCAAATCACACACATAAAATACATTCGGATCACTAAGCAGATGGCAAAAAAGACAGAATGAAATCAAATATTATTGATGTGTTTGTTGAACATCGTTATTGCCAATAAATGTTTCACAACAAAACTTTAACATAGTATACACAGTAACGAATTTCCGAGAAAACACACCTAAAACAATTATAAAAGATGTAAACGCACCCTTAATACCCTTTAATTACTGCAGCGTCATCTTCTACGAAAGTTTTTAATGAATACTTTTAACGTAAACATTTAACGAACGGAATTAAACGGAATAGAACATATCTGGAACATTCTTTCTTAACTTAATAAGAGAGCTCTCGAAACCAAAAAAAGAAATCAAATCAATTTTAAAAGTTCATGCACGATTTCAATATGGTATAACCAAGTTAAATTGCTATACCATATTATTTCGTTTGCATCCATATTTTTTTTCATACACAAATAGGTACATTATACTCATACACAAAAATTACTTTATTTTCAAAATTAAAACAAAAAAAAAACTCACAGAAAAATCTTTAACAACTTTTGTTTCTAACATTACACTCAAATGACTCTAAGGCAAATCAGAACAAGAGAAATTACCTTCCTTTAAGTCAAATGTGTGTTTTTGCTTTCTATGCGCTTGTAGGTCATATTGTAGGTGGAAGTAAGAGTTCTAAATTCTGTCATAGTACAAATGTTGAACTACATATGTACATTTGATGTCAAAGCTAAATTTTTTAACCCTTAACAGAACATTCTGTGCATTGATGTTACTTTTGAAATTTTTTTTTTAAATTTTTTGTTTGCGATACATTCTGAATACGAAATAAAAACAATACACCTGTCCTCATTTAATTTCTAGAGAATTTATGAGAATTTAACCACCAAATCCCAAAGAACTGACAGTTTGATTTGGAAATAAAAAAAAAATGCATCTTTTAGAATTCAGTAAGTAAAATTCTTTTGGTTTATCGGGTAGGCACCCTCTACCCTTTACTTTGAGATTTTCTTCTGTATTCAAGCAATTTGTTGGGTGAACAATAGGGTGATTGAAAAAAAATTATCACCAAGCTCAAAAGTTTTGTTTAGGCTAAAAAATGAGTTTGCAAGAAATTAGCTCTTAAAATTAATTTTTAGTACGCGCGCAATGCACTTTTCGTTTTTTTTTCATACAAATTGCACTGGGATTTTCTGTCGTACAGTAAAGTTGTTCATACAGTTTTTTAGGATTTAAAAAATTTAAAAAACTTGCCATAAGCCATGTTTTTGCATTTTTACTCTTTAAAATGTTATTCATATCAATGAAATAATTTGCCAACTTAGGGGAAACATATGCCCAAAATTTGACTGAGTACACGAATTGCACTTTCTTAAGTGTCAACATAAATTTTAACTGTATCTGATTTAATTTTAATTGAAAAATGGGATAAATTTAAGTATTATAAATTTTTTTTTAATAAAATATATTATTTAACAACCGTCTAAAAACGATTCTATAAACGATGTATCAAAAACTTTACTGTATACGACGTTCGTGAGTTACAGCATTTAGGAAAAACAACAAAAAATCCAACAATTTGTATAGAAAAACGATAGTTTTAATATTTTTCCATAAAAAAAAAAATCGTTTGTCCATCATCTATTTGAAATATATTTAACAAATTCTTTTTTTTTTATAGGAAGTATGAACAAATATAAAATAGTAATTTACATTTTTCTTCATTTATACAAGAAAATTATAAAAAAAATACTTTAGTGGCCTGTACTGTCTCATCGTTGTCATTTACAGTTACGTTCCAATGCACATTTTTGTAGATGTAGATAGTTTGATTCAGATAAATTTGCTTTTTACCGCCTTGAAATAGTGTAGTCTATTTCAAAATTTAAAAAAATCACAGATCGGTTTTCGAAAAATTGATTTTTCAAAATAAAATTAGAAGATTTTTTGAAAATAAAAAAAAAAATGAAAATGTTTCTATTGAATAGTATTAAAATTTCATATTAAGAACGTTAACCGATAAGAAATATATTTTTTTTTAATTTTAGATGTATTATCTGGCTTGCTGTATGTAGCAGGTACACTCAAAAATTTTAAATCGAAATCGTAGGAGCCGCTTTTGAGAAAATTGAGTTTTTCCATAATGGCTGTATGGCAGGTACCCTAAATTTTGGTCCTAAAAAAAATCAATTTCCATACAAGAATTATGAGTAATTATGTATTATCATGTTTAAAATATATAAGTATATGATTAGTGATAAGTAAAAAAGTGCAGCAAGTACCCCTTTTGCTTCATCTACGGCCCTGGTTACTTTCAAACTTAACATTCATAAATGAAGGTTTTATAATACAAATTCTATATACTACTGAAATAAATTTATAAATCAGCCAAGTAGAAGACTTAGCACTATATATTGGACTTGTTAAATTATTGATTTAGTATAGCTTTTTTTTAACGGGCTTTAGTCCATCGTAGGAACCATTTTGAGAAAAATGAGTTTTTTTTAAAACTGGAACATGACAGGTATCGTTATTTTTGGTAAAAAAAAAAAAATAAAAAAACGTCTGGGGATAGTATCTAAAAAACACCACATAACAAGTTTGAAGTAAATCGACTCATCCCTTAAGGCTGTGGATTCTGATACATACAGACAGGCAAACGGACAGACAGACAGACAGAATTGTCGGACCCACTTTTTTCTCATTCTCTATCATCGTAATGTCATGTTTGATTGGTATCTCAACTTTTTTGTTGTTGTGTAAAATAAGTCATGTTAATACTAGGTAATAATTTATACATATGTATAAATACAAAAATTATATTTTTAAAAATTATTTTTATTGATTTGAAAATCTTAAATTACAAGCTTTCCAATTATATGTATAACTTGATGGATCACATTATAAAACGCTCGAAAAAAAAACTTTATTAAAGACGTTCTTTTCTTCATTTCACCATTTATATATAGGGTTGTGTGTGGCGAGCACTTCAGGTAGCCATATCCTTAAATAATGCAACTGAATCCATTAAATTTGTATTGCAGTACAAAATTTGACTTTTTCTTAATTCATACGCATAAACATTGTAGTTCCCACATTAATTTCGAAAAAAAAAAAACATTTTTGAGACGCAAAATGCCATTTGTGTATCGTCGCCACAATATCTTTTGGCGATAATCAAATAAAGGAATGACACCGAAGTACTTTTACCAGTTACGTCGACCCTTAAAAAACTATCAATTTGAATAGCTGCATACATCCACCAAAAATGTTATTTCTTTTCACCGCATTTGTTCTTCATTCCTTATTCATGCGCGTCATTCAGGAATGATAGTGAATAACAAACAAAACAAAAACGTCAGAAATGTCACTCACGTGGAATTTTAACGGACTTCTAAATTAGAGCAGTTCATTCACCACACCAACTCCGTCAGTGTATACAACACTCGAAATATAGCAACCAATTTGTTAAAGGTCAATACCTTCAATTTTGTTTTAAATAATTAAAAACAAAAATGATTAATTCCAACCTTTTATTTCCGGACAATTATTAATAGGTTTTTTTTTTTTTGTAAATTTAATAGTTTCTATTTTATCGTCACTATATTATGCAGTATTAAACTCGTTTCCCGACATTCGAACCATTACTCATACAAATATCTGAACAACTACCTCGCCTTGCCATTCAACTTGACCTTGACCAAAGCCCTAAATATAAAATCGACTTTTGGACGTATAGATACATACCAACCGCTACCGCTACCGCTACCTAAAAGGTGTAAATGGTGCATTGTGCCACAGAGGAATATAGTAAGTATTGCCGTCTTTAAACACACCGGTGCTGTTGTGGCGCGCGCGACATTCACTATATATCACCAATTTACGCTTGTTCGGTTAACGCGTTGTTTATAATGTATGCATATATTGAAAATATTTTTTTTGTTTTGAAGAAAACCGCAAAAAAGAAAGAGAAAATTAGCGGTCACTGGGTTAAACAAAAAATCCAATAAAAAAAAACAATGATTAGTTTGCTACAGTATGCGGCAAGTAGATACTTATCGATCAACACTATATGCATTTTGCCTCCTTCCACTTCCGGCAAAAGGTGGCGGCGAACTACCATCTTGGTTGGTAATTATTTTAGCCAAAAACCAAAAACATGTGACAGTCACCCTGTCGCCAAGAGTGTTATTTCACTTACGGCAATGGTAGTACATAGCAGAAATCGAGCTATTCAGCTCAGTCTTAGCAACAACAATGATTGAACTTGAGGAACTTACCCGCGTCTGTTTTTATATATAGGACGAAAATAACTTTGATGGCAAAAGTGACAGACAGCAGCTTGCCTCGAAATTGTAATGACAGCAAAAGAGCATAAAACTCAATCGTTGAGTCCCAAGCCCCCAAAAGCACAACAAACAAACGACCTTGAAAGGCGTCTTTTGATGGTTTGGAATTGTATATTTATGTGAACTGTTATAAGTTGAGGTTTATCGGTGTTGTAAAGGTGCTATTGTGGGTGCGTTCATTAGATCATCTTACCTGAAAGAAAAAGAAAAAAAGAAATTGTAAATAAGCATTTCATGATATTTTGACTAAACATAAAAAAAAAATAATATCGATTTGGTGGCACCTGGTTGTTTTGAAAAGGGAAGAATCAATAAATTTAAAACTAAAGCGTCAATAAACTTATGCAATGGTGCAAGTATTTTTTAAGATTCGTGTCCACTTGAGAACAACAATTTTGCGAGTAGTGATGAATTTCCTGATAGAGTCGAAGAAAGCTTAAACACTGATTGCATCATTTTTACCCTCAAGTAGACAGGACACGCACCTTTAGGGTCAGAATGAATTTTTAATTTTCTTTTTAGAAATAAACTGAACTTAGCTTAATGTACAACAACAACAAAAATTCAAATTTATTTGTGGCAAGAGCGAAGAAATTACAAAAAAAAAGATTATCTATCTGGGTAATTCCACGTGTGAGCTACACTACACTTGATAAGATGCACTCTTACAATGTTTGAAAATATTTTTTGAAAAGTAAATGTGATCTACACTACATGCCAAAGAAAGTCATTTGCAAAGGTATTTGTTTAACTTCAAAAATCCAAAGTACTTGAAATAGTTCAATGGTTAATGGTAAAATAAAACACTCTCGTTCTTAGAGTTTTGTTTTATTAATATTATAGTTCATGAGATATACTACAGGCCGAAATGTGAACTACACTACCGTCACTTTTGACTGTAGATTCATACTGTTATTTAAAAAAAAATCAAACCGCATTTTTCTGTAATGTCAATCACATTAATGAGGAATTTTTCTCTAATTTTACGACACCGTCAAACTTTGTGAAATGATTTCCCAACATTTTCCATTTTGAACATTCATGTTTCTGGCATGAGGGGGACGATATTCCTTAACTAAAAATAAAGTGTTTGATGGTAGGACTTTGTCGACTTATACCATCTCTGACAGACAAGTTTTTTACTTTATCAAGTGTACCGGAAGTTTTTCATTAAGATTGAGGTAAACGTCGTTGTTTATTTCAGTTTTCCCTCAAATTCTACAAATTATTTAATCAATTTTAGTTTCAATATCTGGATTTGCTTTTTTTTTGCGAATGTTTTACCCATAAACCATACAAAAAACCCATAACAGGCCGTAAGTTACAGTACAACAATGTTTCAGGTAATTTTAGAATTATTAATTAAGATAACAAATTTTTGAGGTCGGCATCATGTATGTAATTAATTCTCTTAATTACCAAAGTTTATTTTTTTCCAAATTCCATTTTTTGTCGCTAAAGTTAGAGAAACAATTGTGTTTACTTTGTGAGCTACACTACAACTGGACATTGTAGTATTATCAATTGAGTATTTATTGCTCACGAAGCCATTTTTAAAAGACTAAATAGGAAAAAAAAATGGTGTTGCTCTCATAATTAAGTACTCTTTCAACTGGAATTGTCCGTCTATAAATTATAAGACACCTACTTTAGGCATAAAATAGAAATATTGCAAACCTAAGTTATGACAGGAGATCTTTAAAAGTTGTAGTGACAGTTTGTATATAACAGACGAAAGGACGGGGACTTCCTCCAACGATCGTACTTTATGCTCTCATAATTTTTATTTTCAATGCGTTGTAATACAACTGAAATTTCGTGATTTTAACAATGAAAAACTGTTATAATTGTATAACAGTCCATGACTTCAACCGAGGATCGTACTCACATTTTGTTTTCACTTCACGGTAAGACTGTTAAAATTTCGAGCTTAAAAAAAAAATGTTATAATTGTACAACAGAGTCAGTATAATAGAAGCAGTATGATACAGTAAATGTTGTCCCACGGGGCCAAGGCCTTCTAGCGTCGCACAGTGACTCCTTTTTTGAAAAGTGGTGGCAATACTAATTTTTGGGTAGGTCTATCATGCAAAATTCTTTATATAACTGAATGAACAATGTATTGTAGCATAATATGGCTTTCAACCGAACCATAATCTAGATTTCGTGCAAAAAGTACGAAATTACTAGATTTCTCATACATTTTCAGTTTTCAAAATCTTGTTTTTAATCTAGATTACAAAGAAATTTCTTACAAAAAAAAACTTGATTTCGTCAGCGAAGACACATTGTTCTCTTTTGTATAACAGTTATAGCCTCTTTTAGCAGCGAGACAAAAGGAAATGTGAAACGAAATTTAGTTTATGTGCGGTGTGAACGGTTTAACCAGATTTCGTAATCTTGTTGCGAAATACAGTTGTTGTCAAAGACTGTAAGATATCAGAAAAAAAAAATATTTTTAGGTAAACAAAATTTGTTTTGTTACTTTGAGTGTAAAAACTGAGCAGGCTGCCAGAACACTTGGCAGACTTCCAGATTTTTTTTCCGAAACCTTAAGAAAGTACAAAAAAAGAAAAATTAATTGTTATCAATTAACTTAATTAAATTTTAGTTTTAATTTTTCCCCCTTTGGTGGGTGTGGGGAGCCAGGGACCCCCGCACATTTATACTCAGGAGCATTAGGGGTGTGCAAAAAGTGTACAAAAATGCGTTATAAAATGACGTAACTTCACTCACTTTTTGTTTGTCTCTTTGGGCATCTCCGGGGTTCAAGCACGTTACAATCAAGTTGAGTCAATAGAATTCAGCATTGGCAACATCTAATTTGATTCAATCAAAGGTTAGATGCTGCTAATGCTCAATTGTATCGATTCAACTCGAATGTTTCAAGTTACGTACTTGACCCCCAGCTTTATCCAGGAATCTTGTAACGTCGAATACAGGATTACAGAGCCAGGACTTTCTACATTTCAGTATACTTGAGAAAACCATCTGAAGTGAGTTAGGTACATGATTTTTACGGCACTTAAATTGAAATCGAAATTTCAAAAGGTTTTTAGAACATTTGCTAATCAAGGATGGAAATAAAGCCCACTAAAATAAGATACGGTTGACTTTGACACTTGTGATCCATAGACGTGTGTCCGTATACGCCACCGAATACATTACTGAGAGAAGTCAATTTGTTATATTACCTTGACCAAGCATAGTCATAAATCATATATATGTAAATTATTTTTATATTTTTGTTGTTTTAATCAACAAATCAATTATAATGGAAATAAACAACAATTTTACATATACGCATGGATTGATTCTATTTAATTTAATTTTAATTCGAAAAGTAACAAAAAATAAAATTGGTTGAATTAATATTTAAATTTTAAGTCAGCAGAAATGCAACTACATACATGGCCATAATAAATCTGTATCTTGTAATACCTAGTAGTATTATTGATAGATAAAATAAACATTTTCATTGAATTTCATGAATCTCATTTAAATAATTCAGATTTTCACTTTTTTTTCAATACCGAAAACCATTTGGTATGAATGAATTGTTTACTAGGAAAACACGTTAACTTGACGTGATTTTTATTGGCAGAAATTCAAATCAAAAACAAAAAAAAAAACAAAAATCCCCGTTCTCGTTTTTGTAATTTATTTCAGTCGATGTAATTTTGTATTTTAATTTGTGTGAGATTCTCTTTATAACTTATGTTTATTTTGTCCTAATTGTTATTTATCTTCCTTGTTATCGTATGTTTAGATTTTAGAAGAATGAAAGAACTAAATAAATATATATGTATATAGAAACTGTTTGATATTTGATTGTACCTATATACTCTTAATTAAATTATCATCAGACCGCTCTTGTGTTGCAGTAGCAATACTTTGTGTTTAAAAATATGTACATAATTTGAATTTTTAATTGCTTCTCAATATGGGATAATAATTGGATTTTCAAATCAGAAGAAGACAAAAGTCGATTATTTTGCAAATGTCAGTTTACAAATAGTTACCTTAACGACAATTTAGAAACTTTCTGCATGCATCTAAACGTAGAAGAGCATTTATATTTGACCAGTTAGAAGAGGTAAGGGTTTTAATTTCAACAAAGCTAATAAATGCTAATATTGTTGCTTGTTGTTTAAAGCGTTGTTTCAACATTAACACTTATACCTACGATAAACTGCAGCTTAAACATAAACGTACTTAGTTATGAATGATTAATTTAATGGTCAGAAAATAGCCATTAAAGTACAATTTGTTTAATTAACTGATCAGTTTATGGAAGTTTTTGTTGATCATTAACGTTTTTTTTTTTCAATATAAAGAAAGGTTGCGTATACGCCACCGGTGACCCACTTCGATATTTAATTGTATTATCCTGTATCTTTGACAATTCTCTTTCAATCTTAAACATTGAGGAATCAAATCAAAGCAGATACAATAACCAAGTACACAAAGAAGTAATTAAAAGTTATTAAATTAAACAGCCGTTCTTTTCTTAGACGTTATAAGAAATAGAAAACAATTACGAACGAACATAGTTTTGGATAGTGTATTAACAACGTCAATTGAGTGGCAACTAAAATTGCTTTATAGTTTTTAATACTTGATAGTTATGTGTTAATTAACGCCGGTTTAATTCAGAGTTAACTCAGCACTGAGGGTTAGACCTTAAATAATTACAGGATGCATGAAAGAGAAAATACGAAGGCTCGTATTTCGTTAAGAAGCTTTTATTTTGTAATTAATGAAGTTTTTGTTGATTGAATTCAATGAATTTGGAAAATACTAAATGTCAGTGAAGCAATATTAGTAAATATGAGCTATTCTATACATGTTACTTGGTAAAGCTAAGTTTAGATCACTGTCTGATCTACCAATATTGTCAAGTTTGTCAATGTCTGACAATGACCTATCAATTGCAGGATTACAAAGTTAAATTGTTAGTTCACATGTTTGACAAATTTTCAGATTTTCGTGAGTAAAAGTAAACATGCAAACAAATTTAACGTGTCAGTAAGTGACCTATTAAGTAGATACTCTTAAACCTTGAAATCGATTGAACGGGGGCGCGTCTAAATACATTGTAAACACATAAGCTATAAAAAAATTAATTAAGAGAATTAAAAAAAAAATAAATCACTTATGACATGGCATTTTGATTCCGTATTTAATTTTTTTATAATATACATAGTAGGATTGTTGGTAGAAAAAGCTTTCAAGAAATACCAATGCCTTACTTTAGACTTTCAATAAAGAGACGTAAGATACATATTTCTATTTAATTAGCTTAACTTTTAAATTGTTACAAGCATTTTAAGTGGTTTTACCCTACTTCTATCACCTCACCTGTCAATAGTAATAAATGACAGAATGAATACTAATTGACACTGCGTGTTTTTTTTTTATAATTAACTTACTAGGTCACTGTTCCCGCGTTTCTGATATAGTGCAATTTATTGTATGGCATTTATTATAAATTATCTGAAGTAGGTACTTCATATAACATTTTTCATAACATATTCTTAATGATGACAATGCTCCTTCTTCATCTATACAACCATGAACCTCTAATAATGACACTTAAGACGTTCAACTCGTTTAAGTGACTCACTTATACAGTTGAACCACCATCATAATATACTAAAGCCAGTGCCCCTGTCTGCATGATTTTTATTTAATCACATATCAATGTGACACAACCCAGACAAAAGTATAGTGTGTAGTGACAATAATAATAATAATTGGCAATGACACAAGTACAAAAAGCAAATGACTGATAAAAGCCAAACTGCAAACACACTGAGGAAATGAAACAAAATAAATAAAAAATGTCAAAACATTTTTATAGATTTTATTCTTTTTGTTTCTTTTTGTTTGTTCATTCTTTATATTCATGCATATGATGATAGCATGATACAAAATAAAAATCGATTACGTAAAACGAGCAATATGGACAAGGCAATGGCCACTAGAATTGTAATTAAATACACAACCAAGTTTTACATAGTTGCTCATTTAATTTTTTAAAGACTTTTTTTATGACTATTCCACAGTGAAAAAGACTGAAAAAAATACAGGTCAAGTAAAATAAATCGATAGTTTTTTTTTGGAGACAGTAACCTAGTTTTATTTGTAAGTTCAGTAGGTACTCAGCAACAAATAAACCGCTAAAAAATTAAACCCAACACTGTATTTAGGTACTGGCTTTGGTGAAACAAGTATTAAATGTCAATATCAGCCATGTTTTATTTTTAAGATCAGTATACTGAGCAACAAATAAAACACTAAAAATGTACACTTATCACACTACATACTGACTTTAGAGACAAAGGGTGCATTGATGAAATGTATCCTTTTTTTTCAGAAATAAAAATGCATTATCAAACCAAATGTACACAGATGTGACGATAATGTTGTTGATTTCTTCTACTACAAATGAAAATGCATTTTGTTTTTTTTTTATTATTCTTTTTAAGTACAATACTTCGAAACTAGTAGTGCGTCGCTTCATGTGATATCAGCCTTATAAAAATGACAAGTTTCCTCGAACACATCCTTCAGAGAATGGTGTTTGCGCCCTCTGTCATTCATAACACCAAAGCTCAATCGAGAGCACTTTTACTGAACAAAATATTGCAGCATTGGATTGTTTTTTTTTTGTTTCCTAATGGAAATTTACATAACTGAGCACTAAGTTTACAAATAAAACACAGATAATACAAGAAAATTAATCTTAAATGTTTATGTTTGTTAAGTTTTATGTACCTATTAACTACGCTTCGATTTGGTTGCGTTTTAGATATCGTCGGTTAAATTATAGTGAAAAATAGCTAATTTAATTCTCTGACCAAAAGCCGTGTTTTAAGCTCAGTATAATCAGGATTACGTGAGGCGCTATAAATTTTAACTCACCAAGCTTCTTAAAATACACACACACTAAGAAACCGTCGTTTTACCGTTCATGGTAACGCCTGTAAGTATGTGCTCTATCTGAACTGTCTAGTATGTATATGAATCATCTGAACTCAGAGTCTAGAGTCGAGTCTATAAATGGTTGAACGCATTTTTTTTAATTTGGTACATTTGCAGGTGATTTGTCTATAATTTCAACGTTTTTTTGAATATCCAGTAAAATAGTGAAAAGTCGCTAAAAAAGTGTGGAATGCCTGAAAAGAAACATTTTAATTCATGAAAAAAGCTTGGGGTTTAAAAGTTCGTTCACCTTGCTTTTATTCACGGTATTTAGCGGTTTTTGCCGTGCTAATCTTCGGTATTTCGCATGTTTTTCTATGACGTTTCAGTACTCCGCGTTTTTTTCCACGGTATTCCGCGAATTCCGTGAATTTTTCTATTCTCTTCCAAGACTCCACGATTTTCTTTGTGACTTTGTTTTTGTTTTTTCCACAGTATTTCACGCTTTTTATCGCTTTTTAGTAAGTTTTTTTTTTTTTAAGACTTCCCATGCGGTATTTCGCGATCATTCATTTGGTTTTCAAAAGTTTTTTTGGACACTTCACTAGTGTTGCGCGTTCTTATCCATATTTCACGCTTTTGGCCGTGCATATTTTTTTCCACGACTTTTCTGTGAGTTTCTTCGCTTTTCTCCGCGATATTTTACATTGTATTCCGCGCTTTTAAGCAGTTTAGCGGCGGTATTTTACATTTTTTTCCGCGACTCTTCACACTTTTTTCTACGACATTTCTCACTTTTCTCTGTGACTTTCTTTGTTTTCTGCTCAATATTTTACACTTTTCTCTCTGTAGTAATCTCTTTTTTTCATAACCTTCAATGCAGTATCCCGTGATCTTAAACCCGTATTCATTTAAATCGAATTCAAATGAAATAAAATATTTATCGATAACTCGAAAAAAATGCTGATAAGTTAATAATATGCAATGAAAGGACTTTGCAATTAAATTAACTTTCAAAGTATAATGCACACAACGCCATCTGCTGGCATTTCCCAACCCAGCATTCCCTGTTCTGTTTCTATCGTGTATCAGATTTTGTTCTTCTTTTCAATGGAAAAACTTCTCCGACCACGAATCTATATAAATAGGAAGAAGAATCTTGGATAAGAATTTCTTCGAAAACAGTTCTACCGATTTCGATTAAACTTGGACAAAAAGAACTACAGCTACATCATTTATTATGAGAGAAAACTAAAATTTGTAGAGTAGTTGTTTGGAAACTGAGGTCTTGCAGAAAAAAGGAATTTGTATGAGTTGTGGCAAAATCGAAAAATATAATTTTAAAATACATTGGTTTGATTCCGTTAAAAAATAAAGGGAGCTATAGTAAAAATTGCAAGTACCACAATGCACATACAAAAAAAAGTACTTTTAAATAGCATTTTTCGTTTTTAAAAAAACTTTTCAAAATTGCACCTGCCTTCTTTTTGCTTCATGGTTTTCAATTTATTTTTGTTTGTGCAGAAAAAATCGGACAAAAGTGAAAAAGATCTGTATTTTTAATTCGCGATATCGTTCGCGAAACGATTTTTTTACGAACAGGTGTTAAAAAATCTAATGAATGGGAATCAGAGAAGTTAAATAGAAATCGTTTAGAGTAGAGGTCATAAAAATGAAAATTCTAGATATCAGAGTTTTAGTATGTATGTCATCACCACAATGTTAAAGAAATTATATGTATATTTTATTTTGTAATTCCAAATATCCCCTTTAGTTAAAAATGTATAGCAATAAAAACATAAAAAAAAGCTCATAATTGTTTATTTTATGTGTATGTGTTATTATGAAGTTTGTCTATGTTTGTTCAGCGATAAGTACGACTAGATGTATTAGACTTTTACTTGACTTTGAGCTTAAAGCAATTGTAATTAAAGGCAACTATCTTATCTGACAGTTTGTTTTGATTTCGTTATATGCATGCTATGTACAATTATAAGCAATTTGTTATCAATTTGGTTCGGTGGTTTGGTCGTTTCTGTCTAATGACGTCAATATTATGATATGATTTCGAGAAGGAATCGATGAAAAAAAGCTGAATTCCGAATTTGAATGAGTAATTTGTTATTTGTTATTTAATGTAGATACATATTTTGATATATTTGTCAGATTGATAGTATATTTGGTTAAAAATCAATAACACTTCCGGTGTTTTTTTTTTTTTTTTTTTTTTATTGAATATAGGTACGAACGTCAGCTGAGTTGTGATGTTCAATAATTCCGCGATTGAAAACAAAAAATAATTAATATTTTTCGTCGCTTCTTTTCTAAATACGTTTTAACAAGAGTTTAGCTGATCACAGATAACTTTGGAGTACAAAAAAGCTTCTGCTAGTATCGGAAAAATCCACTTTAGGAAAAAAATCTGCATTCTATGGGGTTTTTCAAAAACTGTTCTTAATAACGATTTATTTAAGTCACCTTGTTTTAAACTTAAAAAAAAAAAGTGTAAGTCTGTTACTATAACTTGTTCCTAGATTTATAAGTGACTATCAACAATGTCTAACTTCGTGCAAGCACAACGGCCTTACAATTGGTGAATCGATAAATCTTATGCTGTAGTATAGAATTTTTCATTACAAAACTAGAGAAAGTAGGATTTCTGCTTACTTTTTCGGATGAAGGATGAAATTAAATCTGGAAGCCTGAGGAATGTGTTCTAGAGGCCATGGTGGAGTTGATAATGTTTATTATCTAACATACTCTGCTTAATCTACATAAGTCTCTTCATTTAGCTCCTCAATCATTGTATCTTCTTCAAAGGAGACATTTTGGTGATCAAAAGGTCTTTTCCTGGCTAAAGAAAATAGGAAATAAAAATTTTAGTATTCTCATCGTAACTATTTCACCTTATAAGTCAAACATGGGTGTGCCTATTGCTACATTTCTACGCAGGTAAAAGGGGCTGCTAGTGGGAAAACAATAGTTAGTAGAGAGCAATAGTTGTTTATCGACTCAACAGATTTGACCAAAACTCGATCTAAAACGCTTACAAATTATGTTTCACATTATCCTAACACTAGAACTGGTACTAGTCTTTAAGTTGGATTTCTAATTGAGAATAAATAAGGTGTTAATATGAAAAGTCCTCAAAATTTCCGAGAGTTGAAAAATTTCAAACATCAGTCAAGATATCCAGAAGCCGGATTTCGGAAGAAATGATAGGGTAAGTCAATAAGTCAAGAAAACCCAAACAGAACCGTGGATGAACGGTAAAAAAATGGACTTCTTCTGTTAAATCGAAAACTTAGAAGGTTTGGGTTTGTCAGCAAATAAGAATGTGCGCAGTCTTATTTACATTGATAATCTCAAAAAGGGTAGAACGATCACCGACGAATAAATCGCAGAGCTTCTGGATCAATTTTAAGCCAATTTGAATTAAAAACGAAGCCACAAATACATAAAAACAAGAAGCGACAACACCATTTCTATTTTTTTTTCTCATAAGCTTTTAAAAAAGCATACATTCTGAAAGCTCTGCATTAACGTGGAAATGGTAACTCTGATAATAATGTTTTTTTTTTTCAATACAAACAAAGTAGGTTCTTTGTGTTGATGAGCACATGATCAGTGTGACTTTAGATGTTCCCGCCCAGGGTTACTGCCAGTTCACCCCCCTGGCTGGTCACACCCAGTGTTCAAAAAAGGTGTCCAAGAGGAAAAAAAGTGCCCCATACAAATTTTAATTAAAACGCAACGACATTGAATTGAATTTTTGTATTACTTAGTTGTCCGAGTGACTAATAAGGTGTCAACTTGACACTAAAATGTCACAAAGGTAACCCTGTGCAAGACGCAGGACACGGGGAGACTTACAACAACAGTTGAAGGGTAAGTCAGTGGTTGCGTATTTTTTTTTTGGTAGGTGATTTGGGAATGCAACCATTAACCGGCACCTTTTGTAATAATGAAGCTCTCCCATAAGACGTGTACTGACAATTTTTGTGCGACAGAGTATAGTAAAAAAAAAATGTGTGGGATCACAATGGTGTAAGTTTTGTGTCAGCAATTTTTCTGTCCATACATTTGGACTGAAAACGTGTTCATTTGGCCTTAGTCACTTCTCAGAAATTCGAGATATATAGTTATACAAGATAACAAATAGATTTTCAATTTCAATATAAAAAAAAACACCAATCACACAATAAAACACAATAAAATATTATTTGATTTCATATTATAAATATTTTTGATGAAAGGTTGGCACTTGGCATCATCACTCATAATCATCACATGGCCTAAAAGGCTTCGTTTCTATGAAAACTGTAACTTTTCAATGGTTTCCAACTATTGTTAAATGTAAATTAACTTATGAATAGTCTGCAGGGTCTTTTGATTACGTAAGAAAAGGTAATGTTTTTCTTAGAAATAGTAGTTCCATTTATTCATTTCTTATTCTATTCATTGAACCTTTATACTACAAAACATATACAGCAAAACTTTATCCATTAAAAGGCAAATTATTTTTCATCCCAATTCTGTGAGAGTAGTAGTTCTTCCAATAACTTTTCTTAACAATCATGAATGTATGCACGTGTTGCCTTAGTTCTACGAGTCCACACCATCGTCATAACACAAACACATTTTGCAAAAAAGAAGGTAGAAATAACGATGATAAGTGTGTTTTGTTGAAATACAATCTTAGGTAACATATTTTTTTCGCATGTATTCTTTTAATTAAGTTTGCTGTTTCAAACGTCATTTTACGTGAATCGAAAGAGAAACAAAAACAAAAATAAAAACAACAAACAGTTGGAGCGGAATAGCATTGACAGATACCTATAAAATCTCTCGCACCAACCATACATAATGCAATAACAACTTTTAAAAAAAACAACACCAACTGTCATCTAATACAATCTACAAAGTTTATTACAATTCAAATGGTGCTTTTGACATTGAAACATACACGCTTTTGTTTCCGCATTTTGTATCTCTTTTCTTTTTTTTTTGTTTAATCTATAGGAGGCGCTGTTGTATACAAGATTTATAATGCACTCACCTCACCAATCAATGTTAATTTAATTTATAGAATCAGACTAAGGTTTCTTTTTTTTCTTTTGTTAATGATGCCATAATTTGAATAAGAGAAACAAACAAACTCATTTTACATTGTGATTATAGCTTAGCTGTCATCGAAAAATAACGATGGGAGCGCCACCACATTGTGGGTTGTTGCCGCTACAACGCACAACGCCACCACGGCAACGTTACGTGTGTCAATTTAAGAGTAAGTATATATAATATAGTTCAACAAACTCTGTTTGGAGAATGAGTAGACGGTAGTTTTTCGGCATAAAATTATGACAAAACCATGACACTGACACATCAACGGTGCTTTTTTTTAATGATTGACACATAGTTTATATTCGTTTCTTTTTTGTTTTCTTTTTGTCGGGGAAGACCTACCAAAATGGAAAGACATTTAATGTATTTAAAATTGTGGTTCAATGGCATTTTCTTGTTTAATCGTTATAAAGTTAATAGACCAATTAGTGTAGGGAAACATTTCAATGTGATTTTTTTTTTGTATTTATTTATAGATTGACCTTGAACCAAAGTTAGTGTGTGTGTGTGTGGTAGTAGGTGAGGTTTATTAGCCACATTCAAAGACCGGATTAAGTAAATTAAAAAAAGTTTTTCAAAGATTAGCCTAGTTTCCATAAGTGTTACCTCCGAGTCATGCTCGGATGATTTTTAGTTCTTGAATTAAGGGCGGAATAGGGTGTTGTAAATAAAATTCAGCACACGCTCAGTGTAGGTACTCAGCGCAATAAATTGAGCCGGTTCTTATGAGAATTTATGTTTTTTTAAGAAATTTATTCATACCAAATAGTGTACCTGCTCCGAAAATCGAAGATTTTGAGTAGGTGATCATTTTTTTTCCTATTCCTCACTCAGGTTTTTTTTTATTAAAGCTTGGAAAGATTTTAGGCCACATGAGCTTTCCATAATCGAGGTTATGAGGGAATGCTTTAGTATTTACTTGAAGATTACCTCAGTATCTTCCATTTTGTCTTTGAACAGGGACTTCGGTTGAGGCAAATGCTTAAGACTTTTCTCAACTTAAAGGAGTACATATCGGTTATATATTCGTCATTGCTCTTCAATTCGTATTATAAATTGCAATGGCTTCTAAATAGATCAAATTGAGCTACTTTTTTGATTCTGAAAAATAACCCGCAAAATTGGGACTTATTTCTACCGAAACTTTTGACACAACCAGAAAACTATGACAGGGTCATCGTTGGAAGAGAGCAGGGCAAGAACAGAGAAGGTGTGAGATTGTTTCCTCTTCCTCTTCGTCCATGCAGCTTCTGCAAAAATCGTTTGAGAAGACCCCTAGTCTTTTAGCGTGTATACTTATAAGGCAGTATCAAGTGATGACACCTATTGTGGAGCTAATATGCAGTCTGATAAGAGACAATAAGTAATTAGAACACTTCGGATCTAGTACTGGCCAGATCTGTAGTGATACTAGTCCATCTATTGTTTGTCATCGTAATGGCAACCTGTTTTAGCATAAGTTTATATGTGGCGATTGGTATTCCAATATTCACCTTGTTAGGTAAAATTGGACTTATAGTTCCTTTCCCGGCGAGTTAGTCGGTTTTGCAGTTACCCCGAATGTCTCTGTGTACTGGCACCCAGAATAGGTGAATGTTGCAATGTTCTGCCATCTCTATGAACTATCAGAGAAAATACGAATATTCAACATGAATATCACGTTTTCTTTGAGCCAAGATAGTACCTCATTGATCGCCAGGATTTCCGTTTGGAACACGCTACAATAATCAGGGAGACGGAAGCAGAGACTTAGATTTAGTCTTTCTGAATACACTCCACCACCCACCCCATTTTCGGTTTTTGAACCATCCGTATAGAAATGAAGTGCTTCATCTCTCAAGAATTCATCGTCATCCCAAGTAGATCTTGGTGGGATGGTGATAAGGAAGTTTTTGTCAAAAATATAATAAATAATAAATGGGTTAAAACAAATCGTTTTTCTCTCGAAAATCACACAAAAAATGATACTTTTTTGATCCTTTAATTTTTTCCACGAGTGTATAAGAAAACATCTTAAATTTTACATCACAAGCGTCTTAACAATAAAGAATGTAGATACACTCATATCTGCCAAGTCTGCTTACATGTTTGATGTCCATATGTATACATGTGTGTGCAATCAAATATAATTAACCTTGCATCGATTTCATACCAATTCAAACCAAAAGGTTTTAAATTCTATATAGTCTGCCATGCATTCCCAATGTTTATTTTTTTTTTTTTTTAATGATAAACGAAACAAAAAAACATTCGAATGCAACGGCTGTGGTGAATGCTGTTTTAATAACTTTAATACTTAACCTTATTCATTATTTAGCATGGGTACATAAAAGTAAGAACATAAAGTTCAAAATACGATAATTAAACATGAAGTTATACTTTGCACGTCATGGTTGGTGATTAATTGCTTATACAAGCGATACAGTGTTGTGTTGCTTCCTGTTGATTTAGTTTTTTTTCTGTTTTTTTTTTTTTTTTTTTTTTTTTAATTTAAACTATCTCAATCGATTTTGGTATTGGTTTTTAATGAACATTTACCAATAAATAACTACATTGTAGTGTGTAGTAGGTTCTTAGGAAACATATTAAAAAAAACCATAGTTATCTTACCTTTCATAGATATAGAAAATAACGGCAGTTTAAATATTTATATGTACAAAAAGAAGTTTGATATACAGTCCGTAACACTTGAATATCCTCATTAAGAATGTACTATACATTCTTAAATCATCATGTTTTGTACCTCATGTTTTGGTGAGCAATAAGTTTTACTGGATTTCTAAGCGAAATATATTAATCAACAATGTTCAATAAAACTGGGAATAATATTTTCTGAGACATAATTTGAATCTCGAATCATGTTTTTGAGATAAAGTGGTATTTTCGTGTAAAATTATTTCGAAAACGTGACGTCATAGATTTTTTCGGACTTCAGATTCGAATTCAGCATCCCAAAATCCCTTAGATAGAAAAAAGCATTGCCTATTCAAAAAATACATTCTGTATTTCGAAATCAAATATCCAGTGTCACTCAATCTGGGAATTTTTTAAAGGAAAAATCCTAAAACAAACCCATCTTGCTTCCCAAATCATTTTTTCGTTTTTTTCTGGCCAAAAATGTTTTAAAGGAAAAATCCTTAAAAACCCATTTTGCTTTCTCAAACCAATTTTTCGATTTTTCTTAGCCAATATAAAAACTGCAAATTTGTATGAAATATAATCATAAACTGTTCTTATATTGGTATAAGCTAAAATAAATAATTAAACAAATATTTTATTTAGTTCACAAAAAAATACGTTTCAGTAAAATTTTTTCAAACTCCAGTTTAAAAATTAGTTTAATTTTTTTAAGAAATCTTGTGTTGTTTGGCATTTGCACAATTAGAGATATTAGGTTTTAGTACTATTTTTATCGTTTTTGAGTTCTATTTTATTAACTTCCATAAGCCACGAAAAAATGATAATTGTGGAGAGAGAAATATCAGTTTCAATTGGAAAACGAAATAATTTTTCATTTTCAGTCTCGAGTTAAAAAAATCCCTCATAAGGAATAATTTCTCATTGTCCCTTAACACTGTGTCGGCTTTCAAATGATTTGAGGTTATAAAACAAAAACTGTGTTGTTGATGTTTTGTTCGTTATTGAAAGTTTTTTGCATTTTTTTTTTTTGTAAAAAAAAAAGTAAATACAAAATAAAATAATTATAATAAAGTAGTTTTGAATGTATGAATGAATTATTGTGTCCTTTTAAATTCTCTTTTTTAGCCGAGCCGCATAGTTTCAGTTTTGTGAGCTACAAAAAAGATCTCTTCGGCATGTCGTTGAGTTGGTTTATCATCGCATAAATATTTTTCTGAGTAAATAACTTTCAACCAAGATGTTAACCAAGATGTTAGCAAACACTTTGGTTTGCTCAAGCTTATGATGGAACAAACTTGGACCAAATCCGCTTTGCGTATATTTATTTTGGTATCTTAGAAAAGCAGGAAATGAAATATAAGAAAGTTCATCTTTAATTTTACAAATTGGCAACCCTAATATATCATAAAACTCTGATGTTAAAAATACACACCAAGTTTAAGCAATAAATCTAGTCAATTTTTTAAATTATAATTATGATGAACTTTCTCATATTAGGAAAAACTTAAGGCTCGCCTGCCAGGCCGTGTTTTTTTTTTAACTTAACTAGTACTAAAGTAACTGTATACAAAATTTCAGTCTTGCTAAGGAAGGTTGATTTCGAAAATTTATTCACATTTTGAAAAATCGATTGGGAACCCTGCCAGACTTGAGTTTAAGCTCATAATTAGTACCAAATCAACTATAAACTAAATTTCAGCCAAAATTGCTGCTGGCTTTAAGACTACCATGGCAGATGCAAAATCCAACAAAATCCCCCTATCGGCTTTTTGTAACCGCAATTATAGAGGGGGTGGTGGGGGGGGTGTAGGAGGGAGTTGAAGGTTTATCAAATTTGCATTTTTATATTTATTTAAACTTTTATCAACCTAATATCCTCGAAACTTTTTCATGGTCAAAATCCTGATCGAATATTATGCAATGTCCATCTGACGTAAACAGTAGCAAAAAAAAAAAATAAATAAATAAAACTACTACTAGCAATACAGATGACAAACACTAAATCACTGATGTAGAATACCTCGCTAAGAAATTTTATTTGAAATTTCAAAGGGAGCTTATTTGTTTTTTTTTTTTTTTGTACTCCGAAGCGAAAAAAAAATCAATAAACATCATTAGACGCTCAAGGTCAAAATCAGTTTATCTCAGAAGGACATTGTTTTAAAAGTATTCTGAAAGTCAAAATCAAATATTGTGCTTAAGGTAGGTA
The DNA here is from genome assembly GCA_948107695.1 of Meliscaeva auricollis. Taxonomy (NCBI): domain Eukaryota; kingdom Metazoa; phylum Arthropoda; class Insecta; order Diptera; family Syrphidae; genus Meliscaeva; species Meliscaeva auricollis. Next base: position 41,686,241 of record OX403616.1, read on the forward strand.
CTATAGGTGTCATATTATTTAGGATTGACAGAAACAACGAAGTTAGTAATTGAATCAAACATCATGTTACGATTATAGAAGGAATACAAAATCAAATTATACTTTCAGGACTAAACGCATTTTCTTTATCCCCTCGAAAAAAAACGACTCAATAGTTAAGGTACACTCACAAATGTTTTCTTAAAACCCAATTTAAAGCATTTCATACCCCAGGGAAATACTTGTTTCATTTTATTTCACAAACACAAAAAACACTTAAAATATACAAAAGCCTCAAGCAGATAAGGTCCTTGTACATATTTCAGTTGGGGGACAGTATATTTTATGTATATATAAATGATTACAGACATTATATACAAAAAAAAAAAACATTTATGAAGAAAAGGAGAACGAAATAACAACTTGAACTTGAATTCAACTTGCATGTCAAAGTCTATATAGACCAAGAGACCTTGAATGATTGACAAAGGTCATACATAAGCATCACTAATCCATGCTGGAGGATGTACCTACATATATGTATATGACTCGTTCTGTACCTACTTAAGGCTATGGCTTTTGGGTAGTTAAACTAGAATGCCCCCTATTTAGTCATTCCACACGATAAATTAATAAGTTTTTTTTTCCAAGTTTTAAGTCAGAACTCAAAAGTCAAATGTGAATTATTTTACTGAGAAATAAAAACTTTAGTCTTAGACTTTAGGACAGAGTCGTTACTCAGTCGAGATTTTTCCCCACACCAGTTGAAAAAATCTTAAGAATTTGCTCAACCGAAGTTCGTATTTATAGACATAATGCAAGCTATTGAGGTAATCCTCAAACAGATGCTCAAGCATTTTCTCACAATCTCAATTGTGAATAAACGAATGTTTAAAAATATTTTGTCAAATTTAAAAAATTAAAATTATAATACAATTATCTATACATAAAAATTGAAAAATTTTCTAAATACAAACTAAAAATGTGTAAAAAAAAAAATCAACAAATAAACTAAAATCCATTCTTTCCGGTCGAAAATAGTGTATCGGGCAGTAAATTTCGAGTGCAAAATGTTCGGAGACTTCTCCAAATAATTTTGATAAACTTCAATTTCACCGAAATTTTTCGTTGTTTAATTTTTCAATAATTTTTTTTGTTTTGCTTCAGCAGCGTACAACGCTTTAAACAAAAAATTACGAATATTAGTAGAATTTGAAATTATAATATGCACCAAATATGTGAATGAACTCTCTTCTATCTAAAAACTAATTGGCAACTCTGGTTCGATAAAGTTTGGTTGTCATTGTAATTAAGCTCCGTGATTTTTGTGGTTTTTTATTGTTAAAAAAGTCTTTCAAAAGCGATACAAGGTTTCAAAACTAAAAGTAACTATTTGGGAATCATCTAGTCAAAGGTGAGCTTAAACTTTTGCTTTGTATCTAAGTGAAAAAACTTCCTACAAAATGAGTAGCTTACAAAGAACCCCGCCAAGTAAAAACAATAACAATAACCCTACCAACACGTACAACGACTACACACAACTGCCGAAACGACCATGTTCTGTCTTTTCACCAGAATTGCAATCTTCTTCACAACATGCCGATCCCAAAAATGATGCCCAATTCGGAAATATGCAAGTGGTGGATCTGAAAACTCTTGAACACTCACTAGCAGCATTACTTGATGATCGCCTGAAAAACTTGCCTACAAAATCTGACCTGGTTGAAGTCAAGACAAAAATGGAGTGCCTAGAACGTAACAATGAAATGCTGCAATGCAAACTTCAACAATTTGAGAATAAATGTCTGAATCTCGAACGTCAAATAGATTTTCTTGAAAGGAAATCAAACGAAAAAAATTTGGTACTGCATATCCCAACTCAGGAGGACGATCAACATGTGAAGGAGAAAGCAAAAAATGTTTGTCTAGATCTTCTACAACAAAACAACCCAGCAAAAATAACCAGAACAAAAGTAATTCGCTCGAGAAACAATAAAATAGCTAATGTTATCGTCGAAATGCAGGATTGTGATGATGTACCGCGTATATTAAAGGCAGCAATCAAATTGCGAAACACTGGAATCTCTATTCACCGCGATTATACAAAAGCAGCTCGTGAAAAAAGGAGACATCTGCTACAAATAAAAGCAAACATAAATGCATACAACAAAAACGCAAAAGTTCTAATTCGTGGGCAAACGCTTTTATTTGACAATAAAACATTCTATTTCGACCAAAATAATAACCTGAAATGCGATGAAGAAGGTGGAATGGTTATAATCAACAAAATTATGACAGAATGGACTGACAGCTCTCAAACGACTGAAAATGTACAACAAACCAACATCGTCGGTAATGCAGTGCAACTGCCAGGGCCCAGTGGTGTCGGTGGGAGTATAAATTCTAGTGTTTAGTACTAAAGCCGTCTGCCATAATATTAGTAATTTAATACCAAATGTTTTAAGCAATGAAAAAGAATATTTTAAGATTTTATCGTACAATGTGTCAGGTCTGATTAATAAATGTCTATTTAGCGACTTTTTTAAATATGTAAATAACTTTGATTTAATATTTTTGTATGAAACTTTTGTAATGGAAAGCAATTTTGCAAGTATTGAAAATAAACTTATAGATTTTATGTTCAAATGGATCCCGGCAAGGCGAACTCACACACGAGGAAGAGCAAGCGGAGGTCGCTACTTTGGTTTTAAGAAAAAGTTGAAAAGTTTAAAGTGTGAGTTTTGCATTTACAACAATTTAACTTTCATAGATATGGAAATCAATACCAAACGCCTTTGGATACTACCTTTGTATCTTAATTGTAACAATTGGGAGGATGACTTCGAAAAAATAACTGATATATTAAACTTTAAGAGTTCTTCAAACGTTTTGTTGATTGGGGATTTGAACGCGAAAACTGGCGAAGTGGCAGGAGTGATGAAATAAATGTCGGCAATCAAAGGATATTATGTGTAATGCTAGAGGAAAGAAACTGTTGGAACTATGTGATTCATTTGGACTCCGAATTCAAAATGGAACCAGTCTGAGCGATCCGTCAGGAAATTTCACATTTGTGGGTGGTCAAGGATCTTCGGTGATAGATTATGCAATCTTAGGAGAGGATTGGGAGCCATTTGTTGCGGATTTTGAGATCCAAGAACTTTCGTATTCAGATCATCTTCCGGCCGTTGTTACTTTCCAACGACGGGTGCAACCAAATGCTGAATCTATTAACACGCGTTTACTTCCTAAACTCAACTGGAAAATTTCAAGAGCCCCTGAATATAGACAACAACTAGATTTAAATCTTCAATCATACCAAACGACAGACTTTCTCATGTTAGAGCATATCGTCAAGACATCTTATCCACAACAGCAGTCTAGCGGAAAAGGGAGCAAAATACGAGATGATCCTTGGTTTGATGAAGAATGCAAAAAAGCTCGGAAGATATCGTTTGCATGGTTAAGAAATTTGCGTAACTCTACCCATGGTTTATGTAGAAAGAACTACATTGAAGCTAATACGCAATATAAACAATTATGTAAAATCAAAAAGAAGAAATATGAGGAACTACAAGCTTCCAGACTGGCGTCCTGTAAAAATGCATCAGATTTTTGGAAACTTGCTTGGGAATCGAATGGAAAACAATTTGCTACCAACACAAAACTTTGCGCAAGCATTCTATCCACCCATTTCAAGGATTTATTAAACCCTCTAACAACACCAACTAACTGGCATTACGCGATACCTGGATTTACCAACGGAATTTTAGACTCCGATTGTAATTTACAAGAACTAGAACTAGCGCTAGGGTCCCTTAAAGATGGTAAAGCGGCGGGAGCGAATGGTATTCCAGTGGAGTTCTATAAATACGGAACCGTCAAACTCAAAGAACGGCTTGTAATGCTTTTTAACAAAGTAATTGGGGGTGATTTTTTGGTGAGTGAATTCCGGGATGCGATCATACTCCCAATTCATAAAAAAGGATCCTTGGAGGACGCAACAAATTATCGAGGAATTTCCTTTCTTAATGGAACATATAAGATTTTCACAACAATGTTACATAAACGACTTACAGCGTGGATTGAAACACAGAACATGTTAAAAGAGTATCAAGCAGGTTTTAGATCCGGTTACTCTACAATAGATAACATTTTCATTCTCAGGAGTCTAGCGGAGAGCTTTAGTAGGCAGGGTAAAAAATTGTACGTATTCTTTATTGACTTCAAAGCTGCTTTCGACTCAATCAATCGAGAAGCTTTATTCTATAAATTATATGGTCTTGGATTGTCGCTGAAGTTCGGACGTATTCTCGAAATGTTGTACAGAGACACTCAGGCTGCTGTGTGGAACGGAGCGGAACTTTCAGATTGGTTCACAACCACATCGGGAGTGAGGCAGGGTTGCACATTGAGTCCCACCTTATTTTCGCTTTTTATAGATGATCTCATTGACTACCTTCCGGGTGGTGTGGATTTTGCAGGAGTGCGTATGAGGGCGCTGCTATTTGCAGATGATATAGTCATGTTTGCCTATTCCCCAGAAACGTTACAACTCATGATAAACAGAGTATACGATTACTGTCGTCTGTGGAACTTAACAGTCAACATACAGAAATCCAAGGTGATGATATTTAAAAAAGGTGGTGGGCGGAACGCAGCGAATGAGAAATGGACTTTTAACGGAGAAGATATAGAGCGTGTCAGTGAATTTAAGTACCTTGGCGTAATTTTTTCAAGAAACCTGAATATGGAGAAACATTTTAACGAAAAACTGCAAAAAGCGAAAACTGCTATAAATATTTCTTGGAAAAGATGTTTTATGAACGTAAACATAGCTCATAGCAGCAAACACAAGGTATTCGAAGCAGTTGCCGAGAGTATCCTTTTGTATGGCGCGCAAGTATGGGGATGTAAAAAGTTTCACATGGTGGAGAAGCTGTTAACACACTACTTGAAGAGAATATTTCGCCTTCCAACAAACACGCCAAACTACGTTCTTATGTTAGAAACAGGACTATCCCCTCTGTTCATAAAAACATTGAAGCTTCAAGCGGACTATCTTCTGAACGTCTTCAAGATGCTTGAACACCGGCTGGTCAGAAAAGTAGTTCTGAAAGCGGTACAAGATCAAAATAGCTGGTACAGTGAGTGGTCATGTCTTGCCGAAGGATGCAATACAAATTTTAATTTAAACGTGGAAAACATATTGACCAGTAAAGCTATCCTGTACGACGTTATATCAAAAGTAGATGAAAAGTGTAGAGCAGATTTTGCAGCTGAAGCTTCCGGTTCCTTATTCAGGACAACTTACAGTAGGCTGAACCATAATCTGGCAGAAAGAAACTACTTTCGTGACTCAAACAAGATAAATGTGATAGCTACAATGGTCAAGCTTCGGAGTGAATTACTCAACCTGAATTTTATCCCACATAGACCCGATTTACCACTGGAGTGTAGTGTTTGCAACTTAGCGGAAAGAGAAGACGTTATACATTTCGTCGGAAGGTGTCCAACTCTCAGAGAAACTAGAAGAAGCATTCTTGGAAGTGACTTTTTATCAGAAGAACAAGTTATTTCTAGACTAAATGAGATGGATGTTGCCAAGCTGTATGAATATTGCAAAATTGCGTTAAGATATAGAGAAAAAATAATAAATGAAGACTTTTGATTGTTCGTACTGCAACTCACTATAATTTTCAAGTAGTAGTATTAAATTCATTTTTAACTTAATTGTAATATATAATTACAGTAATTGAATTAATGTTAATTGTCAATCTGGCAGACGGCAAATGCCATGCTATATGATTTTTGTATAAATAAATATGTAAAAACATGTTCGTAATTTATAATTCAATAAAAATCAATTTATCTATCTATCTATCTATCTAAAAAAAATGCACAACTGGGTAGCACGTACTTGCTCTTAAAATCAAAGTTGCAGTGTGCGTTTAAGCCTCTTATATAAAGTTTTAAAAAATGAATAATTTTATAAACAGGGTTACCCGTATATTAGAGATGACATTCGTCAATATAAAATAAGAGAGAGCGTATTTTGAGAGGTACATTTTGACTGAAAAACGATTGTATTTCAAAATTCAAAAATTTTTACTTCCATGTATAACCCAAGAAAAATGTACTTCAGTGCAAAAAAATTCTGAATGAAGATTGTCTCACTGACACGGCAACATCACACAACGAATATGTTGACTGCAATTTTTGCACTAAACTTATTATAGAAGGGCGAGAATTACGACCATAAATTGAAGTTAAAGTCGCGGTCACCGACTCCGAATTTCGGTAGAAATTTTTTATAATTTGCAGACGTTGCTCAACCGTATACTTTGTCATGATGAAAATTTTAGATGATTTGTGAAAAGGTGCGTCCACAAATTAAATCCAAAGTTGTTCCCATTTGTTGTCCTCTTTTATCAATGGACTTTTGCGATTGTATTCATTAGACCAAAATAAAGATAATTACAAAATCTGTACTTGTAATTAATTTTAATTAATTACGAGTAGTTATTAAGAGATGGCAACCGACATTTTTTTGATTGAAGAGAGTGCAGGCTAATTTTGTGTATATTTTAGCCTTTGGCTCTAAAGTTGATACTTTTTCTTTGTCACGTTGAAGGTGATGATGATGAGTGATGATAAATATTCATCAAAAGTACCAATCCAAAAAAAATTCTTCCAATGTACCAAAAACCAAGTCACTGATTGCAAAAACCTATGGCTGACATACAAGCGTCTAAAAACTGTCAGGGCTTTGATCCGTTAAAAATGTTAGCCATAGGTTGGGTATATTTGTAATCAGTGGGTTCATTGCGTTCATTTAAGAAGTTACCCTAATGGATTTTCAGAAATACGGTACCTATACTATTCGGGAATGCCCCCCAATTAATGCAATCACACGACCGTATTCGTCAAAAGCATCCCATTTCCGGAAACTAAAATTCATAGGTGTTACTTCTCAAGCAAGAAATCTACTCTGAGCTTACTGAGCTTAAATAAATATTTAATATTATTTCGAAATCACCTAGTCATTGAGCATAAAATCAATTTTCATATTACCTATGTCGATGGAGGAAATAACAAAAACTATGTACTAAGTTCACAAACAAAGACAAAATTTGACCTCTACTAACTGATAAATCAATAAAGTCCATACAACAAAAATACAAAAAAAAAATTAAAAAAAATTATAGACATCTTGCCAAATTCGAAAACGACAAGGAAACGGATCCAGAGTGAAAAATAATCCATATAAATAAACTACAACTGCCATTGTTGCATTATTTATAGTTTCTCAAAAAATAAAAAAAATATTAATTTTTTTTTGTGCGCTGTGATTACTGGTCAGATATTACTGATGCGATGAGTTATATGAGAAAAACAAAACACATAAAAGGAGTGCTTAATAAATAACATTCACAAGCGTGGTACATTTATGCGAAATAGCGCACAAGGTCATTAACTTGACTTGTGTGTGCTGTGCGTGCACGTATTTTTTTTGTTTTGTTTTCGTTTTCCGCAATAATTGACCATCTTAGTCATCTGAGTAAAGTAGACGCAACTGCTTGACAAAGAGTTTATTTGCCATGTGAATATTTACATATATACAAACAAACAAAAAAGCTCTATGTATGGTTTCGACATAGAACAATGATGTGCAAATACTTTTTGTATTGAAAAATAAATATTCGGAGTCTTTCTGGGGTTCAGAACTACAATGGTCAAAATGTTTTACTAACTAAAATTATTTTGATACACGAAAATCTATTAGAAACTGCTTCAACTGATCTGGCTAAAAGTACCTCAATTTCTTGAGTATTAGTATTAGTGTCTTTGTTCAGTAGGTCAGTGCAAATAAACATTAATAAGTCAACTGTTTTATTATCAACTATTTCGTTTCGTTGTTTCGTTGTTTAATTTGATTTATAAGATTATAAAGTCCAGTTTTTTATTACCAATAAAACTAAAACCACTACACTCAGAGAAAAATCGCAAGATAAAATCAAGCCTGATCGAGTTTATTTTAACATTTTCTTTATTTAAGCGCTCAGTCTTAAAATGAAATTTATATAATTATTAAAATAATCACAAAAGTCTCAAAACAAGCATAAATTCTTAAATTAAGAAGGCAAAAATTTTGAAAATAGCATACAATTTTTGATTAATTTAATTATCAAACTGCATTGAAATAAGAGCTAAAGCGATGAAAACTAATTTTTTTACTTGGTTTTAGAATAACCGAACATTACAGACTTTCGTCAACAAATATGTTTGATTTGACACTGTTTTTCTTAAATTTAGCTCTGTTTTTTAGAGTGTAGAATTTTTGCTGAATTTGGCTGAAAGTAAAAACAAAAAAACTATTTTGGGGTTTAAATAAATTGTTGCATTCCGTTCCGTAATCAGTGCGACAAAAATTTTTGTGGAAATAATCCAGTAAAAATGTCTTTTTAACAGGAAAGTTTTGGGGTAGTTTTAATTTCTTTCATATTTTATGTTTTTGGGGGTGCTGAATACGATTATGAAGTTTGCCAACAAAATTCCATGACGCTACATGGTCAAAACTGCAAAAAACCGCAATTTTTTTTGGAAAACTTTATCATGAAGGATTAGTTTTTGGTTAAAACTATTTACTCAAATTTTGGCAAATTTGCCAAAATTTGAGCTATGAAGCCATAATATAGGATTTTCCAACTTTTTTTTTCTCTTCAATAAATCGATTGTAAGGTGTGCTGTGTGGCTTGTGGCACCATCCTGTTGAAACCACATGTCGTCCATATCTTACATATCTTCAAAATAGTCTGAGCGATACCCAATTCTTGAGAACGCAGTGGAATTGACTGATTTGGACCGTTTGCTATGGACGCCTGAACGGCAGCGATATTTTCGACCAACCCGTTGTCTCACTGACACGGTAACATCACACAACGAATATGTAGACTCAAATTTTTGCACTGAACTTGTTATTGCTTGTCTACTAGGGCGAGAAGTTGCGGTAACCGACTTCCGAATTTCGGTAGAAAATTTTTATAGCAAGACGTTGCTCAACGGTGTACTTTGTCATGATGAAAATGTTGAGAAACCCCGAAAAACATAAGGTATGAAAGAAAACTTTTTTATCACAAATTTATTTATTTTATTTTATTTTTTTTTTGGGCTACATACAGTATACAGATAGAAATAGAGAAAGTGAAGTGAGTTTTAAATAGAAATTTTTAAAATGTAGTAGATTTCAATATTTTGATTTTTGATGATGGTGTAGATTTAAAAACAAATGAAAACATGTAATAAATCTACTATAATTGTAGCAAAGTGATATAGCGGCTGCGTGGTGCACCAAGCTTAAAACTGTATGTATGTATGCGAGCCCTCGTTCTGTTCTTCGAAAACAGTATTTTTTTTTTTTCGTTTTAGAATAATAAAATATTACTGTGCGACATCCAACTTCAAGTCAAATTTAATTATCCCCTTAGAAAATAATTTACGTTAATTTCTTGATACCTCAATGACTGTGAAGAAAAAAAAAATGAATGCTTAAATTTCACCTTCAAGCTACAAAAATGTCAAAGTATTTACATTTAACCTACTGTTAAAATTGATAAATTTTATTTTATTTTTGTCACCTAATGTTATTTGCTTATTCAGCTTTTTTTAAGAAACGTACTTAAACATAACATGAAGCTCTGATGTGATAAGCAAACTCTAAACTTAAATTTAATTTATCTTTATTTAAATTATAAAACAAATATTAATACAAGTTTGTTTTTTGTTTTTATTTTTTTTGTCGAAAACAAAATACAAAAGTTCAAAGAGCTAATTGCGTTTTTTGGGTATGAAAATCACTTTTGAAAATTCATAGCAATTGCTTTAGTCTAAAGAAATAACAGATTCGAGCTAAACAAATCACTATTTTTTCGAATCAATTAAGGATAAACTAAGTTTTTTTTTTCTTTTAAAAGTATGACCCTACTAACAAAAGTATACACAAAAACTTTGATCAATATCTTAAAGCCGTTTTTGGAAAAAGTTAACTTTTCCTTGGTGGTTATATGACAGGTATCGTTAGTTTTGGTCCTAAAAAAAAAAATCAATTTAACCTTCAATGAATTACCAAAGACTTCTAACCACCAAATTTCAAGAAAACCGCTTTAGCGGTTTAAGCTGTAGTTCGGATTATACACAGACAGACAGACATGCAGACAGACAGACAGACATCGTAATGTCATGTCTGATTGTTATCTCGAGTTCGATTTTTTTACCAATCCCTCCGAATTCGCCTTATTGTATTTTAGGGTAGTGCACAATATCAATTTTGTGGTATTTCTTGGTCTTCTCATGAAATTAAGGTCCTTTGGGCTCAAAAATATTACCAGATTTTTTTTCAGATTTTTAAAATAATATTTAGAGGTTGCGAGCATCGATTTTATGCAAAATGGTTGAATTTGGTTTTTAATTGTTTAAATATATAAATAACGGATTTTAAAAAATGTTATTTAAATCAAAATAATCTTTAGAGAAATCGTTACAAAGTAGCATTTTTTATTTATCAAAAAAAATTAAAATGATAGTTTTTGAAATTTTTGAAAGTTGGCTTATGGTTACAATCAATAAATTAACCCTTAAAACTACCCTTAAATATTTTTTTTAAGAGTTAAAAATATTTTTAAATAATTTCATGATTTGCTAAAAAGAGATCAGTGAACATTGATTTTAGATTTCCTTCTTCAAGAATTAATATTAAAAAAAAAATTAACAAAAACACAAAGCAGTGATTTTCTTGAAAATTTCTCTGTCCTGGTTAAAAAAAACTGACAATCGGCCCTCATATCTACAAAAGATAATTCAAGTTTGCTGAACACGATGGTGAACTTAGTTTTTCAAGGTTAGGTCATATAAGAAAGATTTTCGCCTTTGAAGTTTTTTGTTAAAAGCCAGAAATTAATAATTATCCTTATCATAGTTTTGTGCTGTAATTAATTTTATATCGACGATAATTGATCAAATTTTTTCACACAGTAATGTATTTGAAGATTTGTTTGACGTGTGGATGTCATTTTTACGAAGATTCTGCAAAATAAAATGTTTTTTTTTTTTAATTATTTTTTTCTTTCCTAATCTACAAGCGAATTCGGCAAGAAATACTCAACAGGAATATTACGTTATGTGGTATAAAATTATTAACTAACAGATAAATTATTTCGGCATTTTGTTGTATTTTGTAAGAAATGAAAAAATGTAAAGAATTATTTCTAACTGTGGGCAAAAATTTGATTTCTTTAAAGAATAAAGGAATTCAAAATATTTATAAAATTGGTTCGCATAGTTTTTTTTATTACGCATATGCTTGAGTCTGTTATCTTTTTTTTTTTTTTAAAGAGCTTTATGTAGGTACAGTTGAGTAACTCTAATTATTCTGTACAATGTGTGAGTATATATGAAATTTCACAATGAATCATCACGCCCATAGGTAGTTTCTTGTTTGTTTGTTGGTTGTCTTAGGGAAAAAAAATCTAGATCTTTAAGATTATGTATTTGTTCATAACTATACATGTTTACATTTGTGTATATATGTGAATACTTTGCAGATCAAAAAGTAAAATTGAATCTGATTAATCATTGTTTTTCTTATTTTGATGTGATGATGAATTTTATGTACAAAAGTTTATTATGACCAACATTGTTCAGGAAAAATGTTTATTAACTTTCTTAATCACAGGATGTGATTACTGAGCTTTGTTTTTTGGTAGTACCTACAAAACGAGTTTGATTTCAAACTCAATAATGTTAAATTTGAAATTGTTTCAAAACTTAAATTTGTTGATTTACAAATCGAGGTATACATATGTTTTTTGCAGATATTGGACTTTTTATGTTCAGTTATTTTTAGCTTATCACAGCAGTAGTAGTTATAAATAAATAAAAAAAAAGTGGGTTCAAAGACAAACTCACTGCTCAATGTTCAAAACTATCACGCAATGTTCAATGTTCATTTTTAGAACAGTGCCAATCCAGTTTTCAGAGGGCAAAAGTTGAAAAAAATTATTAGTAGGACAAGTGCGGTTAGATTGCCAACAGATTATGGAAAAGGGTGGGGTCGAAATTCGTGTTTTTTTACGGTGGTTAAAAGATATACTACTTTTTTTGCAAAAATTTTTCTGTATAACTTCAAAATATTGTGTAAAATGTCGAAATCTTTTTATCAAAAAAAGTTAGATTTTGATGAAACTTGATTTTAAATTACAATGGTATATTTTTTACTCAAACAATTTTTTTTTAAGCAAAATATTAGTTTTTAGTTTTTTGACGAAAAAATTTTGGGTTTTTGAAATTTTGAGTTAGATTCTTTGTGACAAAATTCTCGTTTTAAAAACTAAGACTAAGTAAGAAAACAACACAGTTATTGTAGAAAACACTGTCAAAAATTGAAAAAAAAAACAGATCGATTTTTCCGTAAATGATAGTAATATCAGCCAGCGATGAGCTGTCAAAGAATCTAAATTAAACGTTTGCAAAAGATTTTGACTCCCTAAACTCAAATCTAGTATTAGAATTGTTCTTAAATGCAAAGATAACGAATTTTGAACTTCCCAAAAAAACTGTTTTTGTGATGTTTTGGGTAAAGAAAGATTTTATTTTCAGAAAAAAGACCACATTTTTGGCAAATATTTCCATACGTTGCAAATAGTCTCAGTTTGTTTGTGGGCTTAAAAATAATGGTCTTGTTTCTAAAAATGAAATATCTTTTTACCCAAAACATCACAAAAACAGTGTTTGTGGGAAGTTCAAAATACGATCTCTCAAAAACTTTGCATGGTAGAACAATTCTAATGCTTGATTTTAGTTAAAAGAGTCAAAACTTTTTGAAAAAGTTTAATTCGGTTTCTGTGACCACTCTTCGCTAGCTTACTGTCATTTACGGAAAAATCGATCATAAAAATGCATTTGTTGTTTTTTTTTTTAATTTTTGACAATGTTTTTTTTTTTAAACTATATTGTTTTCTTACTTAGCCTTAAAACAGAGGATTTAACTAACTTAAAACTTTTAAAGATCAAAAATTTGTTGGTCAACTTTTTTGATTAAAAATCAGACTATTTTTTTTTTCAAATAAATTCATCAAAACACACAAAAAAAAATACATTGCTGAAAAAAATTGTACAAGTAAAAAATATAGCAATCTACGTTAAATCAAGTTTCATCAAAATCTAACTATTTTTAAAAAAAGATTAAATAAAAACAAGAGTTGTCGTTTATGACATTTTTCACAATTTTTTGAGGTTAATTAATTAAAGAAAAATTATCTGAACAAAATTTGCAGGTCTTTTTTACCACCTACAACTGTTGCATTGAACTACGTTTGATACAAATCGTAAAAAATGACAATTTTCTACACCCACCCCACTTTTTTGCCCGCCTACCCCCTTTTCCCAAATATTTTGGTGGACAATTTATATTTCCCCTTTCATATCTCATTTATCCTAAATTTTCCCATCGTCCTTATCATGCTAGTAATTTGTTAAAATTTAGTCCTTTTACAACTGGATTGACACTGGTCAATAAAATATTCCCCACACTTTTCTTCCATACCACTGACTTGGTTGAATTCATGTTAAGAAACAACTCTGTTCATGAAAAATTAAAATATTCTACAAACAAAGTTTTACACAAAATTTATAAAATAAAAAAAATAACTCGAATGAGGAAATCAATATTTCTATTTTGATTACAATGATGGGCGATCATATGAGGTGAATTCAGAATATTTCTATTAATCCATGTCATTCCTTTTCTTTTTCTATTTATTTATTTGTTATTTCTTTTTTTTTTGTGAAAATTCATTGTACATAAATGTTCTTTATTTCTAAGCGGAAAATATCTAGACTGTTTTCAACTTGCTCTTGCTGTCGTAGTCATTCAGTTAAGGTCCCCTTGAACTGACAAAGGCCAGAACCAGTGCAGCTTTTGTATAAAACACAACCATCACAGACTACAGACGACGACAATGATTATTCTTATATACACATAAACTATGTATGTATTATGTTCACATACATAGTTTTTGCCAATACTCTCGAATCTTTTTTTTTTTTTTTTCTTTCATTTGAATTTGATTTTTCCTCGTTTTTATTTTTATGACTTTTTTTCCTACGAGAAAAGCAGAAAATAGAATTTGGCATTTGGCCAACTTTGGGTTTCGTTCGGAAGAGAATCAACTTTATATTATAATTTTTTTTTGTTAATGCGCATCTTAACCGGGAGTGTAACTATAGCCCCGGCAACTCTTAAACGAAAAAAAACTAAATAATGAGCAATTCTTTAGTTGAAATGTTTTTAAAATAGAGAAGAGTGCGGGCGAATGAGGATGATCGGAAGGACGATTACAAAACAACATATTTTTGTTGTTGTTGTTGTTTTTGTACGAAATAAAAGCATACGTTTGCAGCAGGTATATTCACTTCCCTATAAATAAAATTAAAAAAGAAACAAAAAAAAACGCAGAAAACTCTCAGGGAGTTTATTTGGAAATTGCATTTGAGTATTGAGTTGTTGACACAGTTTTTGTTTCGAGAGGAAATGTTTACATTTAGTCCAAAGTGTTTTGGGATTTTAATTTTGAAATTTGAAAGATCTAAAGAAAAAAAATGTTTTTTGTGCTCAGCATGGTGGCAGGAAAAATCATAAAAGTAACACCACATCGAATTCGTACACACGATAGAGTTAAAATGTGTAGGTACTGTTTAAAACCTGTACTGAAAGTGCAGTGTGAAAATACAATAACACACTAGATGCCTTGACACTGGTCGGCGATTAATTCAATTGAAGATATGTAAAGTAAACAATATACATATAAATAGACTTTGAGACTCTGTGGGAAGTAGACTTACGATATTTCGGAATAATTACCATATTAGATTTTGAAAAATAGTGTTAATAACCATAACGGTCCAAACTTTTATTAAACTTAGTGAGTTGGTTGTATTTCGCCACGATAAAAAGTCCACAGACCGTACAACATTTTTCTCAAACCTGTTTTCTAAGAACCTGTTTTTTTTTTTAGAATAATTTTGGTTCGCTGAACAAGAAAATGAGATTTATTTATTTTTCCAAAGAGACGTTTTCAAGATATCGGCAGAAAACGTGTTTTTTGCTCTATTTTCATGTACTAGCATAAAAATCGATAACGGTAAATCTAATTTTGCAATACTTAACTTTTTGAAAAAAAAAAATGTTTTCTTTTTTTTTTGTTCACCGAAAAACTTTCATATTAATCGGAACAAAAACTGTCAAGAAACAGCAGCTCATAGGGTACATAAACATGATTTTTCGACCTTTTTAAAAAATCATCTGATTTTCATGGTTAAGCTAAGAAAGAAACAAAAATATTAAAATTACTTTTAAGGTTTAATGATAAAGATATTGATTTTACAAAACTATAAAACTTTACAGCATCAAAATCAAATTATAAATGTAAAAGTAGCTAGAACCGTTATTCGTTTTTCTGATTTTCTCGTAAATGACTCAACAGATTTCGATGAAAATTTTTACACAAAAGGTTTTTAGCAATTTTCAAATTATTTCTTATACAAAATTTAAAAAAAAAATCAGAAACCGATTTTTCGAAAACGTGTGAATTATTTTTTTTAAGTCTTAAGTATTTTTATAACGTGTAAATTCTCAATTCGAAAGTTTTTTTTTATGTTTGTTTTTTTTTTCTATTTTATTTGAATCGAAGAAACAAGGGAGTACGTGCATACGTTTTTTTGACGTTTCAATGCAATAAAAAACGCAAAGTACAATCTAAAAACAAAATAATCATTATATATGTGATATGAAACAACATCAGCTGGATATTGTAAGCGAAAACTATCAATTTTAAAGAGTTTTTTACATTTATTTTTCGTTGTTTTAATACGTAAACACGAGTTCTATTGCTGAAAATCTTCAAGTAAAGGTTGAATCGCAAAATTAGACGAGGTGTCTTCAGAAACAAGGATTGTCTTTTTATTCAAACCCCGGTCTATAGAATTATTCCCCCAATAATTTCAAGGGGGTGTGTTCCTTAACAATGATTTCTATAACAAAAATATATAAAAAAAAAATAAGCCGCTAATAGATTTTTGACATTAATTTGAAAAAATCTCAAAAATCTATTGGTAGTAGGATTTAACTTTTCGTTTTATCGACAGTTCGAAGTTGTTTGTGTAATACGTGTTAGATCCTACTGTGCAGCGGAAATATTTTTCAAAAAAAACGTACTTATTGTTTTGATGCAAAATCTATAATTATATCGACGTTACAGTAATACTAATGCGTCTTTGTAACTAACGTCCAGCGAGAAACCTTTGAGAATTCTATAATTTTATATCAAGGTATTGATCATTTGATAGTAAAACATGTTTTGTTTTCCTTAATTTTTTTCATATTATCAACATAACAAAACCGGCTAACTCACATAATATGCAAATAACTTAAAAACAAAAAAAAATATAAACAAATTTCAATTCCATAATGTATGGAAAAGAAGAGTAGTACAGGACACACAAATTATGTTTTGGATTTTGTTCTAAATTTGTTGTTAATTAAAATTTTCAACAACCATTTTTGGAGTTAGCAGGTTTGAACTCTTAGCCAACGAATTATTTTTTTTAATGACTTAAACAAATTCTTAAATGACTTTGAAGTCAAAATAAAGTAACTATTCTATTTAATATCTTCTATAAAAAAAAAGATGAAGAAGCAGAAGAACTTCAGAACGCCAGATTCTAATTTTTGCTCAAAAACGTACTTACATGATTTTTTCTTTCTTCGAAATCGTACGAGACGTTTGAGTATTAATGAGTATTAAGCTTTTTCTATAACCGATATATGGCAGGTACCGTTAATTTTGGTCGAAAGAAATCAATTCCAAAAATCATTTGGGATTTGGACAGTAAATCAATACATCCGTTCAGGGTTTGGCTTGTGATACAGACAGAAACTCCCAACTGGAAAGTTCGAAGTTAGTCAACCCATCCGTATGGCTCTAATATCGAATAGAATACTTACAGTGAAAGTGAGAGTAGAGTAAATTTCTTTGAGTTTATTATTAAAATAAAATTACATCTTAAAATAACACCTAATTGCATTAAATAAAAACTTCACCTTAAACTTCTATGTTCACAATCAATTCAATACTTCCGACTTTCGAAGAGCGTGATGCATCATTAAAGTAAAATGCATATACATCTTATTGTATCACAACACTTTGCCAGACAACACAGACTAATACACATTAATCAATATAAATAAACCAGAAACGTAAAAAGAGACAACATATAAACAAAAACAAAGGCAAATGCAAACAACGTGCTGCTTAATAAAAATGCAATAACCTTTGTTATGGAGGAATAAATAATAAATTTATCAATCATCTGATGCAATTTATATGCGAAATAGCTTGAATTCTCACTCACGCTCACGCTCACGCTCGTGCAATAACTACTATGTATTTATTTTGAATGTAACAACTAAAGCAGGTTCTAGCTGAAACTGTTTATACGAGTTAAATGTATATGCCTTGTAAAAAAACGAAACCGAGAATCAATTTGAAAATGCGTTTATGTTTAAGTGTAGCTGATTTGCCGCTACTCTACTTCACTTGCGGCCGAGAATGTAATTAGATTGCCCGAACCCGCATTGCACGTTCGTGTAGATTGTGCTGTTGCGCTTCTCCACGATGACTGAAAGCACTCAACTGAGGAAAGATGAGAATGAAACACTCAACCGGAAATTAAAGGAATGGTTTAAGTGATGAGTTGTAGAATCGAATTCAAAATTTAAGCAAATGAAGAGAAGTTCTACATCACAGAAAATATCAACAACAAATAAAAATCAGCAGTAAGAATGCGTGCAAAAATCACAATGAAGATTCTACAATAATCCACTTTTAAATGAGTTTTATTTTAATATCTACAGGACTTGGGTTTTTGCTCAAATTGCGCAGTGATAGTGAACAAGTTCGTTTGAATAGTAAAAAAAAAAAAAGAAACCGTTAAATTCATAAATAAAATTGAAATTGCACACAAAATAGTAAATCTGAAACGAGAACTTGCCCTTAATTAGTTTGAATTATCCTTGACAAACATCTATTTCTGAAATTTCTACATTGTGAATTGGTCACCAATTTTTTCTGTATAAGAGAGAAGGAAACAAACTGCATCGCAGATATAAAGTGATGTGTAAGAGAGAAGAGTTAGTTATACAAAACAGCAAATGAGCTGTCAAACGAATTGAGATAATTTGTAATGAAAACATTTTTTATCAGATTTGCTTAATTATTGGGTTGGGTTCTAGTCGAAACAGACTATTAGGCCCTGTACACATTGAATCAAGTGCGGAATGCTTTCCAGTGCCTAGGTTCTGTAAACTGAAACTACTAAGAACAGAAAACAACACAATAAAATTGAAATTTGTTTGGTTCTTTTTAATTTTTTTTTTTTCTTAACCCCCATCAGATAACTTGTTTATAAAACCCGGAAAATGTATTAAATGGATTTTTTTTTTTTTTTTTCAAAAACGACTCTTAACGATTTTGATTAAAATTTTTGTGTGTAATACTACTACAACCATAAACGTCGTACTTTTGAAATCGGTTAATAACGATTTTAATTTTCACGTTAACGACTCAGAGGATTTCAATGAAAATTTTTACACAAAAAATTTTTAGCAAATTTTCAATTTTTTTATAACAAAATTTTCAAAAAAAAAAAAAAAGAGATATTTTTTGAAATTTTAGTTATGTCCATTAATATTTTCTTGAAAATGGTATATAAACTCTTTTTTAAAAAACGGTTTGAGAATTTTTATGTATAAAAAAATAATTTTTTTTGAGAACGGCTCTAACGATTTTAAGATTTTTTTTTTACTACACTAAGAGCAAGTACGTGCGACTTAGTCGTGCATTTTTAATAAAATGAGTGAAACGATTTTTTCTCGCCAAGATAATAGCACAAATTGCTAAAATTCGTCAAAGTTTTTTTTTATTCATTGCATGAATTTTAAAAGGAACCAAAAAAGGGCTTTTTCACTTATAAAGATATAATATATATTTTGTTTAGTAAGGAAAGATAATGTCTGAGTTGTTTTTAGAATTACATAATGCATAATCTTTGTTTGGAACGAAATCATGTTTTAGCCACAAAATGCTGATTATCTACACTTACGACCCAAAATATTATTAATGGTTTCCTTTGATTTAAAGTGTTTTTTTGTATGGAAAAATCATCAGTGAATTTATAAATTTATTGAATTTTAACTAAAAATGGTGCTAATTAACACACAATTGTGAAAAACAAATCAGTTTAAAAAAAATGATTTTTTTTTTTTTTAATTTTGACTTCAAAAGAAAATTGAAGAATATATTTCTTGATTTTCAAAATGTTAAGTAAGATAATGTTATAGTGTTGTTATTTTCAAAAGAGAAGGCAAAAGGGGTTTATCGCTTTTATCGATTTGATAAAAAAAAAATCAATATTAAGCTCCAAGAAACAAAAAGTTTTCCTTATAATTATACCCATTGGCTTTTTGAAAAAAAAAACGTGAATTAAGACAAACAGTAAACCAGGAATTAAAATCTATTAATTTAAACAAATAACAAACAAATAAAAAAAGAAAAATAAACATGTAACAAGTTTCAAGTATTGCATCATATTATTGTTTAGATATAAAATATAGAAAATACACAAGCTCACGTTATTTACACGTTTCATTAATTAATTAACATTCTTAAACATTTCCCAATGCAATTTTACAACAAATTTTGAATTACTTTGCCTTTCGATTTCATTGGAAATCCGAATCGATCAAGAACAAAACTCAATTGGAAAGCGATAGATATTGGTAGCGATTTTAAAATACACAAGCAAAATGTCATAAATAATAATAATTGATTTTTAATTCATAATTTTTAAATATGTAATAAATTGCACAAAGAATTAAATCTTCGTTTATTGTATTTTTCCAACAAAGACATCATAGTCTCCATGTTGGGTCGACTGTAGTGCGTGGTGAGCAGTTTAAATAATGTGACAATAATCGTGTAAACGGGGTAATTGACTCGATTCTTATTTAGATTTGTTTCATTTATTATTTATTTAAAACATCTTTTCTGTTCTATTTGCATCGAAATTAAAGGTTTGTTTTTCTTTTCTTATTTCATTTATTTTTGATCTTTTACCTTTTATTTATTATGACGTGTAAAATTGAAAAAGTGAAATTTTAAATACCGACGAAAACCAACACTTAAAAACAAAACAAACAAAAACAAATTATAACATTTTGAGGGTGAACAAATTTTTGGATTAAAAAAAAAACCACATGCAGCTCTGAGTAATTTATAATTAACATTAATTTTTTTTTTGGAAAAATTAAAAATAAACAAATGAGTTCATTTTTACACGTGACATTGTGACATGCGTCACTTATTTCACACGAGCCTTATCTTATGGGATCAGAATCCTCCACATTTACTAACCTATGTAAAACATTTTGTATTGTTGGTGTACCTTAAGAATGTAAGCAGACACTTTAGAACTGCTTTCAATGACATAATACAAAAATCTAGGTAGGCTAGGTAGGTAGCCTATTGTCAACTTAAAAACAAACCTGCAGTCGATGTAAATACAATATTGATATCCATCAGGGTATTTGTTTTTATTTTGCCAGTCTTACCTGAAATGAAAAGAAAAAGATGTTGTTAGTAAATGTATGCATTTATTTTTTTATTCATTGAAAAAATATGTATACATATATATGTATTTAAGTTAATACAAAATCTTGTCTGTTCTGTATGTAGAGAGTAGAGCAGGAACGTGCACCAAAACCGAAAATTGTGATTTTTGACTAAGATATTGATGATTCTGACCAAAAGAATATTTTAGTTTTTGATCCCGAGTATCGAATGCATTGAATGCATGTGTGAAAAAATGCCAAAAAATCATCTAAGTTGTCAAACTTGTTGCTAAACTATCATTTTGCCGAGCTAATTAAAAAAAAGTGCTGCAAAAGTTTACCTGCGAAGATTTAAACTTTTACACATTGACTTTCATAGAACAAACTATAACATACTAGCCCAAGCGCTGTATACACTCCTCTTCAACTGAATATGCACAAACATTTTTCAATTGATTTTATCCATTTTTTTCCCAAAACTGATGCTTACTGTGCTATCTGTTGATGCTTACAATTTCCTCAAGATGTGAAGAAAAGAATTCCAAAATAGTTTTCCTTAAACAACCACCAGTTTTTCTTTCGAATTTCTACTGGGAAAGATTAATTATTTTTTTGAGTCAGCTCAATGGGTACAAAAATGAAAATTGGTATTAGGATGGTAACCAACAAGTTTTTTTAAAAGTTTAGTAGTGGATAATTCCAACTCCATTTTTAATAACCTCCAAAGTTCGATTCGCCATTGAATAATACAGCCTTTCAGTGTAGTTTAACGAAATTTCGCTCCACGCTAACTTAATTGCAGAAATTAAGGATTCTTTGTCTTCAAACTGACGACTACCTTCATAAGCTTTGCGTAATAACCATCCCCAGACGACCTTAAGCTCCATAATAACGGACTGCTCCAAACATCATTAACTCCTCCTTCACGACTATGATGGCACTTTAAAACCTTTTTTTCTCTTCTCAAATCTAATAGTTGAACCCATCAGGCCCATCAAAGTTAAACTTTTTTTCGTCTGAAAAAAACACTTTATAGCATTCTTTTCTGAGTTGACCTTCACTCGAGAGTTGTAACTAAAACACACATTTTATTTATTTCTTGTTTTCACTTATTTGTTTCCCAACTCCCGAGTTGAAAATCTAAAGTTGGCCAACTACAGCAAACTGTCATAATTAGAATAAAATTTGAATAAATTTAAGTCAACCAATTTGAATTTTTTTCATTTTGTGTAAAATAGTAATTGCACATTGTGAACATAAATTTAAAAAAAAAATTATAACTGAAAAAAAAATATATGTAGATACAAAACTTTCAACAGTTATTTATTCGCTAAGATAAATATATTATTGAAAACTAAAAAGATCCGAAAGTCTCAGAAAACGCGTCAAGAATATAGTGAGTGCATCCCTAATCAAGTCTAGCAACATCATTGCTATCGTCTTGGAAGATGGAAGTCACTAACGAAGTCTTCTGTTTATTACTTTGGCTAGTGAGTAGCATTATTTTCACTTTTAGTGCCTGAAGAATTTGATGGCCTTTTTCTATAAATAAATTGCTCCAAAGCAGTAAATTTTGTTTTACATTTTTTTTTACAGATTTTAAGATTTTATCAACTCCTGGAAAAAGTAGAAGTTGGAAGAGCAAACTTGAGAGTTGACACACATATATTTTTTTATCTTATCTTTTGCATTTTGTAAAAAAAAATAATATCTGTGTGTCAACTCTTAAGTTAAAGAGCTTTTCTTTTTCTTGTTGAAAATCAGAAGTTGAAAACGTCAACTTTGGGTATACAAAAACAAATTTACAAGTTGTAAATTAAAATATTTTAAAATGGTTTTTTTTTTTATTTAATATTACTCAATACATAATATAAAGAATTTATAAGAAAAATCGATATGGGTAAATATAACATTACAAACTCTTATTAACATACCCTAAGAATATGGTCTGGCAACCCTACTCAATCACTAATTGTGGAAATTATGGTTTATCAATTGCATTGAATATAGACTTGCATTTTTTTTTAGAAGTTCCTTAAAGTATGATAAAATAATTTCTATTGTTCGAAATAATTTCCGCAAAAATGAACCATCAACACCCTGTGTACTCATAAAATCACTTATCTTGAGCTTCAAGTCGGCCATGAAATTTTATGCGATCAACAATCTACGATCGAATCGATGAACGAGGAACATCCGTAAAAGTGCTATACAATCGACTACGACAACATCAACAACTATTATTTTTTTTTTTAAGAAACACTTCCCACCACCATCTTGGTGTTCTTGCAGTCTTCATTGCTTCCTCATTGTTAAGTCGATGATCATCGTCGCGTCGTGCGTCACTTTGTGCTTTGTTCTTAAGCAACAAACAAACAAAATAAAAATAGCAACAAAAAGAGAAATAAACAACAGTGTCTCCTATATATTTAAGAGAAAGAGGATGTCAGCTAGTAGTGTGTAATAAATTCACATTGTTTTTCCATAGTTTCGATTTCATTTAATAAACGAAGAAGAATTGAATAAAGAACAATCACAACGAAACAAAATACAAAACAAAAAAAAATGCATTAAATACATTCGCATTCGAACTCGATGGATGGATAGGATATACTTGTTTTTCCATTTATGTCAACCACATACTGTATTATTAACTCTATTGAAGAGTTCGCAGTTATTGCAAATGTCTGCCTGAGTTTTGTTGACCTCTGAGTGGAAGACCCTGGCTTATCTGTATATGGAGTTATTGCATTTGTTGACAAATGACAAATAAAATTATTGAATTCCTTGATTCCTTGATCTTTGTTTTTTTTTTGTTACTTTTGTCAATTTATTTCCAATAAAATTATATTTTCCTTGTCACGTTCAACGTGTTAGTAACGCATTTGATATTTAACATTTTTGAAAAGAGCAACGAGCTGTCAATAAATCCAAATAGTTCTGTTCGCTCGCACGAATGTTTGGCGTTCTTAACATAAAATTAACACCATGGAATTTTAGTATTATCTGACTTTATTAAAGTTCATAACATTAATAGCGTGTTGATACGACTCGAAAAAGTTTCTCATAGCTGAATGTTGGAGCTAATTTATACTTTTACAAAGAATATCAAACAATAACTTTAATATTTAGTACTATTCAGTTTGACACGAATTTATTTAAGGATATGCGGAAAGGAAGAGTGTGGGGTTTGAGGGCGCCCCCATTGGATACAAGAAATGTGCAAAAGAAAGAAAAAGGTAAGAAGGAAAAATAAGAAACTCCTTCAAACAATCCGATTTCCGGACTAATTTGAGATTGTTCTTCGATATTTTTCTACAAGAATTGTGGTCGAATCACCACATACTAAAACGGACGAAAGTAAATGGATTGATGATTGCTGTCTTTATTTAATCTGTATAAAAAGATAGAGACATTTATCGCCAATACGTATGCGATCGTTCGTTTACATATGCGACGATTTCATACCTCATTTTTCGAGTAAATAAAATCGATAGCGCAAGTTCTTTTGACAATTGTTTTTATTAATAAAGTTAGCTGAGTGACAGCCAAGCTAGTTTGAATCTGCTAAATGTAATATTTTGACACAAACTCATTATATTTAGGATTAAATAAAATTAACGACTGGATCGCACGTACTTGCTCTTGGGGTGAAAGTTGCTAAGATTGCTGAGAATTTTAATTGAACTTAAGTTTAAGTTTAAAGTTTTGCAGTTTATTCAAAAAATTGAAAAAAAACAAACACTAAATTCGATTTTAAAATTACTAAAATAACTTTTTAAATGAATTTGTCCTGCGTCTGCGTGTATGCAATTTGATCTATTTTATAAAGATGAACTTTAAGAAAAAAAAAATTGAAAATCGTCAGAGCCGTTTTATATTTATATTTTTTATATATAAAATTTTTAAAAGATTTTAAGATATTTTTTATCAACATCTAAAAATTAAATTTTGCAAAAAAAATCATTGACACGTGTTCGAAATATCGATTTAAAAAAAAAATTTAAACTCAAATCAAATCTATTTTTTGGAAAATTTTGTTACTAAACTTTATTAAGGCAACTTAAAAGCTTTCATGTAGAAAGAAATCGTTGAAATCGAGTGAGTCATTAAGATAAAACGATAATTTAAAAAATACGGTTCTATGGCAGGTACCGATGATAGGAATTTCTGAAAAAAAAACGTTTTCATAAAAAGATACACCTTATCCAAAAACATGACCATCATTTTTTTTTAGATCAAAATCGTAGGAGCCATTTTTGGGAAAAATATTTTTTATAAAACAAGTATAGGTAAGGTACCGTTATTTTTGGTAAAAAATTCAAAAAAAGTCTGGGGATAGTCTTCAAAAAACGCAACATACCAAGTTTAAAGTAAATCGACCCATCCGTTTGGCCTTAGGGTTCTGATACATCCAGACAGAAAGACAGAATGAATTGTAGGACTCACTTTTTTAGCATTTTCTATTATCGTAATGTCATGTTTGATTGTTATCTTAACCTTTTTTGTTTGTACGAATGCATAACTTGATATATGGCAAGTAAAAACGTTAATAAGAATTTATGCAACGTTGCATAGTGGTTGCATAAATCCTTATGCAGTGAATAACTATTAATTTGTTGAGCGGATTCTAATGCCAGTCTGACTATCTAATAAATTTACGTTTGCTAATAATTGCAAACGCGCGTTTCGGCACATGTGTAACAAAATATAGCAAAGCATCTGACCCTTTTGTAAACAAATTGATTTCACTGCAAGGTTAAGAATCCTTAAATGAGGGTGAATTTTTGGTCTAGTCTCTGTGATGGTATTATCAAATATTTGACAACGAATGTAGTAGAATTAGCAATGGTGCTCTTGTTAATAGAAGAAGTTTTGTATTTGGATTTTTGGTAAATACACAAATAAATTTGCCTTTAAGACTTAACATTTGTTCGCACAATGCTGTATGAAACAATATTTTGTATCACAGAGACATTAATTGGCTTATTCATTACATGTGTTGTCGTTGTTTTTTTTTTTTTTATTAACTGTTTCGTTAGTATAATTTATTTTACCAAAATCGCATCTTCTGCCTAAAGGGGGAAAATGGTCGCCTCGGCTTAACGATTTTTTCTGGTCTTGACCCGAATGCCGGTCAACAATTTATGATCTTCCCAACTTTGGTTGCGCAACTCTTACTCAATAAAGAAAGCTTGAAAAAGGGGGGTTACCCTACAAAAGGTCTGGTAGTTCTAAATTTTTGATATGTTGTTTGGTAAGGTTAGTAGATAGAAAAACCAAATTTCAACAACCACGCCCGCTCCACCCCCTGCAGAATCCTTGAAAAACAAAAAAAAAATGGTACTTTTTTTTTATTGTGATGTCCATAACTTCTTTATAGTGCATTTTATGGGAAAATTTATTAGCCGACTTGTAGAAAACTTAATTTCCTACAAACATGACATGGATAGTATTTTTGGACAACCAATATCAACGAAGTTATGAAGCTTCCCAGAACGGGTAAAATTTCGGATTTTGATAGTTTCAATTTCTTTCTAATTAACAGTGCTTCATAATCAATTCTAGAGACAATTTAGTTAGTTATAATAAAATGTAAGCGACTTTAATTTTGTGACTTAAATAACCAAGTAAGGGTCAAAATTGTGAAAAAAAATTGATTGGTAGACTTTGATGCTTTCCCGGATATCCAGTGTAAATGAAGAATTTATTTCCTTTAAAAGATCTGATACTTCTAAGATGTGTTGTTAGGTACTGTTGGTAGATTACAAACCCTATTTACACAGAAACGCCCCCCTCCGCCCCTTAAACACTCAAAAAAACAGCGAAATTGGTTATTTCTTTCAGTTTTATGCCCATAACTTCCTTCTGGAAGTTAAGATTGTCACAAAATTGCCCACTAATAAGTAAATTTGTGATCAAAAATGTTTCTAAAAGGAAAATTTTGATAAAAATTCAAACTACCTCAAAACATAGTAAAAACACAATTTGACTGGATTACACAGAAAAACTTACAGAAAGTGAAACAGTTAAGTCCAGCTCTTTGTATGGTAAAACTCCTTCATTAACTGGAATATCGGTACTTAGTACAAGAAAGATAGACTTTGTGCGGAACGAAATACAGAAAGACCGCCGCTTGAGTATAAAAAATCAGCTTTTACTTTTATAGACAGCTATTCAGTTAAATACTGCAAATGTATAGCCAGTCAAAAATCCTACTGCACAATAGATAGATTTTCTAATACTATGAAAAAATACGACGACGTAATATGCTGTCTAAAGATTTAATAATAATTTTGTTTAATTATATAACTGTAAGACGAGTTCTTCTGACGTCAGTTTTGAAATGTTGTAATTTTGACAGATTAAAACTTCTATCATTGGAATGCTGTTTTGTTTAGATATAGTTTTTTTTTTAGAACTAGAACTTGATTTAAATAAATAATGATATATAATTGTTTAATTCACTTTTTGTTTTTAATCAAGCTAAAAAATATGATATAAATAAAACGCGGATAGTGCGCAACTCGCATTAACAATAAACAAAAATAGAATTTTCACTTTTATAACTGATATGAGGACGACACGGTAGTAAAATTTTACAAAATAAACACAATTTCAAGATTGTGGCTGCTAATCTGGGTAATCAAACCAAGTTTAAATAATATTAACAAGCACAATGCAAATATGTACCAACAATTATTATTATTGTACAATATATAGTGAAGTTTGTGTTCAAATGAATACAAACGGAAAAACACTGATTCATTGCATTATACTGCATGGTATTTTGTTAAAGGT
Source organism: Meliscaeva auricollis (assembly GCA_948107695.1). Taxonomy (NCBI): domain Eukaryota; kingdom Metazoa; phylum Arthropoda; class Insecta; order Diptera; family Syrphidae; genus Meliscaeva; species Meliscaeva auricollis. The sequence goes on from OX403616.1 coordinate 41,713,743, forward strand.
AGATAAACATCGATGGGTATCTAAAATTATTTATTAATCAAAGGTTATGATTAAATGATTTCGAATTTTTTTTTTTTTTTATAAAATGGATTTTATCAGAGCAATAAAAATTCGTAAATTCTTAAACATCTACGTAAGTTGCTAATCAGATGCTAAATTTCATGCGCTATCTACAAATTAGTATGTAAGAAAAAAAAAATTGACATGCAATAGGTAGTCATTGACCAACAATTTTCCTCTCTTATACAAAAAAAAAAAAAAAAAAAAACATTCTCAAGATTTATCGAGTAAATAAACAACACAAATGTAGTAGCTCAGATACTATAAAAGTAGTTCCCGTGGAAAGTTTTTTTTTTTTTTTGTTATGCGGAACAGAAAATCAATATAAACGCGAGCTTGTTCAAACCTCTTATCCAAGTGGTGTTTTGCAAAATAACAAATGCCTGCTTTTAAATGTTTTTTTTTTTTTAATTATTTGTTCTTATATAATACGTCTACCAGATTGCAAATTAATTGCATCACACGTAGCTTTATAGACACGAGTGATACTACAGTCGATGTCAGAAAATTGAGCCAAATGTCTAAACATTTTAAACTTTATCCTTGTTACTTGCACTACAAGTACTTGTCAACAATGTCTTTGGGGACCAATATACACATTTTAGGGAGTATAATAGCTCTACTAGAAATGGTGACAGCGGTTTTCGAAAACAGGGTTTTTTTTTTAAATTTCGAAAAAAAGAAAAGTTGAAACCAGTTTTTCGCTCCCCCGTTCATAACTGCTTTTTTGTTTTTATTTTTACAATTTTTGCATACATTGGCTAACAGCTGAACAATTTTATTTGTTGAAATATTTTCTGTTACTTTCACTATTTTCCCTTAAAATTAGTGTCAATATTAAAGTTTTCGTAAACTACAACTTTTAACATAAATTTAAGAACCACTTCTTAAAAAAAAAATTTACGACTGAGTACTGAGTACTGGCTCTTCTGGTCAAAGTTGATGTGGACGTTAAAGCCTCTTATATAAAGTTTTCAAAAATATATAATTCAATAAGAAAATATAAGAAAAATGTAAAATTAAATACTAAAATGACACAATTTACTTCTTAAATGATTTGGACCTCTAAACTAAATACATATTCTATTTGTTTTAATTTAAAAAAAAAATAATTTTTAGAAAAAAAAATCGAAAATCCTTAGAGTGGTTTTTAAAAGAATTGAACTAAAAAAAAAGAATTTAATTAATTTTTAGACAATAATCTGCTAAATTAACTGTGTCAGTATTTTAGTACTGACTGCTCACTGTCAAAGTACTTTTGTAAGTTAAAAGACTTAAGAAATTTAGTCTTTTAAGTCAATTAACTGCAGTACCGAAAAGACTGCAGTTTTAACAACTCTGCTATAAAGGTATTCTGATGAGCTAAAATATATGAGTAATTTTTTTGTTTAATCTATACGTAAACTTCTTTTTTAAAAGAATGGTGTTTACTAGAGGTCTGATTTTTTTAAAGGAAAAAGCTGAATATTCTGTCTTTAAAGTTATATTAGTTGTTTGAAACAGGTTACAGATTATTCAAGTGACCAGCAGTGTAAGACTTTCAAAAGCTAGGCTCAGATCAAAGGATATTAGTTGCTTTCCATTTCCAAGAAACTATAGCTTAATTAAATGATATGTATTTATTTTAACAGAAAACTTTAATTTGATACTAATATAATTTTTAACGTCATTTATTTCACAAGTAAAGTTATAAACAATTATTTGCAAAACAAACTGAAATCTCTGCTTTGCGATGGGTAACTTTAATCTCAAATATCTCGAATCTCGCATTATCGACTTGAAAAAATATTCCAGAAATAAAACAAGCTCAATTCCATCTTTCATTTGATACCAAGCACGTTCGTGGTTCACTTGTGCCAAAGCTCCATAGTTAAATGGACATTCCCTTTATTTGAAAAAATGTTTGTTTTTGTATTAATAACATTATCCTAATGATTAAAACAAACAGAACTAACAAAAAAAGACTTCCTGTTAGTTTGTTACTTACGTCACACCACAATAGGAATTTTTACCAAACTGTCAAAATAGCCAACACTTAAACGTCCTTGGGCGAAGGTGTCGATTTGACGTTTAGAAGCTATGAGGCAAAATGAGACAGAGATGTATTGTTTTTTTTCTTTCTAACATCAAAACAAAAGATTTGACTATTTTTAGGTTTTTAATAAAAGTTTAAAAGCAATTTGACTCCAAAAAATAAACAAAAGGCTTTCAATCAAACGTCATTGTGCCAAAGTGTCAATTTGACGTTTAGAATCTATTTATTATGGCTTTAACAACGAACTATAATGTAGATTTCGTGCAAAAAGTACGCAATCTCAACAAATCTACTAGATTTACCATGCATTTTCAGTATTCAGAATCTAGTTTGTAATCTAGTTTACGACGAAATCTCCTACAAAATCTACTTGATTTTGTAAGTCGAGACACATTTATAACACATTGTTCTCTTTTGTATAAGAGATAGAGCATATTTTACAAGCGAGACAAAAGCAAATGTCAAACAAAATCTAGTTTATGTGCGGTGTGAACGATTCGTTATCTTATTGCGAAATATGGTTGGTGTGAAAAGGTTATATGAGACAAAAGCTATATGAGAAAAGCCCTATTGAAATTATTTTGTTTTGACAGCTTTAAGCCGAATTATGCTGAGGGAAATCGCAATCAGCTGTTATCGGTTCTGTTCGTTTACTTTATAAAAGAACAAAAAGCAACTAACTGCATACACTTGGTATTAATTTTAAAACTAGATGCAGCTTACATGGAAGATAAATCATTATATTGGGCTGTTGGGTGTAAGCAGTCAATGTCAATCAATGTGTAAGCAGTCAATGTCAATATTAAATTATTTATTATTGATAAAGACAACATATCTCCCTCTCTCTTGTATATGAAAAAAAAGGGATACATATATAAATTTCGTGGTATATTTTATTTTTAACTTTTATCAAAACCAAAAACTATATACCTTCAATTATTATGGGATACATCATAAAAAATAAATAAAGTCTCAGATCCGCACTAACCATCGAGGCCAAGGTTTCTGGCAATTTATCCACCATAAAGATGAAAGAAAAAGTTGCTCATGAACGAAAAGGCCATCCGCGGTTAAGGTCTCGCAGCGGTTCAGTCAAAATTAACTGCAACAACAAAAAATCAAAAAAAAAAAAAAAACCAAAACATGAAGAACAAGCACTTCAAAATGCCAACCTCCACCAATCCACCTTTTGGGCAATTTTGTTTTAGTATTTTTTTTTTGTCTTCAATTGGATTCATGTTTGACTTTTTGGGTAACCATGGATATAATGCTAAGGTACTAATACTTCTTGCGTGCTACTCTGAAGAAAAAAAAAAAAGAAAAAGGGAGGCAGCATTTGTTGTGGTTCGTTGCCCCTTTTACTGAATTGAATTGTATGGCAATTTTCATGCTCAAATGAAGAAGTAAACAATCGTTGCGCACAAAATTAAGGTGAACCTTAATTAGTATTTGACATTATTTTTTGAGGCAATTACTGTTTAGTAAAAAAAAAAGAAACAAAAGAAACCCAATCTTTTTTATGGGTTGACAGAACAACAGAAAAAGTTAAGTACATTTTATTTTGCGTTGACCTTCATTTTCATATCAAATACCTATTTGGTGAATGAAAATTTAACACCGAGATTTATTTCAATCTCTTATCAAAAAACAAACAAACACGGACAACATTTACTTGAAACTTAAGTAATTCAATCAAGTAATGAGGGTATTGAATCAATCAACTTTTTTTTTGTTTCTTGATTATGTTTTCACACTTGATAAAGAAAATCGATTTTGTTTCCTTAACATTCATACACAAAAAAAAACACAACTTAATTTAAAAGAAACAACAATTCAATCGTCAAACGCTGCAATTCGTATTGATTGATTTATTGCTATTATCTATTATATTCTTTTTTTTTAATTCATCGATTAGATTATATTAAAAAGTCACATTTATGAATAAGTTTTCATATAGAAAATAAGCAATCGGAACTAAAAACTGGTTTAAGATCATTATTTTGATAGTTTTTATAGATGTTTATTGATTCTGAATGTCAATAGAAAAACAAGGTATTGGAAAAAACAGGGTGTATTATATTGGAGTCTTAGTAGAGTTTCTAGTCAATTTTAGTAATACATTCTTTATAATTAGTTTAATGACAGTAAGCGTTGCTGAGTGAAGATGGCATTAGCTATGTTCAACGAGGAAAGATTTAGAAAAGAACAGGACAGATTAGAACAGTTTTATGAGAAACGAGAAGACAACAACAAACACTTTTGACAGTTCTCACAAATCTGAGGGCCCTGTTTCTCATCTACTACATCAGCAACTTGTAGTACATTTATAATTGAGTAACATCATTAGTGGTCCAAATAAGCACTGTCGAGACAAAAAAAAATCATACATTCTTCCAGGATGTCCAGTCAGCTACATTATTGTAGTAATGATGTTACAGAATCATCAATGTACTAAAATGTAGCGATGTAGTAGATGAGAAAGTAATCTCTCGTTTAACCACGAAAATACATCTTTTGAGAGAAATAACATCTCAAGAGATCGCTGTAGTTATTACTTAACAATAAAGACATTGTTGCTTTTCTAAAAAAAAATCGTACTTTTAGTTTGTTTGGGTGAAAGGGTGTTTTATTTATCGATATTCGATTTTTTCGGTCCAAACTATTTATATGTAGGGTAATTGCCAAAGACATTTTATTTAAGTGTCATATTGAGGAATTTGGGCTACCATATCAAGGAAGTACCTACATAATCAAGTCAAAATCTGTGTCCATTTGATGCTTAACTAAACTGACTATGGCAATTACCAAAATTTTCTAAGATATAGCTAAGACCCGAAAAATCGAATCTAAGATCAGTGTAATGGATAAAAAAAAACACCCTTTCACTCATGATACGAATATGGTCTTTTGTAATCTTGATTCCAATGAACATCGGAATATTTTCAGGAGTTTTTATCAATCTGTTATACAACTTGCTGCACAAAGTCACTTTTAAAAAAAGCACCCTTTCACCCAAAATATTTGAATGGACTCTTCTGGCCCTCGATTTTTATGAAAATTAAATGTTTCAACCCAAATTTTACTAGCGCATTTTGTAGGAGTTTTTCCAAGTTCTTAGAATTCTATTTAATAATGCATACTATTTTATAATTAGGCACAGTAGCGAGCCAAAAATGCAAATGAAATAGTATGTTCTTTGTCTTAGGCAAGAATTTAGCGATTTTACGTGGTAATAGCTTTGTCGTATTTCTTTAAGCAGAGTCAATTTTTTTGTGAATCTTACTCCAAAAAATAAATAATATTAAAATTGGTAGAAAAAATAAATATGAAAGCGAGAAAAAAAATACAAACACGCGAACAACAGTTTTCGTTATTTCTAGAACAACATTTTTGACCGGAAATGGTTTTAATCGTTTTTCCACGATTGTCTACTCTCAGTTCAAAAATTATTGAACATTCCTTTTTTTATAGGAAGTCTGAAAAACTGGAAAATCGCCCAACACCCCCAAATTTTAACTCCAAAAGCAAATTTTATTTTTTTTTTTAAATCTCGTCAACGGAAAGTGGGCAAATGACCATATTTGGTATGCAACATGAACTCGAGGTAGACAAACGAATGGCCTTTGTTGATATCTAAAATAATAATTTTTGTGGAAGTTTTGCACGATTTTTCAGTTTTTCAGACATCCTATAAAAGTGATGCGAAAAATTTTATTTTTTTGAATTTTTCGATAACTGAGCGTGGACAAACGTCAATATTTGGTGGAAAGCAAGAACTTGAGGTAGACAAACGAATGCCGTTTGTTTGCAGACTTCCTATAAAAAAAAATAATGTTAAATATTTTTTGAACGGAGGGTGGACAAACGAATAGATAGATAGATAGATAGATAGATAGATATATAATTTTATTTCAAAAAAGGTTTTATAAAAACAGTGTATGCTGGTATAAAATTAATTTAGACAATAACATTAAGTTGCCTGTCATGTAAAAAGTAAACTTTAAAATTAAGCTTAGTGAGTAGATTTATTTATGTTATTCATGAAAATTCATTTAAAATTAGGTTACGATATTTAATTGCAGATTTTAAAAAATTGTATAGATTTGAATAGCAGTTGCCATTTAGAACATTGAGAAACTGAGATCGAGAATTTTGAATATAGGACAGTTTCCGACGAAGTGAAAAGTATTTTCCGATGCATCCATGTTACAAAGTGTACATATACCATCAGTATCTTTTTGGAACGCTCTTCCATTAAGATTAAGGAGCGAGCTTTGAAGATGATTGAAATCTTATCCCGGGAGGACAAACGAATATTTTAGGTGGACAAACATGGACAAACGATTTTAACTATTTACGGTCAAAAATGTTGAGTTCTCGGTTCTGGCTTCACGGAGCTCATGTTTTGTTAGGAACCATTTATTAGCAATAACAGCACTTAACCTATTAACCTTCGAGCCAACTAAAGACACTAATAAGTTTGGAAAAAATTGGTCCCATTTTGTCCCTATTTGTTTCGTCAGCTTAGTAATTTGAAAATTTCACCTTATCAATTTCCTGGTATACAATTTCCCATTCTACACGATGCAAGTTATGAGGTCTCCCAAAAATATGAAGATTTTCCTATTCTAAGAAATTGCCTATCAGCCGTATGGTGTGCTTTGAGTTGGAATAAACTGTTTTTAGAAATCACATTGATTTGTTCGACGAATGATTCGTTTTCGTACTTTGGGACACTTTCCATAGCCACTTCAAGGAAACAAGAAAAAAATATTTGTTTCTAGAAACAACTTAGAACTGTGGCAGACATTGTACGAAAATGTATTTTGATGGAGAAAATTAGTTCACACTTTAGAGGAAATTGTATCCCCAAGCATTAATATTTATAATGACAATTATTAGACATTGCTAAAAATAATTGTAACTCAATAAAATAAAATTGAATAAATCAATAAACCACCATTTTCATTTCCTGTATGATCATTTTAAAATTATAATTTTTTTGATCTTGTGAAAGTTTTTTTTCAATTTTGTTTTGATTATATTTACGAGTGTGTTGTGTTCAGAATAATTCTGCAACATGTTTACTTTTGATTAAGTTCTTTGTTTTTTTTTCTTAATTTTTTTTTACACCCTGTTAAATGTTGCTAGGTCAATAACGTTGAATAAATTTAGAATCAAAAAAAGAAAAAAAAACTAAACAAAGTTGTTATGAATATTTCACAGAATGACCTTGAAACGATACGATTTAAAAATAAAATTAATAAAAAAAAAACTTTGCGCGTGTCTAACGCGTGTTATTGAATATTAATTTGATTTTTTTTTTGTTAAATGCATACGCATAAATAAATAATACATAGTTTATTAATTACACGTGCTTCTAACACTATTTACTAAATATTTATCATGTTTCTGATAATAATTTTGCTTCTAATCTAATTTTTTAAGGCTTACCCAAAAATTATTGTTGGTTTTAGGTTTAAAATTTTAAATTTCATGTCAACACTTTATCATTTTGAAGGTTAACACTGATAAATAACTACTGCATAAATATTGTTTTTAGATAAAATTTGAATTGAAAACAAAAAGCTTTGTTACAATTATTATGAGCTCTGGATCAGAAAATAAATTTAAAAAAAAAAATGATACGGAAATGGAATTTAAAACATTTTTTTTTTTGTTTTTATTCCATTACAACATGTACATTGTACATAACTTTATTTTGATACAAAAAAAAGTATTTTTTAGATTTATTTTATTTCTGGTTGAGTTGATTCATGTTTTACTATATTAACTTTTTTTTTAATTTTTACACTAAAATGTATGTACACACCAACATAGCTACATATGTGGAAGGTTATTTTTTAAATATTTTTATTTTTGTTTTGGGTTTCCAACAATCTGAACCGCAAAACAAAAACAAACAACATTTCTTGATACGGAAGTTTTCCTTAACGCGAGCAACGTGCCCACCTTATACGACATAAGAAATCTTTGTATGAGCAGACGTTTCTGTATATAAAATTTTCAAAATTATTAACCGTTTTATTACATTCTTTCTTGCTTTTAGTTCGATCGAAACACGACCAAACGCTATTGGGCCATCGCATCCTGACACTTGAGTAGATTTCGTATTTCACTTCAAAAAGAGTTGAACATTTTGGGCGTTTCATTTCCATTTCATTCCGGAATCTTCACTTCCCACAGGCCTACTATTAGTTGGCCTTTTCGTAATGGAGGTGCTTACGCAGGGTTCTCCAATAATTCGACCGCAGTGCGACAAAGTCTTTCATATGAAAAACGCTTTGTCACGCAGGGTATGGGTACTCTCATATGAAGATGAGTAAATAAATGTTGTCGTTGTCGTGTCGTACTGTCCTAAATCTTTCAAACAATAAAAAAAAAACTCCTTACAAGCAAGGCTATCACGCAGCAAAACGTCGAAACAGAGAGAGGATAGTAAAAGTCCTGCGTGAACCTATCCGGAAGTAAAAAACCAAACACTTTCTACACCAAAAAAAGACATGTCCCTTTAGTGCCGAACTAAAGGACAAGATAATTGCAGCTGTCATTGACACAAGCAATATTTTCTGATTAATGAACGACTGTTTCTAATAAGCTTCAGACCCACTACTAGACCTTAATTATGGAGAAACCATGGAATCATGTATTCTAAAAAGATGCAGGATGGCAACAAGCTCGTCACCTTTGATTACCAAAGATCGTACGATTTTATAGATCTGTTATAACTATTATCAACAAGGTATGGCTGGGTCCCGTAGTGGCAAATCAACGTGAAATTAGGTTTGTATGGATTACCGCTACCCTAAAAGTATCTAAAAAAAAATGCGGTACTACGTCAATGGAGGAAACTACACTGGGTTTCGATTACACCCTTAGTAATGGAGGTAGACACCCCAGGTTCTTCCAGCACTAGGACATGTTCTCCAAAATCATAATTGGTACCCGAAATAGTAGTCGACAGAATTTCCGACATGGACACTGAAAACTTGGCACCCGAGGTTCTGCTTAGCGACAATGATTTTTTACGGGCACTTTTGAGTCAGAATTTGAATATAACCTAGACCTAGACCGAACCGTGGCGAAGGCTGATCTGATGATGAATTTTTGAGAGATGATACAATTAATATCTATACGCATTTGCTTCCGTCTCCCTGACTACTACTGCCGCGTGTTCCAAGTGGACAGCCTAAAAGCCCGGTGGGTCCTATTTAGTTTTGAGTATTTGACATAAGTGTGCAATGTTCATGCAAGTCCATGAAAATCTTGAAAATCTTGCTAAAAGTAGTCTTGTGGCAAGTAGTCGTGCTAAAAGTAGTCTTGTGGCAAAACATAAAATCTCATAAAGTGTTAAAATAAGTACTAAACAATTCGGGAACAATGATCGAAATTAAATTTACGACACTAAAAATAAGTTCATCAAAATCGATGAGGAAGTGGAATTAACAATTTCACAACATATTGCAACTGATCGTTACTTTTTTCCCCCAGAAGATTTTGCATTAACGTTTACGCATATTGCATCATTCTTTTGTTTTTTTTTTTTTACTTTCTACCAATTTGGAATTTTATTTTTGTGCAAAAAAACAACAAAGAAATTTTATTTACAGCGTTTTGGTAGCACAAATAAGAATGCGTGTGGTGAAATATGTTTTCATAAGAGAAAGAACAAACTACAACGCGGCAATGCCTTAGAAACTGTCGAAGTACAATTTTATTCGAAGAGAATCTATCGCCACCGTATCACCCTTAAATCACTAAAATCAGAAATCAATCAATACTTTTTTTTGATCGAAAAATGAAAACAGGTTGGTTGGCTCCGTGTAATCGTATAGACTAAACCTAAGTTTCTCCTTCCACCTACCAAACACATGTACCGCATTTCAAGTGGAAAGTCTGGCTATAAGAAAAAGTATTTTCTTGGCTTAAAGAAAAAGTGATATCTATAGCTCGGAAATTTCAATCTTCTCAGAATCCCTCGAATGTGTGTTTTCAAACTCCATCACAGCCCAAGACTGTCGATCGTCTCTGCTGGAGATGGCCAAACAGTGTAATGTTGACCCATGCTGAGTGCCGAGACACACGGACATTCCGAAAAATTGCAGAGACCATGAACTCGGCAGACTTAGAACGGAAATGCCTATCTTTCCCGATAGGGCCAATATAGGTATGCTCATAGTTACTAGTAAACTTATGCTGAAGCGAATTGCTTTGGAAGAATCAAATACAAGATGGTTTAATACCACTACTTGTATAGCAATCACACGAATCTGGACCAAACTGGATTTTAAACGGTCAAAGTGCTTCTTGTCTCTCAGCAGATCGTAAATGAATTCCGTATTATGTGGCATTACTGGACACTATATATCAAATGATTTCTGCAGGAGTGGCATGAACGAGAAAGAAGAAGAAGAAATTATCACACACTTTTTTTGTACATGCCCTGCTCTCTGTTACAAATGCAAACTTTATTTAGCAGAATATTTTTAAAATAAACCAAGCGATGTAGTAAATACTAATATTGATAGTCTATTTTCCTTCATCGCAAATGGTTTTAACTAATAGGGAATTTCCCGTTCCCTATAGTTTTTTAGTATCACAATGGACATTTTATTGGTCTAACTATATCAGTTGATAACCTTATCGCCGTTCACTCCCTGCTTAAATGGCGTCCATTCTCACCCATCTATTTACATAATATCCCATGAAGCACTTTGTGAATCAATGAACTAACCTTTGTTTTCATTCACATTATCACCTACCTAGACTATTCTTTGAAGTTAATGACATCATTTACCAAAAAAACACAACTCTATTTCTCGGACTACAACTATGGACCACACAAATTATAAGGTTGATAGATTAACTCCAATCATTTCTAGTGTGAGTCACATTGTTTTTGACCAACCAATTAAGGCATCACAAGAACCCGAATGAACATTCTAATGTGATTGCACTCTTCAGATAATGTTTTGTATGTATACCTACACATATTTGTTTGTAACATTGACTCAACTACCCACAGTTCTTGATTACAACAATTAAATAAATTGGAAGCTATAATTTAAATTGTAATTGAGTTCTTTTTTGTTGCTGTTTTTGTTGTTGTATTCGTTTGTCATTTCTAATGTTTAAACCACAAAACAACCCAGAAGATATTTATTGTTTCTATAATTTTTCTTAAACCACAAAAATATATAAGCTTTTTACATATTAATTTGTATTTTTGTAGAAAATATTTTAACTGACTCTGGCCATGAACCAAATCTATCATTGTTTCGTTCTGATTATGCTGTCTGCTATGCCGTTTATTTATTTGTTGTTTTTTTTTTGTTGTTATTTAAAAAAACATATTTTTCTTTTAAATATTTACCATATTTACTGTGTCAATGTTTTTTTTTTTTTTTTGTAAAAAATCGAATTGGGTCGATTCTAAAATTTTAAAGAAATGTGACATGTCTTTATGATAAGTGGGTAGTTTTGCTCTACAAAAATCTCTTCATCGACTTCTTGTGTATTATTTCCAAAAAGAAGAAGAATGTTTTTACCTTGAGGTAAAACTTTTAAGCTAAATTAGTAAAAATTAAAAAAATATTATGAAAGGTGATTCATCGTGAGGTTTGATTTATAATTAGAAAAAAAAAAACATATTAATTCCAAAGGAAATCTAAAATCTTTATTATCGGATAAAAAAAAAAAATTCATGGCATTTGCTTTTTGAAAATGATATCATGTAAATCGTATCTCGCGAATGGCACGAGTAATGTTGGCTTCCAAAGCGTCAATCGTAGGTGACTTATTCCTGAAGACCTGAAACTGTAACTGTATATATCCCCAAAGAATACAGTCCAAAGGTGTGATATTGCACGATTTAGGCAAGTTTGCCAAGTAGATTCGCGACCTTTGTGGGTTGCTTTTGAAATTGATATGAAGCCACTCACCGCCAGACTCGTAACTCGTTGACTGCTGATGGTGCAGCTTTCCAGTTTAGTGATCATCCGGCCGCTTAAAAAACTAAATCCTGTCACCAACCGTAGCTTGCTGTCTCACAGTACAATCAATGTTGAAAAGATCAATCTATAAACGGTTGAAATAAGCCCTATAGCCATTTCGTTGCGTTGAGAAAAGATATCATATCTTTGGTCTTTAAATCGGAAAGTTCAACAAGAAGCAGGACACTGACAGAGAAGGTGAAAAACCGTTTCCTTTTCATGAAGGTACTTACAACCACGACAGAAGGTGTTGTGGGGAATGCCTAACTTTATCGCATGCTCACCTATCGGCCAATGTCCTTTACAGGTAACAATGACCCTGGCTATGTCTCGCCTGGGCCTGCATATCGTTAGGAAAACTGACAAAATATTGCTCTTCACAACTCCTACAGGAATATTAACTCTTTCCTCAAGTGGGCCCAAGGCCCAGTCTTAAACCCCTGTTTTTATAACCAAGAAAGACAGCTCTATCATTGGGAAGGGAGATGTCAAATGACTTAACCATTCATTCTTGTAACGAGGGGACCTCCTCTGTCGTTGGAAAGAAGACATTTCTTGCTATCACACACATTTTTTATAATATATTTCTTTGTCTTCTTTGAGTGCGTCTTGCAGGCAGACGGCCGCCCCATGAAAAACGTCATAGACCCTCACATTAAATATTATCAGAAGGAAAAACTCTACCTTTTATAGCATGTGTTTTTGTGCTATCACAATTAGCTCCAATTTTTTAATAGTCAGATAAAGCTCAGTTAGAGCATATTCCTAGGAAAACTAGTTTTTTGTATATAGGATTTATTCTTCTGCTAACTTAACTGAGCTGACTATTAAAACATTGGAGCTGGGCCCCAACTTTACTTATCATACAGTCAAGTTATTCAAGAATTCAATCGGCTCTTAAAAATCTGTACGTACATTCACTGTACCGACACTTAAAGCTATCAAGGCCGTTAAAAATCCAATTATTTGAATAGAAAATTATACCTAGAGAGATGAATATCAGCACGGAAAGCATTTTGCACTCCATTAAATGATATTTCGGATTGATTCACTTTTAAGGGACAAAATGGCCACTTGAGTACATTAGAATCAAAACAAAAACGTAAGTCTAAAACACAGTTCAACGCAGACACAGATATACCCCCCTCGTTCTTTGTTCTACTGGATATCCAAATATTAAATCTTTGCAATGCGTGTTTATCCGAGCAACGAATTTTTCTTTTCATGAGCTTTGTACAATTGATGAGTGGCCACGTCGTCTACGCCATTGCTGAAAAACAAATGTAGGACATGAATGAAACGGAGAATTTACTCTTGGCAATCGTTGTTTCTACCGACTCAGAATGCATCCAAGCACTAAAGTCTTCTCTCACAGAACCAAGGAAATGCTATACAAAACCCTAATCATGCCAATCCTGCTGTAGGGGCAGAAGCATGGGCATTAAAAAATTTGGATGAAAATTTGCTCAGTTCCTTTGAGAGAAACATTCTTCGAATGATTTTTTCGTAGTGTCTATTGAAGGAGTATGGAGAAGAGAATTCAACGACGTGCTTTAGCGGGAAAGGCTGAAAATTCAGCGGTCCAGATGGATGGGATACGTAGAGCGTTTGAACATTAGCTCACCCGACGAGCCTTCAAAACCAACCATGATGTTGTACGCAGCATACGAAGAACAGATGGCACACATAAGTCGAGAACGACCTAGAAAAACTTGATGTGCGTAACTGCAGGCGGCTATCTATGGGCAAAGCTATCCTACGGTTGGGTCCGTAGTCCATCCTGGATTGTAAGTGCCATAAAAAAAAGAAAATAAATGATAAGAAGTACTTAACTTCATTCCATACAGCTGTCCAATGTGGTTGTCTTTATAGGGAGGATTTTTGTTTGTTTCTTGGCAAGAACTGACCAACGTGAAACTCAAAAACGTTATCATGTCTACTTTTAAGCATCTTGTCATTGTCCTATTTTCTCATTAACAAGTTTATAACGTAAGAAATAACAGTAACACTGATTTTGAAATTGATATCAAATTTTCAAAATGTCTCTTGCAACCCAAACACAAGTCAACCTACGAGCTTTTCTTCTATTATTTTGTCATAAATTTATATAAATCTTGTCACTCAAAAAATAAAAAAAAAATAAACTTAAAAAGTTATCGCATGCACATAGGGTAGATGCCGGGGGCTATATTAAAATATTCTTCTACTTCTCTATGTTTATGTTCGTACATCATACGAGTATATATTTTGATATGAAAAAAAAAAAAAAAAAAACAAAAAGAAACAAGAATAGTAAAACAAGTTCTCTCAATTTTACCTGATAGATAAAATTCCCTGACCTTAAGCTAATTAACGACAGCAAGATTTTTGCAGAACAAGACAATCCAGAACTACATTTTAGAAATAAGATAATGATATAAAAATATATGTATATAAATATCTATGTTATACAAGACAGAATGGTGTTGGTGGTGTCTTCAAAAGAATCCATAACGTCAACAAAAACAACTTTGTTTCTCATAGTTTCCATAGCAACTGCCAGTTTAGTTATAAAACACGAAAGTTTAATATTTATCATAATAATATTAATAAAGGAATAGAAAAAGGATTTTGGAAATAAATAAGAAGACAAAAAAAATATGTAAATAGAAAGAGATTTTACCGAAAAAAAACTTGTCTAGGATTGTCATTAGCTAAATATTAAAATTAATTAATTATTTCTTTTGAAACACGAGTCATAAGATTTTATAATGTCTTAAATGCTACATAAAAAATTCAAATAAATAAAAATAAACATATAAAAAATACTAGCTTTTGCAGCATGTGAAGTAAAAAAAAATTTGGTCATGTTATCACCAAGATGATAAAAATAATATTAGCTCACCAATAATTCACTGAATTGTTGTTGGAAAAGAAACTTCGACTGTCGGGTGAAAAAAAGCATTATTTTAGTCATTTGACCGGTTCAATGCTTCCATTTAATTAGTAAGATGTAAGACATTACATAATTACTTTTCTTTTGATGGCACTTAGTTCAGCAAGTTCTGTCCCTACTTAGCCGCCTCCAGTTACGCACGCCAAGTTGGTTGAGGTCGTTTTCCACTTGTGTGCGCCACCTGTTACGCTATTTGCCTCTGCTGTATACACCATCAGGGTTGGATTTGAAGACTCGTGGGGTTGGTGCGTGGATGTACGCTCCACGTTTCCCAGCCATCTCAACCGCTGTATTTTCAGCTTCTTGACCAGGTCAACGTCGCTGTAAGGCTCGTCGTTGAATCTTCTCCTTCATACTCCTTCGATACACACAGGGCCAAAATTCACTCGAAGAATGTTTCTCTCAAAGCAAATTTTCATCAGAATCTTTTAACGCCCATGCTTCTGCCCCATACAGCAGGACCGGGATGATTAAGATCTTGGTTCTATGAGAGAGGGCTTTACTACTTTAATGCCTCCTCAGCAAGAGTAATTCTCCGTTTGATCTCTACACTGATGTCGTTGTTTTAATTTATAGTGGATCCCAGGTAGACAAAATCCTTGACTGCTTCGATGTTATAACTATCCATCTTGACGTTTTGGCCGAGTCGATGATTAATAGTTGGGTTGTATCGATCTGGAATTGCCGGGTTTTTTTCCACAAAATTTCTCGGAGTATGAATATTTTATAGATTGCTGACTTTCCTGGCCTAAAACCACACTGAGAGGGCCAATTAGATCGTTGACAAGAGGTTTTAGGCGATCACACATTATCGACGACAGGATTTTGTATGCGACGTTTAGGAGGCTAATTCCTCTGTAGTTGGTACATGTTTTGTGGATGGGGCACACTATGCCAAGGTTCCATTCAACGGTCATGCTTTTATCCAACTAGATCTTACAGATGAACCATCGCGCGCCGTCCACTTCTCGTGCTCTGTTTTTTTTTTTGCACTGAGACGTTGGCGTTCCTCTTTTTTTGTGTCCTTAAAGCTCTCGGGCTGCTCGCTTAGCGGCTCTGGTTCTGGAAGAATAAGGAAAAATAGTAATATGAAAAGGGAAATTTATTTTTCCCCTTTCATATTCCTACTATTTTTCTTAATTTTTCCCACCAATCCATATCCTGCTAATAATTTATTTTTTTCAAAAAATTATTGGCACTGGTCTATATCACTTTAAAATCCAACCTCTAGCTTCGCTATTCGTTTCAAATGTGTCCTTTCTTACATCCTAAAACTCACAGTACCTGAAAGCATTTAAAGTGAATCCCACTCAAAGCTAAATGCCTATGAGACCCGACAGAGTTTTCTATTTAGATTAAAATTAACACATTCTAATGCCTTTTATCGGGAGTACCGAGCTAAGTAGATATAAAGAAGGTTTAATAGAAAAAGTCTTATAAAGTAATAATCATCTTCAATTTGTATTTTCACTTTTCAGATGACAACCTAAGAGGTTCATTGCTATCTTATTTATATAAATATGTACAAACGTTAACCTTATCATCAACCATTAAATTTAATTTTACTCAACTTGATCTTGTTTTGTCTTGTGTTCCAGTATTTTTTTTTTAATTAACAACATTCAAAACAACTTAAAACCAGATTCATTCAAGTTTAAAATCGATAACACAAAAAAAAAACAAATTCAATGACATCCTAAAAATATTCCTAAAGGTTTTTTTATTATTTTTTTTTAAAGAGTAAAGCCCAGCCGAATGTGCGTGTAGTTACATGGATTGTTTTCGAGTGCAGAAATTTAAATCACCTCTTCATCTCTTGTCTAAATTTGATCACATTTCAGATTTCCCAGAATTTGATTGAAGAAGCAAAAGAATACGAAACATGAATATATACCTAGATATGGGCACATAGATACCTGAGAACAGAAAAGGTCATAGAATCATGTGAACTATGTTCGTTATAAACGATAAGGACAAACTACATATCTACATCCATATGAGTTGAGAGGTGATTCCCTGTCCTAGGTGCAGGTATTTTGTTACTTTTTCAATCCGAAATTATATCGATCGAAAAATAGTCCAAATTACAAGAACAACAACAAAAAATATAACTCACCTTCAACAGTGCCAAATTGTTATCCCTTGCAGAATTAAAAACAATCATATTCAGATGCATTCCTTGCATTGATTTTGCCAGAGGAAAAAACACATAAACAACTGAATTATTTAAATTTATTGCACTTTTCTTTTCCTTCCTTCTTTTTTTTATTTTTCTTTAATTATTATCTAACGATTTTACGAAAACGACAATGACGACAAAACGATGCAACAACAAACTGTTTCCCTTGGAGCTGCTGCTCCTCCTAAGTAATAAGATTGTGAGTTCTCTTGGAAACGACGACCAGAATCTAGGTAGGTATTCCTCTTCTATTTGCTTGTTTCTTTTTTTTTCTTTTAATTTGCTTTTTCTGTTTGTGGATTCTTGTTTGGTTGCTACAATTTCCTTTCCCGTCGGCGAAGATCGGTAATTATGAAGAAAATCTTAACACAAAATAGAAAAAAAAATCAAGATTTGTGTCCGTTGTCACGATAAAAATTCAGAGAGATTACGCGTTGTATTTTTTATTAAAAAAAAAAAAAGAATTCCAACACGATAAGAATTTATTCTATTATTTAATTTACGTACATTTATTCCATTGCCCGACGCCACGAGGCGACCTAAATTGATTGAAGAAGGTTTTTTTTGGCTGATTTGTGTGCGTTCGGGGAGCAGCACCAGCACCAGAACAACAACAAAAAAACAATCGCAGGAAAAGCCCAGACGAAAAAAA
Organism: Meliscaeva auricollis; assembly: GCA_948107695.1. Taxonomy (NCBI): domain Eukaryota; kingdom Metazoa; phylum Arthropoda; class Insecta; order Diptera; family Syrphidae; genus Meliscaeva; species Meliscaeva auricollis. The sequence goes on from OX403616.1 coordinate 41,731,617, forward strand.
ATAAATTACGTTATTTATAATTCTCTTTATACTTTTCGATTTTTATTGGAGAAATTTATTTTTATTTACGAATTTTTCCTTTGTTTTTCTTCTTTATTTTTTTTTTAATATAATTTTGATTTAAATTAAAAAGGAAATTAATTTTAATTGAAATTTTCTTTTGCTTTTTTTTTTGTTCTCACATCCGTTCTCTCCGCAATCGTAATTTTTTTTTATTAAGCGATTTTGACAGATCGGCGAATTCAAAGCAACTGAAATGAATCGAATGCAGTAGACAGCAGCGAAGTGAATTTTTTGAATGAGGAGAACAAACAAGCAATGAAGCTGGTTTGCTAGGTATGAGAAACAGGGTGTGTTGGTAGTGATGGGGGTTCAATTGATATCGAATTTTTTTTTTGTTTTGTTTTATCGAAAATTGCAATTTTACATTTTTGTTTTTTATTTAGGGCAGAGGATTAACTTTAAACTACGAGTTGACTCTAAATAATACTAGGTGGTAAGTAGGAATTCGGACATTAGTATATATTTGTACAACTGGCCTTAAAAACTACACTTTCATTCAATCCATGATGAAAATGAGCTTTCATCGTCTTTTCATTTGCAACGAAGCGCCATCTAATTTCACTGGATTTCAGCTAAATTCAGATACCTTAATAAAATTTTGTTGTGTTTTTAATTCAGATAAGTTAAATTTTCGTTAAGTATGACATTTATATTTCTGTTTAACGTTCAATTTCTGTTAAACTCTTTACCGCAAGATGACACTTCCTGTCAACCAAAATAGTTATATTTTTGTTCAGAAAAAAAACGAAATCAAAGTTATCGACCGTAGAATCTCATCACTATACAGGAAATCCTAAGAATAAAATTCACCAGAGGTTCATCATCATTGAAGTAGTGAATTTGTGTGAGTTGATTTTGTTTATGTATAGAAATTTCTTTTATTTTTATATGGGATTAAAGTGTGTGTTTGGTGTGGCAATATATGTTTGAGCGCAGGGCAAATAAATTGTTTTCAAATTCAATGTTCATTTTGTTTAGAAATGAATGAATAAGATGAACTTTTTAACGAAAGAGCGAATACAATACAGGGTGATCAATTATTTAAAACAGATAAAAAAAATCAATTGTAGTTTGTTCGTACCCAATAGGTATTAAAAAGTCAAGACCATGAGTAGTCAGCTATTACACGGAGACGCAAAAGTCACACCTCTTTTCGAAAATCAATGAGTGCGAAGGGGATGCATAATCTATGTTTTCATCCCAGATGAAAACCATGGCTTCCTAAGGTAATTTAAAGGCCACTTTTTGCAAAAAGTACATAAGTGAAAATTTTCAAACTCATTTTTCTTGACTATTTAAAATTTAAAATTTTTAAATCTGTCAAAAACCTTAGATTTTGGATTCCCAAACAAATGATGTACTTCTTTCAACAAACAAATAGACCTATAAAGAAAAAAAATTATATTACTTTTCCACTTTTCCAAAAAGTGGCCATTGTAGTTATAAGTAAAATGGTAAATCTGGAAATTGAAGTGTCAAATTTTTTTACAGGAAATCTTTATCAGAATATCGTAAACTTTTTTATACAAATTCGTTTGGTAAAAGTTTGCCATCTGGAAATGATAATTGCCCGCGTAAAATGCACGCAAGATGAGCGTAAGAGGAGCGTAAGACGCTCGTAAGATAAGCCTAAAGGCTTGCCCAAACCAAAGTGCGACAGTGCGTCACGACATGTGCGACGCGATTTTTATATGAAAAAGTTTTGCGATTAATCGCATTTTTTGTGGGTACTCTCATATGACGCTGGCGTTATCGTGTCGCACTGTCGCACTTTGTTTTGGGCAAGCCTTAAGACTAGCGTACAACTAGCGTTAAGCGCAAGTAAAACTAACGTAAAACTATCGTAAAAGAAGCGTTACGCTCATTTTCACTCATCTTACATGCATTTTACACTTGTATTACGCTCGTTTTACGCTTGTCGTATGCACGCTTAATTCTCTTTGTACGGTTGTTTTATACATTCTTATGTGCATTTAACACTCGTTTTACGCTCGTCTATTGCAAGTTATGATCATACAGAAATGAAACACCTATGTTTGAGGTTGGTCTTATAGCCCAAACTGAGAGCGTTGGATTACTTGGCTCACAAGGATAGAGATTTAAATTGATGTCAAAATACTTTTATAAAAAACTTTTGAAAAAGGTATATCAACGTGGCAAAAATGAAAAAAATATAATAGGGGTATTCATGCAACCTGGTAAACTCTTGGTAAACGTCCTAAAAAGTACAATATCTGGTAAGCTAACTGTCATTTTCATAAAAATTTTGACATGTTTACCACATCTACCAGGTTTAACAGGTTTACCCCGGCTGCATGAGTACTCTTAATAAAAATCCAAAAATATGTAAAAAAATAAATTTAAAAATGCGAAGCTGAAAACCACCCAAATAATTCTTATTTAAACAAAATAGTATACATTTTGGTGGAGTTAAAGGCTAAAATGTACATAAAATTTTGACAACTCTAAAATGGGCATAAAATATACGGCATGAAAAACTAAAAAAAAGTAACTTTTTAGGCAAAATGTATCATATATCAGAAAAGCTAAAATACAACAAATTTTAAATTGGAATATCTTCTATCTAAAAACTCTTAAAAATGTTCAAGTATACGGCGCTAGGGTACATTTAACGCAGGTTTTACGCTGGTTTTAAGGCTTGCCCAAACCAAAGTGCGACAGTGCGTCACGACATGTGCGACACGATTTTTATATGAAAAACGTTTTGGGCTTAATCGCATTTGGTGTGGGTGCTCTCATATGACGCTGTGTAAATAAATTTTGGCGTTGTCGTGTCGCACTGTCGCACTTTGGTTTGGGCAAGCTTGTATGCTGATTATGGATGAGATTGCGGAAGAGAATTTGGATTGGATTTTACTCTTGCGGAAATGTGGGAAACGAGCATTTCTAGTACAAATTTCTATTAACAACGATTAGGTACACATAGTTTAAGAAGTTTATGAAATCCTTAGTCATTAATACGGGAATTCATGCAACGGTGGAAAGCTTGGGGAATACTCTGAAACTAAATAATTTACAATGAAATTCCACTGTAGTAGGATGAATACCCTTCTAATAACAAAAAAAAAAGACTTCGATAGGAGGGTTCACATGGTCAAGCATGCTCGCGAGCGTGGCTCGACAACATACCATGCTCGTCCATATGAACGGAAAAACAACATCATATTGGCTGGAAATCAAAACTTTTTGATTACTGTCGAGCCATGCTCGCGAGCATGATCGACCATGTGAACCCCTTGATAAATTTATTTCAGGAAAAGCAAACGTTACATTTTCGAACACACAACACTCAATGTTTCTTCTATCTACCCATAGGTGGCCAATCAATTATATGCGCTAGAAAGAGAAAACCGATTGCATACCTTCACAGTTCTTTCATTCGAAAAAGAAAAACAAACAAATAGTCTGCTTTGGTTTCGCCACAGCGACATCGACATAGCGTTTTCAAAAAAATAGCTACAAGCTGCAATCCCCATTTATTGTGTTTGTTATTGGATATTCTCTTTAGATTGTTTTAAAATAACTAGAAACTCAAGCATAAATTATCAATAAAAATCGATATTTCAAAACAGAAACTAAATAAATAACTTTTTCTGTTGAATATGTAGTAAAAAAAAAACTCTGTGAATAGTGATAGTGAATTCATTCCTGAACAAGATAAAAAAAACGTGCAATAAATTCTTCAAAATGGCCGAATTGACAGTCAATGCAATAATATAATTGTCAGCCATATTTGTGTGCGAGTGAAGCTAAATCTAGTGTTTTTAAATGCTCTCATTCCATTTTGTTTGCCGTTAATTATTCTCATCTCTTTCATATATCAAGCAAAAGAAAAAGACGAAAAGTATTGCATTTTGTTGCTATCTACTTTGTTTTCAGTGTTTAGTGTTGGTTCGTTTTTCTCTCATTGAGGCAGGCCGTGTACCGTGGTGTTTAAATGTCAGTCTGTTGAGTTAACCGCAACGCGGAGCAACAAAACGGAATCTCGCCTTTTCGTTATTTTGATTCTTGTACCGACCGATTAATCGTTTCGTCTGCCGCCTTGGTGCAGTTAACTTTTGCGATAGTGTTTACCAAACTTGTGTCACACCCTTAGATTTGGGTTTAAAATTAAAAAAAAAAAAAAAAAACAAACCAAACAGTGCATTCAAAACAGAAAGAAAAACAATTCCCCGTTATTGGTGGGATAAATGTCAAATTCATCACGCGACGCGTTGTCATTGCCCCCCATATTCGTCATCTCTGTCGTGTGTGTGTGTAGTTCAACACTCGATTACTAAAAAAAACGATTATCGAAAGTCTGCCTTTAACCGCGGAACAACTATTGTCACCACCGCAGGCATCTATGGTATTTTGCCGCAATTAATTGCGCATTTCGCTATGTTTACACAACGAAATAAAAAAACGCTTCCAACTTCTGTCACTTTCTTTACCACCCCGTTACTGCTTAATTACAGTTAAAGTGAGAAAGAGATGTAGAAATTAAAATAAAACAAAACAAAAAAAAAAAAAAAGAGTTCAAGTGGAAATTATAAAAATTAATATTTTACGGTTGAACGAAACATTGAAAGCATTTGAAGAGGAGAGGAAGAGGAATATAAAAAAAAAAATTGCCCGCCTGTCACTCGACGCCAATATTCTTTCGGCTTGTCAATGCGCACCCAGCATGTTTGAGTGTGTGTGTGCATGTGTGTGACTTATTGAATCGCGTTTGTGTGTTACAAGTGGATTAAGTGGTTTTTGAAGGAGCTTCATTGCCGCCGTCTTCGTCCTCTTTGCTTTCGCCTTTCGGTTTATTTTTTTTTTGTTTGTTTTCAACGCGCCACCCCTTTCACCCTTTGTCGTCTCACCGACATCGGTTTGTTTTAAGTGTTTGTTTTTTGTTCGTTGAAATATTTTCTATACATTTTGCCCTGCGATTTCTGAGCAATTATCGTGCTGTTTTTTTCATTTTTTTTTTGTTTTTTTTTTTTTGCATCAAGCTCTTTCGCCGTCGCCTGCTGCTTTCATCTGTTGTTTGTTCGACGAGTGAGTGAGTGCAAGGAAAAGGCTTATCGACGCGTCACGTCGTTATTACAAAGTTTTTAGTGTGTGTGTGTGTTAAAGAGAAAAAAAAAATCGGCTTACCGTTATTACAACATCAAAAATAATTTATTAGTGGAAACCATTATAGAAAAAAAAAGTTTTAATTGTGTTTGTTATTAACTCAGTACAGCACACTTGGATTAATTTAGTTCTGTCGATTAGTTCTAAATAACTTGAACTGAACAGCAAGTCTATTTTTTTGTATTGTTTTTTGAACAACAAAGAAACAAATCAGCGGCAGGGATATGTATCCGGCACCGGTTCGTCATCCATCAGCTGGGGTAAGTTAATCAATACAAAAATGACCAGTTAATTTTTTTTTTTTCTTTTCATGTTGGGTACCTACATTAGGAACTTGGTATTATTCACATAATTTGTGAATTCTTTTGAACTGTAATATCTACTGGCTACTGCTAAGTAGGTGTTTTTTTTATTGCATTCAACTGCCTTAACAATATAATTTTACATAAACAATTTCTTCAATAAATTTATGTAAAATAGGGACATTGTACCTTATGTGTCAAAAAAGGATATAAAAATGTAAGATTCTATTTAGATTTACTTAGGTGAGGATTAAGAACCAATTGCGGATATTACTGTTCAATAAGAAAAGTTAAACACTAAACTATAGCAAAACAACCATATTACGATTACGAATGTCGTTTTAACGAAAATGCCAATTAAACGACAACATCGCGAATTGATAATTGAATCTTAAAACTGTGATTTTAGCCTTTGTTCTCTCCGCTTTTCACATCTCATCCAATTGCAACTAGGTTGGACCTAGTTAATTTACCTACTGATACTGAAACTTAAAATATCGCTTCTAGTGCGGGTCGTTGTCTTGTGCTTTTTAGTTAAATCGACAATCATAATAGGGGTGAATATTTCAATTTTACCGACGGCAAAGTAAATATTTCGTAAAATGTATTGCATTTGGCCGATGAGCAGTATCATTTTTCTAAAACATTATTTATTACAGACAAACTAATTTTTTATAATCATTTATAACTCATTGATAGGTATTTGTACATTTTTGTAGTTAAAAGAGATTTGGGTAGCTCAGCAGCAAGGCCATCGGCTCCAGAAATTTTATTAAACTTTAAATTATCTACCTGTACTGCCGGTCACTAGAATAGGTATCTAGGTTTATTCAATGCTTCAAACGCATTGGTGACACCTGGTTCAAATCATATTGAATTTTGAATAAAAAGTATGAAGGTATTTAGAATGCTACTCATTGGTAAAAGTTTTTATAGGGATATCAAGGTTTGACTTTTAAAAATTTCTTGAAATATGGGACAAAAAACAGATTTTGAGCGTGAGTATTGGTATTTTTGGATAGGTCTGTTGATCGTATGTACAAGATGTGTATTCCTTGTAGAATGTAGTTATGATGCTATCAAGTGGAAAAATATAAAACACCAATCAAGCTTATCGCTTCCTGCGCAATTGCAGACGGTTCTTGCGCTTCCAGGCAGCGTGACGGGAACCTCCAATTGTCTGAGAGTACCTGTAGCCTTTTCCAATGTCACGGGAGCTATTGCTAGCGGATGTAAGTCCACGCGATTCGCGGTGCTTGTGCACGTGCTTGCAGATCCAGTTGATTTTTGGATCACGACAAACAGCATTGTGATGGGTGTCAATTAAGAACCCAGTAGACGTTGAGAACTCTCAAACCTCCGAGCCTGCAACCAACACGTTCCTCAACGATAGATTGGTAATCTTCAATTCAATTGATACCATGTCTCTTGGGCGTACCGTAGGTGCAACCCTTTTGCACTGGACCTTTAAGACCTCCACGACGCAATCAGATTCTGTAGATGACGAATCCTTGTTTGTTCTTGTATCCCAGACGACATGCCTTTTGTCAATTGACGGTATTGCCACCACTCTGCTTCTTGCGGTAAAGTTCTTGCATATAACGATACGCACCCACACGAAACCACATGTCGTCCAAGTCCATATCTTCCAATTCGTGCCAAAAATAATCGGCTATCATGGCGCAATAACGCTGACCATTCACAGTAACGTGACGACCGTTATCGTCGACGCAAAAATATGGCCCAATAAAGCCTCTGGCATGCAAATCGCAGCAAACAGTTATTTTTTGTAGATGAAGTGGTGTTTCTTAAAGGAAATGTGGGTTTTCACCAGATAACGCATATTTTGTTTATTGACGAAACCATTGAGCCAAAAATGAGCTTCGTCACTGAAGATGATTTTGCGTTGAAATTCATCATCTTGGCGCATCTTCTCCAGAGACCAATCGGAGAACGTATACGTCGCTTCAGACGTTGCTCAACCGTGTACTTTGTCATGATGAAAATGTTGAGTTTACTCAATAAATTGACAATGAAAGTGCGTTCCTTGTTGGGAATCTTGCTGTTAACTGTGGTTTTGTGAGTTTTATTACACATAAAATATTTTAAAACGCTCAAGGTCTGTGTTCTATAGGTATACTAGAATTCTCTAGTTGATTTAACAAATTAACATGATTAACTATTTCAAACGCCAGCCTATTATGGGAAATTAATGAAATGAAAGTAATCAGCTCAATTCTGAATGATAATTACCGAAGAATCGCTCTCAATCGCAAAATTCCAGGAATTTCTTTCCCTTTTCTTGTTTCTTGTTTGATTTTTGGCCCCCTTTTGTTAGGTGTAGGAATTTTTGAATGGGAGCCCTCCTTCCAAATGCATTTAACCATAAGTAATCGTTTGGAATTGGACTGAATATAATTTTTATTCAAATTGAAGTAAATTGTTTTTTGTAAAGTTTTGTTTTCCATATTGACATTTTTTCTGACCGACCACATAACCTCAAAAAAAATTTTTATTTTGGTAAAAATGTGTGAACAAAGTGATGATTTCCTGCGCGTGATGAAAGCTTTCATTTATTATCTATCATCATGCACGACACATGATATAGTTTTATTGAATAAAATTCCAAGAGCCGAAAATTTAAAAGGCATATTTTTTTTTCTTAGCCACGTGTTAATTGATATCGAGGTCAATTTAAGTTGCGTACCAAAAAGATAAGATTAGCACTTTAGTAATATTTTTTTTTTTTTTATGTGTAAAGTAAACATTTTCAATACCTATTTTGTTATGAAAATAAATTACAACAAAATATGATAAATCAATAAGAAAATTAAGACTCTAGCATTATATTGTGAAATGTCATTTTATTGTTGATGTTAAAAATATTCTGTATAGGTATTATTACCAAATTGTTAAAATAGCCAACACTTTGGTCCAATGGCAGTTCTCACATGAAAAATATGATCGAATTTGATTTTACTGTTGATTACTAAATTCATTGGGCCAATGTGTCGATTTGACGTTTAGAAAGCTTTGTTTTACTTCTTTTCCAAAAAGCCCTATTGGTGAATCTATCTATCTTATAGTAAAATACTTAACAAAAAAGCAAAATTTAGAAATATGTATTTAGGTGAAAACAGAGAAGATTAAAAGGCCGTATTGGAGTGCTTGTCTAAAACTTAATGAACAACGCCCGCTGAACTGAATTACCTTAGAGGGGGCGTTCTTTCTAAAGTAAGGGCGCAAATAATTATTTTATGATGCAACTTTGCTCTAGACGTCGAATGTTAGCTATTTTTGTAAAACAACACATTTCTACATTAAACTTTAGAGTATACCACCTTCATTCGTTTTTATGGTGGCGCCTTTGGGGTCAGCTTCATAGTCCACACCCTTTACTGCTTATTTAAATTTCTATTTAAAAGAAACCTTCCCCATGCAATTTGCAATCCTTTAATGTTTTTTTTTTTTTTTTTTGTTTCCGAATCCACCAACAACATAATCCCACGGCAGTCGCTTGCACCCCTAAGCGTGACAATCTATCACTTTTTTTAAGAACATCCAACACCTTGTGTCATTGTGTGTACTACCTACATTCCTATATAGACATAGCACATTGGGAAAAGACGTGAAAAATCAATTCAAATAAGTATCAACTTTTAAAATAAAAAAAAAAAAAGATTATGGGTATACATATATTCGTGCTTGTGTATTTTTTTTTTATCCTCTCATCGGCAATTATCTTTCAGATGACATCGATCAGCGTAGCGCAGTTAAGTAGTGACGAAGCGGATGTCCTCTACGTACAGACAAGCAAGCACACTCATTGAATCCCATTAAATGTTCCTCTACACTTATTTTTTTTTCTGCATGTGCTATCCTTGTCAGTGCCACATAAATAGATATATCTTATTCCTTGTGTGTATTTCAATGATGAGCTCTGCTGGTAGATATAAGTGGATATTGAAAAAAAATGTAAAAAAAAAACTAGTTTGAAATCGAACCAGATGTCTGCGGACCTTTTTTTTTTTTACTGCTTCTCTTCCTGTGCTACGAGTATTATTATCAATTTCAAGGGGTGGCTCTTGAGACATATGCATCACATTTTGAATGAGCAGCAGCACCCGGCAACGTCGTCGTAGATACTTATTGTTGTGGCAGTTTTATGATTATAGAATTTCACTCTCTCTCTGTCTCTCCTTCTATTTTAAAGTCGTCCTTGTAGAGCCCCTATAATATTCTCATCTATTATACCTGCCTGCATTGATATGTTTAAACCTTCATTTTTATAATTTGAACGTTCGTTGGTAGTCTTACCTCACTTAGGTTGTACCTACCTTTAATTTGTCATAGTTTTTTTGTTCTTTTTTTTTTTTTTTTTGTTTAATTTCATTGAAATGTGAATGTGGGATTGTTGTTAAAATATTTAGAAAAGTTGATTCGGTTAAATTAGTTTTGGGTTTTTTTTTTGATAAATTTTGAAGGTTTCTCTGATGAACAATAGACACAAGGGATTCTTAGAAATATCTAAGTAAGGAACGTGTTACTCTGACACTGATGGTGTTGAATTTCAAGAATATTTATTAAGGACCGACCTACGTCCGTAAATTTATTTAAATTGAATAAGAATGTTTTTAAGGGCCCTTTATTTAAAAACATAATTAAGTTACTGTTTTAACCATGTATTTTATTGGAATTATAGAAGAAGAATTGGAATTGTATGAAGAATTAAGAGAGCAATTGAAGAAATTATAAATCTAAACAAGGTAGTTTTAATAACATAAATATATCGTACAGATTATTACCAATAATAATGTCTCAAAGCAGAAGTTAGAGGTAGATAAGGTATGTACATAGAGTCGCCATGAAAAGCACATATCACACTGGGCTGTCGAAAGGAAATCGGCACAGCTAGCGAAGACCCTCAAGGGGATCACATCGGACTCAATAGTCTGAGGACCTAACCTTACATATCAATATGGAATTCGTAATACATTACTCCCGGGGAGTCAGCTTGATTTACGATGGATTCGCATTCTCATTTAAAACCAATTAAAGAATTCCCCGCATGAACTATACATTATCTCTGTAATGAACTACCTTACCATTTTCATTTAAAGCACGTGCGCAGAGTACCATTTCCCCAATTTTTAGCTCCCTACGCACTATCAATGTTCAATTAGGACGTTTCTTTGGGCGGCAATATGTACTGCTTAATACTTAAAACTGCATTCAAAGAGTTGAAAGATTGGGGATAATCTGTTGACGCAAAATGTGTATTGCATTCCAAATGCCATAAAATTACAATTACCTTTAAACCAGATATTTCCAGAGCAGAGTGTTTTTTTTTTTTAATCCATTAACATCGTAGCCATCCTTTAATTGAATTTGGCAGTTCATGGCTTGGCAAATAGGGGATGAACTATATTTTGACGCAAAAAGTATATTTCTTTTGAAATATCATCCAATTGCCATAAAATCACCTGTCTTCGGGGCAGAAACAATTTTGAATATTTCAGATTTTTTGATGTGCATATATTCTTAAAACATCGACATCTAGCCATCATATGATTTTCTTCAATGGTTTTGACAGAAGTTTCTTTAACGGGCATTAAAAACGAGAAAATAGTTAGAATTAGAACAGAACAGTTTCGTGAGAAACGTAAGAATATAAAACAACAAAAAATTCACATGAATGTTCTCACAAATCTGTTCAAACCTATTCTGACTCAAAAGCAGACAGCGTCATATTGAATAGGAAATTGGAACAGCAAAAAGTTATACATTTCTGTTCTGAACACTCCAAATCAACTTCATTGAACATATCCTAATGGAAGGACATCACTCTGATATTGCACTCAGTCATTACACACATCAAAAATATGATAAGAATTCGTTTTCGTTGTTTGCCTCCATCAAAATGAATGCGACTCTATTGAAAGAGTTTATCCGGGAAAACAATATTATAAACTCAATCACACTACCAACCATAAAAAATCAAAAAAATTTTAACACTTTATTTTATTTTTAGACTTGTAGAAAATTATATTTAAATCATTTCGACGATTGTGCGTGATAATTGCCTTAAATAAAAAAAATAAACAGAAACAAAAAAACCAAAATGTTTATAAAATTTCGTGAGCTTCTAAAAATATTTCGCAGCAAAAACAAAAAAAAAAGTTAATGGTTATTAAATTTACCATAAGCACGAGTTATTAGCAAGAAATCCCATTAGTATTCACCTCATTTGTAAATTATATCCATCAAAGCAAAAAAATAAAAAAAAAAGTAAAAAACATTTAAACCTATACCTACAAACATATATGACAAAAAATTTGTCAAATTAGTTCTTTGGGTGAACTTATAAAAAAATAAATTAAAAAAAAAAAAAAATAATTAAAAATAAACACCGACGAGAGTAAAAGGTGCGGCAGCGGTGGGTGACTGACAGGTTTTAAGGTGACGCAAAGCAGAGGCAATTGTGATGTTGAATGTTTATACAGCAGACACACACATGAGACACTCTATTTAGTTATTAAGTGTCATGTCAATAGAAATGTGACAGATAGATTGTTATTTGCCATCTTAGTTAACCTGTTTCTTTTATTTTTAAATATTTTTTTTTTCGTTTTGTTTCTCTTGTTTAGTTTGTTTTTTTTTGTTTGTTTTATTATTGTTTCTCTTTTGGAGAATTTATGTTAATTTTATTTGCATAAATGAGGCGTCAAAGCGGGCAACGGAAGTGTCTATCACTTTGACTGTTACTTGCCTTTTAATGTTTACCATGACGATAAGTGTTTTTGAATACACATGTTACCATGTATTTTGTTGTTTTTGTATGTGATACTCAATATAATTGGTGTTTTTTTTTGATCTCAAGAATCTAATGAATGACTTTGTTGACTTTGGTTTTTTCATCTACAGTGTTTTTTTTTTTGTTGTTGTTATCATTTAACATGATTTTATCTAAGCTATTTAACCAGTTCACGTTTCTGAGATCTCTGAGCGCTTAGTAATCTCAGGAAACTTCAGTACATTGCCTGTCAAAAACGGAGCAGAAAAAAAAATTGGATTCGTTTTTCAGCTGCTGTCAAGAAAAATCTCTGAGATCTCAGGAAACCTGAACTGGCTAATTACACTGGCCTGCAATATTTATTCAAAACTATTGAGCCGAATCGGCCGAAATTTGAAGGACTTATTCTACAGCTGAGACCAGAAACCAGATTTAATTTTATACATCAACAGTCACATTTTAAACCGTTATATTAAGAAAATCACCATAGATTTAAAAATTCCGTAGTTTTTGGGATGTACACTGCAAAATATCCTCTAATATAGAGGATGGTACGGAATTTCTATTCTCTTGATACTGGCCAAGTTAATTATGGTGTAAAAATGCAATAATCAGAGAAAAACCAGTAAAAAAGGATATTTGTGTTTTTCAAACGGACTGATTTTTATGGATTTTTCAACATTTTTTTTTTTTGTGAAAAATCTAGAAGTCGTAGACAAAATTGGTAAACACTGATTATTTGGTATTTTTTTTTTTTAGTCCATAATCCAAAATATAATGTTTTTTCGCTAAAACCGTTTTTCTCTACATTTGTTCTACAAAAACGGTTTTAGCGAAAAATAATCATATTTTGGACTATGGACCAAAAGATTTTAAGTTTTTCAATGATTTCTAATGTTCCCCGCTTTAATATTTTTTGTAAATATTCAGATTCGTGCTCAGAATCCGAAAAAACATAAAGTTAGCAATTGAAAATTATTACTTCAGAAGTTTCCACTAAAGGGAGTATTTTGGAAAAATCATAAATTTCACTTTACAATATCTTTGCGCCGAAAACATGCACTTCATTCACGTCCTATCAACAGTTTTGTAATAAAGTATTCACCATTAAAAACAAAACCGACGTTAAATGTACCAAAAAAACAGGGTTTTGACATGTTCATATTGGCATATCTCGAAAACTTCACGTGCTAGGGTAGTTTTGACTCGAATTCAGCGTGCCAAAATCCTTTAGAAAAGTATAGTTTGGTTTTAAGGCGATTATGGTTGCAGACCAATGTCATCATCAATAATTTGTGTCTCAACTTATTTTCGTCAGAACATTTCATATGTTTAAACCTCTAACTCGATTATTTTTCAAAAACTTCCTCTACCTCAAATGAATTTTGATATATTAAGAGATTCTGAATGTAAAAAGGAAACAAAAAAAATTTCTATATCCTCTCGTTCAGGCAGGAGGTGCAACTATTCAAAGCCAACGGTAAAAATTACTGTGGCTTATCTTAAAAAAAAAACCGATTCTTGAATTTTATTTTAAAATTAAGTTATTTTAGCCGATGGTTTGTGAACAACTTTTTTTCAAACTCTGCATTTTGCAAAAAAAAAAATATTAGTTTTTTTCGGTTTTAACTATTATTTACAAAAATTTTAAATAATCTCGTACCCTTTTTATTCTAATTTTTAAATGTTCCTGTCGACATGCAGTCCAATACTGAAACCCGGATCCGAAAAACTCTTTTACTTTTCGAGAAAACTGAAAATAACGAGATCTAGATCACTATTTACAGGCCAACAACTGTCGTTTGAAAGTTGGGTGCCTTGCCTGTCAATACTTTGTCTGATAAAAAGAACACAATCTTTTCATTTGAAATAAAATAATCCTAATTTTTAACAATTTTAGTGGTTAGATGATATTTTTGAATCCAAAAAGTGGATGTGTCCGTGGTCGGTGGACATCTCTTAATCATTGTTATGTTGATTTTATTTAAAATTTTGATTTTTAATTTATTTATACGAAAATAATACTCCTCAAAAATTGTTTGGAATACCTAAGCACGCAGTTTATTTCTATGTTACCCTACCCGAGTCATTTGATTTCTGAAAATAAACTTCTATTTGTTCATGAAACAATTAGTCTCATCTTTTTCACTAAAATTCAAACAACTTAATACAAAACAAATATAATTTTCTAATAAATAGTAAACTTTACGTTGAGTTGTTTTCTTTTGACTCATTAGATATAAAAAAATGTGTATAGTGCATATAGAATCGTTTGTATGTGTTGTGGATACATTTACCTTTCAAGCTCATGCTTTGGTATATATATTTTATTTGATAAGTTGCAAAAAATTTTTACTTTCATTTCGAGTGGTACTTTGCGAGCCACTCAATTTATATCACCCTCATTCTTAAAAAAATGAAAAAAAAAAAAAACATTTTGTTTTCGTTTGACAATCAAATGTCAAATCAAATGCACTCAACGAAGAAAAAAAAATCATATAAATTGTCTTTATCTTTGAAGTGTTATGTTTGATTGTTGCGTTTGGAATGTTATATTTGTATGTATGTATGTATAAAAATAAAAACCTGACGAAACATCTAATCGATAGCAAATAAAATTAGATTCCAAGAGTTAAAAAATTAAAAAAAAACTCAAGTAGAAAACAAACAAAACTAAAAAAAAAAAACAACAACAAAAAATGAAAACAGATTGGCACTGTATGTTGGTGTTGATAGTATAAACTAAAAATGGAGCGATCGAGCATGTGTAGTGTAATTGTTCAATTGCATGGTGGTGGAGACACACTAGGAACGACAATGGTTAAAGCAGTGGGGTCTAAGAGGGAAACATTTTTGTATAATCTCGGATAGTGAAGTTACATTTTTAAGACGACACTTTTTTTTAGAGCGATTCTAACTCTTTTACTTCGTCACAACGGTAAATACAAAAAAAAAATAAACTAAAAAATGGCGTACCGAACATTTATTGTGGCATTAGGCCAGATCTATACGAGTGACAAAATGCCATTATTTTTTGTCATTTACTTGAAATTAATCAAAAAATCGTTACTATTTTGTCATTAATGTAGAGTTAATGACAAATAATGACATTTGTCGCTCGTAAAAACCCGGCATAACGTTGCAGTTCCTATGTTGGTACTTAATCATGTCTGTCAAGTTAGCACTACCACTTTCAAATTTCAAAAAAGTAATGATGCAATTAATTGTCGTGAATTTGTCGTAAATTTGTCGTGAAAAAAAAAAATTTGTCGCGCCTCGTTTTTTAAAACTAACCCCTGGTAGTGCTAACTTGACGGTCAAGTTAGCACTACCACCCCTGGAAAAGTAATAAAACGATGATAAATACAAAAACTAGGTATGCAATTAATTGTCGTGAATTTGTCGCTGAAAAGTGGCATACTCAAAAAAATTCTAAAATTTTTTTTTTTTAAAATAACCCCTGGTAGTGCTAACTTGACACACAAGTTAGCACTACCACCCCTCGAAAACTGTTGAAACAAGCTAAAATTTGAAAAAAAAGAACGTCATTAATTGTCGTGATTTTGTCGTAGATAGATGGCGCTATCAAAAATTTTGTCCCGCCCATATTTTGGAAAATACGCCCCCTAAACTGAATAATCTAAAATTAACACTACCAAACGTACAATTCTGCTTTAAATTACCAATTTCCTATAAATTTTGCTATAATAGATTGGTCCTACATAATTTATAGCACGCTATGCTATAACAAAAATTTGTCGCGCCTTTATTTTAGAAATAACCCCCATATAGGTGCATTTAAGAAACCTAGCACTACCATATGAAATTTTTTTGTTTGTTTCGTTTTTTGCTTTAAATTTGCTATAAACAATTGTCGCTCGATGTCTACAACAAAGTTGCATCATAAAATAATTTGTCGCGACCTTACTTTAGAAACAACGCCCCCTCAACTGAATTACCTTAAAAAAACACCATCAAACATTATCATATCTAAAAATTTTCTTCTAATTGCGTTTTTGCTATAAATTTTGCCATAACTAATTGTCACTAAATGACTTTTAGCAATTTAGGCCGAAAAAAAATTTGTCGCGCCTTTATTTTAGAAATAACCCTCATATAGGTGCATTTAAGAAACCTAGCACTACCATATGAAATTTTTTTGTTTGTTTCGTTTTTTGCTATAATTTTGATATAAACAATTGTATGGGGGTTATTTCTTAAATAAAGGCGCGAAAAATTTGTGTTATAGCATAGCGTGCTATAAATTATGTAGGACCAATCGATTATAGCAAAATTTATAGGAAATTGGTAATTTAAAGCAGAATTGTACGTTTGGTAGTGTTAATTTTAGATTATTCAGTTTAGGGGGCGTATTTTCCCAAATATGGGCGGGACAAAATTTTTGATCTTTTCTCTTTTCAAATTTTTTTCAAATTTAAGCTTGTTTTAACAGTTTTCGAGGGGTGGTAGTGCTAACTTTTGTGTCAAGTTAGCACTACCAGGGGTTAGTTTTAAAAAACGAGGCGAAACAAATTCTTTTTCGGCATAAATTGTTAGAAATTCATTGAGTGACACTTAGTTATGGCAAAATTTATAGCAAAAACGCAAAAACGCAATAAGAAGAAAATTTTTAGATATGATAGTGTTTGATGGTGTTTTTTTAAGGTAATTCAGTTGAGGGGGCGTTGTTTCTAAAGTAAGGTCGCGACAAATTATTTTATGATGCAACTTTGTTCTAGACGTCGAGCGACAATTGTTTATAGCAAATTTATAGCAAAAAACGAAACAAACAAAAAAATTTCATATGGTAGTGCTAGGTTTCTTAAATGCACCTATATGGGGGTTATTTCTAAAATAAAGGCGCGACAAATTTTTTTTCGGCCTAAATTGCTAAAAGTCATTTAGTGACAATTTATTATTAGCAAAAACGCAATTAGAAGAAAATTTTTCGATATGATAATGTTTGATGGTGTTTTTTTAAGGTAATTCAGTTGAGGGGGCATTGTTTCTAAAGTAAGGGCGCGACAAATTATTTTATGATGCAACTTTGTTCTAAACGTCGAGCGACAATTGTTTATAGCAAATTTATAGCAAAAAACCAAACAAACAAAAAAATTTCATATGGTAGTGCTAGGTTTCTTAAATGCACCTATATGGGGGTTATTTCTTAAATAAAGGCGCGACAAATTTTTGTTATAGCATAGCGTGCTATAAATTATGTAGGACCAATCGATTATAGCAAAATTTATAAGAAATTGGTAATTTAAAGCAGAATTGTACGTTTGGTAGTGTTAATTTTAGATTATTCAGTTTAGGGGGCGTATTTTCCAAAATATGGGCGGGACAAAATTTTTGATAGCGCCATCTATCTACGACAAAATCACGACAATTAATGACGTTCTTTTTTTTCAAATTTTAGCTTGTTTCAACAGTTTTCGAGGGGTGGTAGTGCTAACTTGTGTGTCAAGTTAGCACTACCAGGGGCTATTTTAAAAAAAAAAAATTTTAGAATTTTTTTGGGTATGCCACTTTTCAGCGACAAATTCACGACAATTAATTGCATGCCTAGTTTTTGTATTTATCATCGTTTTAACACTTTTCCAGGGGTGGTAGTGCTAACTTGACCGTCAAGTTAGCACTACCAGGGGTTAGTTTTAAAAAACGAGGCGCGACAAATTTTTTTTTTTCACGACAAATTTACGACAAATTCACGACAATTAATTGCATCATTACTTTTTTGAAATTTGAAAGTGGTAGTGCTAACTTGACAGACATTACTTAATCTTATATCAACTTGATACTTTATGCAACATCACTTCTTAGACTATTACACTGCTGCTTGTTCTAGTGGTGGTCTGCAATGTGCTCTGCTCGTTTTTTTTTATATAAATAATCAACTCTGGAGGTTGTGTTTCGAAAGGGGGGAGGGGGCGATTGACATGGTGGCAGGCGGTGCGGTGATGGCGGCTGCAGCAATACTCAAGTTGTTGTCGTTGAGATAATTTCCCAAAGTGGTCTTTTTGTTGTTGGTTGTAGTTATTTAAATTTTTAAACTACCAATAGAGGTTTGGCGGCAAGAGGATCAGCTTATAATTGATTGTATTTACAAAGGGGACAAGAAACGGTGGCCGGTATTTATGGTACAAATATGAAGTGAGGGCGCTACTTTTTTTTTTTTCTACAGTAGGGAGTGTGCTAACTAGCTGTAGAGCTTAAGTTAAGTATGTGCGAAATTGCGTATTATAATAGTTTTCGATGATGCATTTCAGTTTGTTATAAAGTCATTTATAGAGCAGCAAAATTAATTTATATAAGTTTTAATGAATTGTTTTTTTTTTTTTTTTGGAATTTGAAGAGCATGAGACTTGACACACAGTCAGAAATAAATACATATGAATGGAATATGTACCTAAGTGGAAAGTTTATTAGGAACGTATCTTGAATAATTTTGCAATTCATTCGAATTTTCAATTACCTACATATATGTATTAGGTAGAAGAAGTTCCGTTTTTTTTCTTTTATGGTAAACGTTCAAAATTCTTAGCCCTCTCAGTAATTTATCCAATTTGTTTAAGACCACTTATCAGATTATGATTTATGTAAATAAAAGAAAATTAAAAAAAAAACAAACTGGACAGTGAAATTTTTAGGTCTTCCGCTTAAGTCTTAACTTTTCTACGATTTAACACTTAAAGAATCAATAATGACACTCTGTGACAAAAACAGGGTAAAAACATATACGCGAGCGGAGACCTATAACTTTATGTAGAGCTTGTTGCACTGATTACAAAAATTTGTGTCAAAAATTCATTAACATCCCCAAAAACTGGATTTAGGGGCAAAAGAGGGGGTTTCCGACCTTCATCCATTGTAAGAAAATCTAGTATCGTCAAAAAAGGGATTATAAAAACAGGATTATACAACCGGGATTATAAGAAACGGGATTATAAGAGACGGGATTATAAGAGACGGAGTTATAAGAGACGGGATTATAAGAGACGGGATTATAAGAGACGGGATTATAAGAGACGGGATTATAAAAGACGGGATTATAAGAGACGGGATTATAAAAAAAAAACAGAATTTTAAAAACGAGATTTTACAAAACGGAAATATAAAAAGCGGGATATCGAATCCAACCCTATTAACCAATTTTCAAGCGATTTTCATAAAAAATACCTCGTTTGGTTTGTTAATATACATAAATATTATTTTAAAATATATTTTTAAAACAGCATGTTGTTTTCAAAACATAAATATGCTTTAAATTGATGTCGAAGTTGGGTAAATGACAAATAAATGGAGTTTTTAAAATTGTTTAGCTTATACAGTCTAGGACCCTTGGTGGTTTAACCAAACCACATGTTTTTTACATTGTTAAAATGTTCTAACTGTCTACTTTGCAGTTAAAAAAAATCTAAAATGGGTAAAAATCTGACGCAGCTAGATTTTTTACAATGGATGATTCTAGAATTTTTACATACCATTTTGTAATCAGTGCAACAAGCTCTACAAAACGTTATGGGTCTCCGCTCGCGTATATTTTGAGTGTCACGCAGTGTAATCAACTATGATACCTACTTATAAATATATTTTGGGACCTAAATCATACCTACATTGAATAGGTATTATTAAAAATTTCAATAATCCATATTTTGGTGTTTTATAAAAAAAAAAAATCAAAGTTGTACCTAGAATTTGCGGATTGTCAAACTTATGTATGTCAATTTCCTCGATGACCATTGTATTCCGCCACAGCCATTGTGAATGGTTTTTTTTCATTTTTTATTGTTGTTTCAAAGTAATCTTCCTACCTGAATGCTGAATCTCCTGAACCGAACTTGCCTACCTTTTTTTTATTTTAATGTTTTTTTTTTCAGGAATCATTTTAGGTAGAGGTCGGTCGTCGCATCGGTCGGTATAGGTATTATATTCTTTGAATGCGGGGAATGTTTTTTTTTTTTTTTATTATTATTCTTTTATATCTTCGTCATTCGATCTTCTTTGGAAGAACACACTCCACGTGGAGTCTTGGTTGGTTAGTTTGTCGGGGTTTCTGTATTGTTGAACACTGGTCGGAGATGTGTTTAGTCGCGCTATCAACACCAACAACGACGACTAAACCGACCGTCCGTCGATCGACGCCGCCAACAACAACGACGGCACAACGACGTGGCGGTAAAACATTTTCTTGTTATGTCGTTTAGCTTTATTTAATTCCAAATCCAATTGTCATTTAGGTATTTGTTGTTGTTGTCGATAGATGTTTTTTTTTTTAATATTATTTATTGCTCTTGAAAGTGAAAATTAGATAAGAAAGATTGATGTAGTAGGTATAGTTTTTTTTTTCAATAATAAATAATAATATTTTATCTATTTTTGGAGTTTTTAATTGTGATAAGATGTTAACATTTTTTTTTTCGTGTTAACTGTTTAATATCTGTTGATATGTAGGTACCTATTTTGATCGGATTTTTAATCAAACAATCAAAAAAATATTGTAAACGTATAGGTAGGTACTCATTTTAAATGATTGATGGTGTTTCATTGATTATTATGGGTTTTCAATGGAATTTTGATTTTGAACTAGAATTACGATTTTGTAAGAATACATGTTTTTTTCTCTTTTATTGTGAACAGTTTTCTTTAACGAATTCTTATCAAAGATGGATGGGTATAGGCAATTTAGTACTACATTTTATGAATAAAAGAGATTAGCGTAATATGTATCATAAGGGGAACGATATAATACGATATTATATGATATTATACGATATGATACGATATTATAAGATGTTATATGATATTATACAATATTTTACGATATTATAACAAGATATTATACGATATGATACGATATAATACGAAATGATACGATATGATACGATATGATACGATATAATACGATATGATACAATATGATACGATATAATACGATATTATACGATATTATATGATTTTATACGATATTTTACGATATTATACGATATGATACGATATAATACGATATGATAAATATGATACGATATAATACGATATTATACGATGTTATATGATATTATACAATATTTTACGATATTATAACAAGATATTATACGATATGATACGATATGATACAATATGATACGATATAATACGAAATGATACGATATGATACGATATAATACGATATGATACAATATGATACGATATAATACGATATTATACGATATTATATGATTTTATACGATATTTTACGATATTATACGATATGATACGATATAATACGATATGATAAATATGATACGATATAATACGATATTATACGATATTATATGATTTTATACGATATTTTACGATATTATACGATATGATACGATATGAAACGATATGATACAATATGATACGATATAATACGAAATGATACGATATGATACGATATAATACGATATGATACAATATGATACGATATAATACGATATTATACGATATTATATGATTTTATACGATATTTTACGATATTATACGATATGATACGATATAATACGATATGATAAATATGATACGATATAATACGATATTATACGATATTATATGATTTTATACGATATTTTAAGATATTATACGATATAATATTATATGATACGATATAATACGATTTCATACGATTTCGTTCGATTTCATATGATTTCATACGAAATCATACGATATAATACGATATAATAAGATAAAATACGAAAATTGTTAATTTGCGTACAAAAAATCAAGAACATTATTAATTCTCTTTATCGTTGGATTAAGGTGACTTCACAAAAAAGAGAGAAAGGATGACGAATATCTAATAATGCTACTATCTTGCATTTTGTGTATCTTGCATACTATGTATAATATTCCTTTAGTCTGAGAGCAAGATTTTGAGTATTTAAGTATTACGTCAAAAAATATAAGAACCATAAAATACGTATAATACGATAGTAAGATAAAATACGTAAAAATACGATACAATGCGATATATAGTACAATAAAATACGATATATAGCGATAAAATACGATATAGTACGATTAAATACGATGTATAATGCCATATCATGCGATATAATACCATATAATGTGATTTCCTCTTTTATAATAAGCGGATGGACCTTTTGTTTTGGACTTGCAATTGCACGACAGGCACCTGCAGTTATCTAAATCAACATTATCTCATTTGAAAAACGAATGGACTTTGTTTGTATCTAAAATACATTTATTTTTGTAGATATTATGAGACTTTGAAATTTTCAGAGCTAATTTTATTTTTTAAATATCTCGTTAATTGAGGGCGGAAAAACGACTATTTTTTGTGGAGACCAAAAACTCGACGTGTACAAACGAATGGCTTTTGTTGGAATCTTTTTTGTAGAAATTATGGCACCTCTTTTCAGTTTTCAGAGAAAAATCTGCATTTTTCGTTTCGATAAGTTATGATTTATGGGTGTTTAGGAGATTTTTTAGTTATTCAGACTTCCTATAAAAATAAAAAAAAAATGTTAAATATTTTTTGAACGGTCGACGGAGAAAACGAAAGCATTCCCGTTCAAAATTTCTTTCTTTCTGATGATTTGGCATTTAAATTAACCCAAGGAACATCACACAATCAGCTACTGTTGGTTTTCTTTTGTTTTTGTTGTATTTGGTTTTTGTTACTCGACCAAATTGCCCAACGAAGCAAAACATTTTCATTTTCAAGTTGCAGTCTGACCGTTTAAACGCTTAAACAAAACCAGACCAGTGACACCAACTAACAGCAACAACAGCAGTAGCAGCAGCACAACACTCACGACTTAACAACACCTGACACGAATTTAATTACTCATAAATATTGTGCAACGTAAAATAATCATTTTCCTCTTTTTGATCGATGACACTCGATTGGTGGTGACAATTAAATTCATTTAACAAGCATTCTCGAATCTCGAGTTCGTGTTCGGAATCGGAAAGAGACGAGTCAAACAAAAACAGAAGGTATACGAGTGAGTACATGTGCTTGTATATTATGCACAAAGGCGTACAGGCTACACCGCTACCGCGCTACCGACCGTATTATCATCATCATCATCGTCGTCGTCGTCGTCGTCCGTCGATTAGATGAGATATTTTTATTTGCATAGAGGGAAAGTAGTATCTATCTTTTTAATATTTTTTCTTTTTCTTCTAAGAATCAGCCATGAAAATCTGAAACTAATTTTGAACGAAAAAACATTTGAAGGAAAATTTACAGTGGGACAGTTTTTTATTTTTTTGTTGATGGTAAAGTCCAGAACAGCAAATGAACTATCATTAATATTCCTCACAAGATAAATTTCAATATCTGAATGTCCCAGGTCATCGCACAAAATAGACAAAAATTACCTCAAAGGTACCCCATTTCTCTAGGAACCGGTCTACTAGTTTCAAAATGATTCCAAATGAGTTCAAAAACGATTACAAAGTAGTTAAAAATCGATTACAAATCTTATTTAAATTAGTGTACCATCGATTGGAAAAAAAAGTTAAAATGGGTTGCCAATTAGTTTAAAATCGGTTGCAAAGGAGTTGCATCTGGTTTTGGAACTTTATTTCAATTCCAAAACAAAATGCAACTTAATTGAAACTAATTTGCGACCCATTTTAACTTTTTTCCAATCGATTTAACTCGAATTTGTAAATGATTTTTAACTAATTTGTAATCGATTTTGAACTAATTTGTAATCGATTTTGAACTCATTTGTAATCGATTTTTAACTAATTTGCAATCGATTTTTAACTAATTTGCAATCGATTTTTAATTAATTTGTAATCGATTTTTAACTCTTTGTAATTGATTTTTAAGTAATTTGTAATCGATTTTTAACTAATTTCTAATCGATTTTAAACTCATTTGTAATCGTTTTGATACTAATAACGTGATCAGAAACTTGAAATTGAAAATAGCTCCAAACTATTTCATGTGTCCCATAATTTGGTAAAATTTAATATAACAACTTTTTTGCCCCACTATGCCCCGACACACGGTCAATAGAACGAATACGACGCGATGATTTAATTAATAGAACCAACAATAATTGTACCGTGATGAAGAACTCTAACTACTATGAGCTAAGCAATGAAGACGACGATGATGATGATGTTGATGATGATGACGATAGTGGGCAGCAGCATAAATACGCTCTGATTTTAAAATGTTTGCGCCTGATTATGAAAATAATATAATCATTTCGAAAGATTGCCATCATCGCATGGCAGCACGAGACGGGGGCAACACGAAATCATTGAGCTTTTGAGTGCCAAAAGAGTGTTATTGTTGATGTTTATGAGGTGAACAATGAAATGATGACGGTGGCGGCAGCAGCGGCGACAAGACGTTGAACTTTTTCCACACGATGAGTTCGTTAAAGTATCCAATTATAAAAGAATGTTTTTAAATCTTCTTTTTGGAGCACAAAATATTTGTTTCTCTTTCTTTTTTTTTTTTTTCTTTTTTCATTGATCAAGTCATTAGACTCTGGTGGGAATTTTCTCTTTATAATTTTTCGAAGAAAAAAACAAAACAAGTTATATAAATTGTAAATATAATTGTTCTATTTAAAGAAAATCTAAATTAAAATATTCATGTTTGAATTGGTAGGTGTAGGTGTAAATTCTTCTAATGAATAGTTTGAGAACTTATACATTTTAAGAGATTATTGTTAAATAAATTAATAAATCAATTTTGTTGAACAAAATGATATGACAAGTGAATGACATTGATGCTGAACGAGCATTTTATACTGATGAAATAGATAATTTGGTAGGGAGAATTGTGAATATAATAAAGTTTCCTATCTATTAATATTATAAATGTGAAAATTTGCTGTCGGTTTGTAGGGTAGTGGAGGTTAAAGTGGAGAATTATCTTTTTGTTGCAGCAAAGGCTATTTTTTGTTTTCAAAATATTGACCAGTTAAAAAAAATGGGTTTATAAAAGATGCAAAGCAACTCGCGTCGCGTTTACTTATAAACGCTTTTTTACAGGTCTGCTAGTAATTTTTTTATAAGTGAGTTAAATTTGAAACTGAAAATGTGGAAAGTAAAACATTTATAAAGAATTAATACTATTTTTTTGACATCAGAGTTTCTGTTTGACAGCTGTCATAAGTGGACATTAGAGTTAAGTGATGGCGTGATTGCGGTGTACCCGCAATTTATTGGTAAAAAAAAAAAATGTCTTGTTTGGTTTGGAAATCAACATTTTTTTAGAATAGCTATATTTCGAGGATCTCAGCTCTTTCTAAATCTCATAGAGCCGTTTGCTGATACGAAACATAAGCATTTATGTTCAACACAAAGTCTTATGTGAAAAAGTACCGCATAAGCACTTATTTTCAATATAAATATTTTAAGTAGGTATCGTATCAGCAAACGGGCCTAAGACTTACAAAAATGTTTTAGTTAATCATGGACATTTTGGTGAAATTACCTTAAAAATAACATGATTTCGGAGGCTTGGGGGGTGGGGTGGCTTGAGTCCCTGAGCCCCCCCCCCCCCTCAATACTGCCGGTAATTCCCAGTATGATCATTAGGCAGAGGATAGGATATCCTGATGATCAAACTAAGGTTACTCCGTAACATTTATGTAACCATCTAGAATATAGGAGTTCCAGAATATAGGGGTCTTCGGTAGACACACAGATCAGATATACCAATATTACGATGGCCCAGGTCGCTATCAACAACGACTATGCCATATGCCAGCACTCATGTTTATCAACGAACAAACATCTCCAGTCAGTTTGGTACCTAATCAGTTGCCCCAAATTGCGGAGCTAACTTGGTTGCGGTCAATCAACACCTAACTCTTTGGTATGAAAATAAGAATTGATTTCCCTACCACCAACCGGCCCGGAAAGAGATAGTATACAAAAACTCTACAGACTGGTGCGTCTGTGATCGTACATTTTACGTGTCCTAGCGATCTCAGTCAAGCCCTTAGAGTTCGACATTGAATTTTCTTCTCCCAGCTGGTTTTCATTCGGTCATGGCAATATCTAACTTTTCTAACTAACTTTTAATTTTTATAGAATTGCTTTTGTTGGAGAATCGAATTCAATTTGAAATTTATAGTTGCTTCACGGAGGAACATTTTTCTTAGAATTTAAAAACCTTATTCCTTTTCTAAGTATTCCAATGACTCAGTTTTTTTCTTGTTAACTTAGTAAGGTTAGCAATGATTAAATTAAATATTTTTCCAGTCCTTGGTATCAGCAGCTAACTAAAAAAAAAGAACAAAACTGCTTATAACCAACCCAATAAACTCCCAATAAAAAAAGTAAACAGTCATGTCCTTTTGGAACACTGACTGAGGTGTGGTCCCATCATCATCATCATCATGGGCCCAAAAAAAAAAATGTATAAATTTTTTTAAAACTTCTTAAGTGTTCTCTTTCCTCGCAACATTTCTTCGATTTTATTATTCCGTTTTTTTTTTTTGCGTTGCCAACCTACTGCCTACCTAGCTACACTTCAATTGTATCTTAACAACTCCTACCTCAACCCATGAGCCACTTAGCAAAACAATAACAAAAAAAAAATTCTACTAGTATTTCTGCAATCCATTTCGACATTTCGTCGACACACTTGACTTGACTCAAAAAAAAAAAAAAAAAAAAACATATAGCGTTGCGGCAGCGGGTTGAGTCTGTGTTCTGTTTTTTTTTTTTTTTTTCGATTCGGTTCTTCGGTGTCGGTCGACCCAAAATGTCAGATCGTCCCGACATTCAGTCACTCAGCCATTTAGCCGCGCCACAAACTCGAAAGATACACTCTTACGAGTGTACCTACATATCGAAGAAGAAGCATCTTTTTGCTATACAATTTCCTCGTATTCTTTTCTACCGTTGTCGTTGTCTACGGTTGTTGTTTTTTTTTGCCTTCATCCCAGAAACCCAGAGCAGAGCCTCGTGTTTGTTCTTATTTTTAGCATCACTTTGCTGTTTCGAATATTTTATTTTCTGGTTTTTTTTCTTCTTCTTTTCTTCTTTTATTTTTTGTGTCCCTGCCTTTGCTCCACAGAGCGATCTCTCTCTCTGTGTTATGTGTTGCTGGTGTTTTTTAACGAACTTGAGATTTCTTTTGTTTTGTGCAAAATCAAAAAAAAAAAAAAAAAAGCAGCAACTGAAAACGTAAGACAAAAAAAAATTATAACCATGAAGGAACAACAACAATAACATCTTGAGAATAAATTACACCATCGAGATTGAATGGTCGATTTGTTTATCTGGTCCTCGTCGTCGTCGTTGCTGCTCCTCCGTTCGGTCTGAAAATCTTAAGCTGAGACCTTTTCTTTCCGCCCTCCTTGGTTCTTCTTGGATCTGTTTTTTTTTTCTTTTGGTTGCCAATTCGAAAAAAGATTATTAAAAAAAAAAACACAAAATTCTTAAAATTTCGATTATGATATTTTTTGACCAAATTTTTTTTACAGATTCATGAAACGGAGAATTTTAATAGAACAAAAGATGATATGTATAACCAAAATCGACGAACCTGTATGGTGAGACCTTAATGTGGTGAATTCGAATTGAAAAGTCTGAACTAAAGCAATTCAATCAAAGCAATGTACGTTCTACAAAAAAAAAAAAATTGGGACCCCAGAAGTTTAAGTGTCGCAACTAGTTTAATGCACCCCAAAAAGGGCATTAAACCAGTTTTTGTTTAGATACCCCCTAAACCAAAAACTTATGTTCTTACCCTTTTTTGGGTCTAAATATAAATTAAAATAAAAAGCCCTTTTTACAAATATATGGGTTCGAAACGATTTAAGTGACGCAACTAACCAAACGCATCAAAAGTTCAAAGAGTACAGAATAATAGTGCACTTTTTGCCTTTGGTCTGATTTGGTTGTTGCACGAATTTAAACACCTAGGACCCACACACTTTTGGTACCACACACCAAGAGGTACCTCTACCCCTTTTACCAAGAAACAAATGTTTGCACTCTTTGACTTTAGATGCGTCAATTTAAACGTCTAGGACCCACATATTTTTTCTGATTTATTTGACACACCTAATTTTAGGTATACCTCTTTTATCAAGAACTAATTTCTTGCAATCTGTGAATTTTGAATGCGTCTGGTTTGTTGTGGCCGACAATTTAAATATCTAGGACCCACATATTTGTAATGAAGGTTTTTTTTTCTGATTTGTTGATATAATCATTTAAAATATGGTTTAGCCCTTAAACGAAGAACTGTTGTTTGACCCCATTTTGGAAGGGCGTCTGAGTGCGATGACACTTGAAACGTCTGAAACCCTACAAATTCTTGAATTCATTTACATAGTTTAAACGTAGGCTAGTGGTTACCATCAAAATAAAAATGAGAAAAAATCATAGTTTTCGATCCTCCACTCTCAACGACAAAATAATACTTCCAGACTTTTGACTTCAATATCACAACTTTAAGGCCCTAATCATAAGTACATGCTCGTTGATTTTGGTTTAATGTATCTCCGATTCCAAAAGTTTTCTGTCGGTTCTTAGAGTACATGCGGCGACCGTCGCGTCAGATTACTTAGCTAGTAAGGTGTCAAATGAAAGATAAGTTTTTACCTACTGTAAATGAAAACACAGGGTTGCCACTTTTAAAATAGGAGCATCAACGTGGCAACCCTGTTTGAATGTCATAGCTTTTTAGTTTATTTAGAGAAAATATTTATATAAGCAAAAGTCAACCCTTGGTTCCCGTGTAGTTATTCCGGAATTTTTGAGATAAAAGAGACTAAACTAAAATTAAATGTGTAAGTAAGCCTAGTGATACTTTTTTTTAGTTAAAAAATTAGTTATTTTAGTGTGTTTTCCATTTAAACAGGGTTGCCACATTCTCAGTTTAAAATTTTGAACATATATTTTGTTTTAATTTATTATACGTACTTTTGACTTTTGTTTGGGTTACTAAGTATTTCCTTCTAAGTATTTATTCCAATAAACTAAAAAGTTATTACAAATGAGGGGATGCATATTTGTTCGTACAAACAGGGTTGCTTCCATTTTAAAAGTCGCATTTTGGTAGGAATGAACTTATCTTTCAATTGTCATCAATTTAAATCTTAAACATTATAAGCCTAGTTAAAAATATGACGGTCGCCGCTTGGATTTTATTGACTAATTTCGACTGGTACAATTTTTCTAAGAATCCAAAATCAATTCATATATTTTTATTCCAAAAAATATATCTAGTGTTTTTAAATTGAATTCATTTTAAAACTATTTAAGTGGTAACCATCAGCTTTAACTTTATTGTTGTTATTGTTGTTTTGTGCAGATTTTTTATTGCGACTCTGCCCATAAAATGTGTGTTCCACGAATAAATGAAGAAGAAGAAGAAGTCACAATGACCAAAAACAGCAGATGACAGCAGAAGATTCGATTTTTTTTCTTCGTCCCTTTATTTTCCTCACTCCTCTCTCATGCCACCACCATCAATCGACTAGTTGGGCCATGCCATCCGAACGTCAATACTCGGGACCTGTTTTACTAATTCGGTCCTTTTTAAGATTTTTTTTTCTTTTCTTTCTTTTGTTTGGGCTTGAGGAAGATATGCTTGTGTGCCTGCCTTTATTGCCCCCGTATCCTTTTAAATTTTGTACGTTCCATGCCCAAAAATGTTTTTGTTCATCTTTTATCTTGTAGATACGAATTCTCTTCTCTATAATCATCAACAACATCATAGCCAAGGAGAGAGAGCGAATAATCTTGTATTTCGTAGAAAAAAAATCCCTCAACTTGTACTTTTTTTTTTTTGTTTTTGGTTCCTTGGGCCGTTCGTCGTTCTATATTTCTAATTTTGTGTTGTTGTTTGTGGTGGTTGAATTGCTATTTTTTTTTTTTAGGTTAAAGGAAAAAAAAGTATCTAATCTTTTTTAATTTCGGTTTGACGTGGATAGTAGAGATAGAAATAGGTATTTTGGAAAACCCAAGTTTGTATTCAATTAAAACGAAACGAAATGAAACGTCCACAACACGGAGGAGTTGTCGAGCGGAAATATTAAATTACACATGCTTAGCATCTCAGCAACAGAGAAGTAAGTAGACGAAGAAGGAGGATTGATTTCAGGTGCGGAATGGTCGGTGGTGGGCGATGTGATGCGATGGATGGATGGAATGAAGGCAGCAAGGCGATACGGACTGTAGAGTAATTTAATCGACCAAGTGAAATGTCGTGTCACCGTAATTAGAAAACTATATAAAAAAAACGATACAATGAAGACAACAACTAAGAGATCTTAAGTAGAAGAAGATCGACAATATTTGGTTGTCCCTTATTAAGTTTTAAATGACGATGAGGTAGATTAAGTTTTGATCAAAGTTTTAAGGAAAGTTTTTGTTTAAACATGTCGAAGTTTTGAGATTAAGTAAAGTTTTGGAAGTTTTTTTTTTTTTTTTTATGAGCATCACAACTTAGGGGCCAATTTTTTTTCTTAGTTCTACAATTTGAAATATTTACCTTCAGCAGCAGGAGTTGAAGTTTAAAATTCACAAAAGCAAAAACTTGATCTTATTGCGAACTTGTTACAATTGTCAAAACAATGAAAGAAAACTTAGGTTTGATAAAAATTTGCTGCTCACATTCTTACTCGATGGGTTCCAATGGGTTGCTGGCAGAAACTTGACGGTACCTATTTTACTACCAACTACTCTGCTATTTGCGTTTGATTGGGTCATTAAGTCGTTGGTTAGGATTTCTTTCCAGACTTGAGAGTCAGGGATACGGACCGAGGGTTTATGTGGTGCATTTCTATTAATTAGTAAGGGCTGTCCGCTGAACATACCCAAATAGGGAGCAAGAAAGTTGAGTGTTAAGAGGTAGTGTTGATATGCACCACACCTGCAGTGCAATTGAACATTTTATCAGTACTACAAGAGGATGTAGTAGGCACCCGAAAATGGCGTAAATGATAAGTGTGATGGAATATCACGCTAGAGGTCTCGGTTCAAGTGCAAAGAAGTCATACAAATACCTTCCCTCTTTTAACCGAACCCTTCGCACCGTCGTGAGTATTTAAAACCAAATCTTATTATCAGACATTAGCAAATGCAATACTTGAATTTTCAAATCTTACTTACAGCAGGTAACGGAAAAGTAGCTGTTTCATTTTAAAATGCAAATATCTTTTATGAATTTTTTTTCTCTCTCGATTTACAATTGGTCTTTACCCGAAATGCTATAGGTATTTGGTGAAGTGTAATTTCCATGCAAAATCGGTTTTTGCTTCTTCGTTGCCAATAACCAATCTAGTGTAAAAGCGCTTTTAAGAAAACAAAAAATAATTCTTCCGGGAAACAGACTACTGAGTATGGGTACGTAGTGCACAAGCAAGGAGCTTCACTATTCGGCAATTTTTTGGTTCAAATTTTTTCGCCTGAGACTGAGGCAAGGCTTCTCCTTGATCTTCACATTGCTGGACCTATTCCAACC
The DNA here is from genome assembly GCA_948107695.1 of Meliscaeva auricollis. Lineage (NCBI taxonomy): Eukaryota > Metazoa > Arthropoda > Insecta > Diptera > Syrphidae > Meliscaeva > Meliscaeva auricollis. The sequence continues at coordinate 41,763,352 of OX403616.1, forward strand.
GACAATTCATTCACTGCCCCTCTTCTAGGATTGCTACAGACTGGAGCCTGTCAACCGGAGACCACTCACCGTTTGTTCTCTTGGTTTTCGCTAGAGACGGGACCGCGTCGAACCGATTATTCTGTGGTTGCCCATTTTCTTATCGTACCACAGACAGGAACCGTCAGCCGGATACCGCTCAGCTTTTTCTCTGGGTTGTTGCTGGAGAAACAAAATAGACCACCTTTGGCTTTTAATGTTTCGTTTCGCGATCCACTTCTTTTGAGTGTATCGTTTGCGACTCTCTCTTGAGACCTGCTACCGCTCATTCTCTAGTCTTTTGCTAGAGACATGACCACTTCCTACCGACCAATAATTCTATGGTTGCCCCTCGTCCAGGAGTTACACAGACAGGAGCCTGTCAACCGGAGACCGATCACCGTTTGTTCTCTAGTCTTTCACTTGAGACAGGACCGCTTCCGACCGATAATTCTAAGGTTACCCATCTTCTAAGCGTGCCACAGACAGGAGAAGTAGCAGTAAACTGCTTGCAGCTGGTTCTTCGGGTTGTTGCTGGAGATAGAAATTAAACCACATTCTGGCGTTCTGCTATACCCGCGAGAATTGGCAAACCTACAAAAGTATTCGTGTTATGAAAAAAATGCTTCTCATTTTATCTGTTCAGGCTTGACAGAAAATACCCCTCCATTTCTGGAGACGCACACAAGACTATGGAAAATTACTCTTTGCTGCCTTATGCCTCACATCCAGTAACAAACAGTCCGTCAACAAAAGTCGTTGATGCTAGCGCAAACCTTTTGATTTGGTGCGTGAAAATCATTCATTACCGGCGAAATGCGGTGATGCCAGCGAAAACCGTTGATGCCAATGAAAACTGTTTGATTGCCATCGAAAACCATTGATTGCCTTCGACGAATATTGATGCCAGAAAAATCAGTTGGATTGCCGGTGAAAACCATTGACTTTCCGGCAAAAACCGTTGATTGTTGATAAAAACCGTTCATTGCCAGCGAAAGCTGTTGATACCAGTGAAAGGTGTTTGATAACCACTGAAAACCGTTGATTGTCATTTATTCCAGAGCAAGAAGATTGATTGCAGGTGAAAACCGTTGATTTCCGTCGTTGACAGCAAAAGCAGTTTAGTTGCCGGCGAAAACTGTTGATGTCAGTCAAAACTGTTTGATTGCCGATGAAAACTTTTAATTGTCAGCAAAAGCCGTTGATGTCATCGAAAGCTGTTTATAACCCCGTGAAAAACTGAGACCCGTCAGCTGAGTGCCACAAAACTAGATCCCGAATACCGTTCCAGGAAAAAAAACAGATACCAGAAACCTGAGTACCGCTCGCAAAGTGATAGACCAGAAACTATTAACTCTTTTTACCGAGTGTGTGTACTAAAATGACAAGAAAACGACTGTCCCTAGAATCTACAATTGAACGGTTCAGTAAACAAATTTATCAGCAAAACGGGAAGAATAGTAAAAGCGAAGAGAATGCTGAAGATAAATTTGAATTAAGACACTAATTGGCGCTTCTTTGTAAAGCGTTTAGTTTTCTCGTGGATTTAGTAGTAGTAATGACTATGAATAATCCAGAACACCAAAATTTCGAAAATAAAATGTTGTGGCACGACTAGCTCACGAAAAACTGAGGCCCAAGTGATTAACACATTTAACCATTTCCTGTGTGCTTATATAGCTTAGAAGGAATGAAGAGGATCTCAATTTTCTGACGGTTCCAAATGACTAGCAGAGATGCACATATCACGACAACTACTAGGTTCCTACTTTTCAATTCCTAACAAGAAGCAGTACCCGTGAAAAATTCAAGGTGGCATTTGCAAAAGGCTGGGAATCAAACCTTGACTGTCTCCATCGTGATACTGCGGTTGTTTTTTTACTACCACGCCAAACACTAATAATGAGCAAGGAAATGCCTTAATCCAAATGAGCTATAGATGAGATAGTCCAGTGATTGCACGAGATTCCTTCCTTGACTAACTATTAACTTTACTTATGAATCTTACCGAAACACCACCTCCACCTCCAAATAAATCATCAGATTCGGTTGCTTCGTTCTTCTTCAGATTTATTGGTTCTTCAACTACTTCCTAATCTACCACTGAACTGGATCTTGTTCTTCCCACATAATCCATTAGTAGCTGCTGTTAAAAATCCTACATAAATACAAGAACTTTTGGTCTTCCTGAAAAATTATCTAGGAAATCAACCTAAATATTGAACCCTGCACAGAAGATTGAAAACTAGCGACCAGAACATAAAATGCCCAAGTACCTACCTAACCATGCAATTTAGGAAACAACAAAAATCATAGTTACATGGCTATAACAATGACAACCTACCTCAAAGCATTTCTAACGTCGGTATGGGTACATAATGCATATACCTACCTACTCCCGGACCTACATGTTTTCTATTAATGTCCCGAGGGATTTTGTTCTTACCTACTATACTCCCTGATTGCAAATAACTTACGTTTTCACACTTGACAGCTGCTCTGCTGCTGCTACTTGCTGAATAGACCACAACCAACCAAAGTAGGTAGGTATTTTCCCCCTTTTGCTCTTATCACTTCCTCAAGATTTGTGTTTCCCTTTTTGAATTTCTTTTGTTCGACGAAACATACAAAAACCTAAAATTCAAATCAGCCAGACGCATTAACAAAAAAAAAGAAAAAAAAAGAAAAATAATAAAAACAGAAAGAATCAGTAAAATCCCTTCATTCCATTTTTTTTCCATTTCTCATTTTGCATTCGTAGGAATAAATCCTAAATTCCCTTTGCACAAAATTTGAATTGGTCCCGCTGTGCGTGCCTTTATAAGATGAGAAGTACAACACACAGAACAAAAAAAAAAAGAGAAAAGAAAAATAACCCAAAAACTTTAATATATTGCTTTTTAAACGTAAAGTGAAATAAAAAACATTCGAAATTCATTAAATTGAGTGAGATAAGACTACATTATCCCGCCACCGTTGGTTGATGCGTTGTGTAGCTGGCTATGGCTATATAGCTGCTACTTCTGCCGCCATCACATCACCATATCGCCTATCAAGCAAGGCAAAACCAAGTTCCAACCATCAGCCCTGTCATCGTCGTCATCTACGTTACCACCACCACCGCTGCCGCCGCCGCCGCCGCACTGCTATGTGCTATAGTTGAGCAGCTTGGTTCTGGCTGCTGCTGCTGCTGGCTTTGGCACTGGCTGTGTTATAACAACGGGCAATCCAACCAAACCAAATTCAACCAACAACCCCATGCCCATATCCCCAAACGTCGCGTCGTTCTCCTTATCGTCGTACTCGTCGTCGTTGTCGTTGTCGTTATCGTCTTCGTCTTCATTCACAGCCCCCATACCAACCAACCCAACCAACCATACATATCTCTCACGTCTCACTCTGCATCTGCACCAACAAAACCAAACATTATCCTCCCCGCAGAACTTTCGTTTCAACTTAGCTCATTCCCCATCCACACAGAGTCTTTTGCTTCTCGAAAACCATATCACCCCGACACCCCATGCCACAAACCCTTCTTCTAAACCTGCATGACCCGACTGCCTGCCACCCGCAACCGCCCTCTCAGACACCGCAAGAGACGTAAACGAAACGACAACGACTTCGACGACGATGAAGCGAAACCGAAGCAAAGCAGCAGCAGCAGCGGTGGCGGCAACGGCAACGGCAACAGCAATGGCTTGGCTATGGCATGGCAAAGCAAAGCACCAAGGCGATAGTAGAGTGAGTTCCTCCCCACACCATACCGTTTGCCTCACCTCATCATTCGTTCAACTACGCCGTTGACTCGACGACGACTACGAGCTACGACTACGACTCTCTCTACACCGTATACTCTCAAACCCTATCCTCTTGCTCTCCACCATCTCCACACATTTCATTCTTCGCCTTTGCTTGTTCATTTTTAATGAAATTCTGTTCGGCTATAATGGCTAACATACCAGGGCTGTGGCATACACTCCACGTGGAGTGTGACTGTGGTCAATAAACAGTTCTAATTCGACTGAACGAACGAACGACAACGAGACGAGACGAGAGAACGACTGTTGTTTTTTGTTCGACGATGACGACTGTCAGGCATATAGTTGGACGGTCGACCGTTGTGATTGTGACAGTCCAACTGACAGACACAACATTACAGAGAGGGAGAGTGTGCAAAAGGGATCGTTGTTGGTTCTCGTTCTCGTTCATTGCCGTAAAAGCAGGCTACAACAACAAATATGAGACTTCGTCAATGAAGGCCGAAGTATTATAGTATAGTTGGTAGTAGTGTAGAGAAGGGGGCGGGGTTGTCGGTTTAGATGGTTGGTTGAATTGTTGGATGGTTTTTGGCTTGCATGTGCTGTGCTGCTTGCTATACACAGTTATGTACATCATCATCGTGCTGCCATCTCTACTGGGCTCTGGGCTCTGGCCTGGTATGGCATGGCATGGCTTGGCATTGCATGGCGTGTGTTGCTGTTGTATCTCCTACGGTTGAATGTGTGTCTGTTTGTTCGCTGAGTCGTTGGGGTTTTAGACCCTAGCGAGTTGTCGTTTTTTTTCGGTTTTCTGTTTTGCCCCCCCTTCTTCTTCTTCTTCTTCTACAGCCTGCTGCTTCGCTTCGTTTGGTTTAACTTTTATTTTATTTTTTTTTTGTTTGCTTCTTTCGTTTTATAACTACTTAAGTGTAGGAGGGAGCAAAGTGATGGGAGACGAGGTTCTAGAGTACTAGATGACCGGGGAAGCAAAGTGATGGGAGACGAGGTTCTAGAGTAGTAGAAGGCCGGGGGAAAACAAAGTGATGGGAGACGAGGTTCTAGATAGAGTATAGTAGTACAAGTAGAAGAAGACTCTCTTGATAATATTGTGGAGCAAGAATTGCGAGACATGAGGTATGGGGAGCAGCAGTGGTGAAGTGTGGTGAGATGGCGGTTGCGACGACTGACTGTTAGTTGTTGTGTATTTGCAACCGGTAATAATGAATAAGCATGGTTGGTTATATCTATCTGTTTCTCCATACCTTTCGTATCTATTTATCTGTGGTAATACGAGGGACGAACACACACAATGTGTTTATATATTTTTTTTTTTTATTTTTTTTTTCGGTTCGGTTTGGTTCGGTCCTCTTTTTGATATAATGTATGTAGGTATGTTTGTTGTTGCTGTTGTTGTTGTTGTTAATGTTGATGTTATATTTGGTGTGCTCAGCTTTGCTTGGTTGCATATCTTTTTCTCGTGTAATAATCTTTTATCTAGAAAATTATGATGGATTTTCAAATTACTCCCCCAGAGATGGTTTCGGCTTGGTTGTTGTTTTTTTTTTTTTTTTTACTTGATTTATTGGTGAGCTTGTGTCGTCGTCGTCATCATCGTTGGCATAGTCAGAGTCAGAGCCAGAGTCAGTCGTTCCGTCACGTCACCCTCTTTTTATATTTATTTATTTTTTTATTTCTCATCTTGGTCTCGGCCTCTGATGGGTTGATGAATGGGTTTGAAAAATAAAGAGAAGCAATTAAGTTTGCAGTGTTTGCTGTTATGGGTATTACAGTTTTGGCGGTTTAGTTAAGTAAGTATCTATCATTAATGTTTGACTTGAAATAGGAATAGCTTGGTTGGTATGGATGGTAGGTATGGTAGGCTGCAATATATACATACTTATGTGTGTGAGTATGACTTTATGTAGCAGAAGAGCGATAGGTTAATAATTGAGTAGTTAGTTTACAATATTGTAACTTGTGATATTGGTAATCGCTGATGGTTGGAAGGTAGGTAGGCAGTTGTGTAGATGTTTGATTATACTTATGGAAGCAAGTTTGCACCTCTAGTTACCTCAATACATACAAGTAAAAAGTTTGGTTTAGGATTAATAACATCGAAAACATGCATATTTGTAAATAAAAAGAATACATTTCGGACAGTCAATTCAAAGGCTTTTTATAAACTTTTAATCTCACCTGGACGTAGTGAATATCGAGTGCCTGGTACCTATTTCAGCTGGTAAATCGTCTGTGGAAAGTTGTTAGTAAACGGGAGAGGGGGAATGTGTATGATTAGAAAGGCACTTCTCCTTTCACAAAGCGGCAGATAAGGACTTTCCAAGACATAATTTTATCGGTGGCATCTTCAATTCGATTCAGGTTGAACAACTTAGTGAACACCTTATTACGGGCTACTACGAAATGTTCGGAGTGGTTTTATCCGGCTCTTCACATTCGAAGTTAACTCAGAGTCTAGTCCCCCAGAATAAGGGGTTGTGCGCCAAGAAGCCTCGGATACGGATGTTTTAATGTTTCCAGAACTGTACGTGGAATGTACTGTCCTCATACAGACCATGTGCTGCTGAAAAATTAGTGGAGAACCTGGATAGGCTAAGTGCTGATGTTACAACATCTACCATCGAAAATGCTTTAGGATGCAAGGTCAGTGGCTGTATGGTCGCTGTTTTGTGATAAGTGGAAGACTTAAACAAGAAGTCTTATACCTAGGTCTTATTTGTGTAAGCCAGTGCCTGGTTACAGTTTACATCAATGCGAGGGCACCGGCAACCCTAGTGGTGTGGCATTCGCCCGGCCTAGGCTGCCTTGGCAACGAAGCTGCCTTGGTAGTGGCTATTATTAACAGAAATGAATTGTGTAGTAGCACGGGAGATAGAAAGCCCCTGAACCGAAGTTTGGCCTATTTAATTAAAATTGTCGCCTTCGAGCAGTTCGTGCTGGCTGTGGTTGCTTCTTCAGAAATATAATCATTGAAGCACGGGCCCTGAGTACTTCGGTACGAGGGGGAAATTGGCGGTGAGATAGTTACCAGATGTTTAGAGAGCATATGAATAAAATGTTTGTCGCGAAACTAAAATCTCAATATAATTTGATAACCGCTTTTCTCTTAATCTCTCGGCCAACAAGCCAGACACTAACAGCAATTACAGACGACCATTGGAAACATTGTGAAGAAGCCATCAGAAGTGCCGAGGAATAAACTCCTGGTTCGACAAAGAATGCACGCTGGCGCATTTAACTAAGAGCGAGGATTACCAGGCGATGCTAGCCCGAGAGCTCTTCGGGCAAAAAAGAAGAGAGGAACGTCGACTTCTCAGAAAGAAAAAGAGATGGGGTGTGAGAGTTCACAAGTAGGGAACCCGTGTGTATCGAAGAAATATGGAGCAGAGGATTCAAAGACGAGCTTTACGAACTATAAATTGACTGTTAGCCTATTAAAAAAAAAACGCTTAAAATACAAAGACTAAGATAGCTGGGAACGTGGAGTGTGTCCCGACGCATTAGCCTTGAACGCATTAGCTTTGAATCTCACGCAGCAGACAAAGACAACCCAGCAACTCAGAAAGACAACATACAAGTGGAAGATAACCTCAGGGAATTTGCTGTGCGTTACTGAATGCATCTAGAACAAAGCAAGCTGGGGAGGCATGAGAAATGCTTAATGGACCATAAGGAAGTCGTCGCGTTGATCCAGTTTAATTTAATTAACCCCGTGTGTCGGACTCACTCTATATGCTTAATTTTTTGGCATATCGACCAAAAATCCGTTCAAAACATTTTAGCTGATCACTGGGTATCATCTTCTGCATTATGACATCTGGGCTGATGGAACCATTGGTTCTCTGTAGATGCGGGGGGCTTACCATCTGATGCATTCGAAGGTGGCGTGGAAAACATCATCTATCAGGTAGTCTCCGTACTGGAAGAACGCTGTGCTTAATTTGCCGATCTTATGATGAAAGGCGTTGAAATAGCCATGATCTGTGAGGAACTGGATGACGTAGAATTTAACCTTAACGTATTTTCGTTCGTACATCTCAGCCACATTTTCGATCAACCTTGCGCCGTCCAGGGTCCTGTAGTTTCAGAGCTCCACCGCTCTTGCCACTTCTTCCTCGTTCTTCGTGTTCCTCTCCCCCTAGCTGAGTTGAGGGCATTTCTGACCTTAATGGTTGCCACCAATACGATCTTCATTTAGTAGTGGTTTCCCTGCTGTACAATTTGGATGGCCTTAACCACTTCCTCTATCGCTCCGATCGTGAGCAGCCCTTCCTGAAACCATACTGTCTTTCCGACAAATTTCCGGCACTTTGGACTGCCCCTAGCATACATAGAGGCCTGTACGTAGATCAAGAATCCGGATCTTGTTTTCTTTTTCTAATCAGTACCAAACGTTGCACCTTTCACCTTCGCGGAAAAATGCCTTCATCCAGGCAGCTGTTGCACTTGTTCAAAAGAAGTGTGGGTCATGTTTGGGTTGTCACCTTCAGTAACTCCACTGGTATTCCATCGGGTCCGGGGGCTCTTGCTTCGAAGATTTTTCACAGCTAAATTCAACTATTCTTCGCTAAACGATGGTTATTCCTGTGCCACGGTCGATATGGTATGTTAGTTAAAATTATAAATGAAGAAATTATGATTTCTTGTTGTGTGCAAAACGGAGTTCTGTCAAATGTCGGGTTGATTCTGATGATCTTCAATAAATACACTACGGCGTTATTATCAGCAAAAAAAAAAGGGTTAAATTGCTCATTTGCCACCTTCTATCGATATCTCTCATTATATACAGACAGGTACAGGTAGGTATACCCAACTGTCATTGAGAATTTTATTTATCTCTCTTGTCAAATGCATCACTGACAAAATATTGTCTCTAAACCAAAGAGTAGGTATAGGTAGGCGTTTCTAAAGTCTATATACGTATACTTTTTTTTTTTTATTTGTTGTTGTTTATTGTTTATCTTACCATTTGTTGACAGAGGATTTATTTTTTGTGTTGAGGAGGTTGAGATATGGCAACTTTTGTTTGGTGCTTCATATAGGTTAAGTTGTTTGCTAAAGATAACTCCTGTTCACACAATACAAAAATTCATAAAAGGCACCATACCATGTTATATGTGTTTGTTTTATATGCATGTATGTATGTGTAGTGTATACGAGTAGTATACCAGAACCATCAACCTCTATCTAAAGCTCTCTAGATTTCGAAGAGTTTTTGTGTTGTCTCTTGCTACATTTTTGTTGTTGTTGTTGTTATTGTTGGTGTTTTGTTATTCTCTTGAAATGTTTACAACCAAACGAGCGCGTTTGTACAATATTCCTAGGTTTTTCTGTTTGTTTTTGGCAGTGTATGTTCTTCAGCACCATACGCTTGAGTTTTATTTACCTACCCACCTACTTTTTTTCTTTCTGTATTCTATGTCTTCTATCTTTTCTATGTTGACAAAGTTTCGTTGTTTGGTTAGAAAAACCATTGCATGAGTTGGCTTAGACTAAGAGAGAGAAAAAAAGCAAAAAAAAAAAAAAAACAGGAGAGACTTTAAATCCTTATTTGACTTGTTTCTTTTTGTCTGTTTTGTTTTTGTTTACACATTTTCTATAAAGTTATATCTATCTCTATAGAAGATACTATTGTTAATGTCCACAGAACCGGCAAATAGAAACACTCATTCTATGTAAAGAGAAGAGAAAAGAAGAGAGGGGAGGAGAAGTTCACTATTACACACAAGTGTAGCTGCTACTGGACATTAAAATGGTGTATTCTTCTTTCTTATTAAAGATTTTGTCTTGAACTTAGTCTTTTAGGTATACCTGGGTTGATATATGTTTATAAAATTGCCAAGAGGTTGGATGGATTGGTATCATTTTAACCAATGTTCACGTGTCAGAAATCGATGAGTTAAGCCCTAGTAAGTTAGCGCAATGCAAGGGTTGGATTGTTTGGAAGAAACACAATGGTCTACGTTTAAAGAAAAAAAAAAAAATAAATAAATAGAGGGTAGTTCATGGAATATGTGTACTTGGGTTTCAAGTGCTTTAAAAGACCCTGATCTTATTGATTTTGTGCACTTAACCGGACATGTGTGTGTTCGAATAATTCTATTTCTCATTTTTGAAAGACATTAATCCAGGCGGAACATCACCTTGCGACCCGAGCTAAAAAGTCTTACATTTCTAATTGTGACTCAATCTTAAATACGCCGTGTGACAATAAATTGGTAAAAATATCACGTATTGTAGAGATTGTTACACTAAGTACAAAACGGTATGTAAAAATTTCGTAACTGGTAGGGGTCCAAATCCGTAAAACTCAAAATCGAGAAAGCCCAGAATCTCGAAAACCCAGCATCCAGAGAACCCAAAACCGCAAAAACCCCAAAATCCTCAAAATAAAATCCCGAAAAATTCTATAAAATTATTTCATTTCATAGAATTTTTTAGGACAAGAAAACAAATTGAACAAATAAAAAATGAGGGAAAAAAACAACGTAAAATAGAAAAAAAACTTCGAGTCAAAGTAAAAATCAACATGATTTGGCTTAAAGATGAAAATCATTGAATCAATGTTGACCAACTTTGTATTAAAAATAAAATCAATGTAAGAACTAAAAAACAATATCTCTATCTCCGGGTATTCCCATTCTTTGAAAAAACTTTACATAGTCAAGGAAAAACGGACAAAAAAAAATGTTCTCCCAACGAATAGATAAATAAATTTTCTAAGGAGAATTTTAATACAATCTAAAGTTATATTAGAAAGTGCGGCTTTTTTATGTTATGTTATTCGAAGTTTTTATTAGTATTATTTGTCAAATGATTTTTGTTTTTAATTATTTAAATGACTTTTTTTATTATTGTTTAGTAAAAGATTCAAAATTGGAGCGATTTTGGTAAAATTTTTCAAATTCAACTGGGATTTTGGGTTTTCGGTAATTTTGGGTTTTCAGGATTTTGGGTTTTCAGTAATTTTGGGTTTTCGAAATACTGAGATTTTGGGTTTTCGGGATTTTGGGTTTCCAGGATTCTGTCCGTCTCTCTTCCGTAACACCCCCAAAATATGGACTTATTGTCAAAAAACGGGGGTTTTCGACATTCATCGGTATTTTTTCGGTATTTTGGGAATTCTGGATTTTTGATTTCGGGATTCTGTCCGTTTCTCTTCCGTAATACCCCCAAAATCTGGACTTATCTTCAAAAATCGGGGTTTTCGACATTCATCCATTGCAAAAAATGTAGCTTCGTCAAATTTTCACGAAACTTTAGAATTTCTGTATCTGACTTTAAATCGTAAATCCTTCTTTCTTGCCGTTTTTCAACTGATTTTCATTAAAAAAAAATACCTCGTTTACTTTAGGCATAAATGTTATTTTAAAATATATTTATAGAGTTTCACACAGTGCTATCTATTGTTAAACTGAATACTAAGCTTTTATATTCTGTAATATTACCTTCTTATAATTTATTCTCTTTGATTTGAATTTGTTTCTAATCAATTTTTTGTATTTCTTTTATTTCTAGGTAAGTTGAAAACTTTGACAAAATGGAACTTTTTTTTTTTTGTAATTGAACAAAAACTAAATAAGGTAAGTTTTTTCGACAAAAACTTCTTTGAGAAGAAGATTCCTTTCTGCCAAAAATATTGGGCAAGGCACTTCAAATTTTTAACTCTGTACATGAAAACCATCTCGAAAGACTTAAGAAAGACCTAACAGACTATGCATTACTCACTGGAGATATCGATTTTGAATGCGAAAACACAACAATTATACAAAAAAAAAATAACATAAGTATGGAATGGATCCTTAAAGAAGATGGATTTTAAAGTTCCTTTTTCTTACTCGCAGGATGGCGCTGCAGTTCTAGGATCTCCCGATCTCACTTAATACGAAAGTAGTCCGTCCGAAATTTGAAGATGCCAACACTCGTCAACAAAAACGAAAGAATTCTGGGAGCACGGGAGATAGAAAGCCCTAGGTCTTCGGTCTAGTCTATCTATTTGAAGTCGATCCCCTTGTGGGAGCTTGTGTGGGCTGTTGTTATTCAAAATTATTCGATCACTAAGAGGAGTTTGCTGATACGGAACTTGAGCATTTATGTTCAACATAAAGTCTTATGTGACAGTTTACGCAGAGGAAAAAGTAGCCCATAAGCGCTTATGCTCAACATAAATATTTTAAGTATCGTATCAGCAAACAGTCCTAAGTACTTAGGCGCTTCGTGTCAAAAAATGTTATGTGTGATAGTTACTTGGCGCTCAACGGGTTGTCATGATTAAGGGTTTAATTAGTGACTGTCGTCTCATTTCGTTATCAATGCTAGAACCACTCTGAAGGCAAGTCTTAACAACAAAAATTCAGTGGCTTTGGCGGCATATCGTTATTATCTCTTCCCTTGTTTTGAAAATAAATTTTCGTCACATTCGTTCTTACGGGCTGAAGAGTTGAATCCATTTGAAAAGTTTAACACGTTGTAAACGTTAATCAAGCTTACTTAAGATGGCCCTTACCATCCAGGGTGCATCTAGGACTTAACCAACTAACCTCTCCAATTAGCCCGGTCCCTAGCTAGTTGCTATCAGTTGTTGAGGTCGTTCACTACTTGATCGTGCCAGCTAAGTTGAGCCTTCCTTCGTCACTTTGTCCATGGGGATTAGATATAAAGACTTGTTGGGTCGTTGGTGCGTTGGTGTCTATATGCTGTACGTGACCCAGCCATCTCAATCGCTGTATTATCAGCTTTTTGACCATGTTGATGTCGCTGTGAATCCCGTAGAGTTAGTTCGTGCCTGTATCTTCTTCTCTCTCGATGCATATGGGACCAAATATTACTCAGCAGATTTTCTTTCGAAACTGACAGTGTCCATGTCTCTTCCCTATTGAGCAGGACTGGGATGATTAAGGAACCAACCCATAGAATCGCGTTGTCGAGTGAGTGCCTTACGTCTTTGACGGAAAGAAAATGATTCCTCCATTGTCACCCCGCACAAGCGGACAAGTTTAGCAGCGATGTTGAGATCTGACATGGCTTTACATATCTCGTCCCTATTAACGCTATCATAGGTGGATTTAAATTCGCTAAAGAGACGGTTTGTATCGAGTTGGTATTCCTAGATTAGAAAATCTAGATAGAAATGATCGTTGGTTGATTTTCCTTGCCTAAAGGGTTCGATCAGGTCGTTGCCAAAAGATTCTAAGCGGCCGCCATACAAAATAGCTGACAGAATTGTATATGCCATATTTAGAACCTCTGTAGTTGGCGAACTTTCGGTCGAGTTTCGAATTATTAGGCATACTTACCACCGATACAAATTTTAGAATTGAGGTGAGCCCTTTCCAAGACATCTGACTATGTAATCGGATGCTACCTAAATAGTTCGGCCGGCAGGCCATCCGAACCAGCAGTCTTATGCAATTTAAGTTTAGATATTGCTGCTTCCTCTAGGTCGGGAGGACAAACATTTTGGTCATGATCTTCCACGTTGAATGAGTTGTTCTGCACAACAGCAAACGGTTGTCTCTCTTCACCGTTCACTCACACATACTTTGTGGTTTTCCCGAGAGATTGACGGATACGTTTTCGAAGTTTCGTCTCTCAGGTTATGTCCTCCGAAAGTAGAACAAAAGATGCTCTTTTTTCTGATCTTGGCGTTGAAGTCCCCGGAAGAAATCTTGATGTCGTAGTTGGGGCACCTACTATACGTCTTCTTAACAACTCCCTATAGAATATGCTTCCTGGGTCGGCTCATCTACCTCCTCTGTTGAGGCGCGGGCTAGGATCACCGTGATACTCATAAATTTGGACCAAGTCCTTTAATGACGGCAAGGACGAGAGCCCGGATTAACCTCTCCTCACATTTAAGCCTATACTCTGATTATGTTAGCCGTTGGACGAATCCGTATTTGGTTCTCATCAAGTAGTTTATCCCCACTGAAACTAGTGACACTAATGTTGATTTCCTCAATTCTGATGTTCTGCAACCGAGCATATTTCGTATCTACATTCCTTTTTTTGACTGCGTCAGTCAAAAACAAAAAAAAAAAACTGAACAAATCCACTAAAACCACAAAATTACGATACCAACATCTAACAACTCAGTAATTACGTGTTGGTATGTCAGTCAAAAGGTCAGACACACTTTAATTGAAGAACAAGAAAACAGATTACAATTTCAAAATTAAACACAAAAAAAAAAAAAAATGTTCGATAAGACAACAAACTGCAAAGGGGTGCGCGACTGGTGAGATATCTTTTTTAAATTATTTTTATTTTCTGTGCTCGTTTCTGAACTGACACGTAAAAGTAAACAGAAGAAAAAAAGTCATAAACCAAACGAAAGCACTACAAAAAAATTATACACGATAATAAAATGACTGACAAAAAACAACAAAAACAACAAAAACAAAAAAAAAAAACATTCCTAATGCGATAAAAAAAGCAAATACCTACCTAAAAAAAAAAAAAAATAATAAACATGAATATAAAACGTAAAAGGGAACCAAAACCATCAAAGAAGGGGAAGAAAAAACAAACGGTAGTGGTTTTTTAATTGGTTTGACAAGGTGTTACAACTTGTCCCTGGTTCGCTGTCGCGACTTTTCCGCTCCACATGCAGCGCACGGCCGCCAGTCTACGTAAAATATTTAAAAGAAAAAAAAAAAACCTATACCGTATAGGTACCTATATAGATACGTTTATAAAGACGTGGCAGTGAGTTTAAAATTTGTGAGTCAGTCTTGCACACAGTCTTGGCATGCCACACACAAAATGACTACAAACGCTGCAGGCAACACGTTTAGTGCGACAGAACAAGCGCAACACAACAACGACGACCCATTGCTTGGCTGTAACAGCAGCACCAGCACCAGCAGCAGCAGCACACAGGGAATACCATCACCGCAAGACGGCAATTAACAACATCTCACAAAGGAGGCCCATAAGCGGGACAAGACACAAGATACTCAACTTACTTCTCGATGCACCGCACGGCACTTGTGAGTTGTACAACTGATATCTGAACTCCATCCTCGTCTTCATCGTCGTCGTCGTCGTCGTTGTACGGTCGTTGCTGTTGCACATGAATCTCCTCTCAACCGTGATTATGGGCGCCGCGCCACTGTCACTATTACAAACTTCTACCTCCAGCAACAACAACAACAAAAAAACGACAATTCGACTTGAATGTGGTTTACAGCTGCCGCTGCCGCCGCCGCACCACAACTATCCATCCGATCGACGACGACGTCCGGCCAAACCGTGTGGTTTTTAATCTTGTGGATCGCGATTTTCAACTGATGCTGAAACCACCACCGCCGCGCCGCCGTCTGAGAGGTCGCGTCGTTGCGCTAACAGGGGGGCGGACTTACTTTTAAAAAAGTCATAATTGTTAGTAGATTTGTTAGTACCAATTTGTTTTTTTTTTTTTCAAAATTGTCAGATAAAAACAAATTTCGAATGGAAAACCCAAAATGATATAGAAGTTCCAGGAAACCCAGGATGGATCCAGAAAAAAAAAACAAAAGTCCTAAAATCTCAGTCTCAAACTCCCAACTCTTGAATCAAAAATCCTCAAAATCATGAAATTCTGATCGGGTACCCAAAACCCAAAATTTGGATATTTAAAAATAAATTACTGTTAAAAATACTTGTGACAAAAATTGGAATTTAGGGTCCTCATAAAGAGTGTTTATTTCACAATGAGAACATAAAGAATTTTGAAATTAAACAAAAATTTCTTAGTCTCCAAGTCCCGTTGTTTACAATTGCAAACAAATATATTTGCCAAAAGATTGTAAAATTTCTGAAACTTTAATAGAATGAATTTTAAAATTTTGGGTTTTAAATTTTCTTAAATACATAATAGTTAAAATTTTTTCAAAATTCAAAATCTCCAAACATAGATTCTAGAATTCTCAAAATCAACAAAATTCTTGAATATTTGCTAAAAACCAAAACTTCAGATATGCCAGAATTCCGAAAATTTAAAATCCTAAAAACCGAAAATCCAGGGAGCTCAAAATCCTAAAGCACACAGAATGCTGTAAACTCAAAAACGAAAACTAAATATACCCGAAATTCAGAAAAATATGGACGGATGTTGAAAACTCCAACACCAAATATATCAGAATCTCGAAAACTGTTAATCCCAAACAACTCAAATTACCTAAATCCCGAAACCCAAAGATTTTTAAAATCCGAAATCTCGATTAAATTCCTCAAAAACTAATTTTCAAATTTAGAAATCACATAAAAGTTATTAATCATATCATGCCTGACAAAATTTCGAAATCCATAAATCTTGAAATCCCAATGTCCCGTTACATTTGCAGGTCTAAAACTTTAACAAAATCAATTTTAAAATTCTTGGAATCCAAAAATCCCAAATCTGAATAGATACTGAAAACCAAAACTTCAGATATTCTAGAATTCCAAAAAAATTCAAAATCCCAAAAGCCTAAGATCCAGAAATCTCAAAATCCTGAAGCTTGAAGTTTAAAATCCTGTACTGATGTCCAAAACCAAAACCACAAATATATTAGAATTTCGGAAGGCCCAAACGTCCAAGTTACCAAAAAACTCAAATTCCGTAAGATTTTGAAAACCCGAAATCTCGATTCTCCTAATATTCCGTTGGAAACAAATCTTCATATTAAGAAATCACATAAAGGTTGTTTATATTTTTATGGGAGCCTGACAGAATTCCAACGTCCATAAATTCAGAAAAAAAAAATTAAAAATATCAAAGTTCAGTTACTTAAAATTGCAAATAAAAATATTTGCCAAAAATTGAAAAAAAAATGAAAAGTTCTAAAATTTTTCTTTTTAAGAAAAAACAATTTCCAAATTTTGTGTTTTAAAAATGTTGGGCATTCGGGATCTTCTGTGTCTTGGGATTTTGAGCATTCTGGATGTTTTTTTTTAGTACTCTACTTTTTTTTTTGGATTTTTGGAATTTAGGGTTTATCGGATTTAGGTTTTTGTAATGTTTGATTTTGGGGCTTTGGGATTTATGGGTTCTGAACCCACCTGTTGCATTAAATTATTTTGTTAACATACTCAAAATCAATAAAAAAAAAGACTAAGACTAAGTTAAACCTTTCGCCTGATTTGCTTTATCGCAAGTAGTGCGACCCTGCCCGTAAGGCATTTGAACACAAAAACATAATAGTATGCTCGGCTCACCACAAAATATTCCTTAGGCACCTACACGCTTCGCGAATTTTTGTTTTACATTTTTTTAGAGCTGATATTGCCTCTTGCGTGTTCCCCTTGCTTTTTTTTTTTGTTTTCGTTTGATCTTACCCTGGTCACTTGGTCGTTCTGTTCATGAGCATTAATCTAGTAAAGTAATCATGATTGCTCTGCGCCCTCTATATCATCATGATTGAGTCTCGACTAAGTTTTAGGTTTTTTTTTTTTTTGGTGGCCATGCGGAGGCGGGAGGCAGCGGAAATGGCATGGGTCGTAAGTGGTGTGCCGCGTCGCACATTGTCGATTCCATTTCCCAGAAAGGGGCACTGGGGCGTGGTAAATTGGAACACTCATCTAGTGTGTAGAACTAAAGGGGGTAATCGTTTATTAAATTACCCTAACTCCCCCCCCACCCCTTCTTTACATATCGTCCTCGTTCAGGGTTCTTGAGCAACAAATTGAGGGCTCGTGTAGTGCGGAGGAGGGTTATAAATTTTTTTAGATTTTTTTTAGAATTTATTGTTGTTCCTTTTCATTTAGAAAGATATAAAAGCGGGCGTCGTCGTTGTCGACGTCGTCGTCGGATGTTGTATTCAATTTTTTTTTTTTTTATTGTTTCCTCACTCCTGTGGGATTGTTGATGATGGGATTACAAGATAGAGAAGAGATCTGAATAAAGGGGATTACACATGATAGTTCTGAGAATTTTTGTTTATGGGGTGCAGATGACTGTGCGGGTGTGTGGAGTGCAACTTTAATGTGGATGATAAATTTTCGTACGAATTCAAAAAAAATGAGTTTATGTCTATTCTTCATTTTTATTATTACCCCGAAGCCCGAAGAGCTTTTTATGAATGAATCCATCAGTATTTTTATCCAATTTCTTATCATGAAACACAAATTACTGTTTTTTAAAGATCGATGAAGGATGAAAACTTTGGTTGTTCTAAGGTAGGTTAAGGTAGTTTTGATGATGAATTTTAAGTGACTAAGACAACTCAAATCTTTAATATTCATCCACTTTATTCCAGCAATTGAATACATTAAACTCGAAGAACTTTTCAATCAAACGAAATAATGTGCTTGATATCCCCCAATAAAAAATTGAAACAAAATTTAGGCATCTGATACTTTTTATGATTATTATAAAAGGCTTCATTAATAATGAATGTGTTACCATTTGAGTGTTGGATTGGTTTTAGAAGGTTTAAGTAGCCGATAATTTATGCATACACATGGAAGAATTGAAAGAAATCAAAGACCAGATTGAAGTTAAAGAGAATTGATTTTTTTATACGCGTTTGTCGGAGACATTTTCACTACTTCATCAAGGTTCGTTACACTATTTAAAGTTTTTGCCCCCTGAATATTATAATTCAATTTATTTGTTGTCATTTGTTGTATTAGTAGAAGAGACGACCGTAGGATTACTAAGCTCATAAGGTTAGAGAATTGAATTGGTGTCAAATTAAGTATAAGTTGATACTGAAAATAAAAACATAGGGTTGCCACATTTATAATTGGACCACTACCGTTACAACCCTGTTTAAACGAAAAACTTTTTAGTTTGTTACTGTCAAAGAATAGGTAAAATTACTTAAAAAAAACCAAAAAATAATTTTAATTTAAATCTGATAATATGGTAACACTGTTCAACTGAAAAACACACTCAAATAATAGTTATTTAAAAAAAATATTAGATATACATTTTAGTTAAGTTAAAAGTTAAAATGTGTGTCAAATGTTAGCCTTAACATTCTTGTATCTAAAAAATGTCGGATGCCAACTATAAAACGGGTATAAGTATGCAGTAACCCTTTTTGAATGCAAAAAATCACAAAAAACACTAACCTTTCAGCTAAAATGTATTATATTTGACAGAGTTTAAAGCTGAAAGCACACCAAATTTTAGATCGGACTCTTTTCAGTCTTAAAACTATCGGGTGATATATCCAAAATGCTTGAAGGTATATGGCAACCCTGTTTGAATGCAAAAAAAAACACTAATTCTCCAGTCAAAATGAACCATATTTGACAGAGTTAAAAGCTAAGTTTTTATCGGGCTCTCTTTTAGCTTTAAAAATGTCGGGCGACAACTCTAAAATGCCCATAGATATACGGTAACCCTGTTGAAATGTTCGTGTACTTATACCCATTTAAGAGTTGGAACCAAACATTTTTTTAGAATTTGTTATGTTTTCAGCTTTTAACTCTGTCAAATTTAGTGTTTTTTGGTGTAACAGGGTTGCCGTATACTTATACCTCCTTGAGGTGTAATTGAATACGTCGACGCAAAAGGGTCAAATTGTTTTGTACTTTGTTATTAACAAAGAAAAAAACACTGTAACTTTTCGATATTTCCTTAATTTTTGATAAAGTTTTGACTTTTCAAAACAAATTCATAGTTTTACTTATTTATTGAAACAAAATGTTATAGTAAAAAATTAATAAATGAAAAATAAAACATTGCATAAATTATGCTATTCAGTTATTGGCCTGCAAACAAGTCGAAAGACCTTGGTGTCATTAAATGTAGAAGGAAAAAAAAGTGAATAAATAAAAGAACTAAAGTGAAATTGAAAATCATCGTAATCTTCTAAAGTGAAAGTTGGCGTTAACTCAAGCTTGACTGTTCTTGTTGTAATAGAGATCTTTCCATGAACAAGAGATAATTCTCTCAAGTATAAAATGTTTCTTGGACAAAAAATATAACAGGTACTAATTTAATTTTATGTAATCTTGTATTTCGAACAATTTAGAATATTATATTTATAAGTTAATATGAATTCAAATGTGCAGACGTACATTATGTACATACATACATATATTTTTACAAATTTTTAACCTTAAAATTTTGAGAACCTTGTGAAAATTTTTAGGGACCATATCAATCTGGTCAGTTGAACTATTGAATAAAGGTCGGACACAGCTTCACTCAGTTAATCTCGATAAACTTACCTCAGCCATTGGCCTTAACTACTGATATCCCAATTTCGATTCGGATAAGTTAACACAAAAGAGCTTCACAAACCAGAGGTTCGCGGTCGAACTAATCAGAGTTGCACTGTCTTCAGTTGAAATATTTGCCGACCAAGCGATTTTGAGTATCCTATTTAGATACATAGCCTTCAATCAAGTCGAGATTTTTCTCAAGCTTACTCTTGAGACTTTTGGCCACATAGTCTATTTATACTCGAGATTGTGAGAGAATTCTTAAGCATTTGCTTGAGTCTTAACTCTTCTCGACTCAAGTGCAATCAAAGCTTAATTTTTGTGGTTGGGCGTTATCTTAACCGTTTTCTTGTTTTGGTTTATGCAAACTGACATGGAGACTTCTGCCCTCGAAGCTTGAGTTCTTGAGAGTATCTTGCGGACAGAAGAAATAAACGTACCAAACCTGCATTCCGAAAAAAAAACTTAGATATAAATAAATAACAATAGTTTTAAAGATTTATTCTTAATTATTAGTTTTCACTTGACAGTAAACTCAAATCAGAACTACGAATTTCGTTGTCAGCTCGATTGAAGAAAAATTTTACTTAGGTCCATATTTTTCTCCATTCAATTCAGTGAGCCTCCAATTTTTCTATGAATACGGACTATACGCTTGAGCAAATGCTTCAAATTTTTCACAGCTTAAAGGAGTTGACTTGAGTAACCGCTGCGAATTCCGCACTGAACTAGCTTAAATGACGAACAACCGAAACCGACACATTAAATTTTCAACCATTCATGTATGCGTATAAGTCTGAATAAATGAATGAAGGGGACCTACGCTACGAGTCATCAGCTTTTGAGTGCGCACTACTGGCAAGATCGGAATGAAGTGTTTCTTACACCTTCTGCGCTTTTCCGAATAGAGCAGAGAACCATCTTCATCTTTCACCGGATGTTATTTTGAGCTCAGTACACCTGATGTGAGTTTCTTAGTGATTCTTTAAACAACACTTCTACATCCTCTTCTGCTTCTTCAGTTTATGCGTTGATGTAATAACATCATCATCATCATCATCGGCTCGACAACCGGGGTCCGGTCCTGGCCTCTTTCAACAAGTCTCTCCACCTATCCCGGTCTCGAGCCAACGCCATCCAGTTGCGCACCCCAAGGCTTTGGGCGTCCTGGTCTACGCCATCTCTCCAGTGCAAGCATGGTCTACCACGCTGCCGTCTACCATAGAATGTACCGCAAAAGACTTTCCGAGCAGGTTCCTCTTCGCTCATACGAGCTAGGTGCCCTCCCCACCGGAGTCTACCGAGCTTAATTTTTGTCACTATGTCTGCTTCAAGGTAGATTGCGTACAACTCATGATTGTACCGTCTCCGGAATCGTCCTTCCTCACATATGGGGCCAACAATTCTCCGTAAGACTTTTCTCTCGAACGCGGCTAAGAGGTCACAGTGCCTTTTGCTAAGCACCCAAGTCTCGGATCCATACATGAGTACTGGCAGGACCATGGTCCTGTACAGCAGCAGTTTTGAAGTTATGGTTAGATTTCTGGATTTGAATAGCTTTGACAGACTGTAGTAGGCTCTGTTGGATTTGAGAAGCCGCCCGCGTATTTCTTCTTCTATGTTGTTATCGGCTGCTACTGTCGACCCAAGGTATTTAAAGGATTGCACCACTTCAAATTCGTGCTCCGCTATCTTAATTGCTTGACCAACTGTTCTTCTCGCATTCGACGCCACCATGTTGATGTAATAACGCTTGTTACATTTCGCCCTCAACAGTAAACATTTCTCATCTTTATGCGACACGTAGACTCCAGCTCGTTTCTTTCTGCTGTTTGAATAGCTGCGATGCGAGCTTAAGTTGTTTTCTTTCGTCGATCTATGCTCAGGTTTCTGTGGACAGCCAAGCACTTTTTCTACACTGAGAGAGGAGAACAAATCGATTGCGGCAAACCAAAAATTTGACCATTTTCGTTTGCCGCAATAAAAATTTCTTTCGTTCGACACTCGGGCTTATAAGTTTAGCAAGTCAAGTCCGGTTGGACGAGACCAGTTTCCGGTGGTCAAATACAACAACTGGGTATCACCAAGTTGACCCCGCTCAGTGCCCACCCAATTTCTACACACCCAACCACTAACTTAACCTCTAAGAATTTTTTGTTTGTTTATACACTCATCTTTGCTTCACCCTTGTTTTCTTCTTTATCAAATTAAGACCAAACGAATTAATTCACCTCAAAGTTCAAAACGTTTCAAACAACTTCCTAGTCATTTTTCAAGCACCCTCTCTACATAATTTCCATACCTATAAAAAATGATGATTTTTTTTTGTTTTTGTTAATTTGTTTGTCGGATGCACTGATTTAACGACAAACCAAAAAAAAAAAAATGAATAATAAAAACAAACAAAAAAAAAAAACACAAATAAAACGTTCACGTTCCCACTGGTTGTCTGTGTATTACAGTACACCTAGTATAATGCGCCATCAGCATTCAACGAAAAATTCACATATTAGCGAGCATTTGACTTGCAAAAATGTTTGCCCGAGGATAAAGGCTATTAATTATTCCAGAGCGCCTTCGCGCTTCAAGACGCCTCCTCTTGCCTTCCTAAACAACATCTCTGAGGCACACCGGTGTACGGTGCACACCGAACGCCCCATACCAACGTGTGCTTGCTTGCTTGCTTACTTACTTTGGCATGGTTGGTTGCATTAAGTGTTAAACCCGATGACGACGACTTCTACGACGCGACGCTACGATGATGAGGTGTAGCAGCAGCTCGGAAGAAAATACCACGAAGAAAAAGAAGGAAGGGGGGAGGGCAACACATCGAGCACATTGGTGCTCGGTCGAAGCTCATTCACTCATTAACTGGCGTAAATTACGCGCCGGCAAAATGTGACGCCGCTATTGCCGCTACCACCAGCAGAAGCACCAGCAAAAACACCATCACCACCACCACCACCCTCCCGAACCCAACCAACACAATCCGACACAGGAGAATGATTCGCAGTTACGAAGAGAATGCGGGTTTTGTTCGTGTGCGGATTTCCTTCTTCTGACGAATGAAATGCGAACGTGGGGGGAATAATAAATGAGTGTTGCCCGAGATGATAATTATCAAAAAAAAAAAGAAGAAAAAAAGAAAAAAAAAAACGACGTAAAAAAGGTGCATTGTGGAGTCGACTCGAATTGAACTCTGTGTGGATGTGAATTGTGAATGCAGATGTTCCATGTGGAGTTTTTTTATTTTTCTGTTGTTTCGAGAGTTGAGTCTGAGTGAAGCTCTGGCCAGGCTTGGCTTGGCTCTCTTGGGGCTCATTTTTCATAACTGCGGTATTGTATTGCACGTTTTTTTTTCGGTATGTTGTCCCACCTATTTTTCAGTTTTTTGTGAGTAATGCCTTGGAGCGAAATTTTTTTTTCGCCTCTCGTTCGTTCCATTTTGAAATAATCCTCCTTCCTCCTTCATCCATGTTCCATTCCCTCTTCTCTCCGAATGGCCATGTTTTTTTCATTTTTTTTTTTTGTTATTTGTTCCAGAAGGTGTGCAATTAATCTTATTCACACACAATTCGTACCGAGAGGAATACAAAAGGCGGACGTTGAAGAAAAATTAAGAAGAATAAAGAAAAAAAAAAACATTGTTATGGAAATAAAAATAAAAAAAAATCCTAGTAAATTGCGTGAAAGCAAAACACGTTGATAATGACGGTAACGCAAATCGCAGGTAATCGGAGGTGTAATGGATGAATTTAAAGTTTCACAAGAAAAAAAAGAACGCTAAAAAACAAAATATTAACGAGAGACCAGTGGAGCGTCAGATGAGGGAAGTGATGGACTTAAGAAGTACCTACACTCTGTGCCACTTAATTATAGCCAGCTAATTTTGTTTTTCCCCTCCAAAATTTAAACCTTAACTTTTTGTTTGGCCCTAATAAGGATTTCAATGAAGAGCAAAAAAAGCCATGGACATTCCTGCAATACCCTGATGGGTTTTGTCCAGTGAAAACAAAATCTGCTATATATTATGTGACAGAACTCCCAAATTTGGAAACACTATCATTTTGAAACCCTTCTAAAGGGATCCATGAAAAAATTCCCCAATAAAAAAAGTCTCTAAATTCAAAACTTTTCACTGTAAAATAAATAAAAGTGTAATATGGGTTAAATTTGGGTTCACATGATAAAAAAAAGAGGATATGGATGTTGGAAAAAATTTGGAAAAATAGAATATGAAAGGGGAACAATAAATTGATTGGGGGGAAAGGAAGTAGGTGTGTGAAAAAGTGGAATGGGTGTCGAAAATCCTTCATTACAAGAATTGTAGGTGTTTAAAAGAATGATCTGCACTTACGAAGAAAAATGCCAAAAACTAATTTTTTTTTTTTTTTTTAATTTTATCCTTTTCAAGAATAAGTTAGATTTTGATTATTTTCGGTTTTTACGTACAATGCTATATATTGTGCTCAAAAACTTTCGATGCGCTGGTCACGTTTGTCCACCCAAAATTGTCGTTGGTCCACCCATAATTTTTGTTTGTCCACCCTCAGTTCAAAAAATTATTCAACATCCTTTTTTTTTATAGGAAGTCTGAAGAACTGGAAAATTGTCTAACAACCTCAAATCTTAACCTATCGAAACTAAACCGAGTTCTCAGCACCCACCAAAAATGGTCGTTTGTCCACTCTTTGTTATCGAGAAAATAAAAAAAAATAAATTTGCTTTGAAAATTTCAAAGTCCCAAAATGTCCACAAAAATTACACTGGTCTGCAACGAAAATCGCCAAACCAAACTATACTTTTCTAAAAGTTTTTGGCACTCTGAATCTGAATCAAAAGCATCCTGGCACGTCATGTTTTCGAGATATGACAATATGAACATGTCAAAAACCCGTATTTTTTTTACATTTAACGTCGAATTTTTTTACTAGTAAATGAAGTGCATTTCATCTGTCTAAATCATTTTCAATCATTTAAAAATTCACTTTCGGTGCAAAGATATTGCAAAGTGAAACTTCTGATTTGTCCAAAAAATTCTCTTTAGTCTAATTATAGCGTTTTTAGAGGTGGAATGTTCTGAAGTAATAATTTTCAATGGCCAACTCTATGTTTTTTGGGATGCTGAGCAAGAATCTGAAGCAATCCAACAAATTTATCAAGGGAAATATAAGAAATCATTGAAAAAAGCATTTTTGCATATGAACATTTTTCGCTAAGCCCGTTTATGTAGAACAAATGTAGACAAAATTACCAAATGTATGTCTTGACCAATTTTTTGTACCACTTCTGCATTCTTCGCAAAAAAATATTGAAAATACCATTGGTTTTCCAATAATTACTGCTTACTTCTTTACACCATAATTAACTTGGCCAGTATCAAGAGTATAGAAATTCAATACGATCCTCTAAATTAGAGGTTTTTTTTTTGCAGTGTATGTTCCAAACACTACGATTTTCCGTATTCCGGTTTATTTTGAAAATCAGAACGATTGTTTATTGGAATATTCCAAAAAAATGTTTGAAAAGTACAAGACGGTTTTATTCAAAATTGCAATTATCTTGATTCTTAAACGTGTTTTCCTTACGTTTCATGACGTTTCGTTACGTAATAGACTAATTCTGAAAAAAATTGTGTGCCAATTGCTATACTTATAATATACCCTACGTGTACGGAAAATTATTAAAAAAGTCGATACGATTATTAGAAGAAGGCTTAAAATGGATTGAGGTGTTTCGACCCCCTAATGCCCCTCCCGAGAGAGTGCAACACCTAAGTTGCATAGGCTGATGTGTCTCCGAAAATCATTTATTGCGAGTCGGAACGGAAACAAGGTGGTATAGACTGACCTTTAACGTCTCAGTCTACCGCACTAACCATTACACCGAGGGTAGGTGCTTTTGTAGGAGCAAATTTTTAAGAGAGCATAAAAGCTCTCTTAAAAATTTGCTCTGTGACGAAAAAGCTAGCAACAAAAAATCAACACCCTATCATTACCTTATACGCCTACTCTTTTATTAGTTGACAGTTAAAACAATTAATTTTTGAAACATATTATTTATATTTATGCAATAAGCTTAAATTAAATGATGCAGAGTGTATGTTGTACAATAACTGCAATCTGGATGGATTTGGAGTTACCAAGTTGAAAATGCTTTGAACTGTGAAAAGCTGATGATGATGTGAATGTGAATGGACCAGCTCCAGCAGCAGTGCGGTGCATTGTTTGTGCGTGCTAGAGTGTGTAAATGGACGATGAACAATGAAGTAAACACACAAAAATAAATTATTGTTGCAAGAAAATTATAATTTTTTTTTTTATAATTCTTTCGTGAGGTTGAGGTTTGTAAACTGCTGCGGGCAATAATTGATCTTGTGAGTAGTTTCTCTGTGCAGCAGCGTCGTGTATTTTTTTTTTATTTTGTTCATTATTATTTTTTTCTTGTGCAAGAGTATGGCATCTGAAGAAGTAGACATTTTGTAATTAAGATGATTGAAGGAAAACGACGAAGTAGTCATCTTCAGATCAAGATATGAATTTTTTTTTTTTGATTTACTGTATGTAGTACTTTTGTTTTTTTTTTTGTTTTTGTTCTTTGGAAAGAAACTCATGACAAGAAATGGAGTAAGTTGAAGTAGAAGCATTTCCGCTAAACGCTATACGGCTACCGGTGCTACGATGACGGTTTTTAATTTTTTTTTTTTTTAATGGAATCATAAATATTGTTTTTACATGTACAATTCTGGGCTGGTGATTAATATGTAGAGTTATTTAGACAGAGACCGCTTTAATATGTAGGTACCTACCTACTACATGCCGATTGTAATAAGCTGATACGGAAATTTGCAAAAAAAAATATATATTCTTTCATATAAATTTTCGGTTTACTAAGAAGTTCCTTTAACAACTTTTGGATAATCACCATTGCTTTAAGGAAATGAACATTTTATTGTTTATGATTTTCAATATTCTGGTCATCTAGTGCCGCAGTGTGCCGTACAAACGGGGAGCACCGTAAACATCTTGTTTGCTTACAACCACATTGTTGGAAATTTCACTGTCCAAATCCTTAAAAAATCAACTTTATTTAATAAGTAAGCATTTACGATCATGTGTTCAGTTTAATTATCATTTATTAGTTCATAAACGGATAGAGCTCAAAATTATTTATTTTTTAATTTATCATAAAATATTAAGATTTGAGTGTAGATTCATTTAAAAAAGAAATAAATTCCACTAATTAGAATATTAGAATTCAATGAAATAAAGTTCTTAAATTAATAAAAAAAATCGTTTTTATACTTATGTATATGTAGTTTTTTCGGCTTATTTACAAAAACTATGTGAATTGCTTATGTAATTTGTATTAATTAATGTTAATTTTAATTTTTTATTATTTAGTTCATGCGGGTAGCATTTAGTATTACTGGCACATTCACAAAATGTTGAATTACGTCATTAAAATTTAAGATTTTGCTTTTAAAAATACATTAAATAGAGCTCCCGGAAATAATTAAGCCATCAGAAAATTATGGATGTTTCCAAAACGACTGTGGTGTTCTAAAAACTATCAGATTTTCTATGGATATTTTTTTTTAAATCATTTTTTTCTGCTATTACAGACTATCCACGAAATAGAAAGATAGTTTTTTTTTTACAAAATTTATGATATTTCTCACAAATTCAAGCCATATTTGTATTAGATTCTGACTGAAAATTTCAAAAATATTCACATTCATAGTCAAAAAGCGTTCCCGGAAATGATGTTCCCGAAAATAAGTTTTTATCATTATTATCGTTTATTTACTTTCTAACAATAGCCAAGGAAATATTTTTGAGGTTTTATTGTAGTTGTGTTGATTTTGCATCATAACATCGTCAAAAAATTATAATTTTAATTTTTATTCATATCAGAATAGGCGTTCCCGAAATGGCGCTTAATTGATGTAAGCTCCTTATATATCAAATTTAATTTTATTTACCACTTCAATTTGATTGTTTTATGCAACGATAAACTATTCCATGATATGATACTGGACAGACCATTTGCAGCGCCATCTGCACTTTAGATGAATACAAAATTGATATAACTTAAAATTGGTGAATGTAATAAAAAACATTTGTTAACAAAGTTTTTACAATAGTCACATTTTATTATTCTCATAGTCTGATCTGGATCAGATCATGAAAATAAAACGATTCGGATCAAAAGGGAGTTTTTGTTGTATATCTATCTCTTTTTTCCTAGTATTTGTTTATTGTGAAATAATTTTGCATCTCTTATTTTTCTCATTATAAACCTTTAAAGGCCATCTTCATTTCAGAGTAAAAATTAATTTTTGAATCATTAAAATAGATGCCGATAGAAAGCATCACTTGTTGTTTATGTAATGCGAGGAATATCCAGAAAAAAGCACTGTAGTCCGCAGTATTTCGAAGATTTTTCCGTGACTTCACACTCTTCCGCCACATTTCACGCTTTTCTCCTTGTTTTTCTTGGTTTTTTTCCACAGTATTTTACGCATTTTCCTGCGATACTGAACGTTTTGTCATGACTTCTCATGCTATTTTTTTTTTACGTATTCCGCGATATTTCGTCATTGTTCTACGCATTTTACTGCTACAGTCCGCGGTGTTTTGCATAGTTTTCCACTGTTTTCTGCGACTTTCTCCGATTTTCCTTTTATTTGCGTTCTCCCACGGTATTTTATCTCTGTAATAAGTTCTTATTCATAGCTTCCGCTTGCCATGCTATTTTCTGCGGTATTTCGTATATTTTTCCTCACCTTTTTACTCTTTATTTCGTGACTTTCCACTCTTTTCTCCCATTTTTTCTGTGGTATTTTACATTTTTTACTGCTTAGTGCGTTTTTCATGACCCATCCCTACACAATGATTTGTACTTACATTTAGTGTTTGAAACACAAATACAATAGCTATTGAACCAACCACGTAACAACGTGAAAAATCGTGGGATACTTAAAAAAAAAAAATGCGCGGAAAATGGGCGAAAAAAGTTTTTTTTTCAAAATTTGCTTATTTTTTCACTTTTTTAAGGTGTACTTAGTGCTCTATTCATTACTTCATATGCTATTTTCCTCGATATTCCACTAATTTTACCAGTATTCCACACTTTTTTCCCAATTATCTACTCTACGCATATTTTCCATTACTCCTAACGCTTTATTCCGTGAACTTTTTCTATATTTGTTCCGCCTTATTTCAAGCTTTGTACCTTATTGTTTGTACCAAATACTTTTTTCATGACAAAGAAAGCCATTTTCCAAACTTTCACCAGTATTTTCCCATTTTTTCAAGATCCTCCTCGCATTTTCAACACGGGACTTTTCACGCATTTGTTTACTTTGTTCCGGTATTTTACGCTATTTACCTCCTATGCTATTTTCAATGTAGTTACCGCAAGTGTTCACCAGAATTTCCCGATTTTTTCATTGTTTCGAACGCATTTTAACGCAGCTTCTTACGCGTTTTTCACGTCTTTCCGAGCTTTTTTTTCTCGGTATTATATGTTTTTTTCCGGTGGTACTGAATCCTTTTTTTAAGACTCCGCTTATGTCTTCCGAAAGGCTTTTATTTTTTACTCAAATACTTTAAACTTGATTCCCCTCACTTTTGGTAATAAAATATGTCGCTTTGCATAATTTAACAGAAACAAGCAAAAAAGAAAAAAAAAAATATATATCAATTCGGAAACAAACTCGAGCTAACGATCCTTTATCACAATAAATCAATCAATCAATTCCTCTCTCTCTTTCTCCTATCCGCTCTCTTGACAATGTTTGACTTTATCTAAAACAACTGTGATGGAGTTAAAGTCAATTGCAGTAAAACTCTGATCGTGGAGATTTAATAAGCAAACATCAACCAACACAAAACCAGACGTTCAGCATTCGTGGGAGATGAAAATACTGAAAAACAAGAACAACAACAACAACAACTATAGCCAAACCAAGAAGCTAAAGAGAGAAAAAAAGAGAAAAAAAGTTTTTGACGTTGCAATAAACTTCAATTTGCGTCAATTTACGTTCGCGAGCTCATGTAAACATAAAGACACAACCGTGCGGTAGTGGCGGATGGCGCGGCGCGGCGCCTATGCAATTAGGTGACATCGCTTGTGCTCGAAACAAGGAAAGTCCAGGCGGAGCGGCGCGGCGGAGTAGGAGGCACAAACTGCCAGATGATGTCCCGGCCC
Organism: Meliscaeva auricollis; assembly: GCA_948107695.1. NCBI lineage: Eukaryota > Metazoa > Arthropoda > Insecta > Diptera > Syrphidae > Meliscaeva > Meliscaeva auricollis. The sequence continues at coordinate 41,793,501 of OX403616.1, forward strand.
CCCCCCCCCTTTTAAGACTCGATGGTGTCGGTTGACTTCTTAGTGGGGGCATCTCCCCTTCTTCCAGGACTGCCATGACACTTGAGTGAAAACAAAATAAACACAAAAGTAAACATTTTTGTATTTACATACTCTGGGGGCTGCTTGATGCTCTTATGGAGTTGAGTGCCGGTTGAAGCAGCAAGAGGTTTGGCGTTCCGTTCTATCACATCATATTGTTTGTGGTTTTTTTTTTTTTTTGTTTGACTATAGGTGTCTTTTATTTTTTTTATTTTTGTTTTAGGAGAATTCTTAAAACCGTTGTGTGGCACAATAATTACTTGTCATTCAAAATACAGTGATGTTGAAAGGAATATTTGTGGGCAAAAAAATAGGAATTATTTATGGCGGTCAAAGTGTGAGTTTTCTGTGGCTACAAATCCCAAACAATGTTGAGTGCTTTGTTTATTTAATCAAAGATTTTGCTATAAAAATAGTTTTAAGGTCAATGACGAAAAACGAAATTCCAATATTTCGAAACTTAAGATGTAGAAAATTCAAACTCTGGATGACTTAAAACCCAGAACCTAAAATAATCCCACAATCCTGAAACCGGGATTAAGCGGTTATGGCATCTATTTTATTTTGATTTCTGAATTAATTTGGTTATCGACTTTTTCCCCAAAAAATCGTTTTTTTTGTTAAGCAGAATACCTAAGTGTTGAGATGCGAGCTTTTCGACTATATAGGGATTTTTGCATTGGGGATCTTAAAAATAAGTGATCTTAAAGATTATGGGGTCTTAGGATCAGATTTTCAAATTTTGGGTCGTCTATAGGTCTGTTTCAACACGATCTCCAACTATCAGCAAAGAGCAGTGAGAAAAAAATTGATCTGACCATGATCCTGCCAGTTAAGGGTTGCGGGATATTAGGTTTTTGAAATTTAAAGATTTTTTTCAAATAAGTTTTTATTTTGTTCTTCGGAGAAAGAGTGTAAGTGACGAATATTTAGGGTTTACTTAAATTAAAGATTTCTTAGTTTAAAAATCCGAAAAATGTTAAAACAAAAAGCCTGTGATACTGAAATCAAAATAAAACAAAGAAAAATCTAAATTAAAAAAAAAAAAAACAAAATCAAAAATGTATATAAAATGACATTTGGTTTAGTTACGAATGTCCAGATTACAAAAAAGGAAATCCTCTAAGCCATAACCCCAAGAGAGAATCTTGTTAAGTCAAAATTTCCAAAAAAAAAAATCTCAGAAAAAATTCCAAAATGACAGTATTATTTTTTTTTTACATCACGAACACTATTTAAAGTTTTTTTTTTTTTTAATTCGGAGTTTCGGGAGGATTTTGAGTTTTCGAAATTTTGAATCTTCTTGATTTTGAATTTTTGGATATTTGAGTCTTTGGGATTTTAACCTAACAGAACTTGGATTGCTTGCAATTCGGAATTTTCAGGATTTTGACTGTTTAGTTTTCGGAATTTTAGTTTTCGGAATTTTTCGTTTTTGTGATTTTGAATTTTCGTGATTTTAAATTTTCGTGATTTAAAATTTCTAAATTTTTAAGTTTTTGGGATTTTGACTTTTTGGAATGCGGAGTCTTGTTTGGAGTTCTGAGTTCTCGGCATTTTAGTTTATTGGATTACGGTATTGTGAAAACAATCGATTTATGAAAACTTTTTTATATTTGTATGAACTTTGCAGAAATCTTTGGATTTATGCTGCCGTGCGTCTTGAAACTGAACCGACTTAAAAAAAAACAAAGCAATCGCTTGTCCCAATAAATGCCTGTAGTTACTTTTTTTTTTGTTCATTTCATTACCATTAGAACAATTTTTCGACGAAACGTTTCAGAAATCTTCTAAAAATTGTCATCTAAAACTTTGGATCTATGCCAACTCTGTAAAACTGAACCGACTCTTAGTACAAAATACGGCAACCGCTTTGTGAATTCTCCTTACGTTATTTTTTTATGAGTCAATATAACGAAATTTAGGCCAAAGGCGTCGGAACTGCTCCAAAAATTGTTGTCTTAAATTTTGGACCTATGCGAATTCCGCATAAAATGAACCGACTTTTAAAACAAATTACGGCAATCGCTTTGTGATTGTTTAAGATCGTAACGAAATTTCGGACAATGGAGTCAGAAATACTCCAAAAATGTTGATCTAAAACTTTGGACTTCTGCTATCGGCGTAAAAATGATGTGAATCTAAAAAAAGTACGGCCATTTCAAATAAAAAAATATCGATATTTTAACTACAGTATATCGATAAAAATTCCTTACCAAATAAAATCACAAATATTTGGTTCGTCAAACAAACAAAATGCTCGCCAATATTATTCTTCCTGCTCTTTACGAGTTTTTTTAGTTTATTTTTTTCCTTTCAGTGTTTCTTTTTTTTTTTGTAAAAAAATAATAAAAATACACTTTCGACTGGCAGCCTCAGAGCAACCATAATAATCAACAAACCAAACGACCTCCATGATGACGATGTTATTTCTAGCTAAGCTCGCAATATGCTATATGTGTGGTGCTAGATGATGAGGGAATGATAATGATGTTGATGCTTCTTCCTGCGAGTTGTGCCTCTACACAAGTCTACAATCTAAAATACACACATCCATGTTATGGTCCGATCCGAAAAGAAGATACATTTTATGGCCAAGAAATAAGTTTTTGTTTTTTGATGATGAGATGGTAGGGAGGGGGAGTAAAAGGAACAGTTGTGTCTTCAGTCGCTGGCAGGATGTCTATGTGTATACTGTGTACCGTCCCATCAAAAAAGTGCATTTGCGGTAGAACTTGGGCGTGCTCAAGAAGCATCATCATAAAAATGCAACGCGCGGTGGTGCGGTTATATGGATGGCGATGAGTTTGTATACTTTTCGGTTTGGTTTTCACGAATCTAAATGGTGTGGTAATAAATTGATGAAGTGATGATTTTTCAGCCTCAATAAGCTCTTGAGAAATTAATAATAATAAAAAAAAATATACATGCATATATTTACTTATAAGCAATTTAAATTCTGTGAAATGAATAAAGTAAGAAAAATGCGAGTGATAATTGAGTTAATATCATTATCAACTGAAATTCCCCGATTATGATTTGTCACTATTTAAGAGTCATGTTATGGTTTTGTTATTTCTTTAAGATTTATATGAACGCAAAGTAATAGTAGCAAGTTCAATAACACAATGAATGGGTGCTACAGGTTGTTATACTTCAAATTCATCCCTAAGCAAATAAAATACATTCTTTTGGAAATCAAATTCGCCCCCTTTTATAAACAAATTCTTCTTTTTTTAAACCAAATTCAACGTTTTGTAAATCAAATTCATCCCTTTGCAAATCAAATTCATCCTTTTGCAAATCAATTTCAACCTTTTGCAAAAAAAATCACTCTATTCCAAATTGAATTCAATTCTTTTGCATTAAATTCATCCTTTTGGAAATCAAATTCACCCATTTCCAAAACCAATTCATACTTTTAAAATTCTAATTCACCTTTTTGCAAATCAAATTCATCGTTTTGCAAACCGTATCTCCCATTTGCAAATTAAACTCATTCATTAAAACCAAATTAACCCTTTTGCAAAGCAAATGCATTCTTTCGCAAATCAAATGCATTTTTTCGAAAATCAAATGCATTCGTATGCAAATCAAAGTCATCCTTTTGCAAACCAAATTCTCCCATTTGCAAACTAAATTCATTCTTTTGCAAATCAAATTCACCCATATCAAGGCCAATTCATACTTTTTCAAATCTAATTCACATTTTTGCAAATAAAATTCATCGTTTTGCTAAACAAATGCATTCTTTCGCAAATAAAATGCTTTCTTTGGCAAATTAAATTCACCCTTTTTTAAAAAAAAGTCATCCTTTTGCAAATCAAATGCATTCTATCGCAAATCAAATGCATTCTTATGCAAATCAAATTCATCCTTTTACAAACCAAATTCTTCCTTTTGCAAATTAAATTCATTCTTTTGCAAATAAAATTCTTGCTTTTGCAAAAGAATGCGAAAGAATGCATTTGATTTGCAAAAGGGCTCTAAATGCCCTCTCCTACCATCTCATTTCCACACACTTTTGAATTCTAAAAATATGAAAACAAATTAAGTTAAATCTAAGTTCTTGTGTTATTTTTTTCGTAAACGATTTACCTAATTTCTATTGAAGGTGGGAGGTTTGTAAAATTCCTTCTTTTAAAAGCAAACCAGCTCATATTAAACTTTTATCCTAGTCGTGTATTGCTGAACAAATATTTGCTAACATTCCCTTTATCCCCTTTCTACACCCCCCCCCCCCTTCCCTACCCCCTATAAGAGCCTTAGCACTTTGTTACATATCCTATATGGTTGGCAAACAACGCTCATGAGCGATCTCTCAATTCAATACGCCAGCACTCAGCGTCAGCACTGACAGTCAACACTCACTAATTCAAACACAAGCTTGTCCTGCTGTTTCAACAAACTAACATTTCAAATTATTTACTTTTCCTGCATCACTTTCTATTTCCCCTCCATACAACAACTGTCGCCTAGGAGGAGATAATAATATTTGTGTAAATAATAAGCAAATTATTTTATGAGGGGTAAAAACGTGGTGTGTGTTTTTTTTTTTTTTTGAGGGTGTTAAAATTAGGTGACGCGTGAAGTTAGTTAGAAATGAGAGACAAAAATAAATTTTGTGGCGCGTTTACGGTTTGATAATAGCAAATATTTAATTAAGACGATATAGGTACGTTTGTTTAAAGTGTGTGTTTTTTTTTTATTTGAAGGGGAAAAATATAGGTGGAAACAAATTGGATCAAATTATTTTTTTTTCTCAAATTTTAGGAATCTTTTCATAAAAATTGCGTATCAATTTCACAATAATAAATCACAGAACTGAAACTTCAACAGACAAATTAAGATCGCGGTTTATTTTACAATTATTTATTATACCAATACAATTACAATTACAATTACAACTGCAATTTTAATTACAACTACAATTACAATTAAAAATTACAATTAAAATTACAGTTACGACTGCATTTACAATTACAATTACAACTATAATAACAACTACAATTACAATTAGTAATACAATTACAATTACAATAATAATTACAATTACAATTACAAAAGTACAAGTATAAGTACAATTACAATTACAAACATTTATCTGAACTCAAGCTTGGAAAGTTTTTGAAATCTGAAAAAATGGAGAAAATTTCTAAATGAAGCGAGAGAACTTGAATAGGCTAAGAGCTGACGTTACAAGAGGTGCGATAGGGTGGAAAGTGCATCCAGTGTTCGAATTCAACGCTGATGGTGTAAGCAGCAAAGGAAGACAATTCAGCAGGTGGCGCAAACAAGTGGAGAACGATTTCATAACACCATCTATGTCAGTTAATTAATTAAACAACAACAAAAAATACTAAAACAAACAAAAAAAAAACAGTTCAGTAAATGTAGACTTCAAAAACAAGCAACACATGTTAAAGGAAAAACAACTTCCCTGTCGCGATTCCCCTTAAAAAAAATACCCTCGCTTTTATTTAGATATTAAATATTAACCCAATACTATGTTTGACTTAAATTTGAATGCATACTCAATTTTTAATGACCAAACAGATATGATATTTTCGAGGGATAAAAAAAACAACAACACTATACTCGTAAGGTTAACGTCATAAAAAATGAAAACATTAATTGTAGTTTTTTTTTTGTTTTTTTGCCTTTCAATAAAATCCAACAAAAGCTGTACAATCAATGTTCTCCATTGATAATGTTTGAAGAATTAATGAAACAGTTTGTTTATACGTGTGTTTTTTTTTTTTTTTTGTTAATACAATCATAATACACAGAATGACTATAAATGATTATCACATATTTGTTCTACAAAAAAAAAAAAAACTAAAATTGTTTATTTAGCTGTTAACATATAATATTTACATTAATTTCAAAATACGTTTTTTGGTTTATTAAAAAAATTAAAACTAATTTGACATCAATTCTAATGGAAAACTTCAATCACATGAATATCAAGATAAAACAATTTTAAAACAACGTCAATATTTTTGCATATTTTTATAAAGATTTTATCTTAAAAATAATAGCAATAAAAATAATAAAAAATAAAATTCACGACTGGATCGCACGTAGGTACTTGCTCCAATAGAGTTGCTTAGACTGCAAGTTTTTTTAATTCAGTTTAAGACAAAAAATATTAATATGAATATAAAATTCGATTTTTTATGTTACTGAAACAGCTTCTTGAGAAACCAATAAAGAGCCGTTTTAGAAATTTTATTTTTTATTTTCAAAAGATTTTTCAAAAAAAATATAAAATGCAATTTTTAAGAAAAAAAAATATATACTAAATATTTTGAAATGGGCAACTTAAAAAGCTCAAATATCTTGACTTTCCCATTAACGATTTTTAAAAATTTCACTCATAATAATACCAAACTCGTTCGTGGTCCTGAAATATATTTTTGAATTTTAAAGTAAAGACTAAAAAAAAAATCTAAATATTGATGACTCATTTAGTTTTATAAACTAAAATTTAATAAGGACGGCATGTTAACCCCTTACTGCCACATTTTTTTTTCTTTAATTAACTTAATTTTTCTTAAAACACGTACATCCCCAAAAACGACACAAAAACCTTTTTGACTACTTTGACAAACAAATTAGTTTCATCGATTCTTTCCTAGATGGCGCCTGTCAACAAAATTTAGAACATCTGTACCAGAGTGCTTCTTTAATTCTAAGCTTTGGAAAATTTAATGGGGCACCCCCTTATTGGTTTCTATGTACCTAAATACAATTTTAAATAAAATTTCAGACGATTTTGGCAACTTTTAAGGATCGCTACCGAACTTTGAATTTTTGTACCTTGTGAGTGGACCCTAGAATCAAGATTTCGAAAAATTGTTCTGAGACCCCTGATTTGAGTTCTTCTCGTGTTAAAATAAGAAAATGTGTAAAATTTCTCTCGATTTCGGCAACTTTAAGGGGAAACAAAACAAACTTTTTAACATTTTTTCATATTTTTTTTTAGCATTATCTTAAAAACTATACATAAATTATCAGTAAGTACCCTGAAAAGTTGTCGAAATCAACTGAAATTTTACACATTATCTTATTTTAATACTAAGAACTCAAATCAAGAGTGCCACGGCAATTTTTCGATACTTTAATTCTGAGGTGGACCCCCACAATGTGCAAAAATTCAATGTTATTTTTTGTTCAGACATGTTTAGAGTTAAGCTTTGTAACAAAATGGTATTTTGATAATTGAGAGAAAGTGAGGGACATTTAAGAATCAAATTTTGATCGGGCTACCTAAAGTCATTGCTCACACTCAGAAAGCGTCGGTATCCAATCAAGCCGATTCTTTGACGAAAGTGTGCTAAACTCAAAAATTGTTAATCAAAGTTGAAAATTTTTATTTTAGACGCAGAAGCGTAAGTGGCACAAAGGGTTGCCAGGTGCCATTAAACACAAATGACAAAAAAAAAGAGATTAAAAGTAAAACTAATAACTTACAAGGCTGAAAATTTGTACCATAATAGGTTTTGTTAATATCAAAATCGGTAGAAGGGTTGCCAGAACTCATATGTTAAATCAAAAAATTTACAATAGTTAAAAAAGAACTTGAAAAGATACAGGTCTGAAAATTGTTACAACTAGAGTTGATATAAATATGCTGAATGAACAAAATCGGTAGGAGATTTTAATATATGAGTTCTGGCAATCCAATGCTTCTGCCGATTAGCTTACATTTTGATGTTTACAAAACCTATTATGGTACAAATTTTCAGCCTTGCATTTTATCAGGTTTATTGCGAATCTTTTTTTATTGGTCTTTTGAGGCATCTGCCAACCCTTTGTCCACGCTAACGCTTTTGCCAATGGTCCTGTTTACATTCGTATCCAAGATACCTTGGCTACCAGTATATTTGCGAATATTTTTCCATTTGCTGTTATTCAACATAGGATTACAGCAACAGAAATGTATCTGGATAGCCCCATAGAATCATAAAAACTATGTTATCCCAAATTTGTACTCTTGCACAGAATATTTTTTTTGCTAAAAAAAAGTGCATGTTCAAACCAACGCCCCCTACCTCTGACCTCCACTTTCGCATTCTACCAGTGGGATTTTTTTTTATTACTAGCAGTAGGGCTATTGATTCCCGAAATATTCGTTCTTGCACTATATGACGTTGATTTTTCGTCGCTAGCTCTCCAGCTATTTCTCAGAGTATGCATTTCTCTTTTGACAAAAACTTCCCATTTTACTCCTCAATTATTTTTGATCTTACATACATTTATCTACCTAAATTATTTAACTGAACATATGTTAACAATTTTTTTCTTTTTAATTTCAGGTAAGCTTCGTTCAATAATTTTTGAAATCACAAATGTTAACTTCTGTAGTTGGTAACGTGTTTAACTTTTATTTCTTATTAATGTATTAATTTGTTAACACCTTTCTATTTCTCCCCTTTTAACTAATTTACCGGCAACTGATTTTAATAATTTTGGTCATATTTGAAAGGTACCTACAGGCAGCCTTCCTCCTTCAATTCAGTTTTTATATCATGATTCTGCGGTAAAATTTTTACCGCTCGGAGGTACTAGTTAAATATTTAAATTAAATTAAATTTTGTTGCACAAGACTGGCTCAAGAAGAAACAAGACCTTGTGACTGACACTCTCAACAGTACAGTTTGCGTTCATTGGTATTACCTAGACGTCTAGATTCTAGAGCATTCTGTTAAATTATCGATTCGTTCATTATTTCCTCCAATGATGAGAGCGTTGATATATCGCATGTAAATAAAAGAAACATATTTGAACCTCAAACACTTCCTTGTGGTACACCAGCCATTATTGCTTTGGAAATGTCTATACTCTCTTCCGTGACTTACGTTGAAAGTTCTTTTCTCTCAATATTCTTGAGGAATTGTAGAAACTTCTTCCGGTAGAATTTGTTTTTAATTTGAATTTGAGACCTTCATGTCGTGCTTTGTTCATTCGTTAATTATTTAGTCCAATGATGTCTTCTATTTGAGTGTTGATATATCGCATGTAAATAAAAAAAAAAACATATTTGGACCTAAAACTTTTCCTTGTGGTACCCCAGCCATTATTTCTTTGGAAATCTCTATACTCGCTTCCGAAACTTACGTGGAAAGTTCTTTTCTGTCAATATTCTTGAGGAATTGTATATGCTTCTTTCGGAAGAACTTGTTTTTAATTTGAATTTGAGACCTTCATGTCGTACTTTGTTACTTTGTTTCTTGTGATACACCCAAAAAAGCCGCCGAAAAAACATTTTTTTTCCGCAAAAGCTTTCAGGAAATGTAATACATAGCCAATTCTAAATTTCGCATGTCTGGTTTGATGGCCAGCCATAGACAAGGCAAATAATCTCGAACTGATTTGGTACAACAAGTGTCGCAAGGTCCTCAACTACCACATTCCTTAAAACTGATACTAAGTGGATTCAAGTATGTAAAGATAAAATTGACTGATCGTATATTTTTGTTTTTATCGTAAACGCGTTCCACAAAGCAAAAGTAGAGCTTCTCTATAATTCTTCAAATACTCAAATGCTACATGCTGTCGTTAGGACAGAATCTACGGCATTTATTATGGTTTATGAGTGGCGAAAGAAAACTGTACAGCTTTCTATCCATTTTCTTAAGTTAAAAATTATACCTAATTTATTTCTAAGCATCATTGAAACCACAAACTTTACTAATCAATTTTAAGTGTACTACCCTAGCCTAATTATACCTTAGCTATAATCTCATTTGTCGAACTCGAAGACAAGACAATACTCCCGCAATTCTTATCAGCTTATCACATTTTTCACATGAATTCCTAATTGACCCCTTGTGGTTGATATTTAAGCCATTTTCCACCATGCTGTCGGGAGCCATGTTGACTAGATATAGATAACAATAGCCCACACCTGAATTTAAAAAAAAAAAGTACACACCCTTCACTGCTAAGCTTGTAATATTGTCGTTCACTTCGCCATGGGAGTCATTATATCCCTTAACAACACCCCCAACACCAGCACTCCCATCACACTCACTCAGAATCTAAACCGCATCCGACCGTATTTGATATCTTCGCAACGTTTTCATTTCAATTAACTTCTTCGTCCTTCCTCAATAATGCTCTCCGCAAAAAGTCAGGTCGCCATGTTATTTCTATCCTTTTCCATCACCAACTCACCAACTCACACACAAACAGCCACACTCATGAAATTCTTGAAATCACCAAAAATCTCATAATTTCTGTGTGTGTAAAAGAGCTTAATTCCAGTTGAATGCGTCGTCCTCGTCGTCGTCGTCGTTGGCAATATACAAAAAAAAAAACAAATATAACCAACTACCTCCTCCTTATCCGCCACATCTGGCACGGAAAATAGGACGAAGACCTTCTAGCTTGTATAGCAAGAGAAACTGCGGTTAAAAGTGGATCGAATCGGTCGACGAGGATGACGACGACGACGACAACGGCAGTAGCAGTGGTGGCGGTCGGTGGTGCTGGTGAATGGGAGGTAGGGTCGGGTCGGGTGGTGTGTGGTTTTGTTTATAGCAGAAGAACGGCGAAGTAGTAAAGTGGTTCTTTTGCTTGGCTCTGCGGTTGGACATGGTAATAGTCAGCCAACCAAGGAACGAAGGAAACCACATTGTGAAGCCCTTCCAACGTCGCAACACCATTACCATCACCACTATCACCACCAGCAGCAGCAGCAGCAACAGCAACAGCAGTACCACCTATCCTGCTGCTACTACTGCTTTGAACTCCAGAGAAAAGCCACAACTAACCCGCCAAGGACTCTCTATACGACGACAACGACACGAGAACTACTACCCAAACCTAAAACCAAACCAAACCAACTCAAACCCAACTGACTAAATGCATTCCAAATTGAAGGGGGTTATTTGGTGGGAGGAGGATGCGGTCGGGCGAAAGAGGGATAAGCTAGTGGCGGCGGCGATGGTGGTGGCAGTGGTTGCTGTTGGTTCGGTGGTGATACCAGAGTATACTATACACACGGATGCTGCTAGAAGGGTTCGGTTCGGGTTGGAATTGGGCTTGGCGTAGCTTTGGGGTAATATGGTTTCGGATGAGTTTGACAAAGGAACTTTTACTCTTGGGGTTATTGTGGTAGGAACGAAAATTCCATCCACTGGTTTTTGGTGAAAATTTCATAAAGTCTCTACACTGAAAGATATTTATTCTAACTTAACGAAACTAGTAAAAGATTTACTTGAAATAATTGTTAAGCTTTTAAACGTAAAAATGTTGAACGAAGAAACCATAACGGGGAAGACCGAATTGATTTAAATCCCAAAAGAACTTATATATAAGTAAATGTTGCCCCACCTGGTTTCGTTAAGTTTATTGTCACTTGCAAACATTTAGGAAAGAGTGATCATATTCGCTTTGCGTTTTTTTCTTTGTCAAGTACCTACTATGAAAGGACAGTTTCGTTCAGTTTTGTGTCATTTGGAGATCGTGTTGAAAAGCGTTTATGTGCTTTAAACTAATCTCCTTATCAAATACTAATTTATAACTCTTGATAATTTGGAGATTTAAGAAGAAAAAGGTTCGTTAAGTTTTCTGTTGCCTGCCAAAAAGATATATAACCTATTTAAAATAGCAATGTAAATAATAATAACGACAATTTAGAATTTCGTCTCTATTTTCGTTAAGTTGCTGTCAACTTACCAAAATACTAATGTATAACTCCTGAGAATTTGAGGATTTAAGAAAACAAAAAAAAGTTTCGTTATGTTTTCTGTTAATGATTTTTGTATCAAGTAACAAGCATTATGTTACAAATACATGCTTAAAATTTCGTATGTGACTCATGAAAATAGCTTAGCCTGTTGAAAATATTTTCTCTGGCAAGCATCAACGCTTTGTAACATCGATTTCCAATTACACCGAAGTTTTAAGAAGGGAACTTAAGTTTCGTTTAGTTTTTCTGTTACTTGAAAAATGTTATTCTAATCTATTAGTAAGTTTAAACGCTTTGGACAATTTATTCATAATTTCGTTTAGACTTTATAAAGGTGATCCAAGTTTCGTTAAGTTTATCGTCACTTCTAAGAGAGTTGAAAAACCTGAACATGTTTCCTGAAACTCATTTTTGTTTCTACTAAAGATTGCAGATAAAGAATTCCGTCTAGACTATACATTATGATTATACAGAATGTTTCGTTAGGTTTCCTGTTATCTGAAAACAAAACTAGGTAACCCTAAACTACTCACCAAGTAATATAATAAATGGAAAACCGATTTAGAATTTTGAAGTTTCGTTAAGTTTTGCATCACTTGCACGAGATTTCAAAAATTGCACAGCGATCTAGAATTCAGACCCGAAACAACATTTCGTCTTGAAGCTTCTCAAAAATATCTTGTGAACGAAATTAGTTTCAAGATTTCTTCCAGTGCTATTTGTGTGTGTGCCAAAAACCTCTTTCAGCATTGTATGAATATTTTTGCGGTTTACAATGCTTCTCCGCTTCTCCGCACACAAAAAAAAAATTGTAGAAAAAAAGAAGAAACCTAACCAAACTAAACCATAGATCCTATACACCAGTACCAGACTGGAGCTTGAGCATAGTGACTTTGTTAGAAGTTCACTATGAGTTTCCTTTGGGCTTTTTGTTTTTCCTTACACTCCTTACAGTCTACACCATCACCACCATTCACAACCCATGCTCCTGCCACTATCACCTCAAGCTGGAAAAGAGGAAAACTTGGAGCTGTAGATACAAATGGCTCCTCGTCCTCATAACACCCTTCTACAACAACTACAGTGCTTGTGCTGGTAGAAGAAGGGTCTCTGTTGGCGTAAATGTGCTGATTGCTCGGATTTGTTTGCGCTATTTTAAATGGCAGCCAGCAAGAGCAGCAGCAATCTTGTTCCGCAAAGGACAAAAGAGGAGCTATGCGAAGTGAAGTCGAAACCGGAACGGTTTTCATTACATCCTTGGCTTTTTGCTGGCAAAAAGAGAGCCGTGGGCGTTGTGGCAGTGGCAATGGTGTAAGGGAAGGAGAAGGAGAATGGTGATGGTGATTGAGGAGTTCGTGGGACTTGGGGTTTTGTTTTAGTTTTCTGTGGATCCGGTCGCAAGGAATTTATTTTCTTCGGCTCTAATTACGGGATTAAAGGAGAGTGAGCGTGGCATAGTCATCGTCATTGGTGTCGGAGCATTGTCGTCTTGTCGGTGCGGTAGTGGTGAGGTGTGGTGTGGTGATGGTTGTGTTGGTTACTGTGCAAGGTTGTTGTTGGTGTATTTCTCAAGAAAGTTTTTGTTTATCCTCTCGTTTACTGGGGAGGGGGAGGGGGGAGTTTGTTAAGTACCGTTGCCGCCATAGATATTTAAAAAGGATTAAGAATTCTGTTGAGGGTAGGTTTATACCACTGCACACAAGGGTACCTACTACTACAAGTACCTGCAGAAAATATGCCATGGAATTCGACGATAATTGTCTCTCGCAAGAGAAGAAAGACTTTTCCTCCTCTCTATGGTGTATAAGTGGGCCGCAAAATTTTAATTGGGTTGCTATTCATTCTCAGTGTATTAAATGTGCAACCAACTTACGCTGCCGATGAATGACTATAATGATGACGACACGTCCATTGGGGGCCATTTTCCAAATGAAGAGAACAATCACTCAACCATACGATGAAGAGGTTTTGTGTGAAAATATTTTATACATCAAAAATCATTGCCTTGTGCTGCTAGCTAGCTAGCTAGCTATGGCTTTGGTGATGGTTAATAGTGTGGTTATGGTGGTGCTGGTCTAATGGTGGTGAATGATGATGATTTGTGGCTTATTCAAAAGAACCACAAGACGACCCGGTCGGTTTCTTGGGTCGCTCGCAGAGACTATTCTGACCCATTCCATCCCCCCCCTCTCTCTCTCTCTCACTCACTCTCTTTATGTTTAGTTAGTGCGGTTTTGTGATTGTTGTATATACATACTCTTCTATGAACCCACATAAAACCATCAGGACCAGAGGACCAAGCAGCATCAGCAGCGCTTTGAACTTTGAGAAGAAGTTTTAGGCAAACCACAAACACATTTTGTTGTGGTTGCTAATGGAGTTGGGAATATAGTTTTGAAGCCTTTTATATTATTTCGACTTTTGTGTCTTTTTTTTTTTTTAGAAAGGATGGTTGTCCAAAACCATTTCAACTTCCAAAATGGTAGTGGTAAATTGCTGTATTTCGAAATGGACTTTTATAAAAAGCAAAAGGCAGGTTTGCAAAGGAAAATGTTTAAATTCAAAGAGGGATTGCTTGAAATTGGGACTCTGTTGGGAGATTTTTCTTCTTGAAGAGTTGAATAATAAATATTTTATCCCTACCTTTTTTAATTTTGGTTAAAAACTGTTGATACTTCAAATCAGAGTAATTAATTTGATTGACTTGGCTTTTGAGCAAATTGAAAGAGCTCATCCAGCTAACCTGTTTTTTCTTGGCTGTTTCCAGTATCGGAGACCAAGCTGTTTTAGGTCCTTAAATAGGATCTTCCTGTGTCTCGTAGTATATTATTATCGGGATGGCATTCGAAGACTCTGCGGGTAGTGGCGTTGATATCTTTACGTTCCACGTGCTTTAGTCGCTATATTTTAAGCTTTTTCACGTGATACAGCCCTTAATGCTGTTTAAATATCTCCCCCATTCTTCACCAATACAACCTGGACTGAATATGGCCTGAATAATCCGTCGCTCAAAGCAATCCAGAATGCTTTCATTCCATCTTGTACTATGATTAAGCCTCTTACTGAGCTTCCTTAGTTTTTTTGAAAGAGGGGTTTACTGCTCGAGTTCTTTCACAGTCCGAAGCAATTCCGATTGCCGAAGGTGATTCTCCGTTTCACTGCTATAATTGTGCGAAGTAATAGTAGATCCTAGGTAAACAAGGGCTTTTGATTATTTTGAAGAATCCGTCCATCGCAAACGTGACGTATTGTCAGAGTCGATGATGCAAGTTGTCAGGTTCTAAATTTATTCTCCCAGTCGTGTCAACATCAATTTAGCAAGAAGTTGAACGGAGTTTCAAAAAATTGTGCCTCTTGTGTTGAGACTGTGAGCTGCCCACAGATGTTTGCAATAAACCTAAACATCGACGAAACATCCGATGATGCTCTTGACGGAGCATTGCCATCCCGCACCATGTGAACGAGTTAGGTAGCTGTGATGTGATTTGGCAGAGCTCTGGATAACGTTTCACTATTATAGGTGATGCCAAAGTCCATAAAGGTCCATAATGGTGTGTGAAATTATTGGGATTTTCGATGGTTGATTGTTATCATTATTGTTTTCGCCCGACGAGTTTTTGCAGTTTATTAGTTTTTCAACTTGGCTTTTATCAATTTTTTTCTTTTCAAGTTTGCATTAGGGCTTACATGCTTTGTTTGCTTCTAAGTAGTCTTTTTTAAATCTTCTGAAATTATCTTTTTGGAAGATCTTCAGAAGAGAAAATGATTTTTTCCTGCTAGATTCACATTATCTATTGTGCCAGGGAGAATGGTATTTGCTTAGGCTTACTACCGTTTTTTGTGCTCACAATTCTATTATAAGCTGTAAGTCTTCTATTGTAGTTTTAGAGTTATTTCAGACATGATCTGTGATATTGTTGTTCAAATTCCTTGGTTTCCTCGCCATCGAAGTTTTTGTAAAAGAGGGTTCGCTTTGTCAATTCGAGATACGCATTCAAATGTTTATAGTGCTGTGATCGCAGTAAATCTGGCTATCCATTTCAAAATCAGCAAGCAAAGAATAACAATCCAATGGCATATAGAAGTAATCAATTACTATCTGTTCTTATCTGTCTTATCTGTCTTACAAACGTAAGTTTTCCTTCTTCATTTGCAGAGGCTTCGGTTCTATTTCATTTCTCATTTCAAGGATATCACTTCCTCTGGCATTTTTATTTCGGTGTCTCTTGATTTTCTTGCCATTAAACTGAGGGTTTCAAACTTTTGCGCATTGCTTCTGACCGGTTCGGGCGTTGAAGTCCCCAACAAGTAAACGATTTTTTATCGCCTAAAACTTGCATTGCTTCAGAAAAGTTAGTTAAATCGATTTGCCAGTAGGAACAGTTGAGATAAACTGAAACAATAGTAAGGACTTTGTTGTTCACTAAAATCTCTCTCTCATAAATGTAATAATTGGTTTCCTTAAAAATGCATTAATCACGAGATAGAATTTTGTTGATGCCGTAAAGTGGAATTAAGTAGTATAAAGCCTATCATCCTATCTAAGGATAATCTTGATATCGTACCGGGGGCACTTATCATAATGTCTTCTCTAGAAGTAAGAATGCAAGCATTGTTTCCAATAGGCACCAACTAATAGCTTCCCACTGGACTTGTTTGTAGAAAACTGTACGCTGAAACTCAGGTCCTTACAAAAAGTGTAGGTATCAATAATATTTCTCTCATTCAAACGCGATATAAATACAAAAAATAACCTGAGGCACCCCTTAAAGGTTTCCATATTCATGAATATAATTCATTTAGATTTGTGTTGCTTGATGACCCGTTAAGCAATAATACGTCAAAATCAAAATAGTAGGTAGGTACTTCTAGCTAAATCTCCTAAACATACATTTCCACTCAAAGAATAGAAGAGAGAGAAAAAAAAATAACCCAAAATAATAATAACACAATCCGCTCCGTCTCTATTTCTTACTACACTCCCTTCCCTTATCTTCTCTTCCCATCATTTAATTTTATTTGTCTACCTATCTTATACCTGCCGCTACCCTCTATAATGAAATCCTTCTCGTTTTCGAATTAATCTCCTTCTAATTGTCTCATTTAAATAAACGATATGTAGGTAGGTAGGCATGAAGATAGGTACTTGCTTCAAAATACTTCATCATACAATATACCTTTACCTACCCTCTCTTACCCATACCCCCCTCCCCTCATCCTAACCAAAAAAAAAAAAAAAACTCAGACCGAAGTACCATTCTAAGGATTCCATTCAGAGTTCTTCAAACATATTATGCCAATCAAAGAAAATCTTCTGCTCTTTCTCTCTTAGAAAAGAGGGCCCAGAAATACACATACACAGCCACACAAGAAAACCAACAAAACAAGAAATATAACACATAGGTATACAAAAAAAAAAAGAAGAAGAAGAAACCAAAAACAAAAAAAAAACATCACCCCAATGCGATAGACACAAACAAATTCCCACTAAAGCTGTATCTTCCCTTAAAATCCAAAAAAAAAAAAGAAGAAATAATCTCTGTTCCCTTCTTCCTTACCCGCCTCTTCTTTGCAAAGCAAAGACTGACTATGACGACGATGACGAAGCAACCAACCGACAAGACTCCACGTGGAGAGACCAAAATTTACCACACAATTCTCGTTGTATATGAGATACAAAGGATTTTTTTTTTGCTGTTCGTATCACATTCGTGGTGGTAGTACACACACGCACACACATACAGACTATCAAATGGACGAGGGAGAGGGCGAGGGCACATCAGGAAGCACAAAAAGCAGCAGAAAAAGCCGCCAGGAAGTTGTCACTAGATTAATTAGGAATCGAAATTGAAATGGTCATTGGGGAAAAAGGGAAACACTTTCTACATAGATTCCAATCCAACTATAAGGCCCTACCCTCTCTATCTTCCTAAAATCTGAAAAATCTGTAGGTATGTATCTACACATCAAAAAGCTACCAGCAGAGTTATATCTCTTACCCCCTAGCAGCTTTTCCGATACCTATATAGTAGGTTTCGAGTTAATCCTTTTGCTTCGCTTGAGCCCCCATCATACTTTCATCACACAGCAAGCAAAGGCAGCATCATCAGCATCATCATCATCAACAACATCCGGAAGAAGAGGCGCAACGTAACGAAACGAAACTCAATCTCGCCTCTTTCTCATTCTCTTTTTTTATTTTTTTTTTTTGCAACTTTATTGCTTTTGTTCTCCATTCCAATTTGGAGATACTTCGTTTGGCAACTTAAATACAGAAAGGATCATCGCCACCATCCCTTCCGACCTTTTGTCCTAATCATCTCTACCTGCCTATCCTGCTCTTCGGTGTCAAGTCATCAGGAAAGAGGGAACTCTCTCTGTGAAACCGTATAGTACAGAAGAACACCCACACACTCACACAAACACAGATGGATAGATATGGATTCCCTACCCTCCCCTCCCCTTCCCTTCCCTCCATTCCCCACATCACTGTGCGCCGGCCGACCAAACGACCCTAGTCCCGATCCCAACAACGTCGTCATTTTAATCGGAATCAATGGCGATGAAACGCCATTGAGGGTTGATATCCTCTATTACTGTTGTGAACGTGGAACATTCGGATGCGGATGCGGATGATGATAATGATGATGCGAGGGTACACGGAGGACAAAAGAAGAAGCGAGCAATAAAACTGGAAAAAAAATTAACCAACCAACGAACGAACGAACGAACGAAAATTTCTCGCTACCTTCTCTCTTTCTCCTCGCGCTCCTATGGATGATGGTTTGAAGAGAGTTTCAAGGGTACACCAAGTCACTTTGCTTTCGCATCCGTTGTGTTCGCCGGATTACCATTCCTCCCCCTCCCCCTGCCTCCAAAGACCCCCATCAAACAGAACCACACCACCACCTCACTGTTAATGGCTTCGGAAGGATAGATGTGGGATCCTGAAGTTCGGTTACACTGTCAGAATTTCTGATTTGAAAATGAGCACACAGAAGGAGCAGGAGGACGATTCAGCAGAGTGAATAAAATGACTACGACTACGACTACGAGAGTGGGTTCCAACTGGATGGAGTGTGCTGAACTGAAGAAGAACGAGGAAGTGGAACTGTGTCCCTGGCGATAAATGTGGGAAAAACAGCTTCGTGTTTTCTTTTTTTTTGGGGGATTTTTTTTTCTTGTTGTTCTTGTTGATGTGAGCTATGGCATTTTGAGAGGGGGGGGGGGGAATTTTCTGATAGGGTTGGGGTTTTTTTTTTTTTTTTGCTACCAAGGACTAAATTAACAGAATTAAACGAGTGGGTGAGTGATTTAATGAATGTTTCAGTCGAAAAGGGAGTGTTATTTAGTTGAAGAAGGGTTTGAAGAGAGAGAGAGTGAGTGAGTGAGAGTTGAAGTATAAGTGAGATTTACAAAGGCCAACGGCAAGGAAGAGTTTTTTCTTCTTTCTTTTTTTTTTTATTTGTTATTTTTTACGGAGTTCTTCCTCTTTTGCTTAATTGTTTTGGAAATGCAAAACTTTTTCTTCTAATGTAGATAACTTTTAGTTAAACAATATTGGATTTGGAGAAGAATTCAAATACCTAATAAATTTGTATCAAATTAATTCAGGAAAAGGATGGAAATTGATTGATTTTCAATGCGAGTTTAGGGGCTGAAAGTGGGGTTAACAGAATTAGTTTTTCCCAACAGTTAAAACCAGTTCCCTTTTTTGGGTTGGTGTTGGTTCTTAGATATCTAAAGTAGGTACCGGCTATCTTATCCCTAAGGATTATTAGAAGGGACCCTGTTCTCGAATTCTAGCATGCTGCTTCTAGTCTTCAAAGACCAGGCTTGATATCTAAAGTAAGTACCCGCTAGCTAATCTCTACTAAGTTGCCTGAAATATGGCGGCCTTTTATGACTTAAGGCCCATAGAGTGCTGCATCCAGCAAACTAAGCTTTCTTTCTTCAATTTATTCAATCCACGCTGGTAACCTACAGTATTCTCTTCTACTTTGATGATGTTACGAGAACTAAGACCACTCTTGGGATGCGGATGCCTAGCGGATAAAATCTAACTCAGACACTCACTGTAGGACTGGCGGCAACTGTAGAATTGATGGCTCTTGTTGCTTCAGGTGCCTTGAGTTTTCCATCTTTAAAATTCATCCTTGTTAATTCGGAGTTTACTTTCGTTAAACAATCCTTTTTTTTTTAATTGTCGCCACAAATATGGTTAGAATGAAAGTTAACACCTCCACCCCTGTGTATGTTCAAGATGTTGGATGCGTGCCATACGTCTTCGTCGTTAAGCACATGGTGCGTTTGATTTTTGTGTCAATCATTGACCACGGAATCCTCATGCTTCTGATCACCTTATACCGCGATGCGGTAATACTAGCTGACGAATAACCTAGGCCTAGTGACTGACTCTTTCAACCAATTCCTGTGTGCGTGTAGCTTAGCAGGAATGGATGGGACTTAAAATTTTCTGCCGATTCCGAACAGCTAGTTGAGATACATTTTTCGTGACAGGGAGTACTCTTGGCGGTTTTGTCAATTCCTGGCAAAAGGTATTGCCTCTGAAAAAAATCAAGGTTTTATGGCTGGGAATCGAACCCAGACCTCCTCCGTGCCGTGGTAGTCCATCACACTAGACCTCACGCCAAGCGTTACTACTGCGTGCCTCAAGGCTTCAGAGCCATTGAAGATCAGAAGATCACCTTCAACCTCATCACTCCATCGTAGATACGAAATTCCCAGTCGTAGCTTTACCAAACAAACAAGACCATAAATTGTAAGCAGAACCTTCCTTTCCAATACGCCAAATGAGCATTAATCTTCATTCTTTGTTTGCCTTGTTTAAAGGTTAACCGAGGTGGATAAATTCCGTAGCCATCTCGAAGTTAACATATCGATGTCACGTTCCGCTTAAGTCTATGATGATAAATCAATTCTCGTTCATGTTCATATGTACTGCGTTCAGCGTCTTCTTCTCATTTTATTTATTTATTTATTTATTTTTTATTTATTTATTAAATTTTTTGAAGATGGCCAGGGTTTTTCTCTCTCATTCCAGAAGAGCAACATTAAAATAGCTAAAAAATGCAAGTGCATGACCCTATAGAAGTTTTCTGGGCGTTTCGAATGGTTCGGTAGAATTTCTTCCAATTTTGACGGAACAGCGACCATTCCTCAGGGTCATCCTGGATATGTTGAATTTTCTGCAGTGCGTTAGTAGAATGCGGCTCTTCGTCATCATTTACCAGCTGATTGAAATTACTGAAATGGCAGCCTCCAGGGTCGGGTAGTGAATCCTCTTATTCGTTTTTTTTTTACTCTTCTATAAATATTTCGCACTTGATTCCTTTTTTTTTATATTAAATACCTAAACAAATAAACAAATACAGTTTTGACAACAGGAAAATTTGCGGTCTCAGTGAAATTTTTTCATTCATAACAATCGAACAAATATTTGCTTCCATATCGACGAATAGCTTCGACTGTAATGTGTTCATAATCCCCTTCCTTATCAAATTTGTCCAACCACAAATGTCATAAAAAGCATTACCAATCAATTGAAACGCATCGATTGCCAAAGTGCCACTCTCAAACAGCAACAAAAAGCAAAAATGAAAAAAAAAATACCCATTTCCACCCTCAGTATTTCTTCTCACTTGATGTCAATTCAAATATAATATCGAACCCAGTCCTTAATCCACTTAAATCAACCACTCAACCACTTCTCGCTCGCACCTGTCATTAATAAATGAATTTAAATTGTTCTTCTTCGCATATAATAACCCCCTGACGACCTCGCTTGATGATGGTACACACTTGTATACATAAATTCCCCATACCTACTATACCTTTCCCTATACAAAAATGATCCACACTTCACCACACAAAAAATCCACACCATACCCCTTGCTCTCTCGCACACATGTTATTGTTCTATCAAACTCATTCCAATATAATAATCGAACCAGAAGAGCGAACAAGTAAAAAAAAAAAACACGTTGTGCCTATTTACTCGCACAAATGAACGAACCAACGAATTCAATTCACTTCACTTCAACCAGCACATCCATCCATATCAACATCACAATCCCAGAAACAGAAAACAGAAAACAGCGCAAGGACACAAACCATAAAAACCATCAGGAGCAGCGACTCCTCGAGCATTATTATACCTCTCCATAACAACCCACACACAGCATACAAAAAAAAAAAAAAAAAACTCGACGTTTCACCATGACGACAAACTTTTGGAACTGTGTGAAAGTGTGAAGAGTGGAACAAAATCCATTTTTTCCCTGGTGTCTATGCTCTCAATGTATCTTAAGGGTAAAGTCATGTGTTTGTAAAAAAAAAAGAGAAGAAGGAAGAAGCTTGACAACAACTCTTACCTTGCGGGGCTCTACGCTCAATTTCATCGACTATTGCACTGTAAGGAACATTTACGGTGATCTGCCTGGTTCTAATCCGTCATCCTGCAGCACCATACATTATTGGAAGTGACTATCACGCTGCTGTGGTAGATAATCTAAAACAGGCTGTATCTGATGTACTAGGTGTTAAATGTTTACCATCACCTTCCCGAAAGTATACAGAACCTAGTATAAAGAATCCACATCAAACGATCAACGAAGAAGATCTTAATGATCTTCATGATGGACCATCAGATGGTATCTACACGATAAGGCATTGACGGTCCATCAGTTGAACAGAGAGATGGCCCAACACATGGCTGATCGGATGGCTGTGTGATCATTATGTCGCATCTATACGATATGGGACATTGATGGTTCATGAAATTTCTGGTGAAATGGTCCATCCGATGTTTGGTGTTCCACGCGAAGATGCGTACCTCCATCACAGTCCTCCTATCTTTTGATGTGCGTGTCCATCGTGCTACTAATGTATCGCAATAACGTAATGTGTCAGGGAGTCAATACATATTCAACAGCAATTTTATCGGATATTTTGGTCCGATCTTCAATATATGCCACTAAGATATGTTTAAAGACTCCATCAGGCACCAAAAACAGTACCCTCCAACACAATTCCAAAATAAATACCTAGTGTCGATTTTCTCAAAGAAATTTGTTCAAATTCCAGTGATTTTTTGAAGAAAAAAATTCGATCTATTGGAAAATTCAACTCAAGGGAAGTTTGATTTAGAGGGAGTCGAATGTAATTATTTCAAACGTTTCCGTTAAAATTAAAATCTATATTTTCAAATTCAAATTTTTGAATTCCAAACCATGATGTAGGTTTTCTTTTTTTACAAATTTCACTTGTCTTCTCGATTCACAGTTTGTTGTTACAAAAATTACACTGTGTGGGTAATTAACTATACGCGGGTGGATACCTATCACGTTTTGTAGAGCTTGTTACAAAACTCTATGTAAAAATTCCGTAACACCCCCAAAATCTGGAGTTAGGAGCAAAAACGTTGTTTTCGACATTCGACAAAAGGTCTAAATGTCTTCTTTCCAAAACAGTAAAAATCTAAAATGGGTCAAAATTTGACGAAGCTAAATTTTTTGTAATTGATGAAGCTCCAAGAGAACATTTTTTGGCCCTAAGTCAAGATTTTTAGGGTGTTACGGAAATTAAACATACCCTTTTGTAATCAGTGCAACTATACAAAGTTCCAATTAATTAGGGAAGTAACTCGTTCAAATTTCTAAATCTGGGTTGAAACCGTCAATGTTTTTTTTCTTAGCCAATTTTCAACCGATTTATATAAAAAATATCTCGTTTGGTTTGGAAATAAACATCATTTTAGAATATATTTTTAAAACAGCTGTTGTTTTGAAAACATATGTAGATATGCTTTAAATTGATGTCGAAGTTGGATAACATATTTTAATTTTTTGTAAACCTTTTTAAAAATGAAAAATAAAAATTTTGAAAAATTTTGATATGAAATAATTTTAAAATTGTTAAAAACCTCTTATATAAAAATTTTCACCGAAATCCGTTAAGTCGCTTTCGAAAAAATCGGAAAATCTGCAAAAAATAAAAATTTCAATCATCGTTAGAGCCGTTTTTGAGAAAATTAATTTTTTCTATATAAGTTGTATGGCAGGGTACCGATAATATTGGTCCAAAAAAAAAAAACAAATTCCAATTATTTCCCCTCTTGGGAATCACAAGAAAGACGTCACCTATGCCCCCTTATAAAGAATTTTCCATATTTTAGCCATCAAACTTTTACCAAAAAAATCAGCATGCTCCTACAACAACTTGGATGTTAAGAATATTTACAATTCAATCCACCAAGAAGAAAAGTCCTTTACTTCCATACCTATAAAACCCGAAACAACACACTCATCTCTGTGCAAAGTAGGTATAAGATGTATAGCGTGCTGAATCTTATAAAACTTTTTCCTTTTATTTTTTTGTATTTTGCATTAAATTTGTTGGGTGAACAAAACACCAGACACGTTTTATGTTACATTCCGTGCTTGTCCTAGCTTGACTCCTTATAACCGAATCGAATCCGACCGACGACGAAGACGACAATCCGGGGTGCAAGTATAATTTCCTCTCAAATAAGTTATCGTAAGACATTTCCTGAATACGAAATTTTCCTTCTTCCATTCTTCATCATTCTGCCTACCTTTCTCTTCCACCATCCCATCCTATTCCATCTTATGCTGTCCAATGAAGGAAACAAAAATATACAACCAAAGTGGTTTCGTCGTAAAAAAAAAAAAATACTTATACCTACCAACATAGTGTATATAACAAAGAACTCGATTAGATTCCTTCTCTTCATCCCCCCAAAATCCTTCCCCTACAAATACAGCATTCCCAAAGTATTACACAAAAAAAAAAAAAAGGAAAATAAAATTCCATAAGGTATGGGTAATGATAAGGATAAGCTGTTGGAAGGATAACCAAGCCAAGGTTCAAACCACAAGAACATAAAACCCAATAGAGGGATCCAAGGGGGGGTATTCTCGGCAGAAGAGCATAGGGCAAAGAGGGAGTATCGGAATGAAGAAAAAAATAAAAATCAATCGAGAGATCCCTTGCCGAGTGGAAAATGATTTTTATGGTATAGAAGCCGCTCCGTGTTGCCTGCCTGCCTGCCTGCATGCCAGCCCCGTTGGGAAAGTACAAATTAATATCCACCCTTGTGTGCCTGTCACCATCGTCGTTTCTCATTTCGCTCTCCACCTTCATCTAGCTGTACTACCCTTTACTCCTTTCTACTTGATCTCTCTTTCACGACATCATCATAGTTGTATTGTGTAGTCGTTTTGCTGAGTTGTTCAAGTGGGAGTGGAGTGGTGGAACAGTAATGATGATA
Organism: Meliscaeva auricollis; assembly: GCA_948107695.1. NCBI lineage: Eukaryota > Metazoa > Arthropoda > Insecta > Diptera > Syrphidae > Meliscaeva > Meliscaeva auricollis. The sequence continues at coordinate 41,818,574 of OX403616.1, forward strand.
ATAATAACGCGAAAGTGGTTACAGTAAAAGCCATAGACTTTACTTCTCTTACAAAAAAAAAAGTAACATTCTACTTGTCCACCACCCTTATTATCCCATTCCAGAGAATCACACTCCTGGTAGTTGGATTTCATTGTCATGGCAGGAAATTGATATCATGTAAAAGCTCTTCATTGTTGTTATTTCTTTTTTTTTACGGTTTTTTGTAATGTTAAGTCATTAGGTAGTAGTAGTAGTGGTTAATTTTCTACCGCAAATTAAACTTAAACTATTTTCACCTTGGTTAAGTTTTTCTCTTAAAAATGTTTCTCTGTAAAAATAAAAACAAATAAATTTATCCTTTTCTCTCAATTTTTCTTCTCTTTTCCTCGTGAGCCTTTTTTCATTTCACCATCTCATTTAAGGCTTCGTGTTCTCACTTTAACATTTCTCTCTCTCTCTCTTCTCTTTAAAAATATATTTTCTCTTCGGCTTCACACATCTCTCCAGCTCCAGCTTCAAGAGCTCTCTCTCTCGCTCTCGAATTCATAATTTTTCCATTCATATTTGTTTGTTTAAGAGAAAAATAAAAGCTTCAGTCATGCGCGAACTTACTGAGCTTTTTTAAAAGCTTTTATTTCTAGAGAATAAATCTCTCTTAAGAAATTATTTTAAAAATATAATAGGTAGGTGTACTGATGGTTAATTTATAATAAGGACATCGTTTGAGGGAAGGGGTGGGATAAAACCAAAAGGTGGTCGTGTTAAGTATTCTGTGGGAAAATAAATAATCTCAACGGATAGTTATGATGATGAATGAGGTTTACATTTGCTATAGATAGAAATTTGTAAAGTTTTTCATGCAAAAGAGAGAGGAAAGTAAGAGAGGTGAGGTGAGGTATAAGTGAGAGATAATATCAACAAAAATTGATGCGGTAAAAAGTGAGAGACAAGCAAAACGAGGAACTAGGATGATGATGTTGATGTCGATTGAGGTTTAGGTGAAGGTATGTGAATTAATAAATAGGACATTGAGAAGGGTTCTTTCTACCTATACTCTATCCTTCCTGTGCCATTGCTTCATGTAGGTACTGTCTAAAGTGAAATTTTGCGTTCGGTTTGGCTTGACTGTTGAATAAATAATTTTTTGTTTACCCAACTATACTATGCTACTACCAGCTACTGCTATTGCTATTACCTCCTGTTTCTCTCTCTCTCTCTCTCTTTCCCTCAATTTCTCCCTTGTAGTTTGTTTGCTAGTTTTTGCTGCTATTTATACCTTTCTGTGAGAAGTTGAAGGGCAGCAGAGGCACAAAGAGGGGATAGTTTGTTGTGTGTTTTTTGAATACGAAAATTGGAATGGGATTTACGATTGGTTTGTGGTTTATTTTTATTTACTTAGAGAAGTGGGAGAAGTGAAGAGACTTTTTTTTTTGCATAAAAAGCCAAACTTTTTACATTTTTTTATAGGTTTCGGTAACTGACATGGAACTAAAATGAGGTATAACCGTTTGAATAGGACTAACATGAAAAAAAAACAGGGAAAAACTAATACAAATTAATTGAACAGTGCTCCGATTAGGATTGCTTGCATTTCTAGAATAAGAAAGTAGGTATTTATGACTATCTTCTTTGTTTTCAAAAAATCTGAATAATTCTGTGTAGTAAAATGAAGCATTACAACTCTTACGAGTTTCCGAACGAACCAAGCACTTCAGTAGATGTCAAAAAAAATGAAGCAATAAGCGATGCAATTGATTATTGAAAACTACTTTTCGTTCTCATACAGTTCACATCCAATTCCGCCGAAAGTTAATATATCTAAGTAGACGGCCAAGAAGATCACTGTTTTTGACTTACCTGTTAAATTTTCTAACGATTAGACTTCCCCGATTGAAAGTTGTGAGAGATTTCCTGTAATCGGTTTGTAATCAGATTGGGTCCGTTGATTTGCCGGACTCGACTATTTATTTGCTAGATTCGTTCTTTAATTTGTTGTATCCGTTTGCTTATGTGCCAAGTTATACCCTGATTTGCTGAATTCTATCGTTGATTTGACAGTTTCGACCGTTGCGTTGACTTGCTGAGTTCGTCTGCAATTGACCGAACTTATCCGCTGATTTTTCAGGTTCGGCTGCTGCCGATTTGATTAGTTCGCTAGGTTGGCCAGAAAACATTAAGAGAAATCCAGAAAAGTATCCGCCCACTGGTTTGCGAAATTCGCCTGTTAAATTTTCAGATTCGGTCGTTGATTTTTAGGGTTTGACTGCAGGTTTTAAAAATTTGTCTGTTAACTTGACACGTTTTTTTAATTTACCGTATCCGCTAGTTGATTCGCCTAGTTGGGCTCTTTATTTGCTAGATTTTTACGTTCATTTAGGTATTGGGTCCGAGCATTGTTGGCTTGCTCATGGGTCTTTAATTTGCCAAACTTGAGAAGTGCGTCGCTTTCAGTTACCGGGTTTTGTTAAATTAGTCCGCTAAATTTCCCCATACCTGAATTGATTTGCCAAACTCCCCTGTTAATTGTCCGTATTCTTTGGTTTTCAGGTATCGAGTGCTTCGCTGGTTATACAAGTTTGCCTTTCCAGAATCTCCGATTTCCCAAATTAGCCTGTTAATTTTTTGGATCCGTCCATTGGTTGTTCCGATTTAATCCCTTTTTTGACAATTAGCCGGATCCTTCAGTTAATTTACCGTATCCGCTCGTTGATTTGATAACCGCTACGTTCGCTTTCGGAGGTAGGTAATTAATTTCTAAACTCGTTCATTGATTTAACAGGTTCTCAGATTGATGTTCATGGTTCACCATTTGATTCGGCGGACTAAGGCTTGCAGCTTTGTTCCACATGTTCCAATCATTTCAAAATTTATCAAGTAGCTCCCAGACATATGATAGGAAGTTACTTCGTCACTGTATCTTCAGCGCCAGGTGTTGGCAAGTATTTTCCAATTGCCGGCATCCCGACAAGACACGGCGAATATCTGATCTAATAAGTCTGTCGTACCTATTAGCAGTTTTGTGATCTATTTACAATTGGTGGTTATCGATATCTACATATTTCTAAAGCGGTGCAAATTTTTGATATTGTTAGTTTAGTGTAGGCCCAGCTCTAAAGACGCACTGTTACACATTGAATTTAACAATTCAAAACTTATCTTCTTTTGGACCTCGCTCGTTCCAAAATATAGTAGGGTACCTACTGTTGGAATTATATAATTTATTATTCCTTACGCCATTCAAAATCTCATAGATCATCCGAAACCATTGCATATTCCCAGTAGAATTCCTTTTCTCTTAAAGTTCCGTCCACTATAAAGAAAAAAAAAATATTTGTTTCTCTGCCAAAGAACCCATCATACTATCACATCACCCCCAGCAATCAATCCAAACCTGAACTCGATTTGCTTTCACTTCCCGGCCTATATGTCAAAGCCCAACCCAATTTAGTCCTTCGTTTCATATGCATGCATGCATGCATACAAAAAAAAACAAAAAAAAAAAAACTTTAACATGGATGTACTTCCTTTCTTTCCACATGTTGGCGCAAAAAAAAAAAAAAACAACAATAAATTGGCATATGTGGTGCTCGCTTGTGCTGTGTTGTGTGGCAAGAGCAGCAGTACCAGCAAACACTATAGCGTTAAACAAAACACAAACCGATGCCGATGCTGATACCACTAGCAACGGCAGCAACACCAGCACGAGAACCGAACCGAACCGACCCAAATCATAAAAAACAACTCACGGAGTAAATTCGTTTTATATTCCTCCCACGTATGCATGGTTCCAAGTCAGTCCCGGACACACTAGCCTTCCTCTTTACCCCTTTTCCCCCCTCCTCCCTCTCCCCACAGAAAAAGTTATGAAAAATTCACAAAAAAAAAAAAAAATCTGATATATGCGGTGTGTTTTTCCTCTTCCACTGCCACCTTAGGGGCTTTGAAATATATTTTTTTTTCCATCACTATTTTCGAGGATTCGCTTGTGTCTGCTTTTTTTTTTTTATTTGTATACCCCATGTATACCCCATGGAACACTCTCTAGGAGGACCTTCCTGCTGAATATCCTCTTCTTCGTGGTTGTCATCATCGAAATTCATGCACACCCTGTGCTATGCTGTGCATCGCATGTCATAAATAAAATTCTATGCAAATCTCTCGATGGAAGAGAGCACAGAACAAAGGTACGGATAAAAAAAAAAAAAAAAAAAACAAACTCGCGGATGACGGGACATATTCCCAATTCACTAATACACGATGAACAACGACGAACAAGTGGGGCATGATGATACCGAGTGGTGGATGGCGGTGGATGTAATCCCAGACATCATGGCCCTCATATCGAAAACACAGCACATACCAAAAAAAAAAAAAAAAAAAAAAAAAAAAAAAAAAAAAAAAAATAAGAAAACAAGACCGATAAAAATAATGGATGATGGAATGGGTGTGGGAGGGAAAGCACAAGAGGGCGACATGGAGGCTTATTGGGGCTGGGCTGGAGATGAAAATATGTATGCATGTCGACATATACGATACGCGCATACGGAAAGTTGTTTTGGTATTTTAAATTATTTTTGTTTTGGGTTACTTTTTTTTTTCTTTTTTTTTTCGTTCCCTGCTTTTTACTCCCTGATGCCTGTGCCTGATTCCAGTGTTATATTTTATTTAGTAAACACATTGTCAATGTGACAGGAGTGTCACGCTGCTGTGTGCTATTTGCCGTTTTCTCGTCCTGATATCATTTTGTTTTTGTTACCGTTTTCTTTTTTTTTTTTTTTTTTTTATATTTCGGTACCGTGTAGAGTAGCACATGCAGGCAGGCAGGCAGGAAGGCAAGGCAAGTCAGTATAGGATAGGAGATAGGAAGGATGATTATTTGCACACACGTTTCAGTGTTGGGTTTGAGCTGAGAGAGGAGGATGTGTATTATTTTCCTTTTAATGGTTCTTTATTGGCTTTAAGATAATAACTTTGTTGATATAGACACAGTTTTTATTTGCATTCCTATACGAATAAAGTTAGGGTGGTTGTCAATTCTTTTATTATCATGTTTCTGAAGGAAAGTAAAGTTGGGCAATGTATAGTCGGTATATCTGTGACCACAACTCATGTACAAATGTCATATATTAACTGTGGCAATGTTATTAAACCCACCCCCTTTTTTTTCTGGACTTACTCACTTTCGCTGTTATTAGCAGTTTCTTTTTTAGCAATTTCTGAATATAAATTTTGGTTCCTCAAATCATGTTCTTTTGTTGTCATTAAAAGTCATTTACTATACTTTAGATGAAGCTTAAAATTCAGAGTGGATCATAGAGCCTCAACCACCAAATTTCTCCAACCTGTCCATAGCCAATACCTATAGCAGTCACTAGTTGGGTTGGTTACATTTAGCCGCCAAACAAAATCCCGCCGATCAAAATCCCGTTTACCGAAATCCCGCCAAATACTAACTTTCATTAGCGCTGTATTTCATATGAAATAGGTCACCCGATTTAATGAGAACCAATGTGAACGAAGTTTCCTCCTATTTTTTTTTTTTTTTTTGGAGACAGTGCTGGTTTACATCTCTGATTTCAGTGACTCGGAATCGATGAGAATCAGTTGGAACACAGCAACAAAATTCTGCGTTCAAATAAAAGTATACGTAAACTTTTGAATTTTTTCAAATTTCTGCATCAGGACTTCATTCAAGGAAGTCGAATTTAAAATTTTTTTTTTGTAGGAACAGAATTCGTCGTTCAAATATAAGCTTTTGAATTTTTGAAATTATCTTAAGCGTCATTTAGGATTTTGTTCGTGATTATATGCGTGTTGTTGGTGTTTTTGATAGTAAATTTGAACATTTACTCTCATAAATGACTCACGGATTCTGTAACTCAATGGCGTTTTCTTTGTTAATAGTTATGCTTGTGTTGATTTATGATTATATTCGTGCTGTGGGTGTTTTCAATAGTAAATTTGCATATTTACTTTTATCAATCACTCGCGGATTCTGTAACGCAATGGCATTTCATTGGCTATTTGATGCGTTAGTGTTGAAGTCAATAGTTTTAGAACTCTCTGCTCAATGAAAGTAATAGCTCTTGGCGTAATGACAGAAGGTTTACGTTCTACACCATTAAGCAGGCTGGAAAATGCGTTTTCCTTAACTCCGATTGCGTGTCTCCTTCCCTATTCCTATGTTCATGACAGCAGGCCTTTATTCTGCGCTGATATCCTTGGGTAAATTGTTTCATCCTTTGATAGAACTTTCGAAATTTAAGCCTGAGGTAGCTTCCCTCAAAAGATTCAACCGCTTGCTTTTCGTGGTCGAGTAATCATATCTTAGTTGTTGAGGGAGTTAATTTATCGTATGCCTTCTGCATCCCATCGCATTTTCTTTATGACTGTTACGTCAGAAAACACACCTTTAACTGGAACCTATTCCACTTTTTCGACCTGCTGACCATATGGATGTCCCTTCTGTGGAAACAATTAGCGCATTCAGATAGCTCTTAGTTTCAAATCTGATTTCGCCGTAAGCCCCCTTTCAGGTTCATTTCAAAATTCCTAAGTTCTTTTCGTAGAATTCCTCTTCACAAAGGTTTGCCAAGTACTGGGAACATAAAATAAGGACGGCTGTCCTTTGAGTTTATCGTCAAGCAGGTCTCTTACCAAACACTCTTCTAGCGAGTTTCCAGAATGATCTTTCTCAGAATTGCTTTTTTCTTTTGCTGTGAAGGTTTTGCAAAGATTAAAAACTCCAAACCAAAACATACAACTTCCAACGCAACCCTTACACCTATGCTCCAAGTTTTTTTTTCTTGCGCTTACGGTACCCATTGAATGTCACGAAAAAGGAATATGAACCAGTTGGATATGTACAAATAATATATACAATTTTATCCTCTTTTGGTATTATTGGAGAAGTAGCTCCATTGGTTGAGTTAAATCTCTTTTCGGATTTTTTTTAACCCTGCTTACGTGGAGGCAAGAAATGTTTTAAAAACTTTTATTCCTTTATTTCAGTGTCATTTTGTGTTGTTCAGAGTGGTTCCTGTTTTTTTTTTACACGTCACTTTGCTGTGTCACAAATCCGAAAAGTGCGGAATGAATTAAATTCAAGGTGTACTTTGTACGACAATGTATTTCCTTGAATTACTTGGAGTGACTTAAATCTTGATAAACTTTCCTCTGTATAGAAAATCTATCGATCTCACCTTGTATTGATGATGACATTAAAGAGCTTAGATGATATTGAAACTTGGAAGAGAAAATGATGATGTGTTCAACTGGATCAACATCCTTTTCGAACTAACTCTTATAGGTAAAGTACAGGTGAGAAAGTTATGAAGAAATGAAGTGATGCATTTCTTTGATGCAGTTCTAACCTACTCCGCCCACAATGAAAACTTCCGGAAGTCATCTTAAAAGTTTCTTAACATCAAAGGGAATATCATAAGAATGACATTTGACTTGACATAAGAGTGAAAGGCTCGTTCAATCAATACATTTAGGAACAATAAGGTTATTTTTTCACCTTTCTTGTTATACCGGATAATTAATGTTATAAGTGACCACCGTGGGGCCCCAAGATTTTCCCTTAAAGCCCCCAATCAAAAACATTATTTTTACGTTCCATCAACCTTAAGGCAATCTCCTTACTCTTTCAAAAGCGTTGAGGGTTGTGTGTACTCTGGGTTTTATTTGAATCACAAAGCCATGATGTACATTGCTTGGTCACGGTTGCAAATTACTATTACAACCCCTTACGTCATTCTAAGGATCCTATTATGACCCTCGGACTGATTTCTATGGTTGTTGAAACCATCACGGTGTACCATCATTCACCAAGCCACAAACTTTACCGACATATACATACTTTACACATATCCTATACTTACCCACCAACCACAAACTAATTAATCAAAAATGTCCAGTCCACCTATACATTATACCTCTCCTACATCCGGATGCTTGACAGTGAGTTTTAAAATCTTTCAAAATTGTTGTCATGTGCTATTATGCTGCCACACCATTATAATATTCTTCCAACACTAGCAGCGCCATCTGTATGCCACTCTTTTACCGCTAAAACCAGTAGAGCACATACTACAGTCTTGCTATGAGTGTCATTCGACAGTGAGAGAGGGAGAACAGTTTGGAAGAGACGGTTGAGGGGTTTTGATTGGTACACTTTAACCAACAACAAGCAAACTACCGCAACTAGCTTCACCTAATACAAGTAATTCACACCGAACATGATCCACCGCAATCGCAATCCTCCCCCCAAAACGAAATACCTACCTATCAACCCTACCAAACCAAGCACACGAGACACGAAACGAACCGACACGGACGCGACGCGACGACCGAGTCAATTGAACGGACACAGAGGGGAGGAATTTAGATTGCAGCAAAGAGTTCATGTGGCTTGTGCTAGCCCCCTCGAGGACTCTACTTCAAAACTGGCGTCATAATACAGGCAAAGGATATGGAAATACAAAAACCAATTTTATATTCAACCGCTAACAACTCAGTGGCAGCAGAACAGCAGCAGCAGCACAAGTAGAATTCATTTAAATCGGCCCCATACTTTTGCCGCACATCATTCTCTATACTACCTACTTCCATGAAAACAGCTCCCCCCCCCAATCCCTAGGGAATAAAAATGAAATCGTGTTCGAAGCGAATTCAAAGTCGACAGTCATGGAATTGTATAACACACCAGAGACCAGAGGCAAGGGGCCTGCTCCATAGCAAGTCAACCCAATAAAACCACACACACCGTGCTTCACCTTCGCCATCATCATTATCATCATCATCAGTCCTCCAACTGCTTATACCTGGGATGTAACCAATCAACCCTCACCGCCCATCCGACTCGACCCTACCCGGCCCGGCCAGCACCCGCCTTAACCCTGCCCGTGTGATGATTTCACGTTATGTGTCTTGTTCACTCTCTGTTAATTACGCACTCATTTAGCGGTGAAATGTCTTGCGTGACTGCTAATATTTTCTCTTGTACAGGGAACGTATATTAAAATATCTGTAGAGAGAGAGAGGAAGAGAGGGTGTTTTTGGGAGTTGATTGCTGTTTCTAGGTATTTATTGTTCTTCTTTCCTTTTTTATTTTTGTTGCGCCAGAAGCTAAATGACATTTACTTATTTACTGCATAATCATCTAAAAAAAAACCTTCTACCCCCTAACTTCTGGCTGTTGTTTCATTTGAAATTGTGTAAGCGAAACAAAAATACAAATACAACAAAAAAAAAGAAGCATAGAACCGTTGATGGTTTTGTTGTTCTTGGTTGTTATTGTTGTTCTTGTTGTTTGTGCCACACTACGGCAATTCTCATGGCACACCAAAACCGCATACAACACGAAATGTCTAAGCAAATGAAAATGGAAAATAATGTAAACGGGACTGCTGGACGTATTTTTTTTTTGTTTATACATATTATAAAAGCAGGGTGAGTCTGAGTTGACTTTTGCAACCCTCGAGTGTTTAAATAAAAGCAACACAGTGGGATCGTTTTTTTTTTTTTCTTTAAAAAATGTCGATACACATCTGCAATTAAGTCTGCACTGTCCATCTCCGTAGGTTTGGAGAATTGATTAATGAATTGCAAAATAGCAGAAATATCAATTAAAACGCTAGGCGACTTTCCTGCAGATATTTGTCTGTAGAGAAACGCCCGCCGGCTACCGTAAGGAGGTGTCTTATCTCTCTTTCTTTGGAACTTGGTAGTAAAATAGCTGTTGAGATATCTGAAAGTAGAGAGCTACAGAATGATTGAGTGTGTGGATGACATTGTGATTGCCGTATCAGGAAAGTATCCTACTACCCTAAAATATCTCTTTCAATAAGCCTTAATCAAGCTCACAAACAGCGGCCGATCGGTGTGCACTAGGTGGTAACCCTTCCGCAACAGATCTTGTTCTCTTCTCTAGGAAATAATAAATTTCCCATATAGACCCGTAGTATTAAAAATTTTTGTACTCTAAAAAATATCACAAATTTACAAAAAAGTACGCTAAAATTTCAATACGTCATTTTTATATTGATCGTGTGCCAATAAAATCATCGACTATTTCGATAAATTCTTTGTAAACTATTTTTAACTTAAAAATAAATTTTATAGACTTCCGGGGAAAAAAATATTCCCAGTGTAAAAGATCCCAATACACCATATTTAAATTTATCGGTACAAAGAAATTTAATTACCGTAAAAATGGTTCAGCTTTGAATAAAAAAGTACGGTTATTGGTTTGCGTCGTCAAAATCTCAATAATTTCTTTATTTAACTTTACAGTTCAGCTGTGATGAATTATGTCAAAATATTGAAACAAAAATAGACCTTTACAAATTTACCGTTAAAATAGTTTCACTTGGAAAAAATTACGTCAGTCACTTTGTATTGACAAAAATCTCCATAATATTATATATAAAAAAACTCCGAAGAAAAGGAATAAAAATTTAGTAGTCTTCTTCAAAAAAATGGTTTCATTAAAGAAAAAAAAATACGGATTTATTTTTTTTCAGCAAAGTCCCAAAATCAACAAGTTGTGTTTTATTAACTGATATGAAAAAGTTCTGACGAAAAATTATACATTTTAACTGACATCATTTGAAAAAGAATTTTCAGTTGGAAAAAAGTACGGCGGTGAGAGAAAATATAGCGTATTGAAATTTTTTTCAACAAAAATCGGTAGTCGTCCTTTTTTTTTTGAAGTGCAATTATTTGAACGGCGATGTTTGTCAAACATTTGTGAAAAAAAACTAAGGAAACTGCTGAATTACTCTTAGAGAATTTCAAAATCCACTGAAATATGCTTAAAATACTCAAGCGTGGTTTAATTCTGATATCCAAAAACTTCCTTTTTGAGAATATTGTTGGTATGAGTAGTTGAATGACTGCTTGGCATACAGCACCAGTGAAAAAAAACCCTGATGCTAAGCAATGCCAAGACGGGTCTGCTAGTTACTTAGAATCAAATCTGACGGACATTAAATTTTCTTAAAAAAAAAAAAATCTGACTGATTTAAATCGATTAAAAAATAAAAAAAGTTTTTTTTTGTTTGTTTTGAACGACCCCACTGTGTGGAATAGGTACAATCGCCAACATTTTTCCGGCATTTGATGTCTGCGTTGTTGGTAATACTTGAGCTCATGGTGGTGGTGGCAACTCTGATGATGATGATGACGATGATGGTATTGTACTGTTTGGTTGGTTTGCCCGATAAGGGTGCGGCGCGGTAACGGGCGAAGCCGGGGTTGTGGCATTACAGGCAACAGAAGCAGCAGCAAATTAACAACAACAGGGCGCACATAAAGAGAAAATACAAAACCAGAGGCATCACTTAAAATGCTGCGCACGATAGGGAAGTTTTTTTTTTCTTTTTTTTTGTTGTTGTATTTTTGCACTGGGGGCGCTGCTGCTGAGGTAACACAACCACTGTACACACTCGGAAGGGTAGTGCGGTAAAAATTGAGTCGAAAAGCAAAGGCAAGGAGAACGTGACAAAAGGGATGGGTGGATGGGGCTCGTCGACTGACGTGACTGTTTGTCGGCGGTAGTCGTTTGTGTAAGCACACACCATCGACATGCCCTGGGGAAAGGAGAGCACCAAGAGGAGGGGTGATGTGATGGTAAAATTCGTTGAAAATTCTGTCTCTCCCCCCTCTTAGACTGTTCGCGCCTCATTCCATATACAGAACGGCCACAACATTGTTTTCGCGTGTGCAAAAGAACTTTTTGACACCCCCAACCCCCCTGCTGCCGGCCCCCATGGATTGTTCAGCATAGCGGTTGTGAACTCAATGTGAAGTGGGTGTGCGGGTTATAGGTGGTTTGTGGAGGGGTGGGGGAGGGAGTAACAAAAAGAAGAATTAAAGGAAACTCTCGCAAAATTAACCGACTGTCGTCCGTTTCTGCCATCGGAAATTCCGGGTCGAGAACGGTGTGTGTTCCATGCAAGCTCTAACGCCACTGTCGCTGTTGCCGTTGCTATTCTCCCCTGCACTATCCCCTTCTCCGTTTCTCCACAAAAACAAGTGAGCAACGAACTTTTTCGTACAAAAAAAAGTGATGGCTGTGCTCCGGAAGACACCCTGGGTATTTATGGCCCTGTCGGCGTTAAGGGAGGGTGATGTAATGTTATGCCATTCCTCACAACCACCACCATCGTCACCAACCCCCCCCCCCCACACTTTGCCCGAAAATAATTGTTTAAGTCGGAAATAATAATGCCGTCGGAAGTTTTCTAGCGGCTAAGGAAGAATTGAGGAGTATTATAATGTAGAGTGGTAGTAGTAGTAGTAGTAGGGTGCGGGTGACAATAGAAACCGTTGACTGACGAACAACTGACTGCCATTTACTTGAAATGGGCTTGAGAAGTGGATGTGGTTGGGGGGGAGGCGGAAGAGAACACAAAAGCTAGATTGTAATAGACTACAAAAGAGCCGGGGGTTAAATGGAGGGGTGTGGGAAGGCGGGGGTGTGTATATGAGTTTAATGTCTGATGGCGTGAACTCGTTTCAAGTCGTCAATTATTCACGACACCCCATGACCTGTTCGTTTCTTGTGGTGCGGTTGACTGATGTTGGTTGAATGAGTTCCCCTCGCTTTCACCCCCCCTTTGAAAAAACACACACAAAATCGGGTAGCTATATTTGGAGTAATTGGTGATTTAACGGTAATACGCCGTGTGGATCTAATAAAATTGTTTTTAGTGCGGCCTCGAGGTTTTTGAGGGTTGATTTTTGTAATTTTTTTTTTTTTTTGTTTTTGTTTCCACCTTTATATCGAGCAGCCCATTAGAGGTTTTTTATCACAATGAAGAAGGTCGGGGAGCAATAGGAACAGAAGGAAGGTTGGACAAAGTGAATAAATATTCCGGTCATGCTTTTGGCGTTGCGTTGGTTGGACGACAACGACTAAGCCGACGACGACGACAACGACAATGGTAACGTCAACGACAACCACGACGGACACAGAGAATTTTATTGTGTAAATAAATTAATTCCTTTTGCTTTTTGTTATTTGCTTTACGTGTGTTTATGTTTGTTGGTGTTTTTTTTTTTCTTACCTATAGTTTGATGGTTTTTTTTTTTTTTAATGCGTGTGTGGCATGTTTATGCGGACACCAGAATACGGTTATAAAATTTTTAGATATCAATTCTATAGAAATATATATACACGTACAACATCTAGATAGGCGGCTAATGTTTGCCGATTAGGAAACAAAGCGTTTAGGCAATAGGGTCGAGCAGAAAGTTTATTTAATTGATCTTCGTGCTGGTCTGACTGGGTGGTTGATTTTTTTTTGTTATAATTACGGGGTGATATTTAATTAGGGGCGGGTGGCATCAGGAACTATACAAGGAATGTTGTTGGTGAATTACTTTGGAGGGCATTTCGTCGTTTGCGCTAACAATTAAGTTATGCTTGACAAGTTATTCAATCAAAAAGATAATTGAAGTAGATTTATAGGAATTTTTTTCCGTAAAATTAAAAAAAAAAAATTATCATTAATATTCCCAAAACCAGCGTGACACTTGTCAATTTTTTTTAACAACACTCAAGAAATAATAAGTAAAATGACAAAAGATGTGTTTTTTTTTTGTTGACAAAACCAATTCTAGGAACACTGAGATGAAGCATACTTTTTAAGTCAATTTCCAGTAAAGTTTATTAAGAGAAATATATTTTTTCCATTAGGCTTCCCCGATTATTGTAGAATAAAGAAAAAACTAGCTTTTAGTCGTTTAGATCATAAATTTTTTTTTTCAAACTAAAATCCTTTATTTTACATTAAAACAGAGAAACAAAAACAAACTTTTGTCAATGAAATTTAACAAGAGCTCAAAGTGAAAAATCTGAAACATATGACCATAATAATTTTTGGTTTCTCTTCTAACAAAATGATAAAATTCCGGAGTACCTACAATAAAAGCTATTTTTTTCTATATTAGATTTTTGTGTTGGCTATTGAAAAAGAGTTGATATTTTAGTCATCAGAAACCATTAGTTTTAGTTTTTTTTTGTCCCTTCAATTTGTATATTCAGAACTTCAAAACCAATGTACATTGGTATCTCCTTTTAAATCTTTTTCTATTCACCTATATAGCATTTAAAAATATTTCAATAGTTAAGGGTTAAAAAGTTGCCGCTCTTATCGGATTTTTTTTTTTTAATTTAACTTAACGATTTTTGTGAACAAAAATTTAGTTTATCAAACAATTCTTTAAATAAACTAGGAACCAACAATTTTCCAGACCTGTTTCAGGAAAAAAACTATAGTAGAGTCATTTATTGCATTGGGGTCTGATTTTTTACTACCAGCAACTTGAAACTTTCGGAATATCTTTACATGCCCATTATACATATCGGCAGTTGGGGCACGCCCATATAGAGGGCGGGAAATAGTTTTTTTTAACAACATCTTTGTGGTTTTAAATTTGATGAAATGCTTTATCATTCAAATTCATTGAAACTAGAAACGGTAGAAGAATTTTTTTTTCAAAGCTCAATATAAGATACAACGAAAATGAAATTCCAAAATTTTATGTTACAACTATAATTCATTTTTGAGATACAGGGTGTTGAGAATCACAAAGAATCGTATCTGAGTATCTAAGTCGATTTTTTAAATAAAAGTTCAAATAAATGATACTTGCAAAAAATAAACATAAATAATGTGTTTGCTACTAAACTTTTAGAGTTTGTACCACCACAATGACTAGGCCACGCCCTTTTGGGGCGTTAAATCAACCTTTTGTTACATAAATGAATTATGTCCTTCATACAATTGTATAAAATTTAATGTAAAAGAATTGTATGGGTGACTGATTAGGTATCAGATATAAAAGGTGAAAATTTTTATTAAAGGCACTCCCCTGGGGGTGTTACTTATTATTTTTGTTTAATATTATTTAACATATTAACTCAAACTTGATGATTTATTGAGTTCATGGGATCTCTGATTTCAATTGTTGTGAGAAATGTAGGAAATTAAAAACCAAGCACCCCCACAAAGGAGCGTTTAAGCTAGGGACAGAAAAGTTCTTTTTTAATCAAATAAAAAAAAAATATTTTCAAACTCAAAATTTTGAAAAAAGAAATTATCAACATTTTTAGCTGACATTTTTTTTAAATTTTACGTTATACAATTTAATTTTTTAGTTGAATACAAAAAGGTTAATGTATTAAACATGTTTTCTCGTTTTGGGATATGTATAAAAAACCCAAAACTGGATGTTAATTTTTTTTAAATTAAGTGACTTTTTAATTTTTAAGAACCTATATTAAGTTGAACCATTTACTTTTCTGCATTTTATTGCTAAAAACAATGACATTGAATTTTAGAAAAAATATTTTATTTCATAATGTAAAATTTTGAAAAAAAAACAATTTTTTTTTATTTCTGGATTCTGGATTATTTTTTGTTCACATAAAAGTTATTGTTGAATTAAAAAAAAAAATCCGATTACAGTCGCCATTTTTCAATAGTAATTGTTATTTTTTTAAACCGACTTCAAAAAAGGATGAGGTTATTAATTCGACTGTATTTTTTTAATGTTTGTTACCCCAAAACTTTTAACTGGGTGAATCGATTTTGATGATTCTTTTTGTATTTAAAAGCTGATGGTCTCAATGAAAGATTTTATTAATCAGAGCAGTTTTTGGCAGGTTCGGAGATAATGCCTTATTTTTAGCTCTACTAATAAACTATTATTATTATTTTTGTTTTGTTTGCATGCTTACATTATATTAAATTTATACTAACGATTTTTTTTTCTTTTCATTACAGGTAAGTTGGAACTTCTGTTAAACCAATGCTTTGATGAATCTTCACTATGTAATTCGTAAGTTCCTTAGAACAAAAATTAGATTGATGATGAGTACACAACTCTTCTACAAAAAAAATCAGTCAATTCACGTACACTACAAGGTGGAATTCTAGCAAAAAAAAAATTTAAAAAATTGTTCTAATTTGGTTTCTTACCAAAATAGAACAATTTTAGTTAAAAAATTAGCTTTAGAAATGTATCACAACTCATTCATTTGTTGATTCGCTCATTCGTTTGTCGTTCTCATGTGCACGTAGCTTTAGAAAATCTTAAGTTGTGATTTTCGGGACGCCAAACCCCTGCCGAAAACCGACATTTAAAAAAAACGTGAATCGTATTGCAAAGATTATTCGACCAATGCTGTAGAAAATATACTTGTTTCTTATTTGCACCTACAAATGATTATGATTTGAATTTTTCCCTATCCCGTAGAAACTTTTGTAAAAAGTAAGAACACACAATTTTTTAACTTTTTGATGTATTTTTAAAGATGATCTAATATCGCAGTCAAAAGTTATAGCTATGAAAACTCGATAAAATTAACAAGTCAAATTTTGATATATAAATAAATTTTATCGATATGGAGGTTTTTGAAAATGTAACAATGCGTCTATAATTTTTAATTATAAAATATTGCATCTGGTTCATTGTATCAAAAGTAACTGACCATTTTTAAAAGTGTTCGAAATTATGTTATTAAATGCATCGATGTGGGTGTTTTTGGAAAGTTTTTATTTTCTTTATATTTATCATAACTTTTTTGTTATTAGGTACCTAAATACAAGAAGTTTTTTTTTAACAAAATTTGTAGGACTTTAAAATATCTAAATTTTCTTACCTTAACAGTTTTTTTCTGCGATGTACGGTTTTTGCTGTACAAGCGATAATAGCTTGAGGAAAACCATGCTTTCATATTTGCAACAATCAACCTTCCACTATTTCGTAAGACAAAATAGTCTATTCTTCTGGTACTATCAGACCATTCAGAGTGAAAGGCAAATTTCTTGTCACATAAGTTACAACAATTTCTATTTTGCCAAAATTAGAACATTCAGAAGAAGCAGAAGAAAGAAGCAAAGAAAAAAAACTACAAGAGATTTTGATTCCAAAATATGTACATGCAAGGTTTTACGGTTTTACTACAAAATGAGGATGTATTTATCCACTTCTTCATTTTTAAGACACTTTAAATCTCAAGATGATATCAAAGGGCTTAACTAGTGCCCAGTCAACTTTAAGTGACTTTGGCACTATTTAGAGGAACACACTCAGGTCATTTTGGAGTCCCCTCTTACTTCTGTTTAAATTAGGGCAGAAATTTTCAATATTTTTAGAGCTAGTCAAGAACACTCAAAAAATTTCATGCTTTTTCCATGAGTAGTTTATGAGATACAGGGCTTCAGAAATTGCAAAAACCGTAAATGACTGATTCAATGACTCACTGACAGATCATCAAAATTATGGAGCACTTACGTCACCCTAGAAACTTGAAATTTTGAATAATGATAGACTCTACGGGGGAAAGGGGAAAAAAAACGAAAATTTGACAATTCCCATTCAGTGGGCGTGCGTGGCATCCTATCATATTCACTGAATTGGTATCAAGTGTATGGAGCACATCAAATCATCGTAGAGCCTTGTAATTTTGCACAATGGTACATTTTGCGGTGCTTATAAAGGAACAAAATCTAAAAGTTACTATTTTTCAATAGGTGGGCATGATATCTGACCATATTCCCTAATTTTGTATTTTTTTGTGATACTTATACTTACCTAGGTTCTTAGACCTTATTATTTCCGTGGTGATTGTCTTGAGGGGGTAGGTTCTTCACTACTCCAATGCGCCATCGAGCAAGGTTCCTGGGAATATACATCAATTCTCTATATTTCTTCCCCAGTAGTGTAGATTCCCATTCGACTGTCTAAGACCATGTGCTTCTGGGCCGATTCGCTCTTCTACGTCCTTCATAACAAGCAAGCAGCAAGAAATACAATCCTTTTTTTTTAATTAGCACATACAAATGTAATGATGTATTCCACAAATTAATTAATTGATTTCTTCTACTACTCATACATGTATGTATGTACCTTTCTTAGTATTCATTTCCAATATCTCAACATTGATCTCAATCAAATTGAGTCAAAAACAAACAGCACAAGCTACCTAGTAAGTACATACAGACAGCTATACCAGCAACAAAACAATGTAAATGTGCCTACCTAATATAGCTGTATAAACAGGCATATGCCCTTTCTCGCTCTCCCCATCTGAAAACCCCACATTTTTATCTCAATCGAAAATCATCTATCCCCATAAGAGACATAAAGAAAGCCTCAAATAATTACTAATGGCCCTGATAAAATTCCATAAAACCTATGACCATAGACTTGGACCATCATGCATATCCAAACGATACACAAAAAAATAAAAACACCAAAAAAGGATCAACAACAACAACAACAACAAAAAAATCCTTCGTTACGAATAACAACACATCCCTCTGGATTACATAAAAACCGCACCATATGCTTGCCATAGCAGCACTCACCTGGAATTGAGACTATTGTCCTTTTTCCTCACCATAACCATCCTCATCGTCATCGTCGTCCTTCACCCTCGTCGTCATCACTTGTGTTGAATTAATTCCCAATCGCCTTTAACATACAATCTCATATGTCTTCATTTTAAGTATATATACACGATGGAGAAACCTCTCCATATCAGTAATTCCTATCCTACAACATCCACCCCCTCCCCCCTCTACCCTACTGCTCCCTGCTTTCCCTGTTGTGTGTGATGTTAAAAGGTATAGAAGCACAATCCTTGCTTGATCCTCAATCTTATTCCCTACTCAAATCTCTCACCCCTCTAACTCTCTTCGTTCTTCTTATATCGAATTTGGGTTTTTATGTCTGCTTAGGCAAGCATTTCGTTCCACATTGAGTGGTGGTGCTCTTATACCTGTCAATAAACTCCTGTGTATAATCTCCCATCCTGGGTTTCATCGATATATATTGGTATGCCAGAAGGGAATCAAGAAAAAAAAAAGGAAAAACGAAAAAAAAAACACCAGCAGAAATAAAATTCATAAAAGTGAAGAGAACCAAGGACGATTGGGAGAGGAGAGGAAGGTAGATAAATATCCGCAAACTCATCCACTACAATCCCGTTTGCTTTTTTTGTTGTTGTTGCTGTCGTTTTTGCTTCTTCTTTTATTATCCACACAAAATATACCTACTTATATATTCTCTGTTGTTGCTGTTGCTTGTGCTGAGATCCTTTGAATCCTTTTGTTATTGAGTTTGCTTGGTGGAAAGAAATCCCAATCCCAAAACGAGTCTGAAAGATACCAAGTCTACCTATATAAATAGGTTCGTCCTTACCATCAGCAATGACGACGATATGAGGAGGCGGAGGAAGATGACTGCTACGACCGACGGACTATGGGACCAAACGATGAAATCCATCTCTAAAATTTTTTTCAAAAATCTAATGATGAGGTTACACAGGTACTAGAAAAAGAGATCTTTACAACTCAATAATTTTTTTGTAAATTATTAAAGTCTAGGTAATTTAATTTCCCCTAAAAAGGACATTTCATTATTTTATATTTTTCAAATTATTAGAAGTTAGGGTTTGAAGCCAATTATTTCATAAGTCCCGCTTTTTTTTAAATCAAAATTACATTTAATTGAAATTCTATTCTGACGTACCCTTTAATATATGTAATTGAGATGAATCTCCGAATGTATTAACTTTGTTTGAAGTAGAGTTAGTTATTGTATTATTCGATCATAAATATACTCGAAAAATAATTCCGGGAACGCTTCCATAACTCAAAACCTTATTCCGGGAACGCCTGTTTTGCCATGAATAAAGATTAAAATTATAATTTTGTGGTAATATTATGATGTGAAATCGAGGCCACAACAAGAAAACCTCAAAAATATTTCGTTTGATTTTGTCAGAAAGGAAATAAATGATGATATTGATCAAAACGTCATTTCCGGGAACGCTTTTAGACTATGAATTTGTTATATTATCAGTTTATTCTCGAAACAAATCAGAATATTTTTGGTATTTCAAGTCAGAATCTAATGCAAATACATACAGTCTGGATATGGTGTCTTATCATAAA
This sequence comes from Meliscaeva auricollis, assembly GCA_948107695.1. Classification (NCBI taxonomy): domain Eukaryota; kingdom Metazoa; phylum Arthropoda; class Insecta; order Diptera; family Syrphidae; genus Meliscaeva; species Meliscaeva auricollis. The sequence continues at coordinate 41,838,535 of OX403616.1, forward strand.
ATTATTGAAAATAAAACTTTAAAAAAATGTGTATTTCGTAGGAATTTAGGAATATTAGAAAAAGGTATTTTTTAAGGAATAAAACATAGGCAAACCGAAAGGAAGTCATATTTGATTAAGAAAAGTATATAATAATGTATGATTTACATTAATATATTTTTAAGACCACCACATTCATTTTGGGAACGTACCCACCCATTATTTTCTTTTGCCTTCATCATTTCCGGGAACGCATTAAATAGCGTTTTTACAAGCAAAATCTTAAATTTTTAAAATTAATTCAACATTATACTGCATAAACTTTATTCAATTGAATTCTAACAACTAATAAAGATTTCGGCTTAGTTATTGGAAATTATGCACTTTTTTAATGAAGTTTCACTCAAATTTCAATATTTTAAGATAAATTAAAAAAATAAATAATTTTGAGCTTTCCCCGTTTAGGAACTACTAATTTATAACTGAATTCAACATATGAGCGTAAAAACTTATTTACATTGGTCTGCAACGAAAATCGCCTTCAAATCAAAATACACTTTTCTAAAGGATTTTCACACGCTGAATTCGAATCTGAAGTCTACTGAAACTACTCTAGAACATCACGTTTTTGAGAAATGGTAGCATAAACATGTCAAAACCCATTTTTTTTTGGTACGTTTAACGTCGAATTTCTTCACTGGTAAATACTTTGTTGTTAATGTTACTTTGTTGTAAAATGTTAATTACATGTGAAAGAACTGCATTTCATCTTTCTAAATCATTTTAAATCTTTTTTAAAATTCGTTTTCCACGCAAAGATATTGCAAAGTGAAATTTATTATTTGTCCGAAATATTCTCTGTAGTCCAATCAAACAATTTTTAATGGCTAACTTTTATTTTTTTGGGGTGCTGAGCACGAATTTGAAGTTGTACATAAGATTTTAGCACAGGAAACATGAGAAATCGTCAAGAAACTTCAAAATACTTATTTTTGGATGTTTTTAGCGTATAGTTGAAAATGTGATCAGCTTGCTCTAAAACAACTTATGCAGAACAAAAGTAGAGAAAATTAGAGGTAATTTATATCCTATTCAAATTTTTGTACGACTTCTGGATTCTTCCCAAAAAATGTTGAAAAATCCAAAAAAATCAGTCCTTTTTAAAAAACAACCACATTTTTTTACTATTGATTTTCCTGCTCTTTTTACATCATAATCAACCTGTCCAATAAAATGAGTTTAAAAATTCCAATGTCCTTTAAATTAAAGGTTTTTTTTTAAATGTACATGCCAATAAATACGGAATTTTGAAATTTATGACGATTTTTTTGAAATAACCATTTAAAATGTGTGAATGCATTGATGAATAAACATAAATCTAATTTTTGGTCTTAGCTTATAAATATTATGTAGAAAAAGTACTCCAACTTTTTTTTTAATATAGTAAAGCTCATAATTCGCTAACAGTTTTGATCTCATAAACACGTAAGAAAAGAAGTGGGGTTCAGTTAAAATCAATTTTTGTCAACAACACAAGAAATCATCTAAGGGTTACAAAATTAAGTCCTTTTCATTCAAAATAACGACAAAAACTTAGGTTGGGTATCATTCTTATTTACCTATTTACATAAAATTGGTCTTCCGAAAGCGTAATCCCGAATAGTTATATAAAATAAAAAAAAAAAATAAAAATATATAATTTTTCGCAATTTTTAATTTTTAGGCATTTTTAGTTTCCAGGATTTTGGGTTTTGGGATTTTGTTTCTTCGAATTATAGATAAAACTTTATCAAATCTGAAAATTGTTTTTAACTGCTAAAATAAATCATTACAAACAAAAATAAATTATTTTACTTTAAAAAATAATTTTGTCCAAGTTTTTAATGCAAATACTCCTATGTGCGACTAGACGATGATGGCGAAAACAACTCCTATGCCAAACAACAGGACTTGAACCATGTTTTCTATTTTCTGTTGTTTGTTTTATTCATCATTACCATCTCTATACATACATTTATATGATGAACACATTCACACGCAAGCAAATATCCTTTTCAAACAAAGCATCATCTTCCTCTGGGAAAACTCAACTCAGTCAGGAAGAGGTAAAAACAAGTAAAAATCGAGATGAGAAAGATTCAAAAAACAAAACAAACCAAACAAAAAAAAAAGTATAGAAATTCCCAAAGCAGGACAATACCCGTATATTTGTATATTCTTGTACACCATCACCCATTATAGTACCTACTCTTACCTCTCGGTTTCCACACAATATGAATGACGCAAAGAAAAAGGACACTATATTGCCACGTTTAATCCTTGCTCCCATGCTCCATTTGAAAGGATAAAATTGAACCAACACAATGTGTACCTACAAGTCCAAAAAATTATAGCCTTTACGACAAGTGCATGTTGCCTGTCCCGGTCGAAGTACAGCTGATGGCAATATGGGTATTGCTTGTTCTGTTCCCAACTACCATACCAACTATAGTTGATCCTGTAAAATTGACTTAAAGAAAAAAAATTATTTAAGCACTTTATTTTCTCCATGAAAACTTGGTACACCTATCCTCTATACGAACTATGTATGTGATTCCCAATATAACACACAGGACCTCCTCCACCCACATCATGACAATCTATAAAAAGACTTGTGGTACAAAAATATGAAAGGAGCATGTATCCTTTTTCCATGTAGGTTGGTAGGTTGGTACTACCAACCTTACATTTTATTGAAACACAGTCCACGTATGTTTGCTTGAAAGAGCAATGTGTGTATCCTTTTTTGCCCTTTTCTGCTCATATCCCCGTCTTATGCCTGTTCACCTCTTAACCGAAAAATCATCTGCACACTATAATCCGATCATAAAATCCTTATAAAACCCGTAAACCACTCATACTTGGTATATTCTCTTTTAAAATTCTTCACCCCCCCCCCCCTCCTGTCCCTCTCATCCCATACTAACCCCCCGTCCCCCTTCTTTCACTTATATTTTGAGTATCCTTGCCTACTTACTTACCATCGTTGATGTCGTCGTTGTCGTTTTCATTCGAAAGGATATCCCCTTTAGTCCTTATAGAAGAATAGTCGGGCTCCCATGGGAACAACCAAATAAAACCAAAACCAACATAGTCGTCGTTGGTTCCCTTCGACTATAATCATCATCATCATTCTGTTCCCAGGACGAGAAAAGGACGAAAGAGGGTGAATACAGGACGAACAAAAAAAAAAAACATAAAAAACACTCTTGGGAAACAAAAAAAAAAAAAAGGACGAAAATACCTGTCTGCCTCTCTATATATACAAAAACGGCTACAAGTTTGTACAAGGATCAAAAGGTGCTATGATGGTTAAGGATGTTAAATTTCATATCCCTAGACATGTACGACCGAACCGAACCAAGGTATCTATCTACCATTCATCCCCATTCCATTTTCGTTTTGAAATGCTACTCATTCTACTTATAATTTGAGAGCATCTCATGCGCACAAAATACCAAAGCAATCCTTGTGACATCCTCGTCGTCGTCCACATCGTCGTGATGGTATCGCCTGAGAGTTGTGCAAAACTCCTTACTACTATACACATTTATACCTTTTTGATACTGAACAAGAACATCCTCCTCTGCTTGCATTTTACAAAAGAAGGATAATCGAAGAGGAGAGACTTGGTATGGGGTCGTTTGCCAGTGTGGCAAAATTGAGTACCAAATAAACCAAACACTATGCTGTGCAAATATTAAAGGACATGCCAAAGGATCAAGAAATAAGGTTGAGGAACCCATACGGACTGACAACAACAACTGTTGCGGCAGAAGACGGGCGGTGGCGTCGGCGGCGGTAACAGCAGCAGCAGCAGCATGATGATGATGATGGCAACGATAACATAAAATTCCATAGAAATATCCTTATGTGTGTTATATAGGAGTTTTTTTTGTTGTATATGTATTGGTATGGTTTATCCATCCATAAGGAATACTGGTTTACTAGGTGATATAGGTTGCCTTATCCAATAGAACATGCGGATAGACGGTAACTTGGCAAAAAAATTTAAAAAAAAAAAAAAAAACGTAATCAAAAGTTTATGAAATTTTATGTTTCAAGGATGAACGACTTCACAACAACGGACCCCAAAAATTATTGTGTGTGTTGTGTGCTTGACAGTGGAAGAACGACATATTATTACAATGATGTTAGACAGGAGAGGATTCAGAAGAAATAGGAGTAAAAGGCGATTTTATTCATAAAAAAAAAAATTTAGGGGTCCCAATGGTATTAATTTAGGGTGTGACAAGAAACATGACAACAGTGTGATGGAATTTGATGCTCAGAAAGATGTGCTGGTGAGATTTTGTTTTCTAACCCCGCAGAAGGCATAGAAATTTTCTTTAAGAGGTCTTCTTGCTTCTAACTGCGTTAAGGTCTTAAACCCTTCACCGACCTCGAAAGTGTTCATTGATTTTGGCTGATAAGTTATACCTGTCCATATAAGCTATTCAGAGGTCACAAAATTTTGGTGCTGTTGATGTATTCCCTCAGGTCCTTAATCTTGAGCTTTATTTCCAACCGCGCAGAGTGCGTTGAATGTTTCTTAAAGAGACCTTCTTGGTTCTTACTGCTTGAATGTCGCAATTCTTCGTGGTTCTTACTGACTCTGGCGGAAGAGTGACACCCCCTCCATTTTAGATACTCAGAGGTCACAAAATTTGGTGTTGTTGATACATCTTCGCAGATCCAAGGCGATGCACCTGTGAGCACTAAGCTTGAGCTATATTTCCAACCTCGCAGAGGGCGTTGAAATAAGAGGTCTTCTTGGTGCTTACTGCTTCCATGCATCAATTTTTAATGGTTCTTACGGACTTTGAGGGAGGAGTGACTCCCTCAGATGTCACTTTTAAGCTCAAAGCTTAAGATTTATTTCCAACCGCAAAGAGGGCACTAAACGTTTCTTAAAGAGGTCTTCTTGGTTCTTACTGCTTGAATGTCGCAATTCTTTGTGGTTTTGACGGAAGAATCACACGTTACACCCCTCAATTGTCCAGGCTGATGCGCTTGTGAGCATAAAGTTAGAGCTTCATTTCCAACGGCGCGTAGAGCATTGAATGTTTCTTAAAGCGGTCTCCTTGGTTGTTACTGCTTGAATGTCTTACTCTTTCTCGGCTGCCAACGAATGAGTGATCTTATCGATTATGACGGCCTTAATTAAGTAAGGGCTCGAGATCTTCAACGCCTTTTCAACCAAGAAAAAACTTTCTCGACATCAAAGAACTCGGTGACGACTTTGATGTCGACTTTAAAGAAACATCAGGATTTCTTCATGGTTATCCTGCACAAGCGAAAGAATCTGGAAGGAAATCTGAGAGTTGAAAATTTGATCTATGGAAGATATTCTACACCTAAAATCCTCGATTTGGTCGTTTGCAAAGTGTCTTCGTTCAGTTCTTCCGGTCCGGCTGATATGAATGAATGACTGCAGTCAATCCGACCGCCATATTGGCGTATACCTCAAGTATAGTTTAAAAACTTGGGAAAGTGCTTTTGCAGATGCTCAGCCAAATTTGGACTGCTCCTTGAGCAGATAGAGACTATTTCTGACTCCCACAAGAAGACCAATCTAAAATAGATAGGCGGGGCCGAAGACTAGGGGCTTTCCAGCTCCCGTGCTCCCACAATTTTAGTCTTCGGTTCGAAACTTCCGTGAAGATTATTGGCCTTGATTTCTGTGATGGGTAGGTTGAAATCCCACAGATAACCTACTAGACCCCTAAGCTGTCTTGGATTGGGGGACCAAGGACAAGGGGTCGGTTAAACCACTCCGTATAGGCCTATGCTCAAAATACATCAAAGTTATCCCATATAAGGTGTTCACCAAGTAGGTAGTTCGAACTGGCCATATGCTTAGAAATCTTCTTTTTCTAGTTCGAGCGAACAGAATCTCAACTTTGTCCAGGTTCATTACGATACCAAAAACGGTCCTGACAGTGAAAAATTTCCCCTATCGCATTGGTAACGTCCCAATCAATCTATTCTACCCGCTCCTGGTTAAGAAGATTTAAATCTTCATTTTGTATGACAGCTTCTTCAAAAACTTCACCTTCAAATCATCTAACAAAACACACACCCCCCTCGAACTCAGTATCTTCCAAGGACTTTTTTAACTTTGCCAAAAAAAAACATCATTCAAAATCTCTTTTATAGAATAAACATCAAACTTCATGCAGATGGAATACAATATACTGGTACACGTACATAAAACTCTTCATTCTCATTCTCTCTCTCATTTTCAACTAACGTTAAAAAACAGACTGACATTTCTTCTACAACAAAATGACAGCTCATCTTTGCATCTGCTGTATATTCTTCTATATCCCCGTGCCCGTATTAAAGTTGAAATTTCGTGTTCCAGTCAATTTCCTCTCGGATATGAGTATGATGACAGGGAAAAGAACAGATAGGGTGACATCATTTTTTGAACAAAAAAAAGAAGAGAACGAAAAAGCTTTATCCCTTGCAAACCACTTAATCGCCTCAATGATTCTCTGATGGAAGAAATTGATGTACAAAAAAAATGAACATATTGTGTCGACAGAGGGAGTTACTTTCTGTGTGCTCATTTTATTTTTTTGCTGTTTTTCTAACTTCTAAGTTAAAAAAAAAAATCTCTTAAGAGAATAAGAAAGAGAAAAAGAAACAAATCGTTCTCTTAGTGTCCCTCTCTCAATCTACAACTTCATTCAGACTTCTTTAGAAATATATAAAAAGTCATTTTGGGAGTACAAAATTCTTCTGTATTCTGTGGCATGGAACCCGAGTGTGTGTTGGCCACTTAGTGTTGAATACAAATATTTGATTTTACGGCACTTCCTCTTAATTTTCATTTACCCTACCATCACTACAATACGTGCGTCGTCTTTTTTTTTTGCGTCGAACAACATAACCTCGCCTTGTTAATCTTTATTTCTCTAAAAGGGTGAGTTTGGCTTTGGTTAGGTATAAAAGTCATAAGGATAACGCGGGGTCAAAAAGCAAGCAAGTGAATTTTCTTCATCTCTTCTTCTCTTTCCACTAAGCTCCCTGTGCGCTCACTAACTATATCTCACCAAATTGAGGTCATGTTGACAGTGTTTAGGTTTTAAGTTCGCAGATACAATCAAAACTTTTGTAAAAGAGGAAACAGAAGTTGAAGAAGAAAATGACAAGACGACAATGATGATGATGTTGGGTAATGATGGAAAGGACGAGTTTATAGAGAAAGGGGTGGGTATTTTTCGTATGTTTTTTGTTGGGTATCAGAATTAGGATGATGACGGTGATATTTTTAACTATAATATGGTGAGAGGGTTGATGGAAATATAATTTTCTCATAAAATCTTAGACACGATGAAGGATAATTTATTTTCATCGTATTTTCGTCGTCGTCGTCGTTTTTGTTGTCAAAAATGGTGTTTGGTTGCTGCTTTAGTGAAGAAATGATTAAGTGATTTGTTGGATTGTGGGATCAAAAGGAATGAAGTCTGAATGCCAGACACACATTAAGGACTGTCGTTATTTGGTTGATGAAGAACATTTTGGGTGATTAGCATGTTTCTGTTTAATTTAAATAGATATTTCGAAAAAGGGTTAACCTTTAAATCTTATTTATGTGCGTGAAAAATTAACCTATGAATTTTGTTCTAAATTATCTAAATATTAATTCATTGGCTTTGTTTGTTTGTACCACACTTTGTTTTAAGGGGTATTGTTGGGAAGATGATGAAGACAAACAACACTTTGGTAAGCGCCTACATCTTTTTTCTCTAGGTAGATAAAAATGGTGGCTTTTAAAACACTTGCTCAGAAAGCGCAATTAGAGCCGGTTAGAGTCATTTTGATACCATAACTCTTGTGACTTAAATTGTTTGATAAAACCTTTGTGATCAGTGATCAGTGGGGTCGTAAAAGAACGTTTGTCTAGGCCTACCTGATAAATACCTGCATGAGATTGCTAATGGGATGGTTTGTCTAGTGGCAGGAAAGTTGTTTAATGTTTAACCACCTTCCAGTAGAACAGTCTTCACGTAAAGGTCTGTCACGCATACCCTTACGACTGCTATCTTAGGTTTTGACTACCATTCAGCATCTCAGCCTGAAAACGAGTTCATACAACAGAGAATCCAATGTGCAGATCTCTTGCTCAAAAGGGTTACCGTGAGATTCAGGAAGATGAAAACTATGTAATCATTGATCAGTGGGGTTGTAAAAGACTGTTGATCTAGACTTGACCTGGTAGGTACAAGTGTTGAATCGGTTACGGAATGGTTTCTTTAGTGACATGAAAGTTACAAGATACTGTCTCCCAGTATAGCAGTCGTGAAGTTACGGTCTGTCACGCAGGATACAGCTGTTCCGACTACCGTTCAGCAACTCAGAGCCTAAGAACTAGTTCGTCCAACAGAGAATACAATGTGCAGGTCTCTTGTTCAAAAGCGTTACCATATTGCCTTTGACCTTATTGTTGTTATACCTGAAACTATTTGAATTGATAAGTTAGATATTGGTAGAAGTGAACCCACGCATATGATAACAGCCGTCTACTTAACAGGCCGCTAACCTAAGCTTCAGTTCCCTTTTAGCACTTACTCAATAGTGTAACTGTGGAATCAACTAAGCCTACTATTGATAGCGTTGACATGTAGGGATGTTTACTTTATTCCGTCGCCCACAATAGCAGCTGTCTACGTTACAGGCCCATGACTTAACCTGGGGTTCTCTTTCTTCATCTCTTGGGCTGAAAGCTACTTCGATCAGCAGAAGACCCCATGTACAAGGCTCTTACTCAAGAAGGGCTTCTCTAAAAATCACTCGATTAGGGCCTTAATGCCGTTGCTTGATGTTAGAGGCATTAAGTTTTGGTGAGGAAAATTAGTAAATCCTTAATTTCTATAGTAGAAAATTCGCTTAAGTTGTCTAGGAACGGACCACCTTAGAATCCTAAGGGTCTAGATTGGGATAGGGCTAGACAATTGCGGAGTAAATGCTCTAGATATGGTCTTTGTATGTCATGTCGTTCATCGGGGTTGAATCCAAAGACTCGTTGGGTTAGTTCGTTTGGTCCATACGCTCCACGTGACCTAGCCATATCAGTCATTGTATATTTAATTTTTTTTTCACAAGATCGATATCGCTGTAAAGCCCGTAGAGTTCGTCGTTGGGTTTTCTTCTCCACTCTCCCCCCTCCCCCCCCCCCATGCACACTCCCCCTGTCGTACAATTCCTCAATAGACTTGACCGCTTGCTTTTCGAGCTCCCTCTTCTAAGAAGCTTCTCCTTTTTAAAAGTCGCTGTTACTCTCTTCTTGCCTTGTCCCCTGGTAGGACTCGGCATCAATCAAGGGGTTTCGCGTTGGTTGTCTTCTGCTCGTATGTAGTTGGTCCTGTTAGTAGGAGACGAGATGAGAGATCGAGGGAGACGCAGTCAGCAAAAGTAACATCAAACGTAAAAGGTCTTCATCTAGATTGATATTTCAGAGACAATAGAACGAACGATTCAAAGTGAGAATTAAGGAAAACAATTTTATTTAAGTTCAACTTAAAACGAACTACAAAAAAACATTTTATTAGAGTCCTCCAATATCCAGCCCAAAAAGTGGCGCCCAATTTTAATTCAAATATTTTTATTTATTTTTACTAGTCGTGTCAATTTTTTTACCTGCAAACGAACATTTCAAAGTTGATGTGGAAGTGAACTTCTATTAACATTCAGCTTTCCCCAAAATAATTTATAAAAATATGGCGCCCAACGTGGCTGATTTTTTTTTCTAACTAGCTTCCATTGTCAAGAAAATACTGATACTGTGTGTTTAAAAAGTTCATAAACCAACTACCAATGTTATATCGATTCATTGACAACAAGAAAAGCTACAACAACAGGAACGACAACAACAACAACAACAAAATTATAATAAATCAACCCAATTAAATTAGCTCTTTTGTGATATTCCCCCTTGTCAAAACCAATAGTGGTTCATTATTATCAAAACAACCCCTAACCACTTACCCTCTTTCTTTTTTGTCATCTATGCGCTATAAAATATATCAAATAGATATGTATGCCCATCAAAATCATCTCTTCTTGTCATTGAAGAAGGTTTTAACTAAAGCCGAGCCTCTAGGTTTTTTTTTGTTTGTATTGTTTTCTTCCTTTATTTGAACAAAAGATCAACATCAAGGCAGAAAACCTCCTTACAAAAAAAAAAACAAAATATACTCACCATCATCATCATCATCATCAGGGTGGATATTGTTGTGTCCTCATTTTCCAAAGTTGTTGTCATTATGATGAAAAGACAACGTGTATACCTAGTCCTTTCTTCACTATACTCTATACAGGCGTATAAACATTGTGATAAGTAGCCAATTTTCAATTGAATGCTTGTTCCATAATATGCCTTCACCATAGTGTTGTAGTCGCTATGCTTTATTACCACGCCGCCATGCCAACACCATAACTTGGTTGCAAAATACATAAATTTATAGGGATCTCTTCTCCTCTTCCCCCGCTCCTCCCTATAAAACATTTCGTTGCGTCCGTTATCCTCGTCGTCGTCGGTCCTTCTCGGCTCAACTATTTTATGTCTGTGTTTGAAGTCTGCGCAAAAGTACACGAGACAATCTTTTGCAAAAAAAAAAAAAAACCCTTTTCAACTGTCAACAAAGCAAACCCAGTAAAAAAAACAACAACAAAAAAAAATCAGCAGTATAATAATTTCCGTTCTTTTATCGTGACTACAGAATTTTTGTATGAGTATTTGCACAAGAGTCCTTTTTTGTCCTGTGTTTTCTTTTTTTTTTTTTGTGTTTTCATTTTTTGAGGTTCTCTTTACTATTTGTTTTGGTCATTTTCGTTCGTGCTATTTACTTTTACCACACCCAGAGGCGAGAGATTTTTTTTTTTTTTTTTTTTTTTATTCTAGTAACACATTTTTTTTATTTTTCTACGAAGTTTTTTTTTATTGTAAAATCAATTCGTTAAAACAGTTTGTGCTTGAGAGTGAAAAAAAAGAAGAATACGTGGATACCTATAAAAAAAATTTAGTTGAACAAATTTCGCCCCCAAAACACACAAAAATAAAAACAAAATAACTATAATAATAAAAAAAAAAAAATTGAACGTTTTTTTTCTTTTATTATTGCAGGCGGTAACACTCTGTGTCCGTGCGCTGATATGTATCCTTGTTGTAAATATTTTTTTTTTGATTCATGGTTTTACTTTTTTTTTTTGTTGTAGCAGTAGCAGCAGTAGTTATCAAATAGAACGAGCTTTTAAAATTTTTGTTTGTGTACCTTTAATTTTTTTTTTTTTTGGAAGCAATGATAATAAAAAAAACTTTTATCTCAGAGGCAAGAGAGTATGGTTTTTGAGTAGAGTCAGGCAGCATGATAGTTTAATAATGATGGTGTGATATAAAACAGAGGAGGGTTTGAGTCTGTGTTTATATCAATTCATTTTATGAAATTGTCAAAAGGGTTTAAAAACTTTTGATTATGAATAAAATTAATTTAACAAAAATTTTGAGCGATCTATTGATGATAAATCGGTGGCAGTAATGCTTTCGTGTTTTCAAAAATATACATAAATGCATAACTGATAGTAAAGGTCCGTTTTTTACTTGCGATACAGTACTTCGAGCTACAGCATAACCATTGAAGTGATTTTCTTCAGTTCTACCAATTAAGGGTTTTGGGTGATTATTTACAGAAGAAATAGTCCAATAATATTAGTAAAACATATCCAAAAAAATTGCTAAGGAGAAATTTGTTGTAGTATTCTTTGGAGATTCCAGAACCACAAAACCAAAAAAAAACTTGTCGTCCGCCATTTTGGAAGAAACATTTTTTTTGTTATCTCGGCCATTATTAGTCCTAGACTAGATATATTTATTTACTTTTATAGGTAAACTAATTTTCTAACTTTTTTGTCTTAACAATTTTTCTGATAGCTCTTTCAAATAAAAACTTATTTTCGAAAAACTGCCAAATTACCGGTAGTAAATATGTATTTTGAAGTTTTTTTTATCTAATTGGCATTCGAATTTAAAACACTCTGAATATATTGCATGTAACATAAAATTTACAAAATTTTTGTATATTTAGATTTCATGTCCGTCGTAAAAATACTAAGATAGAACACGCCAAATTTTCCAATATTCCATTTTTTTTTTTTTTTTTTATAAATAAAGTTTTCGATCTTTTTCTAAGTTATCCTTAATTTATACTACTAAAACTAAGAATTTCATAAAATTCGGATGTCTAATTTCTTAATTTTTATGTTTTCTAAAATATTTTTTTTTATATCGCTTTAGCTTGTCATATAGCCAGCTCAGGTAATTAAAAAAAAAAAATAAAATAAAATTGAACTTTAGGGCTTGGCAACTCTATGTCTTAAAGGACTACTACTTGCCAACTCTAGCAAATTTCACTCAAGTCATGTGCTTTTTCTATGAGGAAAGATCATCCTATTGCCTAACCTTCTTCCATAAGAAACAAATTTTTACATAATATTAGAAAATTTTTCGTGGTTTATATGTATAAGAAGGTTTTTGATGTACATGAAACTATTTAACTTTTTAGAGATTTTGGGGGGCTAAAAAAATATTTGAAAGAAATAGAATTTCCACACCCTGCACCTGGCGCTTGGCTGAATTTCAGAATTTTTCACGAAATTGATAGCTGTAAATATCTCAACATGTTCAAAAGTTATGAATTTTGCAACCAAATTTTTTTTCTTTTTAATGTTAAGTTGTTTTATTTTTGTTTTTAATGTTCAATGCTCTTATCAGTGTTTAATAAATCTCCAGATTCTTGCTGGTTAAAACTACAACAACAACAACAGCAAAAAAAAAATTATTCAATCAAAAATTCAATATGGTTCACTAATCACTGAACTTAAGAAAAAAATCGAACTTTCCCCATCAACAATAACTCGTCCGCCATCCATACATATTGACACACAATAAGCAAAGAAATGCCAAAGTAAAAAAAAAAAACAACAAAAGGACGAAAATTTACCCAACAAGACGGATAAATACAAAGAAAACTCTAAAAGCAAATCATTAATCCCAATCCGAAGCACACAAAGACTTAAACTTCCAAAGAAATGAAAAGCAAAAAAAAAAAAAAAACAAAAAAAGTGGCCCAAAAACCAAGCTCAGTCAAATAACACTCCCTCCACCCAAACACAAAGCAAATAACATTTATTTAATCTCCATTGACTTGTGAGGGGGCTCCACAAAAAATAAAAAAATATAAAAAAAAACCAAGAATTATCCATTTACTAAGAATTTCATGGACTCCATATAGCACAAGGACAAAAAAAATAATCAAAGCGCAAAAAAAAATGCTTTAAGGACATAAAAACGGAAGACGACCGGCTCGAGCAGAAAAAGAAGCCGCCGCGCCGGGGGATGTGTCAGGAAGAAGCGAGAAATGTTTTTACATTCTTTTATGATAGTCCCATTAGATACGTTTAATCTTTCTTCCTCTGCTTCGCCTTGCCTCGCCTTGCGCGCCAAAGGATATCCGGAGATACACACTCCCACATACCTACATCATATCTCTCACAAGCAATGAAAAAGACTACAATACAAAAGCCAGGCGACGACGATGGTGGCTGTGGCGGCGAAAACGAAGGCGACGAATAAAACTACCAAGCGCATCATCATCAAATCGACATCCTTCGGCTCCCAAGTGGGACGAGGACCGATACGAATAAGTGTCAAATGCTTTAACGTTGTCGTCCTATCCCAACCACTCATTGTCGTTCTCGTCGTTTGTCGTGTTGGCATCAGCTCTATAGCAGGGCGAAAAGGAGCGCTCAAAATAAAATAAAAAAAAAAAAAAAAAAACAAAAAAAAGGTTCACAAAACTTGAATTGGATAACAGACATAACCCGAGGACTTCCTTTCTGGTTTCATCCCACACATAAATATACAACTTTATCCGTCGCCATCATCCATTGTACTGAGCAGCAGTAGTAGTATGCTTTGCCAACCAATCTGTCCCCATACTCCATACCAATCCCTCCCACCCACACTATGCCCGTTTCCAAGGATACAACAGAGATTACTGTCAAAGGACGAGAATAAGAAGTTGTGGGGAAAGAGAAGAAGATGGTGTCAGAACGGAGAACAGAAATAAAGGACCACAACAGCTACCACCAAAAGAGCATCATCATCTATTCAACGAAGCGTAAAGAGGTCCGTCGACCTACATGATAAAGCATCAGCAGCTTCCACAACAGAAGCGGCAAAACGAAGTAGAACAACATTTTTTTTTTTTTTTTTTTCAAGATTTAACAAAAGGGAATGATTCTGCTGTACTCTTAGTTCTTCTTTCTCATGATGATGGCTCTTCTCTAGACTTGAACGGTTTTGATGTTAAAGTTGTGTTTCCTTGGAAAATGGATTTTCATTTACCATCGAGGATACTTAAAAAAAAAAAAATATAAAAAAAATTTAAAATGTTGTTTGGTTCTCGCTGGAGAGCAACATATCTTTGAATCCTTTTGGGACTTTTTTTGTCGGGTTTTGTTTGGTTTATTTAAGTGTTTTCTAAATTTTATATATCGCTATGATTTAATCACTTCGTATTTAGACGGGAAGTTAGTACTTCGTTCGAAAGGTTTTAATATGGTTGACAGAAACGGAACTAGGGCCATTCAATTCGCCGGGAGAGTTTTTTTTTTTTTTTGGAAGATAGGGTTACGCACCATAAAGAGGTATCAGTCCATCTCCCAGTGTGCCGGACTCTAAGGGCTTTCAATCTCATTACGGCAAACCGGCTTAACTTCTATTCCATGCAAATTTTCTGTATTCCATCCCTGTCGCTGTTTTTTCGAAAAGTCAAGTGCATTTTTTTCCTTGTACACGACCGGCTATTCTTTAAACAGTTTTGACGTGCGTATTCTATTCTTTAAGGGTAACCTAGCCTCCTTCCCTACTACTGATAATGACGCCAAATATTGTTGCCTGTAACCTGGGCCAAGGCCGCCTTTTAGATCAATCGTTTGAACGATTAGCGAAACAAGACAGGGTCTAATTGCCGGATCGTTGCAATCTTACATGATCTGGGTCCTGGATTTTAGGATCCTTTCAATAAGGAGCTGCTATGAAACCAGGCATTACTAAATTGATTGATTCTAATTTCAATTCGAAGTTTTCAAACTATATTGAAGACAACTTGAAAAAAAATTTAATGTTAAAATTTTCCTGAAGTTTTTTTTTTGTTTCCTTATTTATGTATGTTCTTTTTCACAATATTTTTAACAATATTTTTTTCTTTCTATTTTCAGGTAAGTTTCTTAAACAAAAGACCAATTACGAAGGTGAAAAAAAAGAATAAACAATGAGATCCAGAAATCATTGGCGATGATAAGGTTTGAAACTGCGTATACTTAGTTATGGATTTTGGTGGATGTCCTAGATGAGAAGTTGTATGTTTTGTTTTTAGATCCAAAAGGTTAAAAGTTTAAACCACTCTGCCTCAACTATCATGTCTCCAGCAAGCCCGCTTTCGATTTCCATTTACCTCAACCATTATAATTTTCAGCTTTTTGTTTACAAAATTTGCAAAGATTTTTTTATGTCCCCTCAAGTAAGCAAAACTACTGGGAGACGGACATTATCCCAAAAAATTCAGAAAACCAAAAATCCCTAAAACTCAAAAATCTCGAAAACCCAAATTACCTACAATTACAGTTAACCCAAAATCCTGAAACACACAAAAAAATTATTAATCATTTTGCAGTACTTTGGGATTCCGGGTTTTTAGGGATTTTGTGTTTTCGCGATTCTAGGTTTTCTTAATTTTGGGTATTTGGGATTTTGGGTTCTTGCGATTCCGGATTTTTGGATTTTAAGTTTTCGGATTTTGAGTTTTCGGGATTTTGACCCAATCCATAACTAAGATTTCGTGTTTGCATCAAGTAAGTAAGCAGTACTACAAGGAGACGGACATAATCCGAAAATCCCGAAAACCCACATTCCCGAAAACCCAAATTACCCACAATTACAGTAAACTCAAAATCCTGAAAACACAAAAATTTTGTCATAAATTTTCCGGTACTTTGGGAGTCTGAGTTTTCGGAATTTTGGATTTCCGCGATTTTAGGTTTTTTTGATTTTGGGAAATTGGGATTGTGGGTTCTTGTGATTCCGGATTTTTTAGTTTTCGCTATTCTGACTTTTAGAGATTTTTGGTTTTCTGTATTTTTTGATTTGGGGGATTTTGAGTTTTCGGGAATTTGATTCCAACCCATAACTAAGGTTTTGTGTTTGCATCCGTACCTTTTACCTTATTTGGTGCTTAGCCGAAATCTAAATTTATAATTTGGGCACTTACAAACAAAAAAAATGGGGTATTTCACACCTTAAGGATGCCACCACAAAACTGTTGTTCTTTTGACTTTCCCGAGCATACTTGTGAGACACAAATGTTGGCTTAATGTGAATATAAAAAACATTCTTACTTTTTAGAATTTATAAGTCAAAGTTTTTAAAAGTTTTTTCGGGTGACATGAAGCAAAGGGTAATTCTAGAAACGCAAATTTGGATTTTAAATGCTTATTTCAACAACTTTCCTAAGAATTAGTAAATTTCTAATAGTTGCATAATGCTAGAATTGCTTTTTTAATTATTCAATAACACAATTTTAACAAACCAACACTCCTCTCAGTGACCCCATTCCATTGCCAACTTTTAATTTAGAATCTAAAATAAATATTCTTCCACAAAAAAGAAAAAAAAACCCTCGTTATATTGACTCCTCGTTGCTTTTCTTTCTTTCATTGTTTATTCGTGACAAAAATCCATTGTTGTCAAATTAGTTTTCCGGTTTAGGCGCCAAACCATATTCCATTATACAATATATCCTAAAAGTAGTCATTTTTATTTGACATTTCTTTATGGTTATTATAAAAATCAAAAAAAAAAAAACAATACAATCCATCGTCCTTATAACAATCAAAGCTTCAAATATAATGCTGTTTTATTTTATTTATTATTATTCTACCCTCCTTCTTATTGACATACAAAAAAAAAAAAAAAATTTGCAAGATTCAAGGATAAAATCTCATTTTGCAACAAAACAAAAAAGGATATTGAGTTATGCAGATACATACACACATTTATGTGTATATTGAATTACCACCACCATATATCCTTTTGCTGCTTGTATTCGAATTTAAAATAATATTCTTTACCAATATTCAACAAAGCGTGAAATCAAGCATCATCACTCACCCAACGAGCACCAATATCCTCTTTAACCTCAATAGCAGTTCGAATCCTCTATTTCTCATCCCCTTTTGATTTTTTTTTCTTTGTTGTTTTCATTTTTATTTTCAAAAAAGGTGGCATCCTTCCAATAATAATTTATATTTTTCCAACCCCATGGATACGATGAATTGATGTTTTTTTTTTGCTTCTCCCTCATTTTTATGAACTACCATCAGCACCAGCCCATCCAAAACCACCTACACACACACACACACACACACACACACACAATACAAATGTGTATTGATTCCAATTTGTGTCTAGTGGCATGATACGATGTGTGGTAGGATACTTATTTTATATTTATTCTCATTTCGAACGCTTATCGAAGAAGGGTTTTGCTTTTTTTTTGTTTTTTTTTCTTTTGTCATTTCTCAAACCCATTTTCCGGGCAATAATCTTTGACATTTTTTTTTTTATTTAGTAAAATTGGTTATACTTAGCTTTCGAAAGTGGTTTTTTGTTTTGTTTTATATTTTAATATGTACAGGGTGATGCGCTTAAAAATAGAACCACGAACTAGTTAAGTTTTCAACCTTTCGACAGTTTTTTTTTTTTTGAAAATTTGACACTGAAGCATTAGTTTTTCATTACAACTATGAATTTGTGAAGGTATGAGCCAAAACTCGTCTTTGCAGCCAAAATAGTTTCCAAAATACTACTTTTCTAACCGGAATTACTATTTAAGACCCCTCATATGTTTATGATAGTTCAATACAATTCAATTTTGAACAAGAATTTTTTGTTTTTGTTTTCGAATTTGCTTTTGGGTCCACATTTACATAACAATAGCATTTCCCAAAAATTAGCAATTTAGGACCCCTTTCGATCGATTTTTTGTACTTAGTTTAGATTTATAGGCACCCAGATTACTGTTTTTCAATAGCATTTTCTAAACATAAGGAATTTAGGACCCTTTTAGTTTGCTTTTTTTTAAGTTAGACTTATAAGCACTTGAATCCTCTCTGACCCCAACTAGAAAGATTTTTCATTAGCATTTTGCAAAACATTAGAAATCATCTACGTACACCTAATAGTTTCCAAAATACGTCTTATTGAACTTTAATAATTTCTTAGACCTCTAAAATATTTATTAAGTATTGTATGAATATAGTTTAACTGCAATTAGGTATTGATCTTTGGTGAAAATTCTAAAAACGATAAGTTTTTAAGATTTTTTTTTTTTAAATTTAACTGTGTGTCTGTAAGCCCTTGGGTCTTTTAAATGCGAGTTGCTCGGCACTAGTTAGAATGAATAGAAACATAGAAAAGAACATTTGCTCGTACCGTAGATTTAAGATTAAGGTGGTTATCATCTCATAAAGTTCCATTGGTTGCGTACAGTCAAAGTGGGGGTATAAAGATAAAAACTGCTGCCAAAGGTATGGCTCGAACCCCATACTTCTGAGTTAGCATTCAATCACTAAATCCACTTTACCATTGCCACCCACTAAGTTTTAAGGATTTAGAGGTCTTAACACAGACCAAATTGTGGTTCCCGTTGTTTTCGAATTTTCTGTCATTATTCATATTTGAAGTTATTTTCAAATACAAAAAAAAAGCCCTTGAGGTCATAGCAATATCATTTTAGAAACATAGGCAGTTTAAGACCTCTTTATTTCGATTAAGTGTTCTTAAATTAGACTCATACTGTATGCCTTTCTGCTTCGAATGACATCTACCTAGTTTTTTCTATAGCATTTCCTAATGATTTGTAATTTAGGACCCCTTTAGTTCGATTTGTTGTCATTAGCTTAGACTTGTACTTTAAGCCTTTCAAACTCGAATCACAGCCACTTAGACCATTTAATTCAATCTATTATCTAAGACAGTTTTACAGCGAATAACGCTATGAAACTTCCTCATATCATCCTCTGCTATTTTTTTAAGGGGTCACATTACTATAGCATTTCCAGGCATAAGCAATTTGGGACCCCTTTTGTTTTATTTGTTGTCCTTAGCTTAGACGTGTATACTGAAAGTCTTTCTGACTTAAATCACTACCACCTAGGCAAATTTTTCAAAAGTATTATCCTCTTATATAAGTAATTTAGGACCCCTTTTAGTTCAATTTGTTGTCATTAGCTTAGACTTGTACGTAAAGCCTTTCAAACTCGAATCACAGCCACTTAGACCATTTAATTCAATCTATTATCTAAGACAAGAAGCCTTTCCGACTCAAATACAGTTTTTTCAATAGCATTTCCAAAAATTTGTAATTTAGGACCCCTTTTGTTCGATATGTTGTTTTTAGTTAAGACCTTGACTTAATGCCTTAATGTTTCGTTTGTGAATAAAGCTGTAGTACTTCCTCATATTTTCCTCTGCTATTATTTTAAAGCGCCACATTCTCATTCAAATATAAACAATTTAGAATCCCTTCAGTTCGATTTATTGTCTTTATTTTAGACTTTACTGGAAGTTTTTTTTTACTCGAATCACGTGCACCTAGACAAATTTTTGTTAGTAACATTTTACAAACATAATCAATTTAGGACCCCTAAGACCTTCAGTTGGACTTGTACTAGAAGCTTTTCTGACTCGAGTCACAGTACCCTGGACAATTTTGTTCAATAGCATTTTCCAAAATTTAGTAATTTAAGATCCTTTTGTTGGATTTGTTGCTTTTAGTTTAAGACCCTGGCTGGATCCCTTAATGTTTGTTTTCCGAATTACCCTGTAATACTTACTCATATCATCCTCTACCACGGTAACATGGAATATACCAAAACCCTAGAGAGAAAGAGAGAGTATATCCTACCTATTTATCTACTAGAAAAAAATTTAAAAAAAATAAGAAAAATCTGAAAGGACATTCTACGCTCCTTCACTCTTTTACCAATTCCTACCTCACCTTAAACCCATTCCCCCACTTGCAGAACGAAAAAAACGGAGAGCGACAAAAAAATAAACAGAACGAAATCCTGTGTATTCAAATTAAAAAAAAAAAAATAGATTGGTCTGTTTTTTGCCTCAAAAAAGAGAAAAAAAAAAAGCAGCGTCCGACGAAAAAAGGATTTCACAAGAAAAATTCTACAGGAGTCACAACCATCAGAGCTTTTTTGTGTATTTTTTGTTCAGTGTTCACTCAACTTGAACTATCCCCCGTGTCGCTGGTCCGTGTGCGGCCATATCCATCCATCTATTCAACCATCCATTCGACCATCCATCTATGCAATTCGTCCAAAGGACTATGGAACTACATTTTGTGAAAATCACACTCAAGAAAAAGAACCAAAAAACAAACAAAAAAGGATCTATTCGTAGTACACACAAATATCCGCACTCTGCTGTCAGTGTTCGCTTTCCAAGTTTGTTATTTTTTTTTTGTTTCATTTCTTTTCATTTCTTTGTTATTTTTTTACCGCCACTCACAAATTCCCTGCCACCCCTTACAGTCTCTACATTTCGGTCCTGTCATTCCTTTAGTTTTTATTGTTCCTGTGATACCGAGAATTTATTCGTCCCGTTTTGTGTTGTGGCGCCCCACCACCGCCCACCTTAGATTGTTGTTACTATTTGATGATGATGACGGTGGATTGGTTAGGGTAACAGAGGGTGAAAGGGGCTAAAGATACCATCACGTTTATTTCGTTCTCATTCCCTTGACAGGGTGACTTTAACAAATGGGTTGAAAGGAGTGAAGCGGGTACTATTTTTTTTATTTTATTTTTTTCGTTTTGTTGCTTTCGTCCTTTTAACTTCACCTCACTTCCCTTCTATAACCCCCTTCTCCCTCTATTCACAACGAACCCTTTTTTTATTCAAAACTGTGAACATGAGCTCTTTTGTGTGATTTTTCCCCCTAGTGGAATTGTCTTTTGGTGTTTTTTTTTTTTTTTTTTTAGAATCTTAGGGTTGCCTGACAACCACCACTCCACCTCCACCCAGTCCTTGCTTTTCGATCCTTTTAGGTATTTTCCATTTTTTTTGTACAATTTTTTTTCCTTTCCTCAACAACTGGCAAAAAAAAATAAAAGATGGAATGAATATAAATTTGTGTGCTAAGGATAAAAAGAAATAAGGATCTGCAGGGATTTTTTTTTGCACTATATGGCAGGACAGGGCACATCTGCTTTGTTGGTGGGGACATGGAAAAATAAAAAGAAAAAAGCAGAGGGTGGTTGGATTGGTAAAGGATTAGTAGTTGGAGTTGGTAAACTAGGTAGTGGGAAGGAAGGGGGGGGGGGGGGCTACGTATCTGCGTTCAACATATATGTACATATATGTGACGTAGGTATGTTGTGAAAAAGGATTTGGCCGGGTAAAGTGAAAATTGAGTCGGTTGGCATTTGAGGTGGGCGGTAAAAAGCGAGGATTGGATGGAGGGGGGGTTCTACACCCCATATACACTGAATCACTTGAATATGGTGTGTATGGTGTGTATAGTGGTCCGGTATTTTGTTGTTTCGATGGTTGTTGATTATTGCTGTTGTGGAAAGTACACACACAGACAGAACATCACTATACCCTTTTTTCTCTCTTGTGATCAATTTGACCGAAAGTTTAGAGAAAGAAAATAGTTTGTGCAAAAGACGATGAACATAAAGTGCTCTGCTAAGAGCTAAAAGTTCAGACACATAGTTTCTGAGTTGGTACTTTGTAATTAATTTTTATATTTAAAGAAATTATGGTGTCGGGATCTTATTGAAAGAAATCGATTTCCCTGATTTTTTAAAAATCAGATAATTTTTATGATTTTGGTGGCTTGCCAAAGTTTTTAAAGGGCATTTTGTTAAGGATTGAACAAACGTTTTGGAAGATATTTGTCTCCAATGTGCGGAACATTGATCGTAATAGAAATAGAAGAGGCACACCGAAACTGCTGACTCAGTTGCAGACAATATGTTCCACTACTGTTTTCTGCTTCCTTGTTTGGGATGGCAAATTTATTAAAATTATAATCAATCATTAATAGAATATACCGGTTCCCACTATTGGTCTCAGGAAAAAGGACTTGACTTTTCTTAAAAGATGCTTCCACTTTAGTACTGATGGAACTTTCTTTGGACTTTTCTTTCGGGCCCTTTCGTTGCAACACAAGTAGATATGGCATTTGCGGCACCGAATGCCCACTAGAGGTCGGTCATGCATCTCGCGTAGAACACTGTTGACTCTTGATCGAGGTACAAAGACTTCTACTGATTCCTTACATGGACCAATAAATCATATTTATCATGAAATAGAAGCTATGGAACATTTTACTTTGTCAATTTTGTATAAAAATGTCATTTCCACTCGAACTGAGTACGTACTGAGGAAAAGTAAGGAAACTTTATTCAATATGCCCCACTCCTTGACACGTGTAATGTTCATATTTTTAAATTCCTCAACATCATCTCCCTTAGTTATATACATAATTGTCTTTGTTTAATTTCAATTCTTCCATCCTCTTAACTAATTTAAAAAAAAAAAAAAAAAACACCATTATCCAATTTAACTCCCAGTCGAATCTTTTTTCTCTTCCCTTCCATCTTACAACCACCAACCCCAGTTTTAATCAAAATCAAATAAAAATTCCCTTACGTTAAACAATATACCCACACATTACAAAAAAATAAAAAAAACCGGATCAACCAAACAATAAACATCATCCACCGAGTAAAAGAAAAAAAAAACAAAACCCTTCCTTAAAACCTAAAAGAAACTGTTAGCAAATACTTAACACCATCACCCTCTTGTGGTCTTTTGCTAGAAATAAATCCTCAATTTACCAGCATACTTCTCCTACCTACCACCCATCTTTCTATCAAACCCCTGCTGTTTCTTTTTTTTTTTTTTTAATTTTCTTGTTCATTCAAGTCGTCCGTCCTTCATTGCCAGAGCAGAAAATGAAACCATTTTCCCTTCTTCTCCTTTACCTCGTGCCAATCTCTCACCCAGGGTGGTTCTCCCAACAACCGACAAGCGAGCTCTTATAAATTACACTTAATCCTGCTTTCCATTCAACCAATTCATCCGACCGACCTTCACCCAAACTGATATGTATATGTATGTATGTATGCATATCCATACATTACCTACTCATCGTGTCGTAAAGTGCGGTAGAGAGCAAGGGTGAAACAATAACGATTTGTCCATATTTTTTTTTTGTATCCCTTATCCCCCTTCATTTCTCCCTATGGTGCTGGTGGGCACTCCTGTTGTGTTATTCGTTTGGAATCCTTGGCTATTGATCAAATAAGATTACCAACAATCAATCCATTGTACACATGACTGATCACTTAAAAGAAATCAATGACCATCTCCACCAACAATCCCTTCAAGGATACACAGAAAAAAAAAAAAAAAATACTCTCTATACAAACATCGTCCGTATCCTTTGGCTTTAACGTGCAAGAAAATAAGTTTTTTTTTACCTCTCTCTCTCTCTCTCTCTCTCAATGTATATATTCATTCCCTTTAGTCAAGTCCTTGTCAGAATGTGGCAGCATAAATAACTAAGAAAGGGGGAATAGATTTGTGAGCAAAGTTTTTTTTTCTTATTCTCCTTCTTCATCAGAAGTAGTACTGGTCCACACACGTCAGGAATCAGGATACAAAAAAAAAAACAACTTCCAATATGTATTTACAAAATACAATAGGACTCTGTTTTTTTATGTATTTTTTTTTATATTATCCTGCAGCCTCGTGTAAAATGGTTCTATTTGTTCCATTAGGACATCAAAGATTTTGTGGCTAAAATGAAATTGGCAATTGTCCTTCGTCAACCCTAAATTGCCGATCAACTTACTTTCACAAAACAAATCCTTGTCGTGGAAGTGGAAATTCACAAACACACACACACATACACAATCACATTCAGTGAAGAAAAATCTTATATTTAACCCTTGCCCTTTTCTGTCCGCATTCATATACCTACAAAAACCTACCCTATACCCCTGGTATTATTATTATTATTATTATTATTATTGCCACCCTTAGTTTCAGTCTTATTATAACCCACAACTCATTCCCTTTTACATTTTTTCTATATATTGAGATATGAAGATGGAATTTCTTCAGTCACTTGAGATATCCTGCTGGTGACTGATATTATTTTTTGGGGGTCTGCGAATGCTAAGAAAAAGACGTGAGGGTTGATTTTATATGTATGATGCGGATGGGGATTTATCGCCTTTCTTCATGAGCACGTCCAATCATAAACTTTCACTCCCTTGTCTTTACCTTTTTTTTTTCATCCATTTTATTCGTGCCTTCATAGAGGTCTCTATACCTTTTTTTTTTTTTGTTTTTTTCTTGCTCACCACCAATTCATTCATTCTGTCTGTCTAACTTTTGTTCATTGAATGACTGACAGGCAAAGTACCATGAGTATTTTTTTTTTCCAGCCTCACTCACTCCACTTTAACTTTCGTTTTATGAGCATCTTTTTGCAAATTTATTTCACAAAGCATCAAGCATCATCTCTTTTCATCGTCATCGTCAACATCGTCATTTTGGTTGCCAAAAACGAAAATGTATATAATGTAGGTTGTAAAATGCGAAATTATGTCGCAAGGATTTGCTTAAAATATTTTAGTCTTTAAAAGTGTGTCAAAGATTTTGAATTGTATATTCTTGTCTTTGAAATAAAAATAATTTTATTCGTTTTTCCTAGCATTTTTCGTTACGTAAGCTTGTTTATTTTAGGACCCCATTAGAAATCTTTCGCTGGTTAATCGTCAAATTATTTACAAAAGTTTTATTAAGTTTATGCGTTTCACCAAATTTAAAAAAAAAAATTTACAGAAAAGAACAGCTAAGCAAAAGTAACCTAAGTTCTGATTAAGAATTTTGGGGTCCCAGACGTTTCAGTGTCGTCACTTCCAGCCAAGACACCTAACAAAAAAGGGTAAATTGGCCACCCCAAGTTTTTGGTTATACCTTTGTAAGCAAAAAAACAATTTTTTTTGCATTCTTTGACCCCGGAAGCGGCAAAATTTTTAATGCCTGGGACCCACAAATTTTTGTAATAAGGTTTTTTTCTGTTTTTTTTTTTTTTTAAATACATGTTTTGGTAATCTCTATTTTATAGAAAAATAAAAAAACTAATTTTTTGAACACTTTGACCCTGGATGTGGCAAAAATTTAATCGTTTGGGACCCACAAATTTTTGTAATAAAAGTTTTTTTCTGATTTTTTGGTTATTCCTTTTTATCAGAAATTTTTTTTTGCACTCTTTGACCTTGGATGCGGCAGCAATTTGAACGTCTAGGACCCACACATTTGTAATATGCTTTTTTTTATTTTTTGACCCACACATTCTCTGGTTAAAACTATTTTAGCAAAAACTATTTTTTGCACTCTTGCCTAGGCTGCTGCAATAATTTGAACGTCTGCGACCCACATATTTGTAATAAGTTAGTTTTTTTCTGATTTTTTGACACACAAATTTTTTGGTTATAACTCTGTTATCAAGAAATCAATTTCTTGTACTCTTTGTTGGACTTGGGAACCACATTATTAAGTTGTCACTCCGTTAACAAAAACTAGATTTTAGCAATCTCAGCTTTGGTTGGGTATGTTGACGCTTAAATTTTCTGGGACCTCTAAACCAAAAGTGGTTATTTTTTTTTTACATCTCAATTTTTTTCGCTTACATCTCAAAAACGTCAGGTCTTGGAAAAAATAGTGTAGTACAATCTAATAGCTGAGTTAATTTTGCATGAATTTGTCTCAAAAAGTTTGCTGATATCACTTACCGTTTAGGAGTTACAGTACTTTAAAATATCACATGGATCCCCAAAGTATGCAATGTTTCCTTTTTTTCTTCTTAAAACTAAAAATATATTTAAAAAAATTGTCGAGCTTATTAGTATTGGGAATATTAAAAACTAAGTACACGAAAAAAAATTGCATATTTTTAGGATCCACATGAGTACTGTAACTTCTGGAGCCCTTGCAAAGACCCAATACTTTCTACTTTAAACGAATGCAAGGTTTCATCATATTCAGCAGAACCAGCAGCAACACCCTGTGTGTGAATTATTGTCCTTGAGGTAGGAGGGGGGTTTTGGTGAGAAGACAAAAGAAAAAAATGAAAAGGATATGATGGCAGGCGGAAAAAGTAAAAAATTCTCATTAAGCAGGAGCATCGAGGAGGAAAAAAATTAAATCTTAAAAAAAAAAAAAAACTAGGAAAGGTAAAGTGGGGAGATGGGAAATGAGAAATGGAGAGGGGGGAGGGGGGAGAGGGCTAGATGATTGTATGAGAGAGGAAGGCGAAAATCATCATCACATCTCACTTCAGTTGAGCACAACGAATCGGAAGGACGACACTGAGGCGATGGAAAGCAGAAATGAGTGGTGGGGGAGGAGGAATTCGAAAGACTTAAAGCAAAAAAGGAATCCCTGCCAATTCAGACACAACCAACCAACCAACCGACAACGACGACGACCCTTGGGACTACGAGTACAACAAAAACAACGACAACGACGAGAGACTGTTATGCCGATATAGATGAACTCACTTTGTGGAAGGAGTAAATAAAAAAAAATAAAAAAAAGGAAGAGGGTTGTTGTTGCTGAAAAAAAATGGCATCCACTAACGTCCTCGTCGTTGTTGTCGTCGTCATCGTTGTCGTTGTCGTCGTCGTCGTCGTCGTCGCAGCAAAAGCAGGATAATATATCGGATGTGGGTGAAGTACGTTTTGAGTGTGATGTGATGATGATGAAGATGACGATGATAGGATGCCAAAGCATGCAGCAGCAGCCAGGCACAGGAATCATCATCATCATTGCCGCCGCCACGCCGCATAAAAAAATAACACGGATGTCAGTGATGCAAAGATGGATCTCTGTTGATAGCAAAATAACGATAGAAAGAGATGGCGAAAGGACAACACCACTCTGCTGAAAAGTGTGCTTGCTATGCTTCCGCTGAGGCTGTATATTGGGGAATATATTTTATATATATTACGGAAGGTGGCGGCGGGAGTCCCCTTCTTCTTTTTTTCTTCTGGTAGAGGTAAAGAGGAATAAATTATCGTAGATTCATCTGATTTGGAAATGATTGAATTAGGCACGTTTTCAACTAAAAAAAAAAGAAAGCAAAAAGAAAATAATGGGAAATGAGTAGGAATAAAACAAATGACCTAGTATGGTTGATGGTAAAACGAAGCAGCGAAAAAGGGAGTGAAGAGAAGTAACCATCAGCAACCGTGCAGTGTAAAATGAGTAAAAGAGTAATTAGGTTAAGTTGCTAGACGCGATTAATTTTATGTAATGAAAAGTGTTTTTTTCTTTCATTTTTTTGTTTAATTTTGATTAACTTAATGAAGGAGAAAGGGGGTTTTTGGGGTTACCTTTTTGCTTGTGTTTTTTGTCGGCCCATCCGATTCTCTACCTGTCTGATGTGTGAGCGGGTTTCACTGCATCTTTTGGCTTGCAATGCAGCGTAAGACCATCCACTGCTACTTAAGTCTTCCTAAAGTACTGTCTATAGATTCTTGACCCGTTTTCCTTAAGATATTTCTTACTTGCCACAGAAAATATGACTTTCCACATGCTTCAGCCATAAAGAAGCACGGTTCCAACATTGTAACGAAATATTCGCAGTTTGGTTATTGAACCTTCATATTTTTGGAGAGCATTCCGAACGCAGTACTTGCCAAAACACGGCTGTGCTGTTAATGAGGTGTTCAGTTCCGCCTTTTCTCTACTCTCTCCACCGGGTATCCAGAAATATTGACTTGAATAGAAGAGTTATTTCTGGCTGTTCATTTTCCTTTTGCCGCAAGGTATCTTCTTTTCCCTCCACCCTTGTTGGTATTTAATAAGAGCCTTGATGTTTTGAGAAAGTACCTAAGCATAAGTCGTTCGCGTCCATTGTCCATTGAACTTATCCATTTCCGTTAGATAGGGTTTATAACTAACAAAAATAGTATTGGTGATACTACGCAACCCTGCCCTGACTCCACTTTAGACTACAAATTCATCTGAAGACCTTCCTCTATTCACTATTGTCACGCTTTTTCAAAATCACTGAAGTGACAATAAATATTCGAAATAGTCTAACGGTATCTACTATGGGATGGTGGTCCCGAGCCATCCCCATATCTGCCCCTTATCAGTTCCTGACGTCCCTGAAACCAATTCTAAAACATCGGCTGATGGCAAAGCAGTTATAATTGCAGATATCCGCAAAACGATCACCGGCATTCTGTCTGTAATAAAAAGTCTCCTTTATTTAAGAATCTAAGGTAATTGTTGGGACGTCCCTAACACTGTATAATGGTGACGACCGACGTACTCTGTTTCCTAAAGGCTCTCACGAAATCAGACAGTTTTGGTAATCAGAAATCCCTGATTCTAGGACACTTCCAGATTCATTTCCGAAGCCGAATAGTACGGTGTTACTGGTTGGGGACTTATATTTGCTCGAGAGCAACTTGTTTAAATTCTAATATGGCCCGTTTTGTACCGAATGAATTTGACTTCCAGTTGAAGAAATCTGTCGTTTTGGGGCCCTTCTCTATTAGTGTCAAAAAAGGTCTTGCCATTCCAGAAACCAATCTTCGTCCGGGAATGCTTTTCAAATAATACTTCTTTAAACATGAACATTCCCTCCGGGCAGCTCTTTAAAGTGTCCGTACATCTTTCGACAGTAAATTTATGTTTGATATCTTCTTTTCTGTGCCTCTCTGTGTTTTTTATTTCAGTATTCTCAGTAATCAATCAAATATTGTTTCTAAACTATTTCATTTCAGTGAAGATTTCGATAAAAGTGGTAGAACTAAGTTTTCCCCAGCAATATTCTGCTCAACGCAACAAATTTCGGTGCTTTCTTTTTTCCATTTCAGCTATTAAACGCAATTGCGTCAAACAAATTTGTCAGGCGTTTTTACTATAAAAAAAACTTTTAAAATTCTACACAAATTACTTAGGTTTAGGACCCTGGAGAGGACTCTTGGACTTATTGAACATCACGTTTTGGGGGGTGAAATAATTTTCACAGTTACATATATTTAAAAAAACGCCGTACAAATTTAAAACTGACCATTTTGAGGCTTTTACTGAAATTTCTTTTCAAAATATTTCACACAGTACCTACCTAGAATGTGAATGAATAAATCAATTCCTCTCTTTCAATTAATTTTTTGTTGTTTTACTCCAAAAGTTGTTTAAAAAAATCAAAACATACAACTAAATAATTTGAAAAGCATCAACCTCCCAAAAACGCCCACTCTTTAAGTCCTGAAACAATTTTTACTTCTATGAAAACAAAACAGAAAAGAATCAAGAAAAAACAACCACATCACAATACAAAGCAAACAAGTTCTGACAGCGAACAATAGTACAAAAAAATACGGAAAATATGAGAGAAACCATATACCTACATAAAAAAAAAAAAGAAAAACAAAAAAAAATGATGCGAGAGATATTTTCGAAAACAACACGACAAAAAAAAAAACATCAAAAATTCAGCAACGAGGATACCAAAATATGAACAGAATATCGTTATGGCAAAAAAGAAGAAGAAATTCCATTCCCTTGCCACCACTTTTGATGTCAGAAAGATGTGCAAAAATTCAGAATGCACATGGGTTGTTTTTAGAATCAAAACTCAGTATAGGTTCCTACAAAAAAAAAAAAGAAGAAAAAATTGCAGTACAAAAATCTGAAATACTGTCTTCTCTTTTATCTAACTAACTGATGTTGTGCACAGCATCGTTGTACCTATACAACCTGTCTGTCATCTATTTCTCTTCTATTGGTGTTCAGTAAAAAAAAAAAAAAACGCTAAAACTACCCTCCCATTTTTTTTACCAATGGACATAAGGCTTGTATTCGTTGTTTTTTTTTGTTTCGTTAAGTTTTGTAAAAAAAAGAAACATAGTAAATATGACTGTTTCAAAGCAACGAGGTATTAGATTTTTTTTGTAAATTTTTTTCTATTAGTCATTTCTGTTGTTAATTGAAAAAAAAAACCCTGATATGGAATGGAAATAGAATAAAACTTTCCACCACTGTAACTTTGCTGCATAGATAATATTAAATTTGAAGTGCCAATTCTAATTTTTCCACATAGAAATAGTTTTTGAATTAAATATAATGGGAGGAGTTTTTACAAAAAAAAAAAAAAAAACATTCACCAGTTTTCAAGCTTGAGCCTTCTCAGGTACTACTTTTAAGGATACAGACTTGTGCCCATACAAAAAAAAGTACTGTAATGTTTTCTGAGCTCAAATAAAACTTATTATTACTTTTACTAATTCACTTTTATTTACTTTCAAATTAACAAACACTTTTATCCAAAACAAATCGTTTCACTATTACTCTTTACAATTTTTAAGAAATAACACTTCCAGATTACAAGACATCTTAATATTAGCCCTTACGGGCCTTACGGGGATCAGTTTCTGAGACTTAACCTCTTTCTGTGAGCTAGCATCAGTGATTTTCGTTATTGCTGACACAGACTCCCGTTGCCCGACAATTTCACCCTTCTTCAGCTTGACTTCGTACGGTTTGATGTTAAGAATTCGTAGGGACGATGATGTTTTGGGAAGATTGTTCAGAGTCTGGTTCCACCACGAGATATCTTCAATTTTGTCCTCTGAGGAAGGAGGCAAGGTCACGTCTTCTTTGATGACAGTTCTGACAGCGTATGCATTTACATTGCCATAAACCATCACACATTTTCTCCACATTTCGGTATTTCAGAACTTGGTTACCGAAATCCAGTATTACACTATGGCCTTTCATGAAGTCGATTCCAACGATGCACTCGTCACATATATCTGCTACCAGAAATAGATGTGAAAACTCCAGTTCTGCCAATCGGATCTGCAGACGGACTTCTCCGTACATCCTTGCTGCTTCTTCAGTTGCAGTCTTAAGACGCTATTGGTGTTGTGTAGCCATATCAGTTTCATCAGGTCTCTACGCACAATGGAGGCTGTGGCACCGGTGTCGATTGTAGCCACATGTTTGTTCCCGTTTATTAATGCCTCCACTGTCAAACTTTTGTTGTCTCGTTTGGTTTGGGAGACCTGGGCGGTCGTTCTGGAGCCTTCGATATCAGAAACCGGTTGGGAAACAGGTCGAGAAGTAACATTGCTGTAATTTCATTTCTGTTCTGAGGAAGCCTTTCTGTTTCCACAATGCTGACATGCAGATCTTCTTCGGGGTAATCTACACTACACTGGCGCTGAAGATGTCCGGTCTTGTTACAGTTCCAGCATCGTGCAGGTCCGTCTCGATGAACTCCTTGAGAAGCTTGTTCTGCTGCTTCCATTGTCAAAGCGAACGCTAATGCCTCTGAAAGCGTTCGTTTTCCAGCCGTTCGGATTGATCTCTGGAGGTTGACATCCGATACAGCATGAACGAATGCTTCAGTTGCGAACTGATTGATTATTTCATCGCCTGCAGTCTCCATCTTTGTGTCTATCTTTGTAAATTTTCCACGCGTTCGTCAAGACCATTGAACTTCTTCTCGAACTCAATAAGCTTTCCTTCTAAAAGAGTTTTCTGTTCTTCCAAAAGGTTCTTTTGTTCATTGCGTTGCTCGGTTCGTTGTTCTTCGAATCTTTCCAGAACATTCTTTTGTTCGTTCTTTTGCTCTGTACGTTGTTCATCAAATTTGGCAAGAAGAGGGGCCATCATGGACGACATATTTTTTTTTGTTTTTTTTTTTTTAAACTAAATCTAAACAATAAAAAAGATTTTACTATTTTAAGCAAACCACCTCGAATTTTTTTTTTGTGAATTACGGTACCTTCCTCCACTGGTGGCTGTTCGAGTTCCGTCGCATAAAGCAGACATTCTGTAGCATGATTTTGATGAAACTCAATTTTAGAAAATATATTTACCTAACATCTAATACTAGTGTAAATTTTATGTTCCAAAATGAATAAAATAAAAAAAGCTGAAATTAAAAAAAAAAGTTTTAAACGCTCAAAAAAATTTGACCATTATTTTGATTTAATATTTTTGGCACGAATTGAAAGAATATGGACTTGGACGACATGTGGTTTCAACAGGATGGTGCCACAAGCCACAGCACACCTTACATGCGTTTTATTTAAAAAAGAAGTTGTCAAGTCATTATTGGAAAACCCTTTATAAGCTGTGCGATGATTATGAATCTTAGTCAGTCAAAGCATGTCGTGACGGTTGCATTCTGTTTTTTTTCCAACCTTTCCATGCAATAAAGAACTCCGTTCTCGAAAAAAAATATGAACTACCTACGTGATTCAGCGGAACTTAAGTTGAAACGTCCACTGTTAAACTGAGGGTAAAAATAATTCTTATAGAAATTATTTATTTTTAAAATCTTTATAGGTATGAGAGACCTAAACGCCCACAGTAATTTTGAACCTAGAAACAACTTTGTATGTACATACCTATGTGCGACCCAGTCGTGCATTTTTTTGTTTCGCCTATGCTATAGGTATCTAGTGACCTTTCATAGTAAATCCCTTTGAATAAATGATCGAAACAAACATAATATGAGCAAAAACATTTAGTTAGGTTCCTACCTACTCGAATTTCATACAGATACCAACCTACATATGTCGGTAAAAATGTGTCCCTAATTGATATCATGTCAATATGTCCCTCAAAATTACTAAAACTTAAATTTAACCACTACTTATGCTGATTATTATTAACTCTCCCATGATATATTTCATATTATAACCGCCATGCACTTGTATGTATTAAAACCCCATACCTCCGTCCCTCCATTTTTATTGTTATTACCGATGTCCCGAACCAAAATATCCCAATTTAATGCTATCCTTTTTATTTTGTGTGTTTTACACACACACATATCACACATTTGTTGGAATACAACATATCGGTAAAGCACTCAACCACGATTTCCGTTTAACTACACATTAATCACGTGCTCGTGTGACACCAGCATCACCATCATTTTCCATACCTACCAACACACGTAACAGATATACCCCTACTCTATGCGGATGGAAAAAACGAACGCGGACAAAACACCATCCCTGTGTGTTATTAAAATGTTATGACTTGCCGCTCCCCCAAGTCAAACTCTCTCTACCCATATTCCATCTGAGGCATATCAAAAACTGACAAACCAAAATAAATTTAATTTATTTACACATTACAATGTGGTGTTCTCATTTTCAATAAATTGAATAATAAGGTTTTACCTCGACGAATTTCCTAGCAAATACCGTTTCCATACAAAAAGGATACAAACAAAAAAAAAAAAAACAAAAAAACGAAAATAAATAAATAAATAAACACCAGGACAGGATTATGATGGTAGCGGTAAAAGAGTGTATAGTCAAGAGTAAAATACCAAATTCTCTTTCTTTTTAGTATTAAATTCAAACCAAACCAACCCCACCACATACCAATAAACCACAAATAAAACATAGACACGAATTTACTGTTTTACTATTTTTTTCTCTGTTTTTTTTTTCATCCCCCAAATTGCCAAAGGACGAAACATGAAATGATTGAGTACAATCTTGCGCGTTTCCCTTAACACTGTCTCCCTTTATCTCTTTTAATTTCTCTTAAAGTGACAATTTTCTCTTAAATTTCAACACTCTCTATCGTCTCTTTAGAAAAAGAAAAATACAATGAGTCCTTATGATTATTGTGTTTGGCTGGATAAATCCTTGCCACTTACTTATATTCTGTCCGTCATTCTGTTCGGTTCACGAGACGCGTCCTTGTTTTTCCTTTTCTCTGTGTATGTGTGTATTAAACAGGATAACAATAAAAATAAAAAAAAAAAAATAAAGAAATCAAATTAAAAGGATCTACAAAGTAATTTAAACCTTTTATCTTTTAAATATATTTTTAAATTTGTGAATTTTGTTATTTTATTTTACTTTGTGTTTCTGTTTTTTTTTTATTTTTTTTTTGAAGAAAAGTCCTTGAACGCGGCAAAAAAAGGATCATAAATAAAACAAAACATAAAATTCCCATGAATAATAACAAAACAACGCGGGTTTAGTGATTCCTTTTTTTTTGTTTGTTTCCCATCGAATAGCCTTTCAAGGAAATTTATTCTACCTTTACTTAGGTACTTATGTGTTTATATGTGTGTGTTAAGGATTACTTAAGTGAATTTTGTGTGCACCTCGGGGTGATTATATATCAATTATAATCGTCATCGTCCTTATCCGTTACCGGGAATTAGTCAATTGCTATTATTTCTTTAAGAAGAAAGAAGAAGAAAAACGCTTTAACTACTATTCTATGCCTTTAATGCTCTGCTCAGTCAAATGTCCTTTTGTGTGTTTGTGTTTTTTAAAATATTGTTCAAGTTAGGGGAAACCAATTCAATATAATTTCTTCGAGTCCATTTTTTTTTCTTTTCTTAAAATCATTAAATGCACGTACTTAAAACCAGTGTTTGTGTTCATAAGGGCGAAAGAAGATGTAAAATAAAAACAGGAGAAATATACAAAAAAGAAAAACACATCTTGAGTACGAATCCTTTTGAATGCCCATGAAGTACACACAGAGCATGGACAACAAAAAAAAATTGTGAACAAAAATAAATATATATAAAACCCGGTGCTCCTTTTCCATTGCTCGTTCAGAAATAAAAAGAAAAAAAAACAGGACGACAAAAAGTATAAGCTAGCAGAAAAAAAAACAACAACAAGAAAAAATCCCAGTTGCTGCGATCCATTACGTTGCTAGTTGCTCCTTCCACCCTCAACAAGAAGTTTTTATTTTCAATTTTTCTATTTTTTTTTTATTCCTGTTCGTCGTCGTCCTGCCTGACTGTTTGCTATTTTTCCTCTCTCCCTCTCCCCCGCCCACTTTGTTGGACATTTTTATTTGCTTGTTTTCAGTTTTTTTATCTTAAAAAAAAAAAAATAACAAAAAAAAAACACATGACGAAGGGAAAATTCAACTGTAAAGCCATCGAGCAGCGCCACCTACCTACCCTCTACAATAGCGGTTATATGTTGTGTGCCATTGAGGTGCAAAAATAGGGGGCCATTAGAGGGGAAGGGGGGATAGAGTTGGATGGCATATGATGAAAATGGATGGTTCAGAGAGAGGTGTTGGAAAAATGAAAATGCATTCAGACACACACAGCGCAACGAGAGAAGGCATTTGGGGGAAAGAAAAAAAAAAAAAAAAAAAAAGAGTGGCGCGCAAAAAATAAAGAAAAACAACTTGTTGTGTATGCTTCTGCTGCTGCTTCTGCTTCAAGGATGGATTAGGGGTGGCATTTTTTGTTACCCCCCGCTATTCCAGCCCCAGGGATTTTTCTATTTTTTTTTTGTATCCTCTGTTTGGAGTTGCGAGGATAATCGAGCAGATTGTAAATGAAGGTTTTCACATAGAAACCGAGTTTGCCAGTCGTTGTCGACATGGTGGATGGGCCTGGATGGGCGAGGCGAGGGGTTGTGCTGCCTTGTGCATGCAGAAGAATTCTTTAGCTTGAAGTTGAAAGAATAGAAGGGGTTGATGGTTGGGATGACAGGAAAAGTTTCCTTTTTCCACATAAATTTATGTAAAAAAAAAAAACAATAAAAAGAAAAAAAAACAAGGAAAAAAAGGGAGAAAGGACAATGGGGGTTGGAAAAATTGTCGTTGTTAACAAAACCCAGCTACAACAATGATAATGTCATAGAGGTGTGTGTTTTTTTTTTTTTTTTTTTTTAAGTTTATATCTTTGCCATAGGGAAAAAGTTTTTCTGCTTGAAAAAAGGACTTAAACCTCATTCTTTCCCTTTGCCCTCATAGTTATTCTTCCTTTGGCGGTTTTTTTTTTGTTTTCCTCTGCCTTCTGGGTGTCTTGGCAACTTGCAATGGATAATGATTGAAGTAGTTGAGTTTTTAGAGTGTGGGAAGTATGAGAGAGGAGGGTTGGGTA
This sequence comes from Meliscaeva auricollis, assembly GCA_948107695.1. NCBI lineage: Eukaryota > Metazoa > Arthropoda > Insecta > Diptera > Syrphidae > Meliscaeva > Meliscaeva auricollis. Next base: position 41,874,639 of record OX403616.1, read on the forward strand.
GTAGGAGGAGTGGTTGAAAAGTGCTATAGGAGGAATACCAACTGTGTGTTATGGTACACTTGAAGTTTTGTTGTGTGAAAAAGGCACAAGGATAATAAATAGAAGAAAGGGTAATGGTAAAGTGGCCGTCATCGTCGTCAACTTCGTCGTTGTCGTTTGTTGTTGTTGGATGGAAAAGAGAGATGATTTGCAGCAGTTTGCTGTTTTTTGTAGGTATGTGGCGGCATCTTCCTGCTATACTGCCCTTTTCTCTCTGTATGTATAGTCCTTAAAAAACCTTTCGTATATACCTACATACCTCTAGCCTTGTTTTTTTGCTTTCTTTCACTTGAATAAGTGCTGTGACTCTGTTGGGACTTTCCGGCAAATTTTTTTTTCATTTCGATTTGTTTTTACTTTTTTTTGCGCTTGAAAATTAGGTACTGAAAAGGACGAAAAAAAAGAAAGAAATAATAAAAGTTGGAAGGACCCTTGTATTTTCTCACGTTAACGAAAAAAATGGGTAGAAGTTTTGGGACAGAGGGAAAAAGGAAGAAAAATGTTGGAAAAATAATTCAAGAAGTGGAAATTTAATTAAATGGTAATTGGTCCTAAGAGCTTTCGTGGGGTTTTCTTCTTTATTTGGTTTTTCTTTTTTTTTTCATTATTTTGCTTTTTTCTTTCCTTATTTTCGATATAATTTTTGTTGTTGTTGTTGTATCCTAAATATGGGGTTAAAATCTTTGAAGGACATTTGAGCGAGCAATTGTTTTGTTAGGTGCGCGGATTCAATAAGTAAAGAAAGTGTTTTAAAAAATGGTGTTTTTATTATTTTTTTTCCAGTGATGGTTTATGTCCTTATAATTCAAGAATGAATGTAACAAAAGTATTTTTAAATGTTAAGGATTACACAAAAAAAAGTAATTTAATAATAAAAAAGTGTTGAAAAAAAACAAAAAGCCGACCCGTTTCTGGGTTTTTTTTTTAAACCGAAAATAAACAAATAAACGGATATCACATTTGCTGGTGACAGCGAAAACGCAAAAAATAACATTTTGGATTATATACTGGGATATCAATAAAAAGCGGATAAATGAATGTCAAAAAGGTAGGATACTATGTATGTGTGAGCAAAATTTATACTTGTAACTCAAATTGAAACAAACTACCTACCGACGGGGATGTAAATAATAATACAAAAGCCGTCGGTAAATTTATATTTTTTATTTATTTATAATTTTATCAGTGGACAGGTGTAAAATATTAATTGATAAAGTTTGTTCATTAATGAATTTCATGTGTTGGTTGTAGGTCCTTCAATATTTTTTATTTTTGAAGTGGTTTATCAACAACTCCTTTTGAAAAAAAAATTCAAAATTTTCATCCACTTATGTAGTAATTCTCAAAAGTATCTGGTACCTACCTAATATTTTTTCTTAGTTTTTTTAATTGCATCTAAAAAATCGGGCGCCGAAAATTGATAACGGATTTTTGTAAAAGGGTCAAGTACCAGCCATATTGTGGGCGTCCATCTCGCCCCGTTTTGGTTGGAGTGCAAGAGGCAATTTTCTGAAAAAAGTAGGTACTAAAAACGAAAAAAAAAAGTTTAATATTTAGAAACTAAGTTTCAAAAACTTATCTCTTTTTTTTTTAAAACTCTGGTGGCTTAACAGTTTTAAAAGTTTCGCTTCGGATAAGTTTCTTATACTCAGTTTTTTCATAAACATTTTTTATATTTAAAACTCAACATGGGATGCTTGGAAAATAATCAAAAATAAAAAAAAAACCGCGATTTAGATACTAAAGTTTTCAAAAACAAGATTAGTTAAGTTCCAAAACTTATCTACTTCTCAATACTTTGGGTAAAATCATGCGATCATTTTTCCAAGCGTCAATTTTACATTTACGTTTACAACAAATTTACGCCGAAGATAAATCTTACGGACTAGAAACACTGCAGCACTTGTAACTAAGACCATTGGCTGTAACAACACAAGACATTAATACAACTCAGAAAGACAAATCAAAGAAAAAAAAAACACAGCAGAAAGGACACATGACAACAGCACGCAGTTGGTATTAGATGGTCCACCATCTTCCATATCAACGGCGCTTAATGATGCTTGATTTCGGAGATCGATCGGGAACCAATGCTTTATCAGAGACAAGGCTGTTGTCGTCAAATTCGAGTTTCAAATACTAATCCACTTGCGCAACTTCCAAAAAATTTTTGGCTACTAATGTTTTCTAAGATAAATCAGTTGTTGAAACTCAGTTTTCAGCAAATTTAATTTGTCAAAACTCAGCTTTGTAGTTTTTGGAGTTTTTTTTTAATTTTCTAATTGAAATAAAGCCACATTTGAAATATGGCCTCATTTCGTAGTGCGTTATTTCACCTCACCTTGAAAAAATTATTGCGCTCGGGAAGACCGTCTGTAGCCACGTATTGTAGCGACGAAGTGATTTTACATCTTTTTCCCCCTGCCGACTGAACAACATAGTGTTATGAAAATTTAAAAATTTCGCAAACTCAAATCTCAAACAGATAATTTCTTCACAAGAGTTGTAACGCTAGTCAACTCATTTCGCTACCCAAGTACCTACCAAGCACTAGTACTATCAATATGGTAACGAGTATTAGTTGCAATTCGTTGCCAGTTGATTACTCAAGTTCAGCTAGAACCTGATCATTTACCAATTTTTAGTACTGAAATCGGTATTAAATGAATTTTTTTTTCACAGAAGTGGGTACTAATTCGTAATAGGTACTTTAAAATTTCTCCGAATAGGTAGGTAATAAGGATTCGGTGTTATCCAGGACCTCAAAATTGACAGTCGCATGAATTCCTTAAAAAAAAAAAATCAAGGTTGCATAGGCTGGGAATCGAACCTAGACCTCCCATACTTTATAAAGTACCCTCAACACCCACAAAGTTTCAAGAGAAAAATATTACTTCTTCAATGAGATAAACTTCGTTTCTTCGTAATTCCGCAAGGGTCTTGGGGACTTATTAAGTCCTCATTTCATAAATGAACACTCATTTATCATGTTATGAAAATTGCTTGAACTTGTGGGGTCTTATTTAATTTACAATTTTGGGCTCCTATTTTTTTGGGGCCTTAAACAAGAACTCGTTTCTGTTTGGTATAACCTATATTCCTTAATTACTTTCTCCTAGAGATGTCGGTTCAAAAGTCCCTCTTGGCATGATTCCTTTCTATATACATTCCCCCAGAGACCTCACCCTAATTGGTTAGTATTCACTTTACATATAATTTTGTAAAATAGCACAGGATACGAGTACCTACGCCAATAAGTAACACCAAGAGCACCATGCAAAAATCATCAAAATTCTACTGACAAAAATTATTTCAGTGAATGCATATTTTGACTTTTCTGATACATAAAATTCATAAGAAATGTTTCTTCACAAAAAAAAAAATGCAAATTCGATGATTTGTCAGAATCTCCATGACAAATTCTGACGAATGTGTCAAAAAAACTTATACCTACATATTTCAAACATTTTATATGCCTTTCTTTTTCCTTCCACCATTTTTAACGAGAATTGATAGCGAACAAAAATAATGAAATAAAAAGAAAAAAATATATAAATACGAGTACCACACACAAAAAAAAAAGAAGAAAACAACCAAAAAACCCTAGAGACGAGATTAAAAGTCTGTAAAGTGCACAAACCGTTATAGATAAAAGAACGACTACGAAACAAAAAAAAAAAAAAAACATACAGAATTGAAGTGAAGAAAAAAAAAACACAAAAAATAAACCAAAAATCCAGTTTTAAGTTCATATGCAATAAAAACAAAAAAAAAAAACACGAAAATAAAAATTGTTAAGGGAAAAACAACAAAAATATCAGCAAACAACACACAACAGACAGCAGCAAGCACAGTTATGCATGGGATCACAAAAATGGCAGAAGGAAAAACAACAAAAATAAAAATAAAACACAAAAAAAAAAAATAAGAGCGCTTCTCGCTGGCGATAAAAACCAGAAGCGCGCACCCCATCATCTCTCTAAAAGGATGGACCGGACACACATAGCAGATCATGTTTCATGCACATCAGCCGAGGAGTTTTGATTTTTTTTTTGCTTTGGCTTTGGTAAAATTTGAGGGGAGGAGAAAAGTTGTTGGAGATAGAATTTTTGTAGAAATAAATGCTAGATAGTATAGAAAAGGACTTAGACATAAGAAAAGAAAGAAATAAAAAGTTGAATTGCACAACCAGGTTGCATCTAGTAGCATTTATAACAATTAGTTCTATGGGTTTGGAAATGTTTGAATTATTATCACACATCTTTGTAGCCTGTCCTTGTTTGTCTCTTCAGATGTGACAAAGGTAGCCTATGTCGAAACGGTATCGTTTGACAATAATTACGGAATGCCCCCCTAAATTATTTTATACGTTATGCTTCACCAAAGAAACCTCTTTAAAACACTTCGCAAATGCTCGCAAACCAATTTATTAGGACAAGGTTGCAGCTAGTCGCATTCATAATACATAGTTTTTTGAGATTTGGAAGTGTTTGAAAAATGCTCAAAAGTAAAATTTAAAAAGTTATGCAGTTCGTACATGTTTTGCAAAAAACAAAAAAGCTCTTTAAAACAGTTCGCAAATAGTCGCAAATCAGTTACGCAACTCTTTTATTCATATTTGCAAGCTTTTCAATTGTTTACAGCGGCATAAAATTGAAGCATTGCAAAATTTTGTTGTCATTTGCGAGGAGTCTATTCTTCGCAATCTCCATAATCATGGTTCCCATTTAATTATAAACGCAACGAAAACTTTTTCACCCACGTGCGTTGCATACGTTATGTACGGTTGATTCTCTGCCCTTTTTCATTTACCTCATAATTTTCCATAAGACGCAGCATTGCTGCCGCCGGATAAGCAACAAAGTTTTTATCCGAGTTCCTAAATGCCGCATTGGAAAAGGGGGGAAAGCCAGTAAACACTGTTAAGTTTCTAAAAATATGTCGTAGTTACTTCCAGTTTGTGCAGATTTCTTCCCAACTGTTAAACGCCATGTATTTCTCAATGAATATTCTTCCCGCCTTTCTGGGAAACAGGTTACAATACTCCATCACCTTCTTTTTTGTACCTATTGGCGTTGGCGTAATAGTGCGGTGGACTATCACCCCCGAGGTCGGCCACCTTAATTTTTTTTAATGGGTACTGCCTCTTGCCAGGAATTGACAAAACCTTTAAGAGTACCTACTTGTCGGCACAAAAACTTCATCTGAGCTAGCCGTTCGGAACCGGCAGAAATGTTAGGTTTCCTCCATTCATGGCTAACTGAACGCACACAGGAATTGATTTAGAGAGTCATTTACTAGGCCTTATATCGTCGCCCAAATAAAGCAATTCCTGACGTGTTTTCCATGAAATTGTCATCGAAACATCGATCGCAGACACATTTTTGAAAAAAAAAAAAAAAAAAAAAAAAATCTGCTTCAGTTAGCAGCTGCCAACCCTGTGCTGGGATGTTAGTCATGTGTGTAAGGGCAGACCGCACTGATTTCGGCGGATTAATGGAGGTTTAAGTTACGTTTTAAATTTTTAAGTCACTCAGCCCTCTGATTTCAAGATATACCTCAAATCAACCTACGCTTAAAAAATCAGCACTTTATTAGTTTAAAAACTTTGCAGAAGTAATTCTGAGCTTCCTGCCATATAAAAACTTTTCATTCCAACTTCAAAATCATCTCAACAAAATACACCGATACCCTCATGATAACTTTCAAAGTATGCCAGAATTTCCTCTCAATGTCAAAAGAAAGAAGAATACAAAAAAAAAATGTCTTCAATTCCCCATCGATTAGGTATTATTGGTAGGTATACCCACACATTTTATACACACCATATATAGATGTTTCAATTATGGCATCCTTTCACTCTTTAAAAGTTCATCAAACACAACAAAAAGAAAAAAAAACACCCTTGACATGTTGTCACCAGAGAATGTCTTTTTCATTTGTTCCCCCTCAATCCTCCCGTGTTTACCCCACATTCTCTGTGCCTTGAACATGATACTGATGTTATGGCACTTGGAAGGATTACGCTTCTGATTTGGATTCATGTACAATCACTTATACCCCGTATGGCTGGCTGGAGTACTATACTATACAATACATACCATCAAACACAAAACATACAAAAACTCCCCATAGAGGGAGCTCTTTCAGTTTAGGTAGGTACATATACATTTCATATGGTAGCCCCCCTCATATTCGATGTTTAACACTCGATTCTCGCACAAAAAGGACATAACATATACTACAAACTACACACATAAAATGAATTTACACTAACAACAACAACAACAACATCAGAAGCAACAATAACAACGACAACAAACAGCTCGAAGAAAATATAAAGGAAATTTTCTTCTTCCTGCTGCTGCTCGTTCTGCAAGACAAACACCACTCAATATTGGGTACATGATGGTTCGCAAGGAAAAACTTTTCCAAGTATTTTAGCATGGTCTACCCTCAAGACATAACATTGTAGCTAGCTATACTACACCCTCTCTCTATCTCTCTCCCTCTCTCTACGTCTGCAAAGTTCTTCTCTTTATCCCTCGACAGAACACAGAACACAGAAGTGAATTTTCAAGAATCAGAAGAAGATAAAGAAGACAACTATACGAAGACTTACCAAGTCGATGGCTTAAGGGATAGATATGGTGCTGGTTGGGTTGTAGATAGATAGAAAGATACTCGGTATATTTGAGCAGTCATCATCATCATCAAACCAACCCAACCAACCAACCAACGCAACGTGAGTGCAGCAGCAGCATAAGGAAAAAGGAAAAAACGAAAAACCCACCCAGTCATGTCCTCATTATCACACTTCATAATGAAATGCTTTTCTGCTATCCTCAAGATTTATTGTTGCAGCGATTTGTGGTTTGAGGTATGGTTTCTCGGTCGAATATAGAAGAATGGAAGGCGATGAGGGCTGGGGGGAGAGAGAGGGTTTGGTGTAAGATGGGTTCTCAAGTGGGTACACATTCTCTGAAGGATACAAACAATGAAAGACACTCTTCTTCTTGTTCTTGTTCTTCTTCCTTCTTCATCTTCTTGGTATTCATCTTGAAGCTTCTTTTGTAGAATACATGTGATGTGATGTGCACACACAACAAACAAGATAAACAGGCGACATGGTGCTTCTGGATGATGTTCCAAGAGACGAGAGTCCTTGTTGGGCTCCTTCTGATCATCATGATGAGGATGACTATGATGACGATGATGAGGATGATGGGTGGCGGTGTATACTGTACATAGGTATACATAATACCTACGTACAATGACTTTAGTCTTTTGTTCTGCCAACAAGTTATTAGCATGTTTTTACCGTAGTTTTTCTCATCACTTTATACGTCTCTTATGAAGACTATAGGAGGCTTTTAGAAAGGATTTCTTTTTTTTTTTATTTTATTTTTATTTGTATGGTTTTGAGATGCTGTTGTTGTTGTTGTTTGTCAACTCTTCCTTCTCTCAACATATAAGCGGCATATTAAGGCTAAGAGCATAGGTATATACCTATCTTCACTAACATAACAAAGACAAATAAAATGAAATGAAAAAAAAAAATGAAGATTGGAAGAAATGAAGAGATGGATGTGTTGTGATGGAAAATAATGCAAACTTCGCGTGCGTCGTCAAGAGATTTTTTTTTTGAAGAACTTCACATAATGCGGTCTTGAGATTTTTGAGGAATTATGAGAAACTTAAATGTAGGTATGAAATGACATGTTTGTTCTGATTTTTGTTTGTTTTCAAAGAAGATCTTCCATTGAAGCTTGAAGAGGAAGAAATTGTTAAACTTTTTGCCTAAAGTTCGACAATTCTTCTAGCAAGCTTGATCCCTAGCTGTAAAATGTTCAATTTCGTTTTTAAGTAATGATTACTTTACTCACTTGTAATGGCGTAAAAAGTTGGGCACTCCATCAGGGTCTCAATAGTGGTGACAGAACAGAGCTTGGGGTTCCGGGGTCTCACTTGGTAGTCCACTTCCAGCCAGTTCTATTCGACAAGTTTTCACAAAATGTCCTCTTTCCTTACTTAATAGTGGTAACATAGCAGAGCTGCGTGCTTCAAAGCCTAACTATATAGTCAGTATTCTTTTCTTACTCACTTCTGATTTCGTAACAAAGTTGGGCACTCTAGGGTCTCAATGGATAGTGGTGACCGAACAGAGCTGGGTGCTCCGGTCGTCCACTTCCAGCCAGTTGTATCCTGATTCTTCAGTTTCTTTTTTTGACCACCTACAACTATCATATGTGCTTTACTTACTCAATAATGGGTATACGTAACAGTGCTGCATGCTCCGGAAACTCACTTGGAAGTCGTTTGATAGAGACTAGCCAAATCAATCCCTAACTGACAGTTTGTCTTGTTTGACTTAAGATTGACAAGACTTCTTAAAATGTTTTTGCTTGACTTATGCACTTCTGATAGCACAAAAGAAATGGGTGCATATTTAGCCAGTTCTACCACTAGCTTAAATTCTCCAAAATATGCTTATCTTACTCATTTGTGATGGTGTAACAGTGCTGAGTGCTCGGGGTTCTCACTTGATAGTCACTTCCAGACAGTTCGATCCCTTGTATAATAGTATAAAGTCTTCATTTCAGATAGCACAACAAAGTAAGGTGCTCCCGGGCCTCATTTGAAAATCACTCTCAGCCAGTTCGATCTCTAACGCTAACGCACTTTTCAATTTCTTGTTGGGCTTAAGTTTGACAAGTCTTGTAACGGCACAACAGTAATGGGTGCATTTCCAGCCAGTACGACCAACTTGGGATATTGCAACAGAGGTGGGAGTTTATTTGTTCAGCTAGTTCAGCCAAGAAATGGAGGGGACCTTAACTTATCTGCCGGTTCCAAACAGATAGCTGAAATGTCAAAGGCGTGGTCTCAGACAGCTCCGGCGTGATAGTCAATCGCACTAACAATTACTCTAAGGGGGACCATACTTGATTCCATTCCATTTTGTACAAAATTCCTTCGCTACCACCCAATTTGCGAATCTGTTTGAAACTACCATTTCCGGAGACTCATTCATTCAGGGTCAATAATAATAGAAACCTACTCTTATTCGACTTGTCTGTCAACAGTAATTGACCCCTTCCTGTGGAAACGTGTCCCGCGAACATGTAGGTCGACTTATAATTTCAGCTGTCACCGTAAGCCTCTCTGCTACTCTTAGGTCAAGGGGCTCGCCCACTAATAGGAAATATTTCCATCAGATCTTCTTAATACCTTCTACCCTCTACAAAATGTAGTCTTAACAGAAGTTCAGTAAAAGATTAATGCCTTGAGCCCTCGGAAGTTGAATACAAAAAAAAAAACAAAAAAAATCATTAATTAATCAACCAACAGAAAAAAGGCGATTCCCAAAAAAAAAAAAAAATTACCTCTCCTTGCCTAACCAACCAAACCACCATACCCACAAGAGTCCAATTTTGTTTTTTTCCCTCAAATAATACATCTAAAGAGGATTTGAAATCATTTCCCATTTATGATGTCAACTGAAAGGCCCAAAAAAAAAAAGTCCCCTAATCTGTTCTTCTTTTTTTTTCCAAGTCCTTTACTGTTTTTTTCATTTTTGTTGAACAAAAGAAATACAATACGCTCACTGACTTGGCAAGAAATAGAAGAAGACAAAAAAAAATAAATAAATTGAGCAATGAATGGGAGGAGAGGACTAAAACGACACACACAGAACAAAAAAAAAAAAAAAAAACATCAGCATTTTAGCTAAGCTCCCCCTTTTCCTTTCCGACAGTAGTTGTTTGCCAATTCTTATCCTGGCAGGATTTCTAGTCAAAGTTATTTTTCTTTCTCTTCTCTTTATCGCCTCCTTGTCCGCCACATTCCTTTACTTATATTCTATCCCATCCAACAAACTCCGCATCAATCCAAAACCAAGTCAAATGTGGGATAAAAAGAAGTAGGTATAGAGTCGATTTCCATTTCCACTTGGCTGCTCTTTTGGGCTCTTATTTCCTTTTGTGTCCTTGGATATAGTGTATAGTACTTCCCGCCGTGCTACCGATGTTGCCGTTCCCCTGGCGGGTGTCTTTTTTTTTCTTGAAATGTTTTTTTTTTTTTTTTTGTGCTCGAAATGGGGCGCCCAACCATTCGGCAGCAGCAGCAGGGGTCAACGCAGTCATAATGGTAAATACGAAAATCTTTTCCAATGCCAAACCGAGAGAACATGAGATATTTCTCTTGAGATATTTCTTTTGTGTTTAATGTCTCCCTTTACTACTCCTTCGCCCCTTCAACTTTTCCCCCATCATCACCGTTAAGATTTCGTCCTTTTTGTTGTTGTTGTTGGTGTTGTGTTTTCTTGACTTGTTTGCACACCCAAAATGGAATACAAATTCATGAAATCATGCTTCTTTCTCCTATCCTGTGCCGACTCCGGCTTCCTTTTATGCTCAAAGCCTCTGGAGGATGTCAATTATTGGAAACGGGAGTTGCTTTCGTTTATCCCTCTTTTTTTCTTCTTTTTCTTTTATTTATTGCCTACATTTGGGCGAGCTTTGCCATAAAGACTGCCATGTTACATGACTTTGGAGTGTGTTTTCCTTTTTCTTTCTTCTTGTGTTGTAAGGATATTCAAAAAAAAAAGGACAAAAATGTATTTTCTTGTGGTTTATTGAAGCGGGGAGTATGGATTCGGTTGTGCTGTGATATGTGTTTGTGTGTATTTTGGGTTTGTGTTGTGTTGTGTTGTTTGCAATTTTCTAACATGTTTACGTATTTTATCTTGAAAGCCTACATTATATAGGCCACATCATAGCCCCAGGATGAAATGATAAAGGATACATAAAACATGTATTTCAATTCGAGTATGTTTTCTTGTTTTTTGACACCCTATTTTTCCTTCTTTTTGGGGGGCATAGTGAGTGATTTTAATTACAGTGACACAACCCTTCAAATTGGGTTTTTCTTTTGGACTTTAAGGATGAGAGTTCCCCCTCTGTTTTTTTTGTTTTTTCTTTATACGAATTTATTTTTTATAGACATGAACGATGTGTGTGCATATAGCTTTGGGGTTCATTTAACGGTTTATTGAATGTTGTTTTTGTTGTTGTTGTTGACATTCATTGAAGTAACTGTAAGGGCTATTAGACTTTGTACATTCAAATATTGCAGTATCTCACGATATGGGAAAGGGTATCCTTTTTGGGGGCATAAAGTGTGTTGGGGGGGGGGGTAGGGAAACGGCTTTCCATCAGCATGGCTTTATAAGAACTCAAATATATTTTTTCGCTGGAAATTGAACAGCTTTTGCCGGCATTCAAACAACTTTACCTGTCACTTAAATAGCTTCCGCCGGCAATCAAACGGCTTTTTCCGAGCATTAAACAGTTTTCTCTTTCAATCAAACGATTTTCTTTTGGTAATCAAACGGTTTCCATCGGCAATAACAGTTTTCACCCAGTATACTTCAACAGCTTTCGCTGACCAAAAATTCCGCTTCTACCGGCTAGAAAACTGTTTTCAGTGTCATTGGCACTGTCACTCAAAGCGCTTTTGCTGTGCAATAAAACAGTCTACGCTGGCGATCAAAGAGTTGGTGCATGAGTATTGAGTACCCCACAGTTCATTTAGAAGACCCTCCATACAGTCCCAGACTAACCTGGAGCTGTTAGTATAGTAGTTTATTAACGCGGCTCGGCTAGAATGGGTCTCAACATGAAAATGTTTTACCTAAAGCCCTATGATTTGCTAGCCATTTGTCTGCATATCACTAAGGCTTTCCCAACTGTCACTTCTAGTCTATTGTTATGCCAATATACATTCATTGGAATTCCTCTAAGTCGAACTTTCACGGGTTATCAAAATTCGTTCGAGTTCTAACTCGTTTTGGAAAAAATTTGACTTAAATTTGAAATTAAAAATAGGCTACTTAAAATTGAGGGGAACGAAAAATATGGCGAAAAAGTTCGAGTTAGAGGGAAATTCGACTTAGAGGGAGTCGATTGTAATAATGTTACGTACCTTAAGAACTTTTGGATCGCAAAAGGTTATAACGGTTATAACAATTTAATCAGCAAAATCGATACAATGTAAAGGGATGTATAAGACATTCCAATAGTACATCAACTACAAGACTGCACAGTAAAGGTTACAGTACCCTTCCCTGCGAAAAACCTCTTATTCTGATAATATTTGATGTATTTCCCTTTTAGTTGATTTCGCTTTTTTTGAACCCAGCATTTACGTATTCATGTGGTAATAGATTGGAAAAGACCTAGTTAAAGATTCAAGAGGGGTGCTATTGAAGGCTCTCTTGATATCTTAGAAGGTACAAATGGCCGTTTCTTTTGCATCTGAGGATTTTTGTAATCGGTTTGTAAGTTCGAAAATAGCGGCCTGTCTGACTATTCAAATACGCACAAGGTATTCGTTGAAGAATTCTCTAACAGAAGTAGCAGTTATTAAAAAGAATGAAACATTTGAACCGAATTCCGATTTTATATTCGAATTTTACTTCCTTGTTGATCTCGCTTCAATACTTCATCAATATAATCTACATCCTCGCAAGTTTTCAACAAAAAATATCACTTTATGTAACTCCATACTTTGTGCAAAGTCTTTTCTTTTAGTTCTGCTTCCAACAACAGAAACCTCTAAACTATCCTATAGAAACAACGGTATCGTCATCATCGTTTTTCCACAGCTTCACATTGCTGCTGCTGCTGGTATTGTGGTCCTTTAAATTCTGTTTCGCTCCACTTGTTTCCTGCAATTTCCTTTTCCCCCCATAATATTTTCGAGTCGACTTAATATGTTTGTGTGCGTGTGTTTGAGTATTTTATAGAGTTCCCTCATACCTGATTGTTTCTTGCTCTCTATTTTTTTTTTTTTTAGTGTTCACCTCAATGCGCTTCTTCTCCCGCATTCAATCATCTTTCGCTTCGTTTCCTTTATCACTGCTACTGCACTATATACGTAAACCATCACACAGCAGTTGTACAGCACAGCTCCTTTCACTTTTGGTCTGAGGACTTCCATTTCCAACCCTTTCGTCCTTCCCAAGAGAGTACTTTTCTGTACTCCATCAGCAAACGTGCAACGGTTTGGTTCTATGGCACTTTTTCCTTCTTATTTTTTTTGTATTTTTGCCCTTTTCAATGCAAACACCGGAAGTTGATAGCGTACAGAAATTTTCCATCGCCTTACTTCTCTGACACAATTTTTCTCTACTTCATCTCAAGCCCTGGTGGTGGTGGTGGTGTCAAAAGCAGAGAGAATGAGTGAAAAAAAATTGCGAAAATAACATAACTTTTGCAAAAAAAAAAAATTGTGTACATCCCTTATTCAATACAACTACCCTTTTCTCTCCCTGTTCCTGTTACTTTTTCACACATTCATTTAACCAGAACCGTTTTAGCTTCCCTTGGATGCTGTCGTTGTCCCCCCCTTCTGCCCCTCTTTCCCAAGAACATACATAATATCATGATAAACTTATTTGAAGCATCATCCCCCCTCAATAGAGTATACTTTATGGTGGTGACGATGGTTGTGTGGCAAAATTGGTAGCAGTGGTTGTTTTGTTGGTGACACACGTATGTGAGATGAGGGCACAGAAGAGAGAGGGTTTGGCTACACAAATATGGGAGAGAGGTGATGTTATACTAAACAAGTATGTGTGTGTGTATAATGTCGAAGTTAGTTTAAGTTTTCTTGTGGCAGAACACACTAAGGGGCAAAAGGGGGGGGAGCTGGTGTTGTGAAATGCTTTTACACTACCCCCATATGTTAAACCTTACCCTTAGCAATTCTCTTTCTATATGTATGTACTTTAGGGCTTAAGCATACAATCTCGCTTGAGTTTTTGAGGATGATGATGGTTTGAAAGTGAGGAGGAGGATTTTCTTCTTTTACTGTTTGTACATATTATTTTGTTGCTCCATCAGCATCACCATCCCCACCACCATCACCAGCACCACCACCACAACACACTGCAAAGGATATCCCGGTGAATCTATGGGGGTATTTAAGAGATTTGATTTAGGGAAAGAGTTGATGGTTGTCTCTCCATGGGGATTAGAAATGAAATGAAAACGATGAGCTGTGCGGTGCACAACGACACGGCTGCTCCGGTAGGTATGCGATGTTGTTTTGTGAGTAGAAATTTATGGATATAATGGATTAAGTGTTCGTCGTCTTGATTGGTTGAGGTAAGATGAGGAAGGAAAAAAGTGATTAGGAAATTCTACAATTTGAAAAAGTGTGATTTCGGGGAGCGAGTTGAATTTATAGTTGTCGCGTAGGTTTAAAAATAGAATATTGACAGCATTTAGCTGAGTTGAGACCTTAGTGTGACGAAATAATTTTGTCGCTGACGTTATCACCCAGCGACCATGATTGTTATCAGTTATCACTTATCACCCTCAAGCAACGTTAAAAACGTGTAATTTTTGTCAACATGCATCAGCTAACACCTGGCGAAGTTAATCATGTTCAACTTTTGCTGGCAGACTAGACCTGATACTTAGCAGCAAAGGGTGACCCTTGCTTTGGGCCCAGTTTTTTAATGGGAGACTAAATTTTAACAACCCAAGTTAACTCGCCAAATAAGGTGAGTTAAGTCTGGATTAGCCTAACAGAATGCTTTGTTCGCAATGATCCTCACCTTGTTACGACGCAAGAAACAGATCAAAGCATCTATATTCAAAGGGACTCCATAAGGTGGGATTCTTTCTCCTCTTTTCGCTGGACACTCTTAATGGTTCTTTATTGAACAAAGTAAGTAACCTTAAAATCATGATAAGGTGCAAAAGATGGCATGTTCTGAAATAACTTGAGCAATGAGAAACACCTTCACTTTGGATTTGAAAGCGCAATTAGACTTCGAAATATCTTCCAAGCTGAGGTCTCTTCATTTATGAAAGCAGCTAAACAAGCTGCTTTTTTTATTGCTAGCCCATTGGCGATAAAAGCGATTTCTGTCAATCAAATCAAATCAAAGCTTGTAGCTTGCTTTTGCGAAGAGCTGCTACATTAGGCAACTACTTTGGCAGACCAGCAGGTACTAAGAAACAGCTGACAACAGCTCTGGTAGATCAACAGGTACTACTGAAACTTCTGGGGTCACCGGGAAACAGTAGGTAAAAGCTCTGGTAGACCAGCTGGTACTACCGCGGTACCAGGTGGCACTAAGAAACAGCAGGCAAAAACTCTAGTAAACCAGCAAGTAGTAGGAAGTGCCAGAGGGGACTAAGCAACAACAAACAACAGATATAGTAGATCAACAGGTAGTAGTGAGGCCTTTGGTGTAGCTTAGAAACAGCAGGCAACAGCTCTGGTAGTCTTACCACCTTACTGAATTTGAGGATGCTCTTGTTGACTACATCTGTTAACAGTGTATGAGTGGTGTAGGGACAGACTTCTCTACTTCGATATGGGTATTCGAAGTCAAACGCAGCTGGTCCCAGCTACTGAATAGTCGCTGCTGCATGCTAGCAATGCCAGCCGCTAATAAAGCGGTCGCTGAATGAAGCTATCAGCGGCTTCCTCTGCTGAAATTATCAGTTTCGCGATTGTATAGCTTTAGGTTTTTTTGTTTAATTATTGGCCATAAGTTTCTTATCCACGTCCTCCAATAAATCATTCTCTTCATAGAACTTCGTGGTAAAAATGGAGCAATGGACCAATTTTAGTCGATCGCATTTATCTTCTATAAGCTGCATCTAATTTCCATGAGACTATATTGCCATTTAACCAATTATTTTCTCATTCCTCAGCATCCAACCTGAATGTTCATACATATAGACTATTTCAATCTTCATTGCAAATCTCCTGGCGCGTAGAAAATACCACAGTTCCCAATTCTATATAATATTCCAATCGAAATGTAATGTAAACTCATGCGTAAGAGAGAAGTTTAACAAAACAAATATTATCTATATTTACCTAAATTTACGGGTACTTATGCATTATTATTATGGGAATGCCTCTTGGGGTAGTTCTTCAGATAACATAGTTTAATCAAAATTACCACATATACTCATTCATGACATGACCCTCTACTCACTGCTGCTGCGTCTATACTACATGGGACATAAATGTGTGTGAATTTAACTTATATCCAAAGTTCACATGTTAGAACCAAACTAAATACGATAATTAACTTTGTAAATCATGATGGGGAGGTTGGTTGGTTGGTTGGTTGATGCTCTAAGAATATCTTTGCAGAACGAATTCCTTATGCACGAATTTGTAGTCATCATTACTTCGACAAAGTACGATGACGACGAAAACGACGATGATGCACGTTCCGATATATAACTTACCTCTACCTCTTCGAAGCAATATAATCTCTTGCCTCAAAATTTGCATTCGAAATTAATTTCATATGCGTAATGCGAGTGTTTACAAATTGAATAACATCACCATCATAAGCAGCTCGAATAGAAGACGACGAGAACGACATTTTGAAGGTGTACTTATGACTCATGCTCTGCTGAGCAATACCCCTTCCCCTCTTCTCCCCCCCCCCCTATTCCACCATACACACATGATCAATTGACAGAGGAGTGTGCATCGTAATATTATGCATGCATGGTATACAATATATACCTATAAGAGAATTCCAAGTGTATATTTTAAGGATACACTACATTTTACACGTGTGAATGAGAGTTTCCTAAGACGTGCATCTTTGAATTGAATTATCTTTAGTTACTGACGCCTCTCTCCAAAGAGAAGGATATTTGCAGGAAATAGAAAAGGATCTACTCCAGAGTCTACTCAGATTGTGTCTTCTGTAGCAAACTAACGTACGTCGTTATCTTTGAATATTTGTACTTAAGTCCACGTTAGAAGAGAGTGCAGAGGGTTATAGCATTTAAGAATTTATCAATGCTGCCAAATCATTTTTATTAGTAAAGTTCAATATTAATGCTGACATTCCCTAACACTTTGATATCGTTAAAACCCATTTATTACATTCCTACTTTTCCTTAATCCCGTTTTTTATAATCTCAGTATGTATAGTCCCACTTTATTTTAATTCAGCTTTTTCTAATGAAGTCTTTTCTACTCCCGCGTTTTCTTATTCCACTTTCTATAGTTTCCCTTTAAAACGCTTGTTTTTATAATCCCATTTTTATTGCATTATAAAAAAGTTTCATTTCCATCAAAAATAAACCGTGAAATATCGTAGATACGTTTGAGTTGGAGATCGTAACAAAATCGCAAATCGCATATCTCATGAACCTCGTATGCAACACAGCGCAAATGACAAAATCCCCAAAACAATAGTCTAAGGACAACTTCAAAGCATAAAATCCCTTATATTAAAATCTTAAAAAACCAATATCCCGGAAATGTTATTGGATAAACCTGAACTTCCAAAATTTTGCTTAATTATTTTAGTTTGTGTATACTAGCAGAAATTTCAAAATTCCAACGCTAAACTCCCTACAACTAAATCCCTAACATTAAAAAAAACCCTTAGAGCAAAATTAAACTTACTAATACTAAATCCCCCAAAATTTAAATTAATCCCGAATTTCCAAACTATCGCCTTAGAAGGGTTGTAACATAGTTTGTCTATTTTCAAAACCAAAATCAATTCTTTACCAAACTCCCTACAACTAAATCCCTATCACTTAAACAAAACCTTAAACCAAAAGCAATCACAAATACCCAAAAAACAAAATATTTTAAAGTGAAGTGTCTGCTCTGCATATTATGAGTGTCTCAAAAATATAAATCGGTTGCAAACGTTCATGGGTTGCATTTATAGATTTGTTGTTGGTAATATGATCCATTTGTGGATATTCAATTTATGAATATTAATATTGGGGATTTTACGTTTTTGGTATTGTTTAAAATGTCAGTTTTCTAAGTGCTGGTAATACACTTTTGAAACAGGTTTCCGGTGCGGGATTAACTATGTATTTAAGTTGTGAAAAATGTATTAAAATCGATGTGCGACATAAGGTGGCGAAACTAATAACAGGTACTTCTTTATTTTCCGATAGTCTAAGGTCTAACATCATTTCAATTTCTGTCAAAAATGTTCCCCCCTTAATGTGTTCCTGGATTAAAATCGACTAAAAATAGAAAATACTTTCACCAAAATATATTTTTTTTAATAAGAAAAAAATAACACAGAGTTGGCAACAGTGTTTGAATTCATGCTACACCGAAAATTACCTTCAAACTTACTTCTAGTGAACACACAGCGATACGAAGGCAAAATTAATTTAATTCGTTGTGTACATGAACTGTAGCAACCAGAGCTAACTCCCTCCCCCTCCGTCTTTTCCGATTTTCCTTTCTCTATCTCTCTTTCTTGAACTGTCTCTCCCCCTTCCTTACCCTAAAGAGGATGTTGATCCAATTAAATTCTGTTTATTAGTAGGGAAATTAATTGGGCTTCCTGTGACTGCTGCTCGATTTGGTATATCCTTGCGAATTCACCTCGTATATATCTTTAATATAGCCAAGTTAAGGGGGGTATGATGTTATGGAATCCTTATACAATGCTTATACAGTATCACTTGAGTATCTCTCTCGGATTGCATATGATTGCATTATGTTAGTGGAACCGATTCTTCACATATCAGCAGTGTCTTCTCTTGCCACCACCGCATCGTTGCCATCCATTTCAAACCAAAGAAGGTGTTGGAATCTTTGTAAAGGAGCTAAATCGTTTACAATTAAGATTGTTGTTGCTTTGGTTTATCTGTGTGAAATGCGGCTACTTTTCGTCTTTGGGAATAGCCAGCCAGAATCTTTGAACTAATTACAGGTGTCTGCCACAACTAAAACAATTGAACAAGAATTGAGATGAAGAGGTCAGAGTGTAGAAATTGGTTAGAGACCAATCTTATGTGTGTAGTGTATGTAGTATGTGTTTTGTATGCGTGTGGTTGAACAGCAAAGATGCCTAAAATACATATTGATGACACATAATTAATTTGGATTTGTTGTGATACAACATACCTTAGGATAATGAAAGATAAGCCTTAAGGATTTGTTAGTTTTTGATATAAACTTTGCATACATATAATATTTATCTTGATTTAATAATTTAGATAAAGTACGATATGGAATTTAATTTATACGACTTAAATATGTTGTTCTAACTAATTGAGACTTAGTATTAATTTATATTGTTTTTTTTGTTTTTGTTTATTTTCAGGGTCCTCCTCCACAGGGGCCACTCAAATTCACAATTGTAGATACATTGGAACGGATAAAGGAAGAGTTTAATTTTTTACAAGCACAATATCACACGTAAGTAATTTCTTATTATTAAAATTTATTTTAAACATATTTTGGTTCTTTCCCGGGCGCCACTTGGGATATATATTTTTTTTTCTTAGAAAAGAGTCAACAAGACTGTATTTGAAGGTTAAGATATAGAAATAATGTTTAAAAGAAACAAACATGCTTAAATCCTTTCCCGGGCGCCATTTTTGATTAACTTTAGTTAAATTGTGTCAACATCATTAAGTGAGTTTGTAAGTAATTCCAAGGTTACATTAAAGAAATAATGACCAAAATATTTATTTATAATCGTAAAAGAAAACAAAAAAAAACAACATAAAGATGAATTGATAACATCCTCCTTTTTGAATTCGGTGAAAAAACGGGCGCCAATTCTGATAAGTCATTTTTTTCTTTTTAATTCGGTGATTGAATCATACATTTAAAAGGAGCTACCATTTTTAAAATCCTTTTCCGGGCGCCACTTAAAATTATTTTATTTTTAATTACAATAGAGTCAGTACGGTTTGGTTAATTTTGTTTTGAATTGCAGGGTCAAATAATAGAAATTTTTGTTGTTGTTGTTCAAACATTCAATGAAATTGACGGAATAAAGAATGGTCAAGTCTAATAAGCTGACATTCTAGTACGAATAGTACAATAATAACAATAATAGAAATTTTAATTGAGATATTTATGCATAGTTTTAAAAGAAAGAAACATTTTTTAGTCCTTGCCCGGGCGCCACTTTTTTTGTTGTCAGAATAAATCAGTACCTGTGTTTCAGTGTTTTTGTTTCAAACATCGAAATTGAATCATAAAACTGTTGATTCAGATATTAATTGAAAGCTCATAAGAAGCAACCATTTTGAATTTCTTTCCCGGGCGCCACTTTTAATATTCTTATTTCTTTAGATATAATGCATTATTTAGTTATTTTGTTTAATATTTTAAGATTGAATCATTAAACTATAAGTTCCATTATTTATGTATAGATTATAAAGAAGCAACCATTTTTAAGTCATTTTCCGGGCGCCACTTAAGTAAAAAAAAAAGGTGTTTTTACCCAGAATACATTCACCACGGTTCAGTTATTTTGTTTTGAATTGCAAGACCAAATAAAGGGAATAATGACTGAGATACTCATTCATAGCTTTATAAGAAACAAACATTTTTTGTTTTTTTCTTTGCCCGGGCGCCACTTGTGATAAATAAACTTTTCTTTTTCGGAATAGAATCAGCACCATTCATTTAGTTTTATATTAAATTTTAAGAATACAAACAAAATAAATCAGATATACATACGTTTATAGTTCGATGTGAAGCAACCATGTTAGATCCTTACAATTTCTATTTTATACAGAATGACTCAATCGATTTATCTTAAAATTGCATAGCTCGTTAAAAAAATACTGATCAATAATTTTGTTTATAGTTTTAAAAGACACAATTATGTTTTGGTTCATTCCCCGGTGCAACTTTTGATATTTTTTTTTTGTTCAAGGTATTTAATATTTCAAAGTTGAATTCTTTTCCCGGGCGCCACTTACGATAAAGTTATTTTATCTTGGAATAATAGCTATACGATTCGATTAATTTGTATAAATTCTAAAAGTTAAATAAAATAAATATTATTTACAAATTTTGAAAGAGGCAAGGATATATGAGACTTCGACACCATGCAGTTAGTTTGTATAAAGTTCGTTTGAATAAAGGTTCAAATATACCGATATTAGTCCCCTCCCGGGTGCCATTTGAAGTAGTTATTTTTATTTTTATTAAAAGTAATATACTTTTAATCTTAATTTTCAAAATGAATATACTATACACAACTCCAATCCCGACTTGCAAATATAATTGCTTGAACCTCTATACGGTTCGTTGTGTTTAACCCAGAGCGTAGGTCTCTTGCTTTTGATGTTAATAATCTACTTTCGATTAATCAACGAATAAAAAAAAACATTTATTCCTTTTGTCAGTTTGTGCAGTGGAAAATTATTTCAAACGTACATTTTCGTATTTCCAATGAAAACAGAAATACAGAAAAAAAAAAAAAAATATCCAAACAGCCCACCTCCACGCACCGGTCGGTCATACCAAAAAAAAAAAAAAAAAAACGATCTGCAACGCGAATAAGCCACGAGGTAATTATATGCAGTGAAACATGCAGTAAGTACAAAAAATAAAACACAAAACAACAAAAACAACTACCGATACATCCTCTCTGTTGTGCCTACAACAAAATGTATATTTATATGAAAAACGTTTGTAGAATCGGCCACATCGCGTTGCAATTAAAACCCACATACTTGTAAAGCACGCAAATATTTTCGGTAAACGATGTTGCGGTGGGTTGTTGAAACCAGCCAGCAGCACTATAGCAGTAGCACACCCTCCTCTGCACTGCACTCGCCCTCTCTCTCGGTCTCTCTCTTTTCCCTTCCTCTCGAATTAAGTTTCCTGTACTCGTGTCTGTGTATACGCTTCACTCAACCACAATGTGGAAACAGAATCATTTACATACCCCAGCAATAGTGCCTGGAAAGTGCCTATATGCATGGATGGTTGGACACCAGCGACAACGCGACGAACGGGGCAAGTAGCAAGTGGCTATATATATTTGGTGAGTGGAGGGGCAAGGAGGTTATTTGTGGTGTCCGGCGGAACGATTACTCTCAGTAATGAGATTCACATCTCATTATCGTGGGTAATTGCCTGGTGAAACGCAACGGCAACAAAAATTAAATTAAATTAACGAATCATTTGTGGAGGCGCACAATAACAACAACAACAACAACAACAAGGGAATATTATGTCGGAAACTGAGTACAAAAAATGTTAAGATAAAATAAAAAATAACGAAAAAATCGTGTTGATGGTAAAGGTGGTATAAAGAAGTAAATTTTTAATCAAGACACGACTGACAATACAATATTTACACTTTTTATACTTCATAATTCAATTATGAATTATTTTTTTCTCAGAGAAGATAGACTTTGTCTTCTCTGGACTGTGGAGGTTTTTAAAAATATTCATTATTTGTAAAAAGAAGTAATTAATTGTGTAAAAGTCTATATTCAGGAAAGGTCTACTTTCGGTAAGTAAACTTGTTGCTCTCAAAGGGTACCTACTGTACATTTCTTGTCCTGAGTGGGTACAAACGTGTTTGGTATCAAATAAAAAGTATTGTTGAGCTTGTTACATGTCTGAAACATTTTTTAAATCGTTTATGGGAGAGACGAAATATTTGGGCTTGAAGTTGACTACATCGCAAAACAAAGATTTATGATTATTAACCGATGTCAAAAATGTATTTTTTTTTTGTTTTTTTTTTTTTTTTTTTTTTTAACCCGAAGAATTTTTGTTTTTATTGATTTTTTTTGTGTGTTTGAAAGCTGGTGGTTCCATTTTAATTTGATTCACTTCTGACAATGGCAATCCATTAGAAAATATCAAAAGTCTTAAAATTGAAGTCGGTTGTTAAATCCTACTTCACTGCAGGTAGCTTTACCAAAAAAACTACACTTAATGTTAAAAATTCAGATTAACCAGTCTGTTTATTCGATGCCAAATTTTATCTATACCTCTATAGAATAACAAGAGCCTTTTTTGTCCTTTTAAGCTACCAAAATTTAATTTATCATAAAATTCGTTACTAAAATAGCAAATCAGGAATAGATATTAAAAAAAAAGTAGTAAAAATTACCATTTAAAATAAATATCATCACCTCAAATAACCCTCTAATTCCTCTTAATTCCCTCAAACACACCTTTGAAAATTAACTAATTCCAGACAAATCAGTGTGAACGATAACAAAACAAAATCTCCCTTTCAAAATTGCCTACTATCTATTGCAAAGTGAATTAAAAAAGGTATACCTTGGGTTGATCAATTTTGCTCGTAGGTATTTTTTTTATGTACATAGTTCTTAAAGTTAAAATTATATAAAAAAAACTATTGATTGTTTTTGGAAGTAAAAGTACTTGATAGATCCAATTGTAGTGTAAGTCACAGATTAAAATTAACAATTTTACTAAACAGCAGGGAAAAAACTAACTTTGCTAGGTAACAGAAATCATAGCTATTATGTCGACATCAAAAATTTATCATTTTGATTAATACAATTTTAAATTGCGTCAAACATTGTTGTAGTGTAAATCACGCAGTCACGAAAATGTAGTCACTCACTGCCCGTAATAGTTTTCTTGTTCATTTTTCTTCGATATGGCTTAAACAGTAGCAAAGAGAAAGCGAAAGCAGTTAGAGAAACTAAAATTAGTGGATTATTTTAAAAATTGAAGGAAAAAAAACTTAAATCACTTACTATGTTTAGTAAAACAAGAATTATCGATTGATTCCTCTACAATCTTAACGTGAAAAACTTTCATTACACTGGAGAAAGTCATAGATTTGGCTGTCAGGAATGATTTTTTAAGGTTTAAAACGTGCTCGTAACTCACTTTCTTTGGCATGTAGTGTAAGTCACATTTACTTTTCATGAAATAAATCAGATTTCACAACATTGTAAGAGCTCATATTTTTACAAAAGAGTGATAATATTGAAGAACATACTCTACTAGTTATGAAACTGTTGTATTTGAAACATAAGACAAAATAGAAATCCCGCCGGTTCGTTTCAACTGTAGTGTAAATCACATATCAACAAATTTTTTTTTTATTAGTTTTCTTTTTTTTATGTATATATTTCATACATATTTGTAAAACAAAATCTAGATCGTTTTTGATCGAAAAAAAACACATGTTTCCGTTTATGACTTATTGAAAATATATTTAAAAACAAGGGCAACAGCAAAAACCACATAGTATATTGAATAAAAATACTTAACACACGTCCACTTGTTAAAATCTCTTAATTGTAACTTTTTTTTAACGAATCCGTAACATATCCTTAAACACAAAGCCTAAAGAGCATTATGATGTTAAAACAATAACACTGATTCCAAGCGTGTTGAATTTGAGTTTTTTTTTCTTTTTCCATTTGTTTATTTGTTTTTCTTTTTTTTTGTATGTAATTATTATTTTTAGTGGTTGGTTTGTGGTTTACTGGTGCGTGTCTGCCTGCCTACCTTTCACACGCGGCACAGTGGGTGCTCTGTTTCAATATCAACCTTGCATCCCTCTTCCATCCCCTGCAAAGACCCACTTGTGTGCACAGTTGTTGCGGCGGCGGCAACATATTATATTATATTGCCACCCAGTTAATGCGGCGGAAATTGTGATGACTCTTTTTCGCCGTTGGTTAACTTTGAATTGAATTGCGCTCTCTTCTGTCAACTCATATCCAGCCTACCATAAATGATGGAGAGTACAATACACTCAGCTGCCTTCATCTCTTGTGAATTGTGCGTAAATTTACACATTTCGAAGCTTTTCATCACAGGGTGTTGATACATTCAATTGAATTAGTGTGATATTTTTTGTTTTAGAAAAAAGTCTCATCCAAGTTTTAAAACTCAGTGGCTTTGCTTATTATACTTTAAAAATTTATTTATATGAAATAGCCTATGTAACACTCCGAATCGAAATATACATCGCTACCAAGTTTTATTGAAATCCGATAAGTATTTTAACCAGCAATCCTTGAATGAATGAATGAAAAGTAAATGTGACCTACACTACATGCAAAAGAAAGTCAGTTGCGAGCATGTTATTAAACCTTGTTGGTTGTCATCTCTGACAACCAAGCCTTTGATTTTCTCAAACAGACAAACGTGTTTTCATGATATTTTATTTTACAGTCACATAACACCCCGTATTCAACTGAATTTCATTTTTGTTTTATTAATTTTCACAGAAAAAAATATGCATTTCACGCACATTGCCTGGCATACGCATGATATCGATACAATCATCATCAGTTACACCATCGACAACACCAACAACAACAAAAAAGGGAGGCCAATTAATAAAAATAAATAAATTTCACTTAAAACGGTAATTTTTGTATCGTTTCTGCGAATCGATCTACGCATAGCAGTATAATTAGGTAGATGCGTTTTGTTTAAGGGTTATGTGAAGGGTTGATATTTTAGTACCCCTATAGTACATATAGGACTATGTCCTTGTGTGGGTTTATTTTTTTTCAGCGGAGGCATTTGCCCTCGAGCCACCAATTCCCCCCCCCCCCCTTAATCGTCTATAATGGTGACATGGCTCGGGGTCGGCAGCCAATTGATAATCATTTAATTGGAATCAGAATGCTGTTGTGGTGGTTAACGCAAAATGATTATTATTTCTTTTTTATTACATATTTAATAAGAATATCTGGTAAATAATTATAAAATCAACTGATTGTTATTGGCATATCAGTTGGCATATGTTATGTACTCCTTCGTAAAATCGACATAGTAGGTGGATTTTCGTAAAAAAAAATTTCTTAGTCCAGTAAATAGACATTTTTCCATGTAATGCTGCAAAAATTTGGTATGGTTAATGAACTTATTTTTATTTGAACTTGCAAAAAAAAAAAAAAATAAATAAACGCCCACTGCCACTCCTACTTTTTCATTTATTAGTTTTTTTTAATATCGTAATTAGAAAATTGGTATTTTTAGACTTTTCCCTTTGTACCTATGTTCGTTACTACAATTCAGCAGTTATATCTGTATGCAAAAAATGGGCGTGGCAGTGTGCTTTTTTCGTTTTAATACTTCCAAAATTTGTTTCAAAAGTCTGTATGAACAAACATTGAAATTTTCGTTTCAATCGTTAAAGCCGTTTCTGAAAAGCTAATATGTATGAAAATTGGGCGCGGCAGTAGGCGTTTCAAATGAATAACCTGCAAAATTTGTATCCATTTAAAATTCTTATTTGACTGTACTAATTTGTTGAAATCAGTTTTTTTTTTCATCGACAAATTATTATTTACATTCCGAATCAGCAAATTGAAATGGAAGGCAATTTAATTGGGTGTCATGGTGCGTTATATGACAACGATAGATCTGAATAATCCTTAATTCGAAAACATTACTCAACAGATACAAACAAAAAAATGTGTTCCTTTTTGAAATATTAAATTTTTATTTTTTCACTTCATTTTACCATTTTTCTTTTTTTTTTTTATCTAATACTTCAGACTTTCCCTCAATTAAACTGTTTGAAATTATAGATTAAAAACTTTGAAAGAAAGTCCGAAGAAGTTAAAAAAAGAAAAGAAAAATTAACATATTGCAAATATTTTTTTTTTTGCATGGATTTGAACCCAGATGTCCAACGTACACTCCGTCTCACTTGATTACGAACAGTAATTTTTTTTTAATTTAACAATATTTTTCAAACCCTTTGTTAATCTGGAAAAAAAGCAAAAGCAAAATGAAAACTGGAAAAAGCTGATAAATTAAAGCGTCATAAATGTACCTCTTGTTTCAATTAATTACAAACAGCAGCTAAATCTGCCTCTTTGCCATTTTCAAGAAAATAATAATGGATATATCTAAAACCAAAATTTCAAACAAAAATCACTTATCCGTTTTTTAAAAAAACATGATTTTTCGAAAAAAGTAGATTTGTTTCTAATCCAATTTTTTTTTAAATTTTAATGCTAAGTAATATAAAATTTGCTAAAAACCTTATTTGTAAAAAAACTTGTATTTAAATCCGTTGAGTCGGGTACGAGAAAATCAAAAAAAAAGTTTTTCCATATTCTTAAAAAATAAAATGCACTTACTTGCTCTTCGATCGCACGTACTTTCTCTTATTGATAAAGTTACTTATCGCCGATTTCAGGCTTTTAAACCTTAAAATGACGTTTGTTCCATACAGAAAACGTCATTTAAAAATTAAGAGTTTCTAGTTTCTAGAACTAAATGCAGTTTTAGAAAAAAAAAATATATAAAATTCATTTTTCAAACTATAAAAACCACTTATTTGACCTCAAAATGAGTTTTTAGAAAAAAAAAGATTGATAAGAGCCGTTTAAAAATAAAAAAATATTTTGTAAATACCTATAAAGTTTTACAAAGGACTTTTCAAACAGAAAAAAAATTTCATGCCATTTAAAGATATTATATATTAACATCTAAAAATTAAATTTAAAAGAAAAATAATCAGCCGTTCTCGAAAAAAGCGACTTTAAAAAAAAAATTAAGAATAAAAAAAATATTTTCGAAAATTTTGTTACTAAACCTTACTAAAGCAACTTTAAAGCTTCCATGTAAAAAATCAAATCGAAATCGAGTCAGTCATTAAGAGGGAAAACCAGAATTGAACAAAAATGGTTTGAAAAATTTATTTTTAAAAATGTATCCGTAAAAATACCTTTATTTTTGTAATTGAAAGCCAGGAGCCATTTTTGCGAAAAATTTTTACTTGCGATATAGGTACTATAGTGCAAGTTTAGGATTCGTAAAAAAAGTTTAACTAGACATAATACTAAAAAAGTGGGTCCGACAATTCTGTATGTCTGTTTGTCTGTCTCAAGCTGCAGCCTAAATCAAAATACTTGCTGGTTAAGAGTTTTTGGTGATTTCTTTGAGGGGAAATTCAAACTTTTTTTTGGACCGAAATTGATGGTACCTGCCATATGACGAAAATGAAAAAAAAATAATTTTTTCAAAAACGATTCCAACGATTGATATTACTTTTCTGTGTTAGTAGTGTTGTTAGTGTTATTGTAGTCAACCTTAAATGTCGTACTTCTGAAATAAAAAAAAATATTTTTCATCGGCTTAAAACGGTACCTCCCATAGACCCGTTTTCTTAGGTTCTTAGCAATTTCCAAAATATCTCATATCAACATTTAAAAAAAAAAAAAGAATTTTTTAAAAAATACTTAAACTTTTTTTTTGAAAAATCGTTTTTTCGAAAGCGGGTCTTTATGTTTCTTTTTTTTAATTTTTATGTAAGATATCTAATAATATTTTCTTGAAAATGGAATACCAACTTTTTTTTATACAAGGCTGAGTATTTCCGTATATATATATTTTTTTTTAAACGGCTCCAACGATTTTCAAATTTTTTTTCTAAAAATTAATGTTTCAAATGGCATACTTAGTTTGGAGGTCAAAACAATTAAAGAAGTTAGACAGAATTTTTGGACCCACTTTTTCTATCATCGTAATGTCATACCTACTTTAAGAATGTATTTTTTTTTTTTCAATAAGACTCTTTTGTCGTATAAGTCGTACAAAAAAATATTGCATTTTTGATAGTTTTGTCTTCGATTTTTAATTCTCCATAATCGTTTTAGAATATTTTGTTTTTATTTTTGAATTATACGCAAAAACGTGTTTCTTTTCGAGTTTTTTTTATGATTTCTTCAAAAAACATAAAATTTCCAATTAAAAATAATTCTTAAATTTCCATTTCTTAATACTATTTGACTGGGCTAAAGAGAATATTTAATAAAAATCATCGATTTCAATTTACAATATCTTTGCGCAAAAAAAAAAAAATAAACTAATTTAAGAAGATGAAATGATTTTATTATAATAAATAATAGTTTTGCAACAAAGTGTCTAACATGGACAAAATTCGACGTTAAATGTTCCAAAAAATGGGTTTTTGACATGTTTATACATTAGAATATTCCAAAAACGTGACGTTTTAGAGCATTTTTTGAATTTGGGGTCTGATTTAGCATGTCAAAACTCTTTAGTAAAATATGATTTTGCTTAAATGCAATTGTCGTTACAAGCCACTGTTTTTCAAACTTAAACAATTTTATAAAAAAAATTTATCATAAATATTTATTTAATTTTCTCTTTTAATTTATTTTCAGACTAAAACTAGAATGTGAAAAGTTGGCAAATGAAAAAACAGAAATGCAACGTCATTACGTTATGGTAAGTTATAAAATTAATTTTAAAAATTAACTTAAATCCTAATTATTGTACAAATACAACCACCTGTCAAATTAATTAGTTCTTTAACTTTAATCATTGGCAAAATCTATTCTCATTTTTTTGTATGACTTTAAACATAATTATGTAAATGAAATAGACAAAATATCTAACCAACCTATCCTGCTCTGAATGTTTCTTCTCATCAATAAAACAAAAAAAAAATTATATACAAAAATAATAAAATTAAAAAAAAAAAAAAAAAAACAGAACCAACAGCGACGAGACCCTTTTCAAACAATTTTGTATCACTTTCCTTTCAATTATATCCTTTTAAAGAGTTCACCCTAATTCGTTCAACATAACCTCATCCTCCGCTCTCTCTCTCCCATTCCTCTAGTTTACTATAGCAACCCTGACGATAGCTTGGGTTAGCTAAATTATTATAATGGAATGAAAGGACACTTTCGAATCCTCAACGTGTGAAAGAAAACAATAAGGATACACACACACAAACACAAGAAAAAAAAAACAGAAAACCTTCCCTTTTTTTTATTCTATAATAACATCGTCTACAACTTGGATCCTTAAATCGTCCTTCTCTTCTCTTGTGCATCATTATCTTCCACTCCGTGAAATTTTAATTTGAATTAAAATTTCAAATCAAGAAACAAACACAGAGTGAGAGGGAGAGGCTGCTGCTGCTGCTGCTCCTGCTGTAAGGATGTTGTTCATGATGATGATGATTCCGCCTCGGGGATACAACAACTACAAAAAAGGAAAAAAAATAACTCTCCTTACAAAAGCAACCACGAGAACAAAGAATATCAACCCCCCTGCCTTCCCCTCTCCCACCCCTCTCCCCATCCCTCATCTCTTTACACAGAGGTAAGTGAAAATCTCGAAAGACGGCAGTATCAAAGTGTACGGCTATAATATACAACAACAGTGAAGGACTTTCTAACCCCCAAGAAATTGAAGAAAACTCATCTAGCAAATTTTTGTCTTTGATAAATGATGACACGTTTTGTGGGGTGTATAGTTGCGAGTCCAATGGCTAGTACCGAAAATACTTTATTTAAGTTTTTTTTTTTATGCTGCTTCAAGCATATTTATTCACTAAAGGGAGGAGGAAGGTGGAATCAAGAAGAGAGCAAATATCGTAGTAAAAAAAAAAAAATGGAACAAAACAAAAAAAAAAAAAATATATGCTGAAAGAAATATAAACTTGAAGGGCACTGTGTTACAAAGTGGTTGCTTGACTGATTCCAGAAGTGTACAAAAACCCCTTTACCATCACTACTCACTCACCTACCAACCACCTCCCTTCACATTGCATCGTGCTCAATTTCCTTCTTCTTCGTAGTTTTTTTTTTTTTTTTTTTTTTTTGTATATATACTTTTGTTCATCGTCCTTTGGCAGCTGTTAGCTTTTCCATCATCAACATTCCTCCCCTCCTTATTCTTTTCACTATACACCACCCCTAACATACCATCATCTATACCTTTCAAGTTGTATGCTTCATATAAGAGCTTCACTCTCTCTCCTTTATCTAGATCCTTTTTCTCAAGAGTTTTTCTTCTTTATATATAATTTCTTTTTTTTTTTACTTTTCTGCCTTGTTTGTCCTTTATTGCTGGTGCTTAACTCTGTACTCAAAATGCTGGTGTTAAAACGGTAAAGATGGGAGTTTTTTTTTTTTTTTTTTTGTTGGGTGTCGACTGAGTTTGTGAGTCCTCAGGGGGTGTGTGGGGGGAGGCAGCAAACAAAAAAAAAAGTCCTTCGAAAACTGGTGAAAAGAAATTACTTAATTACGTAGCCAGGTTCAGGTAGTTGAACATATAGCAAATGGATGAGGAGGGAGAGTATAGTATAGAAGAGAAGGAAAGAAGAGAGGTGGATTGTAGAGGATAAAAGTGGATAAACCAAGGCAAACACATTGCTTGAGTGGCAGAGTAAACCCTTGAAAAGGATGTTTTTTGTGTTGTTGGTTTGGTGTTCATATAAATGTACGACAACCTAACCCAGTATAGTGAGAGTGTATAGAGACTACGACAACGACAACGACTTGGAATACCACCTAACGATGAGTACTCATACTTTTCTTGAAATTCTATTCACGTCATGTTTGAGGTTGCAATTGAGATTGAGAAGGAGGGCTATTATAGAGATGGGTGTGTAGTTGGAATGAGTAATTTCTTGGTTTACAGTGTAAACATACAGGCCAAGCGAGAAATAAGTGAACACTTTATTTTATTTTTTTCTAGAATGTTTTTTTGTTTGTTTTTTTTTTAAATTTTATTTTGTTTTGTGGTTTAATTAAAATTTAAAATCGTTTTTTGTCTGTAAAGTTTTGTGGATTTTATAATTGGGTAGTTCGTTTTTGAAAACTTTTTGGACAATGTACATATTTTTCTGTAGGAAAAAGTGATACTGATGATTAAGTTCAAATTGAGTTTACTAAGAAGGTGATGGTTCTTGATTTTTCACCTTCCTGTCTGACTCTTACAATCGAGGATGGATTACGGTCTCAACCAACAAACCTCTCCAACCAGCCCCGTCCCTAGCTGTTGTGCACACCAATTTGATATTGAGGTCGTGCACTAATTTATCGCGCCATCTAACATGAGGCCTTCTGTCGATCGGGGTTGGATCCGAAAACTCGTCAGGCTTGGTGCGTTGTTGGAGTGACATCCCGCACAAGCTGACTCTTTGGACCAGGATCTGCCGGAGTGCAAAAAAATCAGATCATTGGTTGATTTTCCTTGCCTTAAACCAACCTGACAGGGTTCGATCAGTTCGTTGTCAAAAGATTCAAGGCAGAAACACAAAAAAAAAGGGAAAACTGATATGTTCAAAGCATCTCCTTTCTTGTAAAGATTAGACACACTATGCCCATTTTCCATTCATTGGCCATACTTGTCTCCGACCCAATTCTAGAAAATAGTTGATGTATGCTCTTGACCAAGTAATCTTCCACTGCATTTAATAGTTCAGCCAGCAGGACATTTGAATTCCCATTTTTATCACGGCAGGCATTTTTTCTCAGCGGGTTTTCTTGGGTAGATCGTTTTATTCTTTGATTGAACTTTAGAGCAATGCCCTGCCGTAACATTACTGAATAGATTCGACCTCATATTTTTCGTACTCCGTCTTCTTCTTTCTAGGAAGTTTCTTCTTTTGTGCACATAGATATTGTGGGATGCAGCATCGCCACATATGTATGTCTCGTCATTGGGTGCATATGTCTTACTCCTCGTCGAACTAGAATTTTCTCTTTGGTTGTTTTCTGTAAAACCCAGCACATCAAAGGGGAGCACTTCTGATGTCAATGGTTGGCAGTGATTCCACTGCTCGTCTGTATTTGATACAATATGGTTATCTGAGAGATTGAGGGAGAAGCGGTCAGCAAAAGTTGTAACAGTCTCTTGCGATAAAAGCTTGCCAACTTTTTTTCATAATATCTGCGCTTAGGAACGTTCGGACATCCTGAATACTAGATGTGGATTCTATCGCAACATGGACGCCGAAGTTCTTGAATGTTCGTATTTAATGATTTTAGCTGAGCAACAGTGCGAATATTTCAGACTGCAAAATTTTTACCATTGAGACTACCAAACTTTGACCATGGTCCAACACAATTTCTTTATCAGTTCTCTTTGAACAGGGCCACAGAGAATCAGTAATAGCAACAACACAAACCTGTTGTTTTAATGATTTTACGTGGCCATGATTCTATTATTGCATAATTCGCTTGGATAAAATCATCTAACGAGACGGTAATTGTTAAGTCACGAAAATACCCAAGACTTATATATTCCTCCTGAACAATGATAACTAGTGTGCAACGTATTTGGGTAGAAAGAAACCCCTATTGTGATGATCCGTTCAAGAGAAAAAAAGCTATGGAATGCTAATTTTTTTCCAGAAACTAATAGGTCACTGCTTCCACGTCAGTGACGTAGACTCATGCTAACTAAGATGTTATTATTGATCCTTTTGCAAATGTGTTCTTCTACGCTGTTAAATCCATTTCAACTGTGTGATATTTGGAACGAAATATATTTTCTTCCTGAAAGTATAATTTATTCCTGATCTGTCAAGCCATGAACTATCGAATTCCATTGGAGGATGGCAAAGATGTTGATGGATAAGAAAAACACCAAAAAATCTAAAACTTTAAGAGTTATTATTTCTGTTGTGGAAAAAGCTGATTTTAGAATAATTAATTGACATTTGAGATGAAACATACCTACTTTCTGCGTCAAAAAATTGTTTATCACCAATCTTTCAAGCCTGGAACTGTCAAATTCCATTCGATGGTGGTTACGATGTTAATGGATTAGAAAAAACACCAACAAATCTATAACTTTCAGTTATTTTTTCTGGTTTTAGAGCAATTAAATGACATATGGAACGAAATAATACTTTCGGCATCAATTAGGTGTATCCCTGAACTGTCAAGCCATGAATTTTCAAATTTCATTTGAGAATGCCTACATGTATACGGATTAAAAAAAAACATACTTTTTTTGGTTCCGTTCTGTTGAAAACTATTGGATGGACTAATTCACTGTATAGAGATATTTTCTAAAGTCGCCAGCACGAATGTGGAACTCGGGTTCTGTTTTCACTCTTATTTTAGTATTTAAATCTTCGTATTAAATGTCCATCTTTCAATTTGTTCATCCTTTTTTGGGTATTGTCTAACCCTCTTAAGTGCACAATAATTTAAACAAAAAAAAGAAATCTTCATAAATAACATAGTCATTCAATTTCAAACTTTATTATTCGTACCAATAAAGCTGCTAATACCCTTCCGGCGGTATAAATGTTTAATACACAACAACAACAATAAATACCCCTATAACATCCCTTCAATCAAATACTTGAGTACAACCCTCTTTCTGGTCTTTAATTGCTAACTTTTACAAAAGATTCTAAAGAGATTCAATTCTTTATGTACATTTCACACAGGGAAACTGGTATTGATTCCTTCTTTTTTTGTTTGCATTCTCCACGAACAATAAAAAGAAAACAAAATATGAAAACTTCTCATAATTTTTCTTCCGGTTTTTATCCGCGTTCAAAAGTTCGACAGGAAAAACAAGACTTCAACCCTTTTTTTCTTCTGAATAAATAATTTCAAAAAGAAAAGAACACTAAATTAAACAAAATGCTCAATCGCGTCGAGTTCTACTTGTGTGTTGTGTTTCTTCTGGTTCTCCCTTTTGGTTTTTCAGCAGCCATTAGTAAAGTTTGTATGCTTTTGCATTTTATTTTACTTCTTCTTTAGTGATGCGCTTTATACTAATCCCCTTTCCCACTCAAACACAACTAAGCTCAACTTTTATGTTATTTCCTTTTTTGCCGCCGCCATTACACATATTTACTTTAGCTTGATTATAAAGTAAGGACATTAGAATATCCTTTTTTTTCTGCAGAAAAAAGTGCAAACGAAACAATAAAATGAACACCAAGTAAAATAAAATTAAAAATTAAAAAAAAGAAAAAAGAAAAAAGAAAAAAACCCTTGTAATTAACTTTAAGTGAAGCGCAACAATAAATTTGTATACTTGGCAGTCAGTCGTAGTGTGATGGGGTAAATTTTTTTTTTGGAATTTAAAATTAGCAAATGGAGTGGTTGTCTGCGGCTCTTTTCGTCCTTGGATGGAATCAAGAAAAAAGTGTCGAGTAAATAACGATTTAAAAGAAAGACAAAAAAAACCATGTCGTTGACGACAAAGGAACAATAAAGATACTACGGGCTAACTTTTTTTTTCTCTCATGAAAGGACAAATTAGAGAAAAAAAAAAATAACAACTGTACAAGTTACCACATTTGCTCGTCCATAGGTACATACATGGATGAAATTGTAAAAAGAAGCAACCTAATAGATTCTCAAAGTAAATAGAAAAAAAAAATCTACAAAAGTTATTTTGTGTAATGCTTGCAGGAAGGGTGGCCAACCCTTAAAAAAATTGTGCACATTGCTATATTTCCGAAAATTGACAAAACAAAAAAAAAAAATATCGGTAGGTAATCGGTGTTTCTTGGATTTTTTTTAATAACGAAAAATAGCAATACATGACAAAAGAAAAATTAACTTTTACTACAAAATTTACAGGTGAATGCAAGTTTCTTTATTTTTGTGAAAATACCCCCAAAAAAGCTGTAAATTGGCTTTCAAAAAGCTTTTATGGTGGTGCAATTTATATGCGTGTTAACCTTATGCACGGATGTTTTGAAGTAACGCTGACACGTTTTCCGATTCTCATTATGAATATTCGCACATTTAAATACCTCCACAAGTGATTATCAAATAGCCTTTGGTGAAAGTCTACTGAACTCTGGCAAACTGTAGTGTCGGAAAAATACGCTTCCAAGAATGAATTCTGATTTCAGCAGAGACTACCCAAGCATGCAAGTACAGCTATTTTATGCAAACAAAACATAAAAAACAAGCTTTAAATCAAGATTTTGATTTTTTTTTTTGGATAAGGGGAAATCTTCAAAGGACACTTGGCAGTAATCGGCACCAAGTGTGGGACTTTTAGCTCACTAAAACTACCTCGAAATCTGAACCAATCTATGAAAGATCGAACACTGATTTTTCTTTCTCAATGTTTTCATCACTTTGGGGGAAGTTTAAACTTTTAATACTTTCCATGGCTTTTAAACCATTAGCTCATGTGGCTAGGTCCTTCTTAGTCTCCGAACATTGCTTCTCGTATTTAATACGGACTCCATTTCAGAGTTTATATGACTATATTTATATGACTGATTATGTGATACAGCATGTTATTTTACGTAGGTCACGATGCAAATCGCTATTTTTGGATGATTTCGGTATTTAATTTTTTTATACAGCCCCATAATTGGATTCTATAGGTCCATACAGGCTTTAGTACTTGTTTATAAAGCATTATTTTGTTTTGGATAGATGGGTTAGAATTTTCATCAATTAGCCAGTACATTTTTCTATATTTTAAGTTTACTTCTTCTCTTTTCTTTCTGATGTGCGGAATCTACTTAGTGAATCATTTTTGAATTCGTAGATTTGTTTCTTAAGTTCGTTGCTTAGGCGGTAAAAAGTTGTTTTATCGTCTGTAAAATAAAGTTTGATTTAGAAAAAAAGAAACAATGGTAACAATGTTTCGATATTCAATAGGATCAAGAATACAAAAAGACCATAGTGAATGGGTGCTTTTTTTTCAAATAACACTGATCCTATATTCAATTTTTGCGTCGACGCCGACGGCAACGGCTTGCAAACAGAAAAATGGCTCTAAAACGTGTTTTCTTTTTGTTTCATGACGTTTCATAATGAAATAGGCGAATTTTGAAATAAAAACTAACAGTCAAAGAATAGATTCCTGGCTATAAAAAATTGTTTTTGTTTTTTTTTTTTAGCAGTATATTGTAAGTGTTGCCGTTAGGTATTAATATTTTTAAAAAAATACTCAATTACAAAACAAACAATTTTTTTTTTCAAAAAGAAATTTACACCTGTAAAAAAATTGTTTTCTTAAATTATTTATTATTTGAAAATGCCCAAACTTTTTGATAGCAACTTGAATTATTGGTAAGAGCAAGTACATCCAACCCACTCGTGCATTTTGAAATTTAATTTTCTTTTATTTCATATTTTTGAATTTAATCATCTAATTTCAAAACAAAAAAAAAAAAAACAATTAATTTCCTGCTTTCTTATCCGTTTGATTTATTAACCTTTGCCATCTAATTTTTATCCAATTGTCATACTAAAACCATCATCAACGTTCTTATCTCTCAAATGTCAAAAGTGATGAAATTATAACAAAATACTCTAACTTCGATTGCATGATTGTATTAAATTATTCATAAACAAAAAAAAAAGTACTTACACATTCAAGCTATTGCCACCTTTGTTAGTTCAGACTATGTTGCTTTTTAATGACACAAAAAGTTCCTCGAAAACAACTTTTATACGTATTTGTACAATTACCCTTTCTGTGACATAAGTTAGGGTGACTCTTTCGTATATATAGACTCAATTAAATGTGCCCTTTTGAACACCTAAATGATGTTACACGGTATTTTAATTGATAACACAAACAGACAAAATGAAAGGACACTTTCTATTGCCCTCTTATTTGAATAGAATCGTTTATTTGAAAATACCCAGTTGAAGGGGGGAGCGACTAATGGTGGTATTGTGTACATGACACTACTATAGCAGAACCCTTCAACCAAGTCCAAGTGCTCAACATAATTGCACTCACTGGGAGAGACTTACTAACTACTTTATATAAAAAAAAAAACATTCTATTCTGCGTGTTTCTTGGTAATTATTTTCAAATAAAAATAAATGGCTGAAAGAGAGGCAGTTTTCGAAGAAAAATAAAAAATTGTTGTGGTACAGAGAGAAAAATTGTTATTCATTTCCGAGCTTTTCACAGTTATTATATCCACGTCAAATTATGGTGAACTTATAGTCACGATTAATCAACCATTCAACCGCTGTGTTAGAAATGGTTCTACGAAAGTATCAAACAATGCCTTTGGGGCTCTTTATTGATTTTATTTGAATTATGTAATGTTTTTCTTTGTAGTACCTACCTCTTGGTATAATTGTTTGTGAGATGGACTTTCAAATCGGAGAGAGGTCTGTGTTCGATTCCCAGCCTTCGCCAAGCTTCAAATATGGTACATTTTGTCAGAAAAACGAGTGTTTTTAGTGTTTTTTTCCTGCATTGTGTGTGTTTTTCTGCATTCCAATATGGTAACCGTATACTTTGCCCTATTTAACAGGTGGCACTTGACATTATTTAAAAAGAATAAAGTTCAAGCTAAAATTTGGTGCATATTTTTATATTTAACCCTGTCAAATATAGTTCATTTATTGTGAAAAACTGCTGTTTTAGTGTTTTTCTGCATTCAAACAGGGTTGTCGCGTTCTTAACCCTATTTTAGAGACGGCAGTTGTTATTTTTTTAAGTTCGACATAATACTCGATGTGTAGTTTTGCATTAAGCTCTGTCAAATATTGTACATATGGACTTAAAACAAGTGTTTTTGTTTTTTTTTATTTTCAGTAATCAAATAGGGTTACCGCAGAATTTTCCCTATTTTACAGGTGGCACTTGACTTTTTTTTAATAGAAGTAAATTTAAACTAAAACTCGATGGGTATGTTTACATTTAACCCTGTTAAATATGGTACATTTTGACGAAAAAACTTCAGTTTTTAGTGTTTTTATGCAATCAAATAGAGTTGCCGCGTACTTGGCCCTATTTTAAAGATGGTACTTGACATTTTTTTAATAGAAGAAAGTTCGAGTGAAAATTTTATGCGTATTTTTGCATTTAATCCTATCAAATATGGAACATTTTGACTGAAAACTAGTGTATTTGTGTTTTTCTGTAATCAAATAGGGTTACCGCATACTTTGGCCTTTTTAACTGGTGGCACTTACATTTTTTTAAATAGAAGAAAGTTCAACCTAAAATTCCATGAGTATTTGTACATTTATCCCTATAAAATATGGTACATTTTGACTAAAAAACGAGTGTTTTTTTTTTGTATTTTTCTGCACTAGAATAGGGTTTCTGCATACTTACCTTTGTAATAGACATGGAACCCAAAACATTTTTTTTAAATTGAAAAGAGTCTTAGGCTAAAATTCCTCTAACTCTACGAAAATAGTATTATTTTAGTGTGCATTTCATTTGAATAGGGTTACCACAGTATCATCAAATTATTTCCAGAATCAAAGGAGTGCTTAAAAATCTTTATTACTGTCCCCTAGGGTGTGTGCCCCCACTGCCTATATGTAATGAATTATATTGTTGAGCTTATTAAGATATTTCAGAATGTTTTAAGCCTCTATCAATTGGAAGTAAAAATTCCAAACTTTGATCTGTTTTCTGTAATTAATGACTCTCAAATTGTTTTCTAGTAAGTATTTAAGTATTTTCAATATGAGGTTAAGATTTCTATCTTAAATTTTCATGTAGGTATGGTGTATGATTTCATTCATTTACAATCCTACAATTAAAATACCCATTACAGAAAGCATGTGGTAGGAAAGGAAATTGAAAAATATGCTACACACACACACACAACACCCCCTTCTAAAATTGTATGAAGTCCCATTTCCGGTAACTCTTTTGTTAAAAACTTACTAAGGAGGTTGATTTATAGTGTTTATTGTTGTAGGGTAGGTCTTGTAATATCGTGCAGAGTTGCCTTATATTAGGTATATAGAAAAGTTTTTAGACGTGCATCACTTAGTTATAATATAACTCATACCCCTCCCCCCTACCCACTCCCCCGCATATAACCTTTCTTAACTTGCCTTATAAAACAACATTCCCAACCCCTTAAATTAAATAAGCACATTTTGATAGTTTGCAATTTTTCCCTTGGGGGTTTTTCGCGCGTGAAATTTCAACTTCAACGTTGTTGATAAGTAGGAAGGTTTACATTTTGAATGTGGTGTGGGTTGGGTATGATAGGGTAGGGGAGAGATGGCAAAAAAAGGTGCCAACATCACCCTTATCGTGTTTAAGAGGAAAAAAGTTTTAACTTTACCGTGTTTGGAGCCGACTATGACGACGACGACGACGACGACGACGATGGAAGTATAGAAGTGGTTATATGTAGGTGGAGGCTTCACAATTTCCATTGCCATTGCCTTAGTGTTGTCGTTGCCGTTGTCGTCCTCATCGTAGTTGCGTTGTTTGGGGTTGTGATTATTCGGGTTGATTTGCAAAAGTTTGGTTAGTTGGTGGCGCAACGCGGTGGCGGTGGCGGTTAATGCGGTGGCTTTGTCGGTGGTGTGGAATTAACTGATTAAAATAATTATGCCGGCTCTTTGCTATTTTTCCCTCTCATTCTGTGTTTATGTTCAAGTCGAGTTTGTATGTATGTCGGAATATGTTTGGGGGGCGGGGAGGGGGATAATATCCGGTGCTTGGTTGAGTATACGCAGGAGATGAAGTATTGAGTTTAATAAAACTCACTGCACCATCCTTTCCAACAACTCGGTGGGGAATAATAATATTTTTGTACAAACACACACACACAAACATATATTATACAAAATAATGGACGAGTTGAAGGCAATGTAGGGTTAATGACTGATTTAAGGAAAATATGGTGGAAGAGAACTTTTTTTGGCTTAGTGATGGGTGGGTAATTAAGAATCGAGGTTAATATTTTGGTACTTTGTGAAAAAAGGGACAAGAGGGGGGATAATGGTTGGTTTGAAAAGTATAGATGTAAAAAGGGGGTGGGTTCTTTTATTCAGCGCAGGCTTTCCATTTTAGAGAATACAGATATGTTTTGGCTTGTGAAATGGAACGGTTGGGTAAACAATTAATTGAAATTTATCACACCATCAAAAGAACGAAAGGTTAAGCGAATATTTTTCCGCGGTTATTGAGATTTAACAAGGGAATTTGTGTTTATTTTGAGATTCATAAATTTAACCCTTGTTTATATTTGTTGGAAAACAAAATTAAATTATTTAGAAAATGTATGTTAATAAAAAAAAAACATAGCCAGTTTTTTACGGGCCTCGCACAAAAAGGCCCTGCGGTGGTTGATTGAAGATGTGTAGGCACACCATTGTTGCTCAAGTTACTGTTTTATGCCAACCAAAGCCAATTACCGAAATAAAGTTTAAATTACAAGAAAAACCTTCCAACCGTTTGTTTTTAGCACGTTAAAATTACTAATTAATTATTTTGTTCAGATAATTTGTTTTTTATATAATCCCACAACTATTGTTAAAAATTTCAAAAATTAATTTTCTTGTTTTTTTTTTTATCTTTTTCTAAAATAGTTGGATTTTGATGAAACTTGGTTGTAAAGTGTATATTGTTCTTATATCTACAAAAAAAAAATGTCAGCAAAATATTAATTTTTGTTTGTTTTGACGAATTTATTTTGAAAAAATTGTCCAATTTTCAATCAAAAAAGTAGACGATTGTTTTTTTATTTTTGACAATTTTGTGATGGATTCTTTTGGTTTTCACAGTCATTGTGAAAAACACTGTCAAAAATTGAAAAAAAAAAAAAACATTTTTAGATAGATTTTTCCGGAAATGACAGTAAATGACAGCAAGCGAGGAGTGGTCATAGAAACCAAATTTGACTCTCTGAACTCGAATCTAGTACCAGAATCGCTCTATCTATGCAAAGTTTTTGAGATATTGAATTTTGAACTTCCCAAAAACACTATATTCGACGATTTTTTCAGTTAGTTCAGTAAAACTAGTAAAACATATATAGAAAAACTTGCTAAGGAGAATTTTATTGTTTTATCTTAAAACTACAAAAATCGAATAAAAAACAATCTGCGTTGTCTGCTATTTTGAAAAAAAAGTTTATTTGATTTTCTAGGTCATTATTGGTCCTCGACAAGTTATTTTTATTTACTTTTATAGCAAAATAAATTCTTTAAAGTTTTTGTCTTAACAACTTTGTTGATAACTCTTTCGAATAAAAAGTAATTTTCGAACAAAAACTGCTAAATTTCTTATTTTATATAACATTTAATTTGCTACATTTTTGTATATTTTTAGATTTGATTAGATTAGATTAGAGTTGAAAAATTCAAAGATGGAGCACGCCAAATTATCCAATGCTCCGATTTTTTGTTTTTTTTGTTTCTGAAACAAACATTTTTTGGGGAAATTTGTTGAATACTTTACCAGTTTTTTTTATTATATCTCTTTTGTTACGAAGTGAAGCAAATTTCTAAAATAGATTTTTTTTTGAAGGTTTGGCAACACAAATTCTAAATATTGAATAAATCAATCAAGTTGAAGACATAGCACTATTTTTTTTATATATTATATTTATTTATACAAAAATAACGGTACCTGCCATACATACAAACATATATCGATATTAGAAAAATTATTTTTCTCTAAAATTACTCCAACGATTTCGACTAAAAAAATCATAATCAGTTTTTTGGGTAAGGTCTTTTTTTTATGGATTTTTTTTTCAACCGTAATTAACGGTACCTGCCATAGAACCGTATTTTAAAATTCTGATTTTCTTCTTTATGACTCATTCTATTTTAAATTGCGAAAATTGGATTAAAAAAAAATTTAATGTTTTTTTATGTTTTATATCGTTTTTTCGAAAACTACTCAATATTTTTTTTCAAAATTTAGTTCTTAGATGTTGATAAATAAAATCTTTAAAATGGCGTACCAATTTTTTTTTTTAAAGTACCTACTTGCATAATTTTATGTAGAAAAATTTTTTTTGTTGTTTAATGGCTCTAACGATTTTATCATTTATTTTTCTAAAAATATAACATCATAGAAGAAAACAAATTGCATACTTCGTTTTGTGGTGAAATTCATTTAAGACGCGGTTAGTCGTTTGAAAAACGCATTTTATGCTTTGTTAAATTTTTTTTTCTAAAACTGTATTAACAAAAACATTTTAAAATATTTTTTCCAACAAATGTAAGCAAAAATAATTGCTATATGTCCAATGACGACCAAGAAAATTGAGAAAACGCTTTTTTTGAAAATTCCGGACGACACGCCAAGGGTTTGTTTTGTGGTTTTAGAATCCCTAAACGATACTCTCTTAAAAAAAAAAAAAAAAAACAATAAAAGATTCCTTAGCAATTTTAGTGATACATATTTCGTTTTTTTTTTATAATTTTATTGGACTATATGTGCTTAAGGTCTTGAATTATAAAAAAAAAAAAAAACTCTTCAAATAAAAACTCTTCGAAATTTTCACCATCATAAGATATTTTTTTTAATTTCCCACTAATTCAAAAAGTCCATCAGAGGCACGTGTGTAGGTTTCGCTGCCTAAAACATTTAGTTAATTCATTATCATGTTCATTTAACAAAAAAAAAAAAAAAATAATAAATACCCTTAAGCTCTAAAACCATTCATTGAAAACAACATCTTTCACCTTACCCTTATAACCTTGTCATTTCACACTTGTCTCTTGATTTTATAATTAAATCGTTTTCCCCTCTGATGTCATGATGCTCTCTCTAAAAAAAAAAAAAAAACACCATCTGCTAAAGATTTCACAAAAGAACCAACAAACGCACACCCTCAAGCTAAAAACTTAACAAAACGGACCCTTATTTTAGCGACAAGAACGAGATGCGACAAAACCCTCTCATAATGTTATATTTTTATGCTGATTTCATATAAAAATATAATATTAAATGCCAAACACACTGAATCCTTTAAATTCTCTAAACACCCAGAACACACAAACAAAATCTCCCCCATCATTTACAAAAAAAAAAAAAAAAATCAAAATAAAATCCCAAAAGTCCATGAATATATTGTAACAAAAAAATAAAACACCAACGATAAAAAAAAATTTTAATATTACAAAAAAAAACGGAAAACCTTCACCCACTCCGTCTGGCTACACGTACATAATATTTTGTCTACCCTCTTAATAGCTGAAGCGAATTAAAAACTCATTTCACGTTCGACCCCTTGATTTGTGTGTGTGTAGGTATAGCGTAGACACAACGTAACCAGTCATTCATTCATTCGACTGTCGAATTTGAGGTTAGACAATACAACAACAACAACAACAACAAAATACACCATTATCCCTCTGAAAATAAATCAAAATTCAGAACCCCTTTTTTTGTCTACCGTAAAAATACTCGCGCGTGTGCTTAAACACATGTCCACACCGCGTTGTCGTCGACGTATTGAAAATTCTCTGAATATTTATGGTAATAAAATTATAAGCTCATTTCCCAGCTGCGTTTATACTTGCATGGTGCAAACCCTATAAAAATATATTACTTTAGCTAAAACCGCGTTTACTTTCTCAACCCTGAAAATGGTTTTAGTATAATTTGAGAGGCAACCCCTTATTGTCGTTGTTGGCACGACTCTATACCCTTCCAAAATGTAACGATGTATATTCTGGATAGTAGGGGGTAGTCTCGTCTATAAACCCTTGCTGCCCGTATTATGTGTGCTGGCTGATTCCTCAAAATTATCTTTCCCCTTGTAATTTTATTTTATTTTTTTTTCTATTTAGTTGTTGATATTTAATCCCTCACTTTTGTGTATCTACCTACACACTCATATTTGGATATATTAATGTCCATATCCTTGTCTAGCACCCTTATATGCCACAACGCTTGCGGAGTATGTTAATTTGGAAAGTCCGTAGAGGACTGTGAAGATAATTTACGGAAGCAGTGGCGCGGGGCTTGTTTGTTGTAAACAGGGGTTACAAGATGATTTCTTTTTTTTTTTTGTTTTATTAATTTATGTA
Source organism: Meliscaeva auricollis (assembly GCA_948107695.1). NCBI lineage: Eukaryota > Metazoa > Arthropoda > Insecta > Diptera > Syrphidae > Meliscaeva > Meliscaeva auricollis. Next base: position 41,918,984 of record OX403616.1, read on the forward strand.
GACAGTGGTGGCGAAAAATTTTGTAAATGACAGATAAAATGATTTATGATAAAAATGTTTTGTTCGTTTTTTTTGTTTTGTTTTCTTTGTCTGATGATGATAATGGTGGGAAAGTTCCATTAGTATATTGCTGAGAGAAAAAAAAAATAAGAGAGAATTTATCAGTGGAAATAATGGACGACTGGGTCATGCGTTCGTGTTGTTAGAAACATGCTTAAAACAAACTATCGGTCGTATGAAACAATCAGCACTACATCACTACAAGTTTTCTGTACGGTTTAATCGACTGAAGAATCGATGGCGTGCCCTTCGGAAAGAATAAGATAATCTGATGGGATCTTTACAATTGACCGAATAACGATTAACCGAAAATTCTTCTCGATTTCAAAAACGATTGACTGAAAATTTTTGATACTATTCGAGATTTGCAATATTTTTCCAAAAAAAAGTATTAAAAAAAAATATTTAAAATTTTTCCAGAACATCTGTTTTTGGCTGAATTTTGTAAAAATATTGAACAAAATTTTTAAAATTTATCTCTTTGAAAAAAAGTTTTTGGTTTTTTTAAAATAACAATTTTCAGAAAGAAAGTATTAGCTCTATTAAAATATTAAGTTCTCAAAAGAACACAATTTTTCCCCCAACACGCCACGTTACGTCCTTTTGGGAAAAGGACTCCAAATCGAAATATTCCAGGAATTTTCTTTTTCGCTTGTAATTTGTTCCTCTGGTGTTGAGAATAACAGAAAAGTGAAAAAAAGCGAAGACTTTCTTAGCATTTTTTCGATTTGGAGCCCTATTCCCATAATAAGTTCAACGGGAAATTTAATTTCCGATAGGAGTGATTGAGAAGCAATTGGCATTTTCTCCTCTACTGTGCTTTAATTATTGCAGATTTTTATGGTGCGTTATACCTCGCTTTTTGCATATTCGAGATCTCCTTTGAAGCTAAAATCCTTTCAAACGCATTCGTATTGAATATTCAAGTACAATAGTAGGATTTTTCGGTCAATCGTGATTCGGTCAAATGTGACTCGGGCAGACGTAAATCGGTCAAACGCTGCCAAATCTTCTTTTTCCAACGAGAATAAGCAAGTTCATCATCACCAGTCAAGAAAATTCCCAAAATGCATTTCATTTTAGCAATTATTTTATATGACAGTAAAAAATGAAAGTAGGAACGCATTCATCTTGCTGAATTCCAGCATCGAAAAAAATCCTTATATTTTAGCAACATTTTTGCAATTCTGGCAGGCGCAGAAAAACTGTTATACGTTTAATGATTTATTAAATTATTAACTAAAAAAAACTTCTAGATCAGAATTCTAAGGCGTTTAACTCATCCCATCCCACCACTCCTGCTATTATTGTTTTTAAGAACAGTAACGTGCTTGCTCACAGGACTTGAGTTGAGGGATGGCAACATGCTACAAGTAGCTGACACAGTGTTTTGAAAAAAGATAAGACTCTTGATCTGCCGTTCTAACAGTTGCGACAAAAAGTTTATTATAGCTTTTTTCTACTTGCCCCAACGGAAAAGTTGTTGGGCCCAGCCGGGAATCTCCAGGGAATTTTATTTCCTTGAAAATATTTTTTTCCCTCCGAAATTTTTCAGCGATCCTGAAATCTAGGTACAATTATTCCCCACCTTAACGAAATCAACAAATCAAAACCAATGCATATATATCGGTCTTACTCTCTTAATAAGTAATCCTATTTGGGCTGCCTAACGCTCTCAATATATCAATCATGTTAAGGGTAGCCATAATCCCTTTTTATAAAATGTTGAACTGAGTAAATTTTGTTAAAATCTTCAAACCAAAAAAAAAAAAAAAAACTTAATTCATTGAATAAACTTCCATAAAATCTAATACAAACACGTGCAGCAGCAACAACCTTTACAAAAAGAGGGTTAAAAAAAGGAAATCCACTCCATAACACTTACATTAAAAATGATAAAATCTTGATTTTCTCATTTGTATACACATTTTATAAAAACCAACAACCACTACACGATGATGTCGAATTTATATTTTATATCAAAACAATCTTAAATCCATTGTACCACACCCACCACAAAACGTGTCATACCTATCAAATTGCCGCGCGTTCCTATTTCTCCAGGTTTCCATTATAAGTATATTTTCATTGTGTATTATTCCCATCCTAATCATCATCATCACAATCCACATCCTCATAATTCCTATTGAATTTCTTCACTTAATATCAAGGCGTCCTACCAGCGGCGTAGTACAGTATACTAGATAAAGATATACAATTATAATATCCCCTCATGAATTGAGTCTCCGTAGCAAGCTAATTATTGTGATTGCCCCGTGAGATTCCATAGAAAGGAGTCATTGCATATCGAGGGGACATTTGTGTTTTTGTTTTTAATATAAAGTGTTAGATTTCCATCCCCGATGTATAAATATTATACACATCTGGTGACTGCTGCTGTTATACTATTGGTCAAAAGAATGATACTGAAACAGAAATGTCTATAGTATATGTTATCCATAACAATTTAGCCAATTATTATTACACACGTCAACTGACACACAAATAAATTGTGTTCTCCCTTATAGCATCAGTTTTTGTGTCCTTCAGGCTCTTTTGCACAGGATATCTATATAGAAATATAGAAATTGTTATACGCACACCATCCTGGTGGAACGAAAAATATCCGTCTATTATATTGTCTATCATTAGAAAAACAGAATGACCTCACAATAAAACGTAAAGGGGGAAACGCATATATAGGTCTGGACGACACAGCATGGTATGATATTAAAAAAAAAAAACAACAAAAAATAAAGAGAAGGTAACCCTCGTTTCCAATTCTGATCCTTTTTTTTTTGTTTTTTCGTCGTCTTCATTAAGAATCACCCTCTTGCATGCTTGCTTCTCGCATTCACAATACCCTTATTGTTGTAGGAATCAAAATCGTAGTTATATTCCAGTGGTGGATTTTCTGTACGACATATTAGCCAAGTGTGTGTGGGCCCTCTGAATTATCTAGGGCCCCTTTGAATTTCAAACAATTTTAAGAACTCAATAGCAAACATTTAGGGAAGTAACTTTAGACATGCCAATTTATTACAATTCATGTGTATAACAGATGTGTTTCGCTTTGATGCGGCCCCACAGAACAACGGCCCTTTGCACTTTAGATTCTGTGATGTGGTCAGTTTAAAGCAAACTTTAACCTACAATCAGAGGCTCATCATAAGTTCGCTTCGGGAGTAAATGTTCTTGAATCTGATATCGGGACATGCCAACCAAGTGACAGTGTGTGTATGAGTAACGTATTTCGGGGCCAAGACCCATTCGCTAATGAGGGTACCTTTGTTACATAAAGTTTATTTAATATCCGCATCAAGCGCGTTGCACATGTTTTTCTTTTAATAAAATATTATAACAGTTTTATGTTGGTGTGTTTCTAGAAACAGGCAACTATTAATGGCGATATACTATTATAAACTGACATAATTCTCGTCTTATATTTTTAAGGGCTAAGGCACCTTTTATCTCTTGCAGCTTATATAAATGGCTTACAAATCACAATGAGAATTTGTATTTCTTTAACATCACAATCAACTGTTATAAAATTATAAAAGTTATAACTGACCATGGTTATGGTAACTGCAAACTTTAAACGTCGATAAATAGTTGACATGGTCTTTTTTAACCTGGCATATTTCTAGATACAACCAACTTGTGATGGAGATAAACTGTTATACATTGATCTTATAAATAAGCATGGTGTCAGTCCTAACGTAGTGCCTATTAACTGTTATAACCTGTTGTAAATTTGCTTGTGCTGTATTTTCACTTGCCGGAGCCTCCTTCTATTGGCGATATACTGTTATAAATAATTTTATAACAGTCAAAAAAACTTCTACAACTTGTACTTAACCGTTATACTACAGATCTTAAAAGATCATAATATTCGTGTCAGCCTTAACATGAACAATAACTGTTATAACTTGTTGCAATTTTGCTTATTTCTCGTCGAAGGCTGTTTTTAATAACGAATAACTGTTTTAATATTAAAATTTCCTTGTCGCAGCTTATTTCTGTTATACTGTTACAATTGTCATGTGTCTCTCTTTCCATCCATCGACACTTTTCATCACAAAAATCTGTTATAATAGTTACAATAGACAAATATAAATTTAAATGATATAACAACTGTTGATGATGCACTTTTATATTTTTTGCAACGGTTGATGATGCACTTTTATAACTGCTATAAGCTGGCGTATACAACTTCTACTGTCGATAAACTGTTATAAATAATACAAGCCATCTTAATTTCCATTTCACTCCTCACAGCCTTAATTTTAACTGTTATGACTGTTTTACGACTGTATAACGTAATCACTTATTTTTTTAATGGGCCTCATCGATCGACATATTTTATCAACTGCTCTTTGTGTAAAAGGTATCCAAAGCACGTTGAACATTTCTTTTGTATAAATGGCAATAAGCTGTTATAATAGTTATAAATTGACATTTTTCTTGCAGAGCCAACTTTTAATGACGATTAACTGTTAAAGAAGTTCTCTTATAACTGTTATAATCTGGCGTATTCTTAGATCCAAGTAACTTCTTCTGGCGATTAACTGTTAAAAATAATATGAGTCACATAAAACTTGCATTTTACTCGTCACACTTTTCACTTAATCTGTTATAACTGTTGTAAACTTGTATTTTACATGTATGTATTTTTAATGTCAAAAATCTGCTATACCTTGACAATTTTCTCGTCACAGTCTAATTGTAATGGTGATTAACTGTTATAAATGCACATGTCTCCCGTCACAACAGACTTTTAATGGGAATTTAACGTTCAAAATTTACTTTTCTCTATTCAAAATAAGCTTCTATTAAAATAAAACTGTTATACAGTGACATTTATCTTGACATGACCTTCTATTAAATGGCGTTTATCTGTCAAAACTGTTTTAAATTGTCATTTTACACGTCACAGCAAGCATTTGATGTAAAAAAAACTTGTCAGTGAAACCGTTGCAAAATCTTTTAACAAAAAAAAAAAAAAATTAAGTAGTCCAACCCTGGCGAAGAACCATACCCATATTGCCATTCCAGCAATATTCGCAGAAATGTTTTCCACCACTCCTACTCTTCCTGCAGAGCCACTCATTTCTTCATGTGTCCTTTCAACACCATAATCCCTTGAAGATTAAATGGGTGTAACACAATTTGCAATTAATTCAAAGAGCCAGAATGAAACGTCTGTATATTTTTACCCGTATAAAGGTCCTCGTGAAGCAAAGGAGAGTGGTGTGGTTTCGGAGAGGGCTTATAGTCGGCGGACATCACCAGCAGCAGCTAAACAATGGCAAAAAAAAACAGGCGGAGAATTTTTTTTTTTTTTTGTATATATATACAAAAAAAAAAAAAAAACAAAGAGGAAACTTGTCAGTCGGAAATTGAAGGCAATACGCTCGGCTGTTCTAACAGAAAGAAGGAAACACTCTACCACTCCCCCTCTGTCAGAATATAGACGAAGAGAGGAACTTTTATTTAATCCAAATTCTGTTAGATGAAGGGGACCAAAAACCCTGTGTATAAATGAAAGCAGCAGCAAAAACACAACAACAACAAAAAGTGAACCACGGTATAATGACGGGTAAACATGATTATTATTCGTAATTCAGAAGTTGAGGCACACTCCGCACTTCATATACCTACTACGCATAAATGTATAGAGAAGATTGGGAAGAGTCCTGACGAGGGCGAGGAATAAGAATATATATATAGCCATTGCGCACCCTTATAGCCTCGCGGTGATTTGCTCTTATTTATGAAGTACCCTAACTATACTGTACTACTTCTTCTTCTTCTCCTGATGGGTGCTCTTCTTGTGCTCGAAGCAGAAAATGCTGAATAAATTTTCCCTTTGAGGGTTTGTCTGTGTAATTTTTTTTTTTTTTTATTGCTGCTATATCCTATGCTTTGGTTCGTTTAATTTTCGAGGGTGAAATTTTTTGGGTAGGTAATCCTTGGTATTACCATAATCCTGGCTCGTCTGATTTTTGCAAATATTCAAGTTATACTTATCCAAGAGGGCTGATGTTTTTGTTATTTATATTTTTTTTATCATTTTTATCATTTTTGACAGCTGGTGTGGAAGTTGGATTAAGATTCGTTACAAAATTGTGATTAAAAAAAAACTCATAATAGTGAATTAGTGGTTAAATAGGGAGTCTTGATGCTGTCGTTGGTATATCATCGACAGTGTGTAATCGAGTGACGAGACAGAGGGGTCTGTCAACAACAACAACAACAACAACAACAAAAAAATTCAAGTATGGGATTTTAGATGAAATGAAATATCTATACCAATCAACTTTTTTTTTGTAGAATGAGTCAATGAGTGGATAGAGGGCTTGGGAATTATTGTAAGTTCGGTATTTGCTGATTAAAGCAGACATTATCCTCCAACATAATGATGAACGATATAGACGCAGACGTGCAATATTAATCCAGGTGTATAATGATTTATTGGTTCATTGAGAGTGTTTTTTTCTTTTGTTTATGTAGAGGCGCGGGATGAATAAGTTTATTATTTTTTTTTGTATTCGATGATTTATTACTTTCAATTTCTAAGAGAAGGGTTTTTTGGAACGGCGATAAGAGATAAGAGCATCAATTCCAAATATAATATGACTTTCACACCGGATTGTAATCCAGATTTTGTGCAAAAATTACAAAATCTAATGGAAATCTACTAGATTCCCCATACATTTTCAGTTTTCAAAATCTTGTTTGTAATCTAGATTAGGTACGACGAAATCTTCTAAAGAAAAACAAACTTGGTTTTGTTAGCGGTGACACATTTATAACAATTTTTTTTTTGTATAACAGTTAGAGCATCTTTTAACAGCTAAACAAAGGATAATATCCATCAAAATCAATCTAGTTTTGGCTGCGGTTTAACAATTTCGGCTGTGATTTACTAGTTTTATCTGTGATTTACTAGTTTTGGTTGCGAGTTAACAATTTCTGCAGTGATTTACTAGTTTTGGCTGTGATTTACCACTTTCGGCTGTGATTTACTAGTTTTGACGGCGATTACCAATAATGCCTGTGGTTTTTTACTTTTAGCTGAGATTTAGCAGTTTAGACTGTGATTTACCAGTTCCGGCTGCGAATTACCAGTCTCAGCTGTGATTTAATAGTTTCAGCCCTGATTTACCAGTTTTGGCTGTGGTTTAACAATCTGGCTTAAATTTTCAATTATCGTCTGTGATTTACCAGTAAAGGCTATGATTTAATAGCCCCCGGGTACTCTGGGTCCGTTGCGCCCCTATTTATGAAATGGGACTGCTTAAAAGTTACACCCACTGTACTCGTCCAGTATGACTTTTTAGGCTTCATTTTGCTCCCCAACATATTGAGACATATAATAAATGAACTATTTGTTATCCTAACAAAATCTCAAATACTCTGCAGTCTATAAGCTTTTTATTCAAAATTGAGAATCCCCAACATACTATTTTTTTATTTTAAAGTAAAACGAAAAAAAAACAGCAATTGAATTAAAACGTATCGAAAGGTATTCAAAAATCATAGAGTTTGCCCCCAAAATGAAGTTACAAAAAATCTCACTTTGCTTGTCCATTTATACCTTTTCTATCTGATATACAGCAACTGGAACTCTATCATATAAAAAGAAAAAAAAAAAACATTATCATCCTCTCCATCACCGAATCCCTTCTATTCAAGTATGTTTTTCAAAAGAACCACACTCTACTCAAAGTACACGTAGGATGTTTTCCAATTGGGATTTGTGCAAATGTGCAAATAAACTCAATACACCGACATGAGAGTGCCGTTGGGAGACAACACACTCTCATAACAAATTAAAAAAAAAAAAAATACCAAAAAAAAACCTAACAACAAAACCAACCCTTTCATTCATCGTCAATTCAATTCACTGAAATAAAAGCAAAACCATATGAAGTTTCAGGAAGAAAAAGAAGCAGAAAGAGGCGATGAAGAAAAAAGTTGTAATGGTTGAGAGCTGCCTGACTGCCTTTAGGGGGTTAAAGCATTTATAGACTTTCATATAGAAGAAAATACAATGCTGACATGTGCTATACGACCAGACCATCAACCCATTCCAAAATGCCAACACCCTAAGCCTGCTGCACAACCAATTCATTGCACTGCGTACTGTTCTGTAAGTTTAGGTCTGTATGAACCGACATGAGTGTGTTGTGTGTACCTACATTAATACCTATAGTGAGGGAGAATCATAGAAACCGTAGATAAAAGTTAAGGTCAACTGTGGCAACGGTGTAGTACCAGAGGTTGTACAAATTTTCTTGCTGCAGACCAAAATTCCCCTCACTGAACGGCATCAAAACCACCATTGCCACACCACACAGCACCGTACCGCACCGCACCGAACCGAACCAAACCGAACCGCACACACAGCCTGTGCTTGAACTATAATGGCACAATGTGCTCTTATGAGCAATTCCAAATGTACGAAGGGCTTATATAAAATCATTCAACCAAAGCCTCAACCCCAGACCACTAGAGTAGCACCGAAGTGATCCAACCGACTATCTCAACCCCAAAAAACACCAACCGACAGAACAACCGACAACTCCTTTTAGACCTTATAACCAACTACCACCCAACTCACATAGTATAGCAGCAATAGTACCTAGTATATTCCACTTCGGCGGCGGTGGCGTTGTCTCTCGTCCGTCCGTGTCGTCCCTGAGCCTCTTGGGTTTCAAATCTATAATATACCAACCCTATAGCCAGGCAGCAACCGACCATTCAAGCAACCGACAGTCAGTCAGCCATACACCAGAATACGGGCCGAAGGTTGTTTGCGGTTAACCAAACTAAAAGAGGAAGCTTTTACAATTTTATTCAAGTTGCCCTAGAAAGTTAGGCAGATATCGAGGTGCTCTCGAGTCGAGACCAAGAGATAGAGAGAAAGAGGGAGAGAGTCCTAGCGAGTTCGAGGAAGGAGGGAAGGGGGAGCAGAAGAAGTACAAATAGTGTTCAACAGCTATTTTATCATCGTCTTCATCTAGTCCGGACCACAACCCACAGAACAAAACTACCTTCGTCGCCATAGCCATGGTCGTTGTCGTCGGTCGTCCGTCGTCGTTAGCCATTCCGTACTGCAATTCAGTTTCCTCTCTTCTTTCCGTCTGCTCTGTAGTATACTTTTCTATTTATTATGCATCTCCTACTGGATGCTTGCTGGTTTTTGGTATACTATGGTGAGCTTCATCATTCATTCCATCGCCATCGTTTTATTTGCAATGGATCATGTCGTCTCTGCTGTTGGAGGAAGCCTTATGGAAAATTATAAATCCCCCGGAAGTGCATAAAATAAGAACAAGAATGAGAAGGACGTTGATAATGGCCATGATGGAGACGAAAGGCAAAAGAAGGAGGAAGAAGGAGTACCTCTACATTGTTCAAAACCGCAGGTTGTTCAGCAGACGAACCATTTCGTTTTGAGTTTTTGGATGGCAAACCGGTGAGAAGGGTTTTTTGAAAATAGAGATGGCTGGTTTGTGTTTTAGTTGAATAGACTGGGGGTCGGGTCGTTCGGATGAAAATGTGGAAGTGTTTAATGGAGCTGAAGCCGGATGAGTTTTGTCTTCATGTGCTTGTGCAGTGCATAGGGAATAGGTTTTTTCTTTGTTTTTCCTTCAAGTTTCTATATGAACATTGGTAGGTAGGAAGGTAAAACAAATCACAGCGACATGAGTATGTTCCATAAGGATTTGCAGATGATTTGATATTTGGGTGCAAGTTGTATCCGTTTCTCCACTTTCCTTCCTCACCCCCAAAGCTTATTCATAATGTCCTTGCTGTTGCCGTTCTCGTTCTCGCCTTCTTCTTCGTGTTCATCTAATTTGTGATTGTGACTAGAGTGTGACCAAAAGTTGAAACTTTTAATGTTTTTTTTTTAGGTTAATTTGAAACAAAATGAATTTGTGTGTATGTGTGTCCGGTACCTTTTATGAATGGTTAGGCTAGATGATGATGAAAGATTTTTATTATGAGGTAAAGTTCTACACATTAGAGATGTGGTCTTAGTTTTATTTCGAACCATTAAATATTTTGTGTGTTCTAAAAGTGTTTTTGAGGTTATAATCGGATTGACAAAGTGTAATTGCGCTATAAATTAAAACTTTTAATACGAGTTCTAGCAAGTGCATTTGTTTGAGAATGAGTGTTCTTTTTCTGGATTTTAGGTGAGGTCATTAGCATATAATTTGGGGAAGAAGTATAAGTGCAGAAACAGTAGCGGTCCTAAAAAGGCAAATTTCTTCAACTGGAACGCGAGTTCATGCGATTCAATTTGGACATCTTAGTTGGTTTAAAGTGAAGTTCGATGGTGGGGCTCGAGTCAATATGAATCCCCAAACCTTAACACGGTACTACTCTACCCCGGAAAAGAACCTGGAAGCGACTGCGAATCAGTTGTTGGACTGCTAATTACCAAAACCGCATTCCAAAGCTGGATTTCGGGAGAGCATCTAGGAGACAGGACACTGAAGGTAAGGTTTCTGACTAGAGTACGGTGCCGCCGCCAGCGCGTCACAATACCACAATGTTGCGCCCCAATGCATACTTCTACTAATGATGAAAAGGAGGCTTTCTATAACCGGCTGCGTGCCGCTTACAACTTTAGCAGTTGACGCGGAAACATCATAATGGTTAATAGAAATTTGATTGCTAAAGAAGACAGCCGTAACGATAAGCTTAGGCCTGTTATGGGAAAACATGGCGTTGGCACTTGCAACGCCAATGGTAAGCGTTTCGCGGATTTCTGCAGTGCTTACCGTTTTGCAGTTCCAACTAAATTCATCACTTTGTAAATAGCTGACGTTAAAGAGGTAGTCTGTGGGATGTCAGGAACAGAAGAGGGACAGGTATGAGGATGACCCAGGACCAACATCTGATGTTAGTTTTACGCACAGCTGCAGTTCGGAGATCATAAGTAAATATCCGAAAACCCAGGTTTAATACCACCTTTTCTCAAGGGCTGAGAACAATCAGCTTAACATGCCTCCATAAAAGACCAATTGTGTTCTGTATAAAATATTATCAAAACTGGTGCTGAAAGAATAGTTGATCCGACAGAGGGAAGAAACAGTGCTTGGCTCAACGACAAAAACAACTTAAAGCTCCCATCCCCAGCTACTCGAGAATCAGAGAAAGACGAGCTGGAGTCATGGCATGATGAGGAGAGGAGTTTACTAAAGCATACGACGTAATAGGCGTATCTTCAATGCATATGCTGAAAAAGCACAAGACGCCGCCAATCGGTGCAAATTTCTTTATGTGATCACTATAAGGAGCTCTCGCTCAAAAGTCTACAAAGCTCAAAATACCTTCCGGTAAAAGATGTTAACACATCTTCCTTTGTGTTTAGTACTCCTGGTACTCATTCACCGCCTAGAGTTTCAATGTTCATTCTCTCTTCATACGTACTTGCCATTTATTATGTTTTACAAGTAGCACCTTTGGCACTTTGCTGAATAGCTCATTTAGTTCTTCGGTGTATTTTCTTCGCCAAATACTGTTTAGTCTATCCAATGTAGTTAAAGCATGATCTCGTGAAGATTTGCTGACACAAGGGAAGAAGTGCTTAGTTTTGGTTCAAAACACTTTCTATGGAATGGATATTATTTCTCTGCTTTAGGCATCTGATCCTTCTGTTTAACTTAATGGATCAAACCGTACCATTTTAACAGCCTGTGAAGCGACTGTAGCACGTTTTAATAGCTGAATTTTTGGCAACTGTTGAACAAAAAGTTTTGTTAGAGAATTCACAATAAAGTGGATCTTCTTTAGATCAGGGTGTTTTCAATGATAAATTCGGTAGGTCGTTTTCAGAGGCTTCTCATTCGATCAGACTCTATTATCGCTAAACGAATTCTGGCTCTCTCGTTTTAGAATTCTGTTTCTTAAAATCTTCAATTGTACGAACATTTCTACCAATATTATTTCCCCCGGAAAAAATGCTTCCATTGAATTGTTTCTTTTATTTTTATTTATCCTTCCATAAAAAAAAAAGAAACTATCGCAATCGTTAAAGAACCTTCTCAATCATAAAAAACCACTATTACAACATAATCTGGATACAAGACTCGTATTATTCAGTGACACTGCTTCGGATTATCCATCCATGCTCTGCCCATTCCACCCGGGAGATTTCTTCTTCTTCAAAAATCGAAAAACAAATAACAAAAAAAAAGTAAAAATTCCCAACATCAATATTTATCTTCGTATAACCAAAGACTCAACCTAGATTTCTTCCAATGCTACGATATTACGTATGTTACCCTTCTACCTCTACTCTTCTCTTTCTCTCTCCATCAACAAAAAAGGCTTGAAAAAGTCAATAGTATCTTCATTGAATGTATTTTGCATGTTTATCCAATGTTGTCCTGATCTTCCTTCCTTCCCAGCTCTTCCATATACCTACTTCATATAGTTCATATAGTATACTTCTTCTTCACCGCCATTTCTCTCTCTCCTCAAATCTTGTCACAATTTCTAAAACCAAAAACGCATAAGTGCTCAAGCACAAACCCCAGGCACAGCATCAATAGCAACAGCAAGGAGCAACCATAAAAACCAAAGGATATTTGCTCTTCATGTGTGTTTTTAACTGCACAGCACAGTGTTTTCTAAAGTGTACCAAACTCTTGTCGCCCTCTATACACGACATCGACAACGACACGAAGAACATATCACACACAATACATAACACAGAAATAGGGGCCGCACATATGTATATATGCATAAGAGAGGATGAGTGCATCAGCTCTTCTTCCATCAACTATCTGCACACAGAACCTCTTTTCAGATCGCAAAAGAGTTTGTGCAAGTGTGTGCTCTGACAAACTTTTTAATTCTATTAAAATGCAACTGCAAAAGAGAGCTTCAAAACTACACTCCCCTTCCCTCCTTCTTCTCTCTCACACTCTTCTTCATCCAAGGGAAGTTGAAGGCGACGTAGCAGTATACTCGGTTAGTGGTGGTGTGTGGTTTGTGCAAAATAAACTCAAGAAGATTCAATCCTTCTATTTGCTGCTATGCCACCGCCACGCTACACCGCTGCTTCATTGCTCCCCTTCCCCCTTTTCATTGCTGATGCATCATCCTTTTCTAGTCTCTTGTTCTTGCCGCACACATTTATCGTTGCTAACGCCGAAGTCGCTCCAGGAGGAGGATGTGAAACTTGTGTTTTTTTTGTGTGCACCATGCACATCGGCAAACACTTAAAAACATGAGAAAACAACAAAAATCTGTTAGACAGCTTCGGTGTTGTGCTCTGTTTCTGCTCTTCAGCTTCAAAATTCGCCTCAAAATACAGGTCTGTGAAAATAATGTTGGTAAGCAATTTTATTTTTCGAAATATCACTGCGAGTTGTCGGTGAATAATAATAAAATATGTACTGGAAAGCAAAATTTCTCCAAGGATTTACAAATGTCTGTTGGCCCCAATATCGACAAATATTTTTTTGGGATATATTTCTCAAGATTTCGAGGGGTTTATGGCTCCCGTACATAGTTTTTATATAAACATATACCCCACTGCACGGTGGAACGTTCAAAAGCGTAGGTCCCTGGACCACAACGACCGATCTAATAACGGACTCAGGATCTTCAAATTGATGCTTAGAACTTCTTTCAAACTCTTTAGTTTGTATAGAATGACGGTGAAAAAAACCCTCTGCTTTGCAGGGTGGTTTGGGTGCATTTATTTAAGACCCCAAAAATACCACTTCTTTGACATGATTCTTGAACATTTCCAATTTCTTCCGTGTCAATTCAATTTCAATTTCTACTATGTCATATATGCGCCATGTGCAGGACATCTACGATTTACAGAACCGAAAGCCCTTTATTTAGGAGCTTGGAGAGACAGCGCAAGAGTGGAAGACTGCGATTGCTTACCTCAAGGGTAGGGTAGGACCTCAACCGAATTGGCTGTTGAAATTTGAGACAGTTATTTAGAACAGTCTTTCCCAAAAGGTGTTCTGCAAAACCATAGGGTTCTCTGGAGGAATCTTAAGGTTTTCCAATGAAGATCCACAAAACAAAAATGCTCGATTTGGTTTACGTGGCCAACCAAAAATTTGGAACCTTTGATCTAGAGACCGAAGGGACTACAGAACCTAATCTTCATAAAAAAAACGTTTCAATAGATTTAATCTTCCTTATAAAAAAAAAAAACAAAAATAATTTGCACAGCACATTATATCATCCCCCCTTCTCTTTCTCGTCCTATGGTCAACTCATAAAACGGAACACAAGACACAAAACACAATATAAAATCTCTTTCCGCTTTGCGCGCCCCAGTCTCACTGCTCTTGGGAAATACACTTTTCTTCTTTTATTTCATTTTTTTTTTCGAGTTGATGTTGCTTTTGTTGTTGTTGTTGTTGTTGTTATTGTGGGAATGCGCCATCCATGCATATTATGGAACTAGCAGAGCACTCATACGCATATACCTATTCCTTGGATACATTTATGATTCCGACAATTTTCAAGCACCGCATGAGAGGAAGGAAACGTTCCAACAACGACCGATGAGGACGACCAAAGTCGATGTGTGATGTGGAATGGTGATGCAACTTTATATACGAGGTTGGAAAATACGAGGGACACACAAGAGGGTAGATCGGAGGATGCTCTTCAACCAGATTAACTGCTCTTGTTATCAGAAAGCAAATAGAACAGTGGCTGGCACACCAAGTGTGCTGGTTCTGGTTGTGCTGGTGATGAAGCAGCAGCAGAAGCAGCAGCATCAGTTGAATCCACCTTCTGCTTCTTCGTTCTTCCCTCTTTCACCATCAGATCCCTGGTGAAAAGCATTTATAAATGAAGAAGACAAGAGGGGTTTCGGGATGGGATGTGGAGTAAAAAAGATGTATGTGATGTGGTGCTGGTTCACGTCGAAAGAAAACCGCATCATCACAAAACGACCACTTTATAAAATCCTTCTCAAACTCGTTTCGATATATCCCCTCAAGCAGGCAAGCAAGCAAGCAAGCAAACTTTTCTCCATCATACACCCTCAACCCTCGGTTTCTTATCCATCCTTCGAGACTTGTATGTCGTTCTCATTCTCCATGTTCTATCCCCTCTTCCCCCTCTTCTTCTCTCATATAACCCACCCACTCGCTCAGAGGATAGATATTTATATCGTTTTGATGCTGCACTTGTGTCATCCCAGCAGTGTTCGAGTACATATGCTTGTTATGTTGCCCTGAGCTTTAGTACCTTTTATACCAACCATAGTATACACTTTACTCCCTGCTCGTTATCTATACGCTTCTATACCACTTCATCGCACCGCTACGCCCCCATCATAGATTTTTTCTTCTATTTTATGGATGCAGGGAGTGTATACTGTGAATGTTGTCTGTTATTTGTGCCCATGGAATTGGATTTGGAAGAGCATGAGCCAAGCACCTTCCGCATATAGGGATCAGGCAAGCAGCGCATTAGATTGTATCTCATCTCGTTGTGCATCCTTCGTTCATGATTGAGATGGAATTGATTTTTTTTTTTTTTTTTGTTAATCGTAGGTTGATGTTTGATTTTATTTTTTGTTTTGCTTTTGCTTTTTCTCAGTGAAAATGGAATGAAAATAAACAAAAAAAAAAAAAAAAACAAAACGGAAGAAGACATTTTGATGGAACAAATAGAAGAGAAAACGATTCGACATGACCTAGTGGAGGCAATCGGAAAAGATTATATACAGGAAACTATTTAGAAGTTTGTTGGTATCAAGTGTTTCCATTTATTATCCAGGGTTAACTTTTGGATTGCAATCTTTCTTCTGTTTTACTTAAGTTGGAAACAATTTATGGTCGTTTAAGTTTGTACAACAATTTTATGAAAATTGTGTAAAAATTTTCTCAAGACTAATATTTCCGAAAAAAAAAGCTATTTAAATGGGCGTTTTTAGTTGTTTTTCTATTTTTTATTACTGTAAGACCTAAGGTCTTTCCAATGCAACTCGCATGGCACAAACTTCAATATATGAACAAAATAGAACTTTGCTGATACATCGGATTGAGATTGGGATGGTTATTATCTCTTAAAAACCCAAGGGTAGTGACCAATCGAAGTTGGGGGGGCTAGAGAGAAAATGTTTGCTAGAAAATTACTGAAAAAATTGACTTGTAAATAGATGTGAAGCCTTTCACAGTTAGATGCAGCAATACTCGCTTAATGTTTTAATGTATTTGTTTTTGTAAGAACAAGCTGTGTTCAACGATCTGAATTCCTTTTCTTGCAACATACAAGAAGTAAAATGGATTAGAAGACAATTGATAAATAGTGACGAAAATGACATATAAGTTCATTTATTTCACATATTTGTATGATGTTTTTCGTAGAAAATATAAATTAACTCGTAAATGAAAATAGTTTATAGCTAGATCATCTCATTAGATGTGACGCTGGTGACATGTGACGGTAGTTAAAATTAATAATTACACTGGTCTGCAATGAAAATCGCCTTCAAACAAAACTATACTCTTCTAAAGGATTTTGGCACGCTGGACCCGAATCTGTCAAAACTACCCTAGAAAGTCACGTTTTTTTAGATATGTTAATATGTACATGTCAAAAACCCGTTTTTTTTTGTACATTTAACGTCGAATTTCTTTATTGGTAAATACTTAATTAAAAAACTATTAATAGAATGCCGTTCATCTGTATAAATTATTTAAAAAATCGCTTTCGTCGCAAAGATTTTGCAAGTGAAATTTAAGATTTGACCAAAATACTCTCTTTAGTCCAATTAAAGCGTTTTTAGAGGTGGGCAGTTTTGAAGTAATCATTTTCAATGGTAAACTTTGGGATGCTAGGCACGCTAGTAGATGCTAGTTATCCAAAAGAATTTATCACTGAAAACATCAACGTCACATTAAGTGGAGCTTTAATACCGCCATTAAATCTTAAAAAAAAAAATGGTTACGTCGCGGTGAAGTGACCAATTTCATGATTTATCGAACAAATTGATAAATTGTGACGAAAATGACAAACACAAAGTTCATTTATTTGCAATCTTCGAATAATGTTTGCGAATAAAACATAAATTTATCTTAAAAAAAATATTAAATACAATGTAACATGAAATGTAGCGCTGATGACATGTGACGATAGTAAAATTTAAGATTTATTGCACATCATCCTGTTAAAAGTTGTTTGTGATTATTACTTATACATTTTCATTTCTTACCATCAGATGAAATTAGCGTCACATTTAGTAGCTCGCTCTATTTAATATTTTATATTGAGTTCTTTATTCATCAAATATCCAAATTTTGAAAAATAAAGTAACAAAAAGTGGACAAACAAGGAGAGTGGTCAAGCAGTTCAAACCGTAATCGGTAGTTTTTGCCATGGCAACCATTGAGGTGCAGTTCTCACCAACTCTTCCCCAATTGTGTAGGTTCCCTTTCTACTGTCCTGCGCCATTTGCTTCTCGGCCGACCCGGCATTCCTTTTCGAAGTGTATGACCATTCCACTGCCACTTACGTCTGCGTATAGTTGTGTGTATAGATTCTTGAACCGTTCTCCTATGAAGTTCTTCATAAGAAACACGGTTGGACCAAAAAATCTTTAAGATGTTTCGTAGACACCTATTCACGAATAATTGTACCCTACTTGTGGCAGTAGTCAAGATTTTCCACGTGCCGCAGGCATACAAAAGCACGGATTCAACATTGGAGCGGAACAGTCTTAGCTTTGTCATTAAGCTATTTCTCCATATTTTGGTCAGCATTCCGCTAAAACAGCCTTTGCCTTTTTAATACGGCTGTCGTCTTGTTCAGTACCGCCTCTGGTAGAAGAAAAACCACCAAGGTATTGAAAGTCTACTACTTTCTCTACCGTTTTCCCAGAAATATTGACTTGAACAGATGAGTTACTTCCGAGGCTGAGCATTTTTGTTTTTGCCGTGTTAATTTTCAGCTCCACGATTTCTGCTTCTCCCTACACTCTTGTTGCCACTTAATGAAGATCCATGATCCTATGAGAGAGGCAAGCATACGTCGTCCGCGTAGTCCAGATGTTTTAGTTGGGATGTCAGACTCCATTGAATTCCACCATTTCCATTTAACAGGGCTGCACGCAGCACATCACTTATCACTATCAGGAAAATTATTGACTATAGTATTCAACCCTGTTTGACTCCACATTGAACTTCGAATTCATCCGACAACCTTCCTCTATTTAAAACGTGACATTTGCATCCATCGTAAGTTTCTTTAATAAAAGATATCAATTTACTTATCCGGAATGCCTCTCCTGCATAAGGCAATGCAAATTCTCTGTTGACACTATCAAACGCTTTTGCAAAATCAATGAACAAGAGGTGAAGTGTTGATCGATATTCTAAGCACTGTTCAATAATGATCCGCAAGGTTAATACCTTCAAGGTCAACACATAATGAACCAGTGCGGAAACCTGCTTGTTTCAGTGTCAAGTGTGTCTTCTAGATGTTCCTTTATTCGAGAAATGGCCGTTATAATGGGATTGTAGGAGTATAAAAACCATAAAAAGTCGTCTAAAATGGTTTTCGTTCCCACCAAACCAATAGCTAAGTGACCGATTAAAAAAAAAAAAAACATTTATTATATTATTAAGACCTCAGGGTACACTTCTGCATGAAAAAAATCAGGAGTTCAAGAACCTCCGGGTTTGGCCGACTTCAAAGACCCGTGAGAATTATTATTCAAGTTCATGCTTCTTCAAACTTTTATAAGTTAACGAAGTTTTAAAAAATAAATGAATAAAAATAGCTCAAAGGAAAGCTTTATAGAAACCTTAAAGAAGCTATAACTTGTGACAACAATTTTTACCGAAGCTGGTGTGTAATTTGGATTTCCAAACACAATACGTGCATCTGCTTGTCTAAACCCTCTGGGTGGTTCCAAAGGTTTCAGTAAAATCCCTGCCAATTTTGACAGGAACTAGCGTTCGCTAGAGTCATCTTGATAAGTCTAATCAATTAGGCAGGGATGGTAAAGTTGGACATGGCATGATATAATTCTTCTATTCAAACTGTCGTTAACGGGCTTAAATTCCATGAACTGTTGCCACCTGTATCTATATTAAATTCTTGGGTCATCTCGAAGATCTGGTGTAATGTGATCAGGCAGGACCTATTAAATAATAAATTAGCAAAGGGCTTACAGCTTTGATATTAGATATTTGTTTTGTTTGACAATCCAAAACTTCCCGCTGTGTTATAATATGTCTGAAACTACACAACCAAACCACACCCCAAACAATCAACAAGCTAATATAAATGCATACATGCATTCCTGTTCAATGTTCATGCAAGTATCTTCCTATTTAAAAACTTTTTAATAAATTGCCCTATAAGCATATTGCTCCTTCAATTTTGTTTTCTTAATTATTATTGCCTTTTTTTTTATAAATATTAAAAAAGAAAAAAAACAACATGTACCTATCTCTGTATACATAAAACAACAAAATAACACAAAATCCACCAAAAACCACTAGACTATACCACACCACACCATACACACCATACCCTACCATATCCCACCATATCCCACCACACCATACCACCATCGCATCGCCCACCATCATTGTAATCCAAATCCAAAGCATCTAACAAATTAAATGGCTGCATCTCTGCACTCAAATTACCCTCCCTCAATTAACGTGACTCAATGGATAAACTTGGAATATTTATTCTTCACTCCTCATACCTCCCAATTAAGTTCGAACTGGAGCATCACAAGGAGGTTTTTTAAGAGAATGAAGGATGTAAAGTAGAGAACATTATAAAGCAAAATTGAAACTAACAAAAAAAAAATAAACAACAACCAACCAAACCATCCTCTCATTTTCACAACCGAAACCATAAAATGAACAAAATATAATGAAACGTCTACCCATAGAAATTCATTTAAAAACCCACCTAAGGCTAGGGTTAAGCACGGAATCACAAAACTCCTGTCATTCCCCATTCCCCCAACATTAAGCTGAAATAGCTGCTTTCCTGCAATTCCATCCCATCACTACAACACTGTTGTGTAGGTTTTTTTTTGTTTTTGTTTTTGAACACCCACTCAACTCAACCATGATCTGTCAGTGGGAGGAAGGAAAGAAGAAACCAAAACGAACAAGAAGCAAGAGAAGTAGAGATCCAACAACAAGAGTAGTGCGGTGTGGATGATGGGAATGTGAATGTGGAAGATGAGATGTGTATGGCAATGGGAATGGGAATGGGATATATACAAGAGTAATGGTAGAACAGTAGCAAAAGTGTAATCAACAATTAAATTCAATTTAGTTACACACAAAACTGGAAACCCCAGCTAGACATAAAAAGCACACCCAGTAGTAAGGAAGGATATGGACAGGAACATAGGGGATAGTCTTATTGGCATAGGAGGGTAAAACAGAGACATGAAGATAGGAGAAAGAGAGAAGAGGTGGACATGCAGAACAGAAACAGAATAGAACAGCGGTGATGTTGTGTCATCTTTGTTGTTATGTCACATTGCGGTTATGGTTACGTTATGGTTACCACTTTGGGATGCAAAAAGTCGCATTTTGTTTTTGTCCTTTAGAGGTTTGTCTAAATTAATTGCTTCATATAAAAGCTTTGGTTTTTCATGTCATGACTAAAATGATAAAGAGTAAAAATCGAGAAGTTTAAAAATTGAAATCGTACAAATCAAAATCTCAAATTTAGAAAATTTAAAATCCCCATCCTATGAAATCTGAAAATCTTTTTAAACAAAAACTCCAAAAACCCGAATAGGAGAAATGTTAATTCGGTTACATTCGGAGTTTTTGGCATTTCGGGATTTAAGTTTTTCAGATGTTGGTTGTTTGGGATTTTTTTTCTGGAGGTTGGTTAATTGGGATTTAAATTTATTTTTTATTTTTTTTGGGATTTAAGTCTTTCGGTATGTTGGATCCTTGGGATTTTGATTTTTTTGTGTGTATTACGGTTATTTGGGATTTGGGATATTTCTATTAATGCTTGAAATTTCACAATTTTACATTTCCTAGATTTTAGGTTTTCGGGATTTAATAAATTTGGAATGTGTGATCTTTTCGGGATTTAGTCTTCCGAAATGTTGGATCGTTAGTATTTTTGGTTATTCGGTTTAATGGATAACTCTACATTATAATTTCGGGTTTTCGGTATTTAAGTCTTTCGGAATGTAAGAACTTTGGGATTTTGATTTTTTCTGTATAACGGTTATTCGGGATTTTAATATTTCTATTAAAGTTCGTCAACATATTTTATTACGTTTTGGGATTTAAGTCTATCGGTATGTCGAATCTTTCATATTTTGACATTTTTTTGGATTTTGAATATCTATTTCTTATTTCGGGAGCTTGGGCTTTTGAAAGTTTATATTTCCCAGATTTTAGGTTTTCGGGCATATTGGATCTGTGGGATTTTGTTTTTTTCTGCATTGCGGTTGTAATTGCGGTTCAAAATGTTGGATTTTTCCATTTATGTACAGTGTCTTGAGCTTTCGGGATCTTGGATTTTCGAGACTTTGTGTTTTATTAAACGGGATTAGGGCTGTATCTTTGAGATTTTGTTTTCTTTCAGAAGTTTGCTTATTTAGGATTTTAAATATTTCTATTATAATGTTGGATCTTGGAGTTTCGGAGTTTTTTGCTTTCGGGATTTTATATTTCCGAAATTTTAGGCTTTCGGGATTTAAGTTTTCGAAATGTTACATCTTTGGAATTTTGATGTTGCATCTTGGAATTTTGAATTATAGTTCGGGAATTTGGACTTTCGGTGTTTTTTGCTTTCGGGATTTTATTTTTCTGCGAGTTTAGGTTTACAGGAAGTTGAATATTTGATTTTAATTTTTCGGTATTTTGATACTTCCGAAGGATTGGATTCTCTCTGCCAATACGATAATAAAAAAATAATGTTTGATAAAATTTGAAGAATTTTGTGTTCTTTTATTTCAATTTGGCAACCATGTTTATGATAAACGTTAAGGACATGTATTTGTGTATTGCTTTGAAATTGTGCTCTAGTTCGGTTCGGTTGTAGCTATGATTGCAGCATAGTAAGAGTATACCGACAACCCAACCCGAGGTGGGAGGGGAAATAGAAAATGCTTATTGTCACTTGTCCTAGCATCGGGCAAAATGTGCGGTTTGTTATAAGAGAACAACACATTTGGAATGAAAGAGGACGAATCTGATGGATTGTGGTCCTACCAAAGTCAAATGGAATGCTTTATTGCTATTTAGGCAAAGTTACGGTGGCGTAGACGACGGCGACTGTTGTCCGCCCCGAAGGTTAGTTACGCTGTTTCCTTTTTTATTTCATTCGGGCGCCATCATCGATGGATGGCTTTGTGTTTTTGTATCAGCAAAAGGAATGCATGAGGTGTTATACAAATCACAAAGCAGCAGTGACTATTGGAACGAAATATATGACTCAACATAGAGTTTCAAACGCATGTTAACCGCAATCACCGCAGCCAACATCGTGGTGCTGGTGGTGGTGGTAGAACTTTGAAACAAGACTTAAAATACGTGAAGCACAAGTATATGAGTTAGCACAGCACACAAAGGATGATGCTGATGCTATGCTGGGTATGGTTGAAAAATGTGGTGATGTTCGCGACGACCATTATCGTCAAGCCAACTTGGATATGTCGTTGGCTTGACACCATGCCGCCATCGACAAAACACCGTGCTATTGTCTTTGACATTTAACTTTGCCCTTTGCTGTCGACACAATGAACACATTTTTGTGATTAAAATGTTGTTTTGCAAGGAGAATTGTCCGGAGTGGAGAGGGGAGTGATCACACGAATCTTGTATAAGGTTTGCTAATTAGTTTTAGGGGTAGAAAAATAATGTTCCTCACTGCGTATGATTTTAACAAAGCTGCTTTTGATGATATGGAGCAATTGTATAAAAGTTATCCAGAAATTCAGTTTGGTTAAATCTTCGGTAAAGCTTCTTTATGACATTTCGTCTTCCATATAACAATTGATAGGTTCAACAGCATCCAGAGATGTACACTGTACAGTATTGCTACATTCTACATATAACATTGCTGCTTATGAAAACTGATATGACGCATTTGTATGAGTCTTTCGGAAAATCAGTTTCGTTAAAGCTTCGATAAAGCTTCTTTATGACATTTAGTCATTCATATAACAGTTTATAGCATTAACCAGGGATGTACAATATTGCTGCAATCTACATTATAAATGCCATATTTAAATGCCACAATTCAATTATTAACTTAGTCGCATTTGTAGGCAAGTTCTGACGTACATTAATTGCAAATTGATAAAAAAAATGTTAAAACTACAAATCTCTAAATTTAACATTCAATTTCGAAGAGCCGCAGTGAATTCCCTCTTCTGATCGTATAGCATCGTCCTTGTCCACTCTGGCGCCATTCATGGTTGTAGGTTGTATATGCATTGAATCTATTGAATCCATTGAGTAGTGGAACTATCGGTCCATGATGACGGTGATGGCACACTCTGTTGTCCACACACACTCCCTGTGTAATATGAATTCCTTGACAATGTTCACGTTGTGCATTCAGCGACAACGTCGGTCGTCGTCATTTAACATTGTGCATGGAAGCAGAATAATCTCCCACTCCGATGGGAAATTCATACAAAAAAAGGAAAGCATTTTGGAACATGGTAAACTGCCATGCAGTCAATGCCGCAATCATATATGATATCGGTACGTATACACCACACACTCTGGGAACACGAAATCAATTGGGAAACCTACTAAAAGGAGGCAAAATCGAATTTTTAATCAAAAGAGTATCATCAGGGGTATCGGTGTGATGTGTGATGGGTATATGAGACATACACATACACATGCTAACGATTTTGTCAGATGTGACTGGAATGCAAATAAATGGGCTTAGTTAGATATTCTAAATTATGGTAGTGTCCTTGTCGGTTCGATAAGTTTAACTGATCTTTCGATAACTTAAACTAATCAACTATAGCTTGTTTGGGATTTTTTTTTGGGACTTTATTTGAACTGTTATTTTATTTTTTTTTTTTTTTTTGTAACGAATTTTTTTCTAATATACGATTTTCTTTTCTTTTCTTTGCAGTACTATGAAATGTCCTATGGCCTTAATGTAGAAATGCACAAGCAGGTAAGTTCTTCTTTTTATACGTTTTATATAACTAAAAACTTAGTGAAGATGGCGCTTCAAATCAAGGGTGGATCTCGGCCTAAATCAGCAAACCTTTCAAACCAACCCGGTCCCCATTGCCAACAGTTACAAACACCAAGTTGGTTGAGGTCGCCCACCGCTTGATCGTGTACCTTAGACGAGGCCTGCCTCTGACTCGTGTCGTCCATCGTGTTTGGATGCTAGTACTTGTCGGGCTGGTAATGGTAACCACAGACTTTTACTACTTCGAAGTTATAACTGCCCAAGGGTCGTTTTGACCCAGTCGATGGTGTTAGGTGTCTCTTCTCAATGACAGAATGTTTTCTTCTTGTCTTCGCCATCTTCGTTTCAATACTTGCACTGACTGTTCGATTCATTCTCCCACTTGACTTGAAGGTACTTTTGAAAAATTGTGGCTTTTGTATTGACTTCTAACTTGCGCCTAATTGCTTCATGCTTGATGTTAAAATGGTTGCACGATAGCGCATCACTCTGGGTCAAAACCTCGACATCAAGACGTGGTCGGTGGTGTTTTTACTGACTTTGACTAAGCAACGTTATTCCTCCATTGTTATCGCATATAAGCGGACAAGTCTGGCAGGGATATCGAGTGGTGACCTGGCTCTGTATGGCTCGTACCTAACCTCTATCATAGCTGACTTAAAAATCGATAAAGTAATTCGGTACTCTTGGGACCAGGATCTCCCAGGGTGTGAATATCTTATCATTGGTTAATACTCCTAGCCTAAAACCGCACTGATAGGGTCACATGAAGTCATTAGCGAAAGGGTCTAAGCGAACCCACAAAAAAAGAAGACTAATATCTCTGTAGTTGTTCAGAAAATCTCCTTTCTTGTAAATGGGACACATTCTTTCGAGTTTCCATTCGTTTGGTATACTTTAATCCGAACAAAAGCTAGAAATGAGTTATATAAACTCCGGAGTCCTGACCTAAATAAAGATAACTTCTTCCGCTGCCTTAAATAGTTTGGAACAATCAGCCGCATGCCATTTTAGTTTGATGGATATCGCTTTTGACCATCATGCATTGTCCAAATTGAATTAATTTTTCTGTTATCTTCTCCGTTAAGCAGTTTGACAAAATGTTCTTTCTAGATTCCCAACACCACCGATTGCGTATCTCCCAATATACATCGCGGTAGGCTTATATTGTGTACTGATATCCTTGGGTAGATCGTTTCATCCTTTTGGTAGAACTTTTGAGCATTACCCCTGCATGTCGTGTCATTTCTCAATAGATTCGATCGCTTGTGTTTCTCGCTCTCTCTTCTTCCTTCTAAGAAGTTGGTGTTTCTCTATTCTTTTTTTGCACATAGACTTTGCGGTCTTCTCTGTGACCAGTTCTGGTCCTCTCATTTGCCTCGTTCTTGGCTGCATGTGCTGGGTGACACTTCTCATCAAACCAGGTGTTTGGTTTTTGAAACCCAGAACATCGGCGTTTTTAATAGTTGGTTGGTTCTTCGAGAGATTAATAGAGGCGGCCAGAAAAAGTTATGGCAGTCTCTTGCGATAATAACTGATCATCGCTGGGGTGCCACGGATATCCGTATATGAACTCTATATCCTACCAATTAGTGATTTGAGCCTATGTTGGCCCCTCGGAACGTTCGGATACAAAGGCCATTGGTTGCATGCCTGGCAATTTGATTAGAAGTTACATGATGTGAAGACCGCTATGTCCCCTCGAAAATTGAGTGCTTGATGTGATATTTCCAGACAGTCAAGCAATAACCCAATCGGCAGGAGCCCCAAATTTAAAGGAACAGGTCCTCTTATAAAGAATGTAAAGCCTAAAGCCAAGGTTCCATAAAGTGTTCACCAAGTAGGCAGGTAGTTCATCCTGAATGGAACTAGTGACGCTACCATTGAATCTGAAATAAGTGCGAATATCGCCGCAACGCATTCGTCGGATTTTGTAACAGGGGTGATTATTTCTCTGAGTGTTGGTGGTAACACTCATTCGTTGAAGAGTAATAAGTAGAGTCCGCGATCACGTAGCTCAAAGTTTAATGTAAATAGTCTAGTCGCCGTAAGCCCCTCCGTCACGTCAAGGCTTACCCCCATGGAGGTGTCTGTTATTGAAAAATATTAATTTGATCCTTTGATTTGTGTCCGTTTCAGCTGAAGCAATTATTATCAATTTATTTGATGAAGGACTGATTGTTCGTAGAACGAAGAGCTTTATTCTCTTGCTTGTCAAGTACAAGTATGTCCTGTCCAAAGACCGATGTTGCTATTTCCGCACTTTAAATTCCTTTACAATTAACAACCGCAAATTAAGGACATCTTAAAATTAACCGCAATACAACTTCATCTTTTTTTTTTTTTTTTTTTTGTTTAATTGCCTCAACTAGATTTCCTTCGTTAGGTCGTTTTCTGTTACATTTCCAAGGTCTGCTATTTAAGTCTCTGTCAACAATAATAAGGGACACTACGTCAGTCGAAAAAGAGGGAGACAATCTACAACAACTGATGCGAATAATGTTCATTTCCTTTCTGCCACTTATATCGTGCCGCACCATCATGACGTGCTTTCTACAATACAATCGTATACAGTCAAACGCACTAGCTTCAAAAGTCCATGTACTGCAAAAGCCTAGCTGACATCTAAAATTCACTTTTGGTATTGCGTTTCCGATGCCAATGCACGTCAACCACAATCGACAGGGTAGTGGCACTACAACTATACCTACTCTACACACATAGAGAACCCTTATAAAATTGTTATACACACTGGCAAAAGCACCGAAACTATAGAGTCAGTCACAAATATAACCCAACTGGCCAATCATTCCAAATCTAACCGAATTTACATTTAGTACCGCATCCTTTGCTGATGGTAAAACGAATACATATATAGGCCAGACAGGACAGATTCGTTTGGGGTATTTGAAAGAAGAATTGTGCACAATTGATTGTTCTTGTAGCACAACAATAATTTTTGTGCCTTCCTCAAACTATATAGAGACAAAACATCACGAGTTTATGGATAGACTGAGGCTTCAAGATTCAAACAAAAGGCAGAGTTTTTTGGTTTTCTTTTTGTCATGTTTTCAAATTGCATAGGCAGGACTATGATGACCCGTTTTCTGGCCGAGGTTGAGGTAGAGGTATGTACTATGTGGGTCTCGGATGAAAATTACAGAAATGTCATGTCATGCCTGCCGCAAACCTAATTTCAGATGCACTTTCGACAGGTATAGCGTAGATACTAAGAGAGATAGAGGGAGAGAGAGAGAGAACAGAAAAAGTTTACCCTTATGTCTCGTCATGTATGGCGAAGTGCCTACCTATGCTATGAGCAAAAGACAGGACGAGGTCGACCGACCGACTGACGGCACGGCACGGTGTGGGGCAGGAATAAAAAGATCGATCAAAAACACACTCAGTCAAATGTTATAGACAGAAATGTCATGGATGCTTTGCCTAAAACTTCTGATGAAGAGGTTTTAACTATATATGGTGGCTATAGAAGACTGCGACGCGACGGTAGGGATTGGGACCTAACCTTTGTGTATTCCTTCAAATACACATACACATACACACACGCACACACACACACATACAAAAAAATACATATACACATACACACTGAAAACTAGAATCGAGAATAAATTGCTTTAGTGGGAAATTTTCTGTCAGAATGACAGGTAGAGGCTACCAACCATTGTCAACGTTTTCAGAAAATTTTTGAAGTTGACGCAACGATGTGCACTTGTGCAGTGAACTGAAAGTGGCTTTTAGTCATATACATACATATATATACTCACACCGTCAAATAGAACTCATATACTAGGAATATAGAATCGGAAGAAAAAGTTTTGGAAATTGCCTTTGCCATACAGAATACAGATGCCTTTTTGAGTTGTAAATGTAAAGCCAAATTTTCGAAATTGACGGACAAGGTTCCAATTGAGTAGGAAAATTGTTGATGCAATGATTTTCAGCGAAGTGGTAAGTCTACTTATTCGGTGATATACTTTTGGTGACATAAAATCAATTAAATTAAAGATTTCTTTAAGGATATGACTCTTTTAATAGAGTATAAAATTGATATAGAGTTGACATCGTTGCTTGTTTACGGCAATTCCATGTCATCTGCCAAAATTAAATGTCTTTATTAATAATTCTTAAATTACTTCAAACATTTTTGTAGTGTAAGTCACGCAGCCGGTCACAAGAAATGTAGCCCGTCACTCACCTAATGGTTTTTTTTTATTCTTTTTTTCTTGGATATGCCTTTCATCTGAATTAATAATTCTTAAATAGCGTTAAACATTGTTGTAGTGTAAATCACGCAGAAGAGCCGGCCACTGCAATGTAGTAAATCGCTGCCTGTAATGTTTTTTTTAATAGTTCTAAAATTTAATAGTTCTAAAATTTCGAGCATTGTTATAGTGTAAGTTGCTATAAAAAAAATGTAGTCAGTCTGCCTGTACCTAATGGTTTTTTTTAAATTCTTTTTCCTTGAATATGTCTGTCTGTATTAATTATTCTCAAATTGTGTCAAATATTGTTGTAGGGTAAGTTACGTGGAATGTCTTACTACCTGTAATGGTTTTTCCCTTGGATATGGTTGACTGTATTAATAATTCTTAAATTGCTTCAAATATCGTTGTAGTGTAAGACACGCAAAAGAGAAAGTTACGGAAAACGAAGTTCTAAAAACTATAAGTTTTGAATTATAATAATTCTAAGCGACAAAGCAATAATAAAAAGATGAATTTTGTAATGACACAAAAAAAAATATTTTTTTTTTTAAATATTCGAAAAAGAAAATTTTGAAAAAAGTCGAATTAAAAAAAAAAAATACAAAAAAAATTGTTTTTGGTTTCTGTTGAAATTTTATGTTCCGAAAAATATTTTTCTTGCTTTTTTTCAAATTATACTCAAAACCAAAATTTTAATTTCCTAAAAAAGTTTTCGAAAGATTTATAATGTTTTTTTTTGCTGTCCTTAAGGTGATATTTGAATGATAAGGTTTTCTCGAAATAAAACGGCACTTCAACAAGTTTCTTAGTTTCTTACTTTAAAAAAACATTTTTTATAGTAATTTTTTATAAATTGTTTTTTTTTCTATTATCTCATTACAGACAGAAATTGCGAAACGGTTAAACACCTTAATAAGCCAGCTTTTGCCATTTCTACAAACTGATCATCAGCAACAAGTGTTACAGGCTGTCGAAAGGGCCAAACAAGTAACAATGCCTGAGTTAAATTTAATAATTGGGGTAAGTAAAAAAAAACAACAACAAACAAATCATATTTACACTTAAAAAAAACCTAACTTAAATTTAAAAGAAAAATTAAAAAAAAAAAATTTTTTTTGCAATTTGTGCAAACATAAATCGTTTTTTTTTTTTTTTTTTTTTTTTTTAATAATAACACTTTTTTTGTAGTAAAAAATTAAAACAAAATTGCATATTTTTTTTTCGTTTTTTATATTTTGACTTTATATCTTTTTTTATTATTTTATATTTATTCAAAGATATAAAGACTTTTGTTATTTAATCAATTGGAATTTTTTTTTTT
The DNA here is from genome assembly GCA_948107695.1 of Meliscaeva auricollis. Classification (NCBI taxonomy): domain Eukaryota; kingdom Metazoa; phylum Arthropoda; class Insecta; order Diptera; family Syrphidae; genus Meliscaeva; species Meliscaeva auricollis. The sequence continues at coordinate 41,948,783 of OX403616.1, forward strand.
TTATTTAATAATATTTTCCTGATAGCAAAACTAAAGAAAAGAGGAAATGTAATTAATGGGTCAGATCAAATGAAGTTTGATACATATTATGGTTGTTGCTTTAAGGGGATTTTTTTTTCTTAAATTTGAAAAAAAAAAAATATGTTAGTTGTGTGGAATTATTTAATTTTTGTATTATTATAAACTTGTAAGCAAGAGTAGTACCCATCGACATATGTAGGTTTTTATTTATACTATTTCATTTATTTTTGATTATTATGCTACTAAAGCTTATGTTTATGGATTTTTTTTAACTACTGTTAGTGTGGTGTTCTGCATTTGTTGGTTTAACTACTGAAAATAATTTATCTAAATCTTATTAAAATGAAAAAAAAATTGTTATAATTTTTTTCATTTAATGATATTTTGTTTTGGTTTTGCTGAAAAAATATTTGTGTTGTTTATTTATATCTTTTTCTCTTGCAATTGAAACTTACAATACAATTCGGTATATATCTCTGAATCCTTAAGATTGTTTTAATTGTAAAAGTGGCGCCCAACGCACGACAATTGCGTCTTAATTGTGTCCTAAAAATGGAATAACTAAAACGTGTTGGTTAGTTAAAATGGAGCAAAAATTCTGTTTTGTTTTCATCGTCAAAGATGAATATTCCAGTTTTAAATATCTATACCATTTTAGAGTCTGTATACAATTTGTGCATTTAATAAAAAAACAAAAAAAAAAAAATAATTGTCCTTAGACAATCGAATTTGATATCACAGCCTATTCAATACCAAATTTTACTTAACGTTGGCAAATAGTTTTTTTATTTGTTTAAAAGAAAATGTAAAAAAAAGAAACTTCAGGAGGTAGGTTGTTTTACCTTATATTTTTTATATAGCCCTTTTTGAGTTTGTTTTTTTAATTTAAATTTTAATTTAATCTTTTTATATACAAAAAAAAAAAGCCAATTATTCTTATAACTGAGCACCACAAAAATTTAAATCTTTTTTAATCCAAAACAAATCCAAAATGACAAAGGCAAAAGTAATTTACAAGAAAATTTTCGAAGGATCTTTTGACCCATTAAAACATTTACCTCAATCGTTCTATACTGAATTTCTAATTTGAAATTAAATTCGACAATTATTAAATTAAAAAATGCAATTCTAATTATTGTGGTGTTCTGCGAAATTGAAAAGTTAATTCAACATCAGTATAGAACGTTGCAAAATTAAAAAAAAAAATCTAATATTTTGTCAAATAAAATTACAAAAAAATGTTTTCTGTGTTTTTTTTTTTGTTTTAATTTTTTTTTTAATTTATGTATTGTTTTGTTCTTTTATTTCTACTCCCTCCCAAACTTATTTGAATTTTTGATAAAAAAAATCAAAAAAACTAAAACAAAATAAAAATTTAATTCGTAAAATGCAGAACCACCAACAACAGGGAATTCAACAGCTTTTAGTAAGTTTGAAAAATAAAAAAAAGAAGAATTCTATGTTTTTTCTAAGTTTTTTTTTCGATAAAAAAAATCCTTAAAGCTTTATTTGTTTCGTTTTGTTAGTTATCGTTGGTTCCTACGTTTTTTTTTTGTTTTCATTCTTATTTTTTTTTTCATTATACAAATTTCTTTATTAATTTTTTTTTTATTATTATGCTCTGTTATTTGCTTTAAGATGCGACATAAAGCTAAATTGTGTAGGTTGGGTCAAAACAAGAAATAAAATCCATGGAGGGGTGCATTTTTCTGTCACCGGAAGTGGGATATCGAAAACGGTTTTTCTAATTCCGTTCTTATAAAGAATTTTAGGGTCCCAGAAATTTCAAGTTGAGTCACTCGGAGCTAAACGCCTCCCAAGAGGTTAAAAAATGCAGTTTGGTTTGGGCGGTATAATCAAATGATATATTTAAAAAAAAATAAAAAAAAATTGATTAAAGTGTCGTCACACCCAACCAAAAAGTCAAATAGTGCAACAAAATAGTTTTTAGTAACTGACGTACGTATAAAACCAAAAAATTGTTATTTCAAAATTTGTCGCCGTACCCAACCGGGCGCATCCAAAGTCATTATTTAGAGTTTTATTAGGTATTTAGATAAATACATTCAATCAGGAGATTTGAATGATTTCTTGACACACCAATTTCTTGGTTCTACCTGGTTCCACTTGGTTCTTCTAGATCAGAATCGAGATTGGTAATGGTAACACTTAAGTCCGAAATCTGTTCTTCAATATTTTTTCATGAAATAAAGCTGCCTTAGTAAACATTTTTGAAAAAAAAAAACAATCCAAAATCAAAATTTAAAAAAAATAAAATTTAATTTTTTTTTTTATTTTTTTCTGTCAAAATGTCATTTTTTTTTTTTGCTAAGCCTGACAGGTGCGAAGCTACAATCTGGGAAAAACGGCAACACTCTAAAAATTGAGCTATGGCTTTAACTGAACTCTTTTGATTCTGGGTTCTATTGGCAAGTTAAACTTTTATGCCAAATTTTTACCACTGTACCATTATTTTAAACGGGTTTTCGGTAAAAATGTACCACTTTGCTTATAATTATCTTGATCTCATTCGTAGTTAAGTATAATTTGACTTCTTTGAGACAATTTTCTTCAAAAATACCCAATCCACCAGTATTCAAAATGGCGGTGGTTTTTTGATTCAAGATGACAGCCAAACCCCAACCTGGGACTGTTGGCACCTTTTAATTTCCAGCCTTTTAAATAATACTTTGCCCTAATTGCACTGGACAAAATCGAGCTTAAAAGTTTTTAGAATCTATTCGTTTCTTCCCAGACTATAAATTGGCTCCTGTCAGGCTTAACAAAAATGTTGGCATTTAAAAAAAATGTGTCATTTTATGCCTTGAAATTTTATCCACAAAATTGACAACAATCGAGTTATTAGGTGAAAAGCACTTTTCTGCATCTTTAATTAAAAATGGCGGATCGAAGTCTATAAATTGCAGATTTTATGAGGGTCAATACACAAACAACAAAAACCAAAATTATCAAAAGTGTTATTCCGGTTGAGGTTTGCCCAAATAATTTTGGTTTGAAAAGCTACAATTACTGGCAATTTTTTTTTCTCCAAAAAAGTCTTTTATTTTAATTCTTTCCATTAGTTTCAGCGGACCGGAAGTTGTTTTGATCCAATCTTCACGCTCTAGCCTCTTTGTCTCATCTTTCATACTATCCATTCTGTAATGTCATTCACTGTTTTCGCTTTAAATAAATCAATTATCCATTTGCTTTTACTATCAATCATTTTTAAAGAAGAATTAAACGTTCATTGTTGTTCTAAAAGAAGTTCCATTTGCTTTTACGTATTATGCAGTAAATTTGTCTTTAATTTACATAAACTGAACTTACAATTCACCCCAGTGGTAGCCCATTACTAATGCATAAAAAAAATTGCCTATCAATACATGCAATCAACAGTTTTAGGAAAAATTTTCACGAATGTGATTATAAGCTGTTATTGTGGGTAGGTTTTCAGAACTACTGCTTATAATTATTATACAAAAAATAAAGGAGATAAAAAAGGACATTGATGGGCGGATTTGAAATTGTGGTAATTTTTATTGAATGGCTCTTTAGTTTCATTCAGATTTGAGCGATATAAATGTTAAATTAAGCGAGTAAGGGAGTACAAAAAAATAATAATTGTGATATCCAGTTCGACCATAGCAGTCATTTGATGATGGTGCCAAATTGGTTTCATCAACAACATCAATCGTATTTAAATAATTTTCCTATACTATAGAATAGATCGATACTGTTCTTAGAGGCCACTGTGGGAGTTCCTCTTTTTTTTTTTTTGCCAATTTTATGTTCATAATAATTAACATGGTGACTGACAATTTCCACAAGTGTTATATACAAACAACCGAAAAATTGTTATTGTCACCCTGTATATTTGATATAGAGGGCGCCACATTGTTCTTTTAATTATGTGGGCAATTACAGTGATTTCAGTGCAGACAGGACTTACTTTATGCAAGCCTACACGGAACCGAACTGTTTGATTTTATTTAGTTTTTGAATTTTCATGACACATTAAATAAAAAAAAAGAAAAATGAGGATGAGGAGGACAATCATGATGATGATGATGATGGTTATTATATAGATGTAGAAAGAATGAGTAGATTTTGTGGTTGGCTTTTACAAATGTGAGTTTTTTTTTTTTTTTTTTTGTGGTAAAATAAAATGAAAAATGTTAAATTACTGCAATTTGGTTATAATATGGATAGAAGTGATAGGTATTTATATTTTTTGTGTGTTTGTTGCTGTTGTCGGTTTAATAACCACACAAATACTGACCATGAAAAAATGTAAGCATCATTTTCACTAATGCCTAACCACTGATACCAACTTTTAAATCGAAAAATTATAATGGGGAAGTAGAAGAGGTTCGTATATTGCCATTTCAATCGAATTGTTTTGCGTTTTTTTTGTTTATACAGTTTTATTAGTCTAGTAATCTTGACAACTGAAAGAGGGGAGCAAAGCTTTGTTATCAATTGTCAAAATAAAAACATATTGATCATATTGCGCGATATAGCAATGAGTAGTGTACGTCCCTTTTTCGCTCAATATTTTTGGACAATATTGCGCAATAGTATTGTGTATTGTAAGGTCCGTATTGCAAGAGCAAATATTTTTGTGCAATATTGAGTATTTCACAATATGATTGAACGTGTAAGGGGGGTTGTATTGCACAATAATTTTTATTTGATATGAAATTTTTTTTAAATATTTTTTTACGTTTTACTAAATGACCGTTTTACTCAATGAGAACAAACAAAAAATATTATTACAGAACAAATAATATATATTGCCCAATATTATTGAGTCGTATACGGACGACACTTTTTCACGCAATATTTTTGGACAATATTATTTTCCGCAGGAGATATTGTGTAATGTAAGATCCATATTGCAAGATTTGCACAATTTTATTGTACAATATTGAGTATTTTACAATCTTATTGACTGTGTATTGGGGCTGTATTGCACAATAATTTTGGTTTGGCAATATATTGAGTGATATTATTTTTTTTTTTAATTTTACTCAATGACCAGATACAGAAAAAACAAAAAAATAATAAAGAAATATTGCACAACACCATTTAGTAAACGCGTTGATCATCGCTTAATACCATGGGAGATCATGAAAAAATCGCTTAGATCTTATTGTGGAAAAGCGTACAATACCTCGGAAAAAATCAGGGGGAGGTCACGAAGAAAGAGGCAAAAAGTTGCGGAAACAGCTATGAAAAGTGAAAAGTAAAAAGCTCAAAATGCTAGTGAAAGATCGCGGAATTCAGATGAAATCGCTTAAGTAGCTCATAGATTCACGGGTAAAGTCGTAAAATCACGAAATCGTGGAAAAACGCGGAAAAAAATTAAAAGTTTGCTTAAGATTAAAGCTTGCTGTCTATCTATACATAATCTTAAAGATTTTTTGTCTGTCCTTTTTGAAATTCTGAAGCATGAAGCAAAACTAACAACTGCTCTACATTAGCCTAGTTCTAGGTAAAATAGCAGATCCACAGATTCTTTAGAATTTTGTTACTTTCTGCTTTAGTTCATTTGCCATCAACCACCACATACCACCAAAAAGAAAAACGTTTGGCAGTTGGTCTGTTTAAAATTGCGTTAAAATACGGGTGAACATTTTTCCAACACCTTCCACGCTGTATTTTGCAATGTTTCGTGCATTTATTTGCGAATTCAACATTTTTTCTGATAGATATTACACTTTTTCCGAGACTTTTCACGCTTTTGTCCGCCAAGTAACACGTTTATTTTCGCGGTACTACGTTCTTCTAAAACTGTATGTGGGCTCAATTGCTCCTGCGTCGTAAAAACTTCCAACTCATTGTTTATGCTTCAAATGTAAAAAAACAACAAAAATACAAATTATGTACCAAAAAAAAAAGCACTTGAATAAAAAGATTTGAGATTTTTACTAAAATTGTCAAGCCAATTGCTTAATATGAAAGAACGAATAGTTTGAAGGGTCAGGTACCTTCTGGATATGTGGTCCAGTAACAAATCAATTTCATAAAAAATCTCATAATAAAAAAGACTCTAATATCCAGTTTCATATACCTTTAAAATGCCGTTATTTTGTATAGAAAGAACGTGATTATATGATTTACCTAGTTGGATGTAAAATTTGAGAATTTTTTAAAAGCTTTATTTTGGCTCAACTTTTTGGAAATTAAGTTACTCTTTACTTTACTGGTATAGCTAAAATCGCCAAAAACTTCCGCCGGGTGTGTCCGCATCCAATAAATCTGTGCGCATGGCTGTCGAACGAAAGTGACATGGTGGTAACGGTACCTACAGTTTTTAGGACCCTTATAATCAAGTAAAATTGTGTCGGCGTCCACGGAATCTGAGCGCATGGCTGTCGAAAAGATGGAATATGGTGGTCACGGTACTTATAGTTTAGGACCCTGACAATCCAGTCCAATTGTAATTTCACCCCTTAAAATTGTTTGGGGTAACTTTGATTTTTTTTGTCCATATATTGTCCACCATTTTGAAAAAAAGTCGCCATGTAATATTTTTCAGAACGATAATTATATTTCTTTTCAGTACGATTACCAGTACTTTAACTTAAAACCTTAAAATGCATTAAAAAAAAACTGGACATTTCCCTCATCTTCTCATCACTTTAAAAAAAATGTCTAATAATGCTTGATTGAAGGTTTTCACTTGTCAACTTGCCAACTGAGAAAAGACATATTTGACAGAGCTACTTCTGTTTTTTTTTTTTTATTTTTTTGATATCGATCAACCTATTCTGCCCAATATGTCTTTTCTTAGTTGCTAATTGACAATTGGAAACCTATATCATTAGGTTTGCTCACTAATTGAGGAATATGACCCTATTTGGTTGCATTCATTGTATGTAAATACCTCCCTCAAGACAGTTGATAGATTTCCACTAAAAAAAGATTCACAGAATTTCCCTCCTTGTCCTTTTACGGTCCATTGAAAAAGTGCCAAATGCTGTTCATATTCTCTGCAAAAAATTCCTCATTTAAACACTTAAGTTTGTGATCTCCATTCATCATTGGTCATTTGATAGCATCATTATGTGCACTGTTTCATATGAATACAATATACAGCAACTGTACGGTGTGTACATACTTGTATGTATACATAATGTATGCATACATTTATCTGACATTTTAAGCTCATATCAAAAACTGTTCTATATAAGTGCAAATAAATTGACATCAACATACTTGTTTCCCGCAGTGTATCACTAGACCCCCCCCCCCCTGCATTCTGCTGCACTTTTCCTCCAATATTTTTCCAATGACTATTCACCGCACTATGCATGCTGCATGCTGCATGCATGTACCCAGTTCTTCAACTACCAGTCTTCCCTCTTGATTTCGCTTCGCTTTGTGGACAATGTGGAGTGTGAATCTGTATTGAAATTTGACCACTTTTTCGTGGTTGCGGTCAATCGGTAGAGTCCAACAGAACAGACGTACATACACATAAACACAAAACGGAAGAGGGCAATAGCTATTTTACATTTCATTGCAAAACACAACCAAAACTCCCGTGTAGGATATGTTCGAAACTGATGTGCAAATGGTGGTCTTATCATTCTTTAATGAAGGTCAACAAGGCTTTGAGGCGCGTTGCGGCTTCTGACCGTTCTATAAGTGGGCGGGAGAATGGTTAAGGAATGCGCAGTCACGGCCGGATACGTATTTAATTGGGGCAGGAGGGTGGGGGGGGGTATGGGTGTTCTGCATATAACATATACCATACCTGCAGCTGATTAAAATTATCTTGGTGCAGCCGGTTAATTACCGCATTCGCTGTGGTCAAAGTGATGCACTTCCAAAAACTGGTAGCCAATGACAGCCATTATGGGGAGACGGGCAAGAGAGAAAGAGAGAGAGAGAATGAGTGAAAAGAGGGAGGCAGATATCAGGCTTTAGTTTGCTTGGTGAATTAGGTTTCGAATGCTGTCATCTCTGACCAAAATTTTCTGATGCCACCCCTGAGGCGAGGACAACGACGACGGCAATGAAGAAATACGTCATCGATGGAAGGGGGGTAGTCCAACGAGAAATTTTATCTGCCCGACCAACGTAGAATGCAAAGAGCCGGAATAATCGAATAAAATTGAGCACCAGGAGTCGCATTGGCGGCGGCAATAGCAGCGGTGGTAGTGGCTTTAGTTCTGTTCAATTCGATGGGTGATGATTTCTTTTTTTTCCCTGCCAACGCGAACGAACCAAATTCAAAAACTGAATCAAATCGAATTCCCCAATGTGGAGGAGGCTGGAACGTTGATATAGAAAGTTGTTTCCACCTTCTACATATATATCGACCCTATTCCAATACTGCTGCCTGGGTCCCATGCTGTACAAGCTGCATCTGTGACCTGTGTGTCGATAGACTTTGAACGAGTGGGGAGCTTCGTGATAAGTTCTATTCTATATTGTTATACATTTTGAGAGGGGGATGGGGGGGGGGGCGAGGAGGAAACATGAAGAACTTATAATTTTGTTATGATTTATTTGTTGTTTTGGGGGCAAATTTTCATTTCGAGATCGTGAAACCGTAAAATTTGTGTGTGCGGCATTGGTGTCTGTTCATGTGGGTTATATTGGTTATGGTTTTGGTTAAGTTAGTTCCATTGAACAATTGGATTTTTGATATTTCACTGCGGCTGCTATGGCAATGGATTTGGATAGATATAAGTTTTGTTTTTTTTTTATTTTTCCAATAATAGGCATTCGTTACGGGTTTAAAAAAAAATTAAATGAAAATTTAAACATATCGTGTCAGCGTGTTACCTTGCATCGCTAAGCTTGTATTATGATTGCGGGCCAGAAAATAACGATAAAAACTTTGTCCCGTGAATATAATTTAGGCTGGACGCATTGCAGATTTCATACTTTTACTGTTTGCCACAAGTATTAACAACCTCTTGTTCCGTTTTTTATTCAATATAGCTTTGACAAATTTGTATGTATGTTTGTGCCAGGAAAGTTTTGGAGTAGTTTTGATTTCTATCGCTGCAATTGCACGTGTGACTTTTACTACATTTGACGTTCTATTTTGGGCGTTCTATTTTGCTTATGTTACGAATACCACCATGTTTACAGTTCCAACTTTAGTAGTATTACGTATAAAATTCTTCAATTATCACTTTTCTGTTGAAATGCGCTATTTACAATGTTGTGAAATGTGATTTATTTAATGAAAAGTAATGTGAGCTACACTACTTTTCTACTCCTTATGCATGTAGTGTAACTCACATTTACTTTTCATTAATTAAATCACATTTTACAACACATTGTAAATAGCAAATTTTTACAGTAAAGTTATAATTGAAGAATCTCATATGTAAAACTACTAAAATTGATACTGAAAACATGGTGGTATTCATAAGACAAAATTAAACGCCGACTCTTGTGTCAAATGTAGTGCAATTCACTCGTGAAATTGCTAACAGTTTTTGTGGGTTTTGGGGTGCTGAATCCGAACCTAAGGTTTGTCAACAAAATTTCTGTGACGCAAAACGGTCAAAAATGCAAAATTTTTCATCTTATTGCAGTAAATTTAACTCCAAATGATTAGTTTTTTGTTACAATTATCTACCTTGGTGTAAAGAAAACACAATTTGCTAACATTTGAGCTTAAAATTGTTTCCGTAGCCACAATAGTTTCCAAAATACGCCTTTATAAACCCAGGATTATTTTTGATAATACTAAAATTTGCTGAAACATTAAATATTATTAATATTAAGTAAATTAATAATTAATTTTTCACAACAATAGTCTTACTGATATCTTAAAAGTACTAAAAAACAATACATAGTACTAAACATTTTTGAGGTCTCAGAAATTGTAAAAGTTTGAATAGACGTATTCTAAAAACTATTATGGCTACGGAGACAATTTTAAGCTAAAATTTTGTCAAATTGTGTTTTCATTACACTTAAATAAATAGTTGTAACCAAAACCTAATCCTTCAGTCTAAAATTCATTAAAAACTACAAAGCGTTGAAAATTGCGTTTTTTTTTATAATTTTGACCATGTTGGGTCACGAAATTTTGTTGGGAAACCTCTAGTGAAGAGCGAAAAATTTATACCTGCGATTTCATACCTGTGACTAAAAAGTCACGTTCACGATCTGTGAAGTTTTTCAAAATAATATGTGAAATCACGGTTTCGCGCATTTCACGATTTCGCACAAATCGCGGTTTCGCGTATTTCACGATTTCAAATATTTCACGATTTGAAATCAACCACCAAGCCAATGAGAGGAAGAAGAACGACAAGAAAAAGGCACAACTCATGCGAATTGTGAAAAAACAAGTGAAGAGTGAAGTTCTTGTGTATGAATATGATGCATGATTTCTAAGTTGTGACTTTCAACAAGAAAGGGGTGGATTGTGAAATAAACTGCAAACTGGGAAGAAAATTGAAAGAGTGAAGACGAGGACGAGAGCGACGATGACGGTGACGATGATGAAAACGATGACGACGAAGACGATGATGATGACGATGACGAGATTAAATGAAATCGAAGGGATGAATAAAATAAACAAGTGCGCAAGTGCAAGTGTGTATATAATCTGCGTGCGGCTATGTTTTGGTTGGGTTATTTTTCTTTTCTTTGCTTTTTGTTTGGGAGTGAGAAGGAAGGAAGCAGAACCAGTTTCGTTTTTAGTTTTTTTTTTCAACGGTTCGGTTTATGATATGACCGTGTGAAAGAATAGTGTTCTTTTGGTTTTTTTTTAGGATTGAGTGAGGTTCGAACTTTGAAGTAAGTGTGTATCTGTTGTTTGTTGTTTTGAATTTGATATTTATTTTTTTTGTTATTGTTTACGTTTGAGTGGGAGCGATTTAAGATTTATTAAGGTTTGATGTGTTTTTTGTCCGATGAATCTTGGGGTTAGAAATTTAAATATAACGATTTAATCAGTTGCTTTGTGAATACGAAAAGAGAAAGCCCATACGTTTTATGATCGTCCTGTTTTTTATAATTAGTTAAAAATAATTTAATTATTGTATTTGTTAAAAGGAATAAAAATATGCAATCAAGAAACAAAACAAGTTTTTTGTGGAACTTTTTCACTGTGTTTGACGAAAAATATGCCAAGTGCAAACTATGTAAAGCAAAAATATCGTACAAAACAAGTACTTCTTATTTAAAAAAGCATATGCAAAAAGTTCTTCAATTGGAACTTTTTCGTTTGATGGGTTGCCCAAACCAAAGTGCGACAGTGCGGATACATTTATTTACACAGCGTCAAATGGAAATACCCACACCAAACGCGAAGTAGCGCACAGCGTTTTTTATATAAAAGTTCGTGTCGCACTGTCGCACTTTGGTTATGGCAAGTCTTTCTTTTGTGAAAAATCACAATTCACGTTCACTGTTTAAAATCGCAGTGAATTTCAAATCGCAATCACTATTATACCTGTGCACTAAATTTCACGACTTAGCTCAACTCTAGAAACCTCAGATTCGGATTTTTTTGGCAGCAGTCAGCACCCCCAAAAAAACATATACACAAATTCGACAATTTTACTATTTTATTAATAATTCGTCGACCATCAATTTTTAACTAATCGATAAAAACTTTCATTCCATTTTACTTAAAATTGTCATCTCAAAACATTTTGTATGTACAAGGGCATAATATTGATTTTGTTTATATTTTGTTTTTTTTTTTTTAATTTTGTTTACATATTTATTGTTATGCTTATGTTAAATGCAATTTAATTAATTTTATAAATGTGCCAAAACAAAAAGAAAAAAAAAAGATCGATAAAAAATTATACAATTTTAAAAATTTGTTAAATTATGTTATTAATTTTGTTGTTTTTTCACTTTTTTTTAAATTTTCTTTTACAGCAACAAATTCATGCGCAACAAGTGCCCGGTGGGCCACCACAACCGATGCCAAGTCTTGGTGCGTTAGCTGGACCATTTGGAGCATTAGGTGGACCAATGGGATTACCACATGCACCACAAAGTCTGTTAAAAGCACCGCCAGATCATCATCGGCCAGATATGAAAAGTAATTTAGATGGTCCGTCTGCTGAGGAGAGACTGGTAAGTTCATAAAATATTATTATTATTATTATTATTATTACTATCATTTTTATTATTTTTTTGAGAACGAAATTTTGATATTGTTTAATAGTCAAATTCGTCAATAAAACCTTTTAATGAACTTTTTCGACCACGCATTTTCTATTTCAATCCATTCGCAAAATTCATATCTACAATCATAAGACTGGACAAAAGTTACTGTGTGTGTTCAAGATCCTTTGAATAATTTGTAACCCGCTGGTTTTTGTATTGGGTTTATAATATAAAGAATGTCTTGAACTTTCTGATGATTGCTAGGTACGGAAGAGGGGGTCAAAGTTCACAAAAATGAGTTTTTCTCTAGAATCTTAAAAATAATAGGTGTTAGGAAAAATCATGCTCTATAATCTAATAGCTGAATTAATTTTAAATAAATTTATCCTTTCAAGTTTGAAGATATCAGTTACCCTTTAGAAGTTACAGCACTTCAAAATATCATATTGACCCTAAAAGTATGCAATTTTTATGGTGTATAACTGAAATTATATGTACAATGTACATATACAAAATAAATGAAATTTCTTGAGCTTATTAGTATGATTGAGATGTGTTTGAAAACTAATAAAAAACATTGCATATTTTTTGGGTCCATATGAAATGCTGAAGTGTTGTAGTGCTGCAAACTTTTTAGGACAAACCTATGTAAAATAAACTCAGCTATATAAAATTGTAAAGTATTACTTTTTCCGAACGTCAAATGTTTTTGAAATATGAGCAAAAAATGTATTTTTGAGAACTTTGACCCCCTTTTTTTGGATTCAAAAACTGTTTGTTTTTCTCATCTAAAAAATCTCCACCAAAAAAGTCTCGACAGGCGTCACCAGGCTTAGTAAAAATTACAAAGCATCAGTTTCATTAATACAAATTTCAATTGAAGTGGATTTTTCTTCTCAGATAAATTGTAATTATTGCGTTTTTCAATCCCCCGAAAACAATATAACTCCGCCAAAAATAAACATACACTTTCGAATTTGAAATCAAGCGCTTATACATACCTAAGAAACTGCATATTTAGATTATGATTATCACTCAACTCTCTAAATTCGCTGTCAGCTCTCGGTCTAATACCACATTGTTTACCAAAAATTAGTAGTTAAAACATTCATTGGCTCAACCAGACAATCCAAACTCTCAATCCTTAGCCCTTAGCAGTTTTAGCCGATATCAAACTCATTCTTTTTGACTTCTATTAGCCTTTCACGGGCAGTCCAAGATTATATTTTATTAAGTTTGAAAAGCTTAAAATACAAGTTAATCTTTAGGAGAAAAAAACATTCCTCAGATCTGTATCTAACCGGGAGACAGTGGCGTATCCAAACAAAATTTTTGAGGGTCTTAGCTCCCACTAAATCTCTAATATTTGCCAAAAAATTTAGTTAATCATGTAAATTATGATGAAATCACCTAAATATTAGCATGATCTTCAGCCAACTGAGCCCCCCTCCCCTCAAAACGCCACCGCCGCTAACTGACTCTTAAGACAGAGAGTAACCTTTTCTATCCGAGAAGAATAAATTTTTAATTAGTTTCATTAACCATCATAAATCACCAAACTAAACCCTCGTTTAAAGTCGTTTTCAAAAATAATAATCTGTTCATTCGTGATCATCATTCTAACAAGAGTATAGGTACATTTTGAATTGCAATTAATTTGTAATTTGTTTTTTTTTTTTTTTTTGTTTCGTTTAGAGAAACTCTGTATCACCGGCGGAGCGTGAGAAATATCGTACCCGGTCACCTCTTGACATTGAGAATGACGCCAAGCGAAGAAAAGAAGACAAATTGGCACATGTAAGTACCGAACTTGAAATTAATTTTTTTTAAAGACATCTCTATCTGTTTTTTATCTCTTCAAAAACATTAATTAACTTCTTCATTCTTCTAGTATTTTGTGCTCATAATGTTTGTCTTCTAAGTTTTTTTTCTTCAAATCTTCTTTCGTAGTTGTCCTGTTTTTTTTCACCATAAGCTACTTAAATGTCAAGTTTTGTTTTTCTGTCTTTGAAATAGTTTTTCTAATTATTATCTCTGTTATAGAAGATCAAAAAGTTCAACTTAGCTTCATAAGTTGTAACTATATATGCTAGTGTGTGTGTGTGTGTTTTTTGTGACATTTTGAAACTCAACTCACCATCTAGGGCTTAGTTATGTCCTCCTATTTTTGTTTTTTTTTTGTTTGTATTTTTTTTTTGTGAACCAAAATCTTAAATTGTAGAAAATATTGTTGAAGTAGATAAAACTATTGTACAACTCCAAAAACTCATGGCGAATTTTTGTTTCAAAATTATTTTTGTTTATTTTTACATTTGCAGGACGACGATGGCGAGAAAAGCGATCAGGATTTAGTCGTAGATGTGTCAAATGAAATGGTGAGTTGAGTGTGAATAAACAAAAGTATACACTATATTCGTAGTTTTGTTGTAAAAGTAACTAGTTGTTTTTTTATCAAATCACATCAATTATTATTCATGTTATGTCTTCAAATCTGGCCCCTTCGTAAAATGGTTTAGTTTTCGAACAACGCTTCATGAACGCCTCTGGACGCAAATGATGTTGTAAATAAACCAGTTGTTCATTAAACTTCAAACTACCTACAAAGAGAGTTTTCTACATTTACCTATTTCAAGCGATGAAGGTATCCCATTAAAATTTTGACAATTCGTTTGTCGTTTTTAGCATTTTACCGCATTTCAGGTGAGCATGGCTCACCAGCCATGATGCATGAATACCCTGAATATTTTTTTAGATTAAATTCTTCATAAAAATCCACAAATTATTAGTTTTTGGTTAGTTCTATGTAGCTACAGGAAAACATAAATTACCAAAATTTTCTATATACAATGGCCTTACTGATATATGAAAAGCGCGTAGCTACATGTATGTATAATTGTAACTGAAAACTAAAATTTCCTAAAAACTGCAAAAACATCGAAAATTTTGGGTTTTTTTGTATTTTTTACCGTTTTGCGTCACAAAATTTTGTTGGCAAAAACAAGAATTATGAAAGAAAACTAACCCAATTTTTCTGATAGCTAATTTGCGTCTTGACAAAATACTAAACTTGTAGGTGGTCCGAGGGCGGAAAAAGATTGGGGCCCAATGATCTAAGGATTTTGTTCTTAGAATTGTTTGTACGCCCAATATGTAATTATTCCGACCTAAAGTTTTCATTTCGAGATCATTCTGGTTGCAAGGTAAACCAAAATTATTTCCCTAAATACGAGTTAACTCAGTAAACTTATTTGAATTTCCATTTGCCACCAGAGATCATTTTTTTTTTTGTAAATGATCCAATAAAAATACTGCAATAATAATTAATTCAAATTATATATTCGCTATTTGTAATCATTTATTTTTTGATCCGAAGTAAAACTTTCCAAATGTCGATTTATAGCTAGATTTACACCTATTTGTTCTACTATAGCTGTAAACCTAATATACTCGTACAAGACAGAGTCAGAAAAACCACTGTGGAACTTTTGTCTTTGTAAAAAAATCTTATGCCAAGATGCCAATACGGTAAAAAATAATAGAAGGACAAGTATTACTACTTGTCTAGCGACAAAACATATCTGGCCAATACTAGATCCGAATCATAATGCAATGCTTGCTGTAACTAAGCAGATTGCATATTTGCTCCACAGAGCTGCTTCCAAAGGATCTCTGCAGAAGCTGCATGGAGGAAGAGGAACGAGAAAATATTTCACATCTTTTCTGTTCATGCACACCTCTTTCCCAAAGACTTAAAAAAAATTGTTATTAAAGTCGTTTTATTCAAACGCTTTATTTAAAGCTCCTACAACAAACCCATTTGGAAACTAACCTCCCATCAGTTTTCCAAATTATATTGTTTTTGCATATTTTCAAGGTTTTAAACCGTCCTTCTTAGTTTTAGTGAAGCAATTGATATGATTAATTAAAATACTTGAAGTAACCTGTACTTCTATATGCGTTCCGCACAAATTATACCCTTTGAAAGTCTTCTAAAATCGAAAATTCCTTTTTTTTTGTTTACTGCTGAATGCCATTTCTTGTTTTGAATGATCTTTTTAATCAAAAAAATATGTACATAAATAATAAATGTATGGTTACAATTGTTTTATTAACTACAATAGCCTTTAATTCACTATCAATCAATACTTACAATAATTAATATAATTTATTTATATTTATAGGAATCACCATCCCCACGACCAAATGGCGATCATATCTCGATAGATTCACGCGATCGTGATCGTGACAGTATTGGCCTAAATGGAGACCGATCCGATAAACCCGGCAGCAGTAATTCAAAACAGACCAGCGATAGACCACCATCCCGATCGGGCTCAAGCTCATCACGATCGACGCCCAGCCTTAAAACTAAAGATGTAATTTTTCATACAATATTTAACTTAATTAATTTCTAAAAAAAATAATTTTTCATTTCTAAATCTTTAGCTCGACAAACCTGGAACTCCGGGTGCTAAGGCCAGAACACCAACACCGAATGTACCTATGCCGGTAAATCCAAAGCAAGTACTTCCACAGGTTCCACCAGCAGGCTATCCAAATTCCCCATATCAGCGGCCAGGGGATCCCTATCAGCGACCACCACCAGATCCTGCGTATGGTCGACCTCCAATGGCGTATGATCCACATGCTCATGTACGCGCCAATGGTATCCCTCATTCTGCTGGACTGGCCGGTGGAAAACCGTAAGTTATACCTATTTATTTCTTTGTCAAGATTCCCATTTGATATTTGTTTTGTTTTACAGAGCTTACTCGTTTCACATGAATGGCGAGGGCACATTACAACCGGTGCCCTTTCCGCCGGATGCCCTAGTGGGTGTGGGCATCCCAAGGCATGCACGCCAAATGAGCACACTCTCGCACGGTGAAGTTGTGTGCGCAGTAACAATCTCGAATCCAACGAAATACGTCTACACCGGTGGAAAGGGGTGCGTCAAAGTTTGGGATATTGCGCGACAAGGCAGCATGACACCAATCAGTCAATTGGACTGTTTACAACGCGATAATTACATTCGCTCAGTGAAACTTCTGCCCGATGGAAGAACTCTAATTGTGGGTGGTGAAGCATCTAACTTATCAATATGGGATTTGGCTAGTCCGACTCCAAGAATTAAAGCCGAGCTAACGTCTGCAGCACCAGCGTGTTATGCTTTGGCAATTAGTCCCGATTCCAAAGTATGCTTTTCCTGTTGCAGTGATGGCAATATTGCTGTCTGGGATTTACATAATGAGTCGCTTGTGCGACAATTCCAGGGACACACAGATGGTGCCTCTTGTATTGACATTAGTCCTGATGGTTCACGTTTATGGACAGGTGGATTAGATAATACAGTGAGATCCTGGGATCTAAGAGAGGGCAGGCAACTGCAACAACATGATTTCAGCTCACAGATTTTCTCTCTAGGATATTGTCCAACAGGTAAGTTTTTTTTTTTAAATAATAAATATATCTTTTGTTTTCAATCTATTTTTATTATTTTTTTTTATTGTATAGGAGAATGGTTGGCAGTTGGTATGGAAAATTCACACGTAGAAGTATTGCATGCATCGAAACCAGACAAATACCAATTGCATCTGCACGAAAGTTGTGTTCTTTCATTAAGATTTGCTACATGCGGCAAATGGTTTGTGTCAACTGGAAAGGATAATTTGCTTAATGCATGGAGGACACCGTATGGCGCCAGCATATTCCAAGTAAGTTAATTTTTATATTAATCCTTCATGGATTTTTTTCCTTTTTCTGAGTATATAATTTTAGCAGTAAATCATAACTTCACAAATAAAATCGCAATTAACTTTCAAGATTTTGTATTTCAATATAATACATCAAAAATTAATTTCTGTTCGCAGACAAAAATTATAAATCAGTTCACTTTTTCCTAGAAGTATGCTTCTTTTTCTGTAGTTTCAAGTCTTCATTGCTTAAATTCTATTTGTTTGAAATTATTCTTTTAATTTGAAATTGTTGATCAAGATTTGTTCTTCCGGGTAGTAGTTAGTACAGAACTACGATCTTGCTTTGGTCGAGCGTAGATTTCGAAATGGTTTGCTCTTTATTTTGTGATTTTTTTTTACTGAATCACAAACTCCATGTTACTAATTCGCAACTTTGACTCATCACAACCTAGTTGGTAAAGCGCGTCATTATACTTAAGATTTAAAAATGAACTGACCCATAACGTACGCCTCGTTTGAAAATACAAGTGATCTAAATATATATGAATGTCACTCGTTCTCCAATACAAACTTGTGCAGATCGTTTTCCGTGTGTTAGATTGACTCTCCTGCGTTGGTAAACTCTAACTGCGTCAAGTTTGTTAAAAGCAAACCAACATGGCAAAAAGATTTGTAAGCAAACAAAGGCTTGTTTTGGTTTATTTGAAATTATTTTTTATCATGGTGAAAAATTTCCTTACGTTCCTAATGTTTCGAATATCAACAGATTTATACAAATACTGAATTTTCAAGCTAATTTTTTCGGAACTTACCGCGTTTTATTTTAAGAAATATTAGCTGTGTTCAATGACGTTGTTTTGGTTTTTCTATTATAGACTTTTCTAGTTTGCTTTTCAATGACGCTGTCTTAAGTCAGAACAGATTCGTGAGAACTATCAAATGTGTTTGTTATTGTTTTCAGTTCTGACATTTCTCACGAAACAAGTCAGTTTATACCAGTCAGTTCCATCTGACGATACACTCTACACTCATATTTTGTGCGAATATTTTGGTATCATACCATCAAAAGTACTTTCCTGAATTTCCAAAAATTTTTAAGTCAAAATTGACATGAAAGCTTCAGAATTTATCATTTAGTATTTTTTTAGTGCACACTTTATCACACTGAGTGCCAGAATCGCCTCTGGAGTTCTCTTGATGTGATAATATGAAAAATCGCTGTGAAAACTGAAATGATATGTTTTTTTTATGACTTCATAGCTTCACAGATGGGGAATCTGCTGTGTCCTGTTCTGTTCTAACTATTTCCTCATTGAACACATCAGTTTACAATTTCTTTTTCCCTACGTTTCCAACATGTTTCATCATTCGAAGGCACGTGAAAGGACTGACGTGTTGATGAATGTTATTATTGGTGTTTATTGGTACTTTCTCTTCTTCTAAATTTGTCCCGAAACGTAGTGGTGTTCTTAAACTTAATAGATAGATATCGAATTTTGACCTTAAAAAAAAAACTCTGTTTTTTTGATGTTTTGAGTACAAAAAGATTTAATTTTAAGAAATAAGATTTATTAACTCTTTCAGTTTAACAACGTGAATTTAAAAATTAACAAGGCTTTGCGAAAAACATGATCTTTTTTTCTAAAATTAAAATATCTCTTTGTCTAAAAATCACAAAAACAGTTTTTTTTGGAAGTTCAAAATTCGATATTTCAAAAACTTTGCATATATTCGAATTTAGTGGAGTTAAATCCTTTAAAAAAAATATAATTTGGTTTCTATTTCCATACCTTTCCACAGTTAAAATTTCGTCAACTTGTTTAAATGAAAATAAGGCTTTTTTTCAAATTAAATTAAATTAATGAGTTTCTGCAACAATATAAGCACAAAATAAAAAAAAATATTTTGTTCAGCATTTTTCCCAATATTTTTGAGGTTTTATACTCACATCTAACCGCCCACCCAGTTTTTTTTTTAATGATTTTCGCTGTTTTCAACGAAGAAATAGTTAGATCAGAACAGTTCCGTGAGAAACATCAGAAAAATACAACAACAAACACATTTGACAGTTCTCACGAATCTATTCTGAACTGTTTTGACTCAAAAGCAAGTACAGAAAATCCTTTTCGAAACTGCTTAAAACAACGTCATTGAACAGCAAACTAGGAAAGTCTAGAACAGAAAAACCTCATTGTACAGCAAAAAGTTGTACTTTTCTGTTCCGAACAGTTCAGAACACCGTCATTGAACATACTTTTTGTTATTTATTGTTCACTCAAATACTGATAGTTATAATTTTTGACCTGTGAAAACTTAATTTGCACTAGTGTACATGTAAATAGCTATTTCAACAGTCCAAAGTAGACATTAAAAATTCTTATTTAACACTTCTACTTATTACTTTCTGTTTGAGGGAAACTTGCTTTACAACTTTTAAATACATAAAACCTTAATAATATTTAAACAATTCTTGTTTTTTTCAGTCCAAAGAAACATCGTCAGTGCTTAGCTGCGACATATCAACCGATGATAAATATATTGTCACTGGATCTGGAGATAAAAAAGCCACTGTCTACGAAGTCATATATTAAATACACATATAAATATAAAACATCACAGCAAACACACAAAAGGAGTCAACACCAAGATGAAACATCGTTGTTTATTTTATTTTTTTTTTTCATTTTTAATAATTTTCTTTCTCTACATTTTGTTTGTATTTTAATTTTTTTTTTTACATTTTATTTCAGGGATTTATAAATATGTATTTCGTTAATTTTTTCTGTAGGTAACAATGTATTTGTTTTTTTGTTTAAGAAATAAAAATATAAAAAGTCAAAAAGAAATGAAAAAAAACTCCCCCATTTTCCAACTCGAAAAAATACAATATTTGTCACGCGCCCTTTTTTTATAATTAATTTTAATTTCTTTTTTTTTTAACTTTTAAATTATTTAATTTTTTGATTTATTTAGAAGTTACCTCTACATATATTTGTAAATAAAGATTATACATTGAAGATTAAAAAAAAAATAATAAATAAATAATTAAACAAAAAACAAAATAATATAAAAAAATTATCTATTTTATAAGAAGTTTCTTGTTTTCTTATAAATACAAATAATTGTTTTATTTTTTACCAATAAATTGTTTAATCTTATAAAAAATAAAAAACTTAAATGCAAAAAACAGAAATAATAAAAAAAACACAAGTTAATGTTAATGTATTTCTTTTAAAATAAATACACAAAAAAATATAAAAATTGTAAATCTAAGTAGTAAGAGAAATTAAATTTAAGTGTAAGAAAAGATTTAATAAATAAGAACAACTACAAAAAAAAAATGAAAAATAAAAAAAAAAACAAAAATATATTATTAAACGTTTCATAGCAATTAGTTATAAATGAAATTTAAGTAAATAATAAAATAAATGTGGATATTAGTGCACGCAAAAACACAAAGAAAAATACACATAAAATTCACACTTGTGATACAAGAAATGAAGTAAAAATAAAACAAAACATTATAAAAATGAGACAAATTAATGAATTTAAGATGATTTGTAAAAAAAAGAAGCAAGATTGCAACAGATGAAAAACAGTTTAAAAAAAAAAGGAATGAATGGATATTTTTGTAAGGCAAGTGAAAAACTAGGACATACAATTGATCTCTTAAAGGTCAGTGAAGGAAGAGTGTAAGAAAACAACAACAACAACAGCAACAACAAAATAAAGAGAATTATATCTTAATTTGAATTATAAATAATAATGTACAGTGTACTGCTCGAAATTGTTTAAAATTAAACAGATGCTAACACACGATGTGGTTAAAAAAAAAACAAAAAAACAAAATGTATTAACTTGCGTTGGCATAATTTAAACTTGTAAACGATTTATATACTAAAGCAAACAAAAAATGTTAATCTTTAATATTTTAACTTATAGTTTACTAAATAAAAATTCTTCGTGTACTAAAATTTAAATTTAAATTGATTTCTTTTAGAGTAACATTTGAATTGGAAACTAATGGAGGAGTCGATTCCTTTAAAAAGATTTTATTTTTCGAAATTTAGATTTTGATAAAGTGGCTGAAAGGTTTGATAAAATGGTTGAAAGAGAGTCTTTTCTCGAAATTAAGATTTGGTTTTACGAAAATGATTGAAAGGAATTTTTTTATTTTTTATCTAATCACACTAAGGGTCTTATTGCGAGTGTCTATTCAAAGTAGAATTTAGGTCGAATAGCAAAAAATAATATATTTGTATCGCGAGTTTCGTTGGCTCTAGATACTTTTCTATTTCAATTTCATTCAAAATTTCTTTTCCTTTTAATTATAGTCGATTCGACTTTAGTCATTCTTCGGGTTCAAGAACATTTAGTTCAGTTCAGTTGCTCTAATTGGCAAAATGTCACAAAGAATCTGAAAACGATAGATTTATTGTGACAGTTGCCCAATCAAAGCGCCTCAACTGTACTGAACTGAATGTTCTTGAACCTGGGGATTCTATTATATTTCAAAATACCAATTTGAAGGTCCATAGAATTGGAAGCAGTCGAATAGACTTTTTTGCTAATAGACACTCACAATATAGCCCTAAGCAACTAAAGTTACGGAGGGTATAAAATGTAAGATGTATTCTCTTTGCGATAGCTCCAAAATCTTTTCAAACAAAGCAAAAGGTGACTCTTTTTGATTGGTTTTTGTTTTTCTGTATGTGGTTTCAAAGAGTATTAAATGTTTTGGACTTTCTTTCCTTTTATTTGTGTGTTTTGGGTTGTTATTTATTAACCTTATAGTCTTTAACTCGTAATTCAACTATGTATAATAGACACGAGAGGAACACAGCATCACGCTTACGTAAAGTTTCAACAAAAAACTCATACCTCTTCCAAGGGGCCAGTTATAGCAATCATTAAAAAAAAACTATGGGTACAAAGTTTCGTTTCGATAATTTCATATGTACCTAATACAAATATTTGAAGATAAAACTTATACTAATTGATCACAAATCAATTGAAATATGTAGGTATTTTTTTGGGCAAAAAATAATCTCTGGAAGGAATATTTTCTGTAAAAAAAGCTTTTATTTATTTTACTGATGAAATTTTACTGATCAAAATAATTGACTTACATAAAATCTATATATGTAAATATTTTTTTTACATAAAATTTTCTTTCTTGGTATCATTACTTTTTGGCAAACAAAATATTTTAATTGATTTGCCATTGATTTGTATCCTTTCCATAATATAAAATATTTGTCTTACATTATTATAAAAATTTCCATAATATTTTTTTTACTGATTGCTATAACTGACCCCAAAATTGGTTAAGGGTAACATCATACAGTCGTCGAGATTTAAGAAAAGAGTTTGGCCAAATAAGCCAAGGTTATGTAAATTCATGCTTTTTTGTTGGCAACAATGAATCTCCTCTGTAAAATATTGTTTTTCTGACTTATAAATCTTCCATCACCAAACATTTTCAATCAGCCCAAATTCTCTAAATTCCCTGGAAGATATGTTCTCTCGAAAATAGAATTATTCTTTCTTAATTTCCTGGGAGACTTATTTTCGCTTCGAAAGATAAAATTTTAAATTGTAATGTAAAATGTATTCGCATTTTTTTTCCAGCAAAAGAGAATGCCCACAAAAAAACCAGAGTCGGTTAAAATGAGATATATTTAAGGTACCAAATATGAAATAAGTTTCTCCAAAAATCATCACCAGGACTGGCTATGACCATTTTAAATTTTAAATAGTAAAGTGTTTCTTTATGTAAATAAATGAAAACAACTTTTTAATGGCGGTCAGATTATCTTGGTTTTGGTTTAATTACTTAGATCAAGCATTGAAAAATATCCTAAAATCATGTCAAAAAATGTCATAACATAAGCATAAATAGATTTTCAATCGATTCTTGGTGATTTTATCGGCAGTCTTCACATTTATATGTGTAATCACCCAGAAACGGTTGAAAATCTATCTTAGCTTACTTAGAGCCCTCAGCATTTTTTAGTGGCGAGTGATAACAATGAAAAAGGACTATTTTTGGATGGGTCTTAGAATTGTGTTTATATAATGTGAATTTTTTTTAGACCATAGTGGGGGCAATTGCGAGTTATAGTGCAATAACATTTTTTTTTTTAATAAAGGTTATCACCAAGATAAATCGTACTTAACTAATACTAAAAAGTCTTGTTTATTGAAGTTTATATTGCAATATGCACTTAAAGTATGACTTTTCAAGTGCTTCTTACGGACAGAGGAAAACAAGTAATCCATCTTGAACCAATTTTGTTCGTATCGTGGATTCAAGATCTAGCTAAGTGCAAACAATTTTGTTGGTAATGTTATTATTTACATAAAATTGCATTATTGTTGCACTCCTACTTGCCCCCACTATGGTCTGCAAGATTTTCAGATCTCATGCCTACCATCCAAAAACCTATCAAAAATACCAATCTTTTTATTTTATCACTCAAGCCAAAAAATTTCTAATTTCTTAGTCTTTTATGATTATTAAAGACTGGATATGGTTTTTAGAGGAACTTATTTCATATTTGGTACCTACATACAATAAAGGAAAGGGATAGAGCAACTAAATTCCCGGGGATTTTTTGTTTATAAAAATTTCCTCGTTCACGTGTAAGTGGTTCTT
Organism: Meliscaeva auricollis; assembly: GCA_948107695.1. Lineage (NCBI taxonomy): Eukaryota > Metazoa > Arthropoda > Insecta > Diptera > Syrphidae > Meliscaeva > Meliscaeva auricollis. The sequence goes on from OX403616.1 coordinate 41,973,269, forward strand.
ATTGAAGTTTTTGGAGTCAGCGCTCTCAACTTTAAAAGTGGTCGAGACCACTCATACTCATAAATCAGTAATATTAATTATCCAAATCGAAAGCGAAATTAAAAAGTCATATTTTTTGGGCGCATTTATATTCGACGGCTTTTATTTGGCGGATTGAATTTTCGATAAGCAGGATATTTTTTTTTGTGCATGAATTGGAATTATTTGATTAATATTATTAATTTAAAACAGAAAAAAATAATATTAAACAATAATTTAGGATTACCTACAAAAATAAAAAAAAACAAGACCTAGACAGCGTAATTGATTCCATTTTTTTATAATTTCAAAATCACTGGAATATATCCTTTTCGAATTCGATAATATAGCAATTAGAGATGAATCGAAAAGACGATATCGAAATAAAACGATTCGTTTCGTATTTCATAATGGGCCATTGATATCCATTGGATGAAATAAAATATCCTTATTCCGTTTGATATAGTATAGTTGCTTATCGAATGTGGAACTCTTGTGGAGTAGGAAGTTATTTGTAAAGAAATCTTTTTGGTTTTTTTTTACGTCCAAATCTGAAAATATGTAAGACTTTAAAAGTTTTTTGAAGTTAAGTTTTCAGGATTCAACTATGGGTGATGATTTATGTTCACACAAAAAGAACAAATTCGCGTCATTTAATATTGTGGTTCTGGATTTGTATGGAGTATGTTCATTCACCTCACTAATGGAATACTGAACATACTACAGAAGTGACGTGACGATAAGAATCCTATTCACTTCGATTGATAGCAGGATAGTAGTTAGTGAATTTTAAAACGACATTCCCGCTATGGAAAGCAGAATAGAGGGGATTATCTTACATTAGGCGTGTTTTGTTGATACTTTGTTGTCTAATCGAGTAAAAAGAACCTAACATGAATTACAACGACAAATCAGTGTATTTACCTTTTTTCTTCAGTCATAGGTGAGTTGCCATTTTAACCATGGAATTCAAATCCAAAAAGCACTTTACCGAAGTCCACTGCAGTTCTTATAATTTTAAAAATGAGTGGTATTCTAAGGACAAAAAACATAACCGAGATCCATTCAACTACAGAGAAAATGGGTGTTATAGTGAAAAAAAAATTCACAGGGAATTCCTTCGAAATTTGGAAACGTAATTTTCAGGGAAATCAATTGGTCATTTTATACATTTTTCCAGGGGAGATTCACGATCACCGACAAAATTGCGAGGGAACAAAATAATTTCCAGTTAAGAGATTCTTGATAAGGCCCAATATTTTGAATATTTTAAAATGACTTAAGTTATGCAGAAACAAGCTTAAAAATATTTTATTAGTAAAGTCAAGGATTTCAGGGCCAGATTCTATAACAAAAAAAAAAAAACGAAAGGGATCGTTCGCTTTTCAAAAACGAATGAAGTTGTGGAATAACTTCAGAACATTTTTTTTTTCGTTTTCAAGCTAATGAAGCAACCTGTTCCCACATTAGAAAACGTTTGTTCGTATTCGCCAAACCCAGGAGTTTTTGGTGTAGCATACGAAATCGAGCGAAAGTTAACGTATTTGCTATTTCTCTCTCAATGTTTTTGTACAGATTATATAGAGACAGCAATTGTCAATACGTTTACGTTCGTTCGTTTACGTGTGTGACGGTTCGGCCCCAGATTTTTTTTTAAACTGACCAATCACAGAAATCTATGGAAGTAAAAGTTAAGTTCGATGTTCTGTGATGAACGCCAGGAGTGAGGCATTCGGATTCGGCCTTATCATGAATTCTATTCGTATCGTAGATTTGTTACGAATCCCGAAAAAGCAATCAAAGAATTCTTTAGTAATGGCAACTTGTATGAAATTTTCCATTACGATGGAATCTATGATAATTTTTTATCGGGATTCGTTGGAAATCTACGATACGAATGGATCGTATGATAAGGCAGATTATATGCATTGGGTATTATGAATTACAAAACGAAAGGAAACGATAAGCAAGGAAAACAATATTCACGACATGAACCGATTAAGAAGACTTCCCATGGGAAGTTATTGTGATTGGTGCGATTTGTCGAAGTGGAAATTTTGACATTTATCCTAAATTAAGAAGTATGACAGATAAAACCTCGCACCTACCCCAAATCAATTAGGGAAATGCTCCCCCAAACATATCTTAACTTTGCACCGGAGTCGAGTGGTCTTGAATCGGGCTATAGCCGTTTGTTGTTGACTTATTAGTTTTGAACAGTTTTGGGTTGACAACTGAACTCTTACTGCAGATTTTGAATTTGAGATCTCTATAGTAACTTAAGCACCAAGTTTCTAAGAGTACCAATGGAAAGTTACCAGTGTGAGTCGTACCAGGCCTCTTTTTTTCTTTTCAAATAGCAAAAACAAACAAAGACCGATACAAAACAAAAAGTACGAAACAAGTGACATCTAAGTCCAATACGGACAAAAACAGGAAGCACACACGCACTTACTCACATCAATATAACGTTAAGACTATAAGCAATTTGAGTTAAAGATGCCAAAAATGCAATTTCTAAATCGGCTTGGACGCAAATTGCAAAATTAACTTTTTTAAATCGCAGTTATAATCGTCACACAGGAACGCATTATTTTCAATAGTGCAGTTTTCTATTGTATCGCAAATTGTTTTTTACCCCACTACGTTATCGATAATAATACTTTTGAATGACAGTTTTTATTGCGATTTCGGTCAATCGTCCCTTTTAAGACTATCTTAATACAATCGTATTTTTGACTCAAATGACTTTTTCGAAAAAAGCCGTTGCTTGACCGCTGCGCTGAAGCTATGCTTTATTCGGGTCAATCAACTGTATACTGCTTTGAAAACATTCAAATGAAAAAAAAAAAAAAATGCTATACTATATGGAATGAATCGATTAAATTTAATTTTACAGAGATATTTACGTGCTGGAAATGGAGACAAAGATAAAATGAGAAATTCGTAATTTATTAGTTAAAAAATCAACAAAAAACAAAAAGGGAACTTTAATTTCTTTTTCTTATAAATAAATATTTTTACGAGCATTTACAATAATAAATCATTAACTTATGTACATATGTCCACAACACAACTCACAGTAAAAAAAATAACTAAGCTAAATATATAACAACACAATTATGTTTGATTATAAATTTACTATATATAAATTCTTATTTTAAATTTTTGTCAATAATTTTGAATAAAAATTAATAAAAAATCTTCAATGATCTATGTAAGTAAGGAAAAAAAAACTACAACATAACTATGCATTTTTATTTCTTTCATTGTAAGTAATATATTTGAATTTTGTAAATAGTAAAAAAAAATTTAAAAAAAACGATAAAATTATACGAAAAAGGGAAGGTAATAAATGTTTATGAAATAATTAAGTCAAATACAAAACAAAAAAGAATTTATAAAACATTCAACAGAAAATTAAGAATAAAACCCCTTAATAAACAAAAATAAAGAAAAAAAATGTAAAGACAAATTTAAAATATTTAATTCTAAGTCTATATGTCTGAAACAAAATTACAGCTATAATAAATGAAAACAATATAACGCTATTTAACAAATTTTAAGAAGAAAAAATTAAATTAAACTTAAAAATGAAATTAAATAAATATGAACATGTAAATTTTTAACAATTCTAAACCTTTTTCTTTTTCTATTTGTTTTTTTTTTTTTTCTTTTTTAATTCTATAGATTATTGCAGATGATTTAAATTATAATGTTGGCTTCCCGTAGTGACAGATGGAGGTTATTGGTACATAAAAAGTAGGTATTAAATAAAAAGTATTTGGATGAAGACATTTTTTTAGTGACATTTTTTTTTTTTTTTAAATTTGACTTTTTTCTTAGAAATGAAGGTCATTTTCTTATCATAAGTATAATCCTTCTGTGACTTCTAGCGTCTTTTTTTAATCACTTTAGGTCGGTTATATACACTTTCATACACTTTGTATGAAGAACAAAAACTTTAAAGCTTGATTACTCAAATATTTGAAAATATTGCCTAACCCCTTCTTCTTCTCAACGCTTCAGTTGTTATCCTAAGTTATCTACGGACACGTTTCATTTGCAATAAGAATGAAGGATCAAAAGAATCCATAAAAGTATCTTCCGTGATGGGGTAATTTTTGTGGGAGAGAGAGATAAATTATAATTTAAGAAAACAACACAAAATATTGTTGCAATAATAAGGATATGTTACAATGATTTTGAGGTAAGTATTTTTTTATTTACATCAAAATCAAGCTGAGTTCACAAAACATGAAAAATCAACTTACTGTAAGTTGAAAACTACAGATGCTGACTGCCTAAGTTGTAAGAATTCCGTAAGTATTTAAAAATGTATTTTTCTGGTTCCAATTATTCTCTAGCTTGTAACTTACGTTAGTTAAAAAATTGAAAAATAAGTAACTTACGTACCTGAGTAAAATTTACGTGTGTACCTCATCCCCGCCTAACTGATATCTGAAAAGCACCAGTAAATTTCTTCCATGTTTGACCCACAATCTTGAAAAAAAACTACCGCTATATTGAATTTTTCGCGCTTTAACTATATATCTTGGAAAGTATTTGTTCTAGAGATGTCATTCCAGTGACAAAATATATTTTTTTTAAAGTACTGGATTTAATAAAGGTAATACCAAGAGCAATTTACCTACCTTAGTAAACTTTATATTCTTTCTTATATTAAGAGCCAGCTTTTTTCACACGCTTTTGAATTGAGCAGATAAGTTTATTCGATTATGAAAGAGTACTAACTGACTGTTTATCTGACTATTGAAAACTGGCCCTTAGGGCCAGTTTGTTCACAGTGGGTTAAATCTACAATTTGATTATCACAGATTCTTCTTAATCGATAATTTAAGATCTATGATAATCAAAAAGCGTTTGTTCACTTTTTTTCAGCTTGATTATCAAATCATTTCATTTTCCAGTCTTACTGTCAGTTCGGTTCTCAAAACTTAATCAAGAATCGGGTAAATTATAAAATTAATTTTAACGGAAATATAAATAACCCGCTGGTGCTGTGGAAAACGTCTCGTTTCGTCAGCAGAATGGTCACCAGTTCATATTTTGTGGGAGCATTTTATTTTTAAGATTTCAGAATAATTACAGGACATCCAAATATAGAAAATCCTTTAATATTTCAATCCCTTAAAAAAAGAAAGAATAAATCAAAAACCAAATTTGAACCATAGCAATATCTCGTTTTCGAAGCCAGCATCTCACCACTGAACCACTGACTCAATTAATTTTGAAAAGCTTATTGTGTGATGTCACAATAATCAAGCATGAACAAACTGAATATGAGTAAATCCTTAATTAGATTGAACTAATCAAACAAAATTGGCTGATTAACGAAATCTCAAATTAACTGCTCAATGAATTGATTCCTTGATTAATTTTTTGTGAACAAACGCATTCTATTATTATCAACTGGAATAATCTTTGATTAAAGATGATCAAGTGTCAAAAAACTGGCCCTTAGACTTGTAAATTTGGAGAACAGGTAAAATATCAGATTAATCTTTTTGAAAATAGTCGTATGTGCAAAATATTTTTAAAGAATCTTTAAATTTAGGATTTTTTCTATCTATGACAACACATATGTACATGTCGAATTTCATAACTGCACAATTATTTTCAAAGATGTTTCTGTAATATTTTACCTGTTGTAATGAAAATATAGTACCATGCATAAAAAGGACAACAAAATTACTGTTAATAGCCGATTTATCTCAATTTTTGTTTTTATTGTTATGAGCAGTTAAAACATAATAATTTGACACCGGAACAGCATCAATTTTTCAAGATGGTGCACCAAACATGGGATATGTTTGTTGTTTCTTTATAGATATAAGTAAGGCCATTATTCCATTATTTTAAACATTTTCTGCAAATTTCAGAATTAAAAGGCTTATGGATCAAATTCAAATTGCACTGAATTATATTAATACATAAGCCGTGTTTTATTCAACGCTGAGTAACTAACTAATCAGTATTTTATTATATTCGCAAAACAAAAACAATAAAAAAAAATCTGAGTAGTCTAATTTGTTTTTATTTTGCGATTAAATGAAACACTGAGTAGTTACACAGTGTTGAATAAAACACAGCTTAGAACTGGAAGATGCGTATTTCGAAAACTATCATGGATACAATTTTGGGCTCAAATTTTTGAGAATTTGGGTTTCTTTAACACTTAGGTACATAGTTGTAAGAAAAAGTTTGTTCATACGATTAAGAGGTTCATGCATACCTTAGTTTGTTCTACGGAAGTCAACATGTAGTATTTAAATCTTCGTAGCAGGTGAGATCCTGCCCAATAATTAATGCCAATGCATGCTAATAGATCAGGAGCGTCAATTTGACCATTAATAAGTTGATGAAGGAATACCAAATCATTATTAACACGCCTTTGAAATAAAGTTTCCATCTAAAGAAGTTGGATTCGATGTTCATATGGAGGCAAGTTATAAGGATCAGTCCAGGGAAGGCCCTTCAGAGCAAAGCGTATAAAGTTATGTTTTACTGATTCGATACCGCTCATATGAACTTGATAAAAGGGAGTCCATACTTGTGAAACATATTCAAGATGGGGTCGCACATAGCAATTCAACAAAGAAAGAGTAACATATGGATCGTTAAATTTTTTTGCTCAGCGTTTTATAAAACCAAGCAATCGCTTTATTCACTATAAGATTAATGTGTTCCTTGAAAACTAAATTTGAACAGAATTGGACACCTAGGTCATTGAAACTAAATACTCTACAATGCTTGTGTTGCGAGATGCAGTAGTCAAAAGCATTCGCAAAACGCTTCCTAGAGAATGTAATTGCCACATATTATATAACTATCTTAATAACAATACAATTAAAATTCGACTCATAACCTAGTAACCAAACTGTCTCAATGACGATGAATAACCGCATGATACATCCGAGCGAAATTTATGTAAACAAAACTTTTCCTATACCTACAGCTACACCCCTATCCACTTACACCCCAAAATTCGCTGCCAAGGCCAATGGCTAAAACTTTTGCCAAATTTAAACATATCGTAAATCGTCCGCGCGTTTAATGACCTAAATCAATTTGCAAGTATCTTGTACGTGCATTGACCTTTTCAATTAAAAACAAAAATTCTTAATCAAAAGTGAGTCGCAAAGGACATTATTTTGGCATTGATTGATCTCATTACATGACAATATCTGCTATTTTATTTTTTTTTGTTTTCTTATTATTTTCGAAAAATTATATCAAGGTTATTTATTCCTATTGACAGAACCAAATAGAGTTATGTATATATTATTTAACTTTTTTAATAAAACTTAATTTATACACAAATTTTTTCTTGGTTCTTTAAAAACAAATAAACATTTTTTCAAGTCTGCATAAGTTCATTAGAAATATCTCAAGTAAAATATTTCTTCCACTGTTTCCGTTTGTTCAAGCATGTGTTTCCCAATTAAAAAAAAAAATATATACATTTCTTAATTTTATTTCAAATTTTATATTTAGAAATTGTGTGAGCGTCTGCTGATATATTCGATATATTCAAATTTTAGCTTTTAATCTTTTAAGCAAAATTCGTCATATAAAACAACAAAAAAAAAACATATCTGTGAGGTTAAGCGAAAATTTCATGACGAAAAATATTTTCAAGCCTTTTTTGATTTGGCTTAAAGACAATTTTTATTTTTTTTTGTATTCTACTTAGAAAATAGACTAAGGACAAAATGTCTTCTTTCAAGGACGTCCCATCGGCCACACATGGTCTAGTCACCAACTCAGTCCATAAGAAATTATATCATTTATCATAAATTACAACATCAAGTCACAAGTCCAAGAAGCATATTTTCAAAGGCATAACAAACCAACAACAACAATCCTCACAACAAAATAGCTTTCAAGGTGAATTGAATATAATGCTGTATAATGTTCTAGAATCAGCGTAATACCACCTCCTTAAATAGCTTTACAGCTGCTGCTCTATATGGGATATAAGCATATGGCCAAGTCATAAACGCCAATAAATCCGCAGATCTGGTTGGAAAAACTCTTCCCATATACGGTGAAAATTAACGTGATTCCAATAAGGTTCGATTGTGGCTCTCAATGAGAAGCTGTGACTTTTCTAGGCGAGTAGGTAAAGGGGGTATCATCGGCGTTAGTGCAAAAGCTGCACATTACAGTGCTATTCATTTGCTTAGATGCATTTGGATTTTTTTAGAATAATAATTTTTGTCTTAACTTTGATGCAGTACAAAAATTAAAGTTTTATGTTTTTTGGATAACATGCTTAGTTAATTGAAAAACATACTGGCATAGTGGTAAGTACCTACCTGTGCTCAGAAATAGAAATCGAAAGTGTATTAGAAATAAAGAAAACAAATTATTTTAGGAATTTAAAATCCCTCAATTGGTAAAGGTGCCTATGAGAAATAAGGCACCAGGAAATAATGTACAAAAAAAAAAATGAAATAGAATTCCAAAAATGTACATACAAAACAAGGAAAATGTGGCGTTATTTATTTTTTCGGTGTCTTTTGCATGAAACAAAGCTCGAATGAAAACAAAACCCAATATTGATTCTCTTACACTAGGTACTAAGAGGTTAAGTTAGAAATTGTCATTTTGCAGAAAATAAGATTGAAGTTTGACTAAATCGATGATTTTTTGAAGACTAATCAGTTTTATTTTATATAAGAAGCGGAGTTGCTCTAAATTTTTTTTTATACCAATTAAAAGAGAATTAAAAAGCTTATTTCAACCAAATCAAAACCTACCCCTTTGTTTCTAACTAACTCAAAGAATTTTAGCTCCTTAGTTTCATTTATGTGTTTAAAAACAATTTTGGGTCTTATTTAAGAGTTTTCGATATTAAAAATAAGAACACTTTCAAAATACTATTTTTAAAATCCGGTAATCCCACAAAAAAACTTGCTAAAAATTGTAATTTTACTAGGCGATGAAAAAGTTTGTGCAGTACTCATAAACAAAAAAGGATGTGCTATTGGCTATTATTTTAACGAAAAAAAAACAAAATGAAATAAAAATTATTAGATTACTCTTCATATTTTAATGGAATGCAATTTTTGGCGAAGTTTTATATCGTAACCCTAATGCCAGAAACATCAGATCCTCTTTTCCGTAGGTGTATAATAGCAAATTGCATTATCAGAAAATCACTGAGAATGGGACACAATTTGTGTTTATAATTTAAAGCTATTTAAAATAAAGAGAAAGTGTTGTTGTTTTGAACCATGTGTTACAACAGTGTATGAAGAAAACTCAACTTCAATTTGTGCAAAGCAGTGGATTTACTTAAGTAACCGGCAATGTATGTAAGTACTATAGGGGAAGCTTAGGGTTCGTAAAAAAATTTAACTCAAACCTTAAATTATGATAGAGAAAGCGAAAAAAGTGGGGTTCAGGAACTCTGTATATCTGTCTGCTGAGTGTGAGTCTATCATTCTTAAAAAAAAGACATTTTTAATTTTCGAAAAAAGTTTATTTTTTTTCAAAAAAATGGAAAAATCAATTTTTTTGAAAATCGGTCATTGATGTTTTTAGTTTTTGTTTTTAGATGTATATTAATAATAGGTGTGTTTTTTTGTAGTTATAAGCATAAAATCTTAATTTGAATGCAAGAACAATAAATAATAAATTTCCTCGCTTATGTATGACCAAAGCCTTTATAATAATAGCGTCCCATATACTTTAACATTAATAGTACGTCGTTTAGCTTTGTCTATCCATTTGTCTATTTGCACGTCCCCAGGCCTACAGATTGAATGGCTTGATCAACCAATATAAAACTTCACAGAAAGTAGATAGTTATTCTGTATATTTTACAAGAATTGTTGATTTTTTTTTATTTTTGACCAAAAACGATGGTAGCTCCTAACTGCCGGATATCAGATTCAAAGATATGTTCAATGAAAAAAAAAGTATATAAAAAAAGATGGTTTAGTTACACCGTTTATAACTCAAGAACTGCTGGACCGATTTAAAAAAAAAAAAACCATGGTATCGAGAAGTTTTTTATGCTCTGAAAAAAATAAAAAATCACAAAAAAATCAATTTTCTATACAACGCCATCTCTGATACACGACAGAAACAAAACACGGAATGGTGACTCGGTAAATGCAAGCATTATGACGTTGTGTGTATTATCCTTTGAAAATTTATTCACTTGCGAAGTCCTTTCATTGCATACCATTTAGCTAACTGTTGAGACTTGCAATTGCACGACGATTTTTCGAAGTTTACTCTTAAAAAAGTATAGATTAACTGTAGTTCAAATTATTTCAATTGAAAAATGAGATAAACATTTTTTCTAAAACGATTTTAAATAGAATTTTTAAACACTAGTTGGTTCAATACACTTTGAAAAACAATGAAACTCACTCTGGGCTTAGATTTATCCTGTGGCAGCTTGGCGTAATGCGTAGTACATGTGCTTTGCAATCGCAAGGTCGGTGGTTCGAGCCCAGTTCGGGAATCAGTTTTTCAAATAATTCGAACTTATATCGACTTATCTGATGATCGGGTGTGACAGCCTGTGAAATAGCTATATTTTCAGCCTTTGAACTTGGTGGTAATTGTTAACACACACAGGTTGTCGTTGTTTCATTCGTGTACGATGTTTTAGAAAATATTTTGTACTATATTCTAAGAAAAAAATTGTATTGGAGGAAAGCTCTCTCTTTCCTAGGAGAGGGAGACAAATTTACGAAAAAAATTACTTATTACGAAAAAAAGTTTAAACGTCTTATGATACTGCACCATAATTTTTTTTAAAGAAAAGACTTAATTCTTTAATTTACTGTTTGAATCATTCTGCGATCAAATTCAAAAATCAGATTTCAAAGTTCAAAATCTAAATTTTTATTTTTCAAAATTAAATGAGCTAACAAATATTTCGTGTCAAAAATATAACAGAATTGATAGTTACATATATATTCAATTTTTTACCTACAATGTCATTTCAATATCTTGAAAAACAAAAAAAAATTTAGACTTTTGATCAGCAAAGGGTCCATATTTTCCTACGAAAATCCTTCGATTAGGGTCAAAGTTGCCGAGAACGTTTAAGCTTCTTATATAAAGTTTTTAAATATAAATAATTTTATAAGAAATGTATAAATTAATAAAAATTTTATTGCTTAAATGACTTAAACAACTTTTTGAAATGTTTTTGACTTCAAACTAAGTATGACAATTGATTTGATTAAAAAAAAAAAAATTTAAAATCGTTAAGGCCGTTTTTAAAAAAAATTCATTCTCAAACCATGTTTAAAAAAAAATGGTATGCCATTTTCAAGAAAATATAAATGCAATATTAATATATTTTGAAGATTTTTATATCAAATAATTTTAAAGTTGTTAAGGAGCTTCCGTATTAAAATATACATCAAAATTGGTTCAGTCGTTTAAGTGAAAGTCAAAAATGAAAAAAAAAAACGCTTGTATGGGAGGTACCGTTAGTCGAATTTTTACAAACATTACATTCATCTCAAAAGTATGACCCTATGAGTGAAAGCATCCGTTTTTGAAAAAAAGTTAACTTTTACTTAATGATCATATGGCAGGTACCGTTAGTTTTGGTCCTGCAGAAAAAACTTTCAATTTCCCCTCTAAGGATCTACAAATACCCTTAACCACCAAGTTTCAAGAAAATCGGTTAAATAGTTTAGGCTGTAGTTCGAGGTATACACAGATAGACAGACGGACAGGCAGAATTGCGAGACCCTTTTTATCGCATTCTCTATCATCGTAATGGATTGTTATCTCGAGTTCGATTTTTTTTCCCAATCCTAAACTTGCCCTATAGTACCTATATCGCAAGTAAAAAAGCAGTTCTATGTGGATAGAAAAACGAAAATTTTTTGCGTGCGTACAAAACATTAAAGCGCCTATATATTACAAGGATGTGTTCCGGTCACTGCCGTCGTCACATAAACACTTCTCCTAGAGCATAGCGCAGCACAGATTCCTTCCATCTATCCCGGTTCGCGGCATGGTGCCTAAGCTGATGTGACCACGTATGAAAGTTTATTGACTAAGGTAAACATTTCTTATGATTTGTCGCCATCGAAAATTGCGAATGTATCGGAAATAGCGATTGATAAAAGCCTACAGTTTGCTCGGTATGACGGTGGAGCATTTTTAGGTTTCACTAGGTGTACAGAAGGACAGATCTCACATTGGACTCGTAGATTCCTGGAGTTCCACCCAGGAGAAAGCATTTCAAAGGCACTACGAGCTTTGTTTATTCTCCTGACAACATCAAAGTCCATTCCACCATTCATTGAAACATTACTGCCTGTAAGGTAGTTAACCTGCAAACCTTTGCAATATATCCGTACCTCAGAATAATCTGCTGTGAGTTGAGACCGATGTGAAGCTTTTTTGTCTTTTTGTGGTGATGATCTTCAAGCCAAACATTTCCCCTTTCGCTTGCAGTAATTGGCACATTTGCTAGTCTTTGGGGTAAGTAACGTTCTCCCATAGATAATGAGCATGGAAGCAAAATAGCTGCAATTGTTTTAGGATCGACCATCAAGAACTCGGCTGGTATGCCGTCAAGTCCAGCTGGATTGCTTTTTTTGAGAAGGAGGATCGCATGCTTAGCTTCTGCACATATTTTACCCTAAGGGAAACTATTGAGCTTGGTGCCAGGAGAGCATTTTTTGAATCACCCTAATTGTTTAAGTAATTTTAAAACCGAATTTATTGTTTTTTTTGTTGGTTAATTTTTGCTAAAACTATAGATTTACAAAACTTTTAATAAAAATCTTTAACAATCAAGCCAACTTTAGTAAGTTAGTGCGATTCAGTCGTTTTTCATTTGTTTGTTAAAGTTTTTCTTGTAACTAAAAATCTAAATATAGTTAAAAATAAAATATTGAGTCGATGGATATTTTAATAAAATTGTATCTAACCAAACGAAGTGTACTGTAACATTGCTACTGATGCAACGTAGCTTTAGCGTATGCTTACTGGGTACAGTATCGGATGAATGAATGAGTCGTATAGGAAAGGTTATCATTTGAAAATTGTCTTAAATATTTTTTGTTATTATCGTTGTTTTTGTTTTTTATATTTTCCATTCAGACTTTTTTTGTTGTGACGATATTAATTGGAAAAGAATTATGGCACACATCAGAGAAGGAACACTACAGAGAGGGGTTTTGAATTTTTACGCTCATATCGTTATATGACTTTAGTGAACGGTCAAGGTGGACGCCTAGAGGGGATTAACTGGATATACTATATGTGCGGTGTGCGCCACTGCTGCTGCTGCTGCTGCCACAAATTGTTATGAATATCAATTGAACTTGTCTACCAGTTTCCAATTTTGGTAACAAAACTTAATGTGCACGTCTTGACACATGAAGGATATACTATATAGACTTGAATTGCAGGCAATTAAAAAATAAAAACTTCCCATGGTTTGCTAATAGAGTGACGATAGATGAACCAACAAAGACTCACATTACCAAAGTTATTTTTTTTTTTTTTTTAATTTGTTGTTTGTTTTTTTATTTTCAATACTACTTCTAAACTAAAAATACAATTTTATTTGATTTGAGTACAAGAGTATAATGATGCAAAAAGGAAAACAAGAAGTTTGAAACAACCTTAACTAAATTTATTTAGAGCGTGTTTTCATTGCATTGCATTGATTAGAAAAGGCAAGGAAAACAATGAACCAATGGTCAATTGGATGATTTTAAAAATAAAATGAAAAAAACTTTTGTTTCTCATGATTGCATTTGAGAGCATTGAATTCAAATATAAACACCCCACAAACACAGAGTAGGAAGGCTAAGGTTAAAAATACATTTTGAAGATTATGTCATGGTCATTTAAGATCTGTTTACAACACAGTGCGATTTAGAAAACAATATATGTATGTACTCACATATTGAACAATTAAGACTCGTGATCTTGTCGTGTTAATATCAAAAGCTATTGTAGTATGCAGTAGTAAAATGAACCTAGTTAACAAATTTGGCAAAAAACGATGATTAAGAACTCAATCCAACAAAAGGAATAGATACAAAACATTGTTCTAAGCTCCATTTCAAAATTTATTTCTGTTTCCGGAACCCACAGACATGTATTAGAGACTCATTTGCAGAAAACGAAAAGATAAGATATAAAATTACAATTGACGTTGGCAAATACGTAGTAATTGTATCGAATCGATATTGTATTACGAAAAAGTACTAAACTAGAGTAAAAGAAATGTACATATTTCTAGTTTAGCAATATTTCGAACAAGAAAATATACATTTTGTACTTCGGCGTTTTTAACAATATTTTTCTCTGTCGAAACAAAATTGAGAGAATGGGAATTCAAAATAAATTTCGTCAGTTTTTAACAATATAGACTTAAAATTTGTTTCTGAGCAATAGTGTTCATAATTCAGAAAGTTGAACAAATTTTAAATTGATAGTTTCACTGAAAGTTTTTCTAAAATCTTAGAAGTTTACCGTAATACCGCAAGACATATTCGAAAAAATAGATAATATTTCCTGTTAATGGAGAAAAAGCCTTATTCGGCTGTCCAATTCAATTGGATTTTTCGTGGTTCATTTCTTCAGTTTGGTTTTGAAAATCTTCTTCTTTCTTTCGAATGCAAAGCATTACCAGTATTTGTATTTGAAATATTTTGAGAAGAGGAATCGTTTGAAATTAATTTTGACGGTGAATTAAAAGCATTTTTTATGAGACTTTAACGTGGATCGGATAGCAGAATATGTGAAAATATTTGTTTAATCAAACAGATAATAGTTTAATATTGTTAAATCAGTGATTTCTGCTAATAAAAGACTTTCGTAAACGTTATCTTTGGTGTATTTAATGGATTAGTCGAGCTAAAGTGAAAAATGTCTGCTAAATTTTAATAATTTGCTGTTCATTTTTAAAGGAACATAAGACGTAGTTGAACATTTTGGACACCATTAATAATACTATTACAGCATGTTTAACAGATGTCTCTTGTAATTTTAGTTAAATCAGTACAATTTTGTCTAAATTAATATGTATTTCCTGAATAACTGTAACGTGAAATGGTTAAATTTCTTTGCATGCGTAGCAGATCTCGTTATTATTTATTTATATTTGAATGTTTATCATTTTAGGTATTTTGTTAAAGCTGACAAATGTTTTTTTCAATCGCTGAAATATTTTTGATTGTTGAAATATTCGTTTTGAATTGTTATCACATATTAATTTAACCATGAATAATTTTTGATAAGTTTTTGCGTACGATGCATTGGGAGCAATATCGACATAAAGACGTAACAAACTGTGTTAAGAACAAGTAAGAGAGGGAGAGAGAGAGAAAGAGTGAGAGAGAATCACTTTTTCGTTGGTAAAAGATAAAGAAGGCAAAGAAAATAAGAATTATTTAACGCGATTACTTATCATTTAGAAAAAAACACATAAACCCTAAAACCCTATTCAAACTCGAAGGGCTTTTGTTCTCTGTTCTCTTCTTGGGGTATAGGATTTTGGGGTTAACGTTAAGTTGCTTTTCAATGAACGAAAACAAACTATTGCCAGCCATTTTGTGTTTATAGTAAGTGGGGGGCTTAAATTGTATAGCCGCAAACTCAACCACGTGTTTTTCCTAAACAACACATTTACAGCTGTCGCTCCCAGACAGTTGCTATTATAGGATGATTCAGGAATCAGGAGTAATGAATCTTCTTGAAATTGAATGAGCGAAAGAAGAGATACATAATGGTTTGTCTCTTTCGCACTTGTTGAATTTCATGACTCATGATATTTGAGTCACCGCACCGGTGGAATACCAGACAAAACACATAGGTACATTCGTTACATAGAAAAGTGTAGAATGTAGGAAAAAAAAAATTATAGAATTTCGAGCATTCGGTGACTCTTGTTACTCTTTAGTATCTACATGGGATTGTTGACCAAGGTTTAAAGAGAAAGTTTTTGCATTTCGGATTTTGTGGGTGCAAAAGTGCACCCTCTGGGGTCGAACTATTCAATGTTTTTTTCTTTTTTATTTTATTGGGTATAATGCCAAATTTTGAAAATTAAATTGTTTCTTGAAGTGAAGCAAATTATTTTATTAGGAAAAAGTTAATAAGTTTTTAAAAGAGAAATTAACCTTATTTTTTGATGTGTTATAAAAAAAAAAAAACTAATATAAAAATTTTAAAAAATAATATTTTAAATATTTACAGTGTACACATGTGGCTTGGATGTATCTAATAATAAGTTATGATTAACAATATAATTATAGGAGGAAACATAAACTAACTTCACGAGTTAAGAGATCCCGAATTTCAACACAATTTTTAGACCGGTATACTTCCAGTGCCCAAAAACGGTTTTTAGATTCTCGGATTTTTTGTTACAAACAACCCTAATAACTTAAGATTAGTCAAAATCAAAGGAAAAATATAGAAAAAATATTAATAATTGAAATTATTTAAATTTTTAATTTTTAAGCGTATTGGTTGAAGAATTTCAATTAGAAAGTTCAAGTGACTTCTACTCCAAATTTATATGTATTCTATCACGGTGTCTGAATTTATACAAATATTAAAATTCACAGTTGATAAATGCTGTGATTTTAATAAGAGTCGGTAAACATCGACTTCATCTTTTGCGTATTAGAAAGGGTGGAACAACATTTAACTGATGAGTTCATTGTTGTAGCTGGCGAGACGCATTTTGAAGTAGAAGTCACTTCAATTTTTTTAATTGAAATTAGTTTAAAACGTAAATAAATGTTAAATGCTCAGTATTATTCATTGCTGAATAGGCTTAGGACTTAGGAGCCTCGCTCTTAAGTTATGAACGCTGGAAAAATAAGGGCTTAGAGCTTTGAAAACAACTTTTGTTTTGTGAGGTGATAATTGCTATTAATATGCGGTCGAAGGTGTTTCAATTGGGCGACAAATTGACGACAAATTTTACTAAGAATTTTGTTTTGCCCGTACTTTTTGATTCTTATTTATTTAATATTTTTGAATTAGTTTATAATTCACTATAATTAATTAACTTTTCAATTTAGGATATCCAGGTGCTGATGAATATGGATAAAAAATAACATAGGCGAATGTATGAAGACTGATTTTGTCCAAAGCAAGACAAAGAAGAGCAGATGTGTGCTAAGCCCTACGAAATGTAAACCGAATAAGTACTTTTTTGATTAGAAAACAAAATACATATATTATTTATAGAAGAAATATTATAAAAAAGAAAGTGATAATGATAGTAAATAAAATAAAATATTAAAATTGAAATGGACGGCTTTTTTTTAAGTGACCTAAAGAGTATAGTATGAGGACTGAGGTGTACAACGGTTCAAGGATACAGCCTTTTTTTCATTTGGTGGTTAATGGACTTGAGTAATTCCCTAGAGGGGTAAGTGAAAAATTTTTTTGGAACCAAAGCTAACGCTACCTGCCATATCACCATTAAGGAAATATTAACTTTTATCAACAACAAAAAAATATATTTACTTTTGTTAGTTACATAGTAGGTACTTACGAAATGAAAGAAATCATTGTAAAAATGTTACTAACGGCACCTCCGATAGAATTATTTTTTTTTTCATTTTGTTATTTTCGCTTGAACGACTGAACCGATTTTGATATTTTTTTTTTATAATACGAAAGCTTTTTAATTTTAAGAATATTTGTTTTTTTATCATATAACTTCAGAAAATGTACATCTTTCGATAGCTTCCAGGCATCAGGTAAAGAAGACAAAATTTTCTACAGTTAGAATACTACTTTAGTTCAAACAGTTCATTTTAATTTCAGACCAAAATGTAAAGGGTTTTCCAAAGGGTTTTCCATTAAGTACTTGACAACTTTCTAGATTCTCAACATTGATTAGGTTTCTGCTACGGTATTCCAATATTCATCGCTGGAGGCTTTTATTGTGAGCTGATATCATAATGTAGATCGTTTCGCCCTTTTATAGAACTTTAAGGCATTATACCTATGCAGGCCGTGTCATTTCTCAATAGATTCCATCGCTTGCTTTTCGCGGTCCCTCTTCGTCTTCCTCACTTCTTTTTTGCACATAGACTTTGCGGCCTTCTCTGTCAGCAGTTCTGGTCCTACCCTGCAGTATCGACACTTCTGTCATCGAACCAGGTTATCTTCTGTCGCTTTGGTTGTCTTCTGAAACTCAGCAACTCAGAGGCGACATTTTTGATGCCAATTTTGCAATGATTCCACTGCTCGTCTATTAATATATACTATGCTCGAAAGAAAACTAAAATTTGTGAACTTCTATGAAAATTTGAAAATTTTTGAAGTGCTGTATTTCAAGACCTATATTGGAGCTACATCTCCAACGTCTGCTGCTTATTTATAATAAAGTTTGTCTTATTAATATATTGCTTGGCAACTTTTCAAAAGGATTTAGAAATTAAGTGCACCATGCAGTTAGCATAGGTTTTTCGAACAAAATTGTAAAATTTGAGTATATTTTTTTTCTAGCTCACTGTGGCGTATGAGTAACTTTTTTTTCTATCTTTTCTCTGGACTTTCAATTTTTTTGAATAATTTGAGTACAATTGATATGTGATGAGTAGTCCGGTGATGAATTGGTCTGGTATCTCGTAGCTGAACTAAATAAAATTGAAAAACAATTAAGGTTTAAAAATTGTAAATTGAACTTTTAGCTCTTAATATATTTCCGATTACTATATTATTTTTTTCTAAAACGTATGATCTTATTGGTACCTATATTACTTAGGTTTCGGAAGGTTTTGGTGGCACTCAGAAGTAATTTTTTTTTTAGGTCACAAGAAGCACTTGAGTGATTAATTCTTGCTCTTCAAAAATGTTATTTTTGAGTTAGTAAGCAAAAAAATGGATTATTTGAAGAAATATCTATGTTTCTCGTGGGATTTGATAATTTTAAAATTAATTGGTCTTACTAAATTGTTATACTATCAGGAAAAATAGGAAATTCAGTATGGAGAAGGAAACAAAATTATTTAATGAACATTTTTGATTGGTACCGATGTAGAAGTTTTTAGTTTTAGTTTTAATGACTTTTTATTAAACTGTTTAAAAACAAATTATACAATATTTTACTATATTTTAAAAGCATAAAGTCTTTGTTTTGGCACTAAGCCGTCTACCAGATTAACATTTTTGTATTTATTAACATATTACCGATGCAGAATGTCTACCTTTATAGCAAGTCCAAAGTCCCCCGAAATCCCTCTATTATCTTTTTTTAAACACTGCATTTAAAGAGGGGGAGTAGTGGGGAACGTGAAGATTAAGCAAGCTGAAGAATTTATATTAATACAATCCAGCGTGATTCTAATGAACATCGCATTATTTTTAGCAGCTTTTATCAATCAAACATTTTACAGGGTGTTTTGGCGATTGTTGCACAAAGTTTCTTACTACTAAAAACACCCTTTCAGCCATAATATATTTTTGAATAGATTCTTATACTCCTGGGATTCTCATCACATTTTAAAGGCTTTGTACAAAATTTTATTAATTAACCTTTATTTTATAAAATATATTCATCATTGCATAAAAGTGAGAATAAATTTTTGTACGTTGTTGTTTCAAGTTATTTTTGATTTTATTCCATCCAGCACTAAAAAAAATACCCTTTAATTATATCTCATAACGCCGGATTATATTAACATAAATTCTTCAGCTTGATAAACCATAACTTCCCTCCCCTTCCCTTCCTCTTTAAATCCAGTTTGTGTATTGCATAGAGCAAACATATAAGACGAATTCTTAAACTCTTTCCATGGTTCAAAACAACATTTCTGGTTGAATCAACGACCATCGAAATTTTACTCTCAAAAAAAAAAAGTTAGCGAACGAGCTTTAATCAAAACTTTATGACCGAGTGTGGGTAAGGACTATTTTATAGTATTAAAGTATGTTTTCAAGTTACCTTAGTACTTACCTTCTATAAGATTATGTCTATGTTATTAAAAAAAATAGGCTCCAAATAGCTCAGGGCAAAAAGGCGAAAAATTTCAGAAAACCCCTTCCAATGATGGTACAGCGATAAAAATCTGTCATGAACGTTTCATTTGCAATGAAAACCAAGTAGCAAGGCAGTGCATCGAAATATTTTGGGTGAAGTCCTTGTGAGTTGCCAATGACACTTTCAACGGTTTTCTGTGTGCGTGTAGTTAGCAGCTGAGATGCACTTTTTATGACCATCATATGTCTATAAAACAAAGCTTCAAGTACTTTGTATTACAAGTTAAATCTTATAATTTTCCATACAAAATTGAGCAATTTGTCTTGTAATACAAATACTTGTAGTTTTGTGTTAGAAGCCCCAGTACTCTTGGAGGTTTTGCCAATTCCTCGCAAGAAGCAGTACCCTTGACAGAACTCTAACATGATAGTCCATGACAAAATCCATAGGGTCTACAATTATACTGAACTTAAAGAATGCAAAAAAAATAACATTTTATTAAAAAAGAATGTAAAAAATTCGAAACTGCAGTAAACTTTAGATCTATTATGTAAGAACTATTTGCTGGTACAAAACATAAAAATAATTGCTTATATTTACCATTTTGTATATGTATAAATGGTACATAAAAGAGTTTATGTTGAACTTAAATGCTAAAGTTTTGAATCAGCAAACGAGTCATAAGATGGAAAAGCAAAATTATATTGCAGTACAGCTTTATACAAACAAAAAAAAAAAATTACTATGCAATACGACCTATTTGATTAATTACAAACTCATCGGCAATGAATTGAGGAAAACTACATGAATAAACGTTTTTGGCAACTGCCAAATTTAATTCAAGTTGCAGCCTCACATATAAATGGTTACGAAAGGTAAACAAACGTTCCTTGCAAGGCCGTTTAGAGTTAGGTAAAGAAATTTCAGGAAACTTTTTCATAATAAAAATAAAAAGTCGTTTTATTTTTATTTCTCATCATGGAGCCTAACTACGAGTATTTTATTTAACTTCTTTTAACGTGTAACGTGTTTGACTAAATTTTAATTGGACTTTGGTAACAGAGTGTACGACACGTCATTTAAGCGAAAGCTGATAACACAGAATCACCTCGTGTGTCGTGCGTCGACTCGTCGTTGCTTCGGTCGTCATCGTCATCACATTTTTATGCAAAAATCCAATTAGCTTAGTCATAGCGCGAAATAAGGGCAGTGTACGGACGTATATCATCCATTGAACAATCATCGGTCTTATAATGTATTTAGCCATATTTGGAGTTTTGGATTCGGATGATGCACGTTGGGATTTTTGAGAATGGAATCCGGCTGCCCTGCTGGATTTTTTTTGTGTGTTTATTTGTGTGATTTTCTGTGTCACCTAACCATGATATCAATTAATTTACTTCGCTGATGTCGCGATCAATGTGATGCAAACGATTTACAACACCTAAATAAATGTTAATGTATTATTAGTTTGGGTGAATTCTCGGAAAAGTTCACTGTAACATTTTATCAATGAAAAGTTTTATGTTTTGATGTATCATAGACCTCAGGTCTTTTAATTGATGTATCAGAAAGAAGGAATAAATAACTTTCTTAATTATCTTCTTTTTTTTTTGTGAAAATTGCGACTTGGTTGGTTACATTTTAAAATTATAATTGCGAATTCCATGTCCCAACAGACACCTGTAATTTACAACAGAGGGATAGCATGATAGTTAAGTCAATGGATAGGAAACTCAAAAGATACAAGTTCGTATCCTGTCGGATTCACTTGTTTTTTTAGTTTTAAATTGAAGATGAATGAATTTCATTCAATCATGTCAATAGAAAATATCTTCAATTTACTTTTTTAGCTTTGATTTTAAAATATCCATTTTTGAAGCTAAATCATTCCAAAAAATAGTAAAATCAAAGTAGTTTTCTTTGGTTTTACGTTGTTTTTTTCTTGCTGTAAAAAAAATTATATCATGAATTTTTTTGATTGATATCGACGCAGAATGGCAACCTCTAAAGCAGGTCAAAAGTCCCCAAAAAAACCAATATTCGCTTTCTTTCAAATTGCATTTAACGGGGAAATAGTGGGGGATGTGAAGGTTTATCAAGCTGCAAAACAATCCAGCTTTATGAGATATGAGGGTATTCGAAAATGAACTAAATATCGAATATGACTAAAAATACATAACTCGAAATCAAAATAAACTTTCACATCCCTCACTACTCTCCAACTTTTAATGTAGTTAAAAAAAAAAACAGTAGGAAGATTTTGGGCGACTTTGGAACAGCTTTAGAGGATGACATTCTGCTTCAATACCAATCAGAAAAACTTATATTTTTTTTTTTTTTTTTTTACTTTAGACCCTATCTTTCTTAGTATATCTCTATACACATTTGAGCACGTTAGGGCGATAAATAAAATCAAAGTTGAACACAACTTAAGGATTTTCAACTTTATAATTTTTTTTATTCATTTGGCGTTTAGTTGCTCAATTTTCTGTATTATAAAGTTTAGAAAATTCAAACTTAGTCTGCTTTGGATTTGTAGTAAAACTTGTGTGTCAGGGTAACTTTACTACCACGTAAAAACAACTTGCCCTGAAACACAAAGAAACTACGGAGGATCTTAATGTTGACGAATGAAGTAAACGAAACAAGGACACCGAATTCCGGATCTGTACGTCGAGTGTTCTGTCCTTACACAGACAGACCACGTGCAGGTGAACATGAACAGTTTGTGAAGAACCTGAGGCCGAATCACCGCATACGAAAACGAAAGAACGTTAACGTATTGACAATAATTGCTCTCTACAATCTGTACAGAAAGATACGTAAATACCTTTATGTTCGATCGCTCGTTGTCGCATGCGACTATTCGTCCCCCTCTAGCCTAAGGGCTGACGTAGCAGCTAACCATCAGAGGTGAAATGAGATGGAGAGAGTATACGGAGGTTAAAATTGTGTGACAACTACTAGGAGCAGGGTCACCGGCTGTTTTGGTGCGGTTTTGTGATAAGGGGAACACTTAGAAAAGTAATCTTGGGCCTTAATGCGGTAAGCGAGGGCCACATCCACAATCCAAATTAAAGCAAAATTTAAGAAAGTTACGATAATCTGTGTTCACGCCCGCCCCCCCGAAGAGAAAGATAACTCAATTAAGGACGGGTCTTACTACTTCCTCGAGTGCACGTATGACAATAGCACGAAGTTGAACGGCATGAATATCTTTGCGGCTTTAACGCCAGATTTGGTAAGAAGGACGTCTATGGCTCGATATTCGGAAAAATCATAGCCTGTAGGAAAAAACGTCCAATGACGGACTCAGGATATTAGACTTTACGGAGGGGCATCAAAATGTCCATCGAAGAAAGCACTCAATTGAAACACCTGAAACTGAAACACGAGGGAAATTAACTGTCTTGTGATACAAAAAACCGTCAACAAAATTGATCTCTTGGCAATAGAAGCCATGCATGCTTCCTTTATCATCCGAGTTCTGGTGCATGGGAAAAAAGAATGGGCATTAAAAGAGATTCGGATAAATCAAATCTCGGGTTTGTGTGCTTTTCAAGTGAAAGATTCTTCGAGGGATTTTCGGTCCTGTGTGTGCCGAAGATGATTTAACGAAAAAGCTTTACGGATTAAACAGCAACGTTGAACTCAAAATACAGCAGATGGGAGAGCGCATGGAAACCAATGTAGCAGCCCGACTAATCTTTAAATCTAAACCTGTGTGTGTAATACGCAACATAGGAAAACAACGAATCCAAACTACCAGTCTAAACATTAAGCCTTAGGATATCATTAAATCTGAATCCAGTTTTCAGAATACGATCCATGCAAAAGGTTCTCACATACTGGACAAAGTGGGTTGGTTTCAAAATCCCGAAATCGCAAAATCCAGAAAACCCAGAATCCCGAAATGATAATTCCGAAAAATTCTATAAAATGAAAAATTTCCGCAAATGTTTTATTTTATAGAATTCGGGATTCCGGTTTCGGACAAATAATTTGATTTAATCAAGTAAACAAATTGAACAAATAAACAATTAGTGAGAAAACAGTTTAAAATAAAAAAAAACTTTGATTCAAAGTGAAATCAATATGACTTGGCCAAGAGTTGTTAATCATTAAACCAATGTTGTGCAAACTTTGAATTAAAAACAGCATCAATGTAAAACGAACAAAATATCATTGGGTTTTCCTATTCCTTGAAAAAACGTTAAGTAGCAATAGAAAAATGGATCAAAAAAATTGTCACGGAACGGAAATATCATTTTCACATAAATTTTCTAATGAGGATTTCATATTTTTTGATTAAAAAAAAATTCAAATATGGAGCATTGACATATTTTGGTAAAATTTTTCAAATTTAATAATGGGATTTCAGTTTTTCTGGATTTTAGGTTTTCTGGATTTTGGATCTACTGGATTTTGGGTTTTCGGGATTTTGGGTTTTCGGGATTTTGTGTTTTTCGGATTTTGGGCTTTCTGGATTTTGGATTTCGGGATTCTGTCCGTCCTAGAAAAAGTATCTTCTCAACTGATCCAGAGTAAACTCATCAGATACGTTAAGCATATTCAAATTCCTTACCTTAAAAACTAAACCTATAATAACAAGTTTTTACTTCACGAAAGTGTCGTAAGACCAAATTTTAGAATCTAACCTCCCAAAAAGAAGAATAACATCAAATTTTTTTGAGACGTAAAATGAAATATTACGTCATTTTTCTCCGTTTTTCAAATGTACTTAATAGACTTGAACTCATACAATGTAATACCTATATGTACAATGAAATGCAGAATTTACACCTTGCATATTTTCAGTGATTTATCTAAAACAAAAAAAACCGTTAATGTTAACCTTAGCTTAAACAAAAATGTTATGTAGGTAATGCTATGCCATCAACTACCCTAGTAAGAAGGTTTTCACCTTAAAAATCTGTTGTGTAAAACCCTTATGCAACCAAAAGTTACATCACATTGTAAGCTTTGAGTAGTACTAAGTTAAAAACCTAACAGTCAAAATTATATAAGCTATTATTTAAAGACTTCTTGAAACTCTTTACGTCATATTAGATGCAATACATTTTTCATGTAACAAAGTTTTGAAATTTGGTATGTAATCTAAATTTGATACTACTTAAATAAAAAAAACAGTCTTAAATGTAAATTGTTTTCTAAATAACATTGAAATCAACAAGTTATCAATTACACTGCAATTGCTTATTATATGTTATTTCCTATTTGCAGATATGTATAAATTGTTTTTATTTCTTTAACGCATAATATTTTTAGAAATCAATTTTCCCCACCTAGATATACATACACACAAAACAAGATTTTTTTTTCAACTAAATATATATTTTCTCATGTTTTTTGCATTATTTCTAATTTTTTTTTTATATACATATTTGTACAGTTTGATAGAACTATATAATACAATCCTATTTATCTACATCGAAATATTTATACCCACCCAGATTCATCTCTTTGAATTTCAAAAACAAAAAACATAAAAACTAAAATTAGCATTTTAAAATTTTCTTATATTTTTTGAAATTATTAAGAAATTTTCCAAAAAAAAAATTAATACTGGGAGTCAAATAATAAAACTGGGAAATTTTCTCTCATTCACTCTCTTTTTCTCTCTCTCCAAAATAGGATTTCGCGATACATGAATGGTATGTATGTATTCTATTCATATTACTTATTACTAAAATACAACAATAAAATAATATTTCTTCATTATACTGCACTGCCCCCCAACAGGTAAGATGAGAACTATTAAGAATCCTGCACCTCAATATATCACACAAACACACAATCAAAATTCCAAAACAAAACACCATTACAGCGAAATAAAAACCCCTATAGAATCTCTTTCCCTCTCTCTCACACTCTCTCTCCCAACAAAAATAAAAGAGAGCGAAACGCATAAGATGGTAAATAACACCAAACACCAGCGCCGCCGCCGTTTGGCTGCGCTTTACACTATACGATTTGTTTTAATTCACATTATGCTCTCCAATAATAATATCTATAAATGTGTATCTATATGGATACATCCGAATAAGATACTTGCGCACCACCCATCCCATATATATTATTATATGTATATGCGCATATAAATAACAAAATAATCACTGTTCTTCCTCTCTGTCTCTCTCAGCCAAAACTCAACCAAACTCAACCTCTAACTAACAAACCGCCAATATCTTTGGCGGCAACCAAAATATACACTAAATACATCAAATACGTATCCAACAGATACAAAAAAAGCAAAAAAAATATAAAACTAAATAAAAGAACACAAAACACAACAACAACAAGCAACACCTAGAGCGTCTGAAAAAAGCGAATCGCTTCAACCGTTTTCGTAAAAGTTTCAGTTGAACATCACAATCCGTTCAAGTCGCGGATATCTCTGAAATAAAAAGTTTTTTTTTGATATAGTAAGTAGTGGTAGTTTACCTTTAAAAAAAAAATAATAACAAAACAAAAAGGAGTTACAAATAATAAACCAATAAAGTTAATACAGAATTTGAATTCAATTATTAAGTGCAATGTGAATTAACAATTTTTTTATTCTTTTTCAATTCAATTGAAAATTAAATGAAATTCCAATTTTCATAAAAAAAAAATTATTTAACCGTTACTATTTTGCAACAACTGTCAAAAGCAAATAATTTTTGACAGAAATACAAAACATCTTTTTGTATACCTGCCTACTTGTGTTTGTTTAAGTGTGTGTCTGTGTGTGTGTTCCCCGATATTGCCGTGGATATTTATGGGAAAATATTATTATTATTTGACAAAATGCCAACAACTCTATAATATACCAATATATTTTTATATTATATAACTCCATTCTGACTGTTAACAATATAATTTCGACAATTAGTAGTCATAGTGTGTCATAAGAATAAAAGATAACCATCATGGATTTGTATTCAACTGTCATTTGATCTTGTATTACCGTTGTTGTGCCGCTTGCGATGGAGAGTGGTTGTTTTTTTCATATCCAAACAAATCAAAAACCACAAAGAATCAATTGCCGCTAGACAGTCTATACAATTTTTTTTTTACTTTTTTTTTTTAAATAAAAAATAAACCAGTTCATAAACCCCAGAAAGTAAAAATACATTACAATATTACATTACATCTGAACGCTGCTGCTCTGCTACAGCCAACAAGCTGCTGCTGCTGCTGCAAGTGACATAATTTGAATTTATTTTTGCAATATACATTCAACATTGTTTTTATTTGGCATTTGAATTAAATTCACAAAATCCATATAAAAAGTGAAAAGTTACATTGAAGGACACACGAGGAAATTACTATAATTTCACTTTCAAAAAAAAAGAAAAAATTCTAGAACCCCAAAAAATCTAAAAATATTCTCAAACTTTCGTATTCAAGAAAACACAACACAAAAAAAAAAAAACAATAAAAGCAAAAAATAGCAAACGAAAGCGGGGTGTATGGAAATTTGATCGCACCTCTATACTTCAAACGTTTGAATGTGTATGCTCTGTACTTTTTTCATGTGCAATCATCATTAGCTCGATTAGGAAAATTCTATTTGATAATTTTTTTTATTGTATTTCTATTTCAAAAGAATTCACCACTATTCCACCCACCCTTTTAGTATAGTGCAAGATCACTTTTCATTTCATCTCTATTCTTGGTTTGCCTGCCAATGCTGAAGTAAGAAATTTTTTTTTTGTATAGGTATAACGCCACCAGGGAGGCGAGTGCTGCCGAATGTGGATGAGAATGAAAAAAAAACACTTTTTTGGCTCGAATTTTATTTATAGATCTTTGGGGTGGTGGATCTTTCAATCCGCATGCGTGTGTTTTATATGTCTGGGCAACTGTGGCGTATACGTATCTTTTTTTTTCTTCTTTTTTTTTTAATTTCTAAATATTTGCTCAGCATTTGAGATTTTTTTTGTTTTTTGTTTTTTTATTTTTTATCGATTCTTCATCGAAATTCATTTCTGATGATGACAGTAAATGACAAAAAAAAACTTATAATATCTCATTTACACTCATGTAGGTCAAGATATTATTGAGGCTTTAAAAAATTTTTTTTTCTGTTTTGTCAAATTGTTCACAAAAAAAAATAAAACAGAAATAAAACCAAAACAGACAGAGAAAATAAATACCACACTTGGCACCTATATTTAATCGTTTTGTTATTTTAACTCTTTTTTGTTTGTTTTATTTCAAAAAAAAAAGTTATTTACAAAACATGTGATGAATTATTGTGTGAGAATGAAAGTACTCACTTCAATTTATCTTTTGGCGAAATGACTTACGCTGCAAGAATTTGTAATACAAAACGGATTACAAAAACAAAAAAAAAAAAAAATTAAAAGTTGAATTTTATATGCATCGAATGTGAGATAGAGTAGAGTTGACAAAAAATGCTGATTGGTAGGATTTTGAAGACCTTTGTTTTGGTTAATTAAAGTTTTTTTGTTTTCTTTTTTTTTAACGAAAGTTGTATGCTTTTGTTTGCGGAAGTGCAGGTTTTGATTTTTTAGGGTTGATCAGAAATGTTTAAACAAATTTAAACATGGCAATGAAATTCAAAAAAAAATTTTACAGCGCTGTCATCTGGTTTACCCCTTTGAGAATGAGAAATCCAAGAATTTAGAGAGATGGTAGAACTTTATCTATACAGCTTAGTGGTACTTGAGTGCTCTGCTGTTACAAGAGTATATCCAGTGTAGCACTATTTTTTTAAGACCAAGATTGATATGATATTTCATCACCTTGTTTTACTCTCTTAATTGTTTTTTTTTTTGCCCAATTTGTGAGCATCTTTTCTCATACACCGCTGTATATGACTCAGGACTAATTTGAGGTGCTGTGTTAACTGTGCCTTTACTGGAGTCTACTTTATCATTGTCCTTAACTTCAACGTTTTTTAGTACAGTGTTAGACTATTCTTTTTTAAAGCCTGTACCCGCAGTCCCATACTATCTTTTGGATTTGAATGTATAACAATTTATTACTATGTCAAATTAATAAGATTTCACTGTGTTTAATACGAATTAGCTATGTATCTGACATGAAGATTGAAATGTTTAGAGTTTTGTTAATTATCTTTCAAAATTTCTCTCTCCACATTAAGCTATGGGAGTTTATTTTTGCTTGAAATATGAACTCAGGGAAATAATATTTTTTTTTCGTTTGTGGCAAGGATATCTTTTGAATTAAATAAAAATCATTTGCTGGAAAGTTAATACAATCCTTGCAAAAGTTTTTCATTCGTAGCAACTGTATTACATTTGATCCAAATTGTAATTCTATAACAGCAAACATAATGCAAAACAACCCATTCGTTTGAAAATTATTTTCATGGGTTGATTGCGGCAAACGAAAATGCTTCCCACATTTAAACATCTTTTCGTTTACTAGCAAATTATTTTGTTTGCAGCAAACGAATAAATAGTTTACAAAGAACGTTTCCAGAAAGGTATTTTTTGCAAAGAAAAAATTTGGGGGGGGGGGGCTCTAGTACATGAGTTCCCTCTAAATCTCTTAGATTTGCTAAGTGCCTCATTTGTCATAATTAGTTTGGTTCTTTTGTTTCAAGCAAATCCCATCTTAGGTCATAATGGGTTCCAACATCATGGCACTGTTTAATGAGTTGAGGATGATTTACCAAACTTACAAACTTAACGTGCTTTGGAGTATCTTAAAATTTTCACCCAGTTAGTCAGTTCAAGTTTTTGCAGAATGCAGTTTCGACGTCGACATGGGACATTGGCAAACAAAAATATGAGTGCATTTTCAAGTTAAATTCACACAGATGTGTCGAGTGGTGTCTTTTTTTGTTACTACCAACGAAAATGCTTTTGGGTGTTAGTTTTAATTTATTTTAGGACAGTGTGCTTTAAAATGTGGCTACATTTGATCTCATCGCTAAATTTTGACATTCCTGAGGCTAATACAGACGTCAAAATTTAGCCTGCTCAGGAAATCGTTAAAATTTTAACCTGTGGCTAATTTTGTACGTTTATCCTTTTTTTTTCTTTTGAAGAATTAAATAAAAATACCATTTGATGAACAAAATTTCCATTTAACCCAATTGACGCAGAAAAAATCTTATACATTTTGTTCACCACTATTAAAAAAGGATAGAATTTAAATGGGATCAAATTTAACTAAAATTTTAATGCAATTGCCACACGGGACACAGCCGCCTAAGTACAAGCTTTTGAAACTACTCATCTCTTCATGAATAAGAAAAAATAGTGTTCCACACACCAAAGCTCGCATTCAACAACACTTATACTGGCCAAAATGTTGCCAGTGCGGGTTTGTCTTTTCCAAAGGAAATTTACATTACTGAGTACTGTGTACTGAGATAACAAATAAAACACAATTTATATATTTAAGAATGTTTGCAATGAAAAAACACTTTCACTCAAGATCAAATAGGAAACACTAAAGGAATTCTTTACTTTTTATCTGATATAAGGAATTCTGAAGGTAAAAAAACAATTCTCAAAATAGTCTTCACACGAATCGCTTTTTTCAACTTATTGACATAAGCAGCTGAAAGTCAAA
The DNA here is from genome assembly GCA_948107695.1 of Meliscaeva auricollis. NCBI lineage: Eukaryota > Metazoa > Arthropoda > Insecta > Diptera > Syrphidae > Meliscaeva > Meliscaeva auricollis. Next base: position 42,003,849 of record OX403616.1, read on the forward strand.
GAATGAGAGTACTTGAACTTTATTTCCTTTGTTTTTTTTTTTTTTTTTTATATTGTATTGTTTTTTGAATAGCTTTGTTTCATGAATCAGAAATTTTGGCACAACGGTTTTTAACTTTCACTTTATTTGACGAACTAAGTTCTAAGGAACCGATATTGAAGCTTTTAAGCTTAACCAGTTTTTTCAATATAAATTTTGATTTTGCAATAAATGAAAGTGATTAATTGTACTGGTGAAAAATGGGTTCAAATTATATGCATATCCTACGTGTTCTTAAATTTAATAAAAGATTAGTTAAGATCGCATTAGATACGTGTTTGAACAAAGAGAGTTTGAACAAAGGTGTCAATCACTTTCATGTGTTGATAATAGCTCATCAGCACAGGTACTTAAAATTACAATTCTGGTCACTTTCAATGTTTGCTCTTAGCGGCTGTCAACGTGTCTTGTTAATGTAAATATCTACTAAATGCTCTGTGGTCGCTAGAAAAATTAAAATCGCTGCCAGCATTGTTTCGATTATCATCAACTAAAAACTAATTCTAGATGCTTTCACTGCAGAGTAGATATACAAAGTTCTCTGCGGAAATGTCTTTTCTAAGTTCCGAACAAGTATCATTAAGATGTCCCAGACCCAATGATAATAATAAAATTGAGATCCGACAATTCAATTGCATTTCCTTTTTTTTTTGCTTTTTTCGTATCAACTTAAATGATTTGTCAATCATTTATGTGTGATAACAAAAATATTTAAAAAAAATAATAAATATGAATCTCTTTTGTCATTGTCATTACGATTTACGAAGTCGCTTACATAAATGGTTATCAACGCTTCTGTCATTTGGCATTATACACATAGAATATTAATTTATTTGAAGAATTTTATTTTCTTGTTTTTTTTTGTCTTTTTCTTGTTTCAATCACAAGTAGACATTATTTTACCTTCAATTGAATTATCAATAATTTTAAACCAAGTCACATAATTTTGTCATGCATTTATCAAAAGAAAGCGACACTGTAATGGTTTTTGTATTTTTTTTTTCGAACAAATTGCGGGCTTAAAGGATTGTAGTTTAAAGATCTAAGAAATGTATTTAAGTTGTAGGCCTGTGGGTCAAAAAGAGTTTTATGCTCAAGATATTAATCGGTTATCTATTTGACACTTTTAGTCATAACAGTTATTTTGATCCATAATCTTTGTAAAACTATACCAACTTGTGCAAAATGTAGTCAAATCTTGCCAAATGGTCATGATTATTTGGACAGATTGTGGAACACACCTTATTCGTCAACATTATTGTATATTTTCTGTCTCATAAGTAAAAAAAGCTCTTACTTAGACATGAACAAAATTTGTATCTCAGAAATCTCACTAAAATAAACAGAGAGTTCATTTGAGATTTGTTGTCTTTGTGTCACTTAAAAAATCTCTTTGAAGTTTGGTAGATCTCTCATTGCGGGACGTGCCTAATTAGTCTAGGTTCTCACAAACCTGAACTTGTTGAATGTCAAAAAAAAAACTTTTACAAGCGCCAGTATATATGCAGTGGTGAATAGTTTTACAATAATATCATAAAGCTTATTCAGTTTAAATGCTTTTCGCAGTGCGAAATGCTGTAGGGTATTAACTAATACATTTGCGGTGTTCAATTATGTTGCTATGGATTTTTCGGAACAGGAAATAAAAATTAAATGAATGGCCTTGTACTAGAAAAAAATGAGACACCTCTATTTTTTTTTTTTTATATGGACTTTGACACTACTGCTTCAAAATTAAGTCTTAACAACGTTTTTTTTTCTTATTTAAACATAACTGCTTCTAAAATAATTGAAAATTAGCGCAGATGATTGCACTGTAGACGAACAAAATCTATTCTAGACTCTGCTGCCTAGAACAGTTTAAAACACAATTTTCTATATTTGCTATTGAATAAAAACAGATTTACGAGAACTGTCAAATTTGTTTGTTTCCTGTGCTGTTCTACCTTGTTTTGTTAAAACTATTTCCTCACTAAACAAAGCTATTATAACATGAAGAATGCCACGACTTAAGTGCTTTGAGCTTGAAGCTTAGAATAAATACAGCTGTTGTGCATCAGCAACACAGCAACATGTTAAATCAATAGGACCTCTTCGCTGCAATTGGCAAAGTAGGTCCAAACAAGACATTCGTACAAAAAGAATAGTTCGTTTGGTCGAATTGGAGGAAGCTATTGAAACTACACCATTACGGTTTCAACTAAAACTAAAAAGTCAATAAAACATTTTAATTGCAATGCTTGAAAAGCTTTGGGTTTAAAATGACTTTTACTTACTTACTTACTACTTACTTAGGTCCTCAGACTTTAAAAAGTCCGTTGTGATCCCCTTAAAATGACTTTTGACGAACTATAATAACCCATAGCAAGAGGGCGCGAATAATCGTTCAGCCACTTACACAGATACATTAAAAATCAACTATAGAGAAGTAATATTAATGACACGTACTTTTTCTGTATACACGTATACATTCAGCATCCCTACATGTCTCAATGCTATCAACCTCCTGTCCGAAGCAAAACTTATCGAAAACTGCACGAAACGTAGCAAAACGTAATTATGGGTAAGTACATTGAATGGCTTGTACTTGCTCGGTTCTGTACGACCTCATACGTTGGGATCCGTCTATTATAGTTCTACCTTAACGCTTTTGACCAAAAGACTTGATGAATGCTAACCGGGGCCTAAACTATAAGTCCGTCATGCAAACTACTATTTTGGGCGATGGTTAACATTTACCATCCTTAATGACACCAAACATACTCATTCCGTTACCCATTAGCCTTAGCCAACACTCTTTCGATCGGTGATCACAATTTTTTTTCTTCTTAATCACAATAACTCCAGAACAAGAGTTATACTATCAAAATGGCGGTAATCCCTGCTAATTCGTATTTCTAAGCAGGTGCTCTTGAAGTCGGCTTTTCTACTTACCTACCTATACACTGATACTTACGGATCTTTCCTTTTACTTTTTTTTCTCCACAATCGGAATTTGCAGAAAGTTTATTCGTAAAATTAATCATTTAACTATTCAAATACCCAATTTCAATAACAAATGTTTATAATTTAATCAGCAAAAGTATAATCACGAAAGTAACCGCACAATAATTCAAGCCACTTGCACGAAGATCTTGAATTTATAATTCTATATCAATAAAAAATTTAAATTAAAAACAAAAAACTAGCCTACATAGGTGTACCTAGTACATATGGAGCTATTAATTAACTTCAAATTAATAAATAATATCTTTATTCAATTGCAGTTTCTTCAAGTAACCAGTGCATAACAAAAACTAGCAGACATGGATGCCATTAAGAAGAAGATGCAAGCGATGAAAATCGACAAAGATGGAGCATTGGAACGTGCCTTAGTTTGTGAACAGCAAGCACGCGATGCCAACACTCGTGCCGAAAAGGTAAATTACACTTAAAAACAAATTAATATGTTCACGGTGTTAATTATAATCATTTTAAAAAATTAAAGGCCGAAGAGGAAGCTCGTCAACTCCAAAAGAAAATCCAAACAGTTGAAAATGAATTGGATCAAACACAAGAAGCCTTGATGACAGTCACTGGCAAATTGGAGGAAAAGAACAAGGCTTTGCAGAATGTAAGTCACAAAATATTTATTATATTTTATTTTTTTTAATTATATTTATAAAAAAAAAAGAACTCAAAGATAAAAAAGTAGAAATATAGCCAAACAGTTATTAAATATCAATGGGGTAAAATATTGAAATAGGTACATGAAATACTGCAATGTTTAAGGAGCAAACTATTTTGTAATGAAACTCATAACATGGATTACAAGCTTGTAATCGGGTTCGTCAGATTGGACTACTATAAACTATTGGACTCTTCATACTTCTCTTTCTAATTTAAATTACAAATGAGGTTAATAAAAGCGTTAAAAAAATAACACCGTTTCAAATGAAATCACCTAAGATATCACTTTCTTATGATATCTACTTAGTAGCTGTGACGTTTGGAGTGCGCTCACTGATGTCTTGGATTCGTTAAGTTCTCGATTAGTTGCGAAGAAACAAAAAACGATCTTATTTGATTTTTTCGAATATCTACTAACTAAATTACCATCTATTAAAAATTTTGAAAACAAAAACAGATGGTTCAGCTTTTTTTGTATGTTTCACTTCGATTAAGACTTTTTTCTCTAAATTAGAAATAAGCATTGAAATTGGATGAGGAAACATTTGCTGAAGTCTGGGCGATTTTTGTTTAAATTAATCTTCAATTCACAGATTTGTATAAAAAAAAAACTTATCTTCAAGTATCAATTATTGTAAACATATTAGGCGTGCCCTACAAAGAGAAGTCTCTGAGGGCTTCCAGATTTTTTAATGTCATTTTCAATCTGACTTCTAGAAGAGTCCAGAAGCATTCAGAAGTCTACTAAAACTGTTTTACTGTGGTATATCTGTCATTTTTGGGCCAATAAAACAGTTTCAGAAGACTTTCGGACTGTTCTGAACTTCCAATCGAAAACTACATAAGTGGGACATAAAATTTAAGCAGTCAACTTCATGTATTTTGCGGAGATTTCTCAAACAAAGAAATGTACGGATTGAATTCTCAGTAGGATTTTTGCTTGGTGGAACAGCTTTAAATTCACTGAAATCAAATGAAAGAACTTAAGTTGAGACAATTGCAACCATCAGTTTCTAACGTCAGTTGCGGTAGAGAAGCACTCTGTTTCTATTCGAAAGCAAAACTTAGGGATGACGAAACTTTACGCAACTTTACTATGAGCATTGAGCAGGTCTTTTTAATTGATAATATCTCCTCGGTTTTGTACCACTACGTACGCTGTATTTCGACTTTAGAGTTTGAGAATAGTCGTTTTCCTGTCAATTTTGGCATTTTCCATTAATTATTAAAATATTTCAAAAAATAGCAACAACAGAAAAAAGGGGTCGTTTAATAAAAACGGTTTTGTAAATCAAAAAGATCATTAATCTTTCACGTGTTTTAATTTACTTATGTATTACACATAATAGAAATAACGTAAATTATGTATTTTTATATTTTAAAATTATCTGAGCAATTTACACAATGTTTATTTTTAATAATTTATAATTAGGCAATTTGCGTACACCTACCTACATATCATTTTTGAGAATTCAAAAACTTATCCCGCAGCATTTTAACAAACGTCACAAAAATGTCTATTTCCGAATATGAAATCATTTTCAATAATTTTAAAGTTTATTTAAACATTCATTCCTAAAAGAATTATAAAAATGATTAATTTTGTTTTTCATTAACTTGCAAATCACGAATTTATGTCATAATAACATGACTTAATAAATGGCACAATATCTGCCATATTTTATTTATTAAATTAATACAGATATGACATAATAATTGCCATATATTTTTGTCAATTATTGTTATAAAATGGCAAATTGTCAGTCGTATAAACAATGCCTTGATAATAATGTAAAGCGTGTTTTTATCAGTTGCATTGAAAAGTTGCATTCTGACGATCTGTCATTTTACGGGCAGTCTATCAGAAAATTTTTTATTAGGTAAAATCCATAAATACCCAAAATTCTATTGTTTATTTTTCGTCAAATTATCAGCCGATTTTATCTTTGATCTCGTGGTTTTGGAGCTATGAATTTTTTAATTTTGTAAGGTATTAACTAGTAAACTTGTCCTTGATAACTACTTAAATTGAGTTTAATTCTTTCAACCGCTTTCCAAATAAATGTATTGACATGACTAAAAATATGACTTTGAACCCTAAAAATGCCTGGCATCTCTGCCAAAAAAAAATTTTTTTGTTTTGTTTAATTGATCAGCTTTCCCAACTTCTACTTAGAGTAAATGAGGTTCATAGATAAACCAATATCTATGATGAGGTTATCGTAATCCAATAACGTAGCTTAACGAACAAATAAATACAAATTTACTTTAACCATTTCCTGTTGACACTCTTGTAGTTCTCAATTTTGTTCATTTAGATATCTTAACTAAACAAATCAAAACCATGTTTTTTTTTTAAATTATGACGCATTTTTAATGATGAATATTGAAATTATTTTTGAAAAAAAGCTGTTCAAGATTAATATCGTCCAGTCATACACTCAATACCAACGCATCGGTTATTTAATCTTTAATATTAAAAGATCATGTTCATGCGTCATTCTAATATTGCTGCAGCAAACATCCTATTTTCACTATTACTGACAATCTGTGTGGGACAGAGTATAGGTTAGGTTAAGATGCCTGTCAAATAATTTTAAAGGCCTAACTACAATGGCTACTTTTTGCAAAAAAGTGCAAAAGTCAACATTTGAAACTCATTTTTGTGACTATTTACTTCAGAAAAATTTCAAAAATGTGTCAAAAACCTCAGATTTTGGATTCTCAAATAAATGGTGTAATTTTTTAGCAAGCAAATAAACCTTTTAAGAAAAAAAATTATTTAACTTTTGCAAATAGTGACCATTGTAGTTAATCCTTAAGCATGATGACACACTTACCGCCCTTTTAAAAATTTAACACCCTCTTAAGTTATGACGTTTGGTCAATACCAAAAACGTAATTTTCAAAGACTGTTATTTGTTTGTGAAATTGCCCATTAGACCAATAGAGATTTATTGCGATTCCAGGTTTGTTAGCCAGGTTTGTTAGGCGTTGCTAAAATGCTTACTGTCACCGACGACTTCTCTTAATGAAAGTAGACTTATTCAACTTTAAAAACAAAAACATATTTATTTATGCAATTTCTAAAAAAAGGACTTAAGTTACTCAACAACAAATTAAAAACAAAAATGTCACCTTCTTTTATGATTAGGTATACCTTTATAGTACCTGTCAAATTTCTGTCAGACACACAAAACTCTTTCCACATCAGTTTGCACGAGATTTATTTGCTGTCAAAACAGAAAAAAAAAATTAACAAATCATTATGTTTGCTATTTTTCAAAGTTCTTTAAAAGAAAAGAATTGTTGTATAACAAATCACGCGCTGTAAAACACACAATCTATTTATCTACTCATGGTCATGTAAATGTTAAAAAAACATACATATCTCTGTCTCTCGTTAACACTGACCCAAATTCTTAAGATTAATCAATTTCGAACTTTTTCTAAATACCTATATATAAAAAAAACTCAGGTATTTTCCAATTTGGCACATACCCACATTATAACATTTCCAAAACTAATTTCCGTTGTCATATTGTGTATGCAAAAAAATGAAAAAAAAAATCTTTTCAAAAATTGCGATATATTTGATTTCGAAAAAAAACTAAGAGAAGAGCTGAGTATAAGTGCCTACCCTACCTAAATACATACCTAAAGTATATAAATGAAAAGTAAACTATAAGCATCCATTCTTGTTATCGGATGTCGTCTCCTAGAACAAAACCATTATCTCATCTTTAATTAACAAGAACAAAAGTCCAATTTAAACAAAAAATAAAAGCATCTCAAGGAAAACGCCCAGCACCGCGCACAGTAAATAGAAAAAAAGAAACAGAATAACCAATCTTCTTACAACAACTATGCGAATGAATTCTATTTTTACCAAAAAGCATGAGCATGAGGAATATTTAATTAAAAAAATCAAAAAAAAAAAAAAATTGCTTAGCGAGATGTAAAGCTAGAAGCTGCTTCTGCTTGAACATCGCCAAATACGTCTGAGATCACAAAAAATACTCTACAACAACAACAACAACTAAACTATATACTGCAATCTTCTTTTGGCTCACTTTAAATATGATACCTCTATACTTAAAATATTTGGAAAATTCTTTGCGCATGCGATTCGTCCGTCAGGAATGAAAAGGGGGAAACATTCCACAAAGTATATTTCAAATATACAAACATTTTCCTATATTCTAGATACAAATTGCGTACTTTTTCCAAATATCAATGGATTTTTAGTTTTCAAAGCTCTATAAAATATTCAAAAATGTTTGAATTTAAATTTTGTGGAATCCATTTGAATACCTTTATTTTGTGAGTGTAGAACCAAAGGTAAATCACAAATGAACACTGCAACGTTAACTCAACTGGATCGTGTGGACTTCCGCATAGACAAAGAAGTAAAATGAAAATAGATGTCATATATGAATGAGTAATAAAAAAAAAAAAAAAAAAATCATGGCCAATATAAGTGATGACGGATGACGTTTGTGTGCTGACTTCTTCTTTTTCTGAGCAATATAGCTCATTTCATGCGATCAAAAACTCTTATAGAGAAAATATAAAAGAGCGAGCAAAGAGGAAAAATCATCAACCCCTTAATAAAGTGCGAGTGAGAGAAAGCAACAAAATATATATGTACATTCATTTTCAAATGATCTAAAATAAAAATTTGTGAGTGTAGTATATTCATTACCATGCTCTCATGAAAAAAAAGGAAGAAATAGAAAATTTGTTGTGGACTCTCATTTATCTAGAACATTGAAGTCGGCGAGTCGAGTTTTAGATTTTTCTTTTTTTTCTGTTCTTTTTTCAATTGTTATTAGTTAACATTACATTTAATTTTATTTGAATAAAATAAATAATAAAAACAAGAAAAAAATCAATGATCCCTAAGATTACAACTGTCAAAACAGTGTTAAAATATATCAACGTGAATTCATTCGAAAATAAATTCACCATCATCGGGTGGATACAAAGTGTCATCATCATAAATTTATCATAATATGATTGAAAAAACTATAAAACTTCAAATCGATATAGATGAAGTTAGTTTAACAAATAATACAAGTTGTAATGCAAGTTCAAATAGTTTAAATAATAAACCATTAAAACAACGCCAGCAAAAACAAGAAATAAAACATTCGAATTCGAATGTAAAATCGAATTTTGACAACAGTAGCAATTATAACAACAACTGTAACCGGCATTATTCGCAAATAGATTCGAACAATAATAATAATTTTCGAAATTCATTAAACAATGGTGTGTCAGTGTTGAATAGTAGTACATCAAGTGTGACAAAGCCAACAACAAATAAATCAAATAATACCAACAACAACAATTGCAATAACAACAACAACAACAACAACAATAATAACAGTAATTTAAATTTAAATAATTCACGCCGCCGCCGCAACCAACAGGAAATACGTAAAAATAAACGTGCACACCGCCATCTACTAACAAGTAGTGGTGTTGCACAAAAACAACCCACAGCAGTTTTACCAACATCACAATCACAAAATACCAATTGTCCGACGAAACGTCAAAAAAAGAAAAAGACAAAACGAAAAACTGACAGTGAAATAAGTAGAAGTGGAAGCAGTCATCACCATCACCATCAAAACGAACAGCAGCTGCGCCAGCAGCCGAACAGTCATCCAAATCGCAACTGCAAATCTTCCTCCTCAACAACTACAAATTCTATTCAACCTCGCACTAATAAAAACAATAATTTAATACAAAATAATTGGAATAATAATCGATTAAGTGAATGCGATGATTCGGCAACAATTGTATCAGTGATATCTTCCCAATGGTGTTCGATTGAGGAGCGTTTAAATTTATTAGATAAACTTTTGTATTGTGATGAGTTTGACGACGATAATTATTCAACAATCAGCAGCGAATGTTACAGAAACTACAATCACAACAACTGCGACGACGACGAGGAAGAGGACGACGACATAATAATGAGTGATCATAGTGGCAGTGGGCAAATGCCAATGAAGCGCCGTGGTCATCAGCATCATCCCAGATTCGCTGGTCAACGTCGTTCCAATGTTCCAGTTGAGGAGATATTGGCTGCTTTGCGTCGCGGCGACAGTGTTGGTGAACTGTCAAATTTATCATCCACAGCTTCAACAGCTGATTCAACAGTGACATCATTAAACACAGGATCCACCTCAACATTGGATACTTTTAGTCATTTAGGTGATGCCGATGCATACACCGACGAACTAGATAGATGTTTATCTCCCAATGACCTTCCATATGATAATAACAATACTACTGAATCAACAACAACAATCCTCAAGGAATTGAATAGAAATCCTCCAGATGGCAACTATTTAAATGATGTAAATATTAAAAAAACGTCCCTAGACTTGCCTTTGCTGCAGCAACAATCTGCCGAGGTTTCAATCCCAACTACTGCAAATAGCAGTCCAACGCCAACGGACGAGAGTAGCCTTCTGGACGATGTCGCCAAAACCCCAAGCAGTAGTAGTAGTTCTAAGCAACAGCGTTCTCCGAAAAAAGAAAAACTACGCTCTGAGAAAAAGAAGAAAAAATCAAAAACAAAAAATTCCACAGAATCAGGAGCAATAGATGGCATACCGAATTCATTTCAAGACCGTGCCGAAGCTGATGGAGCCGCCAACAACAATGAGAACAACTCACCCGACAACATTCTGGATGATGATTCGTCCGAGTGGGCGAAGTTACGATGCACCAGCGAACGTACTGAAGTTGTTGCCGAGCGAGAAATTCGCCGGCACAAAGGACGTTGTGCCGATTATCCAGGATTAGCATTCGGCAGGTCGATATTCAGCTCTGATACAATGATGAAATTCAATATAATTCGCAATGAACTGCATAACATCATGAATACACAATTGAAACGGGTAAACAAATAACACACATGAAATAGTTTAATATTCTTCTTTAAGAACAAAAATAATTTTTATTATTCTTTTTCGTATATTTTAAAGCCAAAAAAATCGGAGCGAGAGAAAGTACATCGATGGGAAGAACTAACAGTACACTCGCAGTGTGCTGACCTCAATTTTTATTTCTTTATTTTTGTTTTTTTTTTTGTATTGTTGTCGAATTCCACAAACATTTTGGGCTTTTTTCTTGTCTCTCTGAGTTTGTTCTTCTTTTCGATAAGACATTTCTCAGCTATTAATAGAGATTCTCTAATTACTTGTGCAAAATCATTTCGTTGTTGTTTTTTTTTTCATACCTACAGCTACAATGCCAGCCGCTTAACAAAACAACCGGCAAGATATGTATTTCTTTGCAATAAAATAACAAATTAAAATTAAAAGTGAATCTTAATTCCTTATCCAGTGTGTAGCTTCCATACACGTTCTAGTGATTCTCTTTTTTTTTCCTATCATTTGAATCTTGAATACCTTGCCTTTTGCCTATTTGGGCAGAGATAATTATTATATATATTTTTTCTTTATTTTATCTTTAATTTAATTTCTTGATCTTTATTTGTTTATGCAAGGAATAATTCAAGGTGTGCTTTGATTCTATAATGTAAAATGCATTTTTATTGAAAGAAAGTAAAAATAACTATTAATCATAGTGGAACGAAAGAAATGGAATAACAAGTATGATTATAATAATTATTATTATTGTACTTGGTACGTGACGCATGAGTTGTTCTCTCCGTATTATGTTTTTTGCAAGTTGTTATTTGCTTTGAATCAAAGTTAATGCTAATTGATTTTGTATTCATATCTTTTGGCATTCAATAAATTGCGAATCTGAAGTGGATTTTGAAGTCTTTTCCATCTTCATTTGTAAGGTCCGTGTGATAACTTTTTGGGCTAAAATATGAAAATCGTCAATTTTTTTTTAGAGTGGGAATGAAATTCTCTCAATTACGGTCGAAGCTGCTCAGATACTTGGAAACACGATGATCTTAAATATCTGACAATTTTTGTTTTATTTATAAAGCAATTCACTTTTTGATTATATTTTATTTTTTTTTTGTTCATTGATTTAAAATTCCCAACATTCTAAAATATTTTCCTTTTCTAATTTGTTTTGCATTATCAAAAGATGTTGACAGAATTCATAATTCAGCCGCATGAAATTCTTTGGGCAGAAATTTACAAAAAAGGGGAAATAATTTTCTCTCTCAGTATGCTCTTGACAGGTTTGACAGGACTTGGAATCAAAACTAGTAGAAATTCGTTGTTTTGGCGAGTACCCAATCCGACCTGTAAGAGGGTTAAAGACCCCTTTCTAAAAAAAATACTTTTTTTTTTGACAAATATCTTTTTTTCTAATGTGTTAGACTGTTTTTTACTTCGATTTTAAAACAAAACTACCTCCTTATTCTTATATTTGTTTGTGAGATTTCAGCTATATTAGTTAGATTTACAGAATTTCCCAACAAAATGTGTCACTTGAATAAGCTCCTTTCATTCTTTGACTGGACGAAATTCTATGCAATCTCAAAAACATCAATCGGCCATTGTTGTTAGTCCTGTCTAACAAATTGAGAAGACATTTTGATTTCGTATAATTTTTTGCAGATGTTGTGTACTTCGTTAACTTATTGCATTATATTTAAAATCCGCTCTGGTTTCTACGAAAAAAAAAAAAATCACTCGACGAATGATGGGTCTTTCTCTGAGAAGAGGCAGCTTTTCATAGTAAGTAATACTTCGAACGCTGGTAAAAATGTTGATTGATTGATTTTAGAGGAATAGTATTGCACTGTGACCTACTAAGTCTATTTTTGTGTCCCTTACTTAAGTTGGGTGTGTTAGTTCCTCCTGCTACAGTTTTTAATAGACTTGAGGAGAATTATTAAATAAATCTGTTTGTTAATGGGCGTTAAGGACTAGCATGCAAGCGGTTTTAGTTCACCTGTTCACATCAAATTTGATCATCCTCGCGATTGTGCTCTCAGTCATCGAAGCTCCAGTGTACTTTTCAAAGTGTCCGCTCGTGAATGGCTGTACATATCACGTCTGAATTGGAAATTCGTTGCATTCCATTAAAATCTTGGCGGTGCTACCCTAAGACGGATGTTGGAATTAAAAAAAAAAAAACAATCTTTGGCGACTGAGAAACACATTAAATAGGGTACTCAATGGTCAGCCAGATTTACCCCTACTGGTACACTATATTTGTCCTGTTATAAAAAAATCTGTATTATCCAGAAAGCTTAGTGATTATGATTTTTAAGGCATTTGTTATGGTATTTCCACAGCATGCTCTGGTAGATCCAAAGCGGAGAGACTATCCCGTGCGACTATCCCTCAATGTAACATTCGAAGTTTGTCTCACAGTCGCTGTTATGTCACTATAATACTATCACATTTCGAAGGTCAGTAAGTCACATCTTACATTATTTTACGTTTTTTTTTTTTGTAACCATGTTGACTTTGGTTGACTTTTGTGAAAATTTTCTGCTCAGCTCAAAAGTCTGCTCAGCATACACTTGAGAAAAATCTCCACATGAGTAACGAACATGAATTCCGCCCTTAATTCCTTTCAGAAAATTCAATATATGGAGTATTTTCTCAGATTAGAATTATCCATCTTCGGTGGTGAATCAGTGCAATGCAGCTGGACCAGAATATGGTCTGGTGTTTCTTTGTATTCATTGCACAATCGGCATGTGGCACTATTAAGTGGAGTAGACCTGTGATTATCCTCAGTTTAATTTATTCACATTTTTGTACACTAATGAAAGTTTTCAGTTTCATATTCTCTTTTATTCGACGGAATATTTAAATAAAGGAGTTTAGTATTTAGTCAAATTGTGTGCTTATCATCAAAAACTTTCTGTTATAGCACAATAACTGGCAGAATAAGGGTTTTCTATAACAATTCGTTTTGAGACTTGACGAGTTTTGGACCTTATTCTTCACAAAGTAATCCGTTGTATCATTTTTTTTGAGTTTTTTAAACTCACATCTCTAAAAATTGAATAGCTTCTTTGCTCAAAGTTTCATTTTTTAACATAAGGTTATGGTCCTTTAAAGAGAAATTCCAATTGTGATTGATAATATCTAAAAAAGTAAGACTTTTATTAAAGAATGGGAACAAAGGTATTAAACCTACATACCTACCTACCTAAATTTCTTAACGATAAGCATAAACGATTTTTCGAATCTTTGCTTATGCCTGCTCCTTTTGAAATATCTAGACCTTCCTGATCTTGATTATTGAAACGAACTGTATCTATTGAATTAATCTGACTATACTTAAAAATTATTCAGCTGTGGTCAATAAATCAAGTCAATGTTGCAGCGAATTTAAAACGCAATTGTTTCCTTCAAGAAATCAGTTTCAGATTTCCATAAATAATGTTTATTTAAAAATCCAACGGTTATAACTACCTTTCTTCCTGTTCCTGCCTACCTGTGAACATTTTTTCAAAATTGAATTTCAAATTCAGTAAAACAACTCCCACTTTAAAACAAGTTCCACTTAACCAAGAGTCGAACCATTTTTATTTTCTATTCCCTTTCAACCAAAAAAAAAAAAAAACTTCCTTATTCAACTCCCGACTCGGAAATGAACATTCAATTTTATTAGGGGAAATACACAAAAAGAAAAATCTCATCAACAAAAATAATGGCACGCGACACAAATTTGTCTTCTACTCTTCTCAAACCCCACCGACAACCTCATCGCATCATCTATCATCAAATAGCTGCTTTGCAAATGTACCTATAATTTATTCAATCAAATATGTACCTAATACACCTTACTCGCATTCATTTCAAAAAGTTCCATTATGTTGAATTAAATTGGTCTTGTCATGTCATTCAAGATTCAACCAAAGTGGTTGCAATTTTTAGCCGATGACGACAACTACAGAATGATGTTTTCTCAAAATACAAACAAACTACGTTTATCTCTCTTACATTCTTTTCCATGATAAATAAAATCTACTATCTTTCTCTATCTACTCTTTTTTTTTTTTCCAAATGGAAATAATGTAATATAATATGATTCATTCTACAAATACAAATAGAAAATCTTATTTATCCAATATGCCGCCATTTTAAACCAAAAAATTTACACCAGAAAAGTTAACCAAGTTTGCAAAATAAATATATATTCTTCTTTTTTTTTTGTATCCACATATGGTTGCATTTTAATTTTGTATATTCCAAATTTGGTATTAATTTTTTCACATAAAAATTGCCCATATTGATATTTATATAAAAAAAAAAAATTATTAATGAATGAATTTTTGATTAATAATGAATTCTATGAAATCATCACATCCAGTCGTACAACACGACGACGACGTTCTCTGACCGACCTTCTCTCATATAAGACAGAGACAATCTTATATTAAATAACCACTCAACAAATGTCAACCACATAAAACAGTGTGCACATAAAAGAGATAACAATATTTTGTCCATAACTAGTCAAAAACCTTCCAAGAAAGAGACTAAAGTATATTTTTAAGGCGAGGCCCCATTTTTGGTTGTCGCACCTCGCACACACACACACACTCACACAAACAAACCAGCAAACCAAAGTTATTAAAACAAAAAAACTAACTAAAACATACATTTTCTACTAACTGCCCGTTGCGTGTGCCTGTGCTGTCGCTGTGCTTCTGCCTTGTGTGTCTCTCCTCGTCGAACGTTGTCGTTTTCTGTGCAAATTAATCAATACAAATTATACCAATCAGTGTTAAATTGAATTTAAATTATTTAATTAATGTTTAAGAATTAAATCGATTTTAAAAATTAAAGTTATTTATAATTTCCTTTGAAAACTAAGAAAAGAAGAATTAAAAAAAAACCGGTGAATTTCACATTTCTCCTGTGTGTCCGTGTCCAATCATCATTTATACATATTTTACATTCCAAATTCCAGTTTCGTTCGCTCTATTCGTGGCTCTCCTTCCTTCTTTTATTTTTTTCTGTTCTGTTCAATAATTGTGTCTCTGTCGTCATCGTTCGGTTTTTAAATTCGCCGTCATCCAATATCTAGCCTAAAAGTGCTTAGTTTTTATTTCTTTTTTAAAGAAATAATTGTGCTCTATTATTAATTCACAATAAAATTGTGCTATTTAAATAAATTTCAACACCTGTCAAAAGAAAACAGAAAAAAAAAAATCAAATAAAAATGACCACCAACATTCCACAAGGTACACTTTTGGATGTACTCAAGAAGAAAATGCGTCAGACCAAAGAAGAAATGGAAAAGTATAAAGATGAATGCGAGGAATATCATAAAAGGTTACAACTTGAGGTTGTGCGGCGTGAAGAAGTAAGTTCTTTTCATCCCAAAATAAGCTTACAACAATATACACTATCACTGGGGAATTCAATTTTTATAATAATAGACAGCGACAGTAATGCTTATTAATTGATTTTTGATCTAAAATATTGAAGAAAGGAAAGAAAAAAAAACTAGAACAAAATCCAATTGAGAATAAATATTGGTGGCATCCAAAAGATAAACTTCCTATTATATATGGCTCCTTGACGGGGCAGTCTTCAAAAGTGGTCGTTTTCTTCTTGCTGTGTGATCGATTTTTCTCTTTAATTTTATGTTTTTTTTTCTGTTTGTTCATTCTTTGGGAGAATATTCTTGACTTTTTCAACTTTTTTTGTATTTATTTTTGCCATGCAGGCAGATAACCAACAAGGCAACAACCAACGAGACAAAAAACTCCAATAAGATTCACATTGTGCACAATTTTTTTTTTTTTTTGTTTTCTTCAGTTTTACACTACCGTCTGATAAATTCAAAAATTCTTTTTGCATAAATATCATTTATATTGGTGAAAGGGTCAACAAACTTTAACCAACAAAACAAAAAAAGAAGCGAAAAAAATGATCACAAGAGTGATCGGTCAGTCGTTTTTTCGTTGGTCTTTTCTGGTAGGTTCTGTTCTGTATTCACATCTCAGTAAAGCAACCAGTGAGCTAGACTTTACCTGCTACTCTTCGGCAACTAGGTATTACACAAACGACATTTTTATATATACCTACATACCTACCCTGTGCTCGCCTCTATTCTTACTTTGCCACTTGCTTAGAAATATGCTAATTTTTAGGTTATTTTGTTTTCTTTATTAACTACATTTTCTTCTCTTTTTTTTTTTAAATTTGAAAAGCTACCTAAAAGATTTAAAAAAAATCTTGTTGGAATATTTAATTCCAATTCCTACGAAGAGAGAAAAAGGATACAACATTTTTTATATTCAAATTTTGATGATTTAAGCATATTTCATCACTTTTTGGTTTTAATTTATAAATTTTGTATTTATTTCATATTTTTTTTCTGTTGGTTAGTGCAGATAAGAAATCTTATCATTGTTTTTTTATTTTTTTTTTAATGCAAAATAAAAGCATTAAAATTTAATCAACCACGGAGTCGGCAAAATTATAAGCACCAACAATAATAATTATTAATATTTTTTTTGGTTAATCTTGTCTTAGCTCAATGAATCATATCGCTGTCAAAAGATTATGCTTTTGTAAATTGTTTCAATTTATTGAATATTTCCTTAATTTTTACCAGATAACTACCGAAAGCTCAATCTAACAAAAAAAAAAAACTACAAATTATTACTACAAGACTAGAGTCTTGACCAACGTTTCCCAAAATTTGCTCACTTGGTGCTCTGCGAAGTCAAGGAATGGAGTCAAGCAGATAGTCAATGCGATTTTGCTCGATATTTCTCTTGAATTTAATAAAATATAAAAAAAAAATAAAATAAAGTTGGCATACACGCAACGAAATGCTCCTCGAGAAATTTCTCACATAAAAAACGCTTCGCGTGTTAAAAAAGATTGGAAACCACTCGCTTGTCTAAACGATTGGAAACTCTTGAAATACGCAAATATGATTTCTCAGCAAAATTCCACACTTTAACTGAGGAAACACAAATTGGATTTGCTTCCTTAGCTTTTCACAGAGTTATTTCTCTAAAACTTTGCCTTTTTCGTTCAGTTTCATCCTTCTCCTATTATGTTAAATCAAATATCTCACTGTATAACTGTCAAAAAGTTCTGATTTGAATTGTTATCAATGTGGCATCCATCGCAGGAAACCAAATTTATGAAACAAAAAAAGGTTGGTTGAAATTGTTTGTTTTTTACAAAAACAACAACAGATTTTTTGACCAGTGTCAGTGTGTTTACCTCTATCAATGCATCTCCCTCCTTATCTCCTTATAATGTTCAACGAATTGTTGGCTTATGAAAAGAGTTCGGAGAAAAAGCGAATACTATCGAATAAATAACAACAATCTTTTGTCAGCTAGTAAAAATGCTAGTCGTTTCAATACACTCTGAAAAACAATGCAACTTGTTTCAATTTATCATGTGGCAGCTTGGAATAATGTGTTATGCATTGGCTTGGCCAATCTAAAGGTCGGATGTGGCATCCTGTTAAATAATTATAATTCCAGCCTATATGAACTACTTGCTAGTGACACGCACACAGATTGTTGTTTCATTTAATTTATAATTTTTACTGATTATTGGACTCTACAGTGAACTAGTACTTGTACTTGTAAACACTGAGCTTTGTTTGTCGCCATAATGTCCTTCTTTGGCATTGATTTAGCTTTCGCTTGTTCCTTAATGTAACTTTGAAAGGTGTTTCTACCAGAAACAATAGCAAAACAAATATTGGAAGTAGATATGTACCTCCTTGCTAACAAATCATCTGCGGAGAAAGTTTTTTTTAGAAAATTACGTCACTTCGTTTGATCGCATTAATCTGTAGATTTCATTCAAATAAATTCTCTAATCGATATGTAGGTAGTTAGTTTGGTGACAATGCTAGTTATTTATAAAAGCCTTCATAAGCATTTGAAGTGTTTTCACTAGAAATCGATAAATTATATTGATTGATAGTTTTGTTTCCAAAAAAGTACCTAATTTGGTAGATACCAAGCAATTTGAAATTTCTAGTGTGACGAATAACTTATTTCTAGAAACAAAATAGCTTCATACCAAAAATATTTTGGAATAGCATTACAAACCTTAGCCAGCTCAGGTTTCCTGAGATTTCAGAGATTTATCTTGACAGCAGCTAAAAAACGAATCCAAAATTTGTTGTGCTCCGTTTTTGATAGGAAATTTACTAAGGGATCCTGTTCAGGTTGCTGAGATTACTGAGTGTTCAGAAATCTATTAACAGGCTAATTGTAATAAAACGTGTTTTTGGAAGACTTCAAAGTTCTGTTTTTTCTATCAAAAGTGAGTTAAGATAAAAAATCAGATTGACTTGGCATACATTTTATGAGAACGGGTAATATTTTGAAAATTTCCCATTCTACTTAGAGCAAAGGTCAAAAACGTCTTCTAAAAAAAAGAACTTGATTTTCTGACCTGTTTTGGCGCCAAAAGCAAGTATACAGAAAATCCTGTTCTAAACTATCATTGAAGCGTCATTGAATAGTTAACTAAAACAGTCTAGAACAGGAAAACCTCATTGAAAATCAAAATGTTCCTAACAGTGCAGAAAAACGTTATTAAACCCACTTATCATTTATCTTGATGGCGCATAATTGTCTTGGTGGCGCAAAGTCGTTGAATTCTTATCAATTTAAATAGGTAGGTATATCTACCTACCTACCTAAATATATTCGTACCTATTTCAATGTTGTTTGAACCTTTTTCAAGGGTTTGCAGATGCATTATCAGGTATAGGTATTGTGTTTGCATGGAATATGTATGACGTCGGTACCTACCTACTTATTCAGTATGACAACTCTAAACAATCTCAATATAAGACTTTGAGATCCTCTTTTGTCAGAGATTAGGTATGATGATTTTCACACTCTGAAGTCTTCAATATTTGTTTTTCTTTTTTTTCCCATTTGTTTTACAAATTTTTACTAGCTTATTATTAAGAAAGGCATTAAATGAAAATAACCTTCACTTCATTTCCAATTTTATTGTATCGAACATTTTGCAAAAAGAAGAAGAAGAAGAACAACAACAACAACTATATCATAAGCGTTTTCATGTTTTCCAACTTTTTGTCTGTCTGTTGTTATTCCTTGTTAATTAACTCCCTATCATCTTTCACTTATGTTTGCTTCACTTGAATGTTTTTGCTGTTGCAACCGTTAAGCGTTAAAGAACTAAAATATATTTATATGCATTTCTAGCGTTCATGGTCACTGAACATTAAGCCGTCCGTCAACCTTCCAATTCTATTATCATTCCTCCCCTTAAAATTTTCTATGTGTTTTGTTGTTGTTTGATAATCTTTCGTTCGTTCATTTAACATGGTATACCTTTGTTCATTCCAAAAAAAGGTGTCTATAAGCAGGGCAGAAAGAGCGCGAGCTAGGCACAAGAGAGAGTATATTAAGCCGGCAAGTTGTTAGATAGAAAAGTTGTTATAAACTTGTAGTTATGTCGATGTCGTATACGTATGTGGTGCCTTGCCTATCACACAGAAGTCGAATATGAGTCCAAGTCAAGCCGCCCCAGAAGCAGCAGAACCCACAGATAAAACATTCAATGTATATCACATAACAACAACTACCTACAAAACAATTTAGGGTGTTTTAATAAACTCTGATGACGTAATTTGTCATTTTTGACTTGTACTCTTTCTTTTTATTTATATATGTTTCATTGGGTAGGGCACAATTCTACTCTAGTTGGAGTAAGGAAAATGGATTTTCACACTATACCTACCTACCTAGGTTTGTTTGCTTTCGCCCATTTTTACCTGTAGTTTTTTTTATCACAACAGGTCTCTTTGTTTTTATTTCGAGTTGTTTTCATGGGTATCTACTTTCTTTGCCGGTTGGAAATTCATTCTTATAAAGTTTTGAAAAGGTTTCTTTCTTCTTTCATATCGCTTAAAACAAACAATCAAAACAAGAAAATTAGCCATAACCTTGATTATTTTGAGGACAACAAATGAGTACCTATAAACTCAGGAAGCTAATATTTGGCATTTTTGTTTGTTAAATAAAAAATGTCTTTCATAAAAAAAACATCCCCTT
Organism: Meliscaeva auricollis; assembly: GCA_948107695.1. Taxonomy (NCBI): domain Eukaryota; kingdom Metazoa; phylum Arthropoda; class Insecta; order Diptera; family Syrphidae; genus Meliscaeva; species Meliscaeva auricollis. Next base: position 42,024,559 of record OX403616.1, read on the forward strand.
CATATTAAAAAGTTAAAAACCTCATTGCGGAGGGTAAACAAATATACATTCTTGGAAATAAAAAAGGCTTATCGTTAATATTTTGCTTAGATTGCATTCAATTTCCAGACTAGAAACGTTTTCATTCATGAATGTTATGCTGTCATTTGATTTTCGAGTTTGAAAATTATGACTAAAAAAAGAAATCATTTTCGATTACCAAAATTTGGGTGTTTTTTTTTTCTTATTTAGTTTGAATCACTAAAGATTTTTGAATTTAACTGGAAACAAGTTACACGACCACTTTGGTATACCTATCTTGTTTTGTCTTTAAACTTGAGTCATTTGTATGATGATTCATAGTTCATGTATGTCTTATCTTGAATTCCATTTCAGTTGGTTTATTTTTTGCATTAAAAAAAAAAATAATAATAAAATAATTGGCATGCATATTATATGGGACATTGACACATAATGTTTTTTTTTGTTTTTATATTGTTGGCCTTTCATTTGATGCATTTTAAAATTTTCTTACCTTGTTGTTGTATTTGAGCTGAAATATCTGTCTCGTGTGATTGGAATTGTGTATCTTGGTGCCAAAAGTATTGATATCTTGGCAATTTTCATTTATTGAGTGTTTCTTTATAAGTATTTTGTTCTGGGTACAACATAGGATCATAAATTGTCTTCCACATAACAATTCAGAAATCAGGTTGATACAAAAAATAAAAGATCAATTTAAAGCTTTGTTCAATGAGAAAATAGTAAGAACATAACAGGACAGAGCAGAACAGTTTTGTGAGAAACGTCAGGATAGAAAACAAAAACAAACACATTTGACAGTTTCTTACGAATCTGACTCAAAAGCACGTACAGAAAATCCAGTTCCAAACTGTTCTAGACAGCGTCATTGAACAGATAACTAGAACAACTGGGAAAATAAAAACCTCATTGAACACCAAAAGATGTACTTTTCTGTTTCGAACAGTCCAGAACAAAATCATTGAACAGAGCTAAAGTAAACCCAACACTTCATTGGTTTATTTTCTGCAAAAAAAATGGGACAAACTTTGTTATGCTTTTTAGGTTTTATCTTTCCTAAGTTTCTGGCGCTGATATTTTTCTATAAAATTATTTTCGTGAGAAAACTGTAAATCCCCAAAGAAAAATTTTCCTGCTTCGTTGTTGTCGCTTTTAGGTTAAACTTTGTTCTGCTTTTTAGGTTTTATTTTTCCTAAGTTTTTGCCGCTGAAATTTTTACAATAATTCAAATTGCACATTTTATTTTCTGGTTAATGAGAGCATTGCATTTACTTTAGAAATGGCTCATCTGTTTGAAGGTCACTTCTACATTCTTTGATTGACAAAAGTTCACTTCTCTCCATCGACATCGCCAAAAATCTACAGATTCCATTCTATATTTGCTGTCTCTCTTGATTCCTTAATTACTGCCTTCTTCTACTTCCAAATTCCTACCTTAGTTCCTTTCTTTTATTTCCAATTTCCAATACTTCTGTTGATGAAAATCCTCAGAATTCTTCATTTTACAACAGGTGGACGACAACACAGACCGATGCATACAACATAAGAAGACCACTGGAGCAAAATTATGGGACAAATGTGGGATTAAATACTTTAGGATTTAGGACTTTATTTTTAGAAAAAAAAATAGGAACTTAGCTGAAATAGTAAAGTTAGCTAGAAAAAATTTAGCAACAAAATAGAATCTAGTAAAAAAATATCTAGATACAAAATTTTAATAAGCAAGAAAAGGGGAGGGGATGAATTTTTTGAGTTCTTTTTTTTTTGTTTGTACAAAAGAAAAACATAAAAATGTTATGATATTGGGAGAACAAATGTGTTACATCTTGAATTTTTATTTTTATTCTATTAAATAGGCTGAATCTGAAGTTGCTGCATTAAATCGTCGCATTCAGTTGCTCGAAGAAGACTTGGAGCGTTCTGAGGAACGTCTTGGATCTGCCACAGCTAAACTTTCGGAAGCATCACAAGCTGCTGATGAAAGTGAACGGTTAGTAGCCCTTCAATAACGAATGGTTTTGAAGGTTTTTTTTTATTTTTATTATTCTCAAATTGATTTTAAAAGGTTTTATTTTAACAAAAAAAAAAAAACTAAGGAAGATTAAAAAAGGGGGTTTCTTCAATTTAGGAGAAAATAATTATTTAATTTTATTTATTATACAAGGATACGAAAGGCCCTTGAAAATCGTACAAATATGGAAGATGACAGAGTAGCTATATTGGAAGCACAACTATCCCAAGCAAAATTAATTGCCGAGGAAGCTGACAAAAAATACGAAGAGGTATAACCTACAAACAATACAAAAATCTTTTGTGGTATTGTGCTGAGAAGAGATAGGCTTTAGGGTCTGTAGGATTTGTAGGGTTATTAGGTATTAGGTTTAGGGTTGTTAGGATTTCTTAAAAAAAAAAAACATTTCAGGTGGACTGCTCTGGACTTTGATGGCAACAAAATCATTCATAAGCAAACATACTTTAGACTTATATAGATTTATTAAATAACAAAAAAAAAAGTTATTATGAACAAAATAACTAAGAAACAAATATTTTCTTCCAAAAACAACAACAACAACAACAAATAAACATTTACTAAACTTGTGTATGGATGATGTGGAACATAATCTTGATATCTAACTTGATGCCGATGATGATGATAATGATGATGATGGATGACACCAACACAGTGCCCGTAAGGTCCTTGAAAACCGCTCACTTGCCGATGAAGAGCGTATGGATGCTCTTGAGAATCAACTCAAAGAAGCCCGTTTCCTTGCTGAAGAAGCCGACAAAAAATACGATGAGGTGCTACTTCCTTCCAAAATAACTTGATGTGGTTTTTTCTTAAATGTCTAAACAAAAAAAAAAACTGTTTGCTGCTGAAACTAACTAAAGTTTTGCGTTGCGTGTAAAGCAAAAATTGCACTATCTTATACAAACAATCAATCAAAAAAAAAATCTTAACAATTTCAAAATTCAACATTTTGAAAGCCTCAAGAAATCTATAAAACTCACAAAAAAAAAATCAAAAAAAAAAAACAGCACACACATGTGTTTTTACAAAAAAAATCAAAAAAAAAATACCAAATGATGGACTTACTACGTATAACCATGTATTCATCAAACCATCACTTACATATATGTACAACACAGTTATTTTTTACTAACAAACTGATGATGAAATCTAAAAATCGCAAAAAATAAGATTTTTCTTAAAAAAAGCATCGTTGGAGCTGAAATAATGAAAAACAAAAAAACACTGAGAACATAATTTCCTTCGAATGATAATGAGATCGGACGGTCTCGCGTTGCAGCATCTATATGATGTCAAACGAAAATTCCTTCCTTTTTTTATCAAACCAAATGGGATGTTCCAGTTTATATATTATGTATAAAACTAAATTAAATTTATTCTAAATTTTATTGTGAAGTTGCTTTTGTTCTATCTTTTTTTTTTAATGATTAAAAAATTCGTAAAATTAAATTATTTTTTTGTCTTAAAAGTTAGTGCCTTAAATTTTGTTTGTTCCAAAAATAAATACGTTAAAATTCTTAGATTCTGATACTAAAGTTCTTTCTTTCTTTCTTTTATTTTTTGTATGAGATTTGTTATACCTTGAAGTGTATGTAAACTATTTTCAAACGTTTATTAATGATCTTACGTTTATTTAATTTAATTTTCTTTCTTTTCGTTCTGTTTTTTTTTTTTATGTTAGAATAGAATTTAACTTATATAGTATGACGAATCTTAAGTAAATTAATTATACAAAAAAAAAAAAAATGAAATATTATTTGCAAAATAAAGATATATTTTCTGTTCACAAAAAAATGAACCAAGGAATTTTTCGTCGTTGTCGTTTGAAGATGAGATGTTTTTGAATTTCAGATTTGATGTGATGGTGATTACAGGACGTTCGGATATAATGCTTGATAGATTTTGACCTTTGAAGGACTTTAATTATTTTTACAGAGAAAAAGTTGTCACTAGAAAGTCATAGATAAATGTAGGCAAATAATAGCAAATAGAAATCGAATTCAAACTAAACATGCAAAATTGCGACAATTAGACGAGAGAACATTGAAGACATCATTATTTTCTGATAGCAAATATTTAACATTTGTAATAGGAGTCAAGATTGAAAAATCAATATACTTGTGTTTCACTGCAGTGTCGTAGTAGGTCTGTGTTTTGAAAAGCAAAAGCTCTCAAACGCGCGGAAATCAATGTTAGAACCCCACAATACAGAGTATAGTGAATTGAAATTGTACGCTATGCTTAACTTTATTAGTTTTAAATTATACACACGGTTGTTCAATTGATGATCGAAAAAGTCAGTAATGATGGCTCTAAGCGGTTACTATTAACTGTAACGTTCTGGTCAGCATCGTTTTTAAAGAAGTACGGACCAATTATTACACAAACTCATAAAGCACACCAAACAGTCAGTTTTTGTGGATGTAACGGTGTCTCACCATGCAAATACGGCAGTTTTCTTTTTGACGTATCCATTTAACCAATAGCTTCATCGCTTATGAAAATTAGGATCAACAGCAATCTTGATCCTCGTGGTCCTAGGTGAAATGTTAAACCAAACTAAAAACAAATCCTTTGGCAGCTGACAAAATGGTCACCAGTTAAAATAGTGTTTCCAACTTAAAGTTATATACCTTTAAAAAAAAAAACACCCTTTATTAATTTGTTTTATCAATTTGATATCATTTAGGAGGCATGAGAATACGATTAATCGTATTGATTACAAATTGAATTTTATTCAAATACAGCCCACCAAAAAAAAATTATGAATTTTTATTTCGTTGTTTACGTTTACGCAAGGATTCAAAATTTAAAAAAATATGTTGTTGCCGAATGTATAATAAGCTTTTCTTATGGATTGGTGTGCTGATTCCGAACTTGATATGAAAACTGCTCTATCTACTCTTGTTTTCTCGAGGTATGGAATCTTAATCCATTTAGAATTTTACTAATCGCGTTCGTCCTTTTCGAGAAATCTTAGCTGGATGAAGAAAAAAGCTGAAAACATAACGGTCTCATTTTCCAAGATCGAGCACATAATTATTAATCCAATTAATAAAAGTGCTGCCAAGTTAGCAATGAGTGCAATATGTACATTTTATATGACATATTCCTTCTATCGGGAATGAAATTTCCTGGGGAATTTTATTTTGGGAAAAGGGCTCTCAATCGAAATTTTTTTGGGAAAGATTGGGAGCCCTTTTCGAAGACAAAAAATTGCCCGTGGAATTTTATTCCCGACCGAAGTGATTGAAGTGTTTTCATAAGAATTTCCTTTACAAAAAATCTAAGCACGATTTTGAATTCACAAAAAAAATCACAAAAACGATCGAACGTTAATGTATTGGCAATATTTGTCTCTATCTTTTTCTACATATTAAATAGAGACAGCAACCGTTAATATGTTTCCAATCATTAGTTTTCGTATGTGTCTATGAAACCTCAGGTCTGTACTCTCCAGCACCAACAAATTAAAATGCTCCAATTGTGTGTTGGAAAATTATAACAATTAAACAGAACGCAAATCAATCAACAATTTTATAATGATGTGGCATAAATTCCAATCTTTTTAAAAATTAAACCTCCAATTTTCGTCACAATGGAATTCTTTATTTTGATTCTTTTTTTTTTTGTCATACCATAAATTGAGTCATTGTTGGAAGTTGGAAACTTTTCAAGATAGTAGATACTGCATATTGAAAAAATGATGATATAAGACATAACATTAAGCTAACACTATGTTTGTTCTATGCTCCGGTACCTATATTCTTATAAAAAATCTCAAAACCTATTTTTATTTCGACAATATGAAAATTGAAGATCCGCTGGAAAGAACTTTCATTGTTTATCTCTGAAAAATAATTATTTTTCTAAATAAATTATTTTTTTTTTAAATTACTTACTTTGTGCCGAAAATTTAAAAATTGCATTCTAGTTTCTGAAAGACCTAAATATCTATAATTGATCGTTCTTTTCCTCGGTGCTTCATTTGTCAACAGCTGATACAAAATATATGTTCTAATTTCTTTCCCTAAAAAACGACATATCCAAATGGAGCGAAAAATATGCCACATCAGTCGAATTCAATGAGGCCAAGTAGGAACATTAATAAACCTATTAGCAACACCACTTGGGACAAAAATGAACATTAACAGATTTCGTTTTTTTGTGAATTTAAATCACCAAACACAAAAAAACAATGTGTTTGATATTGACAAAAAGAAGTTGGTTGTAAAACAGGTATGCGTGTACCCCTATAATCAATTATGCTTATTAATAGTCGGCAGGAATAGAGCACCTATCATAAAAAGAGATTCACTTCTCCAAGTGTCTTTTTCACTTCCTAGTTAGAGACAACATCCCTCCGGAGGAATAGGCTAGATTCGCTTACCTACGTATATCAAAAATAATTTTGAGAAATAGATAAGGCCGAACAACGCTGTAAGCATAGACATTAGTAATCTATAAATGTATTTACAAATTGGTCAAGGCTAGTCACACCCCATATTTAATTGGTATACAAATTTTGTTTAGCAGTAGAAAAAGAATCGAGGGTTTAGAAATTCGAATTAAAGTGGTTTTAAAGAACAAGGAAGCATAGAATTTTGTTTACTAAAAGAAATACTTTATTCGGATTAATACTTTTTTTAAATCCATTTTTATTTTAATAGTGAAAATCGATTTAAATGAACAGCTGAGTTTTATTTATGAAGTTAGAATACAATCGTTTCACTAATGTGTTCGATTCTCTTTCCTAACTGTTAGTTTTGCTTTCAATGATCAACTTTAACCTCAAAGACCTACAAGAATTGTTTATTGAACTGTGCACTGACAGCAATTTTTCAATTATTGCTATAACTGGCTTGCCAAAGTCCACTTTAATGGTTTGTTTCAATGATGAATTTCAATGATAGCTATAGTACCTGATCTAGCTAGACCAGGTGCTAGCTCTAAGACTCATTTCTTACGAAAACTTAGTAGGTAACTTAGTAATTCTTCATCAGATAAATGTTCATAAACAAAGAGCTAGAATATTATTATTCAGATTCTTGCATTATTTTGGCTCTTGAAACATTTTATATTGATATGTAAGCAAATCAACCAATTGAAGTTGGGCAAAAACATTTAAATAATCATCATTTTATTTATACGTAAACACGCATTCTATTGCTCTTTTTTTAACAACTAACTTAACGACAATCGATTTTAATAATTTTTGCCTTATTTGAAAGGCATGTGCATTTTATAGAAAAAGTTGCAAAATTAGTTAAAATTAAAGTGTATCCGCAGCTCTGTAGGTCCAATAGATCTTAAAAACATTTTTTTAAAAATTACTAAATTTTCACAAATATTTCGAATTTATTGTTTGTGTTGTCTTTTGAACAGTATATTTACTTGTTTACTTAAAGTCTAGTAAAAGAATATTGAGGTGTTAAATTAACATAATGGCACATGATTTGGAAGTATTTTTTAATGCACAGTTCAATGAGACTAATATTGAGACAAACTGACTCACAAGGTACTTTTTCATGTATTGTCTTAAATTTCGGTACAAATAGTTAAACTTTTTCTAAAGAGTGCCATAACTTAAGTCATGACAGTCGGTTTGTCTTCATACTTGTCTTTGCATTAAAAAAATGCAAAGAGAATACAAACTATAAATTCGAAATATTAGTGAAAATATAATGCATAGTGGCGTTAGTAGATCTTCCCAAAAATCCAGACTAGCAATTTTGATTTTAAATCAGAAAAATAAATACATTTTTCAGCCCAATTGAAGGCTTTGGCAGATCTAAATACAAAATTAACAATTTTTTTTTACCAAACGAAAACCCTATTAATTGATAAAAATTTTTGATCATTGTGATTCACGATGAAACTGTATTAATGATGAAATAAATGATGGTTCGTTTCCTTGCTATTATAAACATTTTGGAATTAACAACAAAAAGCTACTTGATAGCACACCCATTGGCGCAAATGACATATTCATTATGGTTAATTTAAACCAAATTGACAATTTATCAACGTGTAAATAATATTTGACAACCGCAATACAGATATATAAAATTGGTTGATCAATCATCAATTTGTGGTTGAATAACATAATAATGGTGAAAGACCAGTGTTTGCATACACTAAATCATTGTAAAGCAACACAAGAAATGGCGAAAATAATGTTAAAAGTTTAGGAAATATAAAAACCTGCTGATTAGGTTGTAAAAACTAAATAATTACGAAACCATACTAATGGTTTTTATCAAAAAGTGCTTGAAAATAGATAGTCTTGTTATTATTTGAAGAGTAGGTACACATTCAGTAGTTACTTTAAAATATGCAACTGTCTATAAAATTATCATGCAGTTTTTGAGAGTGGTGTATTCATCAGAAAGCTAAACCAGAAGTATCTAAGAGGCGGCTACACAATATTGTTATCTATCTGATAAGTATAAGAAAATTGTCAGAAGCTTTTAGTTTGTGGTAAAATAATGAAAAAAAAAGCTCTAGAATAGATCAAAAACATCTGCTATTTGCTATTGCATATTTTCCTCTTTCTTGCACAGGTGTGTTTTGTGGCATTCGTTCACAACTTCCTTATTAGGTATAAATAACAATCAACATCTACTACACACATTTTTACATTATATCGTCAATTGCTATGCATTTCAATTTAATTTTCCAAAGTATGTCTGTACTTGTAGGTACCCATTACACAATTGTCCGATAATAGAATATCACTATTTCTATTTTATACTATTTAATTCGTTAATCACTAAATATGTATATACAAAATGTACTATAGTTAGGTATTTGTATCAATTAATTAATGTGTGGGTGTGACAAAACCAAACAAATTGTCAAGCAGACAGACATGTCAGCTATAAGTAGTTCTCTCCGTATTTGTTTTTTTATAATGCCTCTTAATAGAATTAATTATTATGCAAGAATAAATATAATTTTAAGAAGAAGAAGAAAAGATCATAATTCTGTTGTCTAATTAAATAAATTAAATAAAACCAAATTCCTTAAAAAAATATCTTTTCGAATTTCTTTCGAATTAAAACGAATGTCCAATATGAAATGAAAGTACCAACCCAAGTTCTAAATTAGATCATTTTGTTATTAATTGATTAAAAGATAAATATGAATGTACAATTTGTGTATTACATATTTTAAAGCCTTCATTTTCGCTTAAGGGCACAGAATAGTAACGTTTACTCATCGAACTGTGATCAAATTATGTAATGAAAGCGAAACAAATTTGTATCTATATATGGGGAAATTCATTAAATATTCTAGAAGCACCATGACAACTCGAATATTTAATCGAAATCGAACGTTTTATGCTCTGGTAAATTTGCGATGTATTACCTTCTCACTCTCTGGACACGTAAAGAGTTGTGTTTATTAGCTTAAAAAAAAAAAAAAAATACCCACCGGATATTGGAGGAAGGTCGTTTGGAGTTTTTGTCCAGTTAGATATTTAATGACAATTGATTGTGATTATAATGATTGTTGTTTTTTTTTTTTGTAATAGCCATCATCGCCTTTTTATTGAACTGTACCTATTAATCCAGTAACCTTAAACAGTAGATTTGATTTTTGGCTGAGTTGTTACTAATATTGGAAAAATATATAAAACCAAGTTTTCGAACTCGAAACAAAAACATATTAGAAAATTCAAATAATAGTTGTGAATTCTTGTTTAGTCTGTTGTTGGTATTTTACGGATAAAAGTCTAAGTTTTGATTAATTAACACATCACAGCCAATTCAGTATTTTTCTGTTTGCTTTCAAAATGATTATCTTTGTATGCTCAATAGTTTCCAAAATATTGCTATCCAAAAATAATCGGTACTGTCGTAATCGAATATTTTTTTCAATTTTACAAGTATTAGTCAAGCCAATGAGGAAACCAATTGCATCTACAAGAGATGAAATTTTTCAAATTTTTGTATTACGCATCTTGTTTAGGTGTTGCCCATTAAGAAATTGTAATATGTATATGAAAAGCCGCTCGTTCACAATTGAAATAATGAAAAAGTGATAAAATTTGGCATGAAGGTTTTATTTGCACAAAAATCAAGATATAGAAAAACATTGATAACTACCTTTATTTTGGGAGGCGTTTGAACTTAAACGCCACGCTATAGAAATGACAATTGATATTTTATTGAAATTAATCTTCTGTTGTTAAAAGAAGAATGCAAAACAGAGAAAAAAAACGTGGCGTTTTAGTACAAACGGCAACCAGAATAGGGGCGAAAATCTCATCTAAAATCATTAAAAATGTATTAGTTTCAATTACGGAAACTATATTGAAAGTTAAAAACAAACCAAGTGATCTTTTAAGATAACATGAAAATTAAGTTTTGGAAAGAAGTCATTCATTTTTGTTTTAAAGATACAAACACACTTATTCCACTTTTACTACATAGTGTGGAATTAATGAAGAATAGAAGAAGGAAATAAAGTGCATAATAGATAATCTTTTTTTTTTTGAAAAGTAGAATTTATAGTTACAAATTTTGATGAAGGCACTTAATTAAAATTATGATGTCAAAAAAAAGGTTAACCTTGGTTGGTCGTTTTTTTACGACTGACACAAATACACAATGGGCAGGTTCAGGAAACGTTAGGGACTAAATATATGGCCAATATAATAATCAAATGAAGTTGTTACAGGTCGTCGTTAGGCATCAAACTTCATTGAACAATAATATCTAAGGGTGGATTTCATAGTCGTTACTCAAGTCGAGATTTTTCTCAACAAGTAAATAAATTTTGAATTCCCTCACAATCTCAATTATGAATTCACAAGTGTACACTTGACAAAAATCTCGACTCAAGTGAAAACTATGAATTCCATCCTAAATTAAATTTATCGAACATTTTCAATTTAGGAGATTTAACCAACTTTTTAATGACAAAAGGATGTTTGGAAAGGATCGATAATTCTGAATCTTTTTTTGTTTATTGGAAATAATACTGGAACACAAAGTTAAGGATCAAATTGAACAAGAAGATGCCTCGCGATATTTTGAAGAAAAGTTATTTAATCGAACTTTTTATGCTACCAATTCTAATTTTGAATGTGATAAAATGAATAACCACCATTCGTAATGGTACTGGTAATTCAAAATCGGTGCCATTAATTCAATGACTTTTGACAGTTTTTGACTTGACAGATATGTAACAATCTATATTTTGATGTAAATAGAGTATTTTGTTCCAAATATTTGCCAAATGACCTAAAACTCCGGAGCAGAAAATTAAATCTAAGAATTTCCGAAGTTCATAGAGTTTTGAATCCATCGACATCGTAGCGATTAGATTAATTTTTTGTTGACAAAACAAAGTGCGTTAAGTAGGAACTAACACGTGTTATATTATTTTTTTATTAAAATCTGACAGTTAATATCTTAAATGACAGACAGTAAAATATGTTCTAAAGTAAAATTGTATTTTGCTAAAAAAAAACTCGTCTCAAAATCGCAATTTTATAGATGAGAAAGTAAAACTAAATAAATGATGGATTTCTAGATGTTTTTAATCCTTCTACATCGTAGCCATACTTCAAAGGAATTTTAACTTAATTTGGATATAAAATATTTCGTTCGAAATTCTTCATAAAGGCTCTTAAATTGCAGAGCAGAATATAATATCTGTAAAATTCATTAATTTATGGAGTTTTTTTTAATCCACGAGCCTTGTTTCTTGTTTTTTTTTTTATTTTTTTAACAGACAAGGAACAACTAAATTTGGATTTGTATAGAATGTTTCGTTCTAAATTTTACATTAAAGCTCTTAAATAATAGAGCAGAAAATAAATTTTGCAAAATGTACGATTTTTGTTTTTTAATCCATCGACATCTTACCCATCCTTTAATGGAATTTAACAGTTTATGACTTGACAGATAAGGGCAAAAAGCTATGTTCTGGTCTAAATATAATATTTAATTCCAAGTACTAATTCCAGTAATACTTGGCACTTGAATTGCCTTTTTCAAGCTACTTACTACGCCAGAATATATAGAGGGTCCTTTCGGGACCTGAGAAATTTTGTTTCCCTGGAAATATTTTTTTCCCTCTGATTATTTGCAGCGATGGTGAATCTTTCCTAAAATTAATTTACATTGAAGGAAAAATTTCATGAAATTACATATAAATTTCCCTGAAAATGATGTTCCCGATACCAATAAATTCCGAGGGAAGCATTTCCTCGGTATTTAATTTCCCATTTTTTTTACGAGAAAAACGTTCAGAGGGATTTTTTTTCTATTCACAATAGCCCCACAGACTTGTAATCAATTATTCCTTTAAAAAACAGAATTTAAAAGAAAAAAAATCGAATAGTAAACAACTTTTAAGTGTTTCAATGTACATTCTTAGGTATATTCAATAACATTAAAATAGTACCTGATCAATATATATGAAACTTAAGAGTTATTTGTTATACCTGTTATCGCAATACCATGGTAACGTTGATTTCGAGTAAATTGATTTTCCTCAAGGTTCCGAAATGTTTCGTATTCTTTTTTTTCTATATTGGTATAAAAAGGTAGCATATATACGAGTTTATATAATTAAAGATTAAAAGACCAACTTATAAAACCTTAATTTAATAATTAACTTAGGTCATATTTTGTAGAAAAATAAAGACCAGTTTTAGTATCATGTCGTCAATACTCCGTCCTATTTCACCATCACATCAACTGAATCATCGAAATTATTCAAACGGTCTTATACGCATCATGGAAGAAGAAGAAATTATGTTCTCAGTGTAAAATGGTAATAGAAAATTAAAAACAAAAAAAAAACATTGGATTCTAAATAAATAATTAAAAATTTTATGTTTTCATCAAAAACGCTGCTTCAAATATATACAAAAAAAAATAATATTAATATAAAGCAATTATGTGTGCGTGTGTTTGCCTGTTTTGGTTTTTCTAATGAAAGTTATTCAATGAAAAAATCATTTTTTTTAAATTCTATTATTATTATTTTATAATTATTAAAAAAAAAAATATAAAGGTTGCCCGTAAATTGGCCATGGTTGAAGCTGATCTTGAGCGCGCAGAGGAACGTGCCGAGTTGGGAGAAAAGTATGTTTGCAAAAAATTACTATCATCGTATGATGTGTAATGTGTGTCTGCGTTTAATTGTTTTTTCTTAACTTTTTTTTATGTTTAAAACCAAAAAAAAAACTAATATCACAAAAATATTAATATCAAAATAAAAATTACAAAGTTTTAGCTAGATAGATTCCGAGATTTTTTTCAGCGCATGCTAACAAATAATTTAAATATATTTTTTCCCATAAAAAATAAATAAATACTAATGTTAATTTTTTTTTTGTTTTTCCCAAAAAAAAAAAAAAATTGTTTGTGTTGAATATTTTGCGCTTGTTTGTTGTTTTGATATGCTAACTAAAAACAATATAAATATTACGCAAATGCAAAAAATAAGGTTGCAAGAAAACTAGTCCTCATGGAACAGGATTTGGAACGTTCCGAGGAGAAAGCTGAGCTTGGCGAAAGGTTTGTTTGTTTTGTGCATTTGTTTTATACTAACTATTGCACAAATTGTTTCAAAAGTTTTGTTTATTTTTGAACAAAATATAAAACTACCTACTCAAAATGTGCTAATTTATTAATTTTTTTAGCTGCGAAATTGTATTCTATTAAAATGTTTATTTTTAAAAAAATCTCAAGACTAGTCGTTTCTTACACTGGCCGACAAAAGTATCTGTACGACTGCTGTTTTTGCAGTGTGGATAAAAAAAAGAAAATATAAAGAACTAATTTTGCGAGTTTACAAAGTTTGAGAATAAAACTGAACAAAAATAGTGCATCATTATTTTAATATGAACAAAAAATTTATTTTTATAGAATGGGAACAATATCGTCGTACGAAGAGTTTTGTGGGCCACTGTATATTCATTTTCCATTGTCCTCACGAAACAAAAGCAATGTGATTTTGTTTTAAGTTCGAAGGAGAGCTTGAGTTGTCAAAAAAACAAATTTGTGCAAATCTATTGCTTAAATATTTCGCCTAAAAGAAAATAATCGTCAATGAGGGAAAGATTTTGAGTTTTTAAACATACATTATGTAGAACGTTAAAAAACTATTTAAAACTCGAACGAAATTTTAATAATTTTTTGACGTATGCTTAGAAACTCAAAATGGTTCTAGAATTTAAGAGAAACATTTCGAATTTTTGAAAAAAAGTATTTAAAAATCGCACTATTTTTCGGCTCAAAGTGAAACGGTTATAGAACAGTGTGGAACAGAAAAACCTCACTGAACAGCAAAAAGTTGTACTTTTCTGTTCCGAACAGTCCAGAACAACGTTATTGAACACACTAATTATGTATGTACATATGTTGCTTAAAAATTCAAATCCTACATCTCAATTATTTTCGATTTAAAGTTAGATTTTGAGAAGGAGATCATTAATGATAAGAAAAAAATATGAATTTTTGATCCTAAGTAAAAAAGGCAAATTTCCACAATCGATGGCCCAAACTTAACCTAACCTAAGCTGAATCAAAATTACAATAAGACAAATATTAACGTCTTAGTTTAGTAATTTACATGAACGCTTTCCGGCAATTTATTTCCGGACAAATTCAACTACACAAAACAACTTCAGTCTTGCTAATTCTCTATAAATATAATAATTAATTTTAAATACATATGTATGTAATTAGAAAATTTTGGTCCCAAATTTGGAGCCCTACAATTGACTTGCTTTACCATTAAAAATATTTAAACATCACGGACATGTTAATTAACTAAAGATAAATTAACTAAACAATATTGCAGCTTTAAAAGTTCTCTCTTAATTTAAAATTAACAAAATTAAAACTTAATTATTTACAAAATTTTAAATAATAATTAATTTTTTACACAGCAAAATCGTGGAACTTGAAGAAGAACTCCGCGTTGTGGGTAACAACTTGAAATCCCTCGAAGTCTCAGAAGAAAAGGTCAGTATCTTTAAAATAAATTATTATTTTTATATTAAAAAAAAAAATCTACAATAAAAAAGATAAAAACAATTTAAATCTACCATAAAAAAGATAAAAACAATTTATAAAAATATTTTTTGAATGTACTATTTTTACAAAAAAAAAATATCTAAAAAAAACGCGTTATGCAAATCAAATCAAAACCACGCACTCAATTCCTTATATGATTTATATAAATAGGCCAACCAACGTGAAGAGGAATACAAGAACCAAATTAAGACCTTGAACACTCGTCTAAAGGAGGTATTTAATAAAACAAAAAAAAAACTGCATCCTTATTATGACAATAAAAGATGACTGTTGGATTGAAAGGACACAAAAAAATATACATATATGCTCAATTGTAGCAAAACTGTAAAAACCAAAACCAGCGTGATGATGTGCTTTTGATTTGCCTTTGTTGTTGTTTTTTTTTTCAATCTGTTTCTCTATCTCTCTATTTCTGTTTAAAAAAAATACGAATGTTGTGTTTTGAATTTTAAAGCCCAAACGGCTTGAAATATACATTCCTTGTTTTTGTTTTAAAGTTGTACGTTAGAGCGTCAAGTTCCGCAAGTCGTACTTATTTTTTGAAAACAAATTATCAATAAAAACAGCAATTGTTTTTATGAAAATTTAATTTTAAAATCATTTGGTTTTTCTTACTAACCCTGAAATATTGATTTTTTATATATTTATAATATGAACAAATGATAAATTGCCTTATTTTGCTATACCCGAAACAATGATTGATTGCATTTTATTATCAGCCTCAAAAAAATCTTATTTTTTGATATAATAATTACGTATAGCAACATAGGGTTAATTTTTGAAACACATAAAATATCTACCGATATTTATACATAATTTGTTATCACATTTTTACTATTTATTTTATAATGTTTGTTTTCTTATTTTTTTCATATTTTGGCTGCATTAAAAAAACAAAAAAAAATATATACCTAATATCTGCACCACTTACATATGCTTTATTTTTTTGTGTGATTTTTTTGTTTAATATATCATAAATGTTTGAATATTTTAACAATAACACAAATCATATAAAACGAAACAAAAAAAAAAAATAATATATAATATACACCACACAAAAATGGATTTGCAAAATTATTACTATTTAAAATAATAAATGGGTAGGCCACTCAAAAGGAAGAGACTTTCGAAGGTCAAATCAGATTATTGGATCAACAACTAAAAGAGGTATTTTTATTTATTCAAATTTTGAAACAACAAAAAAATTAGAACTGGGTAATGGAAATTTGTATCTCTTTGTATTTTTTCTTGGGCATTTTGTTATATCGTCCAATTTATTATCATTAGCTTTCTACTATTCAACAAAAAAAAACAATATGTTTTTTTTTGTCGCTATTCTATTGTTGTCTTTTTAAATACTGAGAATTATTTTTTGTGTAGATTTTTATAGACAAAAATCGATAATTATAGTTTTGAAAATCTTAAAAAACGTCGGTACAAAATAATGTAACTTTAAAGAAAGCAAAGTTTTATAAAAAACGAGTTAGGGCTCGTATTTAGAATTACGAAACGAAAGGCAACAAATTGATACACAAGGAAAACGATAGTCACCATAAAAACCAATTACTTATTGCGAATGTGTAAATTATGAACTACATAAAACTGAAACGAACAAAATACTGATACAAACACAAAAAGTACGAAACGAGTGACATTTAAGTCAAATACGACCACCAAAAGTAGTCGTAAAAGAAAAAGAGTATCGTTTTACAAAAACCATTATCGTAAATCGTTATCGCAATTCAACGAAAAGGAGGAATTTTGAACAATTCGTAATACGGGCACTTTCTCAAGTACCTTTGGACCAAATTGTAAATTTAATAGCATCTACTTTTGTCTGTTTATAGTAAGTTTCTAAAAAAACAATAGTAAGCCCAAATTTATTTATTCTCCATTAAATTTAAAGTCGCCGTTGAAAAAAGTAAATTTAAAAATTTCTATGAGATTTCATAAATTTCCCAATTTTAAAACCTCAATTAAAAATAAACCCCAATCATAAATTTCCCAATTTTAACACCTCAATTAAAAATAATGGAGAGTGAATAAATTTGCCTTAAGAGACTTTCTAATTATAGATTGAGTATAAAGCAAGCCATGTCTTAAAATAATTTGAATTTAATAATGAATTTTTTTAAAAAGCCGTTGCTAGGATTTTCTTTTTCGGAAAGATCTAGTTCCAACGAAATTTTTAGGAACTTTCCTAAACGATAACGACTTCGAACTTGTAAAATAAATTACATTGGATTAGATTTGTGGCTACTAGGAAAACTGCTTAAGTCAAAGATCTCTCTCGAGTGTCAGTAGGTCAGTAGTTTCTATCTTAACCCTTCGGAGTTGGCAAAAAATTGTAGGTCCCCTCATCCCTACTCACTTGCACACACACACACAGAAATGATTGAAAGTGACAGTCACTAGGGCAGGGTTCTTACATACATTTATTTATTTAAAAATCGTTTATGTTTCTGATCATGGTCTGATCTACATAAAGAAAAAAAATCATCTAGACCATAATTTTTCTGACCTCTACAAAACTCCTTTAGCCACATAGTTTAAAATTAAATTTAAATATAATTTACCAGTAGATCCGAATCCAACAAATTAAAACTTAACATCTTCAATAATGATCTAAATTAGAAATTGTAATATAGCTCATAAAAACACTTGCACAAATCGTTCTTCTCAATTTTTCCTTTAATTTGATTGTTTATTATTTTTCATGTAGTGTTTTTATTATTAAATAATAAACTCTTAAATCTTCTGTTAAAAAAATATATTTTTTTTACCATATTTTTTTTGTAAAACAAAAACAGAAAATTCAAAAAAATAAAAAAGTGTGTAGGCCTAAACAACACAATAAAAAATATAATATAGCATTTAAAAATGTAAAATATATTCAACACATAATAAATTGAAAACAGCAGTTTGTGCAATGATTGCAATTATTTCATCCTTTATAATTTCGTATAATTTAAAATAATTGAAAAGAAATTAATTTGCACTTTTTAATAAATTTATATTTATGTTGTTTTGATTTTTTATCTTTTGAAAATTAAACATTGTATGTTCGGTAGAAATTTTATAAATACAAAATTTATATTGTTAAAAAAAAAATATTAATTCAAATATGGTAATTCAATTTAAATAACCATGTTTAAAAAAATTATCATATCGATACATAAAATGTACATACATGAATTTTATAATAATATGTGTTGTTGTTTAGGCCTGTGCATTTCGTAAAGAAGCTGAACAACAAGCCATAGAATTTAAGAAAATTGTATCAACAGTAAGTTTGAGATTTCAAGAATAGGCTTAGTTTTGAAAAAAAAATTAAACAAAATACAATATATAATGTGAATTTTTTTGTAAGCTTTTCATGTATTAGTCTGTTTTTAGTTTACAAAAAAAAATTGATTACAAAAAATAATAATTTATACTTTCTGTCTAATATTTGGTAAAAGAAAACTAAATTTAATAATTAATATTATGTATAATTTGAACTCATATAATTGTACATTTATAATAACCATTCCATCATTATCATAGTTATCAATTTATTATCATCACTAACTTTATAATAATGTCATAATTACTTGCTTTGTAAAAAAAATAAAGTTTAAAAGCAATTTAACGCTGGGTTTAGTAGTTCTTTGGTACCGCTTTTGTCTCAATCCAACTTTTCTTATGGTATGGTAAAAGGTCATTTAAATTAAAAAAAAAAATATTGTTTGAATTTCAATACAAATAAATTATTAGATAAAATTGACCTTTTGCATCACCATAATTGTCATGCTTTAAAAATATTTATTTCAATTTGTCTTGAATTAAAACTAATTACTTTTTTGTATATAAAAAAAAAATCTAGGCTGAAGCCCGTGCTGAATTTGCCGAACGTTCTGTTCAAAAATTGCAGAAAGAAGTCGACAGGCTCGAAGGTATGTCTTTAAGTTATATTCTTAAACTAATAACATAAATCATAAAATATTTATTATAAAATTAAAGAAAAAAAAGACATTTTATTTAATATTATTAAATTATATATGAAAAGGGAAATTATGTATTATTATTTTTTTATTATTATTTTTTTGATGGTTGTGAAATATGTTTTTTGTTTTTTTTTTTTTTCATTATTTTGCACATTATCGACTTAAATTTGTGTAAAGCTAAGCAAAATTGACAATTTGTTGATTGGTCTTTATAAAAAATTCAGTTTTTAAATTGAAATTCTATTGCAGTATTTATTTTTAGACAATACTATTGTCGTAGAACTTAGCAATTTAACCATTCAGCTGACAATTTTTGTTAATTTCTTTTTTTGATTCGATAATTACAACAATTACCTCTCGTTAAACTTTGAAATTACTTTGTATATAATTTTATAAATTTTTTGAAATAAAAATTAACGTTTATAGAAAAAAAATAATCTTATACAAAATAAAAAAAAAAAACAAAAACATACACAACAGCAATTTTATTTAAGCATAATGCCCTAACAATAATATTGAATATTTTTTGTATTCCTTTTATGTTGTTTTGTTATGTTTATTTACTAATTTTTTTAATTTTTTTATTTATTTATTTTTATGTTTTAATTTTGTGTGGATTTGCATTTGTTGTTTGCGATTTAAACAAAAAACAAAAATAACTCACTTTGTTGTGTGCTTATAAAAAACCAAAACAAAACAAAATGATGCTGCTGTGCTTTTCAAAATTTTGCATATAAATGAAAAATTATAAAAAAATGCTTCTCACCATCTCCGCACATATATAATTAGACGATTTAATGAACGAGCGTGAGAAAAATAAATTGCTGTCAGAAGAAATGGAAGCCACTTTGCATGATATTCAAAACATGTAAACATCCTTAGTTTAAACAAAAAACAAAAAAAAAAATTCAGACATCCAGAGTAAAAAAAAAACAAACAACTACACCGATTAGTAAAGCGCAACGCTAAAATGGAGAATCCTGACTATTTTCATTTTAATTTTATCTACAACAACGCATAAAAAAACAAATTTATTTTTTAGATATAACAATATTCTGTTAGATGACGAACGACTAAATAACTAAAAGACGATGAATTTATGTATTTCGTTTTTATTGTTTATGTATTTAATTCTATGCTAGCAAGCGTGTTATGCAATTGTTTTTTTTTATTATTATTATTTTCTCTTAAATTCACTTTCGTTGTAACATTCTGTATTCTTATTATTATTTTTTTTTTATCGTAATAATTTTTGTGTATTTGTAAGTTGTTTCTTTAAAAAAATATTTATGACATTTATATGACAACAAAACACGAAAAACAAAAAAAAACGAAGATATTCAAATTTGTATTTAATTATATAGTAGCCTATCAATTCATTCCAATTGACTTTTTAAATTCCGCTGTGCATTTTTTTTGTATAGAATTAAAAAAAAAAAAAAAAGATAATCTTTTATTTATATACATCATTTTATTTAAAAAAAAAACAACAAAAAAAGCTATTTACATTATAAAATTCGAGGTGAAAGAATTGTGTGTTCTTTATTTTAATTCTTGTTTTTTTTTTTTTACTTAAAAACAAAACTATGCTTATAACAAAAAAAGAAAAAAACTAAAATAAAAATAAATACATATATATTTTTATTTTTAAAAGTATTTTAGATATTTTAATTAAACAAGAAAAATAAAAGACATTTTTTCCTAGTAACTAAGCATAGCAATACTTACACAAAAATGTTTTAATTTTTTTTTATCCTGTGCTTCTTTTTTTTTTTGTATGTAGAATCCACTCACTTCTACAAATCTATTAAAACTAAAAAATATACTGCCCTCATTTAAAGTTCATTCTATTTAAAAAACAAATAATAATTTTCAATATTAAAACAAAAAAAGAAACAAATTTTGATCAATATTTCTATTATTTAAGATTTTCTTCATTTATTAAAAGTGCCTTAATAATTTTTTTTAACTTAAAAAATATAAAAAAAAAATTAGGCAAACAGCGGAACTTAAAAAAAAACATAAAAACAAACTATAAGATAATTTTTCTTAAAGAGAATTTATTTATAACAACAAAAAAAGCATAAAACATGAAGACATTAAAGGACAAGTTCTATAAATAAAAATTGTTTTGTATTTTATTTTGTGTTTTGTATGCTAACCTTTTTTTATATCAGAAAAACGAAAAAAAAATACATATCCTTTTCTTTTTTCAATAAATTATAATTAATTAATATGTAGATGTTTTTTTTTAAACATTTTACTTACACTTTCCTTTATTTTTTGTTTTATTATTTATTTAAAAAAAAAATGGCTTTCTACTACCAACCTAACTGCTTATAATATGGTGCTTTATGTTTTATTTGCCAACAATCCAACAACCCAACCAACCCTGCTCCAAAAAAAATCACCCTTTTAATCGTTAAATAATAAATAAAAAAAAAAAAAAAAACAATAGATGAAATAATAGTAGAAAAGGAGAAATATGCAATTATCGGTGACAGTTTAGATCTTGCATTCGTTGATCTTGTACCCGGAGTTGAAGTAAATTATAATGATCGTCATCCAAAACCACCAACTCCAAAAGAAGTCACACCTACACCCGAAGAAAAGGCTGCCGCTGAAGCAGCTGCTGAAGCTAAAGCAGCCGAAGAAGCTGCAGCTGCAGCCGAAACTGAAGCTAAAGCACACGAAGAAGAAGTTGCCAAAGAGGAAGAAGCAGCAGCAGCAGCTCTTGCAGCAATTCCTAAAGAACCAACCCCACCACCACCACCACCACCACCATTCGAGTATGCAATTGACTTGCCACCAGAGGGTGCTGAAGTGCCATATGTTAAGAATTTCGATGCTGTTGCAGCTGCAGCAGCTGAGGCAGCAGCAGTGGCTGCAGCTGAAGCTGAAGCAGCCGCTGTTGTTGCAGCAGAAGAGGCAGCAAAGGCCGCAGAAGCTGCTGCTGTTGCAGCTGCTGCAGCCCCACCACCAGCTGATGCTGCTCCACCAGCAGAAGGCGCTCCAGCCCCAGCAGAAGGGGCTGCTACAACAGAAGGAGCGGCGCCAGTAGCATCAGAACCAGCACCAACAGACGCTGCCCCAGCACCAGCTGAGGCGGCAGCCCCAGCAGCTGAAGCGCCTCCAGCACCGGAAGCAGCTCCGCCAGCTCCAGAATCTTAAAACAAAAAAAAATCAAAAATCTTAATCAAATATATTTTTAATTATAGTTTCTTCTTAATTATAAGTTCACCAATGCGCTCATCAAAATAGACACTGTGCTCATCAATTTATCTAGTTTTTTCCAAATAAAGGATACAAATCCCAAAAATTAAAAAAAAAAATCAATTACTGACTGAAAATTGATTATCATCAGGCTACTGCATCATCATCTACTGCAACTACTATCTCATAGAAAAAAACTGTCTTCACATCGAAACTTTTGCAAAAATCTGAATGACTAACATTTCCTTCTTATTATATAACACTCTTCTTTTTGTAATTTTCATAAAGTTATTTTCAAAAACGTGAAACATTCTCCGTTTTTGACCACTTCTTCAAGTTACTCACAAGTAGAGGTATGACTTAAAAAGTGGTTCATTAAATTTGTTTTTAGCGTTTTTGAAAATATCTTTTTTTGTTTTCTGTTCGTCTTAAACTATCTCTATTTCTATTACGCTTTGATTCATTTATATTTTTTTATTTCTTTATTTACTCTCCATTTAGCTTGCTTATTATTTTTTATTTGCTTATACCTAACGATTTTTATTTTCGCTTTTGCTTCATTATTTCGTCAATATTTCGATTTCAAAAAAAAAAAAACATGACTCCAATGTTAGATGATACAATTGTCGAAGTGGAGAAATTCGCATTAATAGGAGACAGCTTAGAGTTGGCATTCCTTGATTTGATACCCGGACTTGAACCATTCTATACGCCCCGCAACCCAAAACCACCAACACCAAAAGAGCCCACACCCACAGCCGAAGAAATTGCTGCTGCTGAAGCGGCGGCGGCAGAAGCTGCTGCTAAAGCAGAAGCCGACGCAGCACAAGCAGCCGAAGAAGCTGAAAAGGCAGCTGCCGAAGCCGAAAAGGCAGCAAAGGAAGCAGAAGAAGCAGCGGCTCTTGCAGCGATTCCTAAAGAACCAACCCCACCACCACCACCGCCACCACCATTTGAGTATGCTATTGATTTGCCCCCAGAGGGCGCCGAAGTGCCATATGTTAAGAACTATGTACCACCACCACCTGGTTCAGAAGTACCACCGCCAGCAGAGGGCGCAGCTCCAGCAGTTGAGGGCGCAGCTCCGCCGGCCGAGGGTGCTCCACCAGCACCAGCTGCTGCCGCTCCACCAGCAGATGCTGCCGCAGCAGCTGCTGCACCACCAGCTGAAGGAGCTCCACCACCAGCTGCTCCAGCAGCAGATGGTGCAGCTCCAGCAGCTGCCCCGGCCGCCGAAGTTGCAGCTCCCGCTCCAGAGGCTGCAGCACCAGCTGCCGATGCACCACCAGCACCAGCTGCCGAAGCACCACCAGCACCGGCTGCCGAAGCAGCACCAGCACCTGCTGTCGAGGCAGCACCAGCTGAACCCGCCCCTGCTTAAATTAGCTCACTATTGCAGTTTTCAATTGCTTGCATGAACTAGCTTATCAAAATCATTTAAATATTTTAAAATCAGTGCAAATATTGGAAAAAATATATAAAAAAAAAAAGTTTTTATTTCAATTTTTTGTTGAAGCATTAAAAAAACATGCGTTTTTTATTTTTATTTTTTTTTAATATTATTAAAAAAAACGATTTAAACTAAAAGCTTTAAAAAAAATAAAAAATAGAACCAAATGAACGCCTTCCACAAATACAGCAAGTGCGTTGCCAAAACAAACAAACCTTATAAAAATAATTAACAGCTTTTTGCAAGGTAATTATTATTTTGCTTTTTATTTTATTATTTTTTTTTTATTTATTTATTTCAATTTGCCAAATTTTTATTTTTTTCCAAAAAAAAAAGAATAAACACATTTTGCATTTAATTAAATTTAAATTCCTAACTTTTTAATTTGGCAATTTGATTTTAGTTCTGTTTCATTTAGTATATGTAGTTTTTAGAGATATTTTTTGTTTATTTCCTCAATTTATTTTTTGTTTTTCTTTTTTCACTTTTTTTTTTTAATTTAATTATCTACAACAACAACAAATAATAGACGACCTTGTCTTGGAGAAGGAAAGGTACAAGGATATCGGAGACGATTTGGATACCGCTTTCGTCGAACTTATCCTCAAGGAATAAAATGCTGTCCCTGCAATGGCAACAAAATATCCAAATATGGCTTATTTATATCCATGAGATACACGTTTAGCATTATTTATCAATATATTTTTATTTCCAGTGATTCTTGAACAAAATGTTTAACTCAAACAACAAAAAAAAAAAACAGTTAATAATAAATTTACGCAAACAACAAAAATAGTAATTTGTAGAAAATTTGGTTTTATTTTTTTTTTAGAATTATATTTATCTCTTATTTTTTATTTATTAGTTTTGGAATAAAGTATAAATTACTAGAAAAATAAAAATTTTTGCATTCTTTTTTATTTATTTTGGTGATTTTTTGAAAATTGGATTATACAAATTGCAATTTTTTTATTACAGATGAAGTAAGTAAAGGTAAAGAACAGTACAAGACAATTGCACAAGAATTGGACTCAACATATGCCGATATGAATGCTTACTAAATTTGATTTTAAACTTGAATGCATTTTATCGTTACAAAAAAACAAAAATAATAATAATAATAAACTAACAAATCAACAATAAAACTGCCGATTAATTAATTACTTACAGAAAACAAGAAAACAAAACTAAATTATTTTATTTTTTAGTGCATTTAATAAAATAATTAAAAACAAAATATTAATATTAATAGAATTTGTAATACAAAATAGTATTTTGCTTAAAGTTTTGTTTAATTTTAATTTGAAGAAGAAAAAATTTTTTTTTTAAATAGGATAAAAAGGTGTACAAAATTTTCATAATAATAATTAATAAAACTAAGCATTTAATAATATATAATCAGCTTCAATCTGTAAATGTATTTTTCAGAACAAAAAAAAAAAAAAAATAGAATTAACTACATATAGTATACCTAACTAATGCAACTTTTGCCTTTTCTTGTTTTTGAATCTTAAAAAAGTGGATGATCTTTTATACGATTTTTTGTGTCAATCATTTAACAACTTATATTTTTATTATACTTACTTGCTAACTTTGGTCTTCAGGCCATATTATGTCCGTGGTGATCCTCTTAAGGGGCATATCACCAATTCTCCTACGTGCGGTGCCATCGTGTTTGGTTTATGGAAATGTACTTCTGTTCTCTACCACCTCTTTCAAAGAAGTGCAGATTCCTTTTCGACTGTCTTGCGCCATGTGCTTTAAGGTCGATCAGCTCGTCTATCTGGCTGTGTGAGTGGGTTCCACTGCATCGCTTGGCCTGCAATGCAATCATTGCCTTTCGAAGCGTGTGACCATTTCACTACCACTTACCCCTTCGTAAATTATGGTCTATAGATTTTTTACCCGTTCTCAATGCCAAAATAAATTGAAAATTTAATTGAAGTTCATCATTGAGCCAGAAAATCCCTTAAAATGTTTCGTTGAAACATTTTGACGAACTCTTGCAGCTGAGGCACTTGTGGCAGTTGATATGATTTAGCGGTAAGAATTTTGTCTCCATATTGTGGACAGCATTCCAAAAGCAGCCTTTGCTTTTTTTATACGGCTATTGATGTCTTGTCTTGATATCCGGCTTTGATAGATCCAAAACTCCCTAGATATTGAAAGTTTTCTACTTTGTCTACCGGTTTTCTAGAAATATTGACTTGAACAGAAAAGTTACTTTGGAGGCTGATCATTTTTGTTTATGCCGTGTTAATTTTCAAGATTTCTGCTTCTTCCTCCAACTTTGTTGTCATTTTAAAAATAGCAATTAAATTGTCTGGCATGTCTCTTCGAAGACTAGCTCGTTTTTCTCTGCTGCTCGAGTAGCTTAAAAGTTGTGATAGTAAGTCAATAAATAGGAAACTATAAAAACATACATACGTACATATAAAATATAGAATATACTTACAATCCAGGGTATATCTCGCGCTCAACCAACAAATTTCTCCAACCAGATGTCGTCCTTCAATTGATCGCACCACCCAGATAAGTCCTTCTGTGACGTCGTACATCAGGGTAAGATGCGAAGACTCGTGCGTCATGCTGGTGCGTTAGTGTCCATAAGTTCAACTTGACTTAGCCATTTCAGTTTTTTGACAAGATAGAGATTGCTGTCACGCCCGTAGAGTCCCACGTTTTACCTTCTTCTCCACTCTCCATCGATGCACACTGGGCCAAATATCAGTCGAAGAATGATTAAAGTCTTGTGCAATGTGTCTTGTGTCTATAAGAGAGGAGGTTTATCTGTCGGAGTATAGACATTTTATCGACTGTTAATTTGCCTGGCCTAAAACAGCACTGATTGGAGCCAATCAGAAGGTAAACAAAAGGCTTAAGCGATCACTAAATATAGCCGATAGGATTTTGTATGCGACGCGTTGTGACGTGAAATTTAGTAGGCTAATTCCTCTGTAGTTGGCAGTTGTCAGATAAGTTGGTGCATACTCCCAGCCAAAACATTTACTGTTTTGAACAATTCGGCTGGTAACGGTAAGCCGTCCGCACCAGCAGCCTTATACGATTTAAATTGAACAATCGCAAAGCATACATCCTCTAGGTCAGGTGGACGGAATTGACGACCATTGTCGTCCAGATTATTTTCGCCTGTTGCATTGAAAATAGGAACTGAGGTACATAAATAGGATTCTTAAGGTCACTTATAGTAGTCGCATTTCCTTTCAATAGATTCAGCATACAAATGTTGAGATTTAAAAGATCTCCCATTCACAATGGGCGATTGCACAGTGGGGGAACTAAACCGGGATAAAACAAAGCTTGTGGGCAAAGGAACTGATTATCTTGGAATGAAATAGAATGAAACGAGCAAAATATTCCAACATTTTTGGAGTGGTTTGAAAAAGTCATCCAGTATGCGATGGCCCAATTAACTTTAAAGATTTGGCCAAACCTAAAATTGTAATATTCATCCAGTTTTTTCAAGATTGTGGTCCCAAATGAAAATTGTTAGGACTTTAAGAATATGATTGGGCAGAACCATTTTTGAAGAGTTAAGGTAAAATCGATAAAAGGATATATAAAAATACATTGGTTTGATACAAAACCTAGTCCGTTCTGTTAAAAAATAAAGGCAGCA
The DNA here is from genome assembly GCA_948107695.1 of Meliscaeva auricollis. Lineage (NCBI taxonomy): Eukaryota > Metazoa > Arthropoda > Insecta > Diptera > Syrphidae > Meliscaeva > Meliscaeva auricollis. The sequence continues at coordinate 42,051,965 of OX403616.1, forward strand.
CTAGCAAAAATTGCATCCACCACAATCCACATACAGCAAATGTATTTTTAAATTGCATTCCTCGTTTTAAACACGACTTTTCAAAACTGGACCTGCTCCCCTTTTGATGCAAGGCCCTCAATTATTACGAATATAAATAATGTGAAGTATTTTGTTCAGGTCAGGCCCCTATTTTGTCTAATTGCCCTGAACTAATATCGAAACATATCTCGAAGCTTTCATTAAACGTATTACGAATTACGATAATAGTTCAAAATCCTCCGTTTTCGTTAAATTGCGATTACGATAATCTTTTTTGAAAATAGATAATCATTTTCTTTTACGACTGATTTCGGCGGTCGTATTTGACTCGAATGTCACTTGTTTTTGAATAAATTCATAATTCGTAATTCATAATCGGTTAAAGTTCTCACGAAACTGTTCTAAACTGTTCTGGCTTAAAAGCAAGTACAAAAAATCCTGTACTAAACTGTTCCAGACAGAGTCATTGAACAGCAAACAAGAACAGTCTCATTAAACAGAAAGAAATTTAATTTTCTGTTCCGAACAGTCTAGAACAACGTCATTGAACACTGAACAGTAACACACTTATTATGGCTAACTTTAAATACCATGTTGAGTGTGTTTAATAAATCTGTTCCGAGCAAAAAAGATTAGAAAAGTGCAGGTTTTTCTGTTTCATGCGAAAAAACCTTGCCTCAAACTGTTCTAAAATCAGTCACTTTGTGTTCCATGAAGTTTTTCAGTACATTTTAGGGTAACATTTTCTGCCCCTACTTGGGAGGTAAAGCAAGATCGTGAAAAGTAGCAAACGTCAGCGGATAACGGATAAAAATAATATGTTACAAAAATGTGATTGTTTTTAAGATAAACATATATTGAAACAAAAAAAATACTCGAGAATCTGCAAAAGGTGCTAATTCAAATAAAAAATCATTACAAAAATAATTTTTAAATTTGAACGAAGCTGGACTTTTTCACGCACTTGTGCTGTTCTGTTCTGTTCCGATCTAGATTTTCTTCATTACACACACCTGTTGACTAGATCCAACGGATTCTTTTCATTAGAATTTCGAAATCAAATATTTAATTTTAAACAACTAGGGGTCTTCCAATTTAACCTCAATGTGAATAGCAAAAAGACGAATCAAATATAAAGCATATAAAGCGATATATTAAATATATCGATTTATGTCAATATTTACTTTCCCTCTTCTTTTTGAAACACCATTATCAGAAACTACATCCATTGTATGATTTTGGCCAGCTGTTCTTTTTTACATATTAAAGCAGATACTTTAAGCTTATAACAACAATTACATTAAAATGCATCCCATTAATCACAAAACATCTATCCCACCAATAAGCCGATTCAAATAAAAAAAACACCCTTTATTTTTTTTTTTTATTTTTTTACATACCTACCCAAACTGATTTAAATTTAGCTTGAAATTAATTGCTCTTAATGCAGCAATAAATCTGTGTGAATATCAATGTGTTTATGAGTGTTAAAATAAATAATATAATATGAATAATTAGTGTTGGCATTTGCAATGAAATTTTATAAAATTAAATTGGCCTTGTAGGATTAAATTTTAAAAATAAATCTATTTGAACATTTTTAATAAAACCTTTTGCTTTTAAAGATTTCCTCAGAGTTTATTCTTTTTAATTCAAACACAATTATAGCTTGTACAAAGCAAAATCTATGAATTTAATACAAAAACCTACCTATAGGTTAAAACAATGTATCTTGATTGAAAGAAATAAAAAATACATAAATATTATTTTCAATAAATTTTATTTTATTTAAACATAAAAATTGTAGGTATATACTTGAGTTTTACTGTTGGATTTCAGAATTGTACATATGTGGGGGTAAGTAAGTTTTTTTTATCTTGACTACAAGGCATGATATTGATTTTGTGTCAAAACCAAAGTTCGAGGTTTTAATCAAGATGAGAGAAATTGAAAGAAGAAAAAATGGTTTCGTCATGCCGTCCGCCCCACAAAACCGGAACAATATAATTTTTTTTCAAATTAAAATTTGAAAAACCCAAAAATCCGAATAGTCGAATCAGGGGCAAATCTAATATCAATTCAAGCTTTTCAAATCTTATAAATTTAAACAAGAACAAAGGAATCAAGATAACCCTGAAAAAATTTTTTTGTAAAGGGGTGTTTTTAGAGGGAAAGTTAATGATGAAAAAGGTACCACAGCATCTGACTGAAAAATGATACATTTATGAAACTTGGTAAAAATGTTACATGTCACATAGAAACCAACAGTATAAAGAGTCCATAAAAATATTTTGAGTGTAAGGGTGTTTTTTTTAAAAAAAAGAAACGAAAATGTGGGATAAATAGCGATAAAAACTATAGAAAAAATGTTATCCTGATGAAAATTGGTAAAAATATTTTATTTGCCATTGGAACCAAAAATCTAAAGAGTACACACAAATATTTTAGGTGAAAGAGTGTTTTTTTGTAGTGTAATGCAAATCTGTGTTTAGTTCCAAGTAACCAATAATTTAAATGGTACGTTCACAAAAATCAGTATAAACATTCCCTTTGTCATGGTAACATGATGAGTCTATCTATCATGAGTCTATCACATTGTTTTAAATGAAAGGGTGTTTTTTTGAGGTGGAGGAAATATACGGAGTTCTTAACATCTCTTACAAAATTGGTACCCAATTGAAAACTGGTAAAAATGTTACATTTGGCCTAGGAACCAAGAATCTAAAGAGTGATAGAATACAATCTAAAAAAAAACACCCTTTTACCAAAAATATTTTTTCAGGCTATCACGATTCCTTGTTCTTGTTTCAAATGAAACGCTCTTACCGAATTTCACGAGTGAATCATCTTTTTTCATGGGTTTTGGTTCCATTTTACCTCTTTCGGCAATAATAGAGACACCTTTGCTTAAAATGTGGTATAACTTTTCATAGAGTAGGCTTATTGACTTAGTTTCAATGTCATTAGATTCAGCCTCAAAAAATACCCTAATATCATGTATCATAAGTTTAAAAAATACCTTAATATCATGTATCATAAGTTTATATTGCAGCACCATTTTTAAAATTTTTTTTTTTTATTCTTCAGCTCCCCCCTCTTTACCACACAAAAATACCCCTCCACCCAAGATATTAGTATGGACCTTTTTGCTTCTTCAATCTTATTGCAAATGTAAAGTTTTTGACAAGTTTCATGAGAGTAACAATTATTTTTTTAATAAATACCTACATATTTTACCCGTACTATTTATTTTTTTATGTTTAACTTCAAAAAATTAAATAAAAAGAAAGAAATATTTCAAAAAATACAGCTGCAAACGTTTTCGTATATTCAAATGTTTTGTTTTAATTATTTTTATATATGTATGTACATACATATGTATGTAATTCGCCGACCTTTAAATTGAGACCCAAAGTGGAAAACGACAAAAGAAATTTTTTGTTGGTCAGCTAGCTTTTTTTTTGCGGACCAGCGCGCTGCAGCGTACATACAGTTCGGCTTTAGGGAAAAGCATTTCACACTATATCCGCTCCTGAAGTTTCATCAAGACATCACCTCTGCCCTTAACAACCGCCAAGTCACCGTCGCATGCGTCCTTGATGTCGGGAAAGCGTTTAACAGCGTATGGATTGAAGCCCTTGTTCATAAACTCAACATACAGGGCTTTCCTTCAGCACTAATAAAAATAATATTTTCTTTTCTTTCTTCCAGAAACTTTTTCATGCAACTGGAAAGCTACAAATCAACAGTGAAGTGTATCAGAGCTGGAGTTGCTCAAGGTTCAAAACTTGGAACGTTACTCTACAACATCCTTACCTCCGACCAACCGATACAAGTGGATGTAAAAACCTGCTCTACGCCGATGATTCACTTACATACTCCACATCATCATCGTCAATGACAGCTGTTCGAAAAGTTGAGGTGCATGTATATCCGGAAACTATTCAAGTTTTACAACAAATGGGTTATCCGAAACAATTAATCGAAATCGGAACTATTGTGCCTAAGACGAACAGGAGGACGAGGCAGTCGTTCGGGCGGAAACTGTAGAAGCATAACACTCACGCTCCTAGATGAAACTAGATTGCCAGCCAAACGTTACGCTAAGTATCTAGGCATCAACTTCAACGAGCTCCTGAGATTCAACCAGCACTCAAGGGATGTGCTGAAGAAAGTAAACCTGGCATTCCATCGCGTGTACCCCTTGATGAAAAGAAGAACCAGACTGAGCCAGCTAACTAAACTCTTAATATACAAGCAGCTCCTTAGATCATTCATCAGCTACAGCTTTCCAGTATGGTACACTATTAAAAAACAGCCATGAAGGACCTCCAACTATTTTAAAAGAAAATACTGAGGATCTGCATCGGACTTTTCTTCAACCGACAGAGGCAGAAACATTACAGCAACCGACTCTACGAAGAAGCCAAAATCACCCACTGAACAAGTATTTGCTACTATCCCCACCAACTGATGAGAAGGATGACCACTCAACAAAGACAATCCGAGCCAATGTACATACATACCTGTCCGCAATAGAAATTCTAAACGAGAAATTCTAAATTCAAGCAATCAATGACGACGAATCAACTTCTACTCTGACCATGGGTCAGCCCATTATCGTGGCTAACCGTCACCACCATCCCAACCATCACTAAGCAGAACTGTCATTTGGCAACCGAGAGGAACCAAGTCAACCGACTTTAAATATTAAAATATGTTTTTGTCTTTGACATGTAAAATATAACTATATATTAATTTTAACCTAAGCCACTGTATAACGTTAGGCCCCCTATGTGCCAACAATTCTAACATTTTGCCACTGTATTATATTATTTGTAAGTTTATCTTAAGTCGAATTGTAAATATTATGTTCAATAAAACAAAATTGAATTGAATTGAATCATGGATCACACATACATAATGTATAGCTGGTTTGCAGCTTTGCGGCTGCTCCATCTTGATGTGAATCCAAAAAATTGTCTCTGATGGCCTCAGCCTCTTGCTTAGCTTTTAAAAACCAGACCAATTTGCATTTGGTGTAACAGCTGTCACAAATATCCTAGGGATATTTTAAAAACTGGAAGTAGACAAACTTATGCGAATTTCAACGTTGGAATTTTACATTGAAGTAGTGAATAAAAACAATATTAAACTTGTCGTTCAACACACAATTTGGGATCAACTCCGTAGATCAACTTTGAAGTCTTCGGCAAGATAAGTAAAACTAAATTGTTTTTATTCAGCCTACAAAAACTACTATTTATTAAAGTGTTTTTTGAATGAAATGATATCAAACTGGAAAACAACTTAAAAAACCATACAAATTGTGTTTGATAAAATATTTCGGGAAAACCAATATTCCCAAAGAAAAAAATTATTGCCCAAATTAAAACATTTGTAATTTCTTGATTAATTGGAAGAAATATCTTACAAATCGGACGACGCGTCGTTTAGCAAAGATATGGCCAGTTAAAAGACCATAGAGCCAAAACCGTCAGTCAGATAATAGAACAAATTTATGAAATTTTTGTAGGACAATTTCGAAAAGGTCCCTGCGTTAAAAAAAATTGAATTGGGGGTGCTGTTGACAACTTACATACATATATGCAAATTTTCAATTAATAAAGCTCTACATTATTCGCGTAAGGTTTACCAAAACAATTAAATGAACAGAATTTCTTAGATGATGGTAGAAGACGAAATAGTAAATATGGTAGAATACCGTGAAATACAACAGAAAAAAGCGTTGATCATCGCGAAATATATACTTGCGGAAAAAAAGTGTTAAAAGCCGCGTTAAGAAGCACGTAAGTCCGTTAAAAAAATGGGTAAATATATTTGTGAACCATCGTGGAATACCAGGGAAAATAGCATAACAAGTCATAAAAAAGTATTTCGTATCAAGATAAGAAGCATAAAATAGAGAAGAAAGCGCTGATGTAATCACGGAAGATATGTGCGATGAGGGTTGAAAATGTAGGACGGAAAACCACGTTTAATACCCCAGAAAGAATCATGGAAAAGCGCTTATTAAAAATACTGAAAAAGTGAAGAAAGTTACAAAAAAAAAAAAAAAAAAACGGTAAATAAACTGGATACTTGGGTTATTTAACCGTAAAGTTTCTAAACTAGTTAAAAGAACCGTCTTAGAGACGTTCCAGAGACGTCTTCAGAACCGAAAATGCTCAGTTACTTTATAACTTCGACTAATAGGGTTTTAAAAAAGCCCTATATTTTTTCGAATACTGGTTTTTTTAAAACCTAATTTTAAAGTTTTTTAATAACTTTTTATCTGCAGTTAAAGAAAAAATAAATAATAAAGTAAGGTAGTAAACTATTTTAGGGTTATTTTATAACCGTTTGCAAACCGTTAACATACAGTTTTAAAAAACCTGTACTAGATTATTTGACGGTTTTTGTATATCCGTTTAGCTACGGTTTTTATAAAACCTGTAATAAACGTTATAACAGGTTTTTATAAAACCTGTAATATAACAGGCTTTTAAAGGACCTATAAAAAAACGTTATTTGGCGGCTCTTATATAACCGTTTACCTACAGTTTTCTTAAAACCTGTAATAAACGTTGTTACAGGTTTAAAAAAAAACTGTAATAAATCTTATTTTCACGAATTTTTTATAACCGTTTATTTATAGTTTTTATAAAAATTGTAAAATGTTATTTCACGGCTTTTTTATAACCGCTTACTTACAGATTTTATAAAACCTACAAACCATATGATTCTTCCCAGCAGAAAGTTAAATATTTTAAATAAGAAAGCTGAAATTTTAGATTCGTCAAATATTATTTTAATGCATTTAAAAAAATATACTTAAATAATAAATTTAAAACTAAATCTTAAAATAAAACAATAACTAACAATAACCTAAAAACGTATGTTATGTTGTGGATTGCCCATCAGAGGCAGAGGAGCTGGTTTGGAACTTGTATTTCTGTAAAGAGAAAAAAGTTTACTTAAATGTTGATTATAATTTTTTTGTTTTTTTTACTTACGTTGACTGTCTTCCCAGTCTAAAAGGGGCTTGCTTTAAAAAAAGTTTTAAAAAAAAGAGCCTTCGGCTTCACTGAAAGTGGGATACCTCGCTCGGACCGCTTCCATAATGCACTTGATGAGGAACTTTAACAATTTAAACTATTTTTCAAACATAATATAATATAATATAATAAATAAATACTTGTTGTCACCACCAGCCACAAGAGAACAATGAGAAATCTGAGAAAGAATGAGTGACATGTGATGCGCGACGCTTGGAATGAAAATTTGGTTATTTTGTAACTTATAAAACACAAATATAGAGGTTATTAAAAAACCTCCTTTAAACTTAGGATTTTGAACCAATATACAACTTCCATCTTAAAGTCAGTAATTTAAAATCTCGTTTATAACCTTAGATCAGATTTGGTCCTATAACCAACTTTTTGTGTGAAAAATGAGTTATTAAAATACTTACTTGAAAGTTGGAATTAAAATTTGGAACCTGGTTTAATTAAGGTAAATAAATACCCAAAATACTTCTTTAGTTTAAAAATGGTATTTTTGAAACCAATTTATGACTAAAAAATACTGGTTTTATTTATAACTTAAAATTAACCAGAGATTTTTAATAACTCCTTTATAGCCACGGTTATTTGCAGTTATTATATAACTTTGGTTATTTTGCAACCGAGGTTTGAAAATGTTAATTGGGAAGCCAAAGAGGCGTAGAATACTGATGATAAACGGGGAAAAAAATCGTTCATATCAGGCTGAAAAATTTGAAAAAATTCGTTTAATTCATTTCTTGAGAAACTCTTGCACGAAAAATGCAGTTTCCCCAACAATCACATTTCATTTTTAATGACCTTCACGAAATATTTGCATAAAATTTTAGTAAAAAGTAAAATGTTATGAAAAACTATACATTTATCTCATTTTTGACAGATAAACAAACTTGACTGACATTTCGTTTAGTATAATCTTCATTCATATCTAGTACACGCAACACACACACAAACATATGAAAGTATGTACGTAAAAAAATTTTATTAGCACTAAAGAAAATCATTAGAAATGTAAACAAAACCTTTTTTCACAGCACCGCATCATCGTCAAACTAAAAAAAATTTTTCTTGCAAACTTTAAACGTTTGGAATTTTGAATCTTTTAATTCTAAAATTAGATAAATGTATTTATTCTATTAAGAAAAAAAACGAGATGCAGTCTTAAAATACAAATAGATATCAAGGCGTATTGATGTTTATAATAAAATAACGAAAACGCATCTTAATTTTCCAAAAAAAAAAAAAAATACCAAAAGCACCTCATACAGTTAAGTAAACAAACGAGTAGGCGTATAGCAACTAATGCACAATCAACAATTTCGTAAAAATAGCCTTTGGAAATAATATCATATTACATTATTTTAAAATCTTTTTACACAAAAAAAAAAATATTATAAATTCCAATCTATACAATCATAATATGCAACGAACAAAATGATATTGATTCAATTCTATTAAATCTATAACACTCATTAGTTGATATCTGCAAAAAAAAATTAATTCCAAAAATAATAATTCAAAATAAAAATGTGCTATCTATATAGAATAGATATATTTGTATCTTATAATTATGATGATCTGACCGAATTTTAAAATAAATCAATACCATCTTTCGCCTTCAAAATTCACCACATTGTTCACAGTAAAATAATTTGCAAAATGCTCAACTAGTTAAATTCCTGTTTTTTTTTTCAATAATGGTATTTTTTTATGTTCTTCGAAAAAAATAATTCATGTCATCTCATTTCAAACTGAAGATCATAACAAAAAAGTATTCAAAAACGATGTGAAAAAATATCTCCTATGACCCTCGATGGAAAATTGGGAAACTCTTTTAATCTTTCAAAAACAAAAAAAAAAACAACCAGGGGAAATTAAGTTATTTTTAAAAGAAGCCCACACACAATTACACAAAAATGTTCTCCACTGCTGCAGACAGTCATACAATATCCTCTCTTTCTTGCTATTTGGGAGGTGAGAAAAAATTAAGAAAAAAAGAAAACCTGACAAAAATTTGCGCAACAAACTTTGAGGGATTTTTTTCGAAAAAAAACAGGGAAATTTTTAAAAATTCGAGAGTAAAAAACTCTTTTGTTGGCTCCTGGTGTTACAATTGTGCTTGTGGAGAATAAGATTGTATGGGATGAAACACACACAAAAAATATGTTTTGAAATAATGTGGGGCTGATAGGGTAAAAAAAGTTGGTCCACATCAGTGTTCTCGGGTTTTTGCTAGCGTATAGTGTGTTCCAAAACGCTGAGGTTGGTCTATCCCATATATATATAATATACGTTAAAGGATATTTTAGATTTTTTTTTTTTTCTATAAAATATATTCCATATTTTTTTTTGACATAAAAAAAATTAAATTGAATAATTAAATATTTAGTGAAAGTGGGTGCATTTTATTCTACAAATAAAGGATATTTCGTGTCCTAAATTAAATATATGTATGTGTATATAATACACAACCTTAAAATGCAGTGAATTGTAGATATGTGACAAGTGATAGAAAGTATTCTGAACTTCTCCTTCCAACCGGATATGACGTTCAAATTTCCAAAAAAAGGATTCAAAACGGATATAACCTATTGCATAAAAGCTAAAAAATAAATAACTGACGTCAATAATTGGTTTTCGACTATGTCCCTGGATGTTAAAATATAATATATGCTGAGATTCAAATCTTCGATCTTTTAGCATCTTATGCAATTTAAAAAAAAAAAAAAATTGTATCTGTGGGCTGTATTGTACATATATATAAATTGTTTTTGTATAAAATAAACTACATGTTTTGTTTCAATCGTACTAAAAAGGCAATTGAAATCGAATAGCTCTGAAAACATTTCATAAACATTTCGCATACCTACATAAGTAAATTTTATTTTACCTACACAACCAATACACACGCATATCACACACAATTCACCTGCATTAATACACAACTCTTTTTAGTGTATGTATAAAAGTAGTAGTAACAAAAAAAAAAGATATGCACATGTGTTAGTGTATGTGAAGAATTTTTGTTGTTTTTATTTTTCTGTATTCGCATACTTCTGATTTCTAAAATCTAAATTTAAAAAAAAAAAAATTTATTTTTAAATGTTTCAAAAAGAAATTTTCAAAAAAAACATCCATTTGTCAAAAAAATTTAAAAATAACCCTAAAAAAATATTTGCTTTCGAAATGCATTTTAGTAAATTCATTTCAAAATTATTTATATAGGATTAAAATTATTTTTTTTTTTATTTTCGAACCACTCGAATATACAGTGCGAACGTTTTTCAAACACTGATTAAGATGATAATAGTTTTAGGTTTTGGTTTGGGCGTAGCTCGATCGGAAGTGTGTGAGATAAAATTAGAATATTGTGTAGGTGCAAATTTATTGGGAGTTTTTAAATAAATATTAAAATATATAGAACAGAGAACACCTTTCTTCATCAATACAGTCATACACACTAATACAAAAATGACATCATTTTTGTAGTTCAATAAGGCACACACACACTTAGCAAAAAAGAAAAGAAAAGGAATTTGCAAGTTTCAAAAAAAAAAAAAAAAATAGGAAAGATTTTTTTTGTAAGCTTATTTGAACTTTCATATTCAATTTCATTTGGCAACCAGCTTGGTTATTTTTAACAAACAAGAAATGTACATTATGTGTTGTATACGAGTATAATATGTAATATTATTATTAATAATAAATTTGAATATTTTTTGTTAGGCCTGAAATAAGCATTTTGTGTAGGTTGGGATATTGAGTGCAATAATTTTAAGAAAACGATAAGATGATTTTGACATTATTTTGAAGATTATAATTAAATAAATTAATAAGAGGCTCTAGGAATTTCAATTTTAAGGTTTTTTTTTTTAAATTAATAGATTTTTCTTGTACCGGCGTTGTTATTTTTTTTTTTTTTGAATTTGAACTACATACTTACAATTTAAATCATCGAAACTATTTTGAGTAACTTTATTTTGTTTACCTTTTTTAATGTTTAGAATGCATCCAAGTTCATTTTACCAGTACATGTTACCTTCACAGATAATAATAAAAATAATCTTTTATGTACATTTCATATAATCAAAAAAAAAACATTGTTATTAGATCGTACATTAAAATTTGAAACCAATTACAGAGCAGGCTTATTCTCTTACCATACCATTTCATATCCTACTGAGCACTTCTTTTAACCCTCTATTGTCTACTGTATAACAAAACAAATATAGCTCAATATATTGAGCAATTTCAAACGTTTTTTTTTTGTACAAAATTTATAAATATTGTTCACATAAGTTGAGTCTAAGGCTTTTAATTTTTTATTCAAATCTGACGTTTCTTATACCCACATTCATTAAAGCTTATAATACTTGTAAGTTTACTACGTTGTATAAATATCCTCAATGAAAACACAATGAAAAATGAATTGAATTATTTGTTCACTATGGCGTAAACTTGCTTTTTTTGTTAGTTTTGAAAGAATCACAGTAATAAAAATAACTTTTATTCACCGAGTTTCAAAGGCATTATTAAGGAGATAAAAATTATATCTTTTAACCCTGTACTGTAAAGCGAAACATATACATAGCTCAATATAAAAAGCAAAACCTGTGTTATTTTTGGCCAACTATCTGCAGTACAGTTGGGTCTAACGCGTATTACAGAAACAACTTCAAACTGCCGATAAAAGGAAACGTTAAGCTCAACTGCCAATAGATTCTTTTCCTTTTATCGACAGTTTATTTTTGTTTCTGTAATGCGTGTTAGGCCTACTGTACTGTAGATAGTTTTGCCAAAAAAAAAAAACAAACAAATAAATTTTTGTCTAAAGTACATACTTTTTTATTCAAAGGTGACACGTCTTACCCACATTCATTTAAGATGGTTCGTATAAGCTTATGAGATACTTGTAAGCTTACTATACATGAAAACAGTTAATGTAATCATAATGAAAAATGAATTGAAATATTTGTTCACTATGGCGTATACTTGCTTTTTTTGTTTTTATAGAACCACATTAATACAAAAAAAAATAATTCCGCGAGTTTCAACGCCATTATTTCAAGAGATACAATTATTTTTTTTAGAGTACACTCGCATATGATATTTCCGCAAAAGTATACTTGAAACAGAAAAAAAATATTGTGCTTCATAAGTACAAAAGTATAAAAGTATAATTTTCTTTAGCTCGTTGAGTAAAGTGTTTCTGCAGCCACCATGCCACGCCACCTGCTCCAAAACAAACAACATAGAACCTTAAAAAACTAAACTTCATATTTTGGTTATATTCTCGAACACAAGATAAACTGTTGGAACTTGTACTATCAGTAAATAACCTTCGCAAAGAAAATCAAAGGGCAAAAAAGTGGTAACTTTTTACAGACACTTAGTATAATATTGATTTGAAAATTAGGTTTTGTGGTATTCAGATACCTGCATTATCTTCAAAATCAGTACCTATACCTACTATTCTTCATTGAAACATTTAACAAAACTGCAGATTTGTAGTACTCCCCAAAAAAACTGACATTTTTGGTAGATTTTATAGGAAAATGTCAATAATGTTTTATTCCAAATGACTGAAATGCAAATTTAACCTAAGTGTAGCTAGTTATAGTTCTTACAAATTTCAAACGACAACGGCGAACTCACATTAAAAATGTCTCTAAAACGTGTTTTCCTTACGTTTCATGACGTTTATTTATGAAATAGACAAATTGTGGCATTTCGCTGTACTTTTCCATATAAACCACATTTTAACGAAAAGTATAATTAAGAGAAAACAACTGAAAATTACGAAGTATGCAATTTGATCTTTTCCATAAAGTTACATTTTTAGACGAAAATTTTTGAATAACATTAGAGCCGCTTTTAAAAAAACTTTTTTGTCAATATAAAATGTTCAAAGGACTTTTCAGAACAAAAACGTGGTATGCTATTTTAAAGATGTTATTTATTAACATTTAAAAACTAAATTAAAAAAAAAATATTGAGTAGTTTAAAAAAAAAACGATTTTTCAATTTTTTTTTAATCCCAAAAAAATAATTTTCGAAATTCTTATTATTAATCTCTATTATGGCAACTTAAAAGCTTTTACATAAAAAAATCGCTGAAATCGAGTGAGTCATAAAGGAAAAAATCAGAATTAAAATAAAAACGGTTCTATGGCATAAATTACTTGTAATTTTCTCTACTTTTCTTTGCATAATTTGTTTTAGAGAAAACTGATCACATTTTCAACTATACGCCAAAAACATCAAAAAACAAGTATTTTTAAGTTTTGTTTGATGATTTCTCATGTTTCATGTTACAAAATTGTATGGATAACTTCAAATTCGTGCTCAGCATCCCAAAATAAACATGAAGTTAGCCATTGAAAAGTATTTCCTCAGAACTTTTTACCGCTAAATACTCCTTGACTGAACTACAGAAAATATTTCGGACAAATAATAAACTTAACTTTGCAATATATTTGCGTGGAAAACGAATTTTAAAAAGATTTAAAATGATTAGGAAAGATGAATGGCAGGTTCTTTCACATCTGATTAACAGTTTTCTAACAAAGTATTTACCACTGAAGAAATTTGACGTTAAATGTACCAAACAGATGGGGTTTTGACATTTGTATACCATATCTCAAAAACCTGATGTGCTAGAGAAGTTTTGACTTCGCATTCGGATTCAACGTGTAAAATTCCTTTAGTTGCAGATCAGTGTTATTTAGAAAATGCTTAGTTTTTTTTGACTATATAGAGGAAGTTTTTATCCGAATTGATTTTTAAAACCTACACATGCAGTATTTTTTATTTAATTTTAATTCTTAAAAACAATTCTTATAATAAAATACTAATTTGTTTTACATTTTGTCTTAATTTTTGTTTGTTTTAGTTTCCTTCGTATTCATTTTGTTTAAAAGCAGTTTAAAAAAAACACATTCACCATGGACGCCATTAAGAAGAAGATGCAAGCGATGAAGCTTGAAAAGGATAACGCCATTGACAAGGCCGATACCTGTGAAAACCAAGCTAAGGATGCTAATTCCCGTGTCGACAAACTAAATGAAGAAACCCGTGACTTGGAAAAGAAATTGGTCCAGGTTGAAGTTGATTTGGTTACATCTAAGGATGCTTTGGAAAAGGCCAATCGCGAATTGGAAGAAAAGGAAAAACTCTTGACCTCCACCGAATCAGAAGTTGCCACTTTGAACCGTAAAGTTCAACAAATTGAAGAAGATTTGGAAAAATCTGAAGAACGCTCAACCAGTGCTCAACAAAAATTGCTGGAAGCTACCCAAGCTGCCGATGAGAACAACCGGTAAATATTTATATATATATTTTTTTTATTCTAGTACAATTTTTTTAATTATGTTTGTTTTTTTTAAATCCTAAAAAATAGTATGTGCAAAGTATTGGAAAACCGTTCTCAACAAGATGAAGAACGTATGGACCAATTGACCAACCAATTGAAGGAAGCCCGTATGTTGGCTGAAGATGCTGACACCAAGTCCGATGAAGTTTCCCGTAAGTTGGCCTTCGTTGAAGATGAACTTGAAGTTGCTGAAGATCGTGTCCGTTCCGGTGAGTCAAAGATCATGGAACTCGAAGAAGAATTGAAGGTATTATCATTTTTTTGTTGTTGTTGATAGAAACAACAATGCAAGAAAATATTTAATAAAAATCAAATATATGTACACATAGGTCGTCGGTAACTCCTTGAAATCCTTGGAAGTATCCGAAGAGAAGGCTAACCAACGTGTTGAAGAATTCAAGCGTGAAATGAAGACATTGACTGTCAAATTGAAGGAAGCCGAACAACGTGCCGAACATGCTGAGAAGCAAGTGAAGAGGCTCCAGAAGGAAGTCGACAGGCTAGAAGGTAATGTTTACAGTTTTATTTTATTTTATTTTTTGACATTAAGACTTTGTTTCGATAATGTTTTGAAACACATTTCGAAAAAATCTATATATTTACGCTTTAACTAACATTTAGAAATAGTTTTATAATTAAAAAAAAAATATGTTTAAGTTTTGAAAAAAGATCTATTTTGTATAAATAATTAAAAAAAAAGATCTACAATAATATTATTTTTTAAGTTTATTGTATAAAAAATGCTATGCTTTTAATATTAATGATGCTTTTTGCAGACCGTCTCTTCCACGAAAAAGAAAAGTACAAAGCGATCTGCGACGATTTGGATTCAACATTTGCTGAACTTACTGGATATTAAAACAAACAAAAGAATAATATCTATTATAATAATGAACTTAAAACAATTTACAAGACATTTACAATGACACTATAAAAAACACCAATTATTCATTTTTACCCATTTTTACTATTTAAATCAAAAAAAAAAAAAAACTGTCCAAATGCACTGCATTCAGTTTGCTTTCTTTAGCAAAAAGAAAACATTTTTGTTGAATTTCTTAGATAAATTTAGAAGCAATTTATTTGTTTGTTTTACTACACACGAACAAAATAAGCAATAATTGCTAAAATGTAGTAAAGTTTTCTATTTAAAAGTAGTAGTTCAGAAAATTTGATGCAAAATTTTTCCTCGCACCGTCTTTCGCAAATTTCCAAGAATTTTTATGCGCTCAGATTGTGTCTCCACTGACAGTGAATTTTATTTATATAAATTATTTTTTGAGCTTTCAGCTATTTTTTATTTAGTCTTTTTTTTATTTCTTATGACAGTTCAGTTTTTTTAACAGTTGTGTATTGACATTTGTGGTAACATTATTGGTATTCATGCAACCTGATAAACTTGGTAAATATGGAAAACCTGTAATTGCATTTTGTGCAAGTGACAGTTTTTTAAACCATATTTAGCACTTTACCACTTTTACCAGAATTGAATACCCCAATTTTGTTGCTACTAACAAAGCGAACAAGTTTTAGGGGTATTTATGCAAACTGGCTGTCAAAATTTTGTATGGCATTGACAGTTCGTTTACTACATTTATAACGTTTATGCAGAGTTTACGCCATTGCATGAATACCTCTTTAATAATAATGAGAAACGATTTAGCGTTTCGCCCAAACAGTTCGTTTTATTTTGCAAACACAAAGTGTCAACCCTGTTTTTACTCTGTCAAAGAAATAACTAAAACTAAACAATAAAAACCGCTTCTTCCAATTCCCCGCATATGATATTGTTGTACAAAGTATCCTACCTACTATTTCAATTTTAATTCCTAAAAACAAATCAGACAACAGAATAAACTTAAAACACCAACATTTTGTAATATATAAAACAAAGAACAACATGAAAAAAAAAAAAAAATTAGAATATGATCATGCCTGATCAAAAATAATACTAATCCTGCCGATTGTCTACGAATTTTTTGAGGCAATTTTTTTCAAATATTTCTTTGAATTGATGCCTATACCGGAAGTTTTTAATTTTAAATATTTTTGAAGGAAAAACTACAGTTTTTTTTTTCTAAATACTTGAACCAAAAAGAAAAAATCACAATCGTAACATTGTAATATAAAAGGTGATTTTCTTATGAATCTTTTTTTACCTATTTATTTTGTGTTTCTCATTTCTTTACTTCACAAAAACATTTATGAATGAATCCTCTGAAATTGTTTATGTGACAACAAAATACAAACACACACACACACATGATGTGTAAATAAAATTAAGTGTCAACCCTTATTTTTGTTGTATACTCCTATCACACTACAATACCGTCTATGGTCTCTATATATGGATGCAATAATGTTAAAACATCACTATTGTTGTTTTTTTTTTTTTTGTAAAATGCACCGTTTAACTAACAACAACTGCAAAATAAGTGTTTTTTCCTCATCAGACATGTAAAACAATGCAATGTGTTTATAAAGTTTTGTAAATCTGAAGTTTAAAACAACAATCTCAATATAACAACGCAATATTGAAATATGCCAATATTTTGGGGGAGATACGACATACACACAACTTGTCAAAAGTCCGACATAGTGACAAAAGTAAAAAAAGGATAATTTTTTTTTTTTTTTTTTTTTTAAAGTGCCATAAACTTATCCTTTTGCAACTCTTGTTTAATTCACTTGATCTGTCGTTAAGAACAAATTTCAAATTTATGACATGAGAAAAGGGAGTACTAAAAAGCATAATAATAAGCTGTCAAAACCGATGTCAACCATCTGTCAAATTCTGTTTTAACAGCTAACAAATAAATCCGGGTTTATACGAGTGATAAACTTTCATTAAATCTATCTGTAAAATGAAAAAGGGAAAAGAGAAAAAAAAGGGAGTACTAAAAAGCATAATAATAAGCTGTCAAAACCCATGTCAACCAGCTGCCAAAGTCTGTTTTAACTGCTAACAAATAAATCGGGGTTTATAAGAGTGATAAACTTTCATTTAATCTATCTCTAAAATGCCAAAAATAATGTTCATTATTATTCGGTAAATTTTATTATTTTTAAATTGTTCTCACATTTTAAATGACAATATAATAATGACATTTACCTTTGTCATTTTTATAATGACTAAAATAATGAAGAGTATTTTAGCCCTTAACACTATTTTGTCATTAACGTCAAGTGATTTTATCACTCGTACAGACATGGCATTAAGGGGATTTGCTGATATGGATTTTTGTAAAACAAACTGTCCATTTTTTTACTCGAAACTTGAAAAAAACATTGGTCCCTCTATTTTCATATGATTGCGACATAGCAAATTGTAGCTAAAAAAAATTAATTTTTCAAAAAAATTGCAATCTTAAAAAATAGTCATTTTAATTTATCTAAATCCGACCACTATTCACAGAGATTATAGTATATCACAAATTACTTAAATTTCTAGAAAAATATCGAGTGCCTTTAATTCTTCGGGCTATAGTGTACTTTTATAATTTTAGTGGTCTGTTCCTGGTTTTATGATTTCACCAATAGGTGTTTTTTTATTATTCTTAAAAGTTTAACTTAACTGATGGGCACTGTGGCGTATGTGCAACATTTTGTTCCTTTAATAATTTTTATAAATAATTCTTAATCATGGTGTATAAGAAAAACGATGGACGGAAAAGATATAAACCTTTTTTAAAAATTCAATTTTTTGTTTCATTTTGAACGTATGCAAGACTCAAAAATTATTTTCAGAAAAATCAAAAATTTTGCGAAAATACTTGAATAAATTTCAATTCTTTTTTCTTTTAATTTGTTTTGACATTTGACATTTACAAATTATTTTTTTTTTTCGTTTGCTTCTTATTCTTTTTTGTTTTTGAAAACATATTACAAAGAGAACTACTTCTATAATAAAATGTTGGGAAAACTTAATTTTTGTGGAAAAAAACGAAGATTGTGGTTGCAAAAAATGTTACGGCCATAATATTCAATAATTTAGAACTTAAAGGAGGTTAAAAATTGCAATAAAAGTATTTTCGATTTTGAGTAAATTGTAAAACAAATTTATTTTTATTTTGTAATGTGTATTATTAGAACAAAGTTCTTAATTTAAATTTCGGACGTTTTGTGTGGCTTTGAAAAATATATAAATGTTCTAGAGTTTAAACAGTTAAACTCTAGAAAATTATGTCAATTTTTGAAGATTGTGCAATTTTTTAACTTGATTTATATATTTTTCAAAGCCACACAAAACGTCCGAAATTTAAATTAAGAACTTCGTTCTAAAAATACACATTACAAAATAAAAATAAATTTGTTCTACAATTATCTTAAATTATTATCATCAAAGAAGAAGAAATAAGTGCATTCTATATTAAGGGTAAGATTCATAGTCATCGTTACCGAAATTTTCTACAATTCTGTAATTTTTTCGGGCCCTTTGTTAAAAAAAAAAAATGTTGATTTTTACTAAAACTTTAAGAGAATTAAGTCGCGATCTTTGGATACTTCCATTATTTTGAAAATTAGTACCATTTTTCTTTGGAAAAAAAATCCCTATAGACTGCAAAAAGTAAAAATTCAACCGATTTCAAAATCTACAGGATCAAACCGTTGTATGCGTACAAGTATAATTTTTTTGATCCATTTATGCGACTTGAGCTCTTTTGTTTAAACTGTTTTGTATTTTTTCATCTCTTGGCCAAAAACTTTAAGTAATTCCAAAACTTTTTCATAAGAACTGAAATTTTTTCAATATTTAAATTTAACCACAAATGAAATCAGAAATAATACCTAACCTTAAATTGCTGCATATTGCATTGCTTTACATTTCTATTCCTCCTACATACTCTTAATTTATTTGTATCAAACAATATGTTTGTGTATATAACAAATATGTAAAATCTCAAATTAACATATATTTCTATATAATAAATATTAATAAAATATATTTTTTCTTTCTTTCATTCCCTTTTTAACAGACGAATTGGGCATCAACAAAGACAGATACAAGTCTCTTGCCGACGAAATGGACTCCACATTCGCCGAATTGGCTGGTTATTAAAAATTTTAATCCATTTTTAAGAAAAATAAAAAAAAATATCTTAAACTTTAAAACATACTATAACTAAACAAAACAACAAAAAAAAAATGTTGTGCATTACACAAACAACAACAAAAAAATCAAAATACACACACAAATCACAACAATGTTTCCTTTATTTATGATAATATCTGTTTTTTATTTAAATATAAAATAAATATATTATTATGATTGTTTATTTGTCAAAACATCTTCAAAAAATGGTGAATAAATATATATCATCTCTCTTGACACATCAGTTAAACAAAAAATGGAACAACGAATATGCACCATTTTTTTAAAACATCAGCAACAAAAACATAAAATGTGCATTATACATTATTCTCTCTCTCTCTCTTTATTACATATAACAAATAAATCATTTCTTATTTTATTTGTAATTGTAAAAGTAAAATCATTATAATATTATTATATATTTATAAAATCTTCATATTTATACATATTTTTTTTTTTTTGTTAATAATTTATTTGTTTGTGCAAAATCTTTTTTAGGAGAAACTGAAGTAAAAAAAAAAAACGGAAAAAATAATAACATTTTTGGTATGCTTTAATGATGAATAATGTTGTTTGTTGCTAATTGATGATATATAATGATACATAGTATATGATACCTGGCAAATGCAAACTAAAAAAAGTTTTGATATTGTAATTAGTTCTATTATTTTAAATTACAAACGCGACTGAGTTGTTAGAATTTCTCATATGTCGACATAGAGCGAAAAGTCAAGTCAAAATACCTATAATGATACATTTTTAGAAAAAACAAATGAACATCGCTAGAGCCGTTTTTAAAAAAAACTATTTTTTTTTTTTTGCTAAATTTTATTACGGCAACTTAAAATTTCATGTAAAAAAAATGGTTGAAATTTATTGAGTCATGAAGGAGAAAATCAGAATTTAAGAAAACGGTCTTATGGCAGGTACCGTTAATACCAGTTTGTAAAAAACTGGGTTTCATTTGATGACAGACCTTTTTAAAAAAAAAATTAGCATGATTTTTTTAATCAAAATCGTAGGAACCATGTTTGAGAAAAATTAGTTTTTCTAAAACTGGTATATGACAGGTACCGTTATCTTTGGTAAAAAAAAAATCCAAAAAGGTCTGGGGATAGTCTCCAAAAAACTCCACATATCAAGTTTGACGTAAATCGACCCATCCGTTTAGGCTGGGAATTCTGATACATACTTACAGACGGATAGACAGACAGACAGACAAAATTGTCGGACCCAATTTTTTCTCATTCTCGTAATCATCGTAATGTCATGTTTGATTGTTATCTCAACTTATCTTGAGCCCCCTGAGCCCTCCCCTCTCAATACGCCACTGGTCCCAGGGAACCTTCATATTTTAGTAGAAGCTGTACCATAGCAAACAACAGCAGATAATAATTTACTTAAATCCAGGGAGGTCATTCCGTAGTTTTAAGAGTTCGATTATCGCCGAACGATATCGTTTTGACTATAGCTATATTTGATATATCTGAAAATCAAATAGGGACAGCTATCGTGGCCCAGTTCTCTGTCCGCAATAAAGGAATTAAGGAAACCCCTGATTGTTTTCCATTTCCCAGGGAATTAATCACATATCTCGAGTTTCTAAGTTCCCTCCAAATCCGTACATTTACGAAAAATTTTGAGTTAATCATGTGCAATTGATGAAATCACCTTAAAAATAACATGATATTTAAGGCATGGGAGGCTTTATCTCCCTGAGCCCCCCCCCCCCCAATACGCCACTGTTCTGGCCGTCTTATGATTAAATAGAAATATCGGTCAGTCATCAGATAAAATCCAACATCTAATCCATGATCCGGTCATCGCCATCAGTCTGGGTTTTTCGTGTTGACCAAAATCCTTCCATCAGAATGTTGAATGAAGTGGTGAGTGTCTGTTTATTTTAAGACTTTTTGAATTGTGGACTAAATGCAAAGATAGATTTGCAGGGTAAAAAAAACAAAACTTCATTGCGAATAAGTAGTTGGATTTTACCCTTGTCGAATCTTGAGACGCGGGGTTAAAGTAAGTTGTTTTCCGTTTAGAATTCATATGTATTTATAATCGTTTTTTTGGGGTTTATCCATGGTTATTTGTATAGGGTAGAATCCGGTTGATCTTAGAAACGACTTTAACAACATTTATGAATATGCCCCATAGTGTTTTTTTTGAGATCATAATTTTGATTTTTTTTTTTTTGTTTCAAGCTAAAAAAATTATCTTAAATGTTAAAATCAACTTTGGTCATGAATGCAATTATTTGAAACAAAAAGAAAGGTCTAGGCACCTAGGTCTACAATTGCTCATTTATAAAGTTCTTAAACGCTATTTTTCGTTAACTATTTAATTTCGAACTAAATTTCTAAAAACGGTAATTTTTTCCTCTATTTTTTTTAGAATATGTTCCCACTCTTTACAAACATTTCGAATAACTCTCCCTAAAAAAAAATGTCTACTTACTTAATAAAGTATTTGTAAAAATCTAGCGAAAGTTGTCATTTCTTCAAATTGTAATGCACTGGTTTCTTGAAAAAAAAAAATTAACCGGATTGATTGATTGGACTTTGTTTTGTCCACCAGTGTATAAAGAAAGATCATTTTGACAAAGTTTCAAAACGGATCATTTTTGTTCAGTAGATTCAACATTTTACTAATTTTTTTTTTGTTTTTAATTTAAACAAAATGAAAATTTTTATTAATTATAAAATATAATAAATAAATAAATTAATAAATAATTGTTACATACATACATTCAATAAGGACACTTTAAAACATGGCTTATAATTGTTGTTATATTATGCTATGACTATAAAAATAAAAAAAAACCTCTGCTAAGTTAAATTTCTATTCACGCACTTATTATTTTTAATCTAATCGCAATTCTCTAGATATTTTCTTTATTTTATTATCCAAAGTCTTGTCTTCATACTCGCATATATAATGATGCCTTGACGTACACTCTTGGCCATAGTAAAAATATGAATGTTTGGAAGGATTATAAGATAATCTTAAGCATCTTCCTTGTCCTTTAATTTCCATTGTATTATTTAATATTTTATTGGATTCTGTCTTATTGCTGTTTTCTCCGCCATTGGTAGCATTATCATTCTCTTGTTGCAAATTATTTGCAATTGTTGTTAAATTCATATTCGGATTAACTGGTTTCGCTGAATTCGCCCAAATCCATAGAAGACCCGGATTAAGGCCACCTAGCCAAAAATCACGCCCCCGATGAACTTGTTGATTTAGCAAATGAGCAATAAGCTCTTCATTTTCAGACACCTTTTCAAATTCAGCCAGGTAAGAGTTGACCGACTTACACGCACTATTTGCCGTCTTCCAATTGACCTGTTGATCGCTATTAATAAAGTAACATGCGTCACTGATGCGAGTGAAATTCGCTGGGCACGGATCGCGAACTTGATGCAAAAAAATAAAAATTAATGAAAGTGAATCTTAGGTAACAATTTGATTAAAAAAAAAAAAACAAAACTTATCTACCTTCTTTTTGGTTGTTCCCCGCCATTAGGTAGTATATTAATTGTTCCGATCTTCGCACGCGACTTTCTAGATAATCCACGCGATAAACGAGTTTTTCAATTGCACCAAGCAGATACAAATCATTCTCGGATACAGCACGAATGTGCTGCTGCTGCTGTTGCGAATGTACTTGATGATTAGGCTGCTGTATTTGACCACCCCCAAAGCCAGATGGCATACCATTTTGTCGATGCGGTGGATTGATCACCTTTGCTGGTGGACGCATATGTGGCTCTAATTCCATAGCTTCTCCGATCCTCTTGGTTATGTAGATATTATTTGTAGGAATGTATCGATGGTAGTTTTGATCGCTTACGAAATTAATCGGAGTTGATGGATTCATCATATTGGAACTAACCAGGCCAGGACTCGGTAGGACCTTTGCTGTTCTTGAACCATTTGTTTGCTGGCTACAATGCATTTTTTTTTTGTTTACAGGAAAATTTTATTAGTCAGACAAAAGTTTCACTTTCATGGAATAAATCAAGACATCATACCTCACAGTGTATTCCTCAAGAAACCTTGACCATACCATTTGCTGATCGGCGTCATTGTCACAACGATCAGTTGTTGTTGTATTTTCATTTTTACGCTCCAAGTCATTACATAATGACTGTTGAACAAAATTAATGCAAATTACCACAAGGCCACTTAATAAGAACGTTTTAGATAGATTTTTCGGTTTCATTTTTAAATTATCTAACAAACATTAATCCAATATGGAATTCGGAAGAATATATATAGCTAAACTTCAATAATGAATATAATTTAATGTTGACTTTATTAATCGGTCCGATATGGCATGGAAGACTATCGTATTACTACTGAGGAAGGTAACTTTCTCCAAACATCGACTTCGACATCCAGTGTTCATTCGCAGCGGAATGAAAAAATAAAAATAAAATATACATTATGGAAAAGAGTTGGATTTGTTTGAATTTTGTTGTTGTCATTTCTTGTTTTATGTTTACCTTCGGCAGTTTATTGTGCATTGTGGTAGGTAAAAAAATGTGCACAGTGAGACTACGTCACAACTTCACAGATTATAAGCCAACACAAAGTTGACAAAATCATCCCAGAAAGAGAGATGAAATATGGATTTCGTAAATTAAAAAGGTCATCATGGGAAAATCCATCCGACGTGTAGCGAACCATTTTTTGACTTTGTTAAATTTATGTAAATAAATTTTAAATATTTTAGAAATATTTGTAGTTTTGGCTTAAATTTATGAAATCTACATAAATTTGATGATTAAAATTTCAAGAAGGCCATGTGACACAGACGATATAGACTTTTCTAGTAATGCACTAAGGTGTCCCGTAATTAGTCAAGGAAAATTTAAGGCTTGATTCTGGGGTAAATTCTAAGAAAATAAAATGCACAACTGGGTCGCACGTACTTGCTCTGAGGGACGTTAAAGCTTCTTTTGTGAAGTCGTACGAAAAAAAATGTATTAGAAATGAAAAAAAAACAAATAAATTGTACGATCGCACGTACTTACTTTGATAGATAAAGTTACTATACGAAGTATGCAATCAGATTTCTTCTATAATGATACAATTTTAGAAAAAAAAATTTGAAAATCGTTAGAGCCGTTTAAAGAAAGAAAAAAAAAAACTTTTTCTATATAAAATTTTGCAAGGACTTTTAAAAAAAAATTGGTACGCCAATTTTAAGCTATTATTTATCAACATCTTAGAACTAAATTTAGAAAAGAAATATTAAGTAGTTTTCGAAAAAATGATTAAAAAAATTGTTTTTTTTAAATCCAAAAAAATAATTTTCGAATTTTTTTTTTACTAAACATTATTACAGTAACTTAAAAGCTTTCATATAAAAAAAATAGTCGGTTTTGATTGAGTCATGAAGGAAACAATCAAAATTAGAAAAAACGGTTCTATAGCAGGTATCGTTAATACCGTTTTTTTTTTAAATGGTTTTCATTTAAAGATAGACTTTAACCAAGAAAACAACCATGATTTTTTTAATCAAAATCTTTCAAATCATTTTTATTTGAGTCTTTATAAATTTTAATTAAAAAAACAAACATGACAAAAAGAGAAAAACAAAAACTTAATGGAACTTAAACTCAATATTTCAGTTCTGAAAAAATTGCGGCTAATATGGCCTAGGGTGTTTTTTTCGAGGAACTTTTACTTTAAGAACAAAAAAATTCACCTATAAAATATTCATGTGCCCACATTATACACACAACACATTGTACCCAAGCTTAATATCGTTTGTCGTCAGAGTCAATAAGCTCAAGAAAACATGTCAAATATGGCCTACCAGGTCATTGGCCTACAAATGGGGTAGGCCATATTAAACATACTGCGATTTTTTCACTTAATCTAATTTTTAACACACTTTATAAACTTCGTTTTACATTATAATATCGCGCAAATAAAGTTACTAAATAACACTATTTAATTTAAGAAAAAAGTTTCACATTTTACAAAAAAATTAAATTAAAAAAATTTAAGAAAACTTACCAAAAAATTACAATGAAAGCAAAGAAAACCTAATATCTCGTGTATCTTCCACACCCGCCGGGTCACACTCACCACGAAATGCTGAGGCTTTATCCAGTTTTAACATATTCGCAATGCAATTTTGTTTTATTTCGCTGTGAGTTTTGGCTTGGGAAATACTGTGGTGGGTCATATCACTATGTATGCCACATTTGCACAAAACACAAAAAAACCATTACAGGTCGTGACTGAATGTTTTTAGTGACCAGCTCTTCTTCGTGAGTTACACTACAACAATATTTAAGGCAATTTTAGAATAATTAATGATGATACAATTCTTTAAAGATCGACATCATGTATGTAGGTAATTAATTCTATTAATTAGCAAAGTTAATTTCTTCTATTATTTATTTTGTGTGCCACACTACAACTGGACATTGTAGTGTCATCAATTTAATATTTCTTATAAACGTGATGCAAAAATACAAAAATTACGGAGTAACTCGATACTTAACTAAGCATAATGTATTAAATAATAGTATTAAAAATACTAACTCCTTAAAATTAAATTAAAATTATCCTTAAAATTCACTTTCCTTTGATGATCAAAAGCCATTTTTAAAACGAGTCTATTGAAAAAAAAAAGAAAAGAAAACTAAAGTGTATTGCTATTGTGAAACCTAAGATATAACAGTTAAGTACTTTTACAACCAAAAACAATAATTTGTTTTTTTTTTTCAAATTTTGGTAGACTTTAACGTGTATATTCTATGAAAAAAATTGTACTACAGTAAAGGCCTATCTTCAAAATATTTATCACTTATCGATGATTTAAGAAAACATCTACTTTGGTATAACTACATACCTTGGTCCATGTTAACGATAATTTTTCTTAATACTAAGAGAAAAAAATTGGTGAGCGTTGACAACTTTTTAGGTTGCTCAGATATTTATTTTCTAAGGCATTTCATTTTCCTGAATGTGCTATTTTTTTACTTTGAGATGAGCGTTTTAAGATAAACATAAATGACATTTTTTTTTAAATGAGGTTATAACTTTCTTAGTGCAGTTATAAGGGAAAAAACGCACGACTTGGTCGCACGTACTTGCTCTTAGGGTCAAAGTTTCTGTATGATTTTGTATGAAGCTTCTTGTATGAAGTTTTTAAAAATTTATAATTTTATAAGAAATAATAAAAAACTAAAATACATAACTAAAATGACATAAACAACTTTTTAAATTGTTTTGAGCTCCAAACAAAGTATGCAATTTAATTTGATTTAGAAAGATAAACTTTTAGAAAAAAAATTTGAAAATCTTAGAACCGTTTTAAAAACAAAATAATTTTGAATATATAAAAATTCTCAAACCTTGTTTAAAGTTGGTATGCCAAGATTATAGTATTGCACATCTAAAAGGAAAATTTCAAAAAAAACACAGTGACCCGTTTTAAAAAAAATTAATTTCTCAAAAATAATTTTGAATTTTTTAGCTATAGGTATACACAGACAGACAGACAGACAGAATTGTGGGATCCACTTTTTTCGCATTCTCTATCATCGTAATGGCATCCTACATCGTAATGGCATTGTACATCGCAACCATACCATTTGAAAAAAATATTTTATTTTTGCACTTTTGCAAAAAGTGGCCATTGTAGTTAAGCCTTGACGTTTAATTTAAACTTCTGCCGATTGTCCGGCAGAAGTGTAAATTGAATTTTACGAACTTGCCGGGAACTACCTTATCATTTCCATTAACCTTAACTTACCTGAGAGTTATACAGGAGAAAAATGGCAGAAACGAGTGCGAATTCCGCGCAACGCATTCGTCGGATCCTATAATAGGGGTGAATAATAATTTTCAATTGTTAAAAATGTACACACACCCTAAAAAAATCTATTCTGATCTAGTCCGCCATTTTACACATTTTGTTTTGCACATACACAAATCTACTACAATCTACTGTCTACTGCTAGCAAATGGCATTGCCATCTCCTTCTAATTTCCCATACGTCAGTGTATATACTTTCAGAGCGAGTGCATGAAAACTTTTTCTATCTTCATTTCGTCCTCTCCTTTATGCACAGAAGCAAAAATAATAAAATAAAAAAAAAAATCAACCCAAGTGAAAATGAGCATATTGTTCCATAAAGTGAATTAATAATTTATTAAAATAAAAAATAATTCACAATTATTATTATGTTCTACATATTAGTTTTTACAACCGAACAAATATCCACCAAGGAACCTTATAGACAATTTTAAGAACAAAATAATAAAAAGAATAAAAAAACCTCTAAAACATTTCTCTTGTGGGTAAGTAAATATAAAGAAGAAAAAAGAAAATAATGTGAGTCTTCTTCCCCCCAGGAAGAATGACATCGTGAAAAACGTCTCTTCCACTAAAATCCAACAAAATTGGTGTGTTCTTTTCCATCTCGTGCACTAATTAATAAAAGTAATTGATATAGTTTTTCGACAAAAAATTATCAATTTTGTGTTGAAAATTACAGTGTTTTAAAAAGTAAACCAAGTAGCTGTGTGGCTTATCATCAAAGCTACTCCGAAACCGCGATATTTGGGTAGCAATGTGCCTCCAAACATTTTCATTGGGCTGTTTTTTTTATTCTTTTGGTTTTTTTTTTATTTTTTGTTACTTGCATACTAGATAATTAGTTCTCCAAAAGTCAAATTGTACAAGCAAGTTAAGTAGTCCTGTTTTTGATTTTCGATTCCATTATTGACAAATAACATCCCTAAGGTGGATGCGTTAATTGATATTTTCCAATCAAAATACACGCATTCCGTGGGGTTTACATTTCAATGTGCCGGTCATAAATCGATTTACTTGCTCTGGTTCCATTAATCTGCCTTAATTTTTGTGCGGCGCTAAACTCGATAGTACCAACAAGTTTGTTTCTTATCTTGTTTCTGTTTTTGTTTTATAAATTTAACCACACATTTAAAGACACATTTGATCAAATTCCTAATCAGTTTCCACTCAATTTTTTTTTTCTTTTTCTTTTTAATTTGAATTTTATAACAACATACTGTAGGTACTGTACATACTGTACATATGCATTTTAGTTTAATTGACCAGGAGTGGCTTTAAGAACGAAGTAAATTTAATCGGATGCTTCTTCCGGTTACGAGTCCCGTGTTTGAATGATAGGAAAGTTAACTCTGTTTAGGTCTTAAGGTTTTGACCTTTAGGTTTTGTCCATAGGTTTGTTTTCTTTTTTGGATGATAAAGATGAAAAAGAGTAGGTATCCCGAATAAGCATTTTATAGATAGAACAAAAAATCTTGCCGAAGGTAGGTATAATATTTTAGAGGACCAGTTTAGTACTAATTAACTTTTGATAGACAATTTCTACGGCACAGACACTTTGTGAACTTTTACATTCATAAAGTCTTATTTCCAATACGAAGCGGAATAATAGAAAACAACATCGAATTGGTCTAATGTATTTGCTTAGGTCTTAGAAAATTCAAATAAGTAATATCGTTTGTGTTTGGTTGTCCGGAATAACTGCTAGAGCTACTTATCGCCATTTTTATACCATGACTTGACCTTAATTGGTTGTTGAATTGCTAAGTGAAGTTCTGGCCAAGTAAAACAACACAGTGGGGTGGTGAAAGACAATTATTGACGGCCTGATTGTTCTACTTACTTACTTAGATGGCGCTCACAATCTAGGATGGATTACGGCCTCAACCAACATGCCTCTCCAGCTAGCTCTGTCCATAGCTCGCCGGCTCCAGTTACTCACGCCAAGTTGGTTGAGTTCATTCTGCACGTGTGTGTGCCACCTGTTACGCTGCTTCCCTCTGCTGATAACACCATCAGGGTTGAATTCGAAGACTCGTCGGGCTGGTGCGTTGATGTCCATAAGCTCCACGTGTGCCAGCCATCTCAGCCACTAAATTTTCAGCTTCTTGACCAGGCCAACGTCGCTGTACAGCCCGTAATGCTCGTCGTTGAATCTTCTTCCCCATACTCCTCTGATGTCGTTGTTTGAGTTTATAGAGGAAATAAGGTAGACAAAGTCCTTGACTGCTTCGAAGTTATAACTATCCATAGTGATGTTTTGGCCGAGTCGTCAATGTTCAGTTTCCCTTCTCGTTGATAGCATATACTTCGTTTTATCTTCAATAACAGCCAATCCCATTTTTGCCGCCTCCGATGCCTTTTCTCTCTATGACTGCATAAGCAACTAGTTGAACGGACTTTTGATAAATTGTACCAGTGTTGTTGACTTGTGATCTGCGTACAATGCTTCAAGAACGATGTTGCAGGGATGCCCAGATATGACATGGCTCTGTATAACTCGACTCTATTCACGCTATCATACGCGACTTTGAAATCGATGAAGAGGTGGTGTGTATCGATCTGAATTCTGGAATTCCCGGGTTTTTTCCAAAATCTGTCGGAGTACATTTGATCGACTGTTAACTTGCCTGGCCTAAAACCACACTGATAGGGGCCAACCAGATTGTTGACAAGATGTTTTAGGCGATCACACAGTATCGACGTCAGAATTTGTATGCGACGTTTAGCAGGCTAATTCCTCTGTAGTTGGTAATTGTCAGAGCGTCTTCTTTTTTATGTATGAGGCACACTATGCCAAGGTTCAATTCATTGGGCATGCTTTCATCCAACCAGATTTTAGAGATGAGTTGGTCCATATTTCCTACCAACCCACCTCCTGCTGCTTTAAACAATTGGACTGGTAAGCCATCCGCACCAGTAGGCTTATACAACTTAAGCTTGGCAATCGCTAAGCGCACTTCATCTAGGTCAGGTTGACGGAATTGTTGGCCATCGTCGTCCAAATTAAATGGAATAACAGCAGAATGTTGGCTATCTTCGCCGTTCAGGAGTCTAGAAAAATGTTCCTTCCAGATCCTCAGCACTGTGTCTACTACCATATTCCCCCTCGTATCTCGGCAGGCTTCTGTTCTGGTCTTTTAGCCTTGGATAGATCTTCTTACCCTTTGGTGGAATTCTCGAACATCGCTTCTGCCGGTACAATCCTAAATAGACTCGACCGCCCGCTTCTCGTGCTCTCTCTTTTTCTTCCTGAGAAGTCTTCCTCTCTTCTTTTTTGCCCTTAGAGCTCTCGGGCTGCTCTCTGAGCAGCTCTGGTTCTTGTTTGCAGCATTGCCTGATAGGCCTCGTTCTTAGTTTTGAAATGTTGCCTTGATGCGGATTGTGACTAGGCGTTCGCTTACCGCGTTAAAGCCCAAGACTTCTTGCCTAAGGGTACGGCTACGCAGTTAGCGGCATAGCGGCAAGATCCTAAGGTCAGCTTTATATTTTCTGATATATCCTGAGCTGCAATATAAAGGGTTTTCCAATAAGAGGTGTTATTTTGATATTCAAAGAAAAATGGCATTTTTGGAGATAAATGATCGGATGTTTATTTCATTATAAAGAGGAAGGTATGCCGTTAATAATGGAACACAACATCAGCCAAATGGCCGCCATAACCAAATCGCAAAGTGGCTGCCCTATGTCCTCGATAGCCTCACGAATTTCATCTTTGAGGTCTTGAATCGACGCTGGGCTGTTGGCGTAGACCTTATCTTTCACGTGGCCCCAAAGGAAGAAGTCGCAAGGTGTTAAATCACAAGATCTCGGTGGCCAATTGTGATCACCTCTTCGAGAGATAACACGGTCCGGAAACTTTTCCCGTAAAAGATCGATGATTTCATTGCTTGTGTGGCACGTAGCGCCGTCTTGTTGAAAGTAAACGTTGTCCAGATCAATACCATCCAATTCAGGCCATAAAAAAATCATTAATCATCTCTCGATAGCGCAATCCATTGACCGTAACTGTTGCTCCAGCCTCATTTTCGAAAAAGTAAGGTCCAATGACCCCGCGGGACCATAAACCGCACCAAACAGTCACGCGTTGAGGATGGAGAGGCTTTTCAACAATAACTCTTGGGTTTTCCGAGCCCCAGATGCGACAGTTTTGCTTGTTTACGTAGCCTCCGAGGTGGAAATGGGCCTCATCAGTCAAGATGATTTTTCGATGAAATTCCGGTTCATTTTCATGCATTTCAAGGACCCAATCAGCAAAGACACGACGTTGTTGATGATCAGCCGGCTTGAGTTCTTGTGTTAACTGAACTTTATAAGCCTTAAGACCCAAGTCTTTATGCAAAATACGGTGTAATGACGTTTGTGGAATGCCTAATTCCAAAGAACGACGAGGAATGGACAAACCTGGGTTTTCTTCAACACTTTGGGCTACAACAGCAATGTTCTCAGTTGTTCTTGAGCGACGTGCACGGGTTTTATTCTTCACATCACTAACTTGTCCCAACAGCTCGAATCTGTCCACCAATTTCTGTATTGCGGTCCGACAAGGTGCTTCACGACGACCCAAAAATGTTTTAGTTTTACGAACCGTCTCTGCCAAATTTTCACCATTTTTATAGTGAATTTTAATAATTTCAATGCGTTGTTGAAGCATGTATCGTTCGATTTTTATTAATAGCGTAGTTTCTACTTGTCAAATGTCAAAAAATGACAGCTTCAAAAGTGACAGCTACCGAAATAGCGGGCTATTCAAAATAACACCTCTTATATTATAATGTAAAATATTACTATATTTTGATATATCGACGTGTCTTTGGTTTAATGCAAAGCAAGAAATTAAGATTTTAATTTAATTTAATATGGCTATAGTCGAGAATTCCAAAAATGTTCTTCATTTTGTTGGTGTGTCTTTTGGAAAAAAATTAAATTGTCTTAAGTGCATCTAGTTAAATAAAAATGAGGGTTTCTAATGAAATGCAGTAAGCCTAAAACCTATGAATTATAAAAGGCCAAACATAAAAGCTACGAAAATTTATTTTTACAAAAATGCAGGTGCCCTACGTTAGGGGTCGTACAAAGCCGAAATTCCGATTCGCATTAAGACTTCTCCGTCGCCAAAACTAACCTGAGGAGGGCCCAGAACTGCAGGCCACAATAACAAAAACATATTACCATTAATTGTTGACATGGTTCGAGTAACAACCCTTACTTAACTAACCACTAGATACTAAAAGATTTACTATTAAAAACATTTTTTTATGCATCTTGCAGGCAGAGTGCAGCATGTTGAAAGTCTTGGACTCTTGTTCCTTTGATAAAGAAAGACCGCTCTATCATTGGACAGAAGAATTATCTTCATATCACAATTATATCGAAAATCGATGTTTTTTTCATTTTTTTTTTAATGCAGGCAGAATCCCCCATGTAAAAGGCCTTGGAACCTATTTTCTGTAATGAGGAGAGACCTTTCTATTGTTGCAAGGACTATTTATCTTGCTAACGCAATTACTCGATAAAGTTGAGTTTTTGCATTTTTCCTATGCAAAAGGTCTTGGAACCCATATTCTTCTATTTTTAATAAGAAGTTTTAAGCAAAACCTTGCAGGCATGGGGTGCCTGTTTCTGATTCGTATGAGTATATTACCTAAAAAATAGAAGGTGCATCGCAGGCCACATCAACATTACCGATATACTATTTTAGCTGTTGACATGCCTCTAGTAACAAGCTTTAAATAAACTTGATCTTCCATTAGGATTAGAATATCAAATATATAAACTTTAGTTGATGCAGTTGAATTATTTATGATGGCAGTTGTTGATAAATAACTGGGCAGTGCTTATTTTTATATTAAAAAAAAAGTTGGTGCTGATAGGATTTGAACCCAGAACCTCGAGCGTGAGAGTTCGATACTCTACGATTTTTCCGCCGCTCAGGGATCACGCTACGATAGCCGCTCAGGGATCACGCTCAGCCGCTCTGCCGCTTTGCCGTTCTGTCGCTTCTCGCTCACTGAGTGGCCGTACCCTAAATCTTCCTATTATTACAAAACCGCACCCAAACAGCCGATGACCCTTCTCTTTGAAGCACTTCCCATGGTAGATGTCACACGATTTCATCCGTCGCATGCCCTCTCTATCCCATCGCACCTCCTGGAGAGCTGTTACGTCAGCCTTTAGTCTATCCAGGTTCTCCACTAGTTCTTCGGCTGCACGTGGCCTGTATAAGGACAGTACATTCCACGTACAGATCCGAAATTCATTGTCTTCGTTTGCTGGGTTCGTCAACATTAAGATCATCCGAGTCACACATATAATTCCTTTACATTAAATTTCATACAATTTATTCACAACATACTTTAATAATAGAACAAAAAGTTATTTTAACGCAACGAAGGAGTCGTGGCCTGATCCTTGTTGAGGTACAAATTATATAAGTTTATTTAAGAACAGGTGATTAACGGTTTGATGTTTATTTTTTTCAGTTATCAATAAATAATTTGAACTCTGGGGAAAAAAATTGACTCCGATACGATGTTTTGTAAATTTTAACACCCTGTATCTGAAAAATTAATTTTAGTTGCTACTAAAAATTTGGCAATTTAGTTCTAGAATTCTAGAATTTTCAGCGTCCAAGATGAATGGGGGTGAAGATAGTCCTAATATATATCTGAAAATAACATGTTTTTGCGAAAAATTTCGTAGCCTTATTACAAAAAAGTTATATGTCTATCTATGTATGTTAATAATTTTTTCTCTAAGACCAACATAAATGGCATAAATCCCATTTTTCATTTAATTTTTTCCTCGATCTGCCATTTTATGGCAGCCATTTTCAATTTTCAATATTTTTTAATTCATAGATCACTTTATTTTATTTATTTATTTTAAGGTGGTTTCCAATTCTACGCATTGCTTAACTTAAAAGGCATCACAGTGTAGCGTTTATTCTAATTATGGCAATAAAAGTCCAATTTGAAATTGGACATACGGCAACGGTGAAAACCAAGCGCACTCCTGAAGGCTTCACTCATGATTGGGAGCTTTACGTGCAAGGCGTAAACAAAGCTGATATTAGTGCGTTTGTTGACAAAGTTGTTTTTAACTTACATGACTCCTTTCCAAGGCCCAAGAGATGTAAGTTTTAAAATAAAAAAAAAAATATCCTTAAAAATTACCTGCATTTAATTTTAATTTGTTTTTTTTTTATAGCAATCAAAGAACCACCATACGTAATCAAAGAATCTGGTTACGCTGGCTTCTTACTCAACATAGATATCTATTTTCGCAATCGTGATGAACCAAAAAGAGTGACATACTCTTACGATTTGGATCTCCAACATGAAGGTCCACCATATCATCGTTGTGAAATAAAAAAATTCATTTTTGAAGTTCCATCGGAAGATTTCCGCCAGAAACTTGTCAAAGGTGGTGGTATTGCTGTATCGGCCGTTGTTGGTGGTGCTATTACCGGTGACGATAAGAGCCTCGATATGAGCGTGCCAGATAGTCGAACTCAAATGGTAGGTAAACCCAAACTTAGCAGTGATGCAACAAGTTCGACCTCTTCGTCATCTTCTAAAAAACACAAGCAGCGGCCAGATGATAGTAAATTGAATACTTTTGCGAATCTCTTTGGGACACCAATAACCAAAAGCGCTCAGAAGTTTTCTCCAGATCCAAAAACTAAAACAGCAAATGGTGGTGCAATAGGTCCGACAGGTCCGTCGGGCCCAGGCAAAGGCAAAGATAAATCCAGTTCGGCGAGCGGTGTGGCGACAGCTGGAACTGTTTTGTCAGGTCCTGTTGCCGGCAGTGGCAAAGATAAGGAAAAAGCTGATAAAAAAGATAAACATAAGCAACTGACAAGCCCACATAAAGAAAAATTGCATGAAGAAAAAGAAAGTAAGAAAAAATCCGATGCAAAGCATGATAAGCGAGAAGAAAAGAAGAAGGACAAAAAAGACAAGGAGAAAGAAAGAGAGAGGGCAAAAGAGAAAAATTCAAAAAGATCTCTCAGTCCGAAGAGTGCAGCAACGTCAGCGCCTAGTCCCAAGCGGCCAAGTCCTGTGCGATCTTCGTCCGCCGCTAGTCGAGACGAAACTTCTGCTAAATCATCTGCAAAAACTGCAGAGAGTGACAAACGTGGAAGTAGCTCATCTAGCGGAAAGAAGTCGAAAAAAGAAAAGAAATCACACGACAAGGAGCGTGATCACAAAGAAAAACATCGAAATGATGTTAAGGAAAGTGTTGCTCCGACAAGTGTTCCATCTGCTCCTGCAATTGCAATATCTGCAGCAATAGTCCCCACTGCAGCACCCACATCACAACCACAACCAGCCAAGGCTTCAAATAATACAGTTACTCCCAAAACTGATCTCAATAGCAATAAAAATCAAAAAGCATCAGATAAAGAGAAAGAGAAAGAATTAAAGAAAAGTGAATCGAAGACATCAGAGAAAGAGACTACACCAGTGCAAGCAAGCGATAAGAAATCATCCACAGACAAAGACAAAAAATCACACAAACACAAAAAGAAAGATAAGAATAAAGAGAAGGAAAAAGAGAAAGACAAAGATAAGGACAAGGATAAAGATCAGGCTTCTAAGAAATCAACCAGTAGCAAAGAAAAGAAGGACAAGAAAGATAAGACTGTAAAAAATGAATCTGCAGCTCCAATAACAACCACCAGCACCAATAGCAATTCTTCAGCGATATCAAAGAAACCCACTACTGAAGTGGATACACCTACAGAAACTGGCAGCACAAAATCAACCTCAAGTTCAATGTCAGGTACCTCTTTGACGAAGACAACATCAACAGCAAATAAACAAAGCAATAATATCGCTACAGTACCGGTGTCTACATCAAACAATAGCACTGCTAACAACACAGGAACAACATCATCCGCAAGTGGCCTTTCAACTGCTCCAAATGACCTCAGCGATGTAGATAGTCTTAACTCGGAGAGTCTGCATACGGTTTCAAATTCGAATTCAGATAAAGCTGCCCCAGTACAAAACTCAGACAGCTCAAATAGTAGTTTCCCAGAGCTGCCGACAGCAGCCTCCAAGGCAACGTCTGTATTTCAAGCTCCAGCTAATCCCCAACCGACACCTCCGACAACTCCATTAGCAACTGCAGCTCCGGCCGCGATAACCGAACCACCACCTCGATCACAAGCAACCCCCATTGTTGAAAAGAAAACTCATCGCAGCGGTGCTGAAAAATCAAAGGCTGACAAAACTGCTGAAAAGGAGGACAAAAAACGCCGAAGAAACTCCACAGCGGTAAACACATTCGTCGAACCGCCTCTTAAGCAAATAAAAAAAGATTTAAAACCGACTCGAGAGAAATCGCAATCGCCGCTGCTGCGCACCGAAGAAAAACAAACTTTTTTACCTCCCCCGGCAACCACATCAACACTACCAATCCAAAATACACCCGTTACGGCTCTCAATCTAGAATATCTGTCTGAATTGCAAGAACTTCATCAGAAAATTATGACCCTACAAGACAACGAAGAGTTGCAACAAGTGGTCGAAATGATTGCTGCCACCGGACGCTACGAAATCACCAGTAAAACATTTGATTTTGATTTGTGCAAATTGGATCGTCACACAGTGCAAAGGTTGCAAGACTTTTTTGCCACCTCTGTGTCGTGACACAAAATACGATTGTAGAAACCAACAATTAATTTTGTAGAACTCAAAAATTGAATCTACAACAATATCGCGCATTTCTTTACTCCAAATTTCCTGCCCTCTTTTTCTTATCAAACACAAATAACAAACAAAACAACAACAAAAACAGCAAAAGACTTGCAATAAAACCCAGGTAAAGCAAAAAGCAATTGTTAAATCTTCTTTTTTTAATTTATTATTGAATTATTATTCCCACATTTTAAGTAAAACTAATACAAAAAAAAAAAAATAATAAGAATAAATTAACACACAAAGTGTGTGAAGTTTTGTAAATAAATAACTATATTCTATGTAGATTTTATCGTCATAATTATATACAAATAAATATATACATATTATATATATTCATTGACCTTGTCGAATTGTAAATATATTTCATAGAAAAAATATATATGTAATAATTATTATATTATTATTGAAGTTAAACAGAAAAACAAAAATAAAATATTTGATAGAACTGTATATTTAAATTTAATATAAAATAAAAAAAATAATGCAACAAAACCATCAAAATTATATTCGAAACAAAAATTATATAGTCATCACACATGTGTCCGTCCGCTTATTTAACACAGAAATTTATAAATTACATAATATTTATTCGACAAAAATAACACAAATAAATTACAAAAAAAACAAAAAAAAAATAAAAAGCGACACATAGTATGACTCGTAATATAAATAGATATAGATACGTAAAATACAAATTATAAGCATCAGGATAGGTTTGGAATAAAATTCTAAAAGGTGTGGATTATTTAGGAGAACAGTACAGGTTTATGGCAAAATATAAATATAGAAGGCTGTTAACACAATTTACAATCTCCCTTTTGAAGATGAAATACCTTTCACCTAAGGCATAACGAAACATGATCGTTTTTTTTAATTGTTTATTCTGTGTTCGTCAAGGCCAAAGCACACAGTATGCATGTTTTCTTTAATCTCATTGAAAATTATTGGTTACGCGCGAAAAAAACTATCGTGTGGCATTGGCTTAAGTGTTTTCTGGTGTTTTGTGATTATTGTTTTAATTTGTTTTTATAAGAAGCAAAAATTATGGTGCAGAGAAAAAATATTTAACAACAATATTCAGCAGATTTTTATTTTAGTATAATACAAAGTCTTTTCACGTCTTAAGATAAAAGATCCATAATGCCTTAACATGCACAACAAATCCTTGTTTTAGTGATCCTTCAAAATTAAGTCACAATAAACCTGAATCTAGTACCACACGAATTGTGTATACTCTAGGGTGCTTTTATTTTTGGAACTTTTGTTTTTTGTTCCACTATCCAAGCATAACTCTGTTGGAAATACCCAACAAAAAATTACCCTAAAATATGAGCCCTTAAAATTAATATTTAGCTTTTTTTTTAGATAATAAGCTTTTATGAATGGCTGTTTTGATGAATTTGAGAATCATTCAAAGCTTATTATCTCGAAAAGTATCAATATCAGAGATTTGCTTGTGAGGACTTTTTTATTGGAAATTTAATTTACTACAACTACAACATTCACTTTTTTCTGTAACTGCAACTATCCAACAAAATTATGACAAAATTGATTTAAGTGGCCTGTACTATCTCACAGGGGTAATTTACAGTTACGTTGCTATACAAAAAATTTCCAAATCCTAAAATTAAAAGCATTCTAGTAAACACACAAAAATTTGTATCTTTTTTTTTTTTATAAAAATCATCATCTAAACTGCAATTCGGAAGAAGACACTAAATGAAAGACAAATCGTGTTTTTATGTAATTTGTTGTCATCAAATTTTTCTTTCCGATAGTTTTGTGCATTTTTATGATAAAAAAAACTCAGACAGTTAGATCAAAGTCAATAATGGAATTTCAGCCAGGAAAAAATATTAAAGTCGTTTTCTTACTCGTCTTTTATGTTTAAAGGGTCGCTAAATCCGAATTTCAACTTTGCTACCTCCTATTACGCCAATAGTACAAGACATTCTATTTCGCAAAATATTGCTCACCCCTTGTTTTGTTGGATTTTATAGGGATTGATATGATATGATAGATAGTATACTATGAACATGACCAATTTGCCAGCTTCAAAAGACCTATGCTAACTGCTCGGTGCACCGAAAACCTTAAAACTTTCCCACTTTTTTCAGTTTTTGTCTTTCAACTTTTAAAATGTGCATTTTATAGAAAAAAAAAATGTAGGGCGAATTGGTCTTGAAATATCGAAGTTATAATTTTAGTTGTCTTTTTAACCTGATGCATGGGATTTTTTTTAATTCACATTTTAGAAGTTATAAGACAAATAATGAAAAAAGTTCGAAAGTTTTGAGGTTTTTGGTGCACCATGCAGTTAGAACAGGCTTTTCGAAGCTGCAAACTTGGTCGTACACTGCTGGCATATTTCCTAACAACATCCAAAAAAATCAGCGATCTGCAATTTTTTGTGACCTTAAACTCTTTATTTTTTTTTTGTACTACTGCTCTATAAGTATCTATTGACTACAAAACAAAAATCTTAAAAACGTCGACCTTTTTGCTTTTTTTCCAAAAAAAAAAAAATTGTCGATATACAAATACATTATAATAACTTTGAACTACAAGAGCAAGTTCGTGCGATCCAGTCGTTCAGTTAATTTTAATTTTACTTGAACAAGATTTCCAGCCAAAAATCGCACTGCGTTTAATTTCCTATTGTGAATTCTTTTCTGATAGCTCTTTTCTTTTGCGAGATATCTTAAAGTTGTATTTTATGACATATTACATCAAACTTTTAATTGTCAAAAAAATTAGAATGGGCGGTTCCGTAATGAGACAAAACTTCCCATTCTCCATTTGCTGACCAGTAAAATTTTTGATGTATATTACATCAAAAAACTTAACTACAACTTAAGGTATCTCGGAAAAAAAAAATAACTGAAGTATAGTTTAATTTCTGTTAAAAATTATCTTGTTGATAAATTTTCAAGAAACTCCCATTTTCTTGCCGAATATTGTGGCAGATAAGTAAAACAACGTCAGTCAAATTTTCGCAAAACTTGTGAAAATTTTAAATATATTAAAACTTATATCCATCAACACAAAAATAATGAACAACAGTTATTTAGCATTTGCAACAGATACAGTCCATAACCTTGAATAGCCTCACTTATAGTATCTACATTCTTAAATCATCATTTTTTGTACTTCTTTGGTATTATTACTATGCAAATTTTGTTGAGCGACAAGGCAACACTACTATTTCTCAGATTTGGAAAAAAAATGGTTATTTTAGTGACTTTAAACAAAATTATCATAGAAAATACCGTTAACCTTAAAGTCACTAAAAATATTTTTTTTTTGGTACATTAGAACAGCTTAGCCGCATTTAAAATAGTTAAAATGACAATTATTTGATTATTACTTGCTCTATAGGGCAAGTATTCAGGAGGTTTTAATCAAAACCAACACTACGATGATGGAGAAGTCCAAAAAAGTGGTTTTCGCCAATCCTAAACGGATTTTCTTTAAATTTAATACAGACGATTTTTATGTAATTTCCTGGGTTGTTTTTGAATATTTCGGTTGGAGCAATACTTCCCATATAACGTTTTTAAGTTATAGCATTTTTGCCGAAAACGGCTCCAACGATCTTGTTTAGTGTGTTTGTTGTTAAAAGTGATTGCAACAAAACTTCGTTTTTATTTTTCCTCAAATAGCTCGGATAATGAAAAAAAAGTGTTGCCGTTTTTTTTTAAATATTTTTTTTTTGTTTTTTACTTACTCTAAGGGCAAGTAATGGTTTCGTACGACTTTTGTCAATACTAGAGTTATTCAAGAACGTCGAAAATCATTTTCCAGATAGAAAAAGCCCCGAATCACAGAGCTATTGGATAAAAACTAGGTTAACAAGCCAAAATTTAAATGTTGATGAAATGGAACAGGTTTGAATTTTTCCTGAAAAAATTACATTGAAATAATACCAAAGAAGTAAAAAACATGATGATTTAATAATGTTCTATAAGTGAGGCTATTCAAGTGTTATGGACTGTATTTGCGGCGATTTTCCTGGCTTAAAAAATCGGTTAAATTGGAACAGTCTGTGACGGATAGAATGCGTGTTCCATTAATCGTTGACATTGGTTTATAGTTAGCCTATGTTTAAGTTTAACTAAAAGTTTTTCGGTTTGTAAAGTGTGATTTTTTCCTACTATTTTTATTACGTCTAATCATTAAAAAAAAAAAAAACTTTTTTTAACCAAGTGTTGTACTTTTATTTTTTATTTATTTTGTAGTATTTTATAAAAATTCTAAAAATTACTCTTCTATATAATTTGTTTGTATCACCGATTTATCGTAATTGAATGTATCATACGCGTGACTAGATACACGACAATTTATAACACTTTACAACCATGTAAAGAATAGCATGCCTTTTGCACGTTTTGGAAAAAAAAAATTATAAATGTATCAGCAATAGCGAAATATATCTGTTATACACACAAATTGTTATAACAAATCAATAATTATTTGGTGCATCATTTAATTGAATCGATTTTTTTTTTTTGTGTAACACATTTTTCTCTTTCATTTTATCTCATACTAAATAATCACTTTGTATCGTTAGTTTTAGAATTACGTAAATTGCAATTCTTTGTACTTTAATCAACTTCATTCATATCTTTTCTTGTATCTTAAAATTCTTTCACTGTCTTAAATTTGGTTTTGTCTTAATTTTCTCTTAAAATCTTTTTGTCAAAAATTAGTAAATAGGCGGTCTTAAGTTTTGAAAATATCCAAAACTTTGTAAATAAGTATGTTTAATGTTGTGTTTCGTTAAAAAAAACAAGTATAATAGAAAACAGAAAGAATTTTGTCTTTAAAAGAAAATTCTTATATAAAGAACTCAGAACAAAACATGAAAAGTGCTATGTGGCCTTCATTTTTATGCCCAAATGTAAAAAAAAGATCGCTTTTATCTGCAATATTATACAATATTATATAATAAATAAATATATATATATATACAAAAATTAAATAAGTAAAAAAACAAATTACAAAAAAAAAAAAAAAAAAAAACAGTTTAAAAACATGTAACTTACAAAAACAAATAAAAACAAATATTATATATACCTACCTACATAAAACTCAACCAAATATTATTTCTCAAAAAAAAAAATATAAAGAACTAAGAATAAATTATACAAAATAAAATAATAAATGGAAGTAAAATTATACATTACGAAAACAAAACATCATAGGCATTTTATCATTTAAGTTTAAATGCACAATTTTAAAATTAAAAAAAAAAAAAACAAAAATTAAAAGAAACATGAGGATTAAAATCGTTTAAAATATTTATTTAATATTAATTTTAAACTTAAAATTAAATATTATATAAAAAAAAATATATAAACTAAGGAATTCACCACGTCATCGTCATATTAGTTTGTTATTCTGTAATCTTAAAACTCAATTGAGTGGTAAATAAAAAAATTAAAATAAATTTGTTTTCATTATTATTTTTCAATCTATTTTAATAAGAACAACAAGTTGGATTTGAATTTTAAAAACTGCAAACAAATGGTAAGTAGGTATTGTACACTCCGTCTCCCTGCCCAACAACAACACGCGAATCAGCTTCATTCTCTGTTCAATGTGTTTGTTTAGTCTTTTTTTTAAGAACGACGGTTATTGTTCCTGAAGTCTCCTCCACCGCCGCGCCGCCGCCGCCTTCTGATCCATTTCGAGTGTATACGGACGCTTAGATCTATGGAAAAAATAAAAAAGGAGAACCATCAAAGCCACAACATGAAAAAAATGACGTGCGAAGTTTAAAAAAAAAAAAGATACAAAATTGAACCTCTTTTAATAAAAATCAAGGCTTCATTTATTGTGTCAGAGTGTATTGTTGCATTGTATTGCTTGGAAATCCATCACTGCCTACCGAATGTTATAGACAAATAAGAAAAATCTTATTCCAGTTGTTATATGAAAAAAACAAAAATGATTGTTCGTAATCAAGTGAGACGGTTAGTGTATCTCAAAAACCAAAAAAATCAGTTATTGATACTACCAGAAAGTTTAATTTATAATTTTCAAACTGAATTATTAATATGATCGCCAATGATCGCATAATGTAAGGCAGTGTTTGCCAACGTGGGGCCAACGTCCCACAGGGAGGCATTTTGATTTTAGGGGGGGGGGGGGGCATTCGTATTCGGCTGTATTAAAAAATAAAACTGTTGTCGAAGCTAGAACGAAGATAGTTGGTTGGTTTTGTTGATCTACGTCAAACATTATATTTAAAAAACCATGTTTTGAAATGTTTTATTGGCTTCAAAAATTTAATGTGATCTATGCAACGGTAGGTGTTAATTTATCGATTATCTGTAAAACTGATTTAAAAGAAAGGTTGACTTCATTAAAAAATATTGATTTCCTAAATTAGATTATAAAACTAATGTGAGTAAATCGTTCTGATATTTCAAATATAGACTACATTCCTAATACCTAACTGTACTTTTTTTGAATAAACAAAATTGACGCAAGAGCCATACAAAAATGCAGAGATTTAAGGTAGTGCGAATACATTTAGGAAAACGGCAATACCATATACACTGGCCGACAAAATTTTTCGCACGACGACTTTTCTTACCACTCTATATAATCACTTTTTTTTCTTGTATATAAATAAAGATGCAGTATTTTTATTCAATTTTGTTCTTATGCTTTGCATACTCATAAAATGTATAAATTTTGTTCTTGATTTTTACAAAGTATCCAAATTGCAAAAAAAACAGTTGTAATTAGACTTTTGTCGGCCATTGTACCTAAATTATATACTTAAAACTTAATTAAGACTTAATTCGAAAAAATAGGCTGTACAAACCAAAACATGGATACCTGAGAAGCTTACTAAAATTTAGACATCAGATAAAGTTTTTTGTTAAATGCATCACATCCAAGGATCTTAATAAATTAAAACAGTTTATAAAACTTAATTGCTTAGTAGTGTTGTGATTTCATATCAGTTCTCTAATACATACCTGTACATGTTTTAAAATTCAACATAATGATACTACATTTTCAAGTGATATATGTACAATGTACATACATATATTCTTTGTATTCAAATTATTTTAAGTAAACATTTCAAATTTTTGAAAATTAGGGGGCCATACAAATTTTGGAAAGGTTCTAGTGGGGCACCGAACAAAATAGGTTGAGAAACACTGATGTAAGGTAATGTACTCGACAAGTAAACTCGACACTCAGGTTCGATTGTTATATGTGACTATCACTTTACACAGACCAGATATTGTGCCTGCCAATTATCACAGATCTCGTTAG
Organism: Meliscaeva auricollis; assembly: GCA_948107695.1. NCBI lineage: Eukaryota > Metazoa > Arthropoda > Insecta > Diptera > Syrphidae > Meliscaeva > Meliscaeva auricollis. Next base: position 42,096,369 of record OX403616.1, read on the forward strand.
CCGATTTCAATCAACTCAACCAATACCAATATACAAACCCAAGAAATACGCAACAAGTGACATCTGACTCAAATACAAAAGCCGAAAGCAGTCGTAAATCGTAATCGTAGTTTGGAAATCGATTATTGTAATACTGGCCCGTAAATTTGAAAAAAATAAGGTTTTATTTATCGTTCCAAAGTGCATTATTGCATTTGTATTGCCAATCCAGGATAGATTAGGAAATTAACATTAGGTAAATATTAAATTCCGTTACAATTTGCGAAAACCGACTTTCTCAAGTTTTCAATTTTTCACATTTATCCTTTTGGCATGAAGGGGACGACATAACAATCAGGGGGTCTTTTACGTATTACGAAACGAGCGGCAAGTCAACGATACTAAAGTAAACGATAGTCACGACAAAGAGCGATTATGTATAACGAGAAAGGCGTTCTCAATAATTTGTCAATTATAACAGAGTATTAAAAAGAGTATTTTATTTTGGTCGCAACCATCATCTCGTCTAAACGAAAATGATAGCCTATTAAACGATTCTCGTTATGCATAATCCAATTTAAACGATCGTGTTACAAAATACTGCCCCAGACATGACATTACGATGATGGAGAACTCGAAAAAAGTGAGTTGAAATTCTGTCTGTCTGTTTCTATCTTAGGCTACAGTCTAAATCGATATCCTACAAACTTAGTACCTTCTTCTTCTTCTCCATTATCGACGATAGTCATGATCTCGGATGGGGTCACAACTCTCCCACTCTACTGCTTCACACTACGGCTCCGCATGTGGGGTTCGCCGTACAAACTTAGTACCTACTTAGCTAAGAGTTTTACGTAATTCTTCACATGAGAAATTGAACATTTTTCTCAGGACCAAAGCAAATGGTAGGTGCCTGCCGCTGCCATACAACCATTATATAAAAAACGTAATTAAGTTTTTACGCTCATATGTTTAGTTTAGGTATCGGTTAATAGTTCCTAAACGGACAGAGAATCAAATGTGACTTCCTTTCGGTGTGCCTATGTTTTATTCCTTAAAAATATGTTTTTCTGCTTTTCCAAAATACCAACGATATACATGTTTTTTCAAGATTTCTTTTCCAGTTTTTTCACTAATTTTATGATAGGACACCATATTCAAGCTATATTCGCATTAGAAAAAATTAAATAACCAAAAATACTCAGATTTGTTTCGAGAGTACTGTATACAGCCTAAAAGCGTTCCCGGAACTAAAGTTCCGGATAGTAACGTTTTGATAATTTTTATCGTTTATTTTCTTTCTAACAAAATCAAACGAAAAATTTTTGAGGTTTTGTTGTAGTGATCTCAGTTTTTAATCCTTATTTACCCCAAAACATGCGTTCCTGAAATTACGCTTAATTGATGTACGCTCCTTATATATCAACCTGAACTTCAATTTGCACTTTAATTTAATTTATCTGAAAAAAAAAAACAATTGTAGTGCAATCTGAACGTTAAATGAACACAAAATTATTACTTTGTTACTACATTGAGGCATATTTCTCTTTATTTCAATAGAAATTACGATTCTTCTCAGTTTTTTGTAAGAGACACTTGAGAATTTTTGAAGAAAATATTGACTTATTATGGTAAGAATAAGAATACAGGTAGCTAAATTTAATTGATTTGAGTGTATTTTTTCTGCCATTTGAATTTCAGTATTTGAGTTATGGAAGCGTTCCCGGAATGATTTTTCGGGTATATTAGATCAAATAAAACAAAAACTAACGTCACGTCAGTTGTGAATTTCAATTAAATGTAATTTTGATTAAAAAAAAGGCTGGACTTGATCCATAATTTTGGCCATTTACTTTTTTACGTTTATTTTATCCATTTTAAAAAAGTGTTTTAAAAATAAAGTAACATTCGTTATCATGTGAAGTTAGCAAGTCACTCTTGGTTGGAACTCGAACGAAAAAACAATCAATGGGTCATCGCACTCAATCTTCACTTCTCTCGCCCACAAGCTTTTCCCTTCCCCATGTACAATTGTGCCAGTGTAAGATTGTTAATGGATGCAAATCCAAATGTGAAGAATGGGCATAAGTAACATCCGACTTATCTAGAAGGTGTGAGGAAGTAAAGCCATAAGAGGACTCATCATATCACTTTCTTTGTAATATGATTGCCCTAGCCCAACCAGGAAAACAATACTTACCTTCAAGATGGTCCAGACATGTACCTGACGCCTAATTTTCAAACAATCCTCCTCTGTTTTCCCATTCCCAAATCCCAATAAGTGCAATTCATCCTTAAATCCTTTGAGACCAGAGTAAGGGAATGCTGCTCTTTCAGTGAAATCTACGACAGAGCAAATAATAATAATAAAAAACTATTTATTTATACCGATGATAATATCTTTATTATTCATACATTAATAAATACAATTCGTTTCATTATGTCCTTTTAACAGACTTAGTCAAATTTTAAATTTCCCATAACTTAAATTTGTTTTGTTTTTTTTTTTGTATTAATAGAAATATTAAAAAGTTAAACCGAGTACAAAAAAGATTATTTGTTTTGTTTGTTTTAAGTAAATAACAAATCACACCAAGTAAATATATATACCATAACTTCTACTTAAAAATACTTAATAAAAAAAAAATATAACAAGAAATTGTAAAAAGTTATAAAAAAACATCCGAAACCATCAGAAAAGGTATTGAAAACAATTTTAAAAATCACTTATAGAGATTAAATTAGAAAAAAAAAATTATTCATTTAATATTTTTATATATTATTTTTTTTTTTAATTTTTTTATTCGATAAAATTACAATCAAAATACATTTTTTTTTTGTAATATCATGTGTTTTGTTTTTTTACTTGTTTTCTAAAAGTGTAGATGATTTTTTTTTTACATCGTTTAAATTTAGATACAATTTTTGTTTAATTAGAATAATAATTGTACATCTATAATTTACGGTAAACATTTTTTTTGTTTTATTTGGAACACACAATAATACTGCTATTTGCATAATAATTTAAATTTATTTTTTTTTAATAATATTTTTGTTTTTTATTTGTTTTTTTTTCTCTGAAATAAGAATTATGACAAGTAACGATTTTGTAATTTATTTGTTATTCTATGTGCGGATGAGATTTATAATTTGAATCAAGCGTTATAATTTTAATATTATTGATATAATTAATTTACATTGTTTGCTCGTTTAAAGACAATTTGATAAGAATGGCAGAGAAGGCATTCAGTGTCAGCAGTGAACAAGGAATTGAAGCAAATAGAGTAGTTTGGGGAATTGTGGTACACTTGGGTAATGTGGTATAGGTAGGTTTCACAAAATCTAAGCATGCCTTTATACTAGTTTTTGAAGCAGCAGGTGAGGCGATGATAAAAAGGGAAGTAAACGTGTTTTAATGTCCAAAGTTATAAGATCAGCGGGACCAAATATTAAAAATTCTAAATTTTATGCAGGCGAGTTTTTTTTTCAATTGAAGGAAAATGCAGTTTTTTTTTATTTGCTTTTGCTTTTGTTATACAGATTTTTAGAAATTTTTTTAAAACTGCCCAAAAAGGGGGAAATTAAACCCGAAAGCAATGGAGGGAGCCATTCGTGCTGTGAGGAATGGGAAAATGGGCGTCAAAAAAATTTCAACTCCCACACACAACTCTTCAAAGTCATGTTTGGAGCAACAAGTTTTTAAACGATGTTTCTGACGATAAAGTTGAGCCGAAAGTCTGTTTTAAATGAATCTATTGACAGCTTTTGTGGATTATATTTTTGAAATGCCGAAGACTTGTGGCAAAAGAAAAAGGAACGTCATTTTTTGTGAAGATTATGAGTCATCAAGTGGTTCAGGAAAGATCATTAGGTTCCAGAATTCCGCTGATGACGAGGAACAATATCACGATGCTCCACCTTCAGCTTACGCTATCTGCAAGTTTTGCAATAGACAGTGGAAGGATGATCAAATCACAAGTTTACAATAGACATTGTGTTTGTGCAATGTGGAATGATATGGGCCCGCGAAAATTGCATTTCTTTGTTCTTCGTACACAGAAGTTTTATACCTAAATTAAATTTATTAGTTTTTAGAAACAATTTTTTCTTTAAAAATAAAATATCACTCGCGAATTAAAAAAATACATATCTTTTTCGCATACATATTTCCGATCTTCCCAAGAACCAAAAAAAATAAATTCTTACACGGATACTGTTTGCGATATCTGAAAATCTTAGCTCTCTCTCACGAACAAATTAAATACTTATTTTTTTCTTTTTTTTTCGTACGTGCGAGTACGGAAAAATAAAATTCAGGTAGAATTTCGATCTCTCATAAGAAGATCTGAAAGGATCTGAAAAAAAAAAATTATTCTTTGTGTGTGACTGGAGGCAGAAGGCAGTAGCAGTGAGGGTTTTTTTTTACATTGTTATCTTTAAACAATAGAACCATATTATGAATGGTTCTTGAATGGATCTTTTATGGATCTTGCCTTATAAATTCGCGAGAGAATTTAATTTTTCGGAATTTAATTCGTTTGCGAACACAAATTTAATTTTTCAAGATCCGAAAAATCAAATTCGCGATCGAATAGCAAATAAAATTTCTAAAAGAATTTTTTTACGCTAGAACAAATTAAATTTTTTAAAAAGAAGACGTTAACTTGGCCGTGGTAACTGTTAAACTAGAGAAGTCTTATTTGTTATTATTGTTATTATTGTACTATTCGTACTAGAATGCCAGCTTATTAGACTTGACCATTCTTTATTCCGTCAATTTCATTGAATGTTTGAACAACAACAACAAGTCTTATTTGGTTTAGTAATAATAAATTAAAAATTAAGATGGGTGCCACTTTTGTTCATAATACACAACAAACGTATTCGTTTGATAAATTCAAAGGTGTATTCGGCGATGTTCCACCAAAATTCGATTGAGTTCTTGTGCCGTTTCGTAATCATGGATGAAGCCTGGATTCACCAAAACACACGAGAAACCAAGGAACAGTCAAAACAATAGACTTCTCTATAGGAATGTTTGTCAGCAAACATGATCATGGCGAAAGTTTTTTTTTGGGAAATGCGTATTGTTATTCATAAAATTGGCTCTGCAAATAACACAAATATAAAAATGACATACCTATGGCTAAATGAGCAAACATGATCATGGCGACAGTTTTTTTGGGAAGCTCGTATTGTTATTCATATAATTGGCTCTGCCAATAACACATATATAAAAATGACATCTGGCTAAATGAGGTATATTAAAAAATTGTTCGACAAAGATCATGTCACACAAATTGTTGATAGACAGAAATATGAAGCCCCAATCGTGGTGCCCAAGGCATTTCATCTAAAATATTGTACAACTTAATTTTAAAGTTCAATAGGGAAAGTGTGATTTACGTTTAAACTCAAACCAATTAAAACTATTGTGAGTTATGGTGTAAACTGGACATTTTTTTAAAGTTGAACACAACTTGAGGATTTTTATTTTCAACTTTAGAAAATGTTTTTATTCACTCGGAGTTTAGTTGCTCAACTTTCGATATTCCAAAATTGAGAAAAGTCAAAGTTTGTCAACTTTGGAAATGCTCAACTCCCCGAAATATTAGAGTTTAGGCGGCTGCCAGATGGTGAATTGTACATGTTTAACTTCGCATGATTTGCCTTAACAGCATGTATTGTAGGGCAATCCTTCATATTCGTCTTTTTATGTAGGTCTTTTTGTATATAATAAATATTGTTTTTAGACATACATTCATATGATATAATATATGTACATATGTCAGAGGCACAATATTCAATAAAAAATCTGTTTGGGAGCTTTTAAGGCTGAAATACGAAACCCGTCGAATTCTTTAGACTAGGATATTCTTTCAAATACGGCTGGAACTGCTTAAAAACACGGGAGCAAAATGAACAATGAAATGAATGAAATGAACCTGCCTCTTTTTGTTTTATTTATAAATTAATTCACTTTTTGATTGTATTTCAATTTTTTTGTTAATTCATTTAAAATTCCCGACATTCAAAAATATTTTCATGATTCTATATTGTTTTGTTTTGCTATATGAAACGATTTTGACAGTATTTATATTTCAGCCACAATAAATTCTTTGGGTAGACATTTTCAAGAAATGGGAAATTATTGTCTCTCTCATTATGCTCCCTCTTGACATGTTTGACAGGACTTGGGCTAAAAAATAGTAGAAATTCTTTGTTTTGGCGAGTACCCAAAAATACCTAAAATAATTTTGCACAATTTGTATGTTTGTAAATCTTAAGTTGAAACTGTCAACTGTCACAAATATCCTGGGGATATTTTAAAAACTGAAAGCAGGCAAGCTTTGGAATTTCAACTTCGGAATATGAAATTGAAGTAGTGAATAAAAATAAATTTCAACTTGCCTTTCAACTCACAATTTGGGATTAACTCCGTAGTTAGTCAACTTTGAAGTTTTCGGCTTACAAAAGTGAAGAAGATCGGCCTTAATCATTTCTGTGGGCGTGTAGTAAGTCAGCAGGGATGAAGGGGGCGTACGATTTTATGTCAACTCTAAAGGGCTAAGATAGAAATATTTACTTTTCATATGATAAATACACTCTTTGGGCTTTGTGAATTTCTCGCAAGAGGCAAGTTATGTCGATCATTTTCAGGATACGGCCACGCACCGAGCGACAAGCGGCTAAGTGTCAATTCTGAGCGCCAAGGTGGCCACGTACTAAGCGGAAATCATGAGCGGCGAGTGTATTCCGGAAACCAAAATGAAAATAATTGCATTTAAAAAACTTCACTTGGAATTTTTCGGTAGTGAATGTATCTTGGATACGAAAATAGAGGATATTTTGAATATGTTTGTTCACTTTTAACACTGAATGCCATTTAACTACAAGAGAAAACTAAATTTAAATATCAATGTATGTTAATGTTATGAGTATTTTGTTTCAGATAAAAATTATAATGACTATTCTATGACTTTATTTCTTTGGTTTGTTTTTTTTTTCTTTTTGTAATTGGTAAGTTGTCAGTTAATTAGAACACATGATGCATACAATAAAGATAATTATGTATATTCAATTTAAGATTGGCTCGCAGCATTGATTGAAATTTAATAATTTTCTATGAAAAATTCACAAAATATAAATCATTTTTGTTTTCTATGTAATGTGAGTAAGTTCTAAAGAAAACTTTATGTATTTTTTTTAAATACAAAATATTGTAAGTTAATGCACTTATTTCTATTTTTTTTATTTGTGAGTTAAGTAAATTAAATGCATTTCTCATTTATTTTTATTATTAAGGTGTGTGTTTCATTACTGCAATTGTAAATTCTTTTTTATTTTTTTTTTTTTTGTTTTACTGTCGATTTTGCAATTTTAATTTTATTTTTAAATAAATGCAATGGAACAAAATGCATGACAAGAATATTTCACATATACTAATATTGCTACTTTGGCTTTGTACATCTTAGTTTAATTTATATTTTATAATGATCTGCTTTGTTTTGTTTTTTTTTTTTTATTTAAACAAATTTAAATAATATATCTATATGCCCTGTAAGGTTAAACAATTAGATAAAATGATCGTTCTCGAGTGATGTTTTTTTTATTCATTTATTTTCACGTAGCATTGGTTCTGTTTTGGAATTCGTATTTATTTGTTTTAAAATCAAAAACAAATAATATGTGTACCTATGTAAATTTTATTTTTATAGAGCATATTTTTGCTGTATAACTTATTTGGGGATGATCAAGGGCAAAAGATACTTTCGCTGTTTAATTATTTTGGTTTGTTTTCCTTACGTTTACTACACTGATGATCGTACTTACATTTGTATGTTTATTAATTTTTTTTTTCTTTAACATTACACCGAAGTTTCTTTAAATACATTAAATCGTTTATTTTTTTGTATATTTAAAATATTTAAAGAAAGTGTGACAAATCTCATTCGTTTATTTCTTCTTCTGATGATGAACTGGCTGGAATTGTCGAGAACCAAGGTTCGCGGGTGTTATTTTTGATAGTTCTGAGAAGAAAACATAAAATATAATTATTTTAAATGTGTTGATGAGAATATTCAAAATTATAAAATATAATTTTTTTTTGTCATACAAAATATGTATTAGCAAATTAATTAAACTTATTATTATTTGCATCTTACCTTTGTCTTCTCCTTTTCAAAGAGATTTATTTGTACTTAGTTTTTGATATACTTTAAGATCCCTTAGACGTTGTTCTGAGTCTACCGTTAGATAGTGGAATGATTTTGATTACTACTCTATGTACATTTAGTGTAAATTTATTAAAGCATCGCTGCATACATGATGCAAAATCACTCTTCGCAAAAATTCAAAACCAGCAATACTTTTTGTGGCAAATGATTACTAACTGATACGCAAACTTCAAACGGAAGAGAATCAAAAAAAATTTTGATTCTTGGTTTGCTGTTGCATAGAATTAATACAGCATCACAATAAAGAAGTGATGCTCGTTTATGAACTGACACTTACCCCTAGTTTCACAGTAGAACTTCAGTTCAAGAATTTATTCGATTTCACAGTTTCGTAACCTTAAACAGAGTTTAATTTGTAGTTCAAGTTAAACGACAGAATTTTGCCGTTTAAACCTCAGATCAGCATTTGAAACTTTTTCCTAGTGCTACATTTCAATTTGACAGCTCTCATTTCATAGAAGTGTATGTGTTTCTTCTTTTATTTTTGATGATATTTTTGTTTTTCTTTACTGATTCCAGCAATAAATCAACATTTTCTGATGAAAAGTTATTTTTGTTCTATCTTTTGCAGTCACTGAAAACTTTCTCAGACTCGCACTTGTGTACAACAGTACAACACAAAATATTTAGTTTTGCTTGTCATTTGCCTCAGAGAGAGAATGAAAAGACAGGAAAGATAATTGGAAAAATAAAAAAAAGTGACAACAACGAAAAATGCTGCCAAATTATTTTCATAAGATCTAGTGTTAAACGAAGTTCAACTGCACCAAACTGCACTGCAGTTCAGAATTCTCTGTGAAACCGGAAAGGTAAACTCCATTTAAGGTTCAGCTGAACTTAAATTTAAATCTCAACTGTGAAACTGCGGTTTTAGCCTTTTGGCCGAGATTGGTCAAATTTGAACGAACCGTGAATTAGGAATGATGTTCTCATTTTGTTCGTGCTGCATGAATATGATTAAATGAATGCTTTAAAAAATGTTTTACTATATTTCCTTGCGTTTGTTTAAAAGAAATAAGTTATTGAAAACTTTAATTACTGTACTAACACTCGCTCTTAACCATAAATTTGACAAAATTAGATGATTGGTTTAGGAATCCTAATTAATAATTACCTAGCTTAATTGATTTGTTCTGTTTTAAATAAAGTTTCCTGGACAGTTCCAAAGGTTATGTACCTTATTCCAAACAAAAAGACGAACATTACTTTTGGTTTGTATTTTTGTGTGTGCTGCGAAACGTCAAGGAAAATACAAAATTGTGTTATTTTATGTGGTAAGTCTTTGAATGTTCAACAAAAACTTAAAAATTGTAGCTCGTGTCATTTCTATGGGTGCCAATCCAATCATCAGATCTATTTACTAGTGGGACTTTGCTTAAAGCTATATTTTTCATTTAAATTTTATAGATGTTTTTAGTCAATTTGCAAGACAAAACGGTTTGAAAAGAGCTTTATTTTATGCTTCGATGATTGTAATCTAAATGATCTAAATGATGATTGTTTCTAAATGAACAAAATGATACAAATATTTTTAAGTGGAAGTCCATAAGTCTTCTGAAACTGTTTTATTGCTGCAAAAACGATTCTCAGAACGATTTTGAGAACCGTAGAACCGAGAAGCACGTATTTATGTATGTATTACATAAATACTCAAACGTCAAACCAAATTTCGTGCTGCAAATGGAAAATAATTTTTATTTGATTATTCACTGATACAAAACGTAAGCAATTCGACCTGTTCCATTCAATTTCAGAATGTCCAAATTCTTGAGTGAAACCAACGGATCATTTCACAAGAAAGTTGAACTTAATTTACAGTATACATATTACAAGTATTCAGGCCTACCACAAATTCCTTCGTGGAAAATTATCGAATGGATTATTCCGCTACGAATCCCGAAATAGCATTCACAAAATCCAAATGGAATCGAAAAAAGCATTGCCTGATACGAATAAGTTTTTACTTCCCGGAAAATAAATAAATACATTTTTAACAAAAACTAATTGTTCAATTGTAAAATTTCTTTTAAAAAAATCTTCCTTAAGTCATTCATCATCCAACCAAATGAAAACAACATAAAAACTCCTTTTTAAATGTTTTCTTGATTCGTTTTCCTGATCTCTATAAACAGTTCCTATGATCACAAACTGTTATAGCTTTGATAAAATTTAAAAAAAAAGCAATTCACCACAATTTTAACAAACTCCAGTTTTAAAATGAGTTTAATTTTTGAAGAAATCTCGTGTTGTTTTCCATTTCCCAAATTGGAGTATACTTTTTGTTTGAGTATTCGTTTTAGAATTATTTTTATCGATTTTGAGTTTTATTTAATTAACTCCTAGTCCGGGTGGCCACTGCAAGAATGCTTTACTCATCGTGTTTAAAAAATGAGAAGTGAACGAAGGCAATTAGTAGGTAGGAAAACCAGAGGACTTCCCGTCCGCATCCTGGCACGATTTGCGTGGCAAGATGTGTTCTCGGTACAATTTCTGAGATGTGGTTGATGTCAAATTGAATTGTGGTGTCAAATTAAAAGTAATGACGTCCACTTTTAAAGTTTAGAGGGAGACCCCTCTTCAAAGTATAACAGATTCAACACAATGGCTGTTCTAAGGTCCCCCGAGGCAAGACTAAGTTGACTGCAAATTTAGTACCTAATTTTTCTTAAAGTGCTCATTCTCTGAACTTTTTTGAGAAACGTCACATTCAAAAATGTGACATAGCTTTGTCTAAGGAATTTTTGATGAACATAGCACCTCTATGCACCATAATTGACAAGTTTTTGTTTAGTAATTTATTAGTTGTAAAAAAGATTTAAAATAGTTTTGAATTCCAATGGAAGCACTTTTAAGTGAACTAAATTAAATTAAGCGATCACTGCCAAAATATAGGCAATTTTGATCTTACTTATGAAACATTTATGTCATCTAACTCAAATAAGAGGTGAAAATACTCATGAAATTTATTTCGAATTTCATAATTGCTTTTATAAAAACCAACAACATTGTTAATCGAAAGAGAAATCGTTTTTAACTTTCTAATATTTGTTTAATGCGATTTTTCTAGCATCAAATTTCTCTGTGGCAAAAAAATAGATTCAAGTTGCATTTGTGCAGTTCAGGTTCAGTCTGTCGATCTATTTTCTGTATTGACTGGGCTATTACTTCAATAGGCATGTAAAGTTTCCAAAATGATTCACATTTTTTGTATATATGTGAGTCGGATGTTCAACAGAAATGGCTATAGCTTAACCTTGACAAACATTCACAAAGAAATGAAACCGAAAGCACAACAGATAATCATAAGAATTCTTGATACGTAGTTGCTAATGCATCACATGGCATGGCATGGCATCATATCGTCATCATTTAAATAAATGTACATTACGCTTACATTTCTTAACAAAATATTTCTTTGAAATGTTAAGAATTAATACAAGTATAATTTCGCTTAAAGAAATAAAACTAAAAGTTCTACTCACGGATTCTTTTTTGGGTTCGTAGGCAGTGTATGTGATATCCTATAGTAGGCCTGTTCTTGCTCCTCTTTGTCGTCCATCTTTCGCTGCAGTGTCATTGTCTCCTGAGGTGACTCCGCCGACTCCTCGTCCAAATAATACTTTGAACTGTGTGCAATTTTGCAATTCTCACACTCACTTAAGTAGTCATCATCTAGACTCGTATCGTTAGGCAAAAAATGCTCTTTGGGATTTAAACAATTTTTCAATGTCGTGCAGACCGGCAGTGGTTTGTCGCTGTCAAGCGCTTTTGGTTTGCCACACGACGACGACGTTGTTGATGTGGAAGGTGGAGCGGTTGTCGCGGGTAATGTAACGGTGGTGGTTGGAATTGTAGATTCAATCTTTTTTGAAGCGGATCGCAAAGTTTTTGGCAAAGTAGTGCACTTATTTGCTTGCGAAGCTCCTACTTTGTGATTGGGGCTCTGGGGTTGAGATTTCATACGTGGCATATTGGTGTCCTCAGTGGCTGGAATACTTATCACCGAAGGCACCTTACTAACCACACTAGCTATCGTACTATTGAGAGACATTTTGCCCGGAGTATGTTTTGGGAGTGTATAGGTTACATGATTGTTTTGCAGAGGATAAAAGGTGGATGAATTGATTTTTCCCATGCTAAGAGACTTTTCTGTGCTAAGCTGTCCCGATATGGGTAAAGTTAACGCAGGTGGAGTGTTTTTATCTTCCTTTCGGGGAAGAGACTTGGTAAATTGGGATTTTTGATGGGAAATTGTTGGAATTTGATCATTCCCACCACCACCGTGGTGGGGAGATTTTTGCTGCAATAACAAAAGTGCAGCAGAAGACGCTCCATTGGGCGACTTGAGATTCGTTTGACTTTTATACATTTTCGGTGGTAATGCGGGATTTGCCTCTGGATAACTCAGGGACACTGTGTTTAAGTTTCCAGTGGAGTACAAAGATGTACTCTCTGGAAGAACTTTCGGTGAGCTGGTTACTTTACCGCTACTGCTACTGATTTTCCCCTTGTGCGAGGATGATGTGTGAACTTTCTCGTCACCGTATGGTTGTAGAATGGCATGTGTTTCATAGGTGGGTGTGTCGGTCTTAAAATCACCTACCTGCTTCGAAATTGTAGCTATTTTGGCTTCATGCTGGCAATATAGATTTGATTGATGATTCATGGCGTTACTACCTTTTTTCATTGTTCCAGCGTTGCTTCCTCCTCCTCCTCCTCCATTTGAAGCAAGTTCGTTCGACGAATTTTGACTAGTTGGTTTTGTCGATGATGTTGGTGTGCCTGGTGGCATACATTTCGTTCCAAAACTGGAACGACTTGTGACCAGTTTTGTACTCAGGGCTGAGAGAAACACATTGTTGGTCTGCGAGTTATTTATTTGATTAGTTCCCATATAAGACATGGGAACGTGCTGTACTGGGCATTGACAAGTTGGCTTTTTACTGCCATTATTGTTGTTGCTGTTGTTGTTGTTGTTGCTGCTGCTACTATTACTACCTCCACTTGTGACTGAAGATGATGATTGCTTTGATCCCGAGGAAGATATCAGTTTCTGTTGAGTGGATTGTCCAAGTGGATCAACCACCGCAAAGTATCGGGGTATAGTTCGGTGGTATCGGCGCGAAGATGATGGCGTTTTATTTGTATTTTTCAGAGTTGAAGCTTGTGCTGCAACTGTCTCGCTGCTTGTTATAGTGCTGATCTCTTGTACGCGTCCAGCACACTCGGCTGTGCTGTATTGAGGCGATGTCAGTTGATCCGACTTGTTTGTTGCGGATTCTAATGATTCACTGGTGATCGCTTGGAAGGTGACGCCAGTGCTAGCATTGCTGACATAATGAATCATTTCCTGGGTAGGATGCTGCTTTTGAATGCGTCGGTGTGAACTATTTAGATGGCAGTTCTTGTAGGTGCATTCAGTTATTTGAATGCAATTCGATTGTTGTAGGGATTGCGATTGCTGTTGCTGTAGTTGTTGTTGTTGTTGTTGCTGTTGTTGCTGTTGTTGCTGTTGTTGCTGTTGTTGCTGTTGCTGCTGTTGTTGCTGCTGCTGTTGCTGTTGCTGTTGAAGTTGTTGTTGCTGCTGCTGTTGTTGTTGTTGTTGTTGCTGTATTTGTAGCTGTTGCTGCTGGGAACGTTGTTGAAATTGAATGTGTTGTTGCGCCTGCTGATAATGTTGTTGATGCTGCGCATTATGAATTGCTGCACTACTGGGTAGTGGCGGGGCTGTTGTTTGGACACAAATCGAATTATTGGGCATATGAAGACGATTGTTGTTGGCTGCTGCAGTTGTAGCATCACCGATGCTATTCAAAGCCGGTGAACAATTCGATGGTGTTTGTGTTGAACACGGTTGGTTAACAGATGTAATGCAGCTATTATACAAAAAAGTAAATTTGTATACTAAGTTTTCCTTAAAAAAAAACATTTAAAATTTAATTTACCTATATGGTGGTTGATGTGACTCGCCAGTAGCAATGGTTGTAAGATTCCCACCGCTATTGATATTGATATTAATCAAATTTGTTGTACTCTGAGTAATACTTTGCTGATGATGCTGCGCTTGCTGTGGTTGTATTTGGGCTGAAGCTGTTTGTGTTGGATGCTGTTGTTGCGGCTGAGCTATTTGCCCCCGACGAACAACATCACTTGATATATCAGCTGGATTCATTCCAACCGGCAGTGATCGATGAGTGGTAGTGGCAACGCTAACCGTACATTGAGCACTTAAAGCTTCGGCCTGAGATATTGCCACAGCTTCTTCGTATGGTGGAGGAGCTTCGCCTCGAGGAAAATAACCACTTGGTGGTTTCCATAGAGGGTAATGTGTTGAAGCTCCGCCATACGAGTAGTCCATGCCACTCAGATTGCCTTCCATATAACCCATATTGCCAGCAATATATCTAAAAGAAAACAAATAATAGATTATGTTGATTTAATATTTAATATTCAACAGGAGGAATTTATTTACAAAACACGTTACAAAAAGAAATATATTGGAGCCTGGGAACGTTTGTGTCGGACGTGTCCTATTGGTTTAATACATTGAGACATAAATCAAATGAAAGGTCTCGATGAGTGTACTTTTTTTGTATCGGCACAAGTCTGTATCTCGTGCGTTGAAAGTACAGTGTTGCATTTTATGTTAAAAAAACTTATGAAAAATAACTAATTGTGTTAGTATTTTTGGGATATAAAAAAGACAGAAAGGACGTTTTTTTCAGTGATTATTGTGAGGTAAATGTTGATATTATGAATTAAAACTACAACCATACCGGATCGGTTTTATCTTTTTACTAATTTTTTTATCCCAATAACACAAAAAAAAAAGACTTAACATTTTTAATGGGTCTTCATTTTAAACATTAAAACATAATGTTTTGGAAAATTAAAGTAGGAGAGAGTGGCTTATTAGTAAATGAAGATAAAACATATCAAAAGTTAGAAAAAAAAATTATCTTCCCGATTAATTTTGTTTAAACATTTGTTTGTATTGTGTTTCTGGTAGTTATGGAATTCAAATCAAAAATACCGTTTGTTTAACCTTAAAAACAGCAAAGAAATGTATGAGACTTATATGCAAAACGAACGTGAAAAGACTTTCCCTTAACTGAAATTTTGAAAAACCAACAATTTGTCAATAAAAGATGGCAAAACTTTAATTCTGTAAACATTTTTCAAAGTATGCACTATTTTAAAGTGGGTTTTTGTATAGTTCATAATACTCGCAGAACTTTGCTGACCTCTATTGTGACCATAACTTCTTTATGGTGCATTTTATTGAAAAAAAAATGTTCAGCCAACTTGTACAAAATTTTCTATAAACATGATACAGATAGTATTTTTTCATAACCAATACCAATAAAGTTATGAAGCTTCGAAAAACGGGTAAAATTTCGGATTTTGATAGATTTTCAGTTTCTTTCCACTTAACAGTGTTATAACTCCTTAGTTCTTACCAATTAACTCTTACACAATGCTCTTCGTCATAAATCTTAGAGACAATGTTATTAGCTACAATTAAATGTAAACAACTTTGATTTTATTACTTATGGCGTTTTCCTTTTGCGAGCGCCGTTTTTCTGTCAAATTTCCAGGTTTTCCTACTTTTTTCTGGCAAATGGAAGATAAAATCGAGTTTTTTTTTTTTTGTGATAGTGTGTGTAAACTAATGACAAAAGCAGTATTAATAGACGTAAGAAAAATACCCTCGATGACACGACAAATTTTTGCTACACAGCGAGATAAGAGAGTACCCTCACCAACGCGACAGAGCATTTTTCTTTAGAGCAGCACAGAATGGCATCGTTGTCGCTCAATGACGTCGCTTGCATTTATGTCAAATTAGTCGAGGGCAAAGTTGAAAACATTTCAACCTACCTATGCTATAGCATAGGTAAATCGCTAAGCAACGAACGACTGCATTCTGTTGCTAAAAGCGACTTTGGACAAATTTCATTTATAAGCGACGACGCCAACGTTGCTTATAAAAACACTTTTTTCCGTATCACGGCGTTGTGTCGCACTGTGAGGGCCTTTAAGGCTTCCCCAAACGAAAGTGTCGCTCTGAAGAGATTTTTTAAAGGATACTAATTACTTTACGTAGTCGCACTGCATCAATTTTTACAAAACAAACAAATTAGTGAATGTGAAAAATACATTTTAAAATTAAAGGATGTTAATTTGGAAGAAACGTATTCAATATCCACTAGCAAAATATTTGGAGCTTTTTTTTTATTATAAGATTTATTATAAGATATCCACAAAACTATTTATTTGTTGTATTATTCACTAACACAACGTACAATTTTTTCTTATCAAAAAATATCAACAAGAAAAATTGGAATTTAACATCTTCAAAATGTCACTCTTTATGAAAGTGTTAAGTGCAGATCTGTGAAAAAATTTGCTAAGAATCTCGATTTTCAAATTTAAATTGTGCTACGCCTCTACTAACTCCAATTTAAATGGGAAGTGGCAAATGATACATGAAATCGAAGTTTTTTGTATTACATACCAGTATTTTCATTGTTATCCCCTTTAGCTGTCAAACCTACAAATTTGAATGCGAAATGGCAAAAGGAAAACGCCATCAAATTACCAAGAGAGGGTTAAAATAGTAAAATTTTTTTTTTTTGATACACATCGATGCTTTTTGAATATAGAGCGTAAATTTTGAATTTATTTTGTTCAAAAGATCGTTTAGTTCTTAGATTTTGATATGTTGTAAGGTACTGTTGGTAGATTGAAAAAAACAAATTTACACAGCCACGCACCTTCCACCACTTAACCATACCCGAAAAACCAGCGAATTTGAGCACCATAAGAAAGTTATGGGCATAAAGCTGAGGATTTTTCGAGGGGTGTGGTTCTAATATTTTAACACATTGTTTTCGTCAAAAACAAAAATTGCCGAACGTTTATACACCCAAGGTGCCTTATATATTTTTGGCCATTCTCCTTTATTTTTTTAGGATTGTTTCATTTTATAAAGATCATTCATGAAATGCAATGTGAGCACCAGAAACCTACGAATATAATACAAAACTACAAGTAGCTACATACTTGTATTACAAGTAAAATTGCTTAATTTGGTATGGTAACTTGTAAGATTTCACTTGTAATACAAGTGCTTGTAGTTTTGTGTAAAAACTCTCAAGCACTCAAGCACTTTTTCAAAAATTGGGATAAAATTTGTGAATTTTGCTGCACCAAAATTGAAATTCATACAAATACCAATTTGTTAAAGAAAACACAAATACAAATTTGTAGTTCTAATTTGTAATTTGGTGCAATGGAGCTCTGGGCTATACATATATGATTCTTAGGCACCCTGTATTATATTGCTACGTTAATTTGAAATGCACTTATAATTCATTTAGTCGATTATGAATTATTATACTAAACTCGATTAACTATTTATAAGTTCAGCATTATCAGTTTTGTATAAATTAAAAGTGCATTATAGTTTTCTATAAAGTACCTACCTACTTGTCTTTGAATTAAATTAAAAATACAAGCAGAATCCATTCAAATAAATTATTGTAATTCTTTGGAATTTCAATTTAAAAAATTATTCTTATACGTACATAAGAACATACTGCACACAATTAAATTCAATTTAACTTACCCAATACTCCCCACAATGCTTCTTTGATCTTCGGCATTCTGACGGCTTTCTCTAGCTCTAATCTTTCTCTGGCGCAGTCTATTTACCAAAAAGAATAGCAACGATAATGACAAAGTGGCAGTTATGCCACTGGCCACAAGTCATATTCCAAAATCTGTGCTGCCATCGGTGAATTGATCATCCAAGCAAATTACTTCGCAACAATTATTGCCATTTCCGACCGTTTGAAATGATTTGCATTTGGTGAATGCTTCGCAAAGGACCATTTTGCATGCCTTTGGCAGACCACTATCACACATGCACAAACGGCAGGAATCTGGTCCGGGCATGTAGTGCATGCCACTCTCGTATAGTTTACCATTGTAATCTTTACAGTGGCCTCCTGCAGTTAAACTCGAACTCGCTGCGAGAGTGTCTAAAAAAAAATGCAATAATTAAAAACACAGTAAAAACAAAGCAAGTCCTATTAGGAAAATTAAAAAAAAAAAAATAATAATAAGATTCATAGAAAGAGGTCATTTGTTCTTTTTTTTTGCAAAGGCATTTTTACTCCCATTGAACGGGGGGCAAGGGGCTGATATTATCAAGGGTAGAAACCTGAATTAAAATCTTATTCTAATTGGAATGTTTTTTTTTTGGTGGAACAAGAAGAAGCACCCATAGTAATTGTCTGAATTTCAATTTACTTTTAACAGATTTTTTCTTGATTGCTTTGGAAATCAATTTCAGTATTGTGATACAAATTTGGGCCAAGGAACACATAGGTAGGTGGGGTAGGTGGGGTGGTAAGGCAAGAGGGTGGCAATGGGAAAAGCAAAGCAGGACACAAATCAAAAGCACTGGAAAGAAAAAAAAAAATTTTTCTTCGTACGTGAAAACTTATAACTTTACCTCGAATGTTTTTAATGAAAAACAAAGTTAGGACGAGAAACTTATTCATTTTCTTATAAACAATTAGGTCGCGAGTGATTTGCGATAGTTTTTAAGTGAATATGAATTAAATAACTATGAGAAAAAGCTAAGTACAGAATTTATTAGAATTTTTTCACTGCTCGCACTGAATTGTCATTTTTTTTCTGTTGGTTTGATTTTTTTTTGGTCATACTTCGAACACGAGAGAGAAGGACGAAAATGGTAAACGAAAATGATGGGTGAGATAAAAGACGAGAGAAAAAGAGAGAGGGTTTTAAGTGTATTTCAAGGTGGAAACACAAGAGAAGTGTAGTGACATCTGTGTGTGAATATATTTAAGTCCAACGGTAATCTGAATTTAAAAAAACAAAAACTGTTACACCCCGACTCCAGTGATTTTTCTTTTTATATGGTCTGCATTTTCATATTATATTTAAAAAGGAAATTCCTGCTCTAAATTAAACCTAAATATTTGTTTGCTGCTTTGCCGTTGAAATAGTGTTAAAAATTTGGTCATTGGATATGCTTAATGGAGACCCCGGGCTACGGAATGTGCATCGCACACTGGGGTTACTTTTTTTTAATTCACTCCAAAAAGGGTTGAGCGCTTTGTTCGTTTTATTCGTTTTCATTCGCCCTCAAGCTTCTTTTTTCGCCATGTGTGCCAGGGCCCAATGAAGACATATTATTTTGCCCAGTTAAATACAAAAAAAACTGTTGATGAGATTGCGGATGAGAAGTTGAATTGGATTTTACTTTTGTGAAGTTGTCAACAACCAAAAACAGGGACCAAACAAAAAGAAACTAACATACAGAGGTGCAAAGTCAGATATAACATAAATATGCACGCGTCTTTTTTCGAAATTTGCTTTGAAAACCATCCTGCGAGGCTTGTACTATTACACGATTGACGTTTTTCTTTTTTGGCTCTGACGAAATCTCTGAGCGATCAGAGCTGAGCTCTGAGCAGATCGAAATGAAAACCCTCAGATGCAATTATGAAACACACTTGAGCTCCAAACTGTCATTTTTTAGGCTGACAGCTCGGGTTCCGCATGTGTCACTACCCTCACGCCACCGTCGTCTTCAGCCTCAATCATATTCACACTGAAGGGCACAGGGTCGATTTCGAAGTTGACAGTTACCTCCGAGTCCTCCGTCAACAGGTGACTTTCCTAAAAAGTCGTCCATCATGTCGTAAAATGCCCAAAATTTACGTGATGATCCGGTTTTATTTTTTTCTTCTTATCGACTCTTATATGTCAACTTCAGACGGGCGACTGTCTTGGGAAGCCATTTTTAATTTTGTGTTTTCATTTTTTTTATCTGTCAAATCACTAAAAAAATAAGTGAAGTTGGCTTCGCTCATCGATTCGATCGATTTGTTCGGTCATTTTATCCTGAGCAAATAAATGAAGCTCTGAGCTAGCACTGATGTAAAAATTTTGTGATCCGATATGTCTGAGCTAAGAAAAAAAACATAGAATTTTTTTTTGACAGTTCCGTGATCTGCTCAAAGGTAAAAAAGAAAAACGCCAGATGCTTCTTTTCTTCTTGGCTTTAATTTGACATTTATTTTAAAATTTATTTATTTTAAACTACGTTGTGTTTGATAGCGTGTTTGCACGACGAAGCAAAAAAAAGAAAAAAGAAAAAGAGCCTCAGAATTTTGGCCCACGATTCTCCGGTGATTTTTGTTTCATCTTTTTTCTCTTTTGCACTCATTATGTTAGAAAAGATGCGCCCCTCTTGCGCCTTCGTGAAACAACATTTTATATTTAAAGCCTAGAAAATACAGTCGTTGGCAAAATTATTTGCACAACGTAAAATTTACACAACATCTCATCATTTGAGCTTTATAATTTTTAAAATAAAAAAGATATTGTTAATATTTATTTTTATTAATAATGAACACATATTCTCACAACGGTACATAAAATAACAAAACTGAACTTCTAACGGTTCATTTTAAAAACATAAAAACAAAAGTGGCA
Source organism: Meliscaeva auricollis (assembly GCA_948107695.1). NCBI lineage: Eukaryota > Metazoa > Arthropoda > Insecta > Diptera > Syrphidae > Meliscaeva > Meliscaeva auricollis. The sequence continues at coordinate 42,117,122 of OX403616.1, forward strand.
AAATTACTTGCATATCATAATAAACCGGCGAAATTATTTGCACATCTTTGGATTAGCACATTTAACTCACTGGAAGCAAAAACAAGTTTTTTTTTTTAGGAAAACAAAACTCTGTTTTGAAAATAGCTTTACCTAGTAAGTTGTGCTCCCTCCCTTTGCCGCAATAACAGCAGCGAGGCGCCTTGGCATTGAGTCTATCAAGTTTTGAATTTGTTCTGACGGAACCGTACTCCAAGCTGTTATAAACTCTTCCCAAGTTTCATTTGAAGATCTTCCAATGTTTTGAGGAATTTTTGATTTTACAAAATGCCAAACATTTTCAATGACATTTAGGTCAGGGCTCTGCGGGGGCCATTTTAAAACTTTTTGGTCTACCCCAGATAAAAAAGTTTTTATTGTCCGGGCCGTATGTATGGGAGCATTATCTTGTTGAAGGATGAAATTACTCCCGATGAATATTGATCCTGCCACTAGTGCAACATCATTTAGTATTTCCAAATAATGCGACTTTGTCATAGGGTTGGAGCATCTAACAATTGGTCCCACGCCACAATATAATATGCATCCCCATATCGTTATTTTACCTCCTTTGGAATGCCTTGTGGGTTGTGTAACGGGTCGTTTGTTTTTTGATTGTCGATCGGAGTAATAAAATTTCCGGCCATAGTTACCATCCAACGAACAAGCAGTATCATCAGTCCAAAGTACACTTCTCCAAAAAGCCGGCGGTTTATTAATATGCTCTTTAGCGAATTCTAGTCTGAGGATTTTATTTTTTCTTGATATATGGGGCTTTTTTTGAATGACGTAGGCGTTAATATTATTCTCTTTCAGCCTCCGTCGTATCGTCCTCTCACTAATAGCGTTTCCACGATCTTTGTTCAACTTGCTAAGAACATTTCGAACTTTTGCACAGGGGTTACTTTTAAACAAACGGATAATTTTTGTGTCTTCCCTCTTGGTCTTAGCCCTTTTTCTTCCTCTACCAGCAAGATTTTTTACACTACCATGAGTTTTTTGTTTATCTATTAGGTAATAAACTGTCCTCCGGGCGCAGCGATATTTAGCCGAAATTTTTGCTGCCGAAACACCAGATCGGAACTCAGAAACAATAGCCGCGCGCTTTTCTGTTGAAATTTCATTAGTTTTAGCCATTTGAACAACCTGCCCGACAAAAACACCACAATAAACTACACACCTAATAGGTGTGTTTTTTTGTACGCCCGGGCTAAGTTGGACGAAAAAACGCCTCGGGGCTTAACGAAAACACTTGGCAGCATTGCGAATGAATTGACACAAAAAAATGAAAACAAAGTTTCCAATATACAAAATGAAATAAACAAAAAATGAATAGCAAAAATCTTTTTCTGTTTTGTTAAATTGTTTGGTGTTTTAATAAATTCAATAACAAATTTATAAACAAATTTCCGAGCATTAAATGCACATACTTTAAAATTTAAATGAAATAATTTGTAAGAGTTAAGAAAAATAAATAATTTAATTTTTTTTTTTTCTACACCAAACGCCATCTTTGTGTTTTTATGTTCATACAATTCATCGATAATTTTGGTGTTTTCATACAACTTATCGATGATTTAACAGAAAATGAATTGGCAGCACAGATTTTAGCCCCTTCAAAGAGTTTAGCCCCGAGAATTCTCGGGGCTTAGCAGCTAAGCCCCTCGGGCTAAGTTGTTGTTGTATTTGACACGTAAATTGCTTAGCCCCGACAGCGTTTTTTTCGTCCAACTTAACCCGGGCGTACAAAAAAACACACCTATTGTTAGTTTGATGTGCCAAATATTTTCCTATAAAAAAACTTGGCAAAAATAAACCACAACCACCATTCAAATAAATATCAAATTGACTAATATGCGTGAAAGTGCGTGTAAATGTTTGTATAAAAGTCTCGGTTTTCAAATTTGAATTGTAATACGCCAAACTATCTCAAACTTAAATCCGAAGTGGAAAATTGGGCATGAAATCAAAGTTTTTTTCTAAATTCCAAAATCTCTCCCTGTAAAGGCCGGTTATAGCCATCAGGAAAAAAATTGTTCTGTGCCTATTTTCTGTAACTCTTGCATCGAGATAAGTAGTCGAGAAACATGATGAATCGGCACGAAATCCATATCAAAAAATGACATTTGTGCCAATTCGCAATGTTTCTTGACTACTTTTCTCTATGTGATAATTACATAACGTAGACACAGAAAATAAAAGGAGTTCAGTCCAATATTCCGGAGTGCAGCGTGAGTGGAAAAGAGAAAGGATATTGGTAGAAATCCCCCTATTCGCTTTTGAATCCACATCCTGTGGTATACAGTGGTTCCCTTCTGAATCATTTCCTTTTTGTGAACATCACAATATTTTAAAATGCCTAAATAGGTTTAAATAAAAAAAATGCATGTAGTATTTATTTAGTTTTATCAATTTTTTTGTTTTTAATTCACACTCAACCAGTTGGGTCTGTTTTGTTTTGTACCAGAACAAAGCCATTTTCCTTAATCTTTGATGAGTTTTTTTTTCCTACGTACGGTCTGTGACATTGCTCATCGAACATGGAAGGAAAATAGTTTCGGTAGCACAGATATGAAATACATATCCCCATAATGGAACCAACAACAACATCCTGCCAATGGTGATGGTAATCACAAGTTCGACTAACAGCCACTTCAAGAGCAACAACGAGCGGTGCTATTGAAATAATTAGTTTCAATCCACTTGCACGACCATGTTGGGTGAAAATATGAAGTTTACCAGCCAAATAGTAAGATATAAAACATAAGCCTGTAAATGCCACTATAAAAAAAATATAAAATTAGTTAAATTATCAATTAAACAAATTATTTATCTCTCTCTCTCTCTCTTACTTGCTGAATGACCACTGGGAAAACTTTTGCGGCCTTCATTCACTTCACGGATATCACCTGTGCAGTGATCAAAGTCACCAATGATGCCATCTGGAAAACATCGTTGTAAGAAATCAGGTCGAGGTCGTCCCACACTAACTTTGAGGAGACTTGTTAAAAATTGACATAAGGTTATAGCCAATGTGTATGCATAAAATCCCTGACCCAAATCTCTTTTGTTGCGTGAATATACAAAGTTAAGTAGTATTACCATGCACGGTGCAATAAGAACGCAACTCAGAAACATCTTTCCCGTAACATAATCTTTTGTTGTTGGGTTTCTATATAGCCACACTTCATCGGGAAAGATTTTTCTTTTAAATGGTGTAAGTCCTTCAATTTGTCTGTAGATCAAAATTGTATTTTAAAAAATCATACAAATATTATTTTTTTTTGAATAAAGGGGTGCATAACAATGAAACTCATGATTGACATAACAAATTTTGAACTTACAAATACAAGTTTTCGACACAGGACAAAGAAAGAGTTTGTTGATAAGAAAAAACACATTTGCGTTGGGCGCCATTTAAAAAATAAATGATAAATAATTCTTTTTCGTTTATATATATTACGTTTGAATACACCGCGTATTAAATATTATTGCACCTTTTCTTTATTTATTTTTAATGTTTGACAGGAGAGGTAATCAAGGATTAAAGATTTCATCATAATGAAAATTAATAAAAAAGTAAAAAAAAGGCTTAAATTGGGCGCCATTTGTGAAATATGAGGCGACTGACGATATGTGAGGGGTTATATCTGAGGCAGCAAGTCTCATTGACTCCTTAATTATTTTTTCAAGCCAGGCATTTGAATGTGTGCTAAGCCACATTTCGATTTATTACTAAAGAAATTAAGTTTATTTTACTATGACAACGACCCAATATTCAATAGGTACACTAATAAATTGAATATTCATATGCGTATTACATCTTAAATGACATTTTACAAACTAGAAAACAACTGGTTATACTTACTGATAAAATTATGGTCATCAAATCATACAAAAATTAAGATCTATAAGAAAAATTGATTTACCACGAAGTTAAAATACTTACCCGAGTTCATAAAAATTCTACAACTTAGAAATCATGAAAACTTCACTGGCCGAAAATGGGGTTTGTCTTGCCGTGTGTGTACAATTAGTTTAGTTTATTTCCAGAATGTTAAAGGTATATTTGTCTAGTTTTTGTTGCATGTGATTTTGGTTCAAATTTTTCATTTTTTTTTTTTTATAAAAATAATAATTTTTACTATGTATATTGTATATGCTTGTAAGATCCTAGGTCTTTTAAATGCAACTCTCAAAGCACTTTTTATGAGGAATATAGCAAAAAAAACTTTAATGGCATACTATAGTAGATTGAGATTAAGAGGGTTACTATATCTCATAAAATTCCAATGGTGTCCAGTCAAAGCTGGGGGATGAACAAAACTTCTGCCCAGAGTGGGCCTCGAACTCACAGCTCTAAGTTATCAATCAAGCATTACATCCTCTGTACCGTTACCACCCGCAATCATTTACTAAAGCAATACTGTCATTTCGATTACATTTAAATTCAATATTTCAATTTGACATCGACATTATGACTGGATTTAAATCCGATCTTATATGTATGTATTTTATATTATAAAAAAAAAAACAGATCTATTATATACTAACGGTATTTAACAGAGAAACATTTTCTCAAACTGTGATTTATGTAAAATATAATTGAATTAAGACATACCAATCCTGTCATAATTAACCCTTTAAAATTTGATGATGAGAGGCCATCAGAGTTTCAAAGCTCAGATGCTTAGACACGAGGATTTATTAAGAGATTGTTAAAACTTTAAGCGCCATACACTTACAGAAAAAAGGCAGTCTAAATCCAAATACGAGCAGGCAAAGAAATTTCAACGAATCGGCTTGATTTGACACCGATATTTTCGATTGTAGCTCGTTTTTTTTTCTGAGTGTAGTTAAAGTTTCTGAAAATGTTAAAAATTGTAAATTTAATAAACATTAAAATTTAACCAAACAAAGGATCAGTTCAGTTTCAATATTAATAATAATATTAATAATATAATAATATTAATAGAATGGTAAATCAACCTAATGAAGTTGTCTTTTATTAGGTCCAGAATTACATATTTCATTTTCGGTGTTTTAGCGTTGGTCTCCTCATTTACATTTGCTGCTTGTTGTTAATTGGATTTATATTATAATGTAATGGCTGTATTTTAGGTGTTTTTTGTTTGTTGTTGGTAAAGCTATTCGTAGTGAAGTAGAATGTAAAAACCAGCACCAAAATGCCGATAAAAGGAAAAGTTATATCCAGCTACCAGCAAATGTTTGACATTTATTCGTCAAATGTCAAAAATCTATCGACAACTTTAATTATTTTATCGGCAACATGATGTAGTTTTTGTAACAATTTTTACATCCTACTGCACTGCGCATTTGCCTACAAAACACACCTTGTATTTCTGTTTGAAACTACCGTTGTACAGTGCTGGTTAAGAATTCAAAGAGCAGGTTCAGGAAACATTAAGAACTAAATATTTAGTCAGTTTTCGGGTCTGTGATGGGTCAGCTATAAAAAAAATGATTCTTCCATTTTGATAGCTGACCAATCAAAGACCCGAAAATTTACTAAATATTAACAGCCTTATTCATTAGAATCTGCTTTAAAAAAATGAATAGGTTTTAATCGTATAAGGATTTATTTTGCCACAATCCATGACAGTTTCCAACAAAAAAAAGGAAAATTTATTAAATATAATTGGCTTTCATCTTCATTCTACGTAAAAAATGTGTCTATTTAACTTTGTATAAGTTTTATGAATAAGATTGCGTTCAGTGGCATTGTAAGGAGTGCATAGCGTTATGCACTTACTATAATACGCTTATGAATAAGGCTGTTAGTCCTTAACGTTTTCTGACCCTGCCCAATAACGATTGTTTAATGTTGATTTGTCTCCCAAAACATAAATCCTCAATCAAATAAAAAATTGTTTACAAAACTATTATAAATACGCATGTGTGTGCTTTATTTTTTTTTTAATATAAAACTACAATAATGCTTACTTCAACACCATAAATAATAATATTTTGTTTATCAATTTAACATACATTCGTAATACTGATGATCTTATCATCATTTTATATATGTACCAGCATTTAACATTTCCACTAATTTTGTCTTAAACAAAGGAATGATTTAGGAAGACCATACATAAGCAATATTTAGCTTATTACATAATATTCACAAAAATATTCTATCTATAGCTTAAAAATATATCTATGGAGAACTAAATATACATAATTAAATTGTCCTAAATTAATTGTAAACAAATTCATATCCATTTGTTTTCTTTATCATTATTGCCTATCAGCGGCTGATTCTCATCTGTTTCATCAGCGGCGGCAGCTGTATTAGCGGCAGAGCCAACAAAACAATTTATTTGATTTGATGAGATTCCACCTCTAGAAGAATATGCTCGATGACAATTTTTGACGAAAATAGATGGAAAATACTGTCTATAGGAGAGATATGATATACATATCCCAATCAATGAGCCAACTAGCACATCCTGCCAGTGATGATGATAATCACATGTTCTGCTGACAGCTACTTCTAGAGCAGCTAACATCGGTACCAATGAGACACACAGACGCCAAGATTGTCCTCGCCCACGATCATTAAAGACGTGAAGTTTTGATGCCAAATAAAACGACATGAAACCAAACGCAGCAAATGACACTACAAAACAAATATACATAGTACATAAATTCAGTATATGACGGAAGAATGAATATATCACCCTTATTCCGCTAGGAGTTTGTTCAAAAACGCCACGCTCTTTAAGCTATAATTCGTGTCCAATTCAAAATAAACTTTACAGATCTCTTCGTTCCGTATCGTTCTTCCCATAACAGTGTGGTCGTTTCACAGGAACGCCAATTGTCGTTTCTAGAACGTAGCGTTTTAGTACAAACGCCTTCCGGAATGAGGGTGATTAATTTAAATTTTTTTTTATCTCACTTGAAGAATGCCCACTGGGGAAGCTTTTTCTGCCTTCTTCAACTTCTTTTTTATCCCCAGAACATTGATCGAAACTTTCTCCCATAACTCCATCGGGAAAACATCGATAAAAGAAATCTGGTCGAGGCCGTCCAACACTGATTTTAAGAAGACTTGTCACAAATCCAGTCATTGCTACGGCAAGGGTAAAGGCAGAAAAGGCTTGTTTGAAGTCTTTTTTATCGCGACACATCAAAAAATTACTAATGATAAGTACAAGTGGTGCAAATACAATCCAAAAGAGAGCAGTCGAAGCTGGGACATAGTCTTTGGTCATTGGATTTTTGTAGAGCCAAACTTCTTCAGGTTGGATTTTTCGTTTGAACGATTCTGTTCGTTCCAGTTTTCTGTAGTTTTTGGAAAGACAATAGTAAATTTAAGAATAATGGCATAATTGCTTTTCAGATCTTATGTTTGGATATACAATAACAATAAAAGCAAAAACTGGCAAGGATAGAAGAAAGAAAAGTATCGTTTATTTAATGAAACATAAATCCTAGTATGCAGCTGAAGCGAATTTTATCTATGTTCTCAAAGAGGACAAATAATTTTTTACAAAAAATACAGTCAACAAAAATATTAATAGAGTTCCCTCAGTAAAAAAAATAAACAAAAGTCGAGTATAAAGTCATCATACAAAAAATGGCATACCCACTTGTATAGTGGGTATAATGTATCAAAAACCTTATAGTCTAAGAGCCGGGAACAGATTTCTTGCGTGAGAGGTAACCGATCAATATGAATGTTACGGGTAGTCTAGGTCATGGTGATGATGGGTAGCCACTTAAAATTTATTGATGAAACCTTACTGATAACAAGTATACCAACGGCAGAAATTTTAAGTGGGGCCAAACCTCCGGCAGAAGTTCTCGAAAATGCTTTTTTTAAGCGTTTTTAGACTTTGGGGTAACCACTTAAAATTAGTCGCGTCCTGTAGGCCTGGACTCCCTGATAACGAAAAAGGTATACCAACTTGTATATGCCAAGGAATATAATCATAAAAACAGCAGTGAGTAAACCCAAGCAAAATAATGCATCTATTTAAACTCTACAAACTAAAAATTGAACAAAGTGTAGACTGATGTAAAGCTACCAACCATGATTAGTTCTGGGACCAATGGAGAAATCGAACTTGGTTGTTTTCAATTTTCTTCAGATCTTATTAATTACGATATAAGTAGAAAAGTTTCACAAAATAAAAATCACAAATCGTTATAGCCCTATGCTCATATATTATTGAATGGATTCAATTCCTTGAGACCTGAATTTACTCCTTCCGTTTACGCTATACGATATGGATCGAATCCAAACTATGAATGTAGCCCTCGAGAGCCGACAGAAAATTTAGGGAGCGTGATATAAAAATTAAATTCTAGTAGGGAAACCGTTTGTACCTTTTAAATAACGCCAAAATCCGTTGCCCGAAGTTAAGTTACTCAAAAAAAAGTAATAAAATTCGTGTTAACATTATATCGTCGCGTTTCTGCGTGAACATCGTATCTACATGTTTAGACATCGCTGAAAAACTATGAGTAAGGAAGAAAAAAGTATAAATGGTGAAATAGCCTCCATTAAAATGTTTTACAGTTAATTCGATTTCTTTTTATTCAATCCAATTATTCAATTTCGAGATAAACTAAAATTTATAAAAAAAAAATTAAACAAAATTTGCTTTGTAGATATGTGGTTCATGCAGAAACAAGACGATATGAGTCGTGATTTTAAATTTGAAAGTCTAGCAGGGTTTCTTTAACGGCTCCTATGGTTTTTTCAAGGTTAAAAAACGTAATGATTTCAATTGATCTAAATATTTATAAGCTTTGTCATTTATTCTAATTTCTAATTTTGGACATTTCAATATTGGCAATCAGACTGATAGTAAACAAAACAAAACGCTCCAAAAATGGTTCGCTTAAATAGCGCATATCTTGAGTTTTACTAATCGGATTGTCTATTTTGTTCCCGAATTAGGACAAATTATAGAGCATCAGTTCTAATATTATAAAATTCAATTAAATTGGATTTTCTTTTTCAGACGAATCTTCCAATAATCTGGTAAAATTATCAACTAGGGTTTTTTAATGTGATCAGTGTACAATATGAAAATCAGAACGAATTGTTGATTTATTATTATTCCTTTCGCTTCAGCTGCAAACTTAGCTAATATAAAATTTGTAACCAATTTAAGGGTCCAGGGGAAAATGACACATGTTGTCGAACCTATTCCGTGAATTGATTTTTCAAATAACTTATTAGGCCCGTCCCACCAACTAAAAAAAAATCTCTGAGATATGTATCCAAAAAAAATTCGTCTCAGAAATCTCCGCTAAATAAAAAAATGACATCTGAGATTTTTTGTCCCATTTAATAAATCTCGGAACCCTCATAGATCTCTCTTTGTGGGACGCGCCTATTAAGTAAAGCCAGATTATTATTATTTTTTTTTAAGACAAAAAAGGTGACTTATGCCGTTTTCTTCTAGGACCTAGGCCTTTCAATTTAATATATACATAAGTTAATTTACATTATATACCTAAAGATAATTGTTAGTTGTTTTGTGAACATATTTATATGCACTTTAGTTTCCTTTTACCAACATAGAAGTTAGAAAGACATAAGGTGTTAAAATGAATTTCTTAGAAAGCAAAATCAAAATATTAATCAAACGACATAAAATAAAACGATTTTCTTATAACAACTATACGTTTAAATACATTCATGCAAATAAAGAGTTTATAGTAAAAGTCGCGTATGTCGCCACCATTTTTTTGACAAATTTTCACTTTTTTCATAGAAATTTAAATGTGGTTGAAAGAGCGCGTATAACTTTGCTGAAAATCTCGATTTTCAAATTAAACTAACTCAAATTTAAATTGGTAGCGGTAATGGGACATGCAAACGAGGTTTTTTCTGCATTCCCCCTATTTTCTAGGTGTTCTCCCGCTATTCTAGCTGTCAAACCTCTAAATTTAAATGTGAAGTGGCGAAAGGAATACGAAATAAAGGTATGTTTTGTTTCCATATGAAGGATGTAAAAAGCCATTGCATAGAGTCTTTTAGCTGAACAAAAGCCCAAAGTACAAGTCAAGTTTTGTTAAAAAATGGTTGAATTATCACAAACTCAACATTACCAATTGACTACTGCAGTCGTCAAATTTCAATTTTATAGATGTGTTTGGGAGATCATTAAACACAAAATTAATTAGGAAAATGTTAGAAATGCGGTTTTTACGAAGTTGCAAATGTTTTGTCGTGTGCAAAGTTGATTTAACTTAGATTTATTAGAGTGTATTTTACTGGAATTATTAAAAAGCAAAATGTTGCATCATCTTGAAACCGGTGGGAACAGCTCCGATTTGGATGATTTTTTTTGAGTGTTGTTTAAGTAAACATTTTTGTAAACTTACATTTTTTATAAAAAAAAAGTTAAAATTTTATAAAATAAACTATGCCAAAAATTTCATTGTCTGGAGATGGGAGCAAGAATTTTTTTCAAAAGTTAACTTAAAGACAAAAAAAAAGAAAATTAAAAGACAACGAAGTTTATATACAAGACCCCCTTCTTGTAATAAAGTTCATCCATTGAAAAGTTTAAGAAAGAATGATGTTCAAACTGAGAATAAAAAAAATTATCTAAACGGTTAGCTGATTTTAAGTTTTACATTTGATAAAATGTGATTCAAACGTGAAAATTATATCGTTTCCTATTATGCCCGTCATCCACTAGCGCTCAACGCATCAATTTCGATTTCAACGCATTTAACTCTAGTGTACGACCATCTCAATTCTATTCAACCAACGAGTTGGAGAGCGTTGTTCAACGAATTGCTTAACAAGAACACGGATAGTGTATGAGCTCGGGTTGCTCGTTCAAAGTCATTGATCAACGCGCTGAGCAACGTTTTCACGATAATATGTTGCAGATTATTGATTCAACTCGTTCGCCAACTTATAACATTTTTCTTTTGCGTCACAGAACTGTAAAAAAAAATCTGTGTTTCTTTTTTAGCTCAGATATATCAGACCACAAAAAGTGTGTTTCATTTTTACATCTGGGCTAGCTTAGAGCTAATTTGGATTTCTCAGAATAAAATGACCGAGCAAATCGAGCGATATGCTGAGATTTATTGTTTTTAGTGATTTGAAAGACAAAAAAAAATACGAAATTAAAAATGAGTTCCCAAAACAGTCGACCGCCTACTTGTAAACAAAAAATTTATTATTAGTGAACAAGTAATGTTTCTTAGTGCGAACAAATTACGCCTGGAATTAGTTCAGCGCTTAAGTGTGTTTATTAATTAAATCTGAGGGCTCTGACATAATCTGATGGAGCTCTGCTTTGATCGCTCAACCTCTGCTCAGAGCCAAAAAAGAAAAATGTCATATGGGTTGGCCCCTTAAAGTTTATTTTTCTAATTTTTGGCTCTAATACATAAACAAAAGGCTTGCACTTAAACCTTATTGTACCAAAGTGTCGATTTGACGTTTATAAGCTATCAGACAGACATATTGCTTTTTTTTTTAAATAGCCCTGGGGTAGTTTCAAAAATTATGGTGTTTTTGTTTGTTAAAAAAAAACAATTTATTTTGTATTTAGATCTGTCAAAGCCTTAGATTGGGCAGAAAAATTGTTTTATTTTTCAATTTAAATCAAAATTGCGAATCTAGATTTTTGGGCAGATCTACTAACACCACTATGCACCAAAATTGACTGCCTTCAATTTGACAGGTTTTTGTTTAGTAATTTATTGGTGTTAAAAAAAATTAAAAATAGTTTTAAGTTCCAATGGAAGCACTTTTAACAGAACTAATTAACTCGTGCAGCTCATCTTTCTTATTTCTTCGTTTATTTGAAAACAGAAAATATAATCCCATCAAAAACTTGAAATAAAAAAAAATCGATTCAATAATGATATTGCCGAAGCTGTCAAAGGCAAAAATGGCAGCCACCACTTTGTCGAAACCGACAGTTGTGAGGTTAGAATGCAAATAAAATCGGATGTTTTTTCGGATAAAATTATGATCTCACAGTGGCCGGCTGTTTAAAAAAATATGATTAAATTATTTTTTTTTCATAATAAAACACTTAAGACAGTTTCTGTACTGTGATCTCGAATGATAAACAGAAGTCAGTGTCATCAAAGTGGGATTTTGACGTTTACATTATTTTTTTTTTGCTAAAAAAAAGATGTTTCACAGACACATATTATATACAATACTGTAGCAAATAAGAAATCAATCTGAAATTTGTTCGATTCACCACGAAAAAATTTATTTATAGATCGAAAAACAAATTTACCAAACGAAAAGTCCATTAATTTGATTTAGAAGCCCATTCAATAATAGTTTGTTATAATAAAAGGTCACCAACATGGAAAAGATTTGATTTAGGTATGTATAACAAAAAAAAAGTGACAGAAAGGCCAGAGAATTATTTTAAATTTAAATTAGACTTAACATAAAATTTTGAAAAAAAGACAATTCTAAGTTTGACCATCATTTTTGCTTAAACTATTCAATTGATGAACTTATTTAAAATAGCAATACAAGAACCCCTTCTTGTATTGCTATTTTAAATAAGTTCTGGCTATAAAAAAAATATAACGGTATAACTACATCATCTGTTAATTATTTTTTTTTTGGTTTAAGTCAACTTATTAAAAAAATGCCACCTCACATCTGAATTGATTGAAAAATCCCTGGGAAATTTTTGGTATTTTATAATTTTTTTTATAACAACAAATGTTTCTTCTTTAGTTAAATTTTAAAAAATAAAAAAATCCAATAAGAGGCAATTTTGAATTCATAAAGGTATTTTTAAAATATACCAACACTTGGAAAGAAGAATCACCCAATGAGAGCTGTTTAGACCGGTTCTGAGCTAATTTGCTTTTTTGAAAATTATATATTTTTGTTTACTTAAAATATGCAGCTTTTTAATGCTTTAAAGACTATTTTATATCGATAAATTCTTGTCACGCCAACAACATTGGCGGTAGCACTATCACAGACAACAACAACTTATAATGTGCTATACTTTCAAGAATCAATAACCTCTGACCAACCAAATAACGTGACGTTGACAATGACGAAGCAGAAGCATAATGATGAGAACGATGATTTTGGGACTTGCGGCTGTACAAGGACAAGGTTTCCTCAAAATATTTTTGAATACAAAATGTGTGAAATAGTTTTGTCTATGATTACGAAAAACTATTTTGAAACATTTATCGTAGAATGAAAGTAATGAACTAATTTATGTATTAATTATACAGAAAACTGAATCGCACAAATAAATAATTTTTTTGCGTGACAAATTTTATCTTTAACGAAATTGATAAGCCTCAAACATAACCACAAGCAAAATAAAGGCCAAACAAGTCATAATAGAAGCAAACTTTTAAGCTAAGCTATTGAATTAAAGATATACTTACGCTGTACCATAGAGAAGTAAAACCCTAACAGCAATCTCAACGACAATATTTACATATCGCAACCTACTACTCCCTTGTGAAGTGGCTACTCCAGTGTTACTATTTGACATCTGACGCTGTAGACTATTGGATCTCATTGTGTCACCAGATGATTTTCCTCTGTATTCCATACAATCGCCAATTGTTGTTACTTGATTTGAATTACTTTCGTCAGAACTTTCACTTAATGTTTGCCGACCGTGCGATTTTTCCATTAAAGGTTTCGGGCTGCTCTCGACCGATGATGACGAATTACTGACCAAATCACTAGATTTCCGACTAGAATGATTGTCTTCAAACAATTGTTCTTTCTATACAAAAAATTATAAGATAAAAAAAAGAAATAAACCAATCCAATCGATACCTATAATTATGACTTGGCACTAATGTCTAGTGAATTGAATAAAATCAAATGAGATAAGATTTTTATTAGACTTATTGATGATATTTACATACTGTTGGGGATTTTTCTTCCGTGTGAAATGTATCTCGAATGTCACCGTTGTGTGGGTCTTTGTCTGGACTGGTTGTTGAAGCAGAAGCTGTCGCTGTCATAGCATTCCGATGACGCAGTTTGACATCTTGGTCAATTAAACTGGAGGAGGATAACATAGCCAAATTGATTTAAAACCTTACGATTTACAATAGATAATAAGCAAAAAGCAAAACCACTGGGTTATCTCCAACACCGCCAAGATCAGATATAATAATAATTTAGATTTTGTACTTTTGTTGCATAAGTGCTAGGTACTGATAAGTAAGCCAAAAATTAAAGCAAAGGTGAGTTTTGTTTACTTGATAAATTATTGATAGCACATGCGTTAAAATTATGCCGACTATCATCCCTTAGAATCTAGGAATGCTGATGAGCATCAGGATGACATCATTTAATTTATATAGGTAATGAGAAATGAATTTAAATTTTATAAATAATGTAAACAAAAAAATATTAATTACTTTTGTAATTCAAAAGTTCAAAGGCAAGGTACTTGTGTTTTGTAATTGGAAAGCGCGAAAGATGAGATTTATTTGTTTTGGTGAGAGTAGTGGTGACTTGGTGAGCTTTTTCTTATGTCAGTTGTTTTGCATTTTTTATTTCGTTTCGTTCTTTCGTTTATTTTTTTGTGAGAGATGAAAGTGCTGCCACTTTTATTTTAAAATACACCACGAAAACCTTATAAAATGAAAGCATTCGAGGAAAGATTTGTATTTCTTGACCAAACCAAATTGTAGCTGTGTCACGTGACAGTGCGACACGACAAAATTTATTAATAAAGCATCATAATGAGAGTACCACACCAAACACGACAAAGCGCAAAACATGTTTCATACGAAAGCTCTTGTCGCTCGACAGAGCGACAAGGGCTTTCAGTGTGGTTGCTCTCATAATGACGCTGGGTAGATAAATTTTGTCATTGTCGTGTTGCACCGTCGTGTAATAGTGCGACAAGGGTTTTCATAAGAAAAACGCCTTGTCACTTTGCCGCGGTTGGTGTCGGGTACTCTCATAATGACGCTTTGTAATACTTTTTTTTGTCGTGTCTTACATTTTTTTTTGTTTGTGCAATACTCAAGCCATCCCTTAACCAAAATGTTGCAGTGTTACGAGACAGCTTCATATGAGAGTACCCACACCTCAAAGGCTTTCCCAAAACAAAGTGCGAAAGTGCGACATGACAGTGCCTCAAATTTTTATACACAGAGTCATATGGAAGTACAAAAAACAAATGCGACAAAGCACAAAATGTTTTTCATATACAAATTCTTGTCACCAAAGTGCGACAGTGCGACACGAAAGTGCTACATAACAACAGTATTTATTTACACAGTGCTATGTAAGAGTACACACACTAAATGCGACAAAACGCAATACGTTTTTCATATAAAAGTTCTTGTTGCACTGTCGTGTCGCAGTGCGACAGTTTGGTTTGGACTAGCCTTAAAGGCTTGCCCAAACCAAAGTGCGACAGTGCGTCACGACATGTGCGACACGATTTTTATATAAAAAACGTTTTGCGCTTAATCGCATTTGGTGTGGGTAATTTCATATGACGCTGTGTAAATAAATGTTGGCGTTGTCGTGTCACACTGTCGTGTCGCGCTGTCGCACTTTGGTTTGGGCAAGCCTTAAATCGGAATCAAAAATTTGAATTTATCGGTGAAAACTATTTTCATCAAACTTTTCACATAATCCCTAGAG
This sequence comes from Meliscaeva auricollis, assembly GCA_948107695.1. NCBI lineage: Eukaryota > Metazoa > Arthropoda > Insecta > Diptera > Syrphidae > Meliscaeva > Meliscaeva auricollis. The sequence goes on from OX403616.1 coordinate 42,132,774, forward strand.
AATAATAAAAAACTATTCGTATTTTGTAAATAAATAAACGAAAAATCTTATTTAAAAATCACACAACGAAATCGTAACGAAAATTTTGTTTTTGCTTTTCTTGGTAGAAACCAACAATAAATTGCGTTTCGCATCAGCAGCGTACGAGGTTTAAGTTGGAAAATTCAGGAAATATTAAAAATATGAGATCCTTAAAAATTAATATTATAGCAAAGATCCAAACCTTATCCTTTCGATTATTACAAAAGAACAAATAAATTCTACCACACCTGCAACATGTTGCAATTACGCCACCTACCGTACAGATACATTTTTATATATTCGCAATGTAAATGTTTAATCCTTGACCCCTTTTGCTATATTTTGGCTTGTTCAAAAAAAAAAGCTTAAACAGAATCATCCAACCTCGAATGCGCCGAAGCATTAAAAAAAATACAACAAAGTTTTCCTCTCTTCGACCAAAGCTTTCCAAAAATTCAAAAAAACAAAAGAAAGCTCTTCTATTCCCACCACACCACCACTCCTCTAATATGCCAGCGGTACCATTCAAACCAAAACCTAAAAATACATCGCAACGATGAGGCCAGTGCGCGGGCATACACAAAAATTATAAACACCACAAATTCAATCCAACCACCACTCACCAAACAGAAAATGGCTTGTTTTCGTTCAGTTTTCAATACTTTATTCATTTCCATCGCCAACGAATGACATTTCGTTAAGACGCCATTTTGGGTTGAAGTAATTGGAAAATTAAAGCGACTCCTGTGTTTTCGATCAAAAGTACAATTAAATTCTTATTTTTTTTAACAAATCTAAACATTTAATCAAAGCCAAGTCGATCTGAAGATATACAAATTGGATTTGCCATCTTCATAAACATCCAATAGGCATCTAAACAAAACGTTAAAGTGCATAAATAATTGAAATAAATAACAAAACGAAAAAGCTTTCTGTGCATTGTCAATTTCCATTCGAGGAGAAATTCTTTTTGTTTTTTTTTTTGTGTCATAGTTTTGTTGGCGCTGCAAGGCGTAAATAAAAACAAGGTAAACCTTTATTAAAAGACAAAACTTTGTAATAAAAATAGTTTCATATTCTGCTGCTTAAGCAGCCAACAAAATTCAAGATAAACCAACTAATCGTGTGATTAATTTCCAGCTGCAATCATTGACGAGCTAGAACTGATTGGCGTTCAAAGCTACGCGATGGGTGAAATAAAATCTGTCAAAGTGGACAACTGGGGGGTATTCTTTCTGCAGAAGTTACAAAATTTCTTCAATAAGACAGATTTCTGTGACCTGACACTACAATTTAAGGATAATTCTCAGCTAAAAGTGCATCGTCTGGTGTTGAGTGCTTGCACGGATTTTTTTAATGTCCTCGAACAAACATGTGAATTGATGGATGATGCTTTGGTTATGCCAACAGAGTTACAGGCCGATGTTGTTGTACCCATCGTCAACTTCATGTACACTGGCACACTGGAGTTCGAGTTGAAAATGTACAGTAAACTACTGAAAACTGCCAAGGAAATGAATATGACAGTGCTGTTGAAGTTACTGGAGGCTCATAAGCGCACTATGGAAACTTCAAAGATTACCAGTAGCAAGGTAAGAAATATCTATGTATTGCTTAAATCAGTGATTGAGATGTTTTATTTTCTAAGTACCAGCTTTCTATTTTTAACTTTTTTTAACCTGTCCGTACCTCTGTTGAAGTTGTTTGTGAATGAACTAGGTATTGATAAGTCTGGAAGCGAAGGGATTCAAATAATTGCTCTTGTGCGATGTGCTCATTGATATTGGCATATCATGAAAGCTTAATTACTTACTAACTTAAGATGAAGCTTGCAATTCAGACCGGTCCAGGGTAACTACCACCAGTTACGCACACCAAGATGGGCTAATTAGTTTATCTTTTAATCGCCCCACCTAAGTCGATGTATCTCCAACATTGTTCATCGAAGCTGAATACGAAGATTCATCGGGTTAGTGCGTCGATGTTCCCAGGCTCCAGGTGTTCTAGCCATCTCGGTCGCTGTATTGTTAGCTTTTTGATTAGATCGATATAGCTGTAAAGTCCGTAGGGTTTGTCGTTGAATCTTCACCTCCACTCTCTAGCAATGCACACTGGAATAAACATTACTGAAAGAATCTCTCTCTCTTAAAGTAACACAGTCGGCTTTTATTCGATATTGAATATATCTTTTCCTCTGTCCCATACAGCACGACTGGAATAATTGAGGTTCTTTGAGAGTAGGCTTTACTACTTAAGTGCCTTCTAAGCCTGAAGAAACAGCGCTAGCCAAGTGTGATTTTTTGTTTGATCTTTTCACTGATGTCGTTGAAGAGTTTAATAAAGTCTCTGGCAAAGTCAAAGCTATAACTGTACATCGTGATGTTTTGTCCCAGTCGATATTGTCGGGCCTCAAGCAACTAGCTCATGAAAAATCAAGGTCCAGTGACTAAAAATCACAGCAATTCATGTGTGTATGTTATTACTCGGATGGAATGGAAGAGTCTTACAATTTTCTGTTGAGTTAGAAAGGCTAAAATTAGATGAACGTTTTATGTCAATTCCTCGCAAGCGGCAGAAAACGTAACAAAGGCTTTAATTTCACGATTTGCCTACCAACGATATCGGACTCAATGAAGCAATTTCATGTGGCACACTATGGATGTACCAATATCATGGGCTTTGTTCACTGCTCTCTCCTGTGTGGTTCAAAGTTTACTTATCTATACCGTCGCGTACCCATCCCCAATAATCGTTCTTGATTGCACTGGGAACTTAACTAACATCCACCACATGAGTCTCCCCAAGGGCCAACCTGAATGTAGTGGTTTTATTAATAGAATACACATATGTTTATGTTTATGCTTAGTCAATCTTCAGTGACTTATTTTAAGCTTTCAAAATCTTATTTTATTCGCCTAATTCAGAGATGTAAATAGAACACCTACCTAACCAGTTATATTAATTTCCATGTATTATGTAGAGAATGCTTAAATAGAATTATTCTGCTTACAAAATCGCATGATTCTCTCAGTGTCCTAATATCAGTCAATCCACTCTGATATTAGTGGTACCAATAGGGTCATAAAATTTTCAATTAAATATTTTCCTTAGTAAGTTGACAGAAATAAGCTTTTTCACTTTGTGAGGTCACTACTGCGTGCAAAACTCAGCAATGGCTCTGTTCGCTCGAAAGGAGCCACATCTAGTTGGTAGAAATAGGCATATTTTGACGTTGCGAGATAAACTACTAATTATAAGGGACATGAAGGTCAAGTCCTATTTCGAATTTATCAGCCATGTAAATCAGACATGGGACCAAATGACGTAAAATTTTAACAATCGTTAGATCGATCGTTTCTATGTTTACTCTTTATCAAATCAATTGTAAAATATACACCAACGTTATATGACTTAATTTGGATACATTCGTTCTTACTGCTTCTAGGTCGGGCGGACATCTTTTTGGCCATCATCGTCCAAGTTCAATGGATTTGTCTGCCTACGAGAGAATGATTGGCTATTTGCGCCGTTTGATTGTTTGGAAAAGTCTTCTTTCCACTTTCTCAGTACCGAATATCTCTAACCGTATTTCCATTGGCACGAGCCTTCTATTCTAGATTATTTCTATATACATACTAGTACCGCCGAGTGGTAATTATTTCATCGCAGAATCATGACATAAAAACTGAAATGTAGGAGGATGCCTGTACCTTTCAAACAAGACTAAATTTATTAAAATCGATTGCCGGTAAGTTAGTTAGAATGGGAAAATAGAAATCTTGTTTACGTATTAATATAACGATGATCATTTTAACATTTGATAGAAATTTCAAGCATTAGCCCTGCCGAAGGGAATGCTACCTCCATCTGCTCCCAATCCTACCTTTTTAGGAGTCGAAGTACTCCCAGCGGGGGTTTCGTAGTTGGTGCTCTTAGTTTTTCCTAGAAATTGTGGGAGAATGCCTCCTAGGTCGGGTCATCATCGACCTGTCGAACATGGGGGACCCTTCTTCATGTTCTGCGATCGCATAGTTCTAAATTTCATAGTAGTATCGCAATGTATTGCATCACTTTTATTTTTTTTTTGATACAGGTTCATCTGTTAGATTATTGTGTAGCAAACAGCTATGATTTTAGCTTAAAAAAAAATAATTGGGAGCTAAACATCCTGCGAAAAAAAAGTTTCCATAAAAACAAGTCACTTTAAATTTTTTTTTCTTTAAATTGGTACAATATTTTATATTGCAACGGATAGAAATTCATATTTGGCTGTTTTTTTCGGATTTCGTGTGTTGAAGAAAGGACAATAATCACTTCTTACAAGGATTGTGGCCTTTCTGATCATGAAATTGTAGAAAAAATGTGTTTGATTGATTATATACAGTTTATTCATTACTTAATTTAAAATAGGTGAAATTTATGGCAAAATTGCGAACCTGTTCCAAGTGATATCCCACCAAGCGGTCAGAAAAAAAAAACTGTTGTCTTCTCAAAAAAGGCGAAATCGGCTTTTTTGCCCCACACAGGTGGTTCACACAAATTTTTAAAGCTCATCCAAGCATTGTTAATAAAACAAAAATTCATGGATCCATCTGTAAATGCAACCCATATTTCGCTGCTAAGTTTGCAATCAGTGTAATCGATATTATACGTGTTTCCATGGCATATTTTTTGGATACAGGATCATCTGTTAGATCATTGAGAAGTAAACCGTTTTAATGTCAGCTTTCTCAAAAAACCTAAACCAACAAAGAAACACTTTTTCGTCCAACCAACAGAGAAACACTCTTTTATCTCTAATAATTAAAAATCCATTTCAACTTTCAGCAAAATATTTCAAATTATCTTATTATTAATCTCTTATCTTATTATTAATGCACACCGCTCTCAACAATCTACTCAAATGGACAGACAAATGTGGACTAGGTGTAAACCCCCACAAAACCGAACTTGTTCTCTTCACTAGAAAAAAACAAAATTCCAAAGGTAGGCCCTCCAACAATTAACGGTATTCCACTGAACTTCTCAGACCAAGCCAAATATTTAGGCCTAATCTTAGACAAAAAGTTAAGCTGGAAGCCTAATATACAAGAAAGAGTAAGAAAAGCCACTGTGGCACTTTTCTCTTGCAAAAAAGCAATTGGGAACAAATGGGGCTTATCCCCACACATTACCCATTGGCTATACACAGCGGTCGTGAGACCGATTATCACTTACGGGGTAGCAGTTTGGTGGACTGCTTTGGACAAAGCAACTTATCTGGACAAACTTAGCAAGGTACAACGATCAGCGTGCATGTGTATCAGCGAAGCACTCCGCTCGACACATTCCGCTGCCTTGGAAATGTTGCTTAATCTAACACCCCTCGATACATACAGCAAACAAGTGGTCGCGAGTACAGCCATTCGTCTCAAATCTATATCCCAATGGTCTAACAATACGTTCGGCCACACTAACATTTTGAATACATTCAAACCATTACCAATACACTCCGACTACACCACCCCACAACTGGTTTTTGGCAAAAACTTCCTAATCACCATCCCACCAAGATCTACCTGGGATGACGATGAATTCTTGAATGATGAAGCAATTTATTTCTATACGGATGGTTCAAAAACCGAAAATGGGGTGGGTGGCGGAGTGTATTCAAAAAAACTTAATCTAAATCTCTGCTTCCGTCTTCCTGACTATTGTAGCGTGTTCCAAGCGGAAATCCTGGCTATCAATGAGGTACTATCTTGGCTTAAGGAAAACGTGATATCCACGTTGAATATTCGTATCTTCTCATATAGTCAAGCAGCCCTCAAATCGCTCGGTTCAGCTGCTCTCTCTTAGAGATGGCAGAACAGTTCAACATTCACCTTTTCTGGGTGCCGGGACAGACATTCCAGGTAACTGCATAGCCGACGAACTAGCCAGAAAAGGAACCGTAAGTCCAATTTTACCTAACAAGGTGAATATTGGAATACCTATCGCTACATGTAAACTTATGCTAAAACAGGATGCTATTACGATGACAAACAACAGATGGACCAATATCTCTACTTGTCTAAGGACTAAAGAGATCTGGCCAGTACCACATCCGAAGCGTTCTAAGTGCTTGTTCTCTCTAAGCAGACTGCATATTAGCTCCACAATAGGTGTCATCACTGGACACTACATGATAGGTATACACGCCAGAAGACTAGGGGCCTTTTCTAACGAATTTTGCAGAAGTTGCATGGACGAGGAGGAAGAAGAAACAATCCAACACCTTCTCTGTTCATGCCCCGCTCTATCCCAACGACGCAAAATGAATATTTCTTTGAAGATATACAGCCCTATTCTGAATGAAAACTCCCGGGGAAATGTTTTTGGGAGAAGAGCTCACAATCGAAAAGTTGCAACCAATTTCGTTATTTTTTCACTTTTACGTTATTCTGAACACAAGGGGAACAAATAACAAGCGAAAACATAATGAAATTCCGGGAATATTTCGATTTGGAGCCCTTCTCCCGAAAACATTTCCCCGGGAATTTTTGTTTAGAATAGGCCTGATAAGCGACTTCATTAAAACTGACATTCACAGTCTCCATCGGTTTATTAAAAGCTCCAACTGGTTTAATTAAAGGAACTTCCTTTACTTTTTATGTGGTATCACAATGGGCCTATTATTGGCCTAGGTGTGTCAGTAGTTTTCCTGACAGCCACCTTAACCTAACCTAACCTAACCAATCTCAAAGAATGAAGAAGAAAAAATAACAAATTTTCTGAAGAACGAATAAGAACGTCAAATTGCTTCTTCATAACATGATATGGGTCAAGAAATATATTTCATAAATTTTTGGTATTGCAAGCAATTAATGGTCCCACCGAACAATATTCGTAACATGAAATGAAATATTGTGAAGCTATGAAATATTGCTCGTAGAGACCGGGTGAAAGGGCATTGCTGCCAAGCAATTCCCAAAAATGAAAATGCACTAAAATATTTTGTCCGGGTCTTAAACTAGTTGCTCCGAGGCAAAAGTTTCAATTGCGCTTTTCTTCCACGAAATACAAACTTATGCCCATAGAAAAAATAAAGTACTATTCAAGGTCTCCTCACCGTACAATAATTTTGCCAATGAGGTGCACGACAAGATGACATACATGCATTTTCTCAGTAAACATTAGCGTTACGGTCCTTTTTAGAGGTAGAGGTTTAGAATGTCAACAGTGTATGTATTGCAGATTGCGTCAACTTACAATAGTCTTCTCTCAGTAACGGAAAGAAAAATTTTGATCCCGAATAATATTTTTTTGTCAAAAGTTTTAACGAGGAAATTTCCGCTAAATACTTATCAGCCCTATAATCGTATCCGTTCGGAGAAGTCTCCGATCGGAAGGTTTATTTTATTCATGATATCCGAATCGGAACAAAAAAGCCGCCCGTCGACGCGGGTAGTTGACATAAAACATTTGTCAAATGAATAATAGTATACATTTTTTTTTTATGCTTATAAATACCAATTAGAAATAAATAAAACGCTTGCTTACATTATTGTTTCCTAGGTCAACATCCATTTTAGTTATACTGTTGTTGTTTTTTGTTTGTTGTTATATTTTATGTATTCTATTTTATTTTTGCGGAAATTTGTACAGCACTATTTTTCTATCGGAGACAATCGGAGAGAGAAAATCGCAGTACATCGCTTTAGAAAATAAATTCGACAGGGAAAATCGCAGTACATCGCATATGAAAATAAATCGGAGAGAGAAAATCGCATAAATTCGAGAAGCGTTGCTGAGATTTTGACATTTACAACGGGCGCTTCGATTTTCTTCGGAAGTTTATCCGATATATATGTATATAAAATTTTGCTCCGATCGGATACGATGATAGATCTGTTATATTCGGTGTGCATTGTTTTATGGATAAAGTTATTTGTGTGCTCTATTATTTCTGTATTCATAAATATTGAAACCGTTTTCCATCGTGCCGGGCTTTTGCCGACATATTGACTTGTTTTGGTTTTATTTCAGGATGACAGGAAACTATAAAGAAAAATCAATTAGACATTTTAGGACCTTTAAGGCCCTTCTTCTTCGATCCGCAAGGTATAAAATGCTTCAAACTACAATACAAAAAAAAATCCATCGCCAAACACTTTGTGGTAGCTCGAAAGTCCATACAACCCAATACCCAACAGTAGGTGCGCTAGACTAAATTGAATTAGGCCAAGTATACTTTTGGCATTAATTGGAGCCCAATTTTTTACTGAGCCTAGAAGCAAAATTGAAAGTGAACATTTTTAATCAAAATCCTTTCCACTGAAAAAATTCACTATTTTCGGCCTTTATGCATATTTTCCTACCGAAAACAAGTTTCAAAATTATTTTTTTCTTTAAATCAACCAATTATATATCCTCATTCACAAACTGCAGTTAAATTAAATGAAACAATACAAAAATGTTTACCGTTAATTGACCGATACAATCTTTAATCACTTGCTCAAAGTCTTCCACATCGGTAGTAAGAACGCCTCTAAAACAAAACACGTCGATAAACTTTCAATTATAAATTTCCAGTAATCTTTATTTCTGTCCTTCATTTATGCCATTTTTAAGTGTATAATTTATGGGTAGGTATTTAGGAAATGTAGCAATAGTCGATTTCAGGGTGGTGACGTAGCACATAGGACAGCATTCAAGGGTTAGTTAAGTATCCAACATGCTTAAAAAATTAGGTCGTAGTACGTAGTAATTACTCTTTTGATTTCTTTTGCGAAAAAAGCATTGATAAATCAGGCCTATTATGGAATTCGCAGTACTTTACTTCGGACGAGTCAACGTGATTCGTAGAGTTCGCGTTCGCATTGAAAGCAATTATGAACTTGTCGGGTTAACTATATTATCACTACAAGGAACTACTTTACCATTTCCACTAAGGCACTTCCTCACCTGCGAATTCCACAATAGAAAACATGGCTGAAATAAGTGCGAATCCCACCGCAACGCATTTGTCGGATTCTGTAAAATGTTTTATTTCCTTAAATAGAAGTTATTTTTTACAACGCATATAAAAACAGTTTTTGATTAAATTTATCCTTATTTTGCTAAAAAATAAATATAATCAGAGAATTTCAAAAAGTTAATTCAAACTACGGACTATTTTCAAAACAAAACTCAACCATTATCACGTGAATCGAAAATTTTATTCAAAAATGAATTTTTGTTTAGCAAAAAAATTGTAAGAGTATTTTTTTTCGTATTTTTATTAGATTATCAATAATCCAGTGACCAAGAACAAACGCATCCCAGTGACCGCTTTACCAAGGAACGCTCAGTCAACACAGTCAGTCAGCTCAACACAACAGCCACAGCGCATACAAATCACACATTCAATAACACCGTCGCGTCGAGGCGGTATGAGAGGTACCGTACAGGACAGAACGGCGCTTACAAACAAAGCTGCCTCCAACACATTGCTTAGAGCTCCACCGAAATTACAACGTGGACCGATTCGATTTGAAGAGCCTATTGCTCAAACCGAAACATATGAGTCTTCATTCGATTCAATTTCTTATGAAAGCAAACCATTAAAAGAAGAACCAGAAGATTATGTTGAAGTGCAAGCGACAACCCCATGGAATCGTTCTTCACCATTTGAACAATTGCGCAAGGGTTTCAACAATAATAAAAGACCAGCAGTGGCAACTTTCACCTCACCACCAGCCAAGAAACCAAATATCGAAGATGTGAAAGAATTCTCCGAACAACAGCGAATGAGGAAACAGATTGCTGCTGAGTTTGGTGACGATGCTGAGTTTGATAGCATTATGGATGATGAGTTCCATCATGATGATGACGATGAAGAACCTTCAAATCTTAATCCATCTCCATCATCGTCGTCTATAACTTTAAAGCAACAACAACCACAACAACAACAGCAGCTGCAGCAACAAAATCAACATTCATCTATTATAATTAAGCAATCGCCTAATGAAAAACCAACAATTGTGGTAAAAGATAGCTCAAATTCGAAGATGGATCATGCCAAAATAATCAGTGAGGTTCTGCGGCAATACCCGCATTTGGTTAAGAGCAACAAGAATATCAAATTAAAAATAATGCCAAACGTTGGTGGACAAACCCAGAAAATAATTGTTAAGAAGGAAACCATTGATAATATGTCGGCAGAAATGGAAAAAAGTAATGAGTCGGAGAGACCACAACCCAAACAGCAAAAGCAACAGTCGATTATAAAGAAACAACCTTTAAAATCATACTCGCCTGGAACAGCGGCTAAAATTTCTGAACCACCACAGGCAACTTCTTCGAAGAATGCAAATGAAGTCAAAGCTGGGGGGTCGAGTTCCGCACCACCAAAGCGAAGGATTGATAGCAAAACAATGCATGCACTAATAGCTCAGGGCGCCGAAAATACAACAGGTAGGTTAAAATTTTTTTATTTTTTTTAAACAAACGTTATTTAACTATTTTTTATATAAAAAAAAGTGTAATTTATCACAACAGACGGCGTTTCAATTGAGTGGTATGCTGTTTAAATTGGGTTGTAGATACTACACGGCAAGTTAGAAATTGGTGAAAAAATCGAGTTGGTGATAATAACACTAGTTTACAAATTTTCGGTTCATTGTGAGTACCTGCACAACAAATTACTTTTTAAATTAATTTTGGGTTGCTGAACGAGAAAATGACATTCATTTATTTTTCCAAAGAAGCATCAAAAAACATGTTTTTTTGCGATTATTTCATTTTTTAGCATAACTATCAATAATGGTAATTCTAATTTTTGAATTCTTGAATATTTAATGTCACTTAATGTCTACTAACTTTCACATTTTTCGTGCGATTCTTATGCAGTAAGACTTTATAGTTTTGTAAAATCATTATCTTTATCCTGAAACCTTAAAAGTATTTTTAATATTTTTTTTTCTCTCTTAACGGAACGATTGAAATAAAATAATTTTCCAAAAAGGTTGAAAAATCATGTTTTTGTAAACTTTGAGCGGCTGTTACTCGATGGTTTCTGGTCCGATCAACACAGAATTTATATATCGTTGGAAAGAGGAAAACAACATTCGTTAAATATTTAATTATTGAAAAATTAGAATTACCTTTATTAATATTTATGCTAAAATATGAAAATAGAGCAAAAAACGTGTTTTTTGCTGATATCTCGGGAACGCTTCTTTGGAAAAATAAATGAATGTCATTTTCTTGTTCAGCGACCTAAAATTAATTTAAAAAAATACTTTTTTGTACAGGTACTTTTTTCGTGTAAACTAGTGTAATCAACCATTACAATACGATGATATTGAAAGCGAGCGTAGCAATTCTGTCTGTCTGTTTGTCTTTATCTACCTTGAGCTACAGCATGAAGTACTCAACCGATTTCTTATAAACTTGGTAGTTTTATGTTTTTGGTCATGCCTTAGAAGCGACATTTGTTTATGACCAAAATCAACGGTACCTGCCATACTACCAATATGCCGTACTCAGTTTTTACTTGCGATGTAGGAACTACAGGGTATGTTTAGGATTCGTAAAACAAATCAAACTCGAAATAACAATCAAGCATGACATTACGATGATAGGGAATGCGAAAAAAGTAGGTCTCACAATTCTCTCCGTCTGCCTGTTAGTCTGTCAGTCTGTCCGTCTGTCTGTTTCTATCTTGAGTTACAGCCTAAAGTACCAAAGTGATTTCATTCAAACTTGGTAGTTATGAATTTTTAGTGATTCCCTAGAGGGAAAACATAACTGCCTTTTGACCAATATTGAAAAACTTAATTTTCTCAAAAACGGCTCTTACGATTTTGTTTAAAATTTTTGTATGTACTACAGCAGCCAAAATCGTACTTTTGAAATAAAAAAAATATTTTTTTCATCGGTTAACAGCTCCCATACATTTTAGTTTGGGTGATTTTTTTCTGAAATTTTGATCTTATATGTCCATTAATATTTTCTTGAAAATGGTATACCAACCTTGTTTGGAGCCTACAAGCAAGTAAGCGAACCAGTCGTGCATTTTATTTATATTGGCTCTGTTAACAGACATTTTAGTAACACTTGGCGTAATGGTTACTGCGATGTACTATCACGCTTGAGGTCTGGGTTCAATACACGCCAATACCTTCTTTTTTTCCAGGGGTTCTGTCACCTACTAGGAATTCACAAAACCTGCAAGAGTACCAAAATTTTAGTTTTATTACTTTTTTTTAAAGGAGAATAGAAATTTTTGTGTGGGTGGGTGTAGTGTAAAACACAGTGAATTCTGAATTAAAAATAAAATTTGGGGAATTGCACATTGACCTTTAGGTATATTTTACCCCCTTCTGGGTTACAACTCTGCCTCCATATTAATTCCTTTTAGGAATTTGAGTATTTAGAGTACTTCGAGAGATAGAAATTCTCTCTCTGTAATCAGGTTGTGTCTCAGATATTTGTGCCGTTGGTGCATGAGTGCCCCAAAGTTACCTAGTATATGAGTGTTTCGGCATGTTCATTAATAATCTGCACTGCTTAACAAGCCGGTTGGTATTCTAAGATTTGTTTTGCCTAAACTAATGCAAGCTTTGAAACGCTTTTGGTTGTAATTTCCAAGTAGTATATTTGCCTGCCTCCTGTAAGGTTGCGATTAATTTGTCAAAAATGCCACACACAATTTATTAATATTTAATATTTGAAACAAAATCTTATTCTAACTTAAATATTTTTTTGTTATTGCATTCCATAAATCCATAAAAACCAAAAAATGCATTGTGTTGCAAACGAAAAAGTGTGATGGATTAGTCCAATTGAACTGTTAAAAATTGTAAATTTGTTTACTTTTCTCAATTTTTTACATATATTTTTAACATAAAATGCATCACTGCACTTTCTCTAAAAAGAAATAATACGCTTATTGAAACCTTTCATTTGATATATGTCTTAATGTGTTACACCAATGGGCCACGTTCCATACAAAAGTGTTATAACAACCGAAAAATGCATTGTATCATGGGTGAAAACTGGTGATAGAATAATCCAAATGAACTTCCATCACCGTTATGTTATGTTTTTGAATCAATTTAACCGAGCATCTTGTAAAAATGCTTACTTTTCTGAGTGTTATTACACACATTTATGAACATAAAATGCATCACTGCACTTTCCCTGCAAGAGATACAGACTTTTGCCCATACAAAAAAATAATACACTCATTTCATTTGATGTATGTCTCAATGTGATACACCAATAGGCCAAAATGCCCAGTCTCATTTGAAGTGGCAATTGGCTTTTCTTATATGTATTTTTGTATAATGTTATTTTATAATTAATTGATTTATATTTAATTTAAATTATTTTTTTTTCTTCAAAGGTCCCTGGCTTTGTCTACGCTGTGGTGTCAATGGTCGCCCAATTAGTATTCCATCATATCGTGGATTCCGTCGCCATTTGATTAATACACACAAGGAAACCATTGATACAGCACTTTGCGAATACTGCGGTTGGCGTTCGACAAATAATCGCACGCTCCATTATCACATGTTGACCGAACATAAGGTTGCTTCACTTCTGTACAGTTTTCCCGAGTGCAAGGAATGCAACAAGGCTTGCGTAGATGAAACTGATTTGCAACTTCATGGCGAACAATACCATCCAGATGCACACAAACAACAATGCATATACTGCAACAAAGTCTTCGTAAAAGAAATGAGCCTTTACACACACATGAAGACATTCCACAAGAAACGTGCACGTGAAGATGGTGTCATTGATTTTTCGGACGAAGAGATGGATAATGAATTCGAAGCGCAATCGTCAGGACAAGCAAGTGGTGGAGATGCAAAAATAAAAATACTCTCAGATATTGCCTTACCGAGTACACTATTGAAGCTGGAAGAGCATCCAACTTCGATTGAAGAAGATTACGCAAATGATAGTGGGCCGAAGTTTGTCAATGCCGATGGTAACGAAATGGTTCTCACAGCCGAACAGAGGGAAGAAATAATGTCACAGTTGGATCAGGATCACGATGGCGGTGTTGTAATGGTTTTAAATGAGAGTGTCTTTCCACCACAAGAAGGCACCGAAGTGGCTGATGATGAAATGAAACTGAAATTAGAAGCACGAGATAACTCGGATGATTTTGAAGATCAAAATAATGAATTCTTATCGGCGGCTGATATTGAGTTAAGGGGAACTGAAATGTCCACGGAAGATGATGCTCTCGAAGCAAACAAGGGCGATGAAGGTGAAACGCACGAGCAACAAGAATCTGATAATGATGAACGGATGGACGATGACGATCATATGGAATGGGCTGAGAATTTAATTTCAGCTCATGACGCTGACGAAGAAGAAGAGTTAGATGAAGGCAAAAATGATGATGAAAAAGACACTGATGATGAATCTGTAAAAGAAGCAAAGGAAGTTGAGAGCACAAAAGAGGAAGAAAAGGTAAGTTTTTGTTGTTCAATATTAGAATTCTACTCGGTTTTTTTTTTTAATTGAATTGAAAGAATACATTTCATTTTCGATTGTAATCTGCGAATAATAAGTTGAGGGCTAAATTTTTTAATGATACATCAATTTCAATCAGTTTTATTCGCGTACGAATCCCGAAAAAACACCAAATTGAGAGTTTGTGTAAACGGCAAACAACAACTTAAATTCTCGACTGAGAAAGAAATCCACAGGGACGTGGCGTGTAAGTCTTTTCAATTCTTTTTGAATTTATTTTGGAATTGAATTGATGGAAAGAAGAAACCGTTACTTTCGACATTTGTCACATTTTCATATCGCGATATCTTCTAAACGATTGCGCGTAGAGAAAAAATGTCAGAACGTGTTTTTAGGGACATACATACTCTTTTTTGATAATTTCTCCCGTTTTAAAGATAAAAAACGAAAAACCGACATTTTCAAAATTTAACCTTGAATAATTTTTTATTCATACATGGGACTTTTCGGTACTTTTGACATTTTACTTCTATCGATGTTTCAATGCTCTGTACCAATTTTCAGCTCTATGCGAATTATTTCTAGGTTGAATGTCTATTTTGCCAGGACTATACGTGTTGCAGGTAGTTTTCTGATGAAAGTTCCTGCTAATTCGCGATTTTAAAACGGTAATACCAAGAAACAATGCTTTAGCTTATCCAAGAGCCAGAAACTTATTCTTGAGTTTTATGTTAAAATAAAAACTGTATAGTTTAGTAAACTTATTTTCAAACTTAAAATTTTGCAAAAAAAAAAATAAGATTCTTTTCGGTTTAAACTATATTTTATATATGTACATAATATGTGACATTTGTTTAAACTGTTTTTGTTTATTTAGGCAAAGTTTTTTTTTTTCTTAACTAAACTATTCTGGAAGAAATTCTCAGAAAATCACTTTTGGAGCTTTTGAGCCCCTTTGTAATACCATAATAATGGGACTTTTAAATGTTTATAAAAAAATTTCAAGGCCCTAACTAGCGATTGAATTGTTTTGAAAGCGGTTGATTTTATGAAAAATAAATTTAGACGTTATTTTTTAGAATTATTTTTTAAACTACACAAGATGATAACAGCATTGAAATGTACTTCAAATGAGAGCTTATTACCAATAATTGATTTAATAATATCGGCGCAAGGCCCAAAATCGCCGGAGACCAATAATAATATCTAATATCTTACTTTCAAACATAAAAAAAACATACTAATATAATAAGGTTTTTGAATATTTCCCCAAGCTACCCTATACAAAAGTTATAAATGAATACAAATTCTATTAATAAAGTGAATAGCTCAAGGATTTTTTTTTTTCTTAATTTTAGCGAAGAATAACTTTTTAAAGAAAATAATCGTTGAATGAAATGAAATAAATGTCAAAAAACAAGAATACAATGGTTTGAAAAAAAAAATATTCAAAACATTAATTGTTGCAAGAATCCGTTTGGCTGAGATAAAATATAAAAATACAATTAAAAAATGAATAATCACCCTTATTCCGCAAGGCATTTTTACTAAAACGCCAAGCTCTAGAAACGACTATTGGCGTTTCTGTGAAGCGACCACACTGTTATGGGGAGGGCGATGCCGAATGAAGAGATCTGTAAAGTTTTATTTTTAATTGGATGCGAATTTTAGCTATTAGAGCTATAAAACGCCTTGCGGAATAAGAGTGAATGTACATTAAAACGTTCTTTTAATGTTTTGTTTCTTTCATAAAAAAATTATCACAATAAATCAAGATTATTGAATTTTAAATGATAAACAAGCAAATATGGGGAACAAAGAAGAATGGGAATTCTGATGTCACAAGATTATTGAAATATAACTGAAAAACAATAAAATTGAAGTAATACATAATCATTCATTATAGATGCATCTAAAAATTATCCTGCTGTTAACAGCGTTAACCGCTGCTAGCAAATACTTATTTTTTATAGTTCGAAACCAAGTCTAGACTTTGTTATAAATAACAGAAAGAAGTATGGAGGTATAAGAAAAATAAAATTACCTAAAAAGGATATAATATTTATTTATATAATTTCCTTAATTTATTTAATTTATATTTTCAGGTTTCATTATTAAAATCGGTAAAAGAAGAAACACCAGACCCAAAAAAGGCAGAAGATATAAACCAAAAGCTCAAAATGCTTACAGGTGATTGGACTGATGACGAAATCGATGAAGAAGACGAAGATGACACTATTGCTGAATTATCTCAACAACAGAAAGAAAAGACCGAGGAGGCTGAATCTACACAACCATCTGCTGAAGATCCAAATGAGAAACCAAAATCAGATGATGTTGAATGTAAACTCCAAGATGAACCAGTCGATGAATTTGAACATGAAACAGATGCTAATACATCTTTAATAACCGAAGATGAAATAACACAATCATCACAATCGGAAAAAGTAGAAGAAGAAGAACAAATAATAAAAGAAGATACTCAAGACGAAAAATTAGAGACGCCTATAATTTCTAGAAATGAAGATGACATTTCAGAATCAGATGTCCCTGCACCAGCTAGTGAATCAAAAGAAGAAATTGATTCAGAAAAAGTACCAGAAAAAGTTGTGCAAGGGAGGACATCTCGAAGGACTTCAGCGGCCAAAGAAAGTGATACTAGGAATACAAGTACAGAAAATGTGTCCGATTCGAAAGCCCAATCGACATCGGCGACAAAAAAAGATAACGATGATGAAAAAGACAAAGACACAGACAAAGAAAAGACAGTTAATGAAGTTGAGGAAGAAGATAAGATAAAATCAGAACCAGCCGAAGAAGAATCATCCAAAACACCAGACAAAGTAAAAAGTCTTTTAAATGAATGGGCTGATGAAGACGAAGATTTGTAGACCACTTTGGGCATGATTGGAATATAACCTTTAAACGATTGGAAATAAATGCTTGATGAGATTTATCTTTAAATCGAAAGCATATTGCAATTATAAATATGTGAAAATCGTAGGGATTCTTTACAAAACAACAAAAAAATATTGCTAATTTAGATTATTGATTTAAATTTAATTTTTTTTTTGTATTTTAGATGTTGCTTTGAAATATAAACTTTAAAAGAAAATCAAAAACAAAATATATAGGATGTATGTATGTATTATAAGTTTAAAAAATGCTTTGTCCTTATGAAGAAACTTCATAACAAGGCATTAAAACAAACTTTTAAAAATATATTTTATTTTATTTTATTTTGATTAAATCGTCTTCATAATTATTGTACTACTTACTCATTTTTAAAATCTACTTACATTGTACTGTCACCTAGTTTCAAGAACTATGTAACATCACTTTCGCATTTGTGAGACATCACTGTATCTTCAAACGTTGTTTTATCAAAAATAACTAACATAACATCAAGGTGCGTAGTTCTTGGAATAAGGATGATTCATTATTTATACGATACATAATGTAATAATAACATTAAGATCAGAGAATTTAAGTTCATAGATATCCATTGTTAGAAAATTGGCAAAATAAACACGGAAATAATACAAAAAAAGTACATACAAAAATACAAATACATAGATTTCTTCTCCTTTCTTTGATATTCATCAGTGATTGCAGAAGAAATTAATTCAAATGATATGAAATGAAAAGAACGAATCATTGAGTAAAAACTTTAGGGCCCGAAAGCCGTTGTCAAGGACCAATCGTATGGGCATAATGTTACGCATGACTCGCGTAAAAGTTAAAATAAAACTTGACAGTTCTCTTCGTTCTGTATCTCTCTCCCCATAACAGTTAAGTCGTTTCCCAAAAACGTCAATCGGCGCTTCTACAGCATGGCGTCTGACTGTGTGTTCCATCGATTGTGTCCAAACCTTTGACAATGTAATATTGTCATTCACTGATGAGGACAACCCAGTTTCATGAGAGTTTATGTAGGACAAAAAAAAAGTATGAAGGTCCAACTTTGTATCTATTATTTTTTCCAGAATGGTTTCCATTTAAAAAACATAAATAATATTATATCAAATCAATAAAGAAAGAATTCAAAGAACACCCTAAAGTTTAACTTAGTTTTAAAAACCAATGAGAGTGTTAAGAAAAAATAAATCATCAACATTGTTTAAACTTTATTTGGCCTCTTCTTAAATTATATAACATATTTCGCCTCAGTGTACTCGATTCTTAAATATAAATTAAAAAAAAAAAAAGAAATTGTTTGGTCAAAGCTGTGACAAGTCGTCTATTAATCATCGCCTGCAAAAAAATAAGTAAAAAGAAAAAAAATTCAAGAAATTTAGTAAAACATCACCCAAAACTGTTATTTATTTGTTAATCTACCAATAAAAAAATTAATTAAGGTCATAACAGTAAATCCTAATCCAACAGCCACAAATTGAACAAGACCCGCTGTTCGTCTCTCAGATATCTGATGCCATCGAGCCTTCTCACGTGGCATTACCTCGCACACAGTCACATAAAAAAGAGTACCTCCTGCTAGAGCTTGAATTATTGGCAATGCAGTATTTGACCAACTGGAAGGCAAATTAACTAAAGCCATTCCAGCACCGATGCCTATAACTGAACCAAGAGAAAATATCAAGATAGCCAGAAGTTGAGATTTGAAATTTGTACGAGCATTTGACCGAAACTCAAGACCCAAACAAAAGCCCATAACCAATTTATGACATGCAACAGCACCAAGAAGAAAAAGAACCTAAAAAAAAATATTGTAAATAACGGAAATTCAAAATAATAACAAAGTTAGGTTTACCTTTGAATTGGAATTTTGAACACCTATGGCCAATCCTTCAACGAATGAGTGCAATGAAAGGGCAACAAAAAGACCAAATGCTCCAGTCATGCCCTGGTCACATGGTTCTCGATGACTAGTATGACACATACGCTCATTTGCTTGCCTTACAACTGTTTCACACTGGTTTTCTTTCTGATTTTCTGCACACCTGCTACTGAAATATAATATTATATTCACTAATATTCCGGTTTTCGGAAGGCCTTTACTAAAACACCAAGAAAAGCCACTCTCTAGAAGCGATAATTGGCATACAGGCCATAATAATGTAACAAGTAGACCAGACCATAGTGATCTGATGACGAACACCTTAGTCCGTGTGCATTTTTTGCAGGCGATTCTTAGGAAAAGTTCATTATAAGATCCTGGGAAGACACACTTCTTCAATGACCTAGAGAAACTCTTTGATATTCTAAGGAAAAATTTATCAACTCGTGGCGTTGTGACTATAATTCCTGATCTCTATCAACCGGTTAAAAATCGTCTTAAACCTTAGTCAACCGACAAAATAAGGGTCCAGCACGACAATGATAGAACGAACTAAGCAACGCACGTGTTTCTAATGGAGAATAACTACTCGTCTTACAAGGAACACCACTGTCAGTAAGTTGATGGGGCTACTTACTCCTAAGATTGGTAACATCCTCTTAAGAAAAGGGACATCTCCTTCTTTAGCTAATTCAGCAAAGCTAAAAAAAAAAAAAAAAAAACACTGAACTATCAAACTGCTCTACCAGACGTTGCAGGGAGTCCCATGCTCCCACGGACCTGCTTGAGCGGAGATTTTTCCAGTGGCGGTTAAAGGAAAGGATCTCAACATTAAAAGAAGTTTTCATTTCCCCTCAACCATGTGATTTGGGCCGAAAGACTTTTATTCAAGGAGTACCCTTTTTAGGCTACAACATGGCAGGCTTGTACCACATAGGTTTTATGATATGTTTCAAAAAATGGAAATAATAATCCCTAGGCCCGTAGGGTATTAGGGAGTAGCAGAGAGTATGAATGTGGCTAATTTCAAGTGGTTACTCCAAAGTCTAATATCGCTTAAAACAACGCTATTTTGTGACTTTCTGCCAAGGCCTGGGGCGTATTGAGTGGCCCAAAAACAAAAATGACTTTTCCGTACATATATGGTATAAGACACGGCCGTAGCTAGGAGGGGAGGGTGCTAAGGTCAGCAGAAGTTACCCAAACATTTGTTCAGCTCACCCAAGGCTCCAGATCTGACTACGATGAAAAAAACAACTCATTTACATATTTATACTAACTAGTACCGCGGAGCGTTCAAAATTCGACCGCCGAATAATGAAAACTGAATTGTAGGAGGAAGGCTGAAATGACACCAAAATTATTAAAATCGGTACCGGGAAGTTAGTTAAAAAGGGAGGAATAAAATTCGTGTTTACGTTTTAATATAATGATGATGAAAATACCGCCCAGCAGCAGTCAAAATTCAACCATTAAAAACTAATTTGTAGTAGGGAGACTGATTATACATTTCAAAAACTTTTATCAAAACTCAAATTCTCAGTGTACGAAGAAATGTAACCAAACGTTAAAAATTATGAATATGAATACTTTTTTCTAGTATAAAAAATAGTCACCCTTATTCTGCAAGGCGTTTGTACTAAAACGCCACGCTCTAGAAGCGACAATTGTCGTTTCTGTGAAACGACCAAATTATTATTGGGAGGGCGATGCGGAACAAACAGATTTGTAGTTTTATTTTTAATTGGAAGCGAATTATAGCTTCTAGAGCGTGGTGTTTTTGAGCAAACGCCTTGCGGAATAAGGGTGAGTATATTAAAAAAAAGTTAAGCAGATGTCTAGGATAAGCAAAACGACACGACGATTATCATTAGGGCCTTATTGCAAGTGTCTATTCCAAGTAGAATGAAAGTCGAATAGAAAAAATCCATTATCGGTATTGCTACAGATACTTTTCTATTTCAATTTTATTCAAAATTGTTTGTAATTTGACATTGGGCCTCTTCACACGAGACTAAGTTTTCCTGGGTAGAGTAATTTGTACGGTGGTGGGAGAGAGGTGACATACGGAATGTGCGAGCGGGACCGCACAAAATCTTCCAAGTGAAAGTACGGAAGAACAAAACTAATACACACACAACTTTTGGTTATGGGAATCCAAAAATAATTTATTTCTGAACACATTTGAATTCGTTTCATGCTTACACATTTTTCTTCCGGCTTAGTTCATCCTGTGTGAAGTCGACCAGAAGAATTAAACCGATTTTCATCCCGGAATAACTAGCCTCATGTACAGGGGCCCATTTGAATTAAATTTCCAATTAATTTGAGTGTATCCGACTTAAGTCATTGGGCTTCTTCACACGAGAACAGAATAAGTGGACGAAAACTGTCAGAAAAAAAAAAACAAAACAAAAAAGTCCGGCTTCGTGTTTTTTAAACTGTTCAATTCGAATTAAAAATAATTAATATAAATTAAGCATTTTTCAGATTTTCTAATACTTTTTTTTATTTTCAATAAAAAAATCACATTTTGTATAGCTTATTCGAAACACACAAATCGAGGATGTTTGACACATTTCACGAACTTGCTCTACCTTGAAAGTAACGACGGAAACTATTGTCCTAAACTGTTCTAAAAAAAACATCATCATGAAAAACAATATAATATCTTAAAGTACTGATAAATCTTTTGAATTATAACGAGTTTCTTTTAGTATTCAAGCTACTTTATTCAAGCTAAAGCTGTGATAATGAGCACCCCATTTAATTTTCTCTTTATTTACTCCATATCGCTCCCTTTTAATGCTGCCTTTAAATGTCAATGCCTAAAATAACCAAGTTTTGATGTATAATCGACTTATTTAAGACCCTAAATAGGTTCAATAGAGGGTCTATTTATTCATCCCCAATTAGCGTTGACAGTCAATTTTTTTAATTTCTCCCAATTTTTTTTTTTTTAGTATGACAATAAAATTGTCCATAACATGTTGTGAAAGCCATTCAATTTAAATTACACGAGAGGTGAGAACTAAGCTTAATATTAGGAGGGAATAAAGAAGTCTGGGAAGTCCAAAAGAGCCCGGAAGTCTTCTGAAACTGTTTTATTGGCGCAAAAATGAAAGATATGACACAATAAAACATTCTCAGAAGACTTCTGGATGTTTCTGGACTCTTCTAGTCGTCTAATCGAAACCGACATTAGTAAACTTTTGAAGTGTATTTAAAGGTCAAAACATGGAGCATAAATTCTAGATAAGAGTATTAAGTTAGCATCAATTTAGCATCACATTCCTGCATACTCAGATTCTTGATTTTCATTATCTTGGAGTAAACGCTTACTTGTACTCGCTTGCTATATCTGGTATTATTTGTAATTTATAAGAGCTAGCATCTAAAAAAACCTATTTACAAAAACTTGTACCTACATGTGTTTGTTTTGAAAAGTACAGTTATAGAATTTTTTCCAATTTTGTATGCTGAAAATGCTATTTTTTTGCATTTATAATAATTTCTTGCATACATTCTAAGTTCTTGGGAAGAGGGGGCGGGGGGGGGGTGTCATGCCCCTGTGATTCCTCCTGTATATGCCACTGGCTAATACTTTGTCACCGTTTCAAATGACTGCTATAATGTATTTTTTACCAGTGAGTTGGTTGCGAGCCCTAAATGAATCGATTTTTAGAAAAATTGTACTGATGATGCATTTTTTTTCGGCAATGCCTCAATACATAGACTAGGGTATTCGTCATCACTATGATCGAGATCAGCTATAACATTCATATGAATCGGTTCCCTATCACGCAAGAAATCTGTGCTTGGCGATTTCTTGGACTTTTAGTACAAACGCCATCCGGGTTAAGGAATGCATTTGTTTTTTTTTTTTAATTAGTTTACATTTTAAAAAAATGATCATTTAAATAAATAACGGTTATTGTAATACAATCCTTATTAAAATTCTTTTTGCTAACTCTACGAAATTTATCATGTTCTTTTCAACTTTGCATAACTACTTTAGAATTTTTAACTTACTGCGCTGGAACTAGAGGTTCTGATTCATTATTTGTTCCATAGTTGTTATGATTGTGATTATGTTGATGTCGATTATCACTGACAATAGATGATGATTCGCTATGAGAATGCTGTATGGCCTCACCAAAGAAATAGTGAATAAATTCATCAATGAAATAGACTAAAAAGAATCCACCACAGAAGTACACTTCTGCATTGTTAGGCATTGTCCGACGGACCTTTAAATAGAATATTTCTTTGTAAAAAGAAATCATTTATTTTTTTTTTCTTTAAAAATGTTACTCACATCAGGAAGCATATGAACCAGTGCTGTAGCTAGTAGAATACCAGCTCCAAAACATAGCATCAAGGAGGTACAAAATGGGAACCGTCTGCGGTTTCTTTCGGATATTGCGGCAGGTAGCATGCCAAATATGAAACTGCCTAAACCAAGAGAAACCATAGCAAGTATTTTGGCGCCATGACCATCGATGGATGATTCTGTCCCATTGGAATTCATGATCTTTGAAAACCAAATATAGTGAGTAAGTTTAATTCGAATTGACTTTATTAAACTGGATTACTAACTATCAAAAACTATATCGAAAAGTTATGAACTCGTGGTGCACATCAAAAACTAGCAAAATGAAGGAGACAATTTAGTTTATTTAAGATAATAAATTTTGAGATGCTGGAGAATATAGATGTTTACTAAATGATAAGATTAAAAAAATTTAAGTTGATCTGGGACAAAAACTATACAAAGTTGGTTTGTTACCTTTGTTGATGGAAGAAATGATTATAATCTTTATTTTATATTTATATGTAGTTTTTATATTAATTTCACTATTTCCAATTATTTTAATGGTAAATTCTAAATAAGAAATAAATAATTAAAAAAAAAAATAAGAAATAATTGTTTTGTTTGTTTTTTTTTTTTTTTTGTTAAGTTACGGTAATACGTAAATATTTGAAAGAGAAACTAGAGTTGTCAATTCACAATGGTTAAATACAATTTCCATACTAAATAGAGATCGGTGTGATCTGAAAAGTACTTTTTAGTACATTTAATCAAAAAGAAAGCATTGCATGTTTTGACTAGGGAAAATGAAATGATATCTGTAAAATGTGCAAAAACGAGATAATTTTTCCAATACAATTTCAAATCTGAAATGAGATAATTTCCACCTCATTTGCACGAAATTTGAATTATTAATGACACACACGCCCTTTACTGTATTGTGAAAAGGTCACAGATTTTATCTGTTAGAGGAGAGAAGGAAACAAACAGTATCGTAGATACAAAGATTTGTGTACGAAAGAAGAGCCAGATATGAAAAACAGCAAATGAGCTGTCAAACGAAATGAGATATACCTTGCGTTCAACGGACGGAATTTGATAGTTAGTGTACTTAAGGGGTTAACCCAGAAAATCCGTTGGGTCCGTTCCGTCAACAAATCCGTTGTCGATGAAGTTAAAAAATCGTCTACTTTTCCGTCGCGTCCGTTCTTATAGGTCGCTTCTCATAAGAACGTATGTATTTTATCGAGCTGTCAGTTGAAAACGTCGGCGTAACGCACGCGATGGATTCCATGGGCCAATCCTTTACTGTTTGGGGACCCCGATTGGTCAGATGTCACTGAATTTTCAAATAATCTGAAATTTCAGTGACATCTGACCAATAGGGCCTCAAAAAGTATGTATTTAATGTCCGTTGAACGTAAGGAATTTGTATAGACCACTTTAAGAAATTTGCTAAATTACCTCATTTTTGGGCTCTACTCGAAACAGGCTATTACAGATATTAAAGGTATGCATAATACACTATGGGACAGTTCAGGCAAACGTCAGTTGTGGACAAACAAACCTTTTCATTGAAAGCAACAACCATTGTTGTATTTAGCACTCTAAAATTTGTTTGTGTATCTTTTCACCAATGAATAAATGGGCCAATGGGAACACACAAAATGCCTCACGATCAATGGCTGCACTGTGGAAAACGAAACAGCGGGCATGCTTATGAACACACAGAATAATTATTGTGAATAGATCATAAATTAGATTAGTGTGGGAAAGAGTCAAAAAAAATAAACTGCAGCACAGATCCATAGAAATGTGTGAAAAAGAGTCAGATAGAGTAAACAAGAAATGAGCTGTCAATAATGATATGAGTGGAAGCTCAAGTCGGAGAAGATGCGTTTTGAAATTTATTATTTCTTGTACAACATAGAATAAGTGTATAATAAGTGGTGTATATAGAGTGATCAATAAATTAGCAAAAACAAATAATCTTCCTTATTTCTGTTTGGTTTTACTTTTTCGTTGTTCGTTTTTTTTTATTTTCGTTGTACGTCTACAACTTTATATTTTGAAACCAAGATCTACAATTGCGATTAAAAGAAAAAAATATCTCGCAATGAGCTCACCAGATTCTAGCAATAATGGTTCTTGTTCAAGCAGTAAATCTGTGGACATTTATATATACAACCTGCCACTCGAAGATCGAAATGATCTTTGTGCCATACTAGACGAATCAGAAGATGTATGGTCAAAGCTGGCAACAGAAATGCAATATTCGAAAGCAGATTTGCAGGTAAAACAATAAAAAAAAAAATCTCCATTAGTCACTTTATTTTAACATAAATATATTTTCTTGTAGAATATTAAAAGGGCTGTGGCAAGGGGTTGCTCACCCTCGAATGAACTGTTGCATATGTGGGGAGATTTAAATCATACTGTCAATGAACTCTTTATACTTCTGCACAGGTATGTTTCTCCATTAATTTAAAGTTGCACTCATCTTCGCCAAAACCCTCTTCACTCTTGTTATGTATTCACTTTGCCATTTTTCTTGGAAGCCAATTAACGATCATTTTATTGATTCACTTAATTGGTTGTGTATGTGATGTCAGCAATTTATGTAATTATTAGGACGTGCCTCCATTAGAAATGTATATTTTGGCCATTTTGACAGACCTTATTTATTTGGCCAAATTATGTCGTAAAATTTCATTCTACGCCATAATCTCGCCAAGAAAATCACGTCTTTTAAATCAATTTGAAACAAAATACGTCGATTGTGCTTATCTTCCAATCATAAAGCGAACTGCATTTACATAAATAAACGTTTGTGTAAGATGCTTCACATACTAAAGATGGCTTTTACAACCCAGGGTGGCTCTCGGCCTCAAATAACAAACCTCACCAACCAGCTCGGTCCCTAGCTAGTAGATTAAAGGAGACGCAATCAGTCGACGTTGATTTTTTCCACAATTTCCCCTCTTCGCTGAGGCGCCATGGATATCCGCCTTTAGACTCTAGATACGACCAGGTAGCGATCTAAGTCTATGTTTGTCCCTTGAAACGTTCGGATATCCATTATACTGGATGTAAGTAATTAGTAGCAACATCCTACTCCACTCCAAGTATTCTGTAGAAACAAGTTGCGCGATTGCATAGCTCTAAGTTCCATTATAGTAGTTACCGTAAGCTACTCCGCCACATCAAGGCTTACGATTACCCCCATGGAGAGAAAAAAATTGATTTTTCATGTTTTGCGAATTCTTAAGTATTTGTGGCAGACAATTTTTTAGTTTTTACTCATGATCTTAATACTCCATTCAAACCGTGATTTGACTTTGTGCGCAGAGACAGTGTCAGTTTGCTCAAACCACCTGGCATCTCTTCTAACCAAATAATATACAAATATGTATGCATTTCTTCGTTTTTTGCTAGTAAGTGCCTCCAACAAGGAAATAGTTAGAACAGAACAGGACAGATCAGAACAGTTTCGTGAGAAACAGGCACGTAGCCAGGGGGCTTCAGCCCCTCAAACGCCCCCCCCCCCCCGAAATGATTTTCATATATAAAATTTAATAAGGAACTGATAGGATCCTTTAAGAATATTATAGAAAATGCTTTATTTTTTTTTCAGAGATGCTTTTGAATCTTGTGTCGCCTTGGCGAGAACATATTTCAAACTGAAATAAAAGGTGTGTTTTTTTGTACACCCGGGCTAAATTGAACAAAAAAAAAACGCTCTCGGGGCTAAGCCCTTAACATGTTAAAAACAACAACATACTTAGCTCCTTGAGCTAATTAACTAAGCCCGGAGAATTCTCGCGGCTATACTCTTTGAATTGGTTAAAATCTGTGCTACCAACTCACTTTCTGTTAAATCATCTATAAATTGTATGAAAACACCAAAACTATCGATTAATTGTATGAACATAAAAACACAAAGATGGCGTTTGGTGTAGAAAAAAAAAAATGAATTGTTTATTTTTCTTAACTCTTACAAATTATTTCATTTAAATTTTAAAGTGTGTGCATTTACTGCTCTGAAATTTCTTTATAAATATGTTATTGAAAAAGATTTTTGTTATTAATTTTTTGTTTATTTAATTTTGTATATTGGAAACATTTTTTTCATTTTTTTTTTCATTTCATTCGCAATGCTGCCAAATGTTTTCGTTAAGTCCCGAGGCGTTTTTTTCGTCCAACTTAGCCCGGGCGTACAAAAAAACACACCTTAAATCTAGAAACATCATCTGCTTAAGCCTATTTTAGTGTGTTTTCGAGTATACCTACTTATTCTTTAGCTCTAGCGCCGAACGCAAAATTTTTAAAAATCCAAAAAAAGAAATTTGTGCGCTTTTTTAGTAATTAACATTTTTAGCAATGAAGGACTAGTTTTTCACTTTGTATTATTGTATGGTTTCGCACTTTATTAATTTGACTTCAGTTTCATTTTTGAAGGGCCAACAGATTCCAAGATACAGCATTTCAAAATTTAGCAATAAGAAAATAGCAATAAGAAATAAACATTAAAGCAATAAGAAATAAACATTAAAGAACGTGTTATTGTGCCAAAAAAATAAATAAACCTGTCATAAACATTCAGGCAGGGGGAGAATTAAAAAATGATTTCACACAAAAAATAACAATTCAAAGACAACGGTAACACATAGAAATGTATACTATAGATTACACTGGTCTGCAACGAAAATTGCCTTCAAACTAAAGTATAATTTTCTAAAGGATTTTGTACCGCTGAACACGAATCTGAAAATAATAAGAAGATGTTAAAAACTCGTACATTTACCGTCGAATTTCTTTGCTGGTAAATACTTTATTACAAAACTATTAATGGGATGGAAATGAAATCATTCAAAAATTCGCTTTCGATGCAGATATTGCAAATTGAAATTTAGGATTTGTCCAAAATACTCTCTGTAGTCCAATTCAAGCGTTTTTAAAGGTGGAAAGTTCTGAAGTAATACTTTTTATAGCTAACTTTATGTTGTTTTGGGATGTTGAGTATGAATTTTTTAATTGTTTTTGGTGCATATGCCAACATATAAACGCTAAGACCGATAATGTAGAACAAATTAAGACAAAATTACCAAATTTATGTCTTGGCCAATTTTTTGTATGACTTCTGGATTCCTCAAAAAAAAATTTGAAAAATCCATAGAAATCAGTCCTTCTGAAAAGCACGAAATATAATTTTTTATTGGATTTTCTCCGATAACTAACTTCTTTATACCAAAATTAACTTGGCCAGTATCAAGAGTTTAGAAATAGGATGCAGTGTACATCCCAAAAAGTACGGAGTTTTGGAATTTATGGTGATTTTTTTTGCATTACGGTTTAAAATGTGACTATATATTGAAGAATCAAAAATTAAAATCAATCAAAAAAAATTTACGAGATAGATTTTTTCTGAAACCAGATTTAGATCCAGAAAATTCCAATCTTACATAAATTAAAAAATTATATGAAGGACACAAAAACTTAATTTTTGCAGACCAGTGCTATCTTAGAGCCAGAAACGAAGTGTTGAAGTGTTGTGGACTGGAAAATTAAAGGGCAAATGCTTAAACAACTTAAAAAAATATTTGAATCCAATGAAGTTAGCAATTTTGAAAAGTAATATTTTTTTTAAACTACTCGCTTCACGAAGACATTTCCTGGCTCAATATGTAAAAAATTATTTGACTTAAACATCCTTTTTTTTTTAACTATAGGGTTTTAGTTTAAAATTACTAAAAGCCTGAAAATTTCTGAAAATGTCGCGTTCAAAACTTTAAAACTGCCAAGAAAAGCTTCATTTGACTAGAATTTTGCATGGTCTTCATCTATAGAATCGATAATGGGTATAAACATTAATTTTTCCAGGTATGGTTCTGTATTTTTTGTTAAATGAATTACTCGAAAAAAATTGAGGAAGCCCCCCCCCCCCCCCCCGAAATGAGATCCTGGCTACGGGCCTGGTGAGAAACGTCAGAACAGAAAACAACAACAAACACATTTGACGGTTTTCACGAATCTGTTCTGACTCAAAAGCAACTACAGAAAATCCTGTTCTAGACAGCCTCATTGATCAGCAAACTAGAACAGCCTAGAACAGAAAAACCTCATTGAACAGTAAAAAGTTGTACTTTTCTGTTCCGGACAGTCCACACACACTTAATATTTCAGTATCAGTATGTCATAAAGCAAATTTTTTAAAATATTTCTTTCATTAAAATGCCATTTCTTTTGGTTGAAATGCATCCGTAAAAAAATGGAGTTAAATTAAAGTCTGTTCTTTGTTTTAAAAATACACTTTTTCGAAATCGTTTGGGGGGTATATTTTGGTATAAATATTTTTTTACTTATTTAGTAGCTCTCTTTTTATTTCTCACAACTTGAAGAAAAAACTAGTTCTTTTCGAATAATAGTAGCTGAAAATTGGTTTTTGGCAAATTTCTCGGTTCCAACATATCGCATTGGTAACAATAAAAACACTAATTGTCTGTTTAAACATTTTCTATAATTTGAGCGCGTTTATATTTTGTTTTAATAAATAAATAAAAAACTACAACTAAACGCTTTAAGTATAATAAACCGTAAATTCGGCTGTAGTATAAAAACTCCTGTAAGTAACTTCTATTAAGATTCACTTATATAGGCGTGAAAGTTTATCACCCTAACGATTACCTTCCGAAAATTCAATTGGATACTAGTATAATATCGTCCCCCCTTTTTTTGCATTTCAATTCATTTTTATTCAATTCAATTTTGAACTATCTTAAAGCTAGGCAAAAATTCATTAAACTAGCCTATTTATCAATAATTTATAACTAACTTCTGGCCCTTTACGGGCCCTCTAAATCAACCCATTATCCTATTACTAATGCCTTTCGGCCTTAAAACTATTTTAATAGTGATATTTTAATGGTTTTTATTTTTTAACCAAGAAATAGTGTTTAAAAAACTTGGTATCATATCATTTTTATATTTTTATATTTTTATTATAAAACTTAAAACTATGTTATTAAAACGCTGGTGTAAATGCTAAATAAAATCGGCGAGTTCAACGCTCCTTGCTGAAGACCATTTTTAATATAGAATAATAGAAGTTACATTGCCACTGTTGACAACAAACGTTCAACCATTAAGCATGTCATAAAGACATGTTCTTTTCTGTCCGGAACATAACACACTTATAAACAATCATGTATATTGTTTATATTAAAATTATAATTATATTAAAATTAATTACAAATTTGTTCTGTTTATTTAAATATTATCAGAATAGGACAGTACAACGCAATGAATGTCATAAAGTCGTCTGTTGATGAAAAGTACCAAAGTGAATTGATACCGGATCTGGCTAACTTAATGCACAAATCAAAGTCTGTAAAAATACTTAACTGCAACAATTCATCTTCTGGCGTTAGCAATTCGCACAACGCATCAGGTTTGTATGAAGGTAATAGCACTCCTATCGCAGGAGATAGCAAACCGGATCCAAACAACTGGAAAACACAAAATGCAAATGAGTACGCGAGTACAATACCGCATATAGACTATAAGGAATTAAGTTGTGCAACAGATAATTGGAGTAAAAAGAATATTCTTGGAAGTGGAGGATTCGGAACAGTTTATAGAGGAACCTGGAAACACACAGATGTAGCAATTAAGTTAATTACTTATAAAAGCCAAGATGGAGGTAATGCAGTTCAATTACAACAAAGTCTCAACGAGTTAAAATTTCTTAATTCATATCGACACGACAATATTCTGAGCATTTATGGATATAGTAGAAATGGGGATAATCCATGTCTTGTATACCAACTGATGCCAGGTGGATCACTCGAATCGCGTCTTAAACAGAGCGCACAACCACTTTCCTGGGAACTAAGGCTACACATTGCATGTAGAACAGCTAGGTAAATAATCCTCGATTTTATAAATGGACATTTTTGAGTTTACAAGTTATATTGCGCTTTTCCATGCAAATATTTTTGGTGATTGTTAATATTTGTTTTAAACAATTATAGCAAATTTATGTAAACAAATTTTTATTCACAATGTGCATTTATGCGCATGTAAATATTTTCTCTTTGACTTACATTTATAAACTCGGATAATGGCTTTTATTTTATAGTCATCATAACAGTTGTGTATTTTTTTCTTTTTTTTTCATTACAGAGGTCTTCAGTATCTTCATACATGCCACGAAAGACCACTTATTCACGGTGATATCAAGCCAGCCAACATATTGCTTGATTCTTGCTATGAACCAAAAATTGGTGACTTTGGTCTAGCACGTGAAGGTCCTTCCCAAGACACAATGGAAGTTTCTCGTGTTTACGGCACACAACCATATTTACCTTCAGAGTTTCGCTCTCATAAAAAACTGAGTACAAAAGTTGATACATTCAGTTTTGGAGTTATGTTGTTGGAAATGTTCACTGGCATGCGAGCATTTGATAATACTCGTGAGAAAAAGCTCTTAGCTGAATACATACTATTACTTGCGCAGAAAAACGTTCCGATTGAAGATCTGATTTATAAGACATTGAGGATTAATGCCGATGTAGAGAAATTATGCAAACATGTAATTGAACTTGCAATATTATGTATATCGGGGAAACCAGAACATAGACCGGAAATGGTTGAGGTTTTTACACATTTATTGAATCTTCAAAATCAAACTTTATGACATTTTTAAAACATATTAAATAGAATAGAATATTAAATATGTATATGTACATCAAGAATACTAACGTCCATATTATTGAATAATTTAAAATCAAGTATTGGAATATGTCAACGAATTAATAATTTTAACGAAAAATAATTTAAAATTCGGAGTCTTGGATATTCAAACTCTACAAGATGATAGCTAAATTGTAGAAAATCTGCATCTTTTAACATTTTTCAACATCTTCAAACTATTTTTTAATTAAAACATGTTTTTAAAATAGTCAATAATACATCTGTTAGTCTTCGCCTACTTTTATTACTTATATAACTTATATTTTTATATTTACAAAATTAAACACACACAAAAAAATTGGTTGTTTTTTTTTTCAAAATAAAAACAAAAATGCAGTTAGATTAACAAAATAATTGTAATAGACGACGAGGCCACAGAAATGTGTGGGTGTGAGTGATAGCATAAAATCACTGGTACTTTAAGATAGATCCTTACATTTTATAATCAAATCTAGATTTCTTGCGATAATTAGTGTAGAAAAAACATTCTAGATATGAATATGACAGTCTAAGACCTTTAACATGGGACATTCTCCCTGCGAGACGCACTCAAAAAAATGCAAAAAATCGAATTTAGGAAAAACTCGAACTGCTTATATAGTTCTTCATTCCAACGACAGAGCAGAGCATCTTCATTTCAAAAACGAGACGCTTTAAATGGAGCCTTTAACCTGCAAGACTTACTCATAAATGCAAAAATCTCTATCATTATATTTTTTTTAATATTCAAAAGTAAAGTAAAGTGAAGAAGAAGTTTATGCAACAATTGCCAAAACACCCTGTAAAATTAATGTTAGATAGATAAAAAATCCTAAAAATAATTCGATGCTCTTTAGAATAAAGATTGAAAAAGACCACAACATGCAACATGAAAGGGTGTTTTGTTCCCTTTACACTGACCTTATATGCGATTTATTTTGATCCTAGCTTTGTCTTTGGGGAATTTCGGCAATTGCCATAGACATTTTATTTACACGTCAAATTAACACATTTGATATGTTAGTTGTTGAATTCCTCAATTTGACGTTTAAATAAAATGTCTATGGAAATTACCGATAATTCCCCACCTGCAAAATTGCGAGACATCGTGGACAATATTTCAGATGAATCTGAATCGGACTGTGAAAGCAATAATGATGAGTTAAATAGTTATTCCTCATATGAAAGTGACACTGAAGAGATGCAATGTTTTTAATTTTGATTTAATTTCTTATTAAAAATTAAATAATTATGGAAAAATATGTTTTTTTTTTATTTATTTATCTGCTTGCTTGTATTCTTTCAGTTAATCTTGTTTGGCGGTCCTAGGACAATATTTTTTTTGAAAAAGGTAGAAAACTCTATCATGGAGAGAGAATTGTCTTGTAACAAAAATAGAATTTGTATACAAAGAGTACGTATACGCCATAGTGCACACATTTTCCCAATACAGTTTTTACAAACTCGTACTCGTCTAATATAACTCCGATATTTTCCTTTTTCTATTCCTTTGTCTTCCTGTATTAGGGGCCAGTTAAAGCTATCATTAGAAAATGAATCATTAGAAATTTTCGTTTCAAATTTAAAGACACTAAGTCAAATAACTGTTGGATGCAATTGATATCAAAATGAAGCTTATAACCTAAAGAATTTGTAAACAGAAAAAAAACTTAGTTCTGATCCTAACTTTTCTTTAAATATGCACTTTTATTATTTCACTAATCATTGAAATGTTGCAATGAATAGTGAAATAACGAAATTGGATCAAAAGAAAAGTTTCAAGCATAAAGTTTGATATCAATTGCATTCAATAATTTTTAGCACAAATGCATTTTAATTTGAAATGTAAATGTCCAATGGTCTGTATCAATGATAACTTTAACTCGCCCCTTATCGTGCGTTATTGTGAATACAAAATTCCCTGGAAATATTTCCCTCGTAAGAGATTTGGGAACGTATATACCAAGGTAATGTTTCCCTCAGAATTCATAGGTATCGGAAACAAAATCAGCCCTATCATCGTTTCCGTTCGGAGAAGCCTCCGATCGGAAGGTTTATTTTATTCATGGTATCCGAATCGGAGCTAAAATATAGCCGCCTGTCGACCTTGTATTTGACATTCGTCAAATGAATAATAATATTTAATTTTTTTTGGCTAAAAGAAACCAAATCTGCATGTAATTTATGTGTATAAATACCAATTAGTAATAATTAAAACTATTGCTTACATATTATTTAATAGGTCAACATCCATTTAAGTTCTCTAGGTGATGTTTTTTGTTTGTTTTTAAATTTTTTAAAAAAAGGGCTTTACAGATATCTTCGTTTCGCATCGCCCTCCCCATAATAACCAGTGTGGTCGTTTCACAGAAACGCCAATTGTCATTTCTAGAGCGTGGCGTTTTAGCACAAACGACTTGCGGAAAAAGGTTGACTGAAAAATATTGTTTTTTACCCCGCATAGTCGCAATTGGGGACTCCAAAATAAACATGCCATACTTTTGAATTCGGTATCAGGATCGGCTCTTCTATATTAGGGTGATTCAACAAAAAAAAATCTGTAAGTGCTGTAACTTATGAACGGTTGGTCGTGCAATATAGTTTTTGATAAAATTTTTTAAGGTTCTAAAAACTCTGTAAAATTGCTTAAAAATAGTTTTTTGATGGTTATTATACATACGTATCAGATTTGGGATAACAAAATTGTATCATGCTTTAATTTATCAAATTTTTCAATTAATATAAAATTAGTGACTGTTAAAATTTTAGTTGACACTTGTAAGTAAGTCCAATTAGTGCTCTGCCTCATTTTTGGCATATATTTTTCCCAAGCTTATTATTATTGCATTGATGTGAACAACTTTTTTAAGAGTTGACCTTCAAAAAAAATATCTGCGACAATTTTATAGTTTTTAAAATCCTAAAAAGCTTTATCAAAAACTTTCCTGTTCGACTTACGGTTCATGAGTTACAGCATTTAGAGTAAAACAAAAAAATCCTATTTCAATTTTTATGGAAAAACGAAAAGTGCATTGCGTGCGTACTAAAAATTAATTTTAAGAGCTGATTTATTACCAGGCTCATTTTCAACCAAACGAAATTTTTATTTTTGGCCTTGGTGTCGGGAGAACTATTTGTTTTAATCACCGTAATGTATATGTTTGTGATAAACCAGTGTGTGTAAAATGTACCAGTCCTAACTCTCTGATCTACAAGTGTTTAATTTGGATGTATCAGACCCAAGATTGCGCTCAACCAATCAAAAACTGATGTGCTAGGTCCTAAAGCGTATGATGGGCTTAACCTAGGTGTGCAATCTACCAATGAAAAGCTGTGATCCAAGCCATATGCCTGTGATGTACCTTGCTTGACAAACCAGTAACAAAAGAAAAGCACTATGATTTGGCTTAACTTTCGAGTACCTACCCTTTTTTTTTGAAGAACCTAGAAAATCCCATCAACCACAGAAGTTTTTTTTAGAGTATAACACTTCTTGACAAAGAGTAAACAAAATTATTATATTTATCGAGACAACACAAAATTTAATCATTAGGTTCGTATATTAACTTTTGTTCTTGAAGTTTTCCATAAAACTGTGGATACTTTTTAATATCTGACTCATTTAAATTTTCCAAATAATAAAAAAGCTGAAATATCTAAAAAAAAGGAAACACGGCTTAAAAAAATAAATAGTTTCCAGCTTAATCAAATTCTACCATTTCCAAAAGATTACTTTCGGCAACAATTTTTGAGCGATCTTCCATCGCTATGTTACGCAAACGTTCTTCCGTTTCAGAGATAAATGAGGGTCTCCAATTCTCGTACCGCTTCATGGTTTTCGTACGCATTCTATCAATAAAAGCTTTCGACAATAAATGCTTAGCTATAGATTTGTTTTTCAATACAGCTTGTTGAAGAATTTTGTCTTGTTTAAGTTTTAAAGCCAAACGTAGTTTCTTTGCAACATCTTCACGACGCTTGCTTGCTACTGTATCGGAATAAATCGAAGCCTGATTTTGAAGATCGAAAAATTGAGAGTATTTATTGAATTCACCATTTATCTGAGGTGGCATTATTCGTCGAAAGTCACCCAAATGGCTTTCTTCCCATGCGATTTGTTGGGCCAATGGACTTAAATTTGGGGAATCATCTTCAGAAGATCTATCGCTTTCCGTTTGTTGTTGTTGTTTTCTCAATAGTCGTTTCCTCGCCCGCTTCCGATCTTCTTTCATAATTTGACGTTTATCAGCCAACATTGTTCCGATAAGAGTTAGAGTGTCCCGAATTAGGGCTTTTTTAACTTTATAATCAACTGATTGATTGGTGTGAAAGCTCGGCGAATGATTTACCTCCAGAATGTATGGCTTTAACTTGGAGTCTACAAGAATATCAAATCCTAGAATTTCAAAGCATGCCTGAATCTTATCGTGCATTGGGAAGCAGGCATGATAATTGTGCTTCAACATTGGCCAAGCACTCAAAATGGTCTTTATTATTATGTCATCAATGTTTTGCCAAAGCTTCTTAACATCATAACCCTTTTCTGTCAAAAGTCTATTGATGGTCTTCAAACTTCGCTTACTGCCCATTTCTTCGCATTTCGAAAACTCTGTACTATGTTTGTTCACTGCATAGTTGGTAAGGTGCATGAACAAATCGGCGGCATTATTGGGACTTGGAACACTATACCTATTTGTTGCAAATCGGGCTAGCCCTTCGTTGTAGACAAAAATTCTCAATGGATCGACAGATGTTATTAGTGTATAAACTCGAAGGTCAAATTTGAATCCATCAATAAGGAGAGGCTATAATGAGATACAAAATTAGTAGGTCTGTAATTGGATGTTTCGTATGAATGACTTAAACCATGCCTTATGGATGTATAGCTGGCATATCATTCTTTCGTCGGGATTGATGTTATTTAAATCATTTGTCAACCAGATTCCACGACCTTGAGCACAATGGTCTGGTTTTAAGATAAACGTTTTTTGTTTATGCGTTTTGTTGTATGCAATTGCGGCTCCTAAGCTAAAAACAAAGTTAAGTATATTTAATTGAAGGTACAAGATCCCTGATTGGCTTCCACACTAAAATTTATTTGCACATCGACGACGACGGAAATCAAAATTGTTCCAAGTCCTTTGTAAATTCATGGAGTTAGAACAATTTTGCTTTCTGCCGACGGTTTATGCAATATTTTTTGAAAATAATTGTCTTATTAGCGTTTGCTAAAAAGTAAGATATTTACGCTATCGAATTCTCTTAAGAAATTATATGCAAATATCGTCACTGCAATGCAGAACTAGCCTAAGTTCAAAATTCTGAAAATTGGGACTTTTATTCAGCCCCATCGAGGTATCCGTCGTCGGAGCGGAAAATGTTCCAATTTCATCCGAATCGGAGAATTTTTGCTTCCGACAGATACCTCGATAGGGTCGGTTATCAGCATAGCCCAACTCCAAGTGTGCAGACTAGACTGTTTGTTATTTCTAGATCAAAGCTCTAACGCGGCAAATTATTTGCCAAATGATTAATGATGTGATCAATTTTTTTGATCCCAATTTTTTCAGATTTTTATTTTGACCCGTAATACCAGGGGGTATTGAGGGAGGGAGGGGGAGCTAAGGGGGTTGAACTCCCCACCCCAAGCCCAGCAAACCCAGTCTGTATATTAGGTTGTTTCAATTTGTAAGAAAAATAAATCTTTAAATTGGAGACTTCGGTCAAGCCCCGAGTCTGAGCCACAAAAAGGCTATAAATATCCAATTTCATGAAAATTTGATAATGATATTTCAATCGACACGTGACATTGCTTTTTATCGAAAAGCTAGGAGTCATAAGATTTATAAAAAGACCCAAGTGGGTAAATATTTGACGAAGTTATGAATGAAGTTCCGTTTTTTCCCTTATTTCAGAATCTGGGGGCGTTACGGAACTTTTACAAGAAATATATGTACGTTATAGGTCTCCGCCCCTCCGTCCACGTAGGTATATTTTTTTAACCCTGTTTTTGTCACACAGTGTAATAATTATAGCTTTGTTTAATGAGAAAAAAAGTAGGAAAAACAGGATAGACCTCAGCAGTTTAATAAGAAACGTCAGAAAAGTATATAGAACAGAAAATAACAACAAATGCTTTTGGCAGTGTTCACGAATCTGTTCTGACTTAAAAGCAAGTACTGAAAATCCTGTTCTAAACATGTTCCAGGCAGACTCATTAAACACGAATGAAGTCTGCTCGGAAGAAATACCAAAAAGTTGCACATTTCTGTTCCGAACTGTTCAGAACAGAGTCATTAAACAAAGTAAATAGGAAGAGGCTCTACATATTAAACTTACTCAGCAGGAAAAACCCATGTCTTTGGAAAAATGTCATATTCACTTGCATAAAGTTTAAGCATTCTGTTTAAATTTCTTGAAAGAAGATCCTTTCTACAAATCTCAATCATTCCAGGAAAATGATTGATTTTCTGAAAACGTTTCATATTCTTATACACTTCAACTCCTGGCATTGAATCTGTCCACAAAATGTTCCACAATTTCATATCCTTCACAATTTTGAATCCCATTGACTTGGATACATTTGGAATAACAGAATACCTTGTGTTTGTAACACAAATACTCTCCTTCGTCCTTAAAATATAATGAAAGCTTTTAGATATAGCTTTCTCTCATATTGGTAAGTTTAGTTATGGCTATTGGGTGGTGGTATACCTATAAGCTTTTGAGTCTTCATTCGGTTTGAAATGCATATGGTTTTGTATCTGATGCCTTTTGATATTCTCAGGACACTTGAAATGAAAGCAACAATCGTTTAAAGTTATAATTCCATTGCCATATCCTGATGAATGTTCAATTGGTAAAGCTTGAAATGTTTTTATGTTTTCATTTTCAGTGTTGAAAATTTGAGCTTCTTTTTCTTTTTGAGTACCTTGTTGTTGTTTATAAGCTAAATCTTCTTTTGTACTTAGTTTTCGCAATGGTTGTATTCGGTCAGAGTTGGTTTTTTTGCTACTAGTATTCATGTTTGAAATAAAGGATATTTTTTGGATAATTTAAATATTTTTAGTTGTTGAATTTTGGCAGAGACTTGATTAATAATAATTGATTTGAGAAATAAAAAAAAGAGAATATTACTTAAAATTCAAGAAGTAAGTTTGCTTTTTAAATGCCCTGACAAGGCTTCTAATTTTTTAGGGTATGCCTAAACAAAAGTGTCGCACTATTGGTGGGTGGGTGTGTAGAAATCGGGTAGGCACTGACTGGGCCAACTTGGTGGCTTCCAGTGATCCGCAACTTTTTCTAACCATCAATTGTGCTTATTTTACCTCCTCGTGGTAATCACCGGACACTGGTCTCGTATCCGGTGGTTACCGGACTTGACCTGCTAAACTTATAAGCACGAGTGTTGAACGAGAGAAACTAAGAACACTATAATGCAAAAGATCCTAGCTTTCTATAATGGGTTACGGAGGCTAGCATTCCTCGTAACCTCGAAATTCCGCTAACGAAACCGGCACTACGCCTCGGATAAGGACTGATCAAACGATGCCGACTTTTGGCTATTGTACCCGGACAAAGATTGGTTTCTGGAATGTCAAACGCCAGATTCCTCCAACTTCAGAGTTCATGCGATACGAAATGGACATCTAAGGACTAAGCGAAGTTCGATGGTTGGGCGCGGGCAAGTATAAATCCCCAAACCGTAACCGCATAAAACACGCGTATTACGTATTTTTTACGCGAGTTTTACGCGTGTATTAAGCGCGCAAAATGCGCGTATTACGGGGTCTTACGCGAGTTTTACTCGTGTTTATCACGAGATTTACTCGCGTTTATCACGAGATTTACGCGCGTTTTACGCGGCTGACCGCGCTTATTTGAATGTATGTATGTAGTCTTCGCCTTCATCTTAAAAATTAATTGAAGCAAAAGCTGAGGATCAACAGTGAAATAGTTGCAATATGTGTAAAGAGAGATAAGTTCTATTGGTGAAGATGGAAAATATCCTTAGCAGCCAAAGTTATGAACGCGATTACAATAACTTCCGAAAAGCTGTAAACAAAAACATAAATACAAATTATAAAAATATCATAATCATTTATACAAATCTGCATTTTTTTTTTAATTTCCAGGTCTGTGTGATGAAACTTCCTACAACTTAAAGCTAAATAAAACCACTTATTACTACATAAAATATGTTTTTTATTATCATTTCAACAGCAAATGATCCTACGTGGAACTCAGTCGTTTATTTAATTTCTCCTAATTCAGCTGTATTAAAATATATTAACGCGTTTTCCTTTATAGCAAAATAATATTCTACAATCGATAATTTGATGGCATTGTGGAATTGTTATGCCATTTCTGGAATTATAATTTCATGGACATTATTATTTGAACACGACGCGCTTTTTTAAAATCATAACTAATTCGACCTATGAATTCCACTGAAGCTTCCAGTTAAATACTATATAATTATAAACGCTAATTTAAATTTCTAATTAGGCACTTAAATAAAATTTGATGTATATACTGTATTTATAAAAGCTGTTTTTTTCCCAGATCTGAACCAGATTTGATTTTCTTTCAAAATTATTATCTAGTATATACATATCACCAAAACAACATAAGATTTAGTTTAATGTTTTTGTTCTACATGTTAAAATTTACTCGAAGAATCTTTCTCTCAAAGCAACCAAGCCAATTTTCATCCAAATCTTTTAACACCCATACAGCAGGACTGGGATGGTTAATGTCTTATATAGCGTTTTCTTGGTTCTATGAGAGAAGAAACAGCGATTGGTAAGAGTAATTCTCCGTTTGATCTCTACACTAATGTCGTTGTTTGAGTTCATAGTAATCCCAGGCAGACAAAGTCCTTGTCTGCTTCGAAGTTATAACTATCCATCGTGATGTTTTGGCCGAGTCGCCGATGTTGAGTTTCCCTTCTCGTTGATAACATATACTTCGTTTTGTCTTCATTAACAGCCAATCCCATTTTTGCCGCCTCCGATTTATTACTGGCAAATGCACCAACCAATATATTTTTTTTTTCAACGGCTCTAACGATTTTCAAATTTTTTACTCACTTGAAAACCGAATTTAATGCTTTTTTGTATTTTCTTTCTAATACATACTTAGAAAACTTTAATTAAAAAGCCTAAGTATATATAGGATTTTATTAGTTTCTTGCTGTATGGTATTAGTATGGTAACTAGAGCTGAGACATTCGCAAAAGATAAAAAAAACACATTCTTGCGCATATAAAACACAGACAGTACCTGTGCGCAAGGTTAGGCCCTAGTCAAAAATACCAATTAAGTTTTGCTATCACTCACAACCGTAATTCCTTTGGACTCCCAGCCTTTAGTTAGGGAAACAAACTATCTCTAAAATAAATTTTCGAGTTCAATAATAACTTTTTGTCTTACGAAATCAGTATGCATGTCTGTTGTCTCAAAAAGCGACAATATGAAGATTTTAATACAACTCTTCACTCTTCCAATGAAAACATTTCAAACAATTTTTTTTTTGATTTTTTTAACAAGGCATTTTATTCATTTAATATTTTTTTTTCATTATTTTATTATATTAATTTTCAGGTATTTCTATTAATTTTTTTTACAAGATTTTTTATTCATTTTGCTTTTATTTGATTTTTCTTTTGGATTTATGTTTTTTTTTGTTTGTTAAAAACAAAATTTGATTAATAAAAAAAATTTCAACACACACAGTAGTTTTTTTTTTTTTCATTGATAAAGCTAAAACAAAAATGACGAATCTAAAATCATGCACAAAATATTTATCAGAGAAAAAAATTTATCAGAAAAAAATATCTACCAGAGAAAAATATTTATAAACCGTTGAGCATTGCTGACAAAAATTATGGGTTATGGATTTGTTTACATTTACATTTTCTATTCACTTACATATTTCAAAACTACAATTTTGGAGTTTGACATTTTTCAAGAATTTTTATTAAAGTTTTCCACAAATTCATTTAGACAGTTCAGGTTTCTGATATTTCAAATAATTTCCTATCCAAAGTGAGTAATCCTAATCAGGTTACTTGAGATTGCTGAGATACCAGAAACGTTAACTGGCTAATTATATTTACAAAACTAGTATTAAGTATTTTAGTTTTGATGTCAAAACATTCGTGGTAGTAACCAATTTGAAGTAGATAAGTGACATTGGATTTAAAATAATCTAGAGCTTGAGTCGGCGTAAATAAACAAGAACATCTAGAAATCTTTACATCCAAGAATGTATCCATATGTATATCTTTTTGTTATATTAGCTGTCTTTTATTTCTCTCCAGATCTGATTCGGATTGGATTTTGTTTTCAAAATTTCATGTATAACAAAAACAACACACAAAACTAGATCTTGTGTTGTTATTGTTATACATACATATGTACATCTAATTTTGAAAGAAAATCTAATCCGGATCAGATCTGGAAGAAAATAAAACACAACTATTGATTCCGTTTGTGCACTTTTTCAGACACTATTAGAAATTCCAATTTACTGTCAGACACTATTAGAAATTCCAGTTCACTGTCATTTATGATTACGAAGTATGGGTTGTCGTTGACGCAGAAAATAAAAACGTAAGCCGAGCTCTACAGTCAATGAGAATTGGCTGTGTGCGAGTAGAGACATTTCAACGCAGGGAACCGAAAGGCCGGAGAAGTTTGCCCAACTTGGTAGGTACTTCAAAAGATTTTTCAGAGTAAGATATGTATACCGTAAGCTGAAGTGACTTAGACTTTTATAGTCTGTCTATGGTTATTTCTTGAAATTTAACCTTGATTTTGATCTCAATAGATTAACCATACATAGACATATATAGCCTGTTGACAATTTAAGAATGACTTTTCAAAAGGGAATAAAAACACTTTTTGTCATTCCTTAGAAAATCGAAAAAAACAAAAAACTAAATTGTAACTTTCCATAGGATTTGAGGTTTTCAACTGTTTGCCGAGTCCGATTAATAGGGCTAGTTTTTTTTGTTTTAACCATACCTAATCTCACTAAATTAGGCATTGGAGTATGGAGTACAAAACTTAGTTTAAAAAAAGTGAAAACTGATTTTATCCGCTTTTGAAAAGTCACTACCCCCATTAGTTTAATAGAATAGCTAAACCCAAAATTAAAGTATTGATGCAGTTATTTCAAGATAGTAGCCAAATCTTAAATGGTTTTTGCTCTTTTAAGACCAATCCCCTCTCAAAACTCTGATTTTCAAAATTCTGTCAATAGGAAAGAGAATTCTCCTTATTGTTTCTCCTTTTTTTTTTGTTTGATACAACCATTTAATAAACATAAACATAACTAAAAAAAGTTTATTACAAGTAAGAAAATTGGAAAAGTAGGTAAACTTATTTAAAAAATAAGTTAATTCAATGGGGGCAATCGTGAACAAAAAATTCTCTGGGAATGTTTCCACCGTAAGAAATTTATTAACGTTAATACCGAGGGAATGTTTTCCTTTGAATTTATTGACACGGGAGCATAATTTCCAGGGAAATTTATCTGTCATTTCTTACATTTTTTTGTTCCATGGAAAATAATTCCAGGGAAGATTCACGATCTCTAAAAAAATTCCGAGGGAAAAATGGATATTCACGATAGGGCCCCATACCATATGTGTATGTATCAATCGTCTAGCCATTTTACTAAAAAATTGACATTTTTTAAAACATTTTTTTTTTATAAATTATTTTCATAGTTGCAGGGACCTTTGTTATCGTCGGGGTCAGTGCTGGCATGCTTGACTAACCTCACGCTTTTGGGAGGGAAACTCGCCATCTTTCACTCCCTATTCCAATCTTACCATCCTCATCAATCCTCATACATTATCATTTTAAATTAAA
Organism: Meliscaeva auricollis; assembly: GCA_948107695.1. Lineage (NCBI taxonomy): Eukaryota > Metazoa > Arthropoda > Insecta > Diptera > Syrphidae > Meliscaeva > Meliscaeva auricollis. The sequence goes on from OX403616.1 coordinate 42,176,953, forward strand.
AATTCATATTTAAAAAAAAACCGTTTTTCTTAAAAAAAAAAACCAAACCAGTTTTTTTGGATTATTGGGCCAAGAATGGTTGGATTATTGGGCCCTATCGTGAATTTCCAGCGGAATTTTGTTTCCATGGAATATTGTTTTCCCTCGGAATTTTTTTAAGCGAACATGAATCTTCCCTGGACTTATTTTCCAGGGAACACAAATGGAAATATTCTTTTTCTTTCTGAATTTTTTTAACGAACGTGAATCTTCCCTGGACTTATATGGACATAAATTTCCATGAATTTTTTTTTCCAATACCAATAAGTTCCGATGGAAACATACCCTAAGTATTTACGTTCCCAATTTCTATAAGGCAAGTAAAAAATTCAGGTTTTAATCAAAACGAACATTACAATGATGGAGAAGTTCGAAAAAGTGGTTTTCGTCATGCCGTCAGTCTGTGCGTCCATGAGTACACATTTCCAATTCCCAAACGCTTGGACAGATTTTCTTTAAATTTGGTAACCTAATTTCGAAAGTTGTTATTTTTTTTTTGAATATCTAGAACGAATACTCCCCATATAACGGTTTTGAGTTATCGATTTTTTTTAAATTTGTTTCAAAGTGATTGAAACAAAACTACATTTTTAGTTTTTTTCTCATAAAACTCGGATAACGAAAAAACAGTGTTGCCGTTTTTTTTTGTTTAATTTTTGTTTATTTTTTTTTACTTGCTCTATAGGGTAAGTGTTGCTTTCGTGCCTAAAAAAAAGTGGGTTGTAATCAAAACTAACATTACGATTATGGAGAAGACTAAAAAAGTGGTTTTCGTAAGTACCCAGGAAATATTTCCCTCGCAATTTATTGGTATCGGGAACATAATTTTTCCAAAGAGATTTATCTGTCATTTCATACATATTTTTGTTTCCTGGAAAATAATCCCAGAGAAGATTCACGATAGCTGAAAAAAATCCATGGGAAAAAATATTTCCCGGGAAACAAAATTCCATATTCTATCCCATAATTTAAAAGACACTGCCTTGAATGTCGGAGACGGAGTGATTAGAAAGGTTTTTACGAATTCCAATTTTTATTCACACACAAATATTTCTTAAGGTGTAGTTATTTTTTTTTCAGAATGAGATCAAAGGTGGCAGACAAAAATATATAAATAGAAGAAAAAAAAAATTAAAAAAAATACTAGGAAATAAACGAATCGTTCCTGTTTATTTGTGTTTCGTGTGTTTTTTTTTTTTGTTTTATTATCAAGGGATATATATATATTTTTTTTTGTTTCGTATTTAGTTTTATTTATAAATAACTTATTTAAAATCTATACTGATTTTAATATTTTTTTTTATTTCTTTATGTTAACATTTAAAAAGAGTCCTGGTTGATTTATCTTTTTTTATTATTATTTTATTATTTGCCCATTCTCGGATTCACACAACTTTATTTGTTTTTTTTTTTTTTTTATTAAAATGTAATTTTTTTATTTATACTAATTTTTTTTTCTTTTGTATATATGCATGTTTTGTTTTTTTTTTTTTTTATATATTTTAAATTTTTATTTCTCGCCCAATGTTCACACACACATCAAAACTGCCACAAAAAATGTACACGAATAATCTTTGAGTTCTATTTAATGTTAAGAGAGGGAGAATTTAAGTGATGGTGTGGGAGCATTATTATTTTTTTTTTTGCTTTGTTTTTTTTTTATGAAGTCTTAAGTAAAATTAATCACGGGTATCAATTGGTTTGTATATACACACAAATTTTATAATAATGTCCTATATATATTGTAATTGGAGACTTTCAACCGGGTGAACCATTTACATACTTTTAAATATATATGTACTTCTATATATTTATTATTATTTTTTACAATTATTCGTAGTTTTTGTGTTTTATTTATTTTTTTTTTTTATTTTTATTTCTGTATGTATAAACAACTGAATAAAACTCGGTTTACCATTTGACTCCAATTGCAGCTTTAGCTCTATATCTGATTATCTCACAATGCAAATGTGTGTATTTTGTTTTTTTTTTTATATTTTTTATCGTGGTTACGGTGGTGGTGTTGGGGTTGGTTGTTGTTGGATTTTGTTTTTCAATTTTGTTTCTTGTTGAGAATGATATTATTATTTCAACATTTGAACTTGACCATTGGGATCGGTTTGGAAGACAGACATTTGTCACAGCACCATTCTGCGTAGATTTCCTTACTTAATAATTGGAATGCAGCTTCCGTCATGCCACTACATGTCCTGCAAATATGAAAAAAACAAATTTAGAATTATTATTACTCCATGTTTAAAAATGAATACAAAATTTTCACATTTTATAAATTATAAAATCTATTCCAAGAAAGTTCTGTGGGGTCTGTCCGTAATTCGATTATCGCCAAACGATATCGTCTCGACGATGGTGTTGATTTTTGTAACTCTCAAAATCACTATCGTCTTGACAATATTGTTTCGACGATGATTGAAAATTTGCTCTCCGTAACTCGATTATTACCATAGCGCCATTGTCAAAATGGTTGTATTTGCACGATAGCTAAAAAGGTGTCGCCTGGCATGTATTTTAAAGTAAAACGGATTGTTTATTGAATAAAAGTAACTAACTGTAATGTAACACTTGTTTGATGTCTAATTTTTCTAAATTTATCAAAATATTGCTCCAAATTTATTTTATTTTTTCAAGAAGTGAAAATGTAAATTCGATTAAGAATTACAAACAATTTGAATGCGTACAAAATCACAACAAAATTTATTTTAATTTACTTGCATTTTGTAATATTTTTAATGTTCAGCCACAGACACAAAAAAACAATGCAAAATGTCATTTTTGATAGCCCGATGACATTTCAACTACAGTTTGAAAAAAACTCAAAAAACGATACAATAGTTAGAAGAGTTACGTAGAGCAAATCTCCGACGATCACGTTCACAACTATCGTTTCGACGATTATCGATTTGATTATTACGGAATGACACCCCTGTTTTTCTCCTTGCTTAAAATATTATCTAGGTCAAATGTGTCTCACGATCAGTCAATTGATGAGTCCAAGTAAGCTCACCTGGACAAAGAGCATTTTGCTGAAACGAAACACAAGCATTTATGTTCAACATAGTCTTATGTGACAGTTTACCCAGAGGAAAAAGTAGAACATAAGCGCTAAATATTTCGAGTATCGTATCAGCAAACGGCTCTAAAGGCCGTAAAACGCTATATTAAATCAAGAAGTTAATCAACTTGTTCATATGCGTAGAGCAAATATGGTTCCAAATTAAGCATGGAATAAACTTAAAGATCATCATTAAAAGGCGACTCAGCAATAAGGTCCAACTTATGCGTAAAATCTGCATTTTGAAACTGAAAGAGAATGTTAATAGAAGATAACCAGATTATTTGAATAGTTGACAGCTTTAGTGAAGGGAAGAATCCACTTTCACAAAAATAAAAACGTATGATATATACTAGTGATAGCATTAGAAACAAGGATAGAATCCGACTTGACCTTGGACTTGGTTTAAAGCAAACAGCTGGATGAATGAACTATAATAACAAAAATTACAAACTGAACTTATTCAGACAATGCTGAAATAACGAGTAAAGAAACACCTGAAGCCAACGCCTTGTATATCAAATAATGCAGTTAGGAAGGAAATTGTATGTAAATATAACTGGCATCGGATATTCCACTAACGTAGTAATGAAGCAATAAAACGACTAGAATCGAAAATATGGTGAGTGATTTTTTTATATATATAAATTGCAATAAGAGTAGTTAATGCGAAATATGTATTCAAACAAAAGTGAGACGTCCAGCAACTCAGAGACAATCAGCCTTAATGTCGTGGCTGGTAATCTGGAAGAGGTCTCCAATTCTGGATGCCAATAAATTAGTAAACCACAATTTGATCGATTTTGATGTGTCTTTTCCCTGTGTTTGTGGTATAAACACTTTTATTTTTACCACACCGGCAAATATTAATTAAAAAATGATTGATTCAACAGCGCCTTTTTTTACTTCTCAATTTTAACAAATTCTATATTAAAAAATTAAAAATTAAGGATAAAGTTGTTTTTTTTTTTTAACATATGTACTAGTAAAAAAAACTAACAGGTATAGCCCCGTGGCATGGACCCCGGATGTATGTAAGTGCTGCCCGGAGACACTTCTTCAAAATGGAAAGTTAATAAATTACACATATGTACATACCTAAGTAAAAAGTTTTTTTTGTTAATTTCATAGAAAAATTTATAAGAACAAAACTTCTAGTGCCGAATTATATTTTTTTTTTTTAAATACTAACAAACATAACTGAGCTAAAAAAAATAAACTTACCTATGAAAGAAGAAGTTACAACCAGATTCACAGAATAGGGCTTCATCGTTGTCGTTGACCTCCTTGTGACACAGGCCACATGGGTAAATAGGTGGAGCGTTCGGATTTTGTGGATTGAAGACCATTGGCGTTCCAGGCGGATACATTTTGCCCGCACTCACTGGCATCGGTTTTGGTCCGAACATTGAATTCGGAACCATTGCATTCGGTGGTGGGCCATTTACTGGACTGCCGGGATGACCTCCCGGTCCTCCCATATGGCCCATATGCATCAGATGATGATTGGGTCCCCCTGGACCCATATGTGGCGACATATGAGGTGGCATGTTCGGCATATTTGGGTTCATCATTCCGGGCGGCGGCCCTGGTGGTCCACCACCCCCGCCCGGTGGACCACCACTCATTCCGCCTGACTGGTGCATAGGAACATTTGGGTGATTCATTGGATTCATTCCACCACCTCCGCCTAAAGGACTAGCTCGATGCACATGACTGCCCATTCCACCGACGTTGACCACACCGCCGCCACTGCCTGGGCCACCTGCATTCATACTGTTCGCCTGAGTCATCAGGGGCGCCGACTGTTGCATTCCCATGCTAGTGGGACATCCCGCCGCTGACATTTGATTCATTTGATGCGGTGGCATCGGTCCACTCGCCGAGGATGTTGGCATTGCACCATTGTGGACGTTCATTCGTGATGCTGGGTGGTTTGGTGGTGGGCCTCCCACTCCTCCTCCGCCTCCTCCGCCGCCACCACCCCCACCACCTCCACTGCTGTTCATTGCTTGCATATGACTGTGATTCGCTGGACCATTTCCCAGAGGACTGTGCATCGGTGGACCCATTTGACCGTTGTTCATGTGAGGTGGTTGATTTGGACCGTTGTGGCCTCCAGCTCCCAGCGGACTGCCCATTGCGTTACCCATGGGCGATCCCATGGGTATCGAGTTCATTGGACTGCCAATAGGACCGCCACTCATTGGACTCCCTATCGAACGAGGGCCGTTGGGGCCCATCGATGAGTTCATTCCCATGTGAGAATTATTTGGGCCGCCCATCGGCGACATACCTCCCATTGGACCCATAGGTGATATACTCGGGCCCATGCTGCTCATCGGACTCATTCCACCCATGGATGCACCGGGTGGCATTCCCCCTCCGTCTCGCATTCCCATGGGGCTGCCCATACCACCGCCACGATTTCCCATATGAGGTGGCATAGGACCGCCACATTGCATTCCAGGGCCGCCAGGTCCCATCGGGCCTCCAGGCCCCATTGGACCTCCGGGACCCATTGGACCGCCTGGACCCATTGGACCTCCAGGACCCATCGGACCACCAGGACCCATTAGGCCTCCCATTGGACTCCCCATTCCCAAGGGACTCATGCCTCGCATCGACGGCCCACCCATATGATGATGCGGGTGATGTGGATGCATGTGGGGATTCATAGCTGCATTAAAGTGATTCATCGCCATGTGGCTCATGGACGAGGGACTATTCATGGGCGGGCTGTCGTCGAAGGGATTCGATGCTACAATTGTGTCGCCAAAACCGCTCATTGGCGGCGGTGGCAACAGGTCCTGTGGTGTGGGCGGGGGTTGTGATAACATTGCGTTGGCTGCATTCGCTGCATTCGCATTCGATGTTTTCCGCCGTTTCTTGGGATTGCTCGGTGCTGATATGATATTCAGCGATTCTGTGGGTGGCGGTGGCTTAAAATCGGGCGGGCAAATACCAGGCCCCGGCAGTCGATATGGAGCCATTCCGAGATTGTGTGTCATTATATTTTAAACTTAGTTCTTTTATTTTATACTATTTTCTATAATGGCTGATTATGTGTTCCTCACACACTTTATCAATTGAAAATCTCTTAAAGATGTTCTCGCTTAATCTTGTTTTGCTTTCTTTATTTTTTTTAAGTTCAGTTATTGCTTTCTTATGTGGGCTTTGCCAAATATCATTTAAATTTTGCTAGATTTTTTTAGTTCTATATTTTGTTGTTGTTGATTTAAGTAAACTAAAGTAGTAAGACGGTGATCAACTATTTTTATATGATTGTAATTATTTTTTTTTTATTTTTTGTGTTTAAACTTCTATCTTGCGTTCTTCTATCAGTTCGCTTTTTATGCAGCTCCGTTTATCTCTTGTGATTTGGTTTGCTGGCCAAGGAAATTTGGCCCGCACACAACCAGATCCTTTTCAGCTGCAGACTGAAATAAAGAAAAAATTAATTTATTAACACGATTTATGAAAACTTTAACATTTAATACAAAATATCTAATAAATAAAAACAATTGAAGAAGAATAAAAGATTGCGACAGGTTCTCGTAAGGAGTTTCGGGATGTTTTTTTAGAACCATTGAAAAACGACTCAATTTTTACTTTAAAAATATGTACATAGATTGAACTTATGAATTTATGAAGAGACGGTTTGCGTGCGTAAATCAAAACTATTTAAAATCAGTTCTATTAAATTAATTCAATATTTGTAATTTTCAGCTTAACATTTGTTACTACTTTTTCTCTAAGACCAATTCCAATTGAAACAATTTCAAAAACGGGTAATATATCTTAAAGGAAGGGGTTTTCGTTTGGTAAATTTATTTTTGATCTATAAATTGATCTTTTTCGTGGCGAATCGAACAAATTAGAAATTAGATTGATTTTTTATTTGCTACAGTATTGGTGTATATTTGTGTCTGTGAAACAACCATCCGCATCAGTTGTCCAATTGAATCGAATCATTTTAATTTCAAGTTTTTGTATGGGATTTTATTTTTTGTTTTAAAATGAACGAAGAAAAAAAAATTTAGCAGATTACAAAGATGAGTTTTTTTTTTGTGGTAGAGAACTTTGTGCAACAACAACAAAAACATCATAAAAATAAAGATTTCAAAAATCTTTTATAACCCCAAAAATATTGTGAAAAATGCCAAAAAAATATTTTTTTTTTATTTTTGTCTTTTTCAAAAATATATGTATATAGTTAGATTTTGATGAAACTTGGTTTAAACGTACATTGATATATTTTTTAGTCAAACTTTTTTTTTAATCAAAAAATTAATTTTTGTGTTTTTTGACAAGTTTATTTTGAAAAAAATATTTTTGATTTTTAAATATTTTGAGATGAATTCTTTTTGGTTTTGATTCTTTTTTAAGACTAAGTATGAAAACAACATAGTTATTGTAAAAAACATATTCAAAATTTGAAAAAAAATTGCTGTTCGTAAATGGCAGTTATGTATGTATGTCAGCCAGCGAAGAGTGGTCATAGAAACCAAATTAATTTTTTGCAAAAGATTTAACTCGAATCTAGTATTAGAATTGTTCTACCATGCAAAGTTTTTGAAATATCGAATTTTAAACTTCCCAAAAACACTGTTTTTGTGATATTTTGGGTAAAAAGAGATTTCATTTTCACAAAACCAGACCAAATTTTTGGTCAAACTTTCTATGCGCTTTTAAAAAAAATCTAAGTTTTTTTTAAGGTTTGATCAATTATTTGGGCTTACAAGACATTGCATAAAACATATTCTTGTATTGAACATTAAGTCCCATAGTATGTTGCAACTGTCCCTACAAATATGACCAACACTGTATGGGGGGGGGGGGGGGGGGGTTAAGGCCAATTTTTTCCCGAGGGTTCTGCATATCACCTTTTGGAAATCGCTGCTTAAGGGGATTACCACGGACATAATACAATCTGAGAACCTATGTTAGTAAGTATCTTAAGGTGCAAGTAGTGAGACCCAGGTATGGATTTTATATATAAAAAAGAAGTAAACTAAAACAACAAAGGGTTTAATTTGCTGAAAGTGTGTAGGTAAAGAGTTATGCCAAACCCAAAAGTAGGAAAGTTTAGTATTCCCCTTTGCTGTCATTCACACAAATCAAAAATATATCAAGGTTAAATACTCTTAGGTTGTGACAAAGTTTTTACCATAATTAAAACCTCCTTTAATGAAGAATCCTAAGCGAATACTTTACAAACATTGAAGTATTAAGGAAGTAAAAAAAACTCATAAAAAAGCGTATTAAAATCTGTTGATATGAATCCCCAGCGTAGCCAGTATTCATGAATCAGGATTAGTAATTACCAGTCTAATATGAGATATGTAAGTTTTGTTTACTTTTTTGCCACCAAGAAATGTTTCGTAGCTTTGTTTTGAATATAACAGCGCATTTTAATATTTGTAAATTCAGTTTATATTGTATATTAGAACAAATACATATTTAGGTCAAATTTAATGTTCAAGTGACATCAACTCCAAAATGCTTTTCGCTTAGAAATAACAGTGGGCTCATCAGTTAGATGTTGTTGTACTCTTAAATAGTCAGGGCTTAAAATAGGATACAATTTTTCTGTTTAAGTTATGACTTTGGAAATAATATAAGTTATGGAAGTTTTCTATAGCACTCCCAACTGAGTATAACGACTTTTCAAAAGGGTATAAAATCAATTTTCACTTTTGTATTTGCTTGTGATATAGACAAGTTTAGAATTCGTGAAAAATATTAGGCGCGTCCCACAAAAAGAGCAGGATGAAGACCCTTTAAACTGGTTTTAAGAGGTTGAAAATATGTTTTCTTCTTACCAAATGCATAGGATTGATTTTCTAAATTATGTAATTGATATCACCTGCATTTGAATATTAAAGAAAATCTACTCGAAAAGATTAGATTGCAGAACTCGACGAGATGAATGCAAAAACCAAAGTTTGACTTTTTATTTAAACCTAAGGTAGCTTGAAGAACCATTTGGTCCAATAATTTTAAAGCATTTATGGAATTCAATGCAAGCGGTGTGAAGCAATTAGAATTAGAAGCAAGATCAAGGTTTTTATAACGAAATATTGAACAAAATCATACTTTTGAGAACAGTAAGACCAAATATATCCGAGTGTGCTTTAGTTTTGTCCAGCTGATTGGTAGAATATAATTTTTCTTTAAATTTTAATAAATAAAAGATTAATAAATGTAAATTATAATAATTACAAAAATTAAAGAAAACTTTAAATTTCAACTCAAGATATATGTATGCTTTTAAAGCGAACCATTTTTGGAGACATTTCTGTTTTATTTTTTAATCGTTTTTCTAATCTGAAAACTGTTCAAAAAAAGATCTGATATGTGTGGCTTTAAGAGCTTATTTCTTGAGTTCTATTAATCGGATCGTCTCCAGACTTAGGAAAAATGACAGATTATAATTTTCAATATTAAAAATTTCAATTAAAGTGCATTTATCTAGTTATCACTTCACCAGAAGTGAAGTGATAAAATGAAAAATCGTTGTGAAAACTGAAATGATATTTTTTTTATCTCTTCACAGATTGGGAATCGACCTTCAAAATCAACACAAGAGGCACAGTTTTTCTAAAGTCCGTTCAACTCTTCAACTTAGGCTGCTGACATTAACATTACATTGGGAAAACGATTTGAGCTGTCAGTGCAGCATTTGCAAGTGTTGACAGTATGTGATGTTATCGAGAAAAGACGCCCAGCACCAGCGACTGGATAAAAACGTCATGGTGGGCAGTTATTACTTCCAAGTAATCAAAGACTTTATTTACCTGGAATCAACTATTGCATAGCACAACTATATAAGTTTAGAGATTAAAGAAGAATCACATTTGCTAACCGTAATTTCATTGGGCTTAGAATGCATTTAGTAGTATTAAAGCCCTCTCTCAAAGCACTAACGAAACCCTTTATTAGACCTTAATCATCCCAGTCCTGCTGTTTGGGGTAGACACGTTCGAATGAAATTGTTGTTTTTCGACTCTACAGCGATATTGACATTATCAAATAGCTGAAAATACAGCCACTAAGATGGCTAGGTCATGTGAAACCAACGCACCCCCATTGCTATCATTTTTATCTAGAGTCCGAGCACCGGGCTAGTTAGGCTAGAAGACGTTTTTGGTTGAGACCGATATCCACCCTCGATTGTAATTGTAAGTGCCATCTTAAGTATATCAGCAACGATAATCTGTGATCTCTCTTGCAATGTCAAACAAGTTAAGAATCGAATCAATCCCATTTTTAGTCACATTACATTGATTTGGAATGATTTATTATCTTTATTGATGGATTACAGAGGTAAAATATTACACTGCGACCTATAAGATCTATTGTGCTCCCCATTTTAGCTGGTTGAGTTGGTTTCTCATACTACAGCTCCTCCTCTAACCCAATTCCCTTCAGGAAATTTAGTATTTGGAATATTTTCATAGACTGTAATTGTTCTTCTACGGTCTGGTGGCATGCCACTTGTTTAAATCATTGGTGCATTTGTGCACTGCAGCTGTACAGGATGTGGTCTGGTTTTTCATCGTGTTCGTTGTAGAATCTGTATGTCCTAGAATAGGCCTAGAATTCTTAGATGCCTTCTTAATTTGCAATGGTACGTGAGGAGACCTGTAATTATCCTGAGGTTATTTCTACTCAAGCTGATACAGGTCTTGAAACGCTCTTGGTTGAAGTTCCCGAGAAGCACTTTGGTCTACCTTAGTTTAGGTATTTTTGCTCAGTCTTTTGTTCTTCTGGTCTCTTTGACTTCTCTTATTTAGTTTTTTATGACATTTTCTCCTATTCCGCAGTAAGGCTCTGTCCTATTAGAAGAATCATTGCTTCTGCTTTTGCTAAGGAGTCCGCCTCTTTGTTTCACTGGAAAGTGACTTTGTTGAGCTTGCCAAGTTTGTTAAGTTTTTCTATACACTCCAATACTAGAATGGAGTTGATTGTACATGAGTTGAGTGCTTTTAGGGCAGCTTGTCTGTCAGACATAATGGCGATGTTTTTGCTCCGGTGATTACCTTCGAGGTTAAGTTCTGCGCATTTTTCAATGGCGTTAATTTCAGCTTAATATACACTTAGGGATTGGTCCGTTGGTACGGATAGTTAGGTACTAGTCCCAAAAATTCCTGCTCCTGTACCTTCCGCTATTCTCGATCAGTCTGCGTACCATTTGATGGTGCTTTCTCTTCACCTACCTACCCTACCCATTCAGCTACTTATTCTGTTTTACTACTCAATTTTATTTTGTAGTTTTTTACAAAGTTATATATTTTGTGAGCATGGCATCTGTCAGGGAAGTTTTCTTCTGGGGATCTGGAAAGAAGGTCTCTTTCCCTATTGCCTATTTTCCAGTCCCAGTTCCTTCCTAGGCGAATCGGATTTTTACTTTTAATTTTTATTGTTTTTCGACATTGTCGGTTTGGTTCCCACGATTATCTAGAGAAAAGAAAGATCAGTCATATCAGAGTTACGCATGATATGGTAATGTCTTGATACTCTTTGATTTGACCCGGTTTCAAAGAGGCACCTCTAGAATACAGTCGGATTCCCATGGCTGCAAACCAATTCAATAGGCACGGTTACACCACCCTAGATTAGGGGGGCAGTTCATTATCGTAACTCCTCAAAATTACTGCCGATTTAGGTTTATCTAAAACGGTAGGTCAGATGAATCTTTGAAACTCAATCCACCGCACCAACGTCAAGGTGACTGCCGCGCTGTAATTTATTATCTTAGAAGCAGTGCGTATTCACATTATGAGTGTTTACTACGGATTTTCAAAGAAAATCAATGGAATACTCGCGCAGAAGATCATGTCTAAATTAAAATTATTGGATTAAGGTTTTCTTCTACTTATATGTACATACTTGACCACTTTTAAAGGAATATGGCTATTCTCAACACAACTGAACTATCTAGCACAAAATAGTTCCCAAATGAGCTCTTAGCTAGGCTACTCCTGCCCATTAAACCTATTAAAACCGTCAAGCTATGCAGGATTAGCTTGGATTAAAATGAAAGATCTTACTTAATATGCGGCGTGGCAATAAAGTCTGTCCAAATGTCGAAACGCCTCTCAATCTCGGTTTTTTGACAGAATAATTAGAATAAATTTCAATATTGGGTCCATCTGGACTATCCATGTGTGCTGCTAGCAGACAAAAAGAAAAAAAAAAAAAATGCTAAAAAAAACACGACCCACCTGGGTGGGAGAGCACACACCTTCCTAACCATAAAAAAAAACTCTCTATCGACTACAACAATGTGTCAACTTTTGACCGAATCTACCTGCTCGCTCCAACACCACAAATCTGTCTCGGATCGGACCAAGTGCATGATGCTCCCTTGCCGGTTTCCAAGCACACAATTATTTGCTTGGCAATCTACCTGCCATGTCTTGTTTCGGGCATCATATTCTCAATAATTCCAGAATTGGTGATTTACAACTTACAATTTTCTAATTTTCCGCCAGGTACCTTATAATTTAGGGGGGCACATACTCATTCCATCGAATCCTTCCTCGTCGGTAGGAAAAAAAAAATAACAAAAAAAAATAAAAAAATTTCGAAAGAAAAAGGAATTCACAAATATCACAAACCACAGAAGGACACGAGATGGCGCAACATCACACGCGGCAGTCAGAGTAGGACGCACGCAATATGAATAAAAGAAAAAAAAACAAAAAAAAAAAAAAAAAAAGGAATCAAGCAGCAGGGAATTCCAATTTTTTTTTATCACTTTACCTTAACATTATTGGTGGTGAAGATGGTAACGATGGAGGCGGAGGGGGTGTTTTTCCAACTCGCTACTTAAATAAAAGAAAAAAATAACTCAAACTCGGAACTATCCGTTTTTTAGGGACCAACAATTGCACAAAAGATTGCGTGCATTTTTCTTTTTTTTTCTTTTCGTTGATTAGTTTTGCTTTTGTTGGGGGGAAATTTATCTTCACTTTATAAATTTTATTATTTTTTTTTCTTCGTTTGAGATGTTCTTTCTTTCCTTTTCTTTTTACTTCTTTTCATGTGTATTTTTATTGACCATTTGTCAAAAGAAATATATCTGTTTCGTTGCCGTTTGTCGTGCTCGTCGTAGTCGTCGTCGCGAGATTTTAATTGTCACACTGCTTGTAATAAAAACACTTGGATTTTTCAATTGATTTTATGGAAATTCACGAGATGATGGGAGAATGAGAATTTAATTAGATTGATGATTGGGTGTTTAAGTTGAGATTTGAGGTAAATTGGCAATTATTTAGCGAATAATTTAGTCAATAATTTTTGATATTCACTTTTAAGTAGTTCTTGTACACAACACACGCCATTCATAATTTTAGTTAGCACAATGAACATGAGTTGTTGTAGTGGCGCTAGTTGGTGGTAGAGAGAAAAATTAATGTGTGTCTCTTTGAACAGGGATGATGTGAGGTATAGTAGTTGACTGGGATTGTGTGAGTTTGGATTTACACGTCGATTATTGTGTGGCAAAGAGTAAAAGACTAGAACCCAAATGAGATGATTTAGCAAATTATCTCATTTCATTTGGCAGCTCATTTTCTGTTTTTTTTATATCAGACTCTCTTCTTTCTTACACACCTCTTTGAATGTGGGATGCTTATGTTTCCCTCTTTTCTATACAGAACAAATTTGTGGGATGTTTGTGTTCGTAAATATTTTGGTTAATTTCCGAGCTAATTTCGTGCAAATGATGTGGAAATTATTTCATTTCGAGTTGAGAATTAGTATGAGAAATTATCTCATTTGGCAAATTTGATTTAAATCATCTCATTTGCTCAAGTCGAAACAGGCTATTAGTGCAATTTTGTTAAGTCTACATATTTATAGCGTGTTTCGACCAGATGATTTCCATCAAATTTACTAAATAAGCTTCCAAATGAGATAATTTCCTATACAAATTCATAACTCGAGATGAGATAATTTCCACCTCATTTGCATGAAATAAGCTCGGAAATTAAGACAAATATTTATGAACACACCCCACAAATTTGGGCCGTATAGGAGAGAAGGAAACAAACAGCATCCCAGATACAAGGACGCATGTAAGAAAGAAGAGTCAGATACAGAAAACAGCAAGTGAAATGAGATAATTAGTAATGAAAACACTCTTTATCACATTTGCTGCATTATCTCATTTGGGATCTAGTCGAAACAGGCTATTAGATTTTAAGGCTAACATAGTGGCTGGAGTTGTATAAAACATCGGTCTTTCAAATATAAAATCTGAACCATGAAATTTGTAGACTTCATTATAATCTGCGGAAAACCGACCAGAACCCAAATTTTCGGTCTATACAACAGAGGTATTCATGCAATCTGGTAAACTCTGTTGGTAAGACGTGGTAAAGTTCAATATCTGGTAAATGAACTTCCATAAAAAACGTTTACAAGGGGTCGAATCGTCGCATACGAAACGAGTGTACATAAAAGTATTTGCTATTTGCCTCTCTATCTTTTTGTAGAGATTATGTAGAGACAGCAATCGTCAATAAGTTAACGTTCGTTCGTTTTCGTATGCGGCGATTCGGCTCCAGGCTTACCATGGTTGCATGAATACCCCTAATTTATTTTGATGGTTTCTAGATGAAAAAGAGTGCTGAATCCGAAAATGGCGATTATACATTTGAAAACCTTGAAGTATATTATTTGGTATCGGTATCCATGAAGGAGTCTCTTTTTGTAGCCTGTTTTTGTATGAAAGAGTAACATTCAAGTGTGTAGAACACCGTCGAAATGTTTCATGCCTCTTGTTAATCTATCGATATTTTTATAATCAGTGCTCCGATGAAATAGCCAGTTGAACTGAATGGTCATCACAGAGATTTTTTTTAGCTGCACTGCGGGAATGTAGAATGCATTACCTATTTTGTATTCAGAAATTCGGTACCTACTTTTACATCCTCTCCTTTTTGAAATTATAATTGTAACTGTAATTGTAAAGGTAATTGCAATTGCAATTGTAATTGTAATTGTAATTGTAATTGTAATTGTAATTGTAATTGTAATTGTAATTGTAATTGTAATTGTAATTGTAATTGTAATTGTAATTGTAATTGTAATTGTAATTGTAATTGTAATTGTAATTGTAATTGTAATTGTAATTGTAATTGTAATTGTAATTGTAATTGTAATTGTAATTGTAATTGTAATTGTAATTGTAATTGTAATTGTAATTGTAATTGTGATTGTGATTGTGATTGTGATTGTGATTGTGATTGTGATTGTGATTGTGATTGTGATCGTGATTGTGATTGTGATTGTGATTGTGATTGTGATTGTGATTGTGATTGTTATTGTTATTGTTATTGTTATTGTTATTGTTATTGTTATTGTTATTGTTATTGTTATTGTTATTGTTATTGTTATTGTTATTGTTATTGTTATTGTTATTGTTATTGTTATTGTTATTGTTATTGTTATTGTTATTGTTATTGTTATTGTTATTGTTATTGTTATTGTTATTGTTATTGTTATTGTTATTGTTATTGTTATTGTTATTGTTATTGTTATTGTTATTGTTATTGTTATTGTTATTGTTATTGTTATTGTTATTGTTATTGTTATTGTTATTGTTATTGTTATTGTTATTGTTATTGTTATTGTTATTGTTATTGTTATTGTTATTGTTATTGTTATTGTTATTGTTATTGTTATTGTTATTGTTATTGTTATTGTTATTGTTATTGTTATTGTTATTGTTATTGTTATTGTTATTGTTATTGTTATTGTTATTGTTATTGTTATTGTTATTGTTATTGTTATTGTTATTGTTATTGTTATTGTTATTGTTATTGTTATTGTTATTGTTATTGTTATTGTTATTGTTATTGTTATTGTTATTGTTATTGTTATTGTTATTGTTATTGTTATTGTTATTGTTATTGTTATTGTTATTGTTATTGTTATTGTTATTGTTATTGTTATTGTTATTGTTATTGTTATTGTTATTGTTATTGTTATTGTTATTGTTATTGTTATTGTTATTGTTATTGTTATTGTTATTGTTATTGTTATTGTTATTGTTATTGTTATTGTTATTGTTATTGTTATTGTTATTGTTATTGTTATTGTTATTGTTATTGTTATTGTTATTGTTATTGTTATTGTTATTGTTATTGTTATTGTTATTGTTATTGTTATTGTTATTGTTATTGTTATTGTTATTGTTATTGTTATTGTTATTGTTATTGTTATTGTTATTGTTATTGTTATTGTTATTGTTATTGTTATTGTTATTGTTATTGTTATTGTTATTGTTATTGTTATTGTTATTGTTATTGTTATTGTTATTGTAAATAAAAAAATTAAACATAAATAGGTAAGAAGTTTTAATTTAAGTTCTATAAAAAAATATCGATACCAGAATTTAAAGGGAGGCCAGTTTTTGTATGAATTTTAGTTAAGCTTTAATAAACTGAAGAAAAATAAAATAGAGCTAAAATGACAAAAAAAAGTCAGGCCACCAATTAATTTCCTTATTTATTTCAAAAAAATTTTAAGATTTGTAAACAACTCGTAATTACATACTCAATAATCTTAAAAAAGTCCACAATTAATATTTAAAAGGAACTATACATTATGTTTAGCTTGCAATTTCATTTAAAGTAATTTTGTCAGATAAATAAAGCCATTTAAACCATACAACAAAGTAATATCAGCGACAATGACCACACAATAGTGGTACTGAAATGAAAGTTACCGACACCTAATTAAACTTGAAATTGCATAATCTCCGCAATAAAAAATTCACTAACCATCTTGTTACATCTCGCTGCGCACGACGAAAGTAGTCATTCTTCGTTTTTCAACTCTCCCGCACAAAACCATCTCGCATCAGGCATATTTTGCCGCATCCTCATTCCACATCTCGAGTGTAGATAGTTTTTTGCTTTGGTTTTTGTAAGAGCCTGCAGCTAACGATCATCATTGGATCATTGATTTTTTTTTGTTTTTTTTTTATTTCGAAGACCTACACCTTTTGAACTCGGCAAACATTTTGAATTCATGGCTCAGACACGGTCTTGAGTGAAAATAAAACGTCGCGTCATCGCCCTCGGCGAGCCCTCTACGAGCTTTGAAGCTAAGACAATGACAACAACTGGAATCACGGACAATAAACATCTTATCCATTATTCAAGATAGCCATTTATTTTAATACATAAATAAACTCGGAAGTACCTCTACTCTTGCTTTCACGCTTTATTTGTTGTAAAGAATTAAAAAAAAAGACTAAAGATAGTGGGAAAAAAGCGATACAACATGTTAATGTGATATTGCACCACGCTGCGTTACTCTAAACACCATATACCTACACTCCAAATCATTTAAATGTGGACACATTTAAATTTTTATTGGTGATACTTTAGAAAATATAACTTTCTTCGAAGCTGTAATGACTTATGAACGAAAACTCCTCCTCCACTATTGTACACTATATCCGAGTCCCTGATTGACGCCTCTGTTTGTACACAAAACAAAAATAGGAACAAATATCTATCTAACTACTTTACCTTATCATCTGGTCAAATAACTAAAGATAGACAAGAATGTATGCCGTAGATATTTTTCTCTACACCACTACACGATACATTCTTGCTTAAAAAATATTTAGTTAACACAAAAATAAGCATGTGGTGAATATCGTTTTATCAATCGAGAAAATGTCCACTAAAAATAGACCGGTCGATCAATAATTGTCGTGTTTTATAATGTAACCTCTGTACTCAGCATCAAACTAACGCTTAAAATTTAAACTCACCATGCTACTTGCTGCATTTGGTGAAATAAACATTAAATATTAGTATCAGCCATGTTTTACTTTTAAGATAAGTATATTCAGCAACCAAGATATACAAAATACAAGGTAATATACTTAAATTTTCGTTATCCTATCTCTTTCATATATGTGACGTCAGCTGAATTTTTCTGCTTTTATTTATACCTACGTGGTTTGACATTTGAAATGTTTCGTGAATTCACCTTTTGAATTTTCCCCCATTGAGCAGTTTTCAACATTGGCAAAACAACAAAATTTGTATTCCAGATAACGTCAATAAAATGGCGGGTGTATATTATATTATTAAAACGCCTAAAATGTACTCATTTATTTTTTAAAATTTTTTTTTAAAAGAAATAAGAACACATTATCAAACCAAATTAACACAGATGTGTGGTTTTCTCTACCAGTGGCGTATTGGTGGGGGGGGGCTCAGGGGGCTCAAGCCCCCCCCCCCAAGCTTCCAAAATCATGATATTATTTAGGTAATTTCATCATAATTTACATAATATACTAATTTTTTTCGTAAATCTTACAGATTTAGAGGGCGGCTCCGGTACTAGAACCCCCCCCCCCCCGATTTTTTTTTCTGGATACGCCACTGTTCTCTACTACATACCAAAGTAATTAAAAAAAATAGTTAAAAAGGAGGAGGTTCTCAATTCGTATTTTTGTAAATTATATTTAAAGCACACCTCTTTCAAACTTTATGTGAAATTAGCCTCATACAAAACTAAGTTTTTTTGAGCACATCCTTCAGAAAATGCAGTTTGCACCTTCTGTCGTTTACCACATCAAAGCTTTATCTTAATTTTAGAGCCCAAAATATTGTCATTACTGGTTTGTTGTTTTGTTTCCCAAGGGAAATTAACATTACTGAGCAATGAGTTTACAAATAAAACACCACTGATAGACGTGTGCCTTTTATTTGTAAGCTTTTAGTACTCACCAACCAATATAATGCTAAAACCGTTACCTTCTGTTTCAAGGTTCATATAAGTTGGACGAAAAAAATGCATCGGGGCTTAACGAAAACACTTGGCAGCATTGCGAATGAAATGACATAAGAAAAAATGAAAAAAAAATGTTTCCAATAAAAAGAAATAACAAAAATCTTTGCATTTTGCATTTTAATAAATGCAATAACATATTTATAAAGAAATTTCAGAGCATTAAATGCACACACTTTAAAATGTAAATGAAATAATTTGTAAGACTTAAGAAAAATAAACAATCAATTTTTTTTTCTACACCAAACGCCATCTTTGTGTTTTCATGTTCATACAATTAATCGATAATTTTGGTGTTTTCATACAAATCATCGATGATTTAACAGAAAAATGAGTTGGTAGCGCAGATTTAAGCCCCTTCAAAGAGTTTAGTCCCGAGAATTCTCCAGGCTTAGTTCCTTAGCCCGAGGGGCTAAGTTTTTGTTGTATTTAACATGTAAAATGCTTAGCCCCGAGAGCGTTTTTTTCGTCCATCTTAGCTGAACCCACGTTTGTTAAACTGGCCCTAAAAGATTAAACTGAACAAGGTGCATGCCTACCAATACTGTTGCAAGATTGTCAATGGAGGAGACATTTACTAACTATCATTTTGCTCTTTTGTTGCAACTTGTTTGTGTTAACAAATAACATTAATTTTGAAAAAAACGAAGTGCATACTGCGTCGTACAGCATTTATGTATCAACCAGATATATTACTGAGCACTGAGTTTACAAATAAAACACAAATAAGTCACGTGAGCGAAATCGTTCAAATTGACATTTTAATGTCCTACTGAGGGTGATTTTCCAAAATTTCAAACTAGCCCAACAGTTTTATGCGGTTTAAGTTTAGATATCACTGTTCTTACTTCTTCTTAGTTGAGTAGACGAATATTTTGGCCATTACTATCTATACGTTAAATAAGTTGTTCTGCCTAACAGCAGATCGTTAGCTGTCTTCACTGCTTAGCTGTTTGGAAAGTGTTCTTTCCTAATCCTCAAAACCCATTACGTGTCTCCTACGGTTTTGCCATTTTCATCAACATTAAACATGAATTTGTTCTCAAATTTTTGACATTATGTGAGATGTTTTTATACTTGTGAGTTGTGAGGTAGTGTAGATGCAAGAGGCACTTTGAGCTATTTTTTAAAAAAAATGTTTGCGCCTAGTCGACAACACAGGTTTTCTTGTTTTGAAAGTGATAGGTATACAAGACCCCAAGACCTACTGATCTGAGTTTTACTATAAATTATTTAACTAAACACATTCGGTGTTGGATAAAAAATTTCTCGATGGGTTGGTAAGACGCCTAGTCCCTTTTGTCCTTTTGTATAGCACTCTTATATCAACCTCTTGAAATAGTCTTTGAAGAGGGAACTAGTGCTGCCAAAGCCAAAACCCATAAGTCTGATTCTGTTTCGGAGAGAAATGTTGGAGAAGTTTGGCCCTCCAGCCGTTATGCCTAAGTAAGGCTTTCAAATCTTAGCGCTTAAATCTTTTGCGGGGACCTCGGCAATACACCATACAAATATAGCAATCCTTCAGCCTTCGCTCAATCGATAGATTTCATTATACTACCTGGGGGCTGCTTTAGATCACCCCACATTTACCCTTTCCTTCGAATTTACATTTTGACTGATTGTTAGAATATAATTAAATGTAATATTTAATTTAATTTAATAGGGCTGATATTGAACCGAGGAGTTGTTAGTGTTTCTAATAAAGTCTCAGAGCCGGCAGCAGTAACCGATCCATGTGAATGGTATGGTGCAGGTATTTCTGGTCATGGTGATGACGAATACCTTAGTCTGCATGCATGTATTGCCAGCTTTGTCAGGAGTACGATTTTGCTGATTATCGATTTAGTTAGGGTAACCACTTAAAATAAACAGATAATAATCAACGCCAAAAACTCACTGAAAACAATGGTGTAGCCCTGGGCTCCCTGGTAACACATTTTAAGTGAGGCCAAACACTATTTTCCAGGTTGCCGCAAAGTTTAAAAAAATACTGCATTCTCGGGACCGTCTGCCAGGGGCTTGGATCAACTTAAAATGTCTGTTTTTTTTTATATTTGTGATCAATGAGTTTGTGGCGCGCCGGCCGGTTATCTATAAATTTCAAGTGGTTACTCTCACTAAATCAATCTTCAAAAAAATGCATTTTCGGGACTGTCTGCTAGTACTTTGGCATCACTAAAAATGTCTGTCATAAGAATTTTTGTTATCAAGGAGTCAAGAGCTATAGGATGCGACTAATTTCAAGTGGTTACCTTAAAGTCTTATAACGCTTAAAACAATTTTTTGGGACCGTTTGCCGGGTGTTTGGCCCCACTTAAAATGCCCGCCATTAGAATATTTATATCAGTATCAGTTTGTGTGTGATTTTCGGAAAAAAATGCACCTTTGATGCACTTTTCTCGACAACCAGGCAGACTAAGATATTCGTCATCACCATGACCAGGACTACCTGTACCATTCATACGGATCGGTTACCTCTCATGCAAGAAATCTGCTCCCGGCTCTCGGTGAATAATACCTATTCATCATTTTCATCATAAAAAACATAACCGAATTAACTTAATTTATTTTAAACCTTTCAGATGGCGCTACATATACCTACATAATAAATATAACCCCGTTTTCTCTCATAGCGTTTCGCTAATAAAGTGATTATTCACCTTATTGAAGACAAATTCTCAACCTTATCTCACTTTGTTGACTATCTCTTATTTTAGCATATTTCATGCATACCACTTAATAAAATCACGACTACCAGAAATTAATAACTTCATTTTTATGTAACTGAGGTTTCTTGCTCATAAATCTGGCTTATAAAAATTTTTTGGTTAACCATCAGACGCATAATTAACATACAATCCTTTGATTGTGAGAAAAAGTTATTCAACCCACAACAAGTGCTGCATATAATTAAAATAATAGCTCAGCCAACATAATATGTAGGTACCTATGTGTATGAAATGAAGTATCATTGTGTTGGGGAAAAAATAAATGAAAAAAAAAAAAAATTTGCAAAATCTGTCAACTTGCCATAATACGCGAGTAGATGTCGAAGAAAAATGTTGAGAATCAAAAAAACTGATCCCCCTGTCTGAATGATATGTTATTACAATGAGCAGAATGCAGACATGTCGAGGACGGGTAGGGGGAGGGGGAGGTATATAACCTTTCATACATTTGATTGCATTAATCTTTAATGATATAATGATAATGCGAAACAAAAAAAAAAATAAACAAGAAGAAGATTTTAAATATTTTCCGCAATACTTGTGCACATTACCAACAAAGTAATGATGAAGATAAAAACAAGAAGCCTCCTCTAACCGCTCATCATCGTGTAATATCATGTGGCCCATGGGTATGTCCCATGGGCAAAAATACCCCGTGCGCACTCTTGTATCCAAAGCCTAAAGAAGAAAACAAAGCAAAAAAGAAAAAAAACTGACAGCAAGTATGGTGCAAAAGAAATTCCCATCAGCAAGTTGAAAAGTTATAGTGGGTCCTCTTGCTTTACTAGTTGGTTTTATAATTTGCAGATTATTGTAAGCTATGTGGGTCTCCTTAAAATACATGCACTGAAAAAAAAAATTCTTAAATTTTTAAGATTCCGTCAATAAATTTGAAATCTTACCGTACTGAAATTTTTTTTTTTCAACTAAATAGCTGCGTTATGTTGGTTAATTTTATTATAATTTAATTACTTTAGATGGCGCTTACAATCGAGAATGGCCTATGGCCTCATCCAAAATGCCTCTCCAGCCAGCTCTGTCATTAGCTAGCCGCCTCCAGTTACGCACGCCAAGTTGCTTGAGGTCGTTCTTCACTTGTGTGCACCACATGTTACGTTGTTTTCCTATGCTTCGTACACTATCCGGCTTGGAATTGAAGACTCCGCGGGCTAGTGCGTTGATGTCCATACGCTCCTAGTGGCCCAGCCGTTGTATTTTCAGCTTCTTGACCAGGTCAACGTCGACTTGCCTGGCCTAAAACCACACTGATAGGGGACAATTTGATCGTTGACGTTTGAGGCGATCACACAGTATCAACGACAGAATTTTGTATACGACGTTTAGGCTGAGTCCTCCATAGATGGTACATGTTACGGCGTCTATTTTTTTGTGGATGGAACAGACTATCCCAAGGTTCCATTCACCAGGAATACTTTTATAAAACCAGATTTTCTAAACAATCTCCCGCTGCTTTAAACAATTCGGCTGGTAAGCTATCCCCACCAGCAGCAGTATACTATTTAAGTTTGGTAAATCTCAGAGGTAGATGGAATTGTTTGCCATAGTGCGTCGTCCAAATTAATTGGAATAACATCGGAAAGGAATCGAAAAAATTGTAGAAACGCATTAGTTAGCCCCCTTCAATTTTTGTTCGAACTTTCTATCAAATCCGGAAAATTTCCCAGCGTATGGAAAAAATTATTTCTTACTCCAATTTTCAAAAATGGTGATAAGACAGATATATCAAGCTATAGACCAATTTCAAAACTGTCTACTATTCCTAAGCTACTTCAACAAGTTGTTTGTGATAGTGTTGCAATTTTCAGAAAGAAACTTATTTGTGAGCAGCATCACGTATTTGTGAAAAAAAGATCAAACAAAGAACAAATCTGGTAACTTTTTCGCGTAAATGTTCAAAAGCGTTAGAAAATGGAAGTGAAATTGACTGCATATACACTGATTTTTCTAAAGCATTTGATCAACTTAGTCACAATATTATTATTTTCAAACTAAATGCTTTTGGTTTTCCTCCTTTTTTCATATCATGGATAGAGTCTTACCTTAAAAATAGATCCTATCAGGTTAAATTCAGAAACAGTCTTTCTGACCCTTTTATTGCTCGTTCAGGTGTACTTCAAGGAAGCCATCGGGGTCCACTTCTTTTTATTCTGGCTATAAATGATGTTACATCATTCTGAAGTGTAAAAAGAAAAGACCTAAAAAATTCGAATTTATAATCAGTATAATTGAGAAAACAAAAACCCTTGATTAATGATATGTTTTTTATTCTTGATTCCAATAAATATGGGAATATTGGTACCACTTTTTTCACATGGTGATTTGGTAGGTACTTGTTGTACAACGTTTAAAGGTTGTTTGTTTTTTAAACTAAACTAAAACATTTCGATGCATTCTTTTGTTTTCTTGGTAGTAATTGATAACTTAACTTTTATGTCAAATTTTACCGCTGTACTAGTATTGAAAGGGGGGTATCTGAAAAATAATCCTTGTTGCACTGAAACTAGGAAATTACATAAAAGGATTATTATATTTACTTATTTACTTAGAGTAGTCGTATTAGCTTGATTTTGATCTCAATAGATTCAACATACAAGCAAGCTTGTTTTGCCATTTAAATGATCTCTTACAGTAACACGTTTTACAAAAACAACTTTGAAACACCGATAAAAGAAAATGTTAAATCCAGATGCCAATAGATATTTGACATTAATTCGAAAAATATCAACAATCTATTGGCAGTTGGATTAAACTCTTCCTTTTATAGTTGCTTTTTTACGGCCTTTAGTCCATACAAAAATTTTGGCGTTTCGTCCAGGTGGGTCTCACTAGGACTCATCAGTTGACACTGTTAGTGAGGCACCTTGTCAATACGCAAATTTTGTTTATATTCAGTTCAGCTTACATAAACTTTTTAGCAAAAGTCTAATGTGAACTATATCCAACTGAATATAAACAAAATTTGCGTATTGACAAGGTGCCTCACTAACAGTGTCAACTGATGAGTCCTAGTGAGACCCACCTGGACGAAACGCCAAAATTTTTGTATGGACTAAAGGCCGTAAAAAAAGCTATTTTAAATCAATAATTTAACAAGTCCAATTAAATAGTTCTAAGTCTTCTACTTGGCTGATTTATTTATTTATTTCAGTAGTATATAGAATTTGTATTATAAAACCTTCATTCAAAACAAAGCCTGGCCCTGGGCAAACCTTTCCAATTTTAATGATTAAGAATTTTAATCTTGTTGGATATAGTTCACATTACACTTTTGCTAAAAAGTTTATGTAAGCTGAACTGAATATAAACAAAATTTGCGTATTGACAAGGTGCCTCACTAACAGTGTCAACTGATGAGTCCTAGTGAGACCCACCTGGACGAAACGCCAAAATTTTTGTATGGACTAAAGGCCGTAAAAAAGCTATTTTAAATCAATAATTTAACAAGTCCAATTAAATAGTGCTAAGTCTTCTACTTGGCTGATTTATTTATTTATTTCAGTAGTATATAGAATTTGTATTATAAAACCTTCATTCAAATTATTTTTTTTTCTAATGATTTTCGAGAGGCTTTATTTAATAGAAAAATGGTCGTATTGAGACGAAACAAATAGAATTTGAATCCTTAGATATTCTTTTTTTTTTTAGATCTTTTAGTGAATTATTTTTAAAAACCACCGTTATCACGTAGTCATAAGGAAAAGCGCGAAGCCAAAAATTAATTTTTTTTTGTTTATTTTTATCGATGCAAGGACACATTTAAACAATTTTTTTAGCTTTATTCTTATAATGTCCAGAAAGCTTGTGTATTCAGCTTCAATTCCTTATTTTTCCACATATTTACTGGTCTTTGAGAAGAAAATCACGTTTCTGTTTTTAACCAATAACTCTAAATTAAATTTAAAGACAATTTTGGAAACTAGAACAAATTTCCTATAAGATACTATTGTAATTTTAAGATATTTATTTTTTGTTCATCTCTGACATTAATTTAAAAAAAAAGGGATATGTATTTATGAACTTTTAAACAAATAATGGCTAAATTAGAGCTATTTATAAAAGGACCAATGTTGACTTTGACTTTTATAGTTAAATACACTCCTGAAATTCCTGTTAAGTTTCAAGTCGATCTATTAAACTGTTTCTTTGTTACAAGCAATCAAAATTTTAAAACAAAATTAAAGGGTTTTATTTTTTGTTTTCATGATCATGACTAAAAATTAAAAATAAAGAAAATGTTTTTACCGCTTATTTAAAATTTCATATCATAGTTTTGATTATACATTTAAATGTTGTTAGCGGTAAATACATGAAAAGAAGTAAAAAAAAATTTTTATTTTTATTTTTTAGTCATGATTATGACAATAAAAAATAAAACCCTTTAATTTTGTTTTAAAAGTTTGATTGCTTGTAACACAGAAACAGTTCGATAAAACTGTTCGTTTTTAAGCTATATGAAGCAAATCATTCACACATACGAAAATATTTCATACAAAATGTCACCCCCAACTCTAATTATTTTTAATTTTGTTATTATTCGTTTGGAGGTAAAAAGCATTTAATACTTTGATTTAGTCATTTATTTCAATTTTATACATACATACATATATAATGAATTTTATAGTTTTAACTTTCGATTACGTACATTATGTGTAGGTACTGTAGGCAGTGTCGCGTAGCTAGCATGGTTGGCACCCGGGAAGCAGGACTTGTTGTGTCACGCCCAGAATAAAAAGTAGACAAATTAACAAGATTACCCCAGACCCGTAGCAACTATAGAGGCAAAGGGGAAGAGGGCTTAGCCCTCCAAGCGTTTGCGAACAAAATAAACAATAAAAAATTATAGAAAACAAAAGTCATTTGAACAAATATTTGTCATTTGAACAAATATAGTTTATAGTTTATACTGCATTATTATTTACTTTGCGTTTCCTAGTGCATTGAATCTTCGACAACAGTATTTTTTTATAACATAATTATCAAAAAAAACTGCTTTGTTATTGCACATTTTTTGTATTACGCCCAATACATGAACGTGAAGGCAGACTAAAAGTTTAGGCGCCCATCACTATATCCGCGCCTAAGCCTAATTGTACTTTTAAAATGTATAGTCATTCAGTTACCTCTCATGCAAGAAATCCGTTCCCGGCTCGTAAAAAAAACAGTCCAGTGTACATAGACGGTAACATTTGTAAAAATCACTTCCCCTAAAAAAAAAGAGTTGCTACGGGACTGGATTACCCTATTACACATAATAAGATTCATTTTAATTGATAAATAAGAAGGGCATAACAGAATATATTTTAACAAACATATTAATAAACCCAGAAAAAAATCAGCACAAATCAAGTAATTTTGCCGTTAAATTAAGTCGATTTAGACTTGAAAATTCTTAATTTAATCACAACATTTTTGGTTTAGCCTATTTTCTTATCATCATGGAATTTTTATTAGTCATTTATTAGACAACAAATATAAGAATACAAAAATGTAAAAATAAGTAAGCTCGTACTTGAATTAAACCTGGTGCTTTTTTTTAACGTGTACTTCCCTCCTCACCGTTAAAACAGAATGCAAAAAAAAGTCTCGAAGTTCTATCTGTCTGTCTGAGCTTACACCTCTGAAGAAATTTTCTTCAAATATGGTGGTTAATTTAAATATTTTTTTAGGACCAAAATTAACGGTAGGAACCTGCCATGTAACAATTAAGGATAAGTAAACTTTTATTAAAAACGGCTCTAACGATTATATACGATATAATTTTTTGTATTTATTTTATTAGTAAGATCGTACTTCTAAAAGAAACAAAATATTTTTAAAATGTTACCAACAGTATCTCCCATAGAACGGTTTTTTTTTATTTTTTTATTTTTAAAAAACCTAACTGATCGTAGTAATAATTTTTATAGGGAAGCTATTAATAAGCTTAAGATAATTTGATTTGAAAATTTGAAGAAAAAAAATTTTCGGATTTTTAAAAAAACTTCAATTTTTTTTTTTGGAAAAATCAATTTTACGAAAGCGAGTCACTGTATTTTTTAAATATTAATATCTTCTTGCAAATGACTTATAATTTTTTTTAAAGCTGGTTTAAGCATTTCTAAAAATTCATATTTCTCAATAAAATCAAGTGGCATATACTTAATTAAAGTTTTTGTTTTATTTAGCTGGGAGTTTTCGGGATGTGGTTAAGCGTTAAGACTAATTAAGGCTTTCAAAATGTAAACCATATTAATGTTGTAAAATATTTTTTTCAGATCAGGTGGTTCGTATTCATTTAAACTAATCTTAACTTAAAACAAAATAGAAGCGATTCATTTTGACGTATCTACATAAGTATGTTAGATAATGTATGTATTTTCATCCCTATTTTTAAAGGTTTTTTTCTAAGTGTATTTTTGCATAGAAATATACATAAGTATAAAAAAAAGATACAAATGGCCAAAGGCAGATGTATTGGCGCAAATCGAAGAAGAACGCGTTGTCTTCTTTTTATTTGTTAATCTTCTTCGGTGCTTTTATTTATTTATTTATTTTTTTTTTAAATTTAATTTTGCCTCAAGATGACACCGCGCATCGTGAATGGAATGACGATTGGGGAAAGTAAAAGTCATCCAACAGAGAGCAGGAACAGTATAAGCATAAGCAACCAACAAACACCAATATAAACCTAAGCCGGAGGAACAACTTATAACCAAACAGCAAACCACTTCGTGAGATGGTCACTGCATTGCAAGAAAAGATAAATGCACACGACAAAGGCATCAAATTGTATACGAGAGTATCTATTTGTGCAATGAAATTTTTGGGAAAATACCTTGAAGAGGAAGCACCACTCTGTTGTTACGTGAAATGTGGCTCCTCGTCAGCGGCGGGCGCCGCCGCTGCCGCTGCACTCGCCACCACCATGTCTTTTTGGCTTCCTCCTACAAACGATTTCAGAGAAAAAGAAAGAAGAAAGAGAGAGAGAGAGAGACGATGCTGCGTCAGTGAATTTTGAAAATTTATGATAATTGTTTTTTTTTTATTTGCATGTCAAAATGCATTGCATTATTTTTTGTTGTTGAAAAAAGGTGTTAATCATTGTTAACACTTTATATTTTATGTTGTCAATTTCCTACTGTTAACAGTTTTTTGTTACCCAAAAATCTTTGGACTTCCAGCTGAGTTATTTACGATCACATCCATGCTACTTAAGTTTGTGCGTGCTTAATAAGTTTATTTCAATTTTGAATGTCTTTAATTGGGTAGCATATGCAACTAAAATGAGTCTCAATCAAGAGTTATGTTGAATTTGATGTATTGTAATTGTTTTGTGGGCCAAGCATAACTTGTTCACATAACTTATGTTAATAATTGCAGATCTTGAATTTGGGCCATCTTGTATCTGTTTTCATGTAATTTGTGTTTTTATTTCATTTTAAATGAATGATAAATGTATAATAATACTCTCATTTATGATTACCAACAAAATATCACTCATACGCCAGAGTGTCCTATTAGAAAAATCGGACTTATGGCACTTAAAAATTCATAAATCTGTACTTGTGTGATGAAAATGGTCTTTATTCGTTAAAATGGTGATGAGAAAGAACAAATTGGCAAAACATACAAAAAAATTGAAAATCGTTAGAGCCGTTTAAAAAACAAAAATTTTTGTATTTATAAAAATTCTTAAACCTTGTTTAAAAATAAAGTTGGTATGCCATTTTTAAGAAAATATTAATGCACATCTAAGACCCAAATTTCAAAAAAAAAAACAGTGACCTATTTTCCAAAAATCGATTTTTCAAAAAAAATTTGTAAAGATTTTTTAAAAATCCAAAAATTAAACACTACCAATCAAAATTAACACAAAAAAATTTAATCAAAATCGTTAGAGCCGTTTTTGAAAATAAGTAAACTTTTCTTTTTTATACTCAGAGAACAAACCGTTAGCGGCAAACGAAAAAAATGTCCAAACGACTTTTTCGTTTGCTGGACAATTTTTCGGCTTCGTGTGTAGCAAATTAGTAAATTCGTTTTGGTCAAACACTTTTTGCGAACGATTATAGTTAAAAAAAATTAAACCGGCTACCTCTCGCTTACGAAGCAAGTATCTTGTCATTCCGTTACGAACTGTATAATTTAATGGTTGGCGTAGAATGCATATAAACAAAATAGGAAAACGGATCGTTTGCGTCAATCGACTTCTAGTTTAATTACTATCCAATTTTTTTGGCTTCAACTTTGCTTGCAGCAAACTCTTAAATTCGTTTCGCTGAAATAATTTATGCGAACGAATAAATAAAAAAAAAAGTTCAGTGATACACCGGTGACTGAACCAGTGACCTCTCGAATTCAAGCAAAGGCTGTTGCTATTGCGCCAAAAACTAGAAAACTTTCGTGTCGCATATGGACACCACAAAGATGGAGTCAATTATTAAGAAAATCGTTTTTCTGCAATCATTTGTTGTAAATGAATTCTACATTAACACCAAAATAGAATTTCCATGCAACAAACAACTTTCATTCGTTTGCTGCAAACAATATAATTTGCTAGTATATGCGGAAAGCATTTTCGTTTGTTGCAATCAACGTATGAAAATGAATTTCAAACGTTGCTATTATTGAATTACAATTTGGATCCAATGTAATACAGTTGCTACGAATGGAAAACTATTTTCCTTTTTGGAAAATTGATTAAAAAAAAAATTATATAACACATACCGTGGCAAAAATCGCGGAATACCGTGGAAAAAAGCGCGGAATACTGAAACGTCATAGAAAAACATGTGAAATACCGAAGATTAGCACGATAAAAATCGCGGAATACCGTAAATAAAAGCGCGGAATACTGGTGAATGAACTAATGAACTTTTGAACCCCAAGATTTTTTCATGATATTCCACACATTTTTGCAACTTTTCAACACGTTTTTTCCTCGGTACCGGAGCTTTCATGGTGTCAAAACTTCCTTAGTTAAAAGATTTTGATTGTTTGTTTTTTGTTGGCATTTATTAAATTTCTTTTTTATAAAAAAATATTGACACTTAATGGTCACTTTCCGTCAAAATATCGTTTTTCTCCTGAAGCCTTCATATACAAAGTTTGAAAATTTAATTTTTACCCATTTGTATGGTAATTGAGTTCAATATTAAATTGCGATTTCTTGTATGAAATTAAGAATAATTGATATTTGCTAGAACAAAAGTAAAGAATCAAAATAAACTGACTTCATCTTGTTTTCATGATATGAATTAATAAGTGGAGTAAATACATGAGTGCATTCTTACTTCACTTGACATACATTATAGTTTAAAGATTATTTGCAATTCTAATTAAAATTAGACAGAATCTAAACAAAAAATACAAACATAAAATCATTACAGACGCACTCTCAATACACACTTTGAAGGTAAGCATATTAACCGTGATTCAATTGACAGATTAATGTTCCCGTACTCTTCTTAGTTTCTCATCGTTTTAATCCAAAATACTAGACTCTTAAAATACATATAAATTTATTAATGGCATGGCATTACCATGGCCATGACTTAAATTATGCAGCTGGAGGCATTAAGAATTAGTCAATTTTAGACTTATAGTGTTTATAGTGACCGTGAGAGCAGCTATGGCGTGTTTAAAAAAAACAGCCTTTTAATAAGAACACAACAAAATAGCCAAAAGGAGAATATAAAGCGTTAAAATATAAACAATTTCTACAATTATCTACAATATTTAAATTATCAAACGTTATTAAACATCCGCGGGAAAGAAATAAAAAACTTTGGTTAAAATAAAAGAAATCTATACTTGGTCACACGTACTTGTTAGGTTAGCAATAAGCTTATAAGAAATATAAAGTTTGTAAAAATAAATGATTTTATAAGAAATTAAAAAATTAAAAAAAAAAACACATAAAATTTATTATAAAAATGACATAAACAACTTCTTAAAATGTGTTGAGATAACAACTAACTATGCCATTTTTAACTAAGAAATATACTTTTTTTAGAAACAAATAAAAAATTGAAAATCGTTACAGCAGTTTAAAAAAACTCAATTTTTCTAAAAAAGTTATCAAACCTTGTTAAAAAAAAAAAATTGGTATGCCATTTTGAAGAAAATATTAATTTCATAATTCCAACAAAAAATCACTGGCCCGTTTTGGAAAAATTAATTTTTCAACAAAAAGTTTTTAAACTTTTTGTTTTTTAAATGTAAAAAATAGTTTTTGAAAAATGAATACATAATAATACAAAAACTGCTAAAAAAAACATTGTTTCTAAAAATTGTCATCAAATTCCGTTCAGTCGCTTACGATAAAACAGAAAAATGTTCTATGCAGGACGTGTACCGTGTTTTACCTATGAAAACATATTTTTTTTTAATTTTTAAGGTACGACATTTCCTATTGAATTAGGTACCTACACAGAAAAATTTTAATAAAAAATCTTTAGATTCGTTTAAAAAATAAAATGCACGACTGGATCGCACGAACTTGCTCATTTAGTGCAAAGCTATTTTATGTATTAACTTGAAAATTTTAGCTTTTGGTCATCTGATGTGTGTAGGTATATTGAGAGATATAAACAAATAAGCAAAAGTAAATATTTTTTTTAAAACGGGAACACTTTTTGGATTTTTTTTTTTTTTTGAAAAATAATTTTTTTTCCATATTGGGTCAATGATTTGTGTTTTTCATAATTTTTTTTTGAGATGTCGATAAATATTAGCCATCTTCAAAATGGCATACCAAATTTTTTTTTAAATCGTTTGAAAATTTTTTAATAAAAAAAATTAAAAAAAAAAACCGCTCGATAGATTTTTTTGAAAAAAATTCTAAAAATTTATCGTTATTGAAAAAATTATATCAAAAAGTTTAATCAAAATCGTTCGAGCCGTTTTCGATAAAATTCGAATAACTCAAAAATGTTGTATGGGAGGTACTCGTTCTAGATGAGATATTCAAAAACAAAAAAAATCCAACTTTCGAAATTACGTAAAAATCATCTGTACCAAATTTAAAGAAACTCTTTGAAGGGGTTAAAATCTGTGCTACTAACTCATTTTCTGTATGAAAACACAAAAATTATCGATTTTGATAAATATAAAAACACAAAGATGGCGTTTGGTGTAGAAAAAAAAATTAAATTGTGTCTTTTTCTTAACTCTTTCTTTCTCTTTTTCTTAATTATTTCATTTAAATTTTAAAGTGTGTATTTAATGCTCTGAAATATCTTTATAAGTATGTTATTAAATTTATTAAAACACAAAATGGAAACAATTCAACAAATCAGAAAAAGATTTTTGTTAATCTCATTTTGTATATTGGAAAAATTTTTTTCATTTTGTTTATGTAATTTCATTCACAATGCTGCCAAGTGTTTTGGTTAAGCCCCGAGGCGTTTTTTTCGTCCAACTTAGCCCGGGCGTACAAAAAAACACACCTATAGGTACTATAGGGCAAGCTTAGGATTCGTAAAAAAAATCGAACTCGAGATAACAATCAGACATGACATTACGATGATAGAGAAAGCGAAAACAGTGGGTCTCGCAATTCTGTCTGTTTGTCTGTCAGTCGGTCAGTCTGTCTGTATCTATCTTGAGCTAGAGCCTACAATCAGCAATTTATATGAAAATGACTTTTGTGTTCAAACAAATTTAATTTGGAAAAAACTGTGTTTTACTATTTTTTCCTTGCTCTATGGGGTAACATTAAGATGATGGAAAAGTCCAAAAAAGTGGTCTTCGTCATGCCATCCGTCGGTCTGTGCGTCTGTTCATCTATGCGTCCATCTGTACAGAGAGCCTAATCGGGTCAACGGATTTGCATGAAATTTGGTGTATATATATATATTAAACTTTTGCGTTGTATGTTAAGTAATAAGGAATTATAACAATACTGCGTTTTTAGTTTTTCTCAAATGGTTCGAATAACGGAAATATGATGAACACGCTATTCGGGAAATTTTCAATAGTTTTAAGTTATTTCCGTATATATCATTACTGACTCAACTGATTTCATTCAAAACTTGTAACCAGATTGTTCTCATCATTTTAAAAAGTACTGTGTATTTTTTTTTTTTAAGTTTGGAAAAAAATTAAATTAAAAAATGATTTTTTTCAATATTTTTCAATATATTCAATATAACTTTGAACTACAAGAATAAGTTTGTGGGACCCAGCCGTACATTTTTATTGTTTAAAGAATGAAAAACAAAATATCCCAAAAAACCAATTATTTAACTTGCCGGTGAACTATATTATCTATCGCTACGAGGAACTATTCTTCCCCTCCTATCAAGTTCCATATTTGCTCTAAATGCGAATACGACTACCGCGAATCAAGCTGACTCCCCAAGGTAATTCCATAAAAGGCATGATTGTTGTCAAAAAATAACAAAAATAAAAACTTATAGAACATTTGATGGATCTTCAAATATGTAGGTACCTATATCACAATTTTGAAGAGTTTGGCTTAATTTTCTAAAAAAAAGTTTCGTTTTTTCTGTATTCTCCCAAAATGTAACACTGTAACACTAGCGGGAAATTATTTTTGCCACACAAATGGTCTAAGGTACCTACATCAATTTCAGTTTTTTTGATTATTGATTTGATTCCAGAGCAATATTTATCGAGATAATTGACTTAACTCATTTAATTCACAAATATACTTGGAAGTATTCTGATGGCTACCTACTATATAAATTTCATGAAAAGGAGATTTAACACAAACTTCAAGTACCATTTGACTGGATTATATAACAAAATTTATAAGTACCTTTCAAACAAAAAAATAAAATAACTTTTATTTTCTATTATACTTTCTTCTCACTCTCATCTTCATACTATTCTATGCAAGAAACATAAAATAATTCAGAGCTATCCAGTTCTCAAACTCATTTCTTTCTTCATAAACGCTGCTGAAAGATCCACTCAATGGAACCGATTTTTTCTTCAAACATCTCCGGTTTCATAACTCTAAAGGTCACTCAGGTTCAATTATCATAATCATAACGTATTCATTTCATGTTTTATTTTCGCACAACTTGAACTAAACAAAAGTATTAACTTTAGGTACAACTCAGCTCTAAGTTGAGACATTATAATGAATGGCAGGTCTTTATTCTTCTCCATAACCTTCACTCATCCCGCAAAGTGTTGATACTATTTCAGTACACACATTTACAATGTCAAATGCTTCTGTTTTTTTTTTATTGTTATTCCAGTGCAAAAGATGAATATCTATTACACCGCCCATAATGTATTCATTTGACCAATACTTTGCTTAGGTTAAATAAAGGCACTTTTCTTGCTATTTTAACTAACGACTATAAATTTAAACACATAAAATTGCAACTAAACTATCACAATCTATGCGAAATATCAACTAAACTCTCTTCTGCCTAACACTTTTGCTACAATTTACTATAAAAACAATTTATATGCACTTCAAGTAGACACAGAGGTACCTTCATATGTAACAACATATCGGGGTCTTGTATTACCAAATAAACAAAAATAAAAAAAAAAACACTAACAAACAAAAAAATAATCTCAATGACTGTTACGAAACTCTAAGTTGTGGACGACAAAGTACCTACAAGTACCACTGTTGCGCCTAATTTAATCTTCAAAAGTGGAGAAAAATGGTCATAATGTTAATGATAATGATGATGAGGTCTCAAATTCAAATGCATATCAATAAATTATGATTTTTGACATCTGTCATTATATTATGACTGACAAAACAAACAAAAATATTTATAATGTTGGCAAACATGGAAATGACTACTTCCGCATAATAAGTCTAATATTGCATAGAGTTCAAAGTGTGCTCAAAATTGCTCAAATTTTGACGAAAAAAAGTGACTGATGTGAACAAATCAAACATTATTGAAGATGCACTAAATAGTTACTAGTACATCTTCATTTTTGAAAGATTAATGCATGTGTGTTGACAGTTAGGGTTCAATTAGAGCACCATTAATTTCAAAAGATGTGTACACAAACTCATCAGCCTTCCTTGGACTTCTTATCGAACTTTTAATGGTTAAATTTATTGATCTTAGCTGTCTGCTCCAACTGAGAGTGTGGGCATATTTTATGCACCACAACGACAGATGTCATTTAGATTGTCTTGTTCTTCTTCTTCTTCATTAAATGTAATTGCCAAACGAGTTTGATGTAACAAACCACCGTCACCATAATCACCATCATCATCATCTTCTTCCAGTTTATACCAACAATATTAAGGCCTAAACAGCAAGCCTAAGAGCTACGAAAAGAAGACGAAAGTTTGCATACAAGTTAAATTCACATTCAAAAAAAAAAAACCTGAGCTCACGCAAAAAAAAATGACAAAAATCACACAAAGATTTAGTACGGTCTTAGAAACGGGCCTCCATCATAGACTATGACGAAGATATGCGACGATGATGATGAAGAGTTTCGCGAAGACCCAAACGTTGCAATTGTTTGTTCATGTGAATTTTTGCAGCTTAATTCCAATAGAAGGCACTAGTAGTGAACGAGATAGAGTGGTTGTTTTATGTCTCCTCCTTCTCTTGGACATTTCCATAGAAGTTTTGAAGATGAGGCTACACTGCTGCAAGCTACCTTCTCTTGCCACTTCTATAGCTTTCTTCTTCTTCTTCTTTTCGACAGTTGTTGTTCCTGTTGCTTTTGCTGCTGCTGTTGCTGGTGGTGATGATGATGATGATGATTGTTGTTTGTGGTGGGCATCTCTCATATGTTTTTGTGTGCTTCTTCTTTTTTTTTTGTTTTTTGTTGTGTTTTGTTGGTGCGCCTCTCGAATTTGTTAATATCTTTTTGACTTGAAGGAATGGGGTAAAGCGGACTATAAAGAGGCCATAGCCGGGCTTTTTGAAATGCATTCAATCGTTGGCTCCCTATCCGATAGCAACTAAATTTTAAATTATTTTTTTCTTTTTCCCCGACACAAACAATGAACTCCTTTTCTATAGTAAGTCACTCTTTTTTTTTTGTTCGATAATTTTTATAAATTCACCACACTTTGATTAACGGTTAATTTTTAATTTTTTTTTTTTTTTTGTTTCATTGTAGTTCTTGGCATCTGCCCTGGCAGTGCTGGCAGCTGCGGAACCACCATCTGGATATAATTACCCTCGGGGTGGCGGTGGTGGTGGTGGCGGCTCACTAGGTGGCGGTGGATTCGGTGGTGGATTTAGCAGTGGTGGTGGCGGTGGTGGTGGATTCAGCAGCGGCGGTGGTGGTGGATACCAAGCCGTTAGTGGAGGATTCCAAACGTCCGAAGGACAAAATGTTGATCCTCAGCTGCTCGAACAAGTGCGACAGATTCTTTTGAACGAGGAAAGCAAATCTGGCGGAGGTGGTGGAGGCGGAGGCGGTGGTGGTGGTGGATTTGGTGGCGGTGCTCCATCTGGCTCTTATGGCCCACCATCAGGATCATACGGTCCACCATCATCTCAATATGGTGCTCCAGGAGGTGGTGGTGGTGGCCGTGTTGTTGGCATTGATTTGGAAGGTGTACGGCAAGCCATTCAAGTAGCACAATTTGCCCAAACCAGCACACAAGCTGGAGGTGGTGGTGGTGGCGGTGGTGGTGGATATCCAAGTGGACCATCAGGATCATATGGTGCTCCATCAAGACCCAGTGGAAGTTACGGTGCTCCTTTCTAAAAGGACACACAGTAAAACTAAGTCCACACTTTAAAATCTCTTGACTGTTGCCAAAAACTCGAAATTCACCAAAATTCACCAACTCAAACAACGGGCCCTAGTGAATTTTGGCCATTCAATGTTGCACAGAGACGACACTACCAGAACTTTAAAAAAAAAAAAAAAACAAAAAAACGCTTTTCTCTCTTAAAATATTGTTGGATTACCGAATGAAGAACTCACGCTAAGATAATACACACGGATACACGCGTCTGATGCCAAGTAACGATTTTATTCCCTCTAGTTGTTTATTTTATAAAATATTTTATTGTTATATATTTTTTTTATATTAATTTTATATAATTATTTTTAATGATGCTAAGTTCTCATAATGTTTATTGTAAGATATGTGTCACTGGTACCTTTTCCCATTTTTTAGTTTATTAATTTTTCAGTGATTTTTCTATTATAAATCGCATTTATTCGATTGTTTTTTCATACCTCTCTTCCAAGACTATCTTTGTCTTAATTTTTTAATGATGATGTCTCAGATTTTTGTAAATATGTATTTCATTTATTTTTTTTATTTTTAATATTTTCTTATAGTTTTAAGATTTTTTTGTTTAAATGTACATGAAGAAACCAAGAAACAAAACAACAAAAAAAAAACAACAAAATAATAAAAAAAAATCGAAAATTTTGTCACCGTAAATTACATGGGTTTTGATTTTTAGCGCTATTTATAATTGTCTTAATTGTTTATCATTCGTGACTCTTGTGTCTTGAATCATCCAAACATAGAGTTGATTATGAAGATTTTACTTTCTAAGTTAAAAGAAATTAGGTCAACCATCGGTAGTCTGTAACAAGATTAATTTACTGTGCTATGACAGAAAAGCGAAAAGTACAGTGGGATAGCAATTAATTCTTAGTTGGACAAATTACATAACAAAAATATGTAACACTCCTCGCACGCGAAGGGTGCATAGCCTTTCGCTTATAGCGTTAAAGCCGATGATGGTAGACTTCATTTTTTCGCTGACTAGGAAGCCTACCCCGAGCACATGGTGTTTTGTATGACAGCTGTAATATAAGTCATATTCTTTCTTCTGTAAAACACCATTCCCTGTCCATCTTATTTCTTGAAGCGCTGTTATGTCAGCTTTATATTTTGACAGGGCATCGGCTAGCTGCTGAGCAGCTCGAGCTCTATAGAGCGATCGTACGTTCCACAAGAAAATTCGTAAATCGTTTTGCCGTTTTCGTTGCATGGGTTGTCGTCGTAAAATCCGTCCGTTTCCGAGGCTTGTTGTCGGTCTCGTAATTCTTTTAGTTTTACGGGACAGGGAATTAACCTGTCGCCAACCTGTGGAAGCAGCCTGATCATATTAGCCAAACCTTTTTTTAAAAGGCTTGTTTCTAGCGGCCGCCGCGGAGAGGCTATGATCACACTTCCAACAGTCCCGAATAGTTACGGCACGTGCATGTTTTCGTATGCTACATGTTATTCCCCCTATTCGTCTGATGGCTGACCGCCAATAACGCAGTAATAGCCATGTTTTATTTGTAAGCTCAGTACTCAGCAAAAAAAAAAACAAAACATTTAAACTCACCACGACACTTACTGTATATGGTGAAATAAGTGTTAAATATCGATATAAGCCATGTTTTATTTATAACCTCAGTACTCAGCAATAAATAGAACGATAAAAATTGAAACTCACCACTCTACTTATTGATTGTGGTAAAATAAGTGTTATAATATGTCAGCATCAGCCGTGTTTTATTTGTAATCTTAGTACTTAGAAAAAAAACATTTATCATCACGCTACTTACTGCCTTTGGTGAAATAAGTTTTAAAGTATAAGCCGTGGTTTATTTATAACCTCAGTCCTCAGCAACAAATAAATGTTAAATATTTAAACTTACCACGATACTGTTAAATTCCAATATCAGTCATTTCTTATTTGTAATCTCAATACTCAGCAACAAATTAAACGCTTACCATTTTAAACTCACCACGCTACTAACTGTCTTTGGTGAAATAAGTGTTAAATGTCATTATCATCAAGTCGTGTTTCTTTTGTAGGCCGAGTATACCCAGCAACAAATAAAATGCTAAAAATTTGAACAACCCG
The DNA here is from genome assembly GCA_948107695.1 of Meliscaeva auricollis. Classification (NCBI taxonomy): domain Eukaryota; kingdom Metazoa; phylum Arthropoda; class Insecta; order Diptera; family Syrphidae; genus Meliscaeva; species Meliscaeva auricollis. Next base: position 42,216,429 of record OX403616.1, read on the forward strand.
CTTACTGACTTTAGAGAAAAAAGTGATGGAGTTAATGCTTTTCGTTTTGTTTTAACAAATAAGAGTGCATTCTTAAGCCAAATTCACACAGATTTAAAGAGCAGTGTTTGTTTACTCTAGTACCAATGAAAACGCCTTTTGAAAGCGACTTTTGTTATTTCCTAGTAGGTGTATACAATTCCTTGAAACTATTTGTCTTTTCGAGTGAATTCAGAGCCTTATAAAAAAAAAAACCTATAAGAACACGTCCTTCAGAAAATAGACTTTGCGCCTTCTGTCGTTTACCACACCAATACTCGATCGAAAGCAATTTTACTGACCAAAATATTGTCACTAGTGGCTTGTTGTTTTTGTTTCCCAAGGAAAATACTGAGCACTGAGCCTACAAACACAAAAACACAACTTTGTGATATGTCACAAATGCAATATTAAAAATTAACAACATCAGTGAATTTGATCATAACGTTAACATAAATAATTATGTTTTGATTTTTACCAATTTTCTCAAGTTATTTGGACCACTATTAGGTCATTTATTTGTTGCGATGGTGGATTATATAATTAATTTTTTTTTGTCTTACTAATTTATAATAGAAACACCTTACACAGTTGAAAATTCGAGCTTAATAATATGAGATTCGTGTAGTAGATGTACAACATTGTACAACTTTGTGTTAAATCAGCTTCTTTTACTTAATAGAGTAGGCCTCTTACTATACTACTGGCTTAGTTATGAAATGACATAAATAATTATTTTTTGATTTTTACCAATTTTCTTAAGTTATTTGGACCACTATTAGGTCATTTATTTGTTGCGATGGTGGATTATATAATTAATTTTTTTGTTGTCTTACTAATTTATAATAGAAACACCTTACACAGTTGAAAATTCGAGCTTAATAATATGAGATTCGTGTAGTAGATGTACAACATTGTACAACTTTGTGTTAAATCAGCTTCTTTTACTTAATAGAGTAGGCCTCTTACTATACTACTGGCTTAGTTATGAAATGATGATTTTCATTGTATCATAATTGGATTTATTTCTTGGGGGAACCAAAGATGATGTTCGTGATATCATATTTGTGGGTATATAATTTTTATAGGAGATTAAGTCAGTTATGTGTGAAAAAGATGATGGATGGAATCGTTTAAGTCTTTGCCTGTTTCTTTTATAATATGATAGTTAATTGGAGTTTTATAATAATGAAAATATTTATGTGAATAGGCACTGAATATAGGTTTAAGAGCCTATTCGACAGTGTTTATATTCTAGTCATTAGCTATAGTAAATATAAGTTTGAAGTAATAGGCGCATGTACACACAGCAGAAAAAAGTAAATGTTGATTTGCATAACTTGTCTACTTATTGAAGGTACAATTCGGGAATCAAATCTTAAAAGAACGAATGTAAATGTATTTGCTATTTTTCTCTCTATTTTGTTTGTAAATATTATATAGAGACAGCAATTGTCAATACGTTTTCGTTTGTTCGTCTACGTATGCGACGATTCTTTACCAGGTTGAATCACGAAATCAAGCAACTAACCTTTCCGACCAATTCCTAATTTGGTGCCGGTTCAGGTCATTCACTGCTACTTGATCGCATTGCCTAAGATGATTCTCCTCTCTCTTGTTCTTTCGGGTTGGATGCGAAGACTCGTCGGGATGGTGCGTTGGTGTCCATATACTCTATGTGACCTTACCATCTCAATTTCCGTTATTTCAGATTTTGACAAGATCGATATCGTCTTAAGGCTTATACAATTCGTTGTTGTATCTTCCCCTCCACTTTCTACCGATGCTAACTGGGCCAGAAAGAAACATCTAGAATACACACTTGGCGCCGAACAATCAGGTTTCCGCACTGGTTCGTCCTGTGCTGACAACATTAACACCTTGTGGATCATTACTGAACAGTGCGTCGAATATCGATCACTACTTAACCGGCTTTTTAATAATTTTACAAAAGCGTTCGATAGTTTTAAAAGAGAATTTATTTTTATTGTACTACGTAGGAGAGGTATTCCATTGCAACTTACGATGCAAAGATCAAGGTCGTCAGATGAATTCGAAGTCCAATGTGGAGTCAGGCAGGGTTGCATACTATCGCCAATACTTTTACTGTTGAAAATGTGCTGCGTGCTGCCCTGTTGAACGGTGGAATTCGTATGCTTAATCTCACAAAGGATCACGGATCTCCATCAAATTACTACAAGGGTGGAGAGAGAAGCAGAAATCGTGGGACTGAAAATTAACACAGCAAAAACAAAAATTATCGGCCTCGGTAGTAACTCATCCGTTCGAGTCCATAGTTTTGTCTCTACAAAAGATGGAACCGAACAAGACGTCGACAGCGGTATTAAAAAGGCAAAGGCTGTTTTTGGAATGCTTTTAAAAATACGGAGAAATAAGACCAAGCTAAGACTGACGGAAAATCTGATCGATTAAAACCACACTGACAGGGTCCGATCAGGTCATTGCCAAAAGGTTCTAGACGGATACCTGAGCAAAGCATTTTTCAGTGTCTCAAATAGTTTAGCCAGCAGACTATCCGAAATAGCAGCTTTATGCGACTAAAGTTTGGATATCGCAGTTCCAACTTCTTTTAGGTTAAGTGGGCGAATATTTTGGCCTTCAACGTTTTTGTTGAATGAATTGTTCTTTATAAAAGCGAATGGTTGGCTGACTTCACCGCTAAGCTGTTTGGAAAGGTTTTATTTCTCAATCCTAAATCTAACGCACCGTATTCCCATTTCTATTTTCATCATGGCATGCTAGGCTCTGTTCTGCTTTTAGTGCTCTTTCTTTTTCCTTCTAAGAACTCGGTGTTTTTCTCTTCATTTTTACAAATAGACTTTACGGGCTTCACTGTCATCAGTTTTGGTCCTACCCAAGAGCATAGACTGCATTCCTGTTCTAACCAAGGGCTTCGCTTTCATTGTCTACTGAACACATTATTAGATACACTTCTAATAGCAAGGTGGCAACGATATTACTTTTTGTCTTTAGGTGTAGTTGTTATTGTTGGTGGGTTTTCCGAGACTTTAATTGAAACGCGATCAGTAAAAGTTCTGGAAGTCTCCTGTGATAAAAGTTCGCCGATGATAAAATTTCTCATAATATACGTTATTTGCTTGGGCGCCATTTAAATATTCGCATCTGAACTCTAACAACTACAATGTTAGTGATCTAAATATATGGTACCCCCTCCTCCCCCGAAACATTTCGAAATCCAGAATGTTCATGCTGGATGAATGTCGTCTATTAAATTGGTTAACAGAATATAGAGATGTAGGAATCGAGTGCTTGGTATGGTTATAATCTAAGTCACTTTTCTGAATCATCATCGTGCAGGCTGTATCTTCCAGCGCCACCATCCAAATAAATATGCCCTCCTTTCCGGTATTGGCGTTAAGGTCGCTAGGAACAATCTTGACGCGCGCCGACCGCCGCAAAGCGTCTTACTTTGCGCACCCATCATAAATCTTCTCGAGAAGTCCGTAGAATGCTTCTTTGGTCGAGTCTTCGGTTCTACTCTTTTGGTGCGTGGGCTGGACACAGATAAGCGAGATGTTCGTAAAATGAGTTTTGAAGGATTCAGAATTAATTCTGCAGCTGTTAAATTCAAATAAAAGTTCTTGTTGTTAATGCCAAGCTTGAATCACTACCAATTTCAAACAATAGTAAGTCTACCTTACAAATTGTTTTAAGTCATCTGCTTCTATCAATAGTATACATTGACTTTATACACCGATGATGAAAAGCCTTCACAAGTTAGAATCCTCCTTTCTTTTTGCTTTACAATGATAACTTGACGCATGGGTCAACATTTTGGAGGAAACAAGGTAACCATACAGATATTTAGAGCAAGTATAGAGTCCCCCCTTTATGCAAAGATATGGTGAAACCACATGAATTCCTTGAAATTCAATAAAATATCAGTTGTGCCGATTATTGTCTTAATCGTGTGGCCTTCATGTATGAGTATAAAAGTATATTAAGCTTTTGTGATTCTTATGTTTCGTGACAACACACGGACCTAAATGACTCAAAACTATAAAACGATCTTTTTTTTGTACTCGAAGCAAGAAACAATAACAATAAGTTCAAGGAAAAATATTTCCTTTCTTTCTTCTTTAACAGCAGCAGATAGAGGTACCTAACTTACCTATTTTAAAAGCATTACCGCACCGAGTATCTATAAACCCATCAAATTAATTAACTTGAAAATAACATTAAATCATTCAAATTGGCCAAATAAAGTATCTGCGGGATGTACATAAAAATCGTCTTACGTAAGTTTAAACTCCCATTCATTCGAATATAGTTAACTCTCTGAGAAAATGCGTTCCCACTTTCTTATAGTAAGTCACTTCCACTAACTATTACACTACGACGTCGTTGTCGTTGTACCTTCGTCGTCACTTGATTCACGTCCGCCACCGCCACACCACACCACCTCCACCACTTTATCTACTTTATAAAGTATAGAAGTTAACTACCAATAATAAACCATGGGTTCATGAGAAATTCCTTTCACTTTTGCAGATCCCATCATCATCGTCTACGAAGTGCGTACGATTTTATTCCTACAACAATCATATCCACACAAATACCTCGACAAATAAAAAAAAAAGCTGAAGATGGTAATCGAAGTCGAGGCTACCTTCAGATTTGAGAGAAAAAAGAAGATTCTGTGATTTTAAATGAAGTATTTCGTTCGAAATAACAGTGTTGCTCAAAAATATATTTCGATTTCTTCGAAAAAAACGACTTCTTCGCACGTACCTTCTCTTACTGTCAAAAATTCTGGGAATGCTAAAGCCTTTTTATACACAAATTTTTAATGTACTCGTAATTTAAGAAATTAAATTCTTAATAAAAACAAAAATTTACAATCGTTAGAGGTGTAGTAATTCTAACATTTTTTTCATTTTACAGAATCCGACAAATGCTTTGCAGCGGGATTCGCGCTCGTTTCACAAATATTTTGTATTATGGAATTCGCGGATCAGAAAGTGAACGAGTGTCGATCATATGAGTACAGTTTGATAATAGTTATATTATTGAATTCGCAGACCATTTGCACTCCATACAAATGTATTCGTTTTAACAAATGAAGAATTTTATAAGTGTTTTCTTGTGAAGTCGTTAACACTCACAACTGTCAATGACAGTTGGGATGGTTAACCAAACAATTTATAAAGGGTTTTTTAAGATCCGTTCAAGAAACGTCTGTCAAAACCATTGCAGAAAATCATATGAGGAAGGATACGATTTCGATGCCTTAAGCAAACACCAACACATCCGAGATTTTCAGAGTTTTTATTTCCTCCGGAACACGTGATTTTAGGGCAACTGGATGACATTTAAAACGACCTTCAAAATATAATTCATCCCCGATCGGTCAAGCTATGAACTGTCAAATTCCGTTGGACGATGGTCATAGCCATCATAAATACCATGTGAAGGTCTCACAGCTGTAATTGAAGTGAGTGAAAAAAAAATCCAAATATAGTGCCAAAATCTGCCCAAGGCTTTACTCTATTAAGGTCTTCCATAAGTTTGGTCAAAAAGTGTTTCGTTTCAAATTGTCATTTGTTCGAGAAAACCATTCACCATAAGATTCAATGGTAGCGTATTTACTTTAACTCGTTATATCTCTGAATTCACTTTTTGTGACTTGGTCCACTTCAGCTTTTTCAGAGTTTTTTTGTATCGCTCCATAAACAGGTGATTTTAGAGCAACTGGATAACATTTGGAACAACATATACATTTTGCGTCAAAATATAGTTCATCACCCATCTGTCAAGCCACGAACTATCAAAATCCGTTGGAGGATGGCTACGATGTCGGTGGATTAAGAAAACACTAAAAATCCAAAATTTTCAGAGTTTTTTTTTCCGGAAACATGTGTTTTATGTCGTCTTTCATTCACAAAAAAAACAGTCACTTTTTTTAATCTGACAGCTAATATATTAGCTGCCAGATCAAAATAAAATACACGACTGGGTCGTACTTACTTGCTCTTAGGGTCACAGTTGCTGCGGAATTTAAAGCTTCTTATATAAAGTTTTTAAAAATAAATAATTTTGTAAAAAAATAAAAAAAAATACTGAACTGACATAAGCAACTGCTTAAATTGTTTAGAGCTCCAAACAAAGTATGCCATTTAATTTAATTAAGGAAGATATTTACATTTTTAGAAAAAAAATTTGAAAATCTTTAGAGCCGTTTTTAAAAAAAATATTTTTTATATATAAAAACTCTCAAACGTTGATTAAAAATAAACTTGGTATGCCATTTTTAAGATAATATTATTGCACATCTAAAATCTAAATTGCAAAAAAATACAGTAACTCGTTTTAACAAAATTTAAATTTTTTTTAATTTTTTTAAAAATCCAAAAATTACGTTTTTGAAAATTTTCATATCAAATAATTTTGAAATTGCTAAGGAGGAAGCTCCTATAAAAAAAATCGTCAAAATTGGTTGAGTCGTTTAAGAGAAAGTCAAAAATGAAAAAAAATAAACGGTTCTATGGGAGGTACCGTTAGTAGAATTTTTACAAACATTTCTTTTTTTCAGAAGTATGACCCTACTATCAAAAGTAGACACAGCAATTTTAATCAAAATCGTAAGAGCCGTTTTTGAAAAAAGTTAACTTTCCCTTAATTGTTATACATATAACAGAGGTAGCGTTAGTTTTGGTCCTAAAAAAAAATTAAATTTTCCCTCTATTGAATCACCAAATATCCTTAACCACTAAGTTTCAAAAAATTAGTTAAGCGGCTTAGGCTGTAGCTTGAGGTATACACAGACAGACAGTCAGACAAACGGACAGACCGAATTGCGGGACCCATTTTCTTCGCTTTCTCTATCATCGTAATGGCATGTTTGATTGTTATCTCCAGTTCGATTATTTTTTACGAATCCTTAACTTGCCCTATAGTACCTACATATGTATATCGTAAGTAAAAATACAGTGATAAGTTTTCGAAAAATTGGGTTTTCAAGAAAAAATGTTTAAAAATCCAAAAATTGTGATCAAATACCTATCACGTATTGTAGACCTTGTTGCTCTGATTACAAAAGGGTTTATAAAAATTCCGTAACACCCCCAAAGTCTGGAGTTAGGGACATACAACTTTTTTTTTACCTTCATCCAGTGCAAAAAATTAAGCTTCGTCAATTTTTCACCCATTTTAGATTTTTACTTTTCTTAAAAACGGCTCCAACGATTTGGATAATTTGGGATAAAGTTTTTATGATTCTATGGGTGAAAACAAATTGACAGAATTGTAAGTGTGGACATAGGGTTGCCAGGCGTCATCAAACACAAATGACAACAAAAAAGAATAAAAATAAATTTGAACAGATACAAGGCTGAAAATTTGTTCCGTAATAGGTTTTGTTAATATAAAAATGTAAGCAAATCGGCAAATCGGGGTTGCCAGAACTCATATATCAAAATAAAAAAAATAAAAATTAATTAAAAGAAATCTTAAAAAAAACAGGTCTGAAAATTAGTAGAACTAGAGTTGGTATAAATATATTGTACGAAATAAATCGTCAGAAGTGTAGGTGGAGCCAAAGTCTTGCCAGAAGGCATTGAATTTGAAACCTTTAAAATATTTATAAAAAACTTGATAAGGTACAAAACTGAAAATTAATAATAATGTAGTCCTTGCAATATAATTAAGAAAACGAATTGGCAGAAAAAAATCGGATGTAAAAGGGTTGCCAAAAGTCAACAAAGTACAAAAATTAAGAACAACATATCAAACATGTCCGATAAGAAAGCGGTCCAAAGCGTAAGTTTATAACTAGAGTTGCCAGAGTCATCAAACCTATTTTTTAATTTATTTAAAATAAAACCTGATGAGTTACGAAGCTGAAAATTGGTGTCCATATACCTATTATCAATTTTATTAAGGGATAAAAATAACAGAAATATAGATACAGCAGAAACGTTGCCAGACGTCAACATACCAAAAAAACTTTAAACAAATTATTTAAAATAACGGTATAAGATACAAAAGAAAATTGGTACCATAATAGCCTTTAAAGGTTTAATGATGAGAAAAAAATGGCAGAAGTGTAAATTGAGTTTTAGGGTTGCCAAAGTCAGTAAAACATTTGGCATTGTTGTTAACAAAATCTATTATGGTACCAATTTTCAGTCTTGTATCTTATCAGGTTAATTTTAAATCTTTTTTTTTTTGTCTTTTGTGTTTGATGAAGCACCTGGAAGCCCTTTGTTGCCACTTACACTTCTGCCAATTTGCCCACCCCCTCCTTCCGCCTCCATTTTCGACTTTCGCTAGTGGAATTTATTCTTAACTATAGAGAAGGGCTGTCGATTCCTACAAAATTTGTCCTTGCACCTTATGACGTTGATTTTTCATTACTAGCTCTCCGACTATATAAAATATTTGATGAAAAAAGGTCTCTGGAATTATGGTTTGAAAATGGCATTACTTAGCGCTAGTTAGGTTTCTGAGTATAGACTTTAAAGAACTTGCCAGGGCTTAATGGAACGCACTAATTGCAAGACAACATTATAAGATCAGGCAATTGTAATATCTGACAACCGTCTTTTCCAACTTTGAGAAACAATAAACTCCATAAAGTATCACGACTTAAAACTGGTGCATACGCTAACGATCCTATTTTACGATTGTAAGATTCATGTTGAACATAAAGCCATAAAAATATTTGTTGCCAACACTCTTTCCTTTATACATATATGCATAACTAATGCATCTTCGTCAATCGAAGATATACCCATAAGATTGTTTCAATCATTGAACTTATTTTTAATCTTCTTTATTCCCATGAGCCCATGAGTGTTTTTTACTTACAATAGGTAAAGTGTGCGATTGATTTTTCGTGTTTATTTTGACCATTGAAATGCAATTTTTCAAAAGTCGATGCAATTGATTTTTATCTTCACTTCGTGTAGGTACCTACTGGAATCATGTGCAGTTTTATTTTGTTGCTCTTGTTCATCCAAATAAGAAAAAAAAAACGTATCGAATAAATTAGATTGCAATTGCAACAGGCAGTTGTAATTGGACATTAAAATGTAGATAAAGTAAGTTGAGAGTTGATGCACAGTCACGACTCAAGTTCACATTATATTCAGGGTAAACTGAAAGTGAAAACACATTTCGCGTTCGATTTGAACATTTTTCAAAAAATGTTCGTTAATAAATTGTTATTTCCTTGTTTATACTACTTGACTTTGAGAATCCTTACACAATAATATTTGTTTCTTTGTTGGCCATATTCATGTGAACCGATTTCTACTCACGATGGTGTTTTAAATAGATAAGCTAAAATGCTTACAGCAACCGGTTCGTTAGCGCCATCCATGAACCAACCATGATCATCGTATGGCATGAGAAAAGATGCGTTACCGATGTGCACAAAGTCAAAAGAAAAACGTGATCAACACTTTGATGTATGTACTTGTATTTGATACGTAAATTGCACGGTGATAACGTAGTAAGTTTTCTTGTGGTAAAAATAGATTTGCACTTTCTTACATAATTAAAAAACAGCAGAGTACTTATTTTGGTATATGTAAAGGCCGTTACCATTATCAGAGGAATGTTATACCCTCCGATGTTTTCGATAATTTAACGGATGTAAGCAAACCTAATAGAAATATGATAACACTGTAAGCGGACCCTTGATAACGATAGTGCCATCCTGTAGTGAGGATCGAATACATGCCATATTTTGTTTAGAAACATTTTCCCATGAAACGAGGGCCGAACTTATTATTTTTACAGAGAGTAGAGACATCTTAAACTTCCATGAGTTAAAACTTCAGTTACTTATACATAAATTCGAGACCGTAAAAGGCAATCAAGTATAGTCGTTTAGGAGGAAACCAAAATCTGAACGGGCCCTTAAATGCCCTTAATGGCTGCAGTACCATTTTCTAATAAAGTTTTAACAAAAGCGTTCAGCGTGCGAGACAAAACAGAATGAAAAATATAAAATTAAGAAATTAAAAATCAGTGGTGGAACAAAATATTACTGGGTCGCATGTCCTTGCTCTTAAGGTCAAAGTTGCTGTAGACGTTAAAGTTTCTTATATAAAGCTTTTCAAAATAAATAATTTTATAAGAAATAAAAAAAAATTAAATTCATTACTAAAATGACATAAACAAGTTCTTAAATTGTTTTGAGCTCCAAACAAAGTATGCCATTCAATTTAATTAAGAAAGATACATTTTTAGACAAAAAGTTTGAAAATCGTTAGAGTCGTATTATAAAAATAATTAAATTTGTATTATAGGTGTGTTTTTTGCACGCGATAAACTAAATGTTACAAAAAACGCATATTAGAAATAATCGAAATAATTTAATTCACTTGGCAGCACTGACACTTCAGATTATGACAATTTCAAAGTTGTCATTTAACAAATCAAAAATTAGTTCTTCAATTCAGAAAAAAAACATGAATCAAATTATATCTTGAATATCTCAGCTGGACAGAACTCTAATTAGAAGAATCCTACACTCACTTTAATCTAGCGTGGCGGACCGTAAACCATACAATTGATATTTTTCTGATTTGAATTTTTTTTACTTAAATTTTTTATTTCAAATTTGATATACATACATACATATGTAAGTCAATATTTGAAATAAATGAATGAACTCTGAATGAATTTATGACATCTTCAGAGAATTCATCGTAAACAAAATCGAAATGTATTTGGAAAGCACTTTTTTTTATATCCGCTTTAGTCATAAGCGTGAATATTTATCGAGGATATCGTTGTTATTGTTTTTAAATTCTAATTTTGTTTTTAAGCGTATAACTGCGTGCAAAAAAACACACCTTATATAGAAATTCTCAAACCTTGCTTAAAAATAAAGTTGGTATCTGTATTATTTTCAAGATAATATTATTGAATATTTAAAACGAAAATTTCAAAAAAATACAGTGACGCGTTTTCGAAAAATTGATTTTTCAAAAAACTAATTTTAAAGATAAGAAGCTTCCACAAAATTCCGTAAATAATCGACCAAACTCAAAAATGAAAAAAAAACCTTCTATGGGAGGCACCTACACAAAAATTTTAATCAAAATCGTTGCAGACGTTTTTGAAAAAAGTTAACTTTTCTTTAAATGTTCTGTGACAGGTACCATTAGTATTTGTCCTTACAAAAATTTCAATTTCCCCCAAATTTCAAATCACCAAAGTTTTCTTGTAAAGCTCATAAAATTATTTTTTTTGTTATTAAGTGACAAACAGTTACGTACAAACCAGTCAAAAAATGAATCAAGATCACAGTGCAACATTTCACGATGACGAATATTAGAAATAGTTTTAAAAATTGTCCCATCATCCACATAAATGATGCAGTTAAAATGTTTTAAAATAGATGGTAAATCATTTATAAATATAATGTTATGTATATTAAAGGACCTAAATGATTACCCTGTGGTATTCCAAAATCAACAGTAAAAGAATTTGATTGACAACCATAACATAAAACTGAATCTATTTCATAAAAAGGATTGAAGCCACAACACAAAATGTTCACTAAAACCAAGATTTCTAAGCTTTTGACGTAAAACCTTGTGCGAGAGTTTGTCAACGCTTTACTTAAGTCTGTAAAGACGCAGTCAACTTCTTTTCTTTTTTAAATGCATAAATACAAACTTCGGTTAACTCCATTAAAAAAGTCAACGTAGAACGACCTTTTGTAAAACCTTGTTGGTTCGGTACAATGACTGATTTTGCCAGAAAAACACAAAGATTCAAAAGTAACAGCCTCGAAAAGCTTCGGAATAACCGATAATCTAACTATAGGCCTATAGTTTTGGATTTCATCTTTTTTTTCTCCTTTATTATGTAACGGAATGATAAAAGACTTTTTCCAAATACATGGAAATTTAAAAGACAATAAATAATATTTAAAGACAGTAGAGAGTGGTAGGACCGAATTGTTTGTAAATTTTTTTTTTAATAATAGAAGGTATATATAAGGTATACAATTCTCGTCAAGATTAACTTATAAATTTTATCAGAATTAATATTAATATATCAGTCAAGTAAGAGAATGGTTTCATAAAGCTAACATTTTGGCTATTTTCGTCAGTTATATCACAGTTCAAAGTATCACAGCTTAAGTTATCACAGGTATTAGTATAACAGTTGAAGGCATTTAAAAAAAAAATGAATATTATTATGTAATAACACGAGGGTCATGACTAGAGACTTCATTTGACTTAAGAACAGGCGGATATGGACAAGAATTTGTTTTACTATTTAAAAACTTCCAAAAATATTTTGGATTCATTTTTAGATCTCTTTGTACTTTTTGTACATATATAGTTAAGGTATTTTTAACATGAAAATTCTATTAAAATTATTACGAGCTCGACAGAAATTTTCAAAGTCAACATCATTTCGATCACCATTTTTGAGGCGTTTGGTTTCACTATCGCACCAATCTGGAACTGATGATCTCAATTTTAAAATAATTAAAACAGATTCTAAAAACCAATCAAAAAAACGTTAACGTCTAAACAATTGTTAAGAAATGACCTGTCAACTAATGATAACAGATGTTTTAATTTGTTAAAATCAGTCTTGTTAAAATTAAAATTGTAGTTGTTTTCACCACGACCATAGTGAACATCTGAATATAGAGTGATAGAGAATGTTAAAGATGGATGATGGCCGTCCTCATCAATCAATCAAAAGTCAACGCGTCTGATAAATTGGTCATGGATAAATATAGTATAAATTTTCAACTGAAAATAGGTTACACATACGCCTTTATTTAAGTTTAATTTGTTCTCGATTTAGAATACAATTATCATTGCGGACATTGTTTAGTAATATTGATTGATTGTCCTGCGTGCAGCATCTCGTGATATGATAATAAATAGCACTAGGCCCTCTATAATACCCAGTTTTTCAGTGCCAGATCATCTTGGTTTCAGTATTAATTCTAAAGTAATTCATTGTTTCTGAGTAAAATTTGAACCCGGGGTTCAACCACCGAATTTTGTGAGATAACTTGGGATTTAAAAATGCAAATTTTTTTATAGATGAAAAAAAATCAAACCCTCGTGTTAAATTAGATTTCGGAGTTAACTCTTTACTGAAAAACTGGCTCAAAGGAATTAAACCACCAACCAAATTTTCTTTATAGGTTAATTCACGTTTCAATGTTTTGAGCATGTACACTAGGGTGGACCACAATTTCACTTTTTTCAAGAATATTGCCAGAACTTTTTTCTGCTCTCGCGAGCACCAATTTTATGCAAAATAGGTCATTTACCGAAATTTAAATTGTTTTAAAATATAAATAACGGGTTTTAAAAAAATGTTATATACCTATATCAAAATAATCTGCAGGTAAACCGTTAAGAATGGCATTTTTTGTTTACCAATAAAAAATTAAATTGATAGTTTTATTTTTTTTTTTTAAATTAGCTTATTGTTAAAATCGATGCATTATCCCTTAAAAAACTACCCTTAAATCCTTTTTTTAAGAGTTGAAAACGTTTTTTGACTATTTGCCTGATTAGCTTATAAGAGGTCTGTAAGCTATGATTATAGGTTTCCATAATCAGGAAATTATATTAAAAAAAAATAATAAAATAACTTAAAAGTGATTTTTTTTTCAAAACAGTTGATTAGCTTCTCTGTCCGGTTCAAAAAAAAAACCACAGATGGTTAGTGATAAGCGATCTTTCTCAGATCAAATGGAATAATCGCTTTTACATGTAACTTGATAAAATTGAGTACATTTCATTCAATCAAGGACTTGCGGATTAATATTATAGTTTCTTCAAATTGTTCGATTGTAAAGACTTACACAACTTGATTTTATAAATTTATTTTTTATCACTAGTGCATTTTATTAGTTTTGGGTCAGCCTTAAAAATGTAAAAACGAGAGCATATCAGAAATTTCAATAGTGAAATTTTTCTGACTACCGCCCTGAGTATTTATGTAGTACCAACATGATGTTGGAATCATATCGCTTTTAAGCAAATAAAGTTAATTGCATGATATGCTTCCTTGCACTGATGAGTGGATTTTTATCTGATTTTGGAATCTGCTTACTAAATTTGTATGCTCCACAAACAACATTTGCAATATTTTTTTTTTTTTTGTTTTGCATCTACTCGGGCGTTATCATGCGACACACTTAACACACTGAACGTTTGGCTCTATAGTAGAGTTTGGCTTAAATCCCGACTTGTGCTTCGTTGTAGTAATGATTGTGAAGCATATTTGTCATCCATGTTATTATTCTGATGAAGTCAATCATTAAATATGATTTTTATCATGAAATGCAATGGTATTTGCCATGGATGGATATTTCCAAAGTTGTCGCTAAATTGTTACTTTCTTACTACATTTATAATAATAATCTTAGGTGAATATCGCATGTGTTGTGCCAATCAGTATCTTCAGCAGAAATTTCATTTCTCAGAAAGTGAATTGCAATTGAATATTGTTTGAGTTGCAAATTAGTCATCAAATAAGTATTTGTGTATTTTAGCAATTAAAACTGGCTTGTATGTTTTTGTTTCACAGAAGCAATGTTACACTAAGTGTAACATGAAGTCTTCATGTTAGGCTTTACTTCGGACATGATATGCGATTAAAATAGATTTAACTTTTACTTGCTCTATAGGGCAAGTATTGGTTTTGTGCCATTCCCTCAAAAAAATTGAGGGAACACCCTCATAGCGACGTTTGGCGCGCTGTACTGCGATAGATATGTACGGTATATCTAACACAGTATAAATTTTGTCGAAAGATGAATCCTTCTCACTCTTCCCCCTAAAAAGTAATTTTTGTCATTAGTTTTTGGCTATTATCGTCAAAAACGCGAAAATAATAACTTTTCGAGAAAAAATGTAGTGTATATTTCTTCCTATATAATTTATTACGCGTGTTTACTGTAAATTCAACCGTTTACGAGATACACGCAAAAAAAAAGTCACCCTTCTTTTCAAGATGGCGGCCGCAGGGAGGGGGGTGACGATACGGATTTATGAATTTAAGCTTTTTTTTAAATCCTATAACCAATGGCATTGACAAATTTGATTCACCCCAAAAATGTTAACAGAAGCGTTTTTTCTTCCCTAATAACTGCACTCTTCTTGCATAGCTGTAACATCAGCCCTTAGCCTATCTAGGTTTTCCAATCTCCAATACTAGTTCCACTGCACGTGATTTATGTAAGGACAGTACATTTCATATACAGACATTAAGATCATCTATATCCGAGGCTTGTTAAGGGTTTTTTCCCAACAGGTTGTTTTTCCGTAGTAGGGAAACAGTCCCCATCCTGAAGAACTAGATTTTTAGTGCACACGATCTGTCAATGGACTTCGCGTGTGTGCTTCTTAGACCAAAATGAAGATAATTGCATTTAAAAACCTTTTCTTGGAATTTTTCGGCAGTGAATGTACATTTTTCCTGTGCTACAACCTTCCAGCTGAGATACTAGGTCTAGGTACCCGCTGTTTACCACGGGGAGGCTATAGTTGAAGTTGGTAGTCAGATCCGGATTTTGTTACCTCTAACCTCTTGGATGTGCAAAAAATATACCCCTTGAGCGTCATTATACGTCATTGCCATCTTAATAAATAGTAAATTAAATACACAAAACTGGTTTTTGTATTCACATCAAATCCTTACGATAAGAAATTGAAAATTTGTATTTACAATTTTTTACATTTATGACAAAAATTAGATTCTTACGTTTACTCTTTCAATTGTACTTTAAGTGGAACTTCCTCAGCCTCCGGATTGACATCCGTTGCAAATGATCTTACAACTGGTGACAATAGTTTTGGATCTAACTTTTGATCCGACGAAATAACAAAACTCAGGATTATTGTTGTAAACCAAATGAAACTGGTTCCTACAACCGCATACCAGTAGAAGGAAATTTTAAAAATAGAAAAACTCTTAGCCTCAATTTTGTCCACCAGTAAAAGTTTTCTGCAATCACATAATATTCTTTTAAATATTTCATTTAATTAATATATTTTTCTAAGATCATACGTTGGAAATGACGATGATGTTTGATTAAATTCCTCACATCCATCAGTACGAACTGGCAAAGGTTCATAAGATAGCCTTCCAGCATTTATTTCATTCTGAGCTCCAAAGCAAATTACCAACATTCCAATTAAGCTTAAAATTAATCCTATCAAAGCTGCCTTTAGGGGAAAGTTGGACAAAATTTAGTTCTAAGCAATTAGACTTCCTTTATGGTTATATACCTTTCCATGAACCCTTGGTACAAATAAACCAACCGTAAAAATACCAAACACAGCTCCATGTGAAACTCCAGCAATTGTGTAAACAACTTGTAAAATCGATTTGAATTGCTCAACAGCAATTCCACCAAGTACACAATATGCTCCAATAATGACAACACATATTTTCATAAAAAGATTCGCCTTCCATTCAGAGTGATTGATGTAAGATTTCACACAGTCGAAGTAGATTATTCCAGAAAGTGAATTCAAATTAGCTGAAATCGTACTAAAATAGAATAAAATTCTTCATAAAACAAACAAAAGTTTGGATTGTTAAAGAATTTACCTTAAGGAAGCACTAAAAACACAAGAAATAAAAACTCCAGGCATACCGTACAAATGTCCAACCACATCTTGAACGAAATACGGTACAATTTTGTCAGCTTTATCTACGACCTGTACGATATAGAAAAATCTTTTGTTAAAAATATTTAAAACTCAGATTTATCCGAAAATTTAGAAAACTTTGTTAAAATAAATTTTGAACTTTTAGAAAATTTAAAGAAACCAAAGGTTCATAGATTTTCTGTATGTAGTCTATTTCTTGAAAGTACCTTCATGGCAATAGGGTCACAATCATAATACTTGGCAAATAATATTACTCCAGTGAAGACATTTAACAGCATGATAATTAAAAATCCAACAGCAAACATATAAAGTGATCTAAAATTGGAAAACAAAAATATAATATATATAGTAAAACTTCAAAGTAAAATTTATTTTCACGGTAAAAAAAGTAGGAATTTGTACAGTGAACACCAACACGTTTGGTATCAAATAAAAGGTGAAGATGAACTTGTTATATTTTTGGTATATTTTTTTAAATCCATAATGGGAGAATTAAGATATTTGAGCTTGAAGTTGCCCATTTCAAAACAATGACTTCAGTTTGTTTTGCAAATAATTGTTTTAGTCAAAGATTCCACCATAGGACCTACCCTCATCGCTATGCAAGTTGAGACCTATACAGGGTGTCCCAAAAAATGTCACTAACTATAACTATGTACTCATTTCATGACTCTAATTCAATGGGCTGTAGTGTAAATTTACGTTGAAAGTTGGCGTGTTGAATTCTCATTGCAAAATGATATACAATTTTTGAGAATATTCGACAAATAACGGAAACAAAAATGTGCTTCTTAAGAAATCCGATTTTTTTGAACTACTTATTTTTTTCATATTTTTTTTCTGGTGGTAAAGTGCTGATTTTTTCAAAGATAAAAGTAGGTTTATGAATAGAAAAGTAATTGCTGGTAGGCTACATTTTGCCATGAATGAAAATAGGGTAAAAACCTATCCTGTCAGTTCTTTAACGAGAACTGGCGACAGTAAAACACGCGCGTAGCGGAGAACGGGGCTAAAAGTAACAGGGGTAAAAAGTAAGAGCTAAAAAACACAGCTTTAAGAATAAAGAGTTGCGTGAAAGAGAAATATTTTTTTTTTCCGTTGCTACCAGCGTGTCTACTTCACTTGCGATGTCAATGAAGTTCTGCAGATTTGTAACTTTTGTTTTTCTTTTTTAATTTTATTCTGTTTAAAGTTCATTGAGAACAAATGATGCAAGAATTGGACCGATACGTAGTTCAAAAAGAGATTATTTAACGTACACATTTTTACGTGAAGTTAACTGTGACTCACCTCAATATTCCTAAGTTTTAATTTGTATTCCTTTAATTTTATTCAGTTTCTAATCATCTTGTCAAATAAATTGTGTTTTTGTGTTTTTTGTATGAAATTATTTATTTTGTATTGAAAAGAAGGCTTATGATATTTTAGAATAAGATTTTTTGTTATTGAGTTGAGAGTTATGTTTCTATTTTATTAAATAATAAAAATATATTCATTATTATCATTTTAAAAAAAGGATGTTACTTTTAGTGCAGCTTTCCCCTACCCAAAGCAGGTACGTAATAATCTTTTTTAAAAGAATTAAAATTGTATTATGCAAAACTATGATGTATTTTCTGTTGTATTTAATAATTGTATTGACTTCTCCAGAAAGGCCCTAGACCGATTAGTTCATCTGAATTTACCCCTTTGGATTTCTTTCTTTGGGGGGTAGTAAAAGAAAAAATTCTACTCAAAAACGATCTAAAACTTAGTCGAGCTGCGCCAAAAAAAATTATAAACCTGGTACAGCAATCTACTCCAGGGGATTCGGCCGTCTTGTAAACCGATATTTTTTAAGAACATGTAGGGCTTGCCGTTAGATTTGCACATTTGTTACATAGCTAATCTTAATAAATAATTATGATGTAATTTTTGTTGAAAAATGGAGTTTTATGTTTAACTTAAACCAAAACGAAAGAAATGAATCACTATCTGATAGCCCGCGGTACTCTGGGCCTTTTTGTAGTTACTTGGAAATCAGTATTCACCTCCGTCGAAAAAATGCTCAGTTTTTATGAAATCAGTAAGTCGAAACAAAAGCTTAAATTAAAAATTGGATGAATATCTGTTAAATAATTTTAAATTTTCTTTTCAACAACAACATAAAATTTATTTAAAAAAAATTGTACTTTGATTTTTGGTATCTTTTTGAGGTTTTTTACTTTTAGACGTGCATATCTCGATTCATATATTTTTAACATTTTGTATTTGTATGCGTGACTTTTATGTATTTATAGAGTCTATCGATTCCAATATCAATTGTGTCGCATCTAGTTAAGAAAATAGCTTTTCGATCGTTTTCTAAGTTAACCCTTATTTACCCTACTGGCATTCCAAATTTTAATAAATTCAAGATATCTAAATTTTTAAATTAAATTTTCATTTCATTTATTCTTTCACACTTCCTGACCTGTAGTATAGGTTGAGGTAGGGTATTTGTAAAAAAACGAAAACTTAAGGTTAACGCGTGGCCACCGTATGCCTTGACAGGAAGGAACAGTGTGCATACTTTTTCTTTAGACACTACCTATTCGAATAAATACATAGGTCTCAACTGGTCGGTCGCCCTATGGCGGGATCTTATACAATTTATAACTTGTAAAATAAATGATGTACAAAAATTATATTGGTATTAAATGAAATGCATTTTGTCTTTATAAAAGGTGTCAGAAATGTTCCTTTATAATAAATACATTTACACACAGGTTTTTGCAAAGAAAAATCTACAAAACCCTGTATGTTCAAGTTCTAAATCTAATATCCTTTGATCTGAGCTTAGCTTTTGAAAGTCTTATAAATGTCTTTAAACAGCAAAAATGTAGAGTTTTTGAAAAGATAAACCACTTTCGACTCACACAATGTTTTTACCCAAGAAGCTTAACATTAATTAATCGAAATACATTTTATCGGGACATTATTTTAAAGACAAGAAAAATACCTTTTATATGATATTAACAAAATTATGTAAAACAAACTGGAATCTTTGTTTCGAGATGGACAACGCTTAAATATCTTAACTTGCCCGTGAACAATTTTTAAAAACATTCCAATAATATAACAAACTCTCTTTAAAAAAGAACAATGAAATCCATAACTTAAATCTAAGTACATACTTTTTTGCATGCGACAACGTTGGTAAGGCTACAATTCTCTGAACACAACTTTGATTGAACCCCACGTAACTACTCCACATTATAATTGATCCTGCAAAAGCATTCCAAAATGTTGAGCGTGTTGTCATGTCAAGTTCAAAGCTGTAAAATAAATTGATAATAATAAATAAATGTTAAAGAATTTTCCTAATCAAAATCTATTATTATATTTTAAATCATTTGTAATTTTATAATCTTTCCACTATCTTTGAGCTAACAAACATATAAAAAAATAACATGCAGTTGAATTGATAACTTTCTTTATTTCTTGAAGTCGGTTAAAAATAGCTTAAAGTCTAAAATACAGTGCAAAAAAAAAGTCACAGAAAAAAGCATGGCTAGTAGTGGAAAAAAAATGTGAAAAATCGCGAAAAAAAATACGCAAAATAGTGCGGAATACCGTAGAAAAAAGCGCGGCATACTGGTAAAAGACCGTGGCATACCTCGAAGAATACAGAGAAAAGCGTGAAAAGCTGCGAAAAAAACCCGAAATACTAAGGACCACTGCGGTAAAAAGAGCGAAATACCGTGGAAAAAAACTGTTGAAATATTGCAGAATACTGCGGTAAACAGCAAAGAAGGCGATGCCACGTAAAAAAGCGTTAAAAGTGGGGACGTGAATTAATACGTTGAATATCGTGGAAAAAAGCATGGCATGCCAAAGTTCTTTTATCAGTATTTCGGTATTCCGTGACTTTTTAAGGCTCTTGACACGTGTACGACGATTTATTAATTAAGTTTTTTTTTTTTTGAGTTTTCGACTGTTTATTAATTTGAATTTAATTTAAATGAATAGGTTTCAGTGAAAAATCGCAAAAAAAGCAATAAAAAAAGGCTTTGTATCGCGGATAAAAGCATAAAATACTTCGGAAATCAAGGGAAGTTACAGAGAAAGGCAAGAAAAATCGAGAAAATATTGTTAATTATTGCGGATTACCGCAGTAAAAATTGGGGAATAGAAACTTATAAGCAAAAATAATTTTCAACGTAAAATTAAATAGGCCGTATTTATAGACCACGTCTCTAGACCCCGTTACTAAGAAAGACTCGGGTTTATCCTTCCCAAATAACATAGGATAAACCCCAGTCTAAGATAAACTGGAGTTTAAGAACGAGTTTAAATGCTCCCCAATATGTTTTAACTTTAAGGTAAGTTTTTACAACTTAAAATTAAATATCTATTTGGTTCTTTTCTCTCAGTGTAGGGACATTGTTGTAAAGTAATTTCAACGTGCTTGGATACCTACTTATTACTCTATTGATCTTAATGAGATTTATATTTAAAACTGCGTTAATCCACATTCACACTTATCAAATTTTAAAAACTTACTTAACATGCAAACGACCACCCTTAAGGGAGTTTTCAAATACTTTGCCTATTCCACCAGTTCCAATAACACCCATTACAGCTACAAGTACTACAGATCCAACCATTACTATAGCTTGAACAACATCGGTCCATACCACAGCTTTAATACCACCCTTAAATACAAAATATAAAATATAATAATATTAAGTTATTGTTATAATTTTTATTATTTATTTGTATTTATAATAAACCATGTTTAATGACAATACTTACAAGCATGGTATAGAACACACATATTGAGCACACTATTGCATTGATCAAGTGAATGTTATTGCCGGTAACTGTAAAAAATAAAAATTATAATTTAATGCGTGCTTATAACAAAAAATAACGTTACCTTGTGAAAATGCTAAAGATGGGATGAATATATATACCGGTAAGTTTAAAAATGTCGTCAGGATAAACAAAACAGTAATAATTTGTCGGGTCGTTTTGTTAAATCTTCTTTGTAAATACTGAAAAAAAAAAGAATTTTGCATTTAAATATACCTAAATAACGGATATTATTGACTTCTTTTTTTTTTTTGTTATAAAAGTTTAGCAAAGATATGAAAAAAAAAAATTAATTGCACCGGAGCAAATAGGTCTGTTTGGGTACTCGCCAAAACCACGAATTTCTACTATTTTTGATTCCAAGTCCTGTCAAACCTGTCAAGAGAAAGTGTACTGAGAGAGAAAATCATTTCCCCCCTTTTGAAAATTTCTGCCCAGAATTTCTTGCGGTATGAAGTATGAATTCTGTCAAAATCATTTGATAAAGCAAAACAAAAAAAAAAAACAAATTAGAAATGAAAAAAAAACACATGTTCCACAGTATTTGAGCAGTTTTTGACAACCTGCATATTTTTATAATACCCTAAATAGTATGTACTGTAATTAAAAAAAAAACTCACTTCATAACAATTTGATATATTATTCTCATAGAACACTGGAATTGCCATCGAACTAAGTACAGGAACAACAACTAATATCGAAATGATTGTAAAAATAAAATTTATACCGTAACCGTAAATTTCTGCTGGTATAGTCATTATCGCAATTCCAGAAAGTTGACTGGAAAAAAATTGTTTTAATTTCTTTTTCACAGATTTAACACTTTTTTCTGTTTACCTGGCTACCAACGAAATGGCTATTGGTAATGTTTTCATTCGTTTTCCACCATGAAGATATTCATCTGTCGTATTGCTAGCATTAGAAAAAAATCCAAAATATAATCCAATGGATGCTGACACTCCTAACAATGATACGAAAACTATATAATCCACGAAACCAAATGCAAACACATTGGCCATTGCACTACCAACATTCGTTGTGTTGGCCACCATAATAATTATAAAACTGATTGGAACTTATAAGGACTTTTATTGATAATATAATGTGAGCCTTACAATAGAGAACCTTACCACTAGACAGTGATTTGTGGAAATGAATTAATTTTATTGTTGTTTCATCATGAAGTTCAACCAGATCGTTTGATTAAAACGATAGGCTCTATCAGCTGTATCGCTATCTAAGCTATCTACTTTGAAATGTCAATGTAATTACACCAGATAAGAAAGATTTTATTATTAACAATAAATTTTTCTCATTTATGTATATACTTTTGTCTTAATTTAGACAATCACTATACTCTCAAAAATTATAGTTTTCAATGTTACATCATGTCTAGGTTAAAAATATTACTTTTTTGAGTTAAGACGCGACGATAAAACAGTTGAAAAAAAAATTACCGTAAATAGTAGTTGTTAATCCTATAAGATAGTGTTCTGGTAGGTATTAGATAATCTTTTATAAATAAATGAATTTAATTACCTACTCCCATTGTTTAAATTAACCTCACGTGTACCTGTACATTTATTAAACCAACGGAGCTTCTTATTTGCATATCATAAAATTGGTTTCATTTACTATCCCTATCATACTTTTGATGAAAATGATTTTTACTTGCTACATAATAATAGAGAAATTATTGGTAATACAGAAACTATGTACATCAAACCTTCCGTCAAATCCGGTAGCTCTGATTCTTTGCTGAGTTGTTTATGATGTTTAGCAGATGTTAAATCCAATTTATCGACCTTGAAAAAAAAAGCGAAATGTGTGTGCTTTTTTGAGTAATTGGCAATATTGCTATGGAGGGCTAGATTTGGACTAGAAAAGATTTTCCAAGGTTTTACAATCTTAAAATCTTCTTTGATTTGAGTCCAATATTATTTCTGTTGAGCCAGATACAGTTTTTCAAAATATAGCAATAAAAATCGTACAACAGAAAAAAGTAGAAATTATATTTCAAAAAAAAATCAGCGATCTGCAATTTATTGCGACCTAAAGCTCTTCACATGTTTTGTACTAATGGTCTATAAGTCATAAGGTTTTAAATAAAAATAGCCCTGGGTAGAAGAAAATCATTTTTCAACTTTTTTTCAAACTGCAGTAATACTTATTTTTTTAAAACCCCTTTTCTGCATTTTTTGAGGTTGTTGTAAAACAAAATGTTTCCGAAGTTATTATCTTCATTAATTCTCGAGATATGGTTGACAAAAATAAATGTCACGAACGTACGAACGTAAATACAGACACACATAGAAATCTTTCTTAAAAACGATGGATTCAGCCTCTATAGACCTCAAAACGTAGAGAAATAACAAAATATTCACTTCGAAAAATAGCACCAATTACAATAAATTCCAATTGGAGGTTCATAATGGATTCTGGCTTTTTTGGTAAAGAAGTTAAAAGGAGTTCGAATATGGCTTCTCTTTGATCCTATAAATAAGGGTGATGCAGTGATAAAGTTGCTATAAAATTTGACTATGCACTTCTCTTTAGAGCGAGAGCTCTAAGCAAATATTAGATGTGAGTGATAGCATGAAATGTTTGGTATATTTATAAATGTCTTTTGATTGTATTTATAATGTCTAATTCTTGCAGTCTCTAGGTGGAGCGTTTGGAAATTAAAGTGCAATACCATTGCAGTTATTTCTTAAATAAATAAAATAGGTGCCATTAAAAATTAGTGCCAACAATTTACATAGCAAAGATCTTTCTTGTATGTTACTAAATAGTTTGCTACAACTCATTTTTCATTTGTCAATCTGCCCGTAAGATGTACCTCCTCGAAGCTCATTTTTGTGTGCATATTTCAGACATTTGGACACAAGTCAAGTTGGACACAATGTCAACATGATGACATACGTCATATAGAATGAGTAATTTCTGAAATACAGGTCTCCAAAAATTGCAAGAACCATAACTGACTGCCAGACTGATAGATTATCAAAATTGTGAAGCACTTCCTTTTACCCTAGATTCTTGAAATTTTTCACAGTGTTAACACACATTGTATGCTTTTCTATATAGTTCCACTCTGCCCTTAGGTACGTCTTTTATTTGTTGTCTGCTAAAAGAAATGGGACTTCCCACTTTATAATGATAAGCATTCTTTTTTTTCAAATAAAATTACCATGCTTTGAACCGAAGATCACTTTGTGTATAAATAGCTATTGGTAGGCACAGTTATAATCAGTAAAAAACATTATTTGTTGATAATCACACTATGCTGTCCAAAAATCTTGTTATTCTAATTTCAATTGTTCTTTTCATTGATTCATTTTATTTTTCAATTGGAAAAGTGTTCTCTAAGTGTGAATTTGCTCGTGAATTGGACAAATATGGTGTTCCAAGAAGTGAACTTCCCGACTGGGTGTGTTTGGCACGTTTCGAAAGCAACTATAAAACAAATGCAATGAATACAAACCGAAATAGATCAAAGGATTGGGGAATATTTCAAATAAATGATCGCTATTGGTGCAAGCCGAACGATAATGGTCGATCCACACACAACATCTGTAACATTGATTGTAGCCAACTTTTATCTGATGATATTGCTGCAGCTGTGTCATGTGCGCGTAAAATTAAAAAGGATCAAGGATTTAAGGCATGGTATGCCTGGAAATCACATTGCCAGACAAGCAAACCAACTATTGACGACTGCTTTTGATAATAAAATTCAATGAATGGTGATTTTCCTACCAAAAACAGAACTGTATATGAAAAAAAAATTAAACTATAAATTAAAAAAAAACTGTCCTCCAACTATTAATACGTATTATTTATTATATTAAGTACCTATTTATAGTTTCCAATGTACCATAAATAATTTTTATTTTGTCTGTTTTTTTATAATATGACATCGACTTGTTCAAAAAGCTGAAAGTAAAGCACCTGAGATGGCTATTTCACGTGACTAAGTGCAACTAACGACTAAGTACTTACTGAGGGCAGCTATCTAGGGACCGCTTTGTTTGGAGAGACTTATTAGTTTAACCTGTTATCTATGATAAATTTTATCAAATTTGTTAGTCTATGTCTTACATCCAAATTTTGATGACATTTTCTGAATGATTAAAAAAAAAACACCCTTTAAAATATCAAAACATAAAATATGGTCTATAACTGTTTTTTTTTTTAAATTTTGGTTTTCTCCTTAATGAGTCAAACGATTTGAACGTTTTTTTTTACATAAGAGCCTTTAGTTGCCGTAATAAAGTTTATTACCCAACAAAATTTTCCAAAATTGTTTTTTTTTATTACAAAAACTAATTGAATTTTATTTTTTGAAAAATTGTTTTTTTTTCGAAAACGGGCCAGTGATTTTTTTTAATGTTTAGTTTTTTAGATGTTTATTCATAATATCTTAAAAATGGCATACCAATTTTTTTTTTGAAAAATCTTATGAAAATGTTTTATAAAAAATATTTTTTCTTAACGAATTTTAATTTTTTTTCTAAAAATGCTTCTTTATAAAAGGAATCAAATTGCATACCTACTGCGTTTTGAAGTCAAATTTTATTTTAGAAGCTAGTTTTAGTCATTTTAAAATCGAATTTAATATTGTTTACTGTTTTTTTTTAAATTGCTTGGAGCCCGACTCGGAGTTGTCAAGGAAGATGTTTGGCAATCACCAGCTTCCAAAAGAGTCCTTCGACGACTTTTACATGGCAATACAACAGCTGAACAGCAGATTGAGAGTACCGAAACAGCCCCTGGAATTTGTGGAACTTCTGAAGCTAAACGTTTCGAGAAGAGACGAAAACTGAAGCCAGGGTTGGTTCAGGTCTGCCGGAATATCGAGAAATATCTGAGTGATCGTGACAATTCTCAGAGACAGCAGCGATTTATTTCACCTCCTTGTAAGAACATCTCGGAATTGGAAGCTGAGAACTCCGGCGAGCCGTTTGTCGAAGCAGTTTCTCCAATCGTGGAAGGCAAAGAGAGATTCCTGAACCATAATCTGGTCGATCAGCAAGGGCGTGTCCTGATGCCCAACTAAACCTATTCTGTTATAAATTCGGTTTAGAAAATGTAACATCACCTCAGTGTGCTCGGTGTTCGGCAAACTCTCTTCAGGTCTATGAACCGGAATAGTTGCTCGGCAAAACAGAATCCGGAATTAAAATAAGCAAATCATCATCGAACCAAATAACATCCGTCTGTCCGTCCGTTTGGAGATTTTTGGTGAGGATCATAGCACCCCCGCCGTATGGGAGAGTGTCCTTGCTATACCATCCCATTTCGTTAAAACGGAAACTTTTAAATAAAAATTCTTAGTAATCCTACTATAAGCAACTATAACTACAAGAGCAAGTACGTGCTATCCAATCGTGCATTTTATTTTGATGGGTATTGGCTCTCTTTTACCTGGATTCAGCATAAAAAAATCGACTTTACCTTAACTTATTTTATTTTAAACCGATATATTTTAAACCGATATTTAAAAAAAAATCACAATTAATTTCAAAATCATGTAGTTTTTGGAATGTAAACTGGACAAAAAAAGTCTAATTTGGAGAATATTGGAATTTCTATAGTTTTGATATACATACGCCAAAAATAATTCTAAAAAAAACTATTTTTCAAGTTTTTCGATTATTTCGCATGATTCCGTGACATTTTATTTTATAACTTTAGATTCGAGCTCAGCACCCTAAACAACACAAAGGTAGAGGTAGCCATTGCAAATTATTTTTTCAGAACTTTTCACCTCTATATCGTTCTGACTGGACTAAAGAGAATATTTTAGAAAAATTATAAATTTCACTTTGCATTTTTGCAAAATCTTTGCAAAGAAAACGAATTTTGCAGTCCTTTCACATCGCATTAACAGTTTTGTAGAAATTTAAATTTAGTCAAGTGGAGAACTTCGATGTTAAATGTACCAAAAAAGGGGTTTTGACATGTTTATATTGTTATATCTCAAAAACGAGTAGTTTTGACTTAAAATTCGGGTTGAGCATGCTTTTTTTGTTTTTCAAGTTTACGTTTAGAACGAATACCTCCCGAATGTTATATTAAAAGTTATTTTAACTTTCTACTACACAAGCAGCCATTTATGGCTTTTGATTTTTAAACTCCGATTAAAGGGACTATTTTTATCATTTAGAATGGTTTCGTTTTTTCTCTGCAATAGCAAAAAAACTGCATCTAAATTAGACAGTGAGAGTTATGTCAAGCTCAGCAATCCCAACGGAAGTTCCCACAATCGTGATTAGCAATAATACAAAAAAAAAATGATGACAACACATAATCGAGTTCATTTGTCAATCGTCTGGCCTTAAGAAGATTCCAACAAACGATATTTTGCTGACATTGACAAATGCAGTGGCATCGTTGACATAGCTTCGCTTTCACCAAATTTCGCATTTCCTATCAGTCATGTCTGATTGTTATTGAGTTCGATTTTTTTCCTAATCCTAAACTTGCACTGTATATTACATATGTACATCGCAAGTAAAAATGAAAAACAAAAACGATTTCCATAATTTTAGTTATCTTCTTAATGATATAATTAGTGAACCATAATTTAAGTTACGTCCTTATATGTATATCATTACTGAACCGACACCAAAAACTTAATTCTTCAATGACCAACAAATACATAAATAGTGCTAAGACTTCTACTTAGCTGATTTATTTATTTATTTCAGTAGTATATAGAATTTGTATTGTAAAACCTGCTTTTTATTTTTTCTTAAATCAACTACACCAGTTGTACACTTAAGGGGCCCTAACAGGGGCGTACATACCATTGGGGCAACTGGGGCTCTGCCCCGGGGCCCCGACCGTCTACAGGGCCCCTTCTGGAGATTATGCAGAGGAAAAGTCTGTCGCAATCAGAAACCGCAAAGAAAAATAAAATAGATTTACATTTGCTACCATCATGGGCCCCAGGAAAAATATATAAGACTGTGTTCTGTGAAAGTTCCAAATAGACATGGCTTGTCAGACGAATTTTTGAACCAAACAGATATTTAATTTGCAAGTCTGGTAAAAAAACAGTCTATTAAAATTTCTTCAAGGGGCCCCAAAGAAAATAACTAGAGTGAGTAGATGGCATACAAATATTTGTTTAGGGGCCCCAAGCAAATAAAATATATTATTTTAGTGACGTAACTGTTATAAGTTAGTCAGACAATTGTCTGTGACTTCTTCTATTTAGGGGCCCCAAAATATAGCTGGGTTTGTGACCCCGTGTTTGTGTACACTGTACAAATGTACATGCTAATCCGATATTGTTTCAGTAGAGTGTAATTACCACATATTGGTAGACGATTTTGTATGACCCCTTCCATTAAGGGGCCCCCAAAAAACAAAATAAATAAGGTGTTGCTTCTATGCCAAAAATAATGATATACATGAATGGAAAATGATTTTGTAAGACCATTTTCATTCAGGGGTCCCAAAAAATAAATTAATTGTAGTTGCCAATCAAATATAATTTGTGGGACCCAAAAAAAATAATCTGAGGCAAGTAGGCAAAAAACTTTAAGACCTTTTTTTATCGTTTTGAGTAAATTAAGTTTTAATATTAAAACTTTCGCACAGAGGTTTTGAAAAAGAATAATGGTTGTAACCGCATTGTATTAAATTGTTGTTCGTTTTTTCAACAAAAAAATACACATTCAGCTCCGCTTAACTTCACGTCGCCGACCTGAAGTAGTATGTAAGGCTTGTTTCATACGTATTCGGTACAATTGAATACGAAAAAACAACAGACCGAAACAAATGGAACCAGATACGTGTGAATTGAGCTCTGGTTGTTCTTTTTTTAAATTCTTACATAGAAAAACAAAATTCGAGAAAATCGAACATGAATCGAATAAGGACCGAACCAAATAAAATCGAATACGTGTAAAAAAGTAGTATATTAAAAAGCCGATTCCGCTGCGTCAGCATCTAATCACCCTTTTCTACCCTTATGACAGTCACAAGATCAGCTGCAAGCTGTAATTTATATATGTAAAGTTATATTGCTTTTCGATAGAATTTTCAACTTGTTATAATAACCAATTTTGTTTGCTTATTTTTCATAAAAGCAACGTTGTTTTTCGTTACCTATGTATTTCTTTTATTTCGATATTTTAAATAAAGTACACCTACTTAAAATTAAAAGTTTTCAGCATTAAGCAAAAACAAAATGGAAAGGCAAAATAAAATGGGGCCACCAAATTTAGTCTTGCCCCGGGGCCCCATGAGCTCAACGTACGCCTCTGGGCCCTTACTTTACTTACGACTGCCGGCCGCCCTGTAAATGTGTGATTAGTAAGCATCTATAAGAGAAGGAACTGAGCTTCGTGGTTAATTAAAATTATCTGCATCGTATTTTGTACCCTTTGACATCACACATAATTTTATCAATTTTTACGGCAGATTGCTTTTATTCATTTTACACAACCAATTTTTTTGAGTCATTGTTGAGATTCGGGCGAATAAGAAACATTGCATTTTAGTTAATCCAGTTCTCGTTTAATTGTTTAAATTGATAACCTAAAAATAATATTAAAGTTGTTTTCTCAAAATGTCATTTAATATAACGGATACTGTTGACTATTCAAAAAAATTCACATTCGGAATCGAAGACTATACGATTTTAGGTTTAATGTTGGCTATTTCAACGGCCATAGGTATATATTTTGGATTTTTTTCGGTAAAGAATAATACTGTTGCTGAATATTTATTGGGTAGCAAACAAATGACAACATGGCCCATTGCTATATCGTTGATTGCAAGGTGGGAATTATCACAGTTACATCAGAAAAAGTTCGCAATAATGATATTTCTTATCAATACAGTCAACTTTCTGGAATATCAGTCATTGCAATACCAGCCGAAATGTATAGTTTTGGTTTTACATATGCATTTATAATTTCATCAATAATTTTTGTAATTCCAATATTGTGCTATGTTGTTGTTCCTGTATTTTATAAAAACAACATTTCAAATTGTTATGAGGTAAGTTTGCAAACATTTTCTCTTTGCATATTCAATTGATTAGATAAATATTTAATGATGTATGTACATATAAAAACATAATGTAATGTTTCTGCCGTCGGTTGTCGGTTGAAGAAATTTCCAGCGCAGATTCTCAAGATTTTTCTCTCAATCAGTTGCAGGTCCTTCGTGGCAGTTTTTGAGATAGTTTACTACACTGGAAAGCTGTAACTGTTCTGGCTCAGTTAAGTTGGCTGGCTCAGTCCGCCTGGCTCAGTCCGCCAATACTTCGAATTTGGATGAGGTGATTTGCATACCCCATTTGTTGTAGAACTCAAACGGTTTGCGGATGTGGGTCTCAACTTTACGAATAGTTAGTGAGTCATCCACGTAGAGCAGGTTCTCATATTCATTTGCAGTCGGTTGGTCGGAGGTAAAGATGCTGTAAAAAAGAGGTCCAAGTTTTTAGCCTTGAGTAACTCCAGCTCTGATACTCTTCACTGATAATTTGTAGCTTCCCAATTGCACGAAGAAGTTTCTGGACGAATGAAAAGAAACTATTATTTTTGTTAGTGCTGAAGGAAAGCCTAGTATTATTTATGAACAAAGGCTTCAATCCATATGCTGTCGAACGCTTTTTCGACATCAAGGAAGCATGCGATGGTGAAATGGTGGTTGTTGAGGGCAGATGTGATGTCTTGATGAAACTTCAGGAGCGGATGTATTGTGGAATGCTTTTCCCGAAAGCCGAACTGCATGTCTGGGATTATATTGTTATCGCTGCAAAACTTCTTGAACTTCCTGAGTATCAGCTCTTCCAGTAGCTTACTTAGGTTTTTCAGAAGGGAAATTGGCCTGTAGCTGGAGATAATGTTCCTAGCACCTTTCTCAGGAATCGCCACTATTTTTGCAGTTTTCCATTTTTGCAGGAAGTAGCTGTTGTTTATACAGTTATAAAGGATGGGAGAAGACCATCACTGTCTGCGGAAGCCTCTTTAAGACAAAGTTAGATACTCCATCTGATCCAGTAGATTTCTTTGGTTTGGAGTAACCAATTATTTCGGCTTTTTCTTCTAAGGCGGTCAGGTTTGGGCTGTCAGGGGGTTTACTTGAACGATTGCTGTCGCTGAATGTTGCTATATTCATGTTAGTCTGTTGGATAGTTGCTTCAACTTCATCTAGAAATACAGGATCTGCAGATGAGTTTGGTGTGAAGTTTAGTTTGAAATGAGCTGTATATGCTTCTGCTTTGTCTTGTAGTGTTGTTGCTTCAATAATTCTGTTGATGTTCTTGAAGGCATCAGGTCAAGAATACTAACCGTCAATTCCATAGGCTAGGATTTTCATAGCACATTTAGTTTTATTTGCTTGTTGTAATAACGACACATTGCTCATAAATATTGTATCTTTACTGTTTAGTTATTAATTCAAAGGCTACCCACTTTGATTCAACTACAGCCACCATAAATCTCCCAAAGAGGGCCATCCTTATTGTACTGGGTACTACTTTCGTCATAGACTTTACTAGTAGGGCTCCCAGTACCCCGTGGCACTTTATATTTTTAAAATTTCGAGTAAATATTTGTCTTTACAGTTGCCCAACTCAAAGACAAGAGATTCCATGCTGTATCAACCGAAATCCACTCATGTTTGGTCTTGTATGCAAAAAGGGACATGGCACATGTTACTCAGTCAAAAACTTAGCCCAACAAGGAGCCTAATGTTCTATTGGAGGCTTTGTTAATAGGTATAATTCCCCGCTGGATGCAATAGATACCCTTGTCTATTTCGGTTAGAATAAGCTGGCTCGACTCGTGGTAAACTTAATTATACATTAGAATCAGGGGCCTTACTGAAAACTGTAACATCTTAAAGCTAGACTAAGATTCATAAAAACTAGCGTAATTATAAACCTATAACTTATAGCTAGCTTATTGGTGCCATGCTGGTGCTCCGACCTACATATATCTACCTATAGTATTCCAATTTAGGTTTTTAAAAATCACATATCATTTAAAAAAATAAATTAGTAGTTTACAAAAACGTTTTTTCTATTTTCCAGTACTTAGAACTGAGGTTCAATAAGAAAACACGGAAGATCGTAACTTTTGCATATATACTGACAGTATTTCTCTATTTACCAGTATATATTTTCACCCCATCTCTAGCCTTCTCACAGGGTAATTTATCCAAAACCAAATAAAACAACAGTAGAATATTCAAATTTCAATCATTTTTTCATTTTTTAGTTACCGGAAATAATGTTCACGTTGTAAATGGAATTGTGTGTTTCGTCTGCGTAATCTATACCACGTTGGTAAGTTGAAAATTTTAGCAAGAATTAAAAAATATACTTTTTTTTAAAGCTAAAAAACATATACAAATGTTTTCCAAAATAGGCTTTGAAGTGTCAAGATTTGTCTTAACTCAGTTTAGTAAGTTTGTAAGTTAATGTGCTTCCGTGTTCCGACCCAACTTATGGAGGACCCCAGAGCAAAGCTGAGATTCAAAGATCTTCCGGGCTGGAGTGTTGTTGAATATTTGCTCGATGTAACTGAGTAAATTTATTTTACGTATTTCAGGTTCTTAAACTACGTTCACAGCTTTTAATAGCTCATAAATTTTGCTGCTGCATGCTGTTCTGCATGCGATCTCTTCGTACACATGACCGAATGTGCTTGGAAAATTGTGAAAAGATTTCAGTATCAACTAACCTTTTCTGCTGATCATCCCAAACGGGGTGCTCAAGCAGGGCTGGCAGAAAAGAGTTTTGTTTAGGAGTTTTTAACCTTTTTGATTTGCCAAAGTGAAGCATCGCAGCGGTTAGCTAGGGTATTCGCTTGATTTTTACTAAGGTGTCTTTCGGGGTGTAAATATTTGCCAATATGTAAGTGAACTTTTTGATTAACTCAAAATTGCTACTTTCAACTGTGAGGTTTTGTCCTAGGCAAATGACAAACTTCAAGACCAATACTTTTCCACTGTTCTTCGATTGCTGTGAACAACTCTAATAAAGTTAAAGAGGAGAGCCTAATATTTCGTAATCGTCTGCATATCCAAGAAGTTGGACCAATCTCTTATGAAGTGGCTTCTGTGCTCATAAACCTAACTTCTTTGGCAGTATCTATTTCAGAGCAATATTTAAGATATCCCAGGAGACCAAGTGCATGTGTAGAATAGTGGCCCGACGCACTGCGTATTTTTACTTGCTTTATAGAGCAAGTATTGGTTTCGTGTAAAAAAAAAAATTTGAGGTTTTAATCAAAACCAACATAACGATGATGGAGAAGTCCAAAAAAGTGATTTTCGTCATGCCGTCCGTTGGTCTGTGCGTCTGTGCGTTTATCTGTACAGAGAGCCACAGCCTTAACGGGTAGACAAATTTGCATGAAATTTGGTACAGATTCCGTTTTTGTAATTTCCAAGGTTGTTTTTACTTGCTCTAAGGGCAACTATTGGTTTCGTGTCAAAAAAAAATTTGAGGTTTTAATCAAAACCAACATTACGATGATAGAGAAGTCCGAAAAAGTGGTTTTCGTCATATCGTCCGTCGGTCTGTGCGTCTGTGCGTCCATCTGTACACTTCTCCACTGCCCAAACGCGTGGACTGATTTTCTTCAAATTTGGTGCAGGTGATTTTTACGTAATTTTGAAAGTTTTTTTTTTTTTTGTTTTTGAATCTCATCTAGAACGAATACCTCCCATATAAAGGTTTCGAGTTATTGGATTTTTCTCGAAAACGGCTCGAACGATTTTGATTAAACTTGGTGTATGTTATGTTATAGGTGATTGTAACAATACTGCATTTTTAGTTTTTCCCAAAAAATACGAATAACGGAAATATGTTGAACACCATTTTCGGGAAATTTTTCATTTTTTTTTAGTTATTTTCGTATTATATTATTACTGGCTCAACTGATTTCGTTCAAAACTTGTCACTAGGTCGTTTTCATTATTTTAAAAAGTATTGTGTATTTAGTTTAAAAAAAAAAGTTTTGAAAAAAAAATGATTTTTTATCGAATTTTTCTTTTTCAATATACAAAAACTTATATAATAATTTTGACAAGAGCAAGTTCGTGCGATCCAGTCGTGCATTTTATTTTAAATGTCAAAATGCAAATGGATCAGTTTTTCCAGGATTTTAATAAAGCCATTGCATTTCCACAAAGAGCACAATATCATATGTTGCTTCAATAAAGCTGGTTTTCGACCTCAAATTCGTTGATCTTCTTTTGACTCTTCTCTGTGGCGATGTCAAGATACTGTGACTTCTGTTTGCCAGCATCAGCGACAGCTGGACTCACAGTGGAGAGTTTCTCATTCAGACGCTCACCGCAGAATCATTCAACTTTAGGGTTTATGTGCGCTAAGGACCCAAACTAAGTAATTTAACTGTTTTCAGTTCCTATTCTTAGTGTCTTTCATTTTAGCACCGCATAACACTAATGAACATCCCATAGAATACGTCACGTAAACGTGCATTACGTCGACGTTTTCAACTGACAGCTCGATAAAATACACACATTCTTTTGAGAAGCGACCCTAAGCTGTGGATCGAACGGACACAATGGAATTTTAAACTTCATCGTCAACGGATTTGCTGACTTTTGTCTAATTTCCAATTTCCCCGGCCTACTCATACATATATATATTTTTTTTTTTTTTTTTTTTTATTTTATATTTCCAGGGTGGGATCAAAGCAGTGGTTTGGACTGATGTTATACAGGGTGGTATAATGGTGAGTTCGATAATACTGCTTGGCACTATTGGAGTGTTTAAAGTAGGAGGAGTCGGTAAAGTAATTGACAATGCAATTGAAGGTGGTCGTCTCCATGTCAAGTATTTAAATTAAAAATATTCTGCATACTATATTAAAATTTAAACATTTTACAGCTTTGACCTTGATCCTAGATTTCGAGCTACTGTTTGGAATTGCTTTTTCGGAGGATTCTGCCTGTGGATTGGAAATTTAGGACTAAATCAAACTTGTGTGCAGAGAATTGTTGCTTTGCCATCTGTTGGATTTGCTAGAAAGTATATGTCAGTAGTTTAATTGCTATACGAATTGATTGATTTGTTTCTTTTTTTTGTAGATCCTTAGTTATTTCTGGAATCGGATTTTTCTTTATAATGTTATTTAATTGTCTTACTGGTATTATAATGTATTCAATGTACCATAATTGCGATCCACTTAAGCTTAAGGTAAGAATATATTGGATAGAAGTTTTTTTTTTATTTGAAAATCCTTGTGTTATTTGAACACGCATTATAGTTTTGACTTGCTTCAACTAAGTTTATGTAACAAATATTTTGCGACCTACTTCGAAAGAGTGAGTGTTAATAGAAAGTTGAGTGATTCTTCACTTAAATTTGTCCAGGAGCAAATTGATGTTTTTAAAGGACTTGGCATAAAATGGACTTTTTGACAAATTTTTTCTAAACATCGACCATTTTTTTTCAGAATCAGTCTATTTCATCATGAAATATCATAAAACGTAAAAAGAAAACACGTTTTCGAAACATTTGTATGTGCGTGTGCTGTTGACATGCGTCAGCATGCGTCGTTGGCGTTGGAAATTTGTAAACACGAAAATTGGAATCTGTAGACGCCAGAAGCTAAACTTAGGTGTAGTTCGAAATTCGGCCATTTTGAACAAAACTTTCTTGTACTTTACCACCACAAATATGCATTGTTTTGAATGTTCCAATGAACAATAATTCTAATATTCCAAACAAACCGAAATACTTAAATCCCTAAAGTATTGATAAACATCAATATTTTACACTTCTTTGTAAAAAAAATTCTTGTAACGGTACCGAAAAGTTTGGGATTACCAATGTAATGCATATTTTTTACATTTAAAGATTATACAATGACGCCGGAAAGTTAAATCAAAAATATACTCGAAAATTCTTGTTTTGGAAAGGGAGGCAAATTTTCAAAAAAAAAAATACTTATTATAAACGAAAGGGCTAACGATACTGTGCCATATTTATTTTTTAAGCAAACACTCTTTCCGGGCCATATTTGAAACTTTGTACACTAAGAGGTTTCATTATGGAGAAGAAAAAAGTCTGAAAACTTTTTTATTTACAAAATGGCGGCTCCAATATGGCGTCTGGAACAAGCAATGAAAACGATGAACTGAAAACAAATCCTTCTCTAAGTTAGAATTTTTGCAAAAATGTGTGCAAAATATGTCCCTAAATACTGACTGCAACGTAATTATGCACATTTTAGTAGAAACAAGAACAAAAAAATCTAAGTAGTTCACAAAAACAACACCATTTTATCCTGCAATGTACACACTCTTTAGCGTACACCATTATAGCTATTTTTTGGATTATTACCTTAACTTTTTCTTTGTCATGAGCTATTTCGAGGTTTTACTAATTATTGATCCTCATTAAAAGAATTGACAATTTTGAAGCTATAGTGTTGCCAACTAACTTCTAAGGCAACGACTAAAAATGCGAAATAATATGAAACAACAATGTTCAATAAAACTAAGTATAATTTTTTCTGTGACCCCAAAATATACATATCTTAGGGAATTTGGGCTGCTGAATTCGAATCTAAAGTCAGAAAAAATCTATGACGTCTACTACAATAAATATATTGGAAACAGCTCAAAAACATATGTATGATTAGGATATGCAAGCAATACTATATTAGTTGGCCTCTTTTTTGTTCCCTTTACATTCTCCCATTAAAGCATCTCTAAGGTTCTTAAAGTGTTTTTTTTTTGCGTAGCGGTAATAATTTAAGTTAATAGCTTGGGTTTTACTCAAATTCCATTCTGTAATAAAAAGCATTTCTCAAAATTGTACACAGTAACCACACTTTTCTTTTGTTATTATAAACCAAAAAAAATAAACATTAGAAAAAAAGTACGCGTTGTGTTTGGAAAATTTTTATTAAAATCTATAAATTTTTGTGTAACTATTTTATTATTAAATTTCTACTTAAGCTCATGTTAAATATTTAAGTTTTCTTTCAAAAGATTGTTGATAAGTCCGACAAAATGATGCCATTCTTCGTTCAAGATGTTGCTGGACATTTAAAAGGAATGCCCGGTATTTTTATTTCATGCGTTTTTAGTGCCGCTTTAAGGTATGATCATACTTTTTTTTCATTAGCTAAAAATTATTTCTGAACTCCAACATTTTATAAGTCACTTTTTAGTACGATTTCAGCTAATTTAAATTCACTTTCTGGAGTCTTCTATTTCGATTGCGTTAAACCATTCATAAAGCACACTGAACAAAAAGCAAATGTAATAATGAAGACGTTTGTATTCGTTTGTGGATTCTATTGCATTTTGGGAGGATTTGTTGTTGAACAATCTAAATCAATTCTTCAAACGGTTTTGACAATTGGAGGCATAAGCCAAGGAAGTATAGTTGGAGTATTTTTCTTGGGATTATTGGTGCCAAAAGCTCATGGAAAGGTATACTAGTACAAATTTTTCAATGAATTTAGCGATTTTTTGTTAGCAGATTTCTTTTACAGGCAGCTTTGACAGGGCTTATATCAAGTATGATGGCCGTGCTGTGTATCATTGTAGGGGCTAGAACACGAGTTAGTGCTGGGGAGCTTTCGTATCCTCCCTTGGAAACGAGAATTGATGGTTGTTATAATTTTACCCATACTTTCGATAGTTCTATGTAAGTTTTGTAGGCTAAATAATTATGCAATTATATTATGTGAAGTTTTAAATTACAGATTTAGAGGCAACTTTAAAGAAATATCCCCTCAGAAAGATATGGGATTTTCCATTTTTGATATTTCATTTCATTGGTACAAGTTTACTGGAGCTGTTTTAGTATGGATCATTGCTATTCCTTTAAGTTATTTAATGCCCGAGGACCAAGCATTCAATCTTGATTTATTGTCACCTTTCGTTAAAAAAATTATGGAGGCTAAATTAAAAATTACGTCAACCGAAGCGCATGAACTACGGGAATCCAGGAGTGTAATAAATTAAGGAAATCTAGGCTGCAAAAGGTTTACTCAACTCAATTCAATTTTAAAAATAGTGTTATTAGATGAACCTGAATTCTATAAAGCTTTTTTTCACTTAAGAAATTCTTTTTGAAACTTTTTACATTTTAATGAACACTTCATTTTTAGTTTTAATTTTGAAATTTGCCCCTCTAGTTCAGTCCAATCCTTAACTTTGTTTTCTACGGATATGTTTTGTTTCTACGGATATGGCTTCACAGCGAAAAAACACTAAAAATCTTTGATTTTTTTAGCTTTTTGTCAAAAAGTCATAAAAGTATGCACTTTTGAAACTTTTAACGCAAAAATAAAGACCATTTAATTTCTAAAAAAATTAGTGCACAACTTGCTTTTTTTTATTGTATGGTTTGGAAACAAGAGCGCGCTGAAAAAATGCCAACCCAGTTTTTGGCTTTTAATTCAAAAGCTATATTTTCTACCTATATATATTAAATTCAATGTTTGTATATTTGTACTCAATGGGCTCGAAAATCGTCAGTCAGATAATAACACAAATTTATGAAATACTGGTGTAGATAAGCTCCGAAAAGGTGTCTGCGTTAGAAATTTTGCAAAAGATGTTGCTGCTGTCAAGTTATGTGCACATTTTCGATAAATTTCTGTATTCTTAGCGAAAAACATAGTCATGAAAAAAAAAGCTCGGTAAAATGCGCGTAACACCTTGCAAAAATGCGTGAAATACTGTTAAACGATCACGAAATACCATGTAAAATAGCATGAAAAAAGCAATCAGTACCGGAAGAAAGTTATATACCAACAGTGAAAAAAAATCAAACACAGTTGAAATACATAGCATGGGAAGTCATGAAAATAAACACTAAGTACCGCGGGAAAATACAAAAGACACCAGAAAAAAGCAAGCAAGTCACAGAAAAAAGCGTTGAGTTATTGAATAAAGAGGAAAAATATGCGAAAGACAGTGGAATGCCGCACTAAAAATCACGGAGTACCTTGGAAAAAAGCTCAGACTACTAGAGAACTATTGGGGAACAATGTGTAAAATAACGGGTAGTCATGAAAAAGCGCTTAGTTCAGTGAGAAAAGGCAATAAATACCACAAAAAAGCGTGGAAAGTCACGGACTATCGCAGAAAAAGGTATAAAACTGTGAAAAAGCAGCGGAATACCCCCGAAAACAGCATGAGTACAAGCAAAAAAGTGTTGGAAGTCGCGGAAAAAAATGAGAAATACCGTGGACAACTGAAGTAAAAAGCACGGAATACAATGTGATTTTTCCATGCATTTTTTATAACCTGAGATTAGTAACTGTAAAGTTAGTTTTGTACCCGCTTGGGTACAATCAATGGGAAAATCTGAAGTCATTTTTTTTCAAATCAAACTGCCTAGTTTTATTGTAGGGTACCTAGTAGATTAAAACATCTTCCAAACGCTAATCATTGCAATAGAAGAATATGACAAAAAATATTCTGTTTATGTACCGAAGATTGCAATAACTACAATAAAAACCCGAAAAAACATATCATTACACACGATGTGTTAGAAAGGGAAGCAAGACCCCCTTTAAATCACCAACTCCACTGGCTTCTTCTTAACAAATACTTATCTGAGAAACATGAGGATTATAACGGCAATACGAATTGCGGCTGTAAAAACAAAGCTTATAATAAAAAAAAAAACAATGTAAGGCTTTTTGATTTTTTTTTTACAGTGCACCTACGGTATTAAAATTGACATTTCTCAAAAAGGGGAAAAAAAGGGCAACATTTTTTTTTTGCAGCCAAGTAACAATATGTAAAGAAACAAAATGCAATATGAAAGAAAACAGAGCAAGACAGCGCAACTATTTAAAACCTTAATCGAATAGATATAGGAAACAGGTAAACAAAATATGTTGACAAAAATTATTAAATTTAGTAAATAAAACAACTTTTTTAAAATTTTATTTTTATTTTTTTAGAAGCCTTACAACATTACCTTTCCAACCATACATATATACTACTTAGAGGCCTAATTCAAGGAGAAGTTAAAAAAACAACATTTATAATCGGCCTCAATTTAGCAAATTTTTTTAAGACTAAGCCTTGCGTGCACTTTAGGTGGCCATATTTTAAATCGTGCCAATGTTTTTTATAAAATTTTTATTGTTTAAATATTTCATAGAAATCCAAGGTGGAAAAGTACTTTCGGAAAAAACATTCATGAGACGCAAAAGGAATTTTGGACCCACTGTGCGTCGCTCTGATAAAGTTGAAAACTACCCAGTTGTATTCCTTGATACTATATTTCAATACTTATATTTAAAAAGCATGATGAGGTGTCTCCTATGAAAAATTTAAAGCTAAACAGGGAAGCAGTTTTTGGAAAAAATTTCGTGCTCTTGTCCGGCAGGTTGGCATAAACCCCAAATTCAGAGCTAACAGTACGTACTATAATAAATATTATCAAAATGAATTTTATTAAAATTTCAATTGGGTTTTCATATATCTTTGCCCTTGGCAGTTAAACAAAATTTGTCGCTGTTATTTCATACAGCAGGCTAGCTTTAGTGGTAAGGTAATCTCTACTCTCAGGTTCGATCCCCGCATAATCCAATTTTTTTTTTTAATAAAGTTTTCAAAAAATTCATTTTTCTTATAATAATTTATTAATTATAACATATAATGTAAGTACAATGTGCATACGTCCAGAATAAAATAATTAATATAAAATGTTCCAACACATCATTGATTTATTGGCTTTTCATTCAATACAAAATCTTCAGTCTTTACAGAATCATATTTCACAAATGATGTTATTACCGGCGACAGCAATTTTGGATCAAGTTTCTTATCATTTGGCATTATATAGCTCAAGGGTATTCCAATAATCCATACCAAAACTGCACCAATAGACTTATACCAATTATAAGAAATGTCAAATATTGAAAATTCTTCATCGAACTCTGAGACATAAAGTGGTAATGTTTTCAATGGGGCTTCGGTAAATCTATAAATTAAAATTAAAATTACAATTTAATTTTAATTTCTTACATTATAATATAGTAAATCTTACATTGAACTATGATGTGTAAAATTAAAACGATCACATCCATCCACTCTGGTTGGTAATGGATTATAAACAAGCTTGCCAATTTGCATTCTATGACGTGCTCCAGATATAAGTCCAACCATTAAAACTGTGGTCAAAATAATTGCAATCAAGGCTGGCTAAAATAGAAAACAAAATACTTTCAAATGTTGAATACCTGATTAAAAAAAATGTACTCATCCTAACCTTGCCATGTGCTTTTGGCACTAATAATCCCAACATAAAAACTCCAAGTATTGTTCCATATGATATTCCAGAAATAGTTATGACACTTTGAAGAATTGAATTTGATTGTTCGACAACAAAACCTCCCAACACACAATAGACTCCAGTAAAAAATACAAATAATTTCATAATCACATTGGCTTTATGCTCAGTGTGGTTGATGAACGGTTTAATATAGTCGAAGTAGCACACTCCTGCTAGGGTATTCAAAATTGCAGACATTGAACTATAAAATCAATAATAAATCATGTTCAATGAATAAAAAAGATAAACAAGATAATAGTAACCTACCCTAAAGCTGCACTGAAAACGCATGATATAAAAACCCCGGGCATTCCTTTCAAATGTCCGACAATATCTTGAACGTAAAATGGCATCATTTTATCAGGCTTTTCGACAATCTTTAAAACAAAATAAAAATCATTAATTTTATTGTAAACTTTCTGAGGTTTTAACTAATAAGTCAATATAAAGTCTTACTCCAACTTTTAATGGATCACAATCATAATAATTCGAAAACATAATAATTCCGGTAAACAAATTTATGGAAGTCACAATAATGAATATAAATGCAGAAATATATAAAGCTCTAGAAAATAAAAAGGTTAGTAAGTTTATAGCATTTAGGGTCAGTTTGTTCACAGCGGATTAAGTTTTTAGCATAGTTTTCAGAGGTTCTAGTTAAATAGCGCTATAATCAACCAAAATCGGTTAATTAGCTTAATCCATCATGAATAACAACTCAAACTATTGATTTTAGTGAACATTCGACGGTTTACAGTTGGCAATAATCATTGACTAAAGACGATCAAATGTGAACAAATTGGCCCTTAAAGTATTCTACTAAACATACTTTCTAGCATCCTTTAAAGAAGGTAATGCAGAAATTCTTTGTACACATGTTTGATTGAGTCCAATACTTTTAGTCCACAAGCAAATTCCTCCAATCATACAATTTACAAATGTAGTACGAGCCCTAGGATC
Organism: Meliscaeva auricollis; assembly: GCA_948107695.1. Classification (NCBI taxonomy): domain Eukaryota; kingdom Metazoa; phylum Arthropoda; class Insecta; order Diptera; family Syrphidae; genus Meliscaeva; species Meliscaeva auricollis. The sequence continues at coordinate 42,259,227 of OX403616.1, forward strand.
TAAACTCCAACTAAAATATTTAAGTTAAAAAAAAAAAAAACAATAATTGACATTTTCAAGCTGAAATAATTTACCTACTTGATGTCAAGTCGTCCGCCATCTATTGCTCTCTCAATAACATTATCTAGTCCTCCAACAGCTTTGATTCCCATTATTGCAACCACAAAAACTGAGAGTATCATAACGGTAGCTTGTATAACATCCGTCCAAACTACAGCTTTGATACCACCCTTGAGTAATAAAAAATATGCATTGTTCAACATGGGAGTCCTGTGAAGTTAGCAAGCGAAATTTTGAAATGATAAAAAAATCATTAGAGTTCCTGGTATATCAACCGAAGAGTAAACCGATGAAAGCACCAAAATTAAAAAAAAGTGTTTTAAACATGTTTTTTAACTGACAAACAAGAGTTCTAGAGTTTCTGATAAATGGAATGTCTAGAAATGTATTTATTATAAATAAATACTTTTAACACACGAATTTTAAAGACAAGAAGAATATCTTTCATTTGATACCGATATAATTTTTCTAAGTCATTTATTTTACAAGTTATGACCAATTTTATTATTTGCAAAAAAAAATTAAATCATTTTTTTTGAGGTGGTCAACTAGTCATGTAATTTTGTCGTTTCGTAGGAAGGAGAAGAGAGGCAGCAGTTTCTTAGCTTTTCAAAATACAGCATTTAAAAATGTATAACATAAAGTATAGTAAAAATAAAAGTCTATTAAGAGATTTTCAATTTTTCCATTCCATGTAAAACGGAACACGTTTGGTCAAAAACAAAAAAAAATTGTGAGAATTGTGAAAATTGGGATGGGGTTCCTATATTCCCTCGTTCAGGTAGGAAGGGCAATTTAAAAAAAAATATTCAAAGACAACGGTAACACATAGAAAAAATCCTCATGTTTAAATACAATTTTTCTTACAGCATTTTTACTGGTGAAAATTGTCGGGAGTAATTTCCTGAATCATATCCCAAAAGTCACAACGAATCCCATTTGGAGTTTGGCCACCATCTTGAAAAAATTGCATCAATATTTTGTTAAGCTATATCTATTAAACTGATTGTCCTTGGGAGATCATTTAAATGTCAAAACAAGCTTATTTGTGTGTTGAATCCATTGAGATCAAAACTGAGACAATACGACTACTTTAAGTGCTTACAATAGTCCTTTTACTACAATTTCCTATTTGCAGTGTTACAGGGATATTTTTGTGAAAACCCTCTTCCAATAGTGCTACAGCGAAAACATGAACGTTTAAATTACAGTGACAAACAAGAAATCAAAGAGTGCATTGAAATATTTTAGTTTAAAGGGTGTTTTTTTAAGGAAGAAAAAACGTTGTGCAATGACTACCAAAACACCCTGTGAAATTAATGGTAGATTAAAACAAAAATGGGAGATATAAAGAATTTTTTCCGTGTCAGGCCTCTTTTTTGTTTAATTTCCCCGGTCTATAGAGAAATCTTAAAGTTTTTCTTCTACTATAATTCTACCATGGCTTTCGAAGGAAGGCTGTTGCTATTGTGACATGAACTAGATATTTGTTTGTTAAGTTTAGATAGTTAAATACGAATGGCTATCACGAGCACCTGGCTCATGACACAAACAGCGCTGGGTTGCACCGTTTTGAAATCATAAACCTGTGGGTTATATCCGGATTTTAGTGTTTGTTTAAAAGGGGTAACGTTTAAATGACCGAAAATATTCTTTGACCGAACATATTTTAGAAGATGTTGGCCAAGTAGATTTGGGATCTTTGTGGGTTGCTTCTCAAATTGATATAAGGCCACTCACCACCTTGGAATGCTTAATTACCCCATGAACTTTCCAGTTTAGTAATCATCCGGCCGATTACAAAACTAAATACTTTCACCAACCGTAGCCTGCTGTCTCGCAGTACAATGGATATTGAAAAGACCAATCTATATAAACGGTTGAAATAAGCCCGCTCTAGCCATTTCGTTGCATTAAAAAAAGGATCAGGTATTTGATCTTTAAATCGGAAAGTTCAACAAGATCTTGATAGAAAGCTTTACCAATTAATTGCGTTCTTGTTCTGGCAAGAGCAGGACACTGACAGAGAAGGTGTAAAAAACCGTTTCCTTTTCATGAATGTCCTTATTTTTTCTCGCGTGCAACTATTTTTTTTTCGGGATCGATGTTGTTTGCGACATAAGTATTGAGTTTTCGTATAATGTTTATGACTCTTCTTTTTTATCGGTTTTTTGGCTATTTTATATGATTCTATGTTCTATGTAGAGCTCTTGTTTTTCAGTCGAAAAAATGCTCAGGGCTATTTATTTCGAAAACGTTTGTTAAAGCTTGAAGTTTACGAACAATTTCTTTTTTTTTTTAATTTTGGCATTTTTATTGGTCACAGAACTATTGTTTTTTAAAAAGGTATAAGGAACTCTCCGGTTACTACCAGAATTTCCAATTATTTTTACTTTTTCATATTCGCTAGCTATCTTCATTTTTCAGGTAACTTAATATTAATATACTTACAAACATTGTATAGAAAACGCAAATAGAGGCTACTGTTAAATTAATAACATGTATATTGAAGCCCGTTACTAAAATAGAGAATTTTTGAAAATAATAAATTATGAGTTCATGTCCATATCCATGTATATTTAATGATTTTATTTTAAATAACCTTGAGAAAATGCTAAAGCTGGTATAAAGGTGAAAACTGGTAACAACAGGAAGGCTGTTGAAACAAATGAAAATGTAACAAGTTGGCGGGTTGCCTTGTTGAATCTCAGTTGCAGGTACTACATGTTTTATTAAAAAAGAAAAGTATGTATTTATTATTAAATAAGTTTATATTTTTCAAAGTGTATTTATTTAAATATGGTATACCTACTAACAGACACGTGCTCGCTTCACTTCGCACGTTTAAAGTAAAGTCATTTATTGCATTGAGGTCTGAATTTTTACTACCAGTAGATATATACTTGAAACCTTTTGGATGCCTTTGGATAAACTTTTTCGTACGAAATAGCTTTTATTTATATCCAGACAAAAAGTAATTTTTTTACTGTCTTTTACCTTCAATTTGCCAGTCATGATTTTTATTGATTCCACATCAAAGAAATTAACACCGCTACTTGTTTTCTTTAGGAAAAAAATCATAAAGACCAAAAATAGTGAAATTTCGCAATGAAGAATGATTCTCATTAAATTGCATAATTTCAATTAAGCACGGTCAAAATGGATGGATGGATCCAAATAGTGCAAGAAGTGTCCTACTAAGGGGCTCGGTTATAGCGCTCAGGAAAACGAATCAGGATAATTTTTTGAATGGACTTTTTATGTTGTTTTCACTCATTTTAAAATAAAAACCAACATAAATCAATCCAAATGCCTCGAAGATGATTTTGTGACAAGAAATTTTACATTCAAACAATACATTTTTTGTTAAAAGTGCAATTATTTATTCATTTATTTATACAAAAAAAATTTCGTGTCAGGAAAAAAAATAAATACATTTTTAACAAAAACTAAATTTTTTTTACAAAAAATTTTTTGTGTCATTTGTCATCTATTTATGTTTGTACTTGTTCTTAAAAATAAAAGAGAATTTAAAAAGAATAAGATTCGATTTTCAAATGACAGAAACAGCTTCTTAAATGAATTTAACCTCAAAACGAAGTATGCAATTTATAATGATACATTTTTTTAGAAAAAAAAATTCAAAATCGTTAGAGCCGTTTTTAAAAAAAATATTTTTTTCTAAATAAAATTTTGCAAGGACTTTAATAAAAAAAAATTGGTACGTCATTTTTATGAGATTATTTATTAATATCTAAAAACTAATTTTTGAAAAAAAATATATTCAGTAGTTTTCGAAAAAAAAAAAAAAATTTCAAATTTTGTTTATAAATCAAAAAAAAAATAATAAATAAATAATAATGATGGAGAAAATCAGAACTAAATAATACGGTTCTGTGGCAGGTACTGTTATTACCGGTTTTTGAAAAAAAAATGGTTTTCTTTAAAGATAGACCTTATCTTAAAAAAATAATATTGATTTTTATAATAAAAATCGTAGGAACCGTTTTTGAGAAAAATTAATTTTTCTAAAACCGGTATATAACAGGTACTGTTATTTTTGGTCCAAAATAATTCAAAAAACGTCTGGGGATAGTCCCCAAAAAACGCCACATATCAAGTTTGAAGTAAATAGACCCATCCGTTTAGGCTGTGGTGTCTGATACATACAGACAGACAGAATTGACGGAACCATTTTTTTCTCATTCTCTATTATATTATAGTTAGAAAATGCTAAAAGGAATTCATAAAAACGGACATGTTATACAATGATTACAGAGTTCAGACAAGAATGAGATGATTTATTAATTGGCGAAGAACGAAAGACTTCCTGAGGTTCTAATTAAAGCTGTCTGTGAAAATCACTTTATTTTACCATGCATTGGAGAGACTAAGGTCCGTCCCAGCAACAAAAAAAAATCACAAAGAAAAAAATATGTAGTTTAAAAAACTAAAATAAACGCTATTTGGGGTGTTTTGATCCTGCTACTTCCGTGGGGCCGCACAACTAAAATTTAACAAGCTCAACCTTTCATTTAATACAATCATAAGCACTTTCGATTTCACTCTGGGATTGAAATGAGCAATACCCTTTGAAAAAACTTTAAGTAAAATAACTGGATTTCAAGATTTTAAAGAATTACTTTTTAGTAGTACGTAAATATTTTAATTTTTAGATTTTTGGATTTCAAAGGTATAGTGAACATAGTCGAAATGTTTACAGTCAAACCTGAAACTCTTTCAATTTGAAATTAAAATTTGATTTTTAATAAGTAAGTAACTTGAACAGAGATGAAGCTCATCGACAATTTTTTCTGATGCTATTTTTAATTTTGAGATAAGTAGTATCGAGGGAAATAGACATCGTAAGAATACCTCAGGAGCATGTGCTTAGGCCCAGGCAATAAACACTCTACATTATGATAAAACGACTTATAATAAGGTAAATATTTTGCGTATTAAAATTTTTCATAGAAAAAAGTATGAAATAATCATCAATATTAAAATATATGTTAAAATAATAAAACAATAAAAAGTAGTATAAAAGCACATTATATCTTTATAAGAAACAATTATTATTATTATTATTATTGAAGCTGTGAGTATTTTGTGTGTGTGTTTTTTTTTTATATATATACAATAAAGTTTTAGGACAAAACTCACCTCATAGCAGTTGGAAATATTGTTGTTATAAAACACAGGAATAATAACGAAACACAGAATGGGTGTAACAAAAATAATTCCAGATGCCAGAAAAGCAAAATTTATACCAAATGCATACATTTCAGCTGGTATTGTTATAACTGATGCTGCCGATAATTGACTGTTAATAAAATAAAATCGTTTGATAGTATTTTTTTTTTTGTTTTCTGTCCACTTGATTAAGAATAATTCTTAAGCTTTACCTTGCTACCAGAGAAACTGCAATTGGCAATGGTTTCATTCGTTTTCCACCAAGTAAATATTCATCTGCGGTTGCATTTTCTCCCGAAAAAAATCCAAAATACACACCAATAGCAGCCGAAACAATAAGCAGCAATATAAAGACTGTATAATCTACTGCGCCAAATGTAAAGTCTTGTGCTAAACTCAATGTGGCATTTGTTATATTAAGTGTCATGATTTCTGTTTTTTTTTCTAATTTGATTTCAATTTGAAACTTATTAAAAACGAATTCTTTAAAATGGAAATTAAAATAAATATATGCAGCTGGGCGCCATCACTGGACAACGGTTAACCTAGGACTGAAATAATTCATAAACCTAAAATTATGACCAAAAGTTTACATAAATGGCCGAAATGGTTATCAAAGTTATTAAGTTTCATTTCATTCAATTATGTACATACAAAAAAATGATAAGCAAACAATGAATTTTAGTAGAAGATTTCAATCTATCTATTGGATAAGTGTATTATCAATTCAATAGGTATTGTTAATATGAAATATTATTACTTTAGATATTATCAGTTATAGACTATTGAAAATACAATGGACACTTTGGGGAAAAGATTGGTAACTATATGTTCATAAATGTTTGAACAGCTGCGGTTAAAACAATAGTAGCGAGCCTGATGGTGATACAAGGAAATCTTAAATTAACCAAGCCAATCATTTTTGTCGAAAAATTTTCAAACTAATTTTTTTAAGATTTTATTTTCAGCAAAACAAAAAATTGCAACCAGAACACAAGTGTTTAGGGGAAGCCAATTTCTTCTATAAAAAACAATTGTTTCCATAAAGTCTGGCACAAAAAGGAGTGGTATTGTATAAAAGGATACTATACTTATAATACAGTAAATTGTTATTGCAACAAAATTTTGTTGCACAGCATGGTCAAATACAAAACAAAAACCAATGAAATTTTCAACGTTTTTGCACTTTTAAGGAAATTTAACTCAGATGGGCTAGGTTTTGGTCACAATTATGTAGTGACGTGTGACTGAATTTTCTAAAATTTGAGCTTAAAATTGATTATGTAATGCAGCCATAATTGCCTCCGAAAAAATGTTTAGTACCATGTATTATATTCAGTGCAATTTAATTTTAAAGCCCAGTAAGCTATTGAAGCAAAACGAAACATCCTATACAAAAATCACAACGAAATCTTACACGAAAAAATTCGTTCTGCTTTTCGTTCAGCAGTACCTACGCGATTCGACTAGTGAAATTGAAGTTTATCGAAATTATTTGCAGTAGTCTACACACATTTTGCACTCACAATGTTACTGTCCGACACATTACATAGGTCAACAAATTTTAGTTTTTGTATTGTTGCCCAAACTTTGATAAACGTTCCTAAAAGTTTTCGATATGCCGAACTTGAATCCGAAGTCAGAATTTTGAAATTGGCTCTAGTTTTTGATGACTAGTTTACAAAATTACAAGAAAAGCATTTTTCAATATATTTGAAGCAATGTAATAACGTGTGATAACCTTTTACAGAAAAAATTGTAACGAATTATGAAAAAACTATAGTTTTCTTCTTTTTTTATTTAGTTTAAATCATTTCGATACCTATTTTCTCCTCCGAGAAATCTTAAGTTAAAATTAATGTATTTTTCATTTTATAGTGGTCAACAAAGTTTCTTGTTACCGAACCAAAATAATACTTTTCTAAAAGTTTTCGATGCTCTTAACTCGAATCTAATACAGGAATTTTCCTATCAGCTCTCATTTTAAGACATTTCCATCATCCAAAAAAAAAAAAATCTTTTTCGTAAGTTTCGAAGCAATTTTTTGACTTGAGTTGAAAAAGGTTTCTTTGTGATTTTCTAACGGAATATTTGAAAAATTAAAGCTGATAAGAACATTCTAATATTGGATTTAAGTTAAGCACATTGATTCTTGTAATTTTGTAACGGGAACATCTAAAAAAAACATAGAGCCAATTTAAAAATTCTGACTTCGGATTCGAGTTCAGCACGTCGAAAACCTTTAGAAACTGCTATCAATGTTTGAGCAGCAAAAACCTTGTTCACCAGTGTTATTTTTGCCACGAAAGAATGTATTTTGTTGGTTAAAACATTTATATGTAATCTATATTTATAAAATTTTCCGAATCATAAGCTTGTATCAGACGATTTGTATAAACACAAATTTTTGTGTAAACATTTCTGTATTTTAATATTAAACTTCAAGAAAGATCCTAATTCTACTACTTATATACATTGAAACAAGAGTCCAAGACGTATCATATGCGGTATTCTGCCTGATACTACACACAAAAAAAATGGAACTTGGAAATAATTTTAACAGCAAAATAATTTTTCATTCCAAAGATAGAGCAGAGTCTCTTCACTACAAGAATGAGGGTCCTAGATGTTTTACTTATAAATTCAAAAATCAACAATCATTTTTTTTTCAATATTCATTTCTGTTGATCTTTATGATTATAATTCTTATGAGTTCTTACATGTTCTGTTTTATTTTTAAATGTTCCTCTTTTCCATTTTTGAACTTGTCATTGCGCAAGCTTAGGAATACAAGAAAACAAAAACAAAAAATTACCTGAGTGCTCAGTATAAGGACGAGTACGAGTTTGTATAAACTGTATAAGAAATGTGTACACCACGGCGTATACATTTTATTTTTTGTTACCAAATAATTCTTTCTCCGTGATAGAATTTCAAACCCGATGTTATTCGTTATGTAGTTTATATAGCTGTTCTAGCTTCACGAGAAGTAGGCCCCATAAATAATTGAATCACTGTAGGAAATATTCATTTATTTGTTTAACTAGCTGCCCAAGCAGACTTTGTCCTGCCCTGCACATTGATTTTTATATTCTAATTACATTTATTGTCATATTACACGATCATTTATAAAATTGGCTAGCCTAGCCACTGACCCGCAATATTTTTCATTGGCTTCAGAATTTTACACATTTTACCAGAAAAAATAGTTTTTAGTTTTTCCGACGCATTAGCAGGCTAAATAATACAGTTGTGCATGTCTATGTGAGAAACATGGAACAATGCGAAAAAACGAAAAACGTGTAATAAAGTGTTAAAAATCAAAGAAAACACATGAAAAGTCGCGAAAAAAGTGTGGAATACCTGAGAAAGAATCATGCGAGATCGTGAAAAAAGGGGTTTTAAAGTTAATTCACCGGTATTCCACGGTATTCCTCAATTTTGGCCGTGCTAGTCTTCCATATTTTGTATATTTTTCCATGATGGTTCACGCAGTATTCCGCGATATTTTCCACGGTATTCCGCGATTTTTACCATGGTATGTTTCATATTTTTCCGCGAATTTTCACACTCTCTTCCGATACTCCATGTTTTTTTTTCTGTAACTTAATTTGTTTTTTTGTGCAGTATTTTACGCTGTTTTTTGTGGTAGTAAGTGCTTTTTCACAACTTCCAACGCGGTATTTTGCAATCATTCGCGTGGTTTTCAAAATTTCTTCCACCACTTCACCAGTATTCTGCGCTTTTATCTACGATATTCCGCACTTTTTGCCGTGCATATTTTTCCACGACTTTTCCGCTTTTTTCTATGACTTTCTAAACTAAAGACAAAAATGCTGAAAGGACTTAACTCTCAAAGTGTAATTCGCACAACGCCATCTGCTGGCATTTTCCAACCCAGCACTCCGTGTTCTGTTTCTATCGTGTATCAGATATGGTGTTGTATAGGGATTGAATTTTTTTTTGTGATTGTTCAATGCATGGGAAAACTTGTCGAGACTATGAATTTCCGAAGTTTCATAAGTAATTCTGTTATTCCTAAGAAAGAATAATCCAACTGATCAGAGATCATTCAAATCGGTCCAACAGTTCTTGAGTTATAAATGGTGTAAATAACCCGACTCGTCTGATCTTAGCTTTATTGTTTGATATACTCCTTGAATGTTTTTAGCTTATGTTTTTTTGATCGTTTCGCTGTGGACGAGGAGACTACAGCTGCGTACTAGATTTAACCCAGGAACATATTTTTAGTATTGAAATTTGCTGAAAATGTTCACAACAACGGCCTTACTGATATCTGAAAAGCACCAACAAACATCAACCATCATGCAAAACAAACACCCCCATATTGGATTTTTCGCGGTTTAACTATATCTTGGTAAATTCCTAGAGATCTCGTGACAAAATGTTCTATTTTAAGTGTTGGGTTTAATATAGCTAATACCAAGAACAAACTGCTTCCCTTGGTAAACTTGTATTATTTTTTTCTATAGTCTTGTAAATTAGTTGAATAGGTAAATTATCAGAGAAATATCTTATGATATAGTGGTACCTGTGTCCAAAATAGCCAACTTATCTTAAATTTTGATTTTATTGGACCATCGCACACACTGGGGTAACTTCTTAATCCACTCCAAAACTGGTTGAGCATTTTACGCGTTTCATTCCATGTCATTCCAAAATCTTCACTTCACTCCATTCACACTGATGTGATGGCTCATTGAAGTTATAAGAAGCTTAGCCATACTGATTTGACCAGAACAATATCTTTAGGTCGTAAAACTTCCAAAAATCCCATATGGCAGTGTTTTTTTCATGATAGTGGACAACACATGGGTTATCTTTGTTGGTGCTTTTCAGTTATTAGTAATGTCAAGGCCTTTGCTGTGAACATTTTCAGCAAATTTCAAAATTAAAAATATATTTCTGGGTATTGCAATGAAAAATATTATTTCAAAGTACTAAACATTTTAAAGGTCTCAGGAATTGGATCAAATTATGCCATATTCAGTTTTCTCTGATAAGTAGACGTCCATAGTTGTCTCCAAAAACTAATCACTCAGTAAAAAATTTGCTAAAAACCGGAAAAACATTGAAAGTTTGGCGGTTTTTTGTATTGTTGACTATGTTGCATCACATACCCTCAAAACCAAAGGATTATATGTACTTTGATTTTTGAACATAATTTATTTCTGTGAGCCATTTAAGTCCTAAATAACACGTTGTCCCATTTTAATAATTAATTTTTAATAAGTTTTCAAGTGGAATCAAATTCAAAGACTTATAAACAAGCAAGAAAATTGTTCGAATGAAAAACAATGTAATATCTAAAATAATTAAAAGTTAATTTCTTTTTTGTAGCTTAGGTATTTGATGTTAGATTAGATTATAGTTGAAATAGAATTTCTTTAGAGTTATTTACCCAACAACAAAATATAAATAAGAAGTCTGCCAGACCATAACAACGCCAACACATATAGAATTTTGTATTATAGAAACTGATCATAGACAAAAAGTTTGATTAAAATTTCGATTAAACCTCTTAACAGACACTCAACTTTTTGTTATCATCATTAGATCAACGAACATAATAACTAAAAAAGATAAGCAGGCTTCCTTTTATCGTTAAAGTTGTTTAAATAATTTAAACCTTGTATTCATAATTTTGTAGTGTGAAATAAACATAGAATTCAATTTCAAAATGGCTAAAAAAATATCTTCAATGAATTTTTACCATTTAATTTCTTATATATATTTCAAAATGGCTAAAAAAATATCTTCAATGAATTTTTACCATTTAATTTCTTATATAAATATGAGTTTTTTGAACAGAAAACAAATTAAAAAATTGTAACAGCCGGTCCTTAACAAAAATTATTTATTATATAAAAAAAATTACAAAAATATGGCATGTCATTTTTAGGGCTATTTTTTTCAGAGGTTCCAGTTAAATGGCGCTAATCAACCAAAATCGGTTGATTAGCTTAATCAACAACTCAAACTATGGTTTCCGAGAAAAAAAAAATTAGTACAGTTGGCAATAATCATGGATTAAAGATGATCAAACGTGAACAAATTGGCACTTAATCCTTTATATTTCTGTGTAAAATTACTGTAACAAACCGGAGTCTTTAAAAATCACGAAATAAACAAAACATTTCTTTTTAAGTCATTATTGTGTTGGACTGCTAACAATCTACTATACGGTTATTTGCGGAATACACCAAAACTTGTTTCAAAATAAATTAGAAATTAATTTCGCTCATATTTAAACGCAAACAAGACAATTATTTAAGGACATTCAATACATTTAAGAGAAACTTTTTGAGACAGCTTAAGATCTTTGTCGCATTGTCTTCTTTTTTTTTTTAAATATTCTTACATTCTTAAATGCACAAAATCGTGTAGTCTATATTATTATTTCAAGTGATGGAGTGAGGTGAAGGGAATTAACTTAGCGGGCATTTACTTCACATGGGAAATAACTTCACTTTTAGTGAAAAAAAAAATTATAAAAATAATAATTTTCGGGTGAGTTAAAAATTCACTTTTTTGTGGCAAAGAATTTCACTTTTATGTGTAGCTATTTCTCATAGAAGGTGGGAAATAATTTCACTTTTTATTACAGTTGCAGAAAACTATCATGTTTTCGCACTGCCCAGTACTTTATCAGCAACTACCATCATAAGCAATGCAACTGCATAAAAACAAAGTTAATATAGTTGATATCCTAGTGTAAGATCAAGTTTAATTAGAGCTTGTTACTCGAGGCATGTCAAAAACAATCCGTAATTCGGTACCTTATATTTTTATTCATGCCCAAAGCGGGAAAATGCTGTCATGTTCCTTCCTTCTTAAAACTTTAGAACGATTGATTGATATCCACTTGCGACACCATAGAGCCCAATCTTCTATCTATACGGCACAACATGCTTATTGTAAAGGGAAATCGGTAGACACTCAAGCACTTGAAAATTGATAGCTCAATTGGAGAGTTTATAAATCTGATGTTGAGAAGCAGAATTATTATCTCAACACTAGGAGATTTTTCTGACAGAATATCTGTCAGCAGAGGCACACCACAGGGTGGAATCTTATCCCCACTTCTATGGAATATCGTGGTTTATGTGTGGGGCTTATCCCCACACATTACCCACTGGCTATACACAGCGGTCGTGAGACCGATAATCACTTACGGGTTAGCAGTTTGGTGGACTGCTTTAGACAAAACTACTTATCTAGACAAGCTTAGCAAGTAAAATGATCAGCGTGCATGTGTATCAGCGGAGCACTCAGCTCGACACCTTCCGCTGCCTTCGACATGTTGCTTATCCTCACAGCCCTCAATATATACACCAAACAAGTGGCCGCAAGCACAGCCATTCGTCTTAAATCTATATCTCAATGGTCTAACAATACGTTTGGCCACACTAACATTTTGAATACATTCAATTCATTTCCAATGCACTCCGACTACACCACCCCACAGCTGGATTTTGACAAAAACTTTCTAATCCCCATCCCACCAAGATCTACTTGGGATGACGATGAATTCTTGAGAGATGAAGCAATTCATTTCTATACGGATGGTTCAAAAACCGAAAATGTGGGGAGTGTGTTCAGAAAGACTAAATCTAAGTCTCTGCTTCTACTGCTGGTACTATCTTGTACGTGATATCCACGTTGAATATTCGTATCTTCTCATATAGTCAAGCAGCCCTCAAATCACTCGGTTCAGCTGCCAAAAACTCTGTAACTGCCCGAAACTGTCGTTCGTTTCTCTTGGAGATGGCAGAACAGTGCCGGGACACAGAGACATTCCGGGTAACTACAAAGCCGACGAACTCGCCAGAAAAGGAACTATAAGTCCAATTTTACATAACAAGTTGAATATTGGAATACCAATCGCTACATGTAAACTTATGCTTAAACAGGATGCCATTACGGTGACAAAAAATAGATGGACTAGTATCACTACTTGTCTAGGGACAAAACTGATCTGGGCAGTACTAGATCCGAAGCGTTCCAAATGCTTGTTCTCTTTAAGCAGACGGCATATGTTTAAACTTTTATTTTATTTTTCATCCATAGGTTTCAGGGTTACTGGATTTTCTTAAAACCCCTCATTAATATTCAACTAAATGCACCTGAGACATCTAAATTTTTTCCTAGACAACAATTAGTTAAAAATTTTATGAGATTTCCAGGAGACTTGATCCACCGCTAAAGATGCACTTTGTGTGAATTTTATAAGACGCACCAACAAAAGGAAGAACATTACTGGACGTCTTGACTAGTCAAATTAAATTAAAATCTTATTTTTTTTACTTTGCACTAAACCAAAAACACGTAGTAAATTTTAATATTATCTTAAACAATAATGTATCTTGCCGCTCAGGAACATACCTGAGTGGCAGAGCGGAAGCGCTTAGACTTGTCGCTCTGGATCTTTCTTTTTGCCAGTCACTGCTTGGCCGTACCCTAAGAGAAATGTTTCTATATTACCTACATAGTTGCAGTTGCAGGCAGATAGAAAATAATTATCCCTGGCTTGGATAAAATATTTGAATGCATTTGTATTGGTGCAAACTGTTGGCAGCAATATTGGTGCCTATTCTATGGAGACCAACACCAAGAGAATATAAATACTTTCAGTTACTTATGGTCCTTTTAATGTTGTTACTATTTGCAGATACAGATACATTTTTTCTGAAATTTTTTAAACGACTAATGTTGCACATAGCAGTTAAGTAGATTCTCTATGCCTCACTTACGCTTCCAGTAATTTGCCTTGTCGCAATAGAATTATTTGAAACTATGCTATCTCAATACCGTTTTTTTACAAAAAAAAATATGTTGAAACCTCCGTACACTCCCTCCTTGGACTTCTGACGCCCAGGCAATATTTATCCTTGTTCGCATGTACCCTATGATGCTAACGTTTAGGCGCTAGCTCAAAGACTAAAAGAATATAACTCCTTTATGCATTCACATGTTGAAATGTTATGGCAACTATTGCCTCTATTTCCCCTTATCTGCCAGCGCGTACGAATTGAAATTAAAACTTAACAATTTTAATTTACCTACGATCCTGATCGCACAATCATTGATAAGTGACCAGTAATTTTTTTTATCTTTGATAAAAAAAAATAGGAACTGAAAATCTATTAGGTACATTAGGTAGGTAAATATGGCTCATTAAGTTTTGTTCTTTCGTGGTATAAACAAGCTTTAATTCGGGTTTATCAATCGCATAGAATCAATTAATAGCTGAACCAGTTTAAATTCAAAATGTCAGTTGTTAACATTACTGACACGGTGGTGGAGGCTGCATACACCAAAGTCTTTACATTCGGTTTTGAAGATTATGCTGTGTTTATTTCGATGTTAATTGTTTCGGCCGGAATTGGAGTGTACTTTGGTTTTTTTTCGGGTAAAAATGACACCGCCGATGAATATTTACTTGGCGGTAGAACCTTACAAGCTTGGCCCGTTGCCATTTCATTGGTTTCAAGGTTAAAATAATGCATGAAATTTCCAATTTGAATGATTTTTTTTAATTTTCTTATAACTTCAGTCAATTATCAGCAATATCAATTGTGACAATACCATCAGAAATGTATAGTTTTGGCATAACATATTCATTTACAATGATTGCAATGTTTATGGCACTTCCGATCTTAGTGTATGTTATAGTTCCAGTGTTTTACAATAACAACATTTCAAATTGTTATGAAGTAAGTTTTAATTTTAATGATTTCCTAATCTTTAAAAATAAACATAATCATTTTGACTTACATTATGTAATATCGAAATAATTTGGCTTCAATTGAGTAAACATTAGATTAGAATTTTGATTTTTTTTTTTTTTAATCAAACTTCACACGCACAATAGTAAATCGTTTAGATAGAATTCACTGTCAACGATAATAATCTTTTTATATAACCGAATTTATGGGTGTATGCAAGAGATTATTAAGGAGCGATACCAAATTCGTTAAAAAATTAAAAACTTTTTAAAAATGAAACATTTTTTTATATCTAAAACAGGTTTTTAGAATATTAACCATTTGAAAATACTAACTTATAGCTTTCAGCAATTTTTTGGTGTGAGTGATAACATAAAATCACCTTTTACATGGGGCATTCTATCTGCAATACACACAACAAAATAGCAAAATATCAACTTTTCAATTTATTATTTCAATTTTGTATTTGTCATAGCAAGATAGTTTCTCCTTTAAAATGCTAGAACAGTTCTCTCCTCATTACTTAAACGCGGGTCGAAGGCTTTTTACATGGGGCATTCTGGAACACGCACTTGAAAAATGCACAAAATCGGTTATGGAAATAATTCTGTTTCTTTTTTCCCTCTATTCTATCTCTGAACCTGACCTTGCGCAAGCTGAGTATTTTAGTAAAAAAGCTATACAAAATAGCAAAATATCAACTTTTCAATTTATTATTTCAATTTTGTATTTGTCATAGCAAGATAGTTTCTCCTTTAAAATGCTAGAACAGTTCTCTCCTCATTACTTAAACGCGGGTCGAAGGCTTTTTACATGGGGCATTCTGGAACACGCACTTGAAAAATGCACAAAATCGGTTATGGAAATAATTCTGTTTCTTTTTTCCCTCTATTCTATCTCTGAACCTGACCTTGCGCAAGCTGAGTATTTTAGTAAAAAAGCTATACATATTTATAATTTCGGACTGATATCAGACGAGTACGAGTTTGTATTAGGAAAATGTGTGCACTACCGCGTATACGTACTTTTTTTTTTTTTATTTTTTGTTACTAGATAATTCTTTCCCCATGATAGAAATGTGCACCACTTCACAGAAATGATTGTGCTTGTACCGCCAAAAATGCAAGCCATGCAGATAAATAAATAAAAACCCATTTCCATGATTATTTATTTTTTACTTGCGATATAGGTACCACATATGTACATATGTATCAAGTTATGCATTCGTATAGAAAAAAAAAGTTGAGATATCAATCAAACATGACATTACGATGATAGAAAATGAGAAAAAGGCGGGTCCGACTGTCTGTCTGTCTGTCCGTCTGTATGTATCAGAGGCCACAGCCTAAACGGATGGGTCGATTTACTTCAAACTTGGTATATGGCATTTTTTGGAGACTATCCCCAGACGATTTTTTAATTTTTTTTTTTTTTGACCAAAAATAACGGTACCTGTCATATACCGGTTTTAGAAAAACTCATTTTTCTCAAAAATGGTGCCTACGATTTTGATTAAAAAAAATCATGGTCATTTTATTGGATAAAGTCTATCTTTAAATAAAAACCATTTTTTCAAAAACCCTTATTTACGGTACCTGACATTGAACCGTTTTTTTTTTAATTCTGATTATCTCCTTCAAAAATCAATCAATTTCAACCATTTTTTTACGTGAATGCTTTTAAGTTTCCGTAATAATATTAAGTAAAAAAAAAAATATTTTTTTGGATTAAAAAAAATACATTTTGAAAAAATCGGAGAAAATTTGGTTTCGATCAGATACGATGATGGGCTGAAATATTTCAAAATTAAAAACGTTCCATTTGTCACTCTCATCTAAGACATAACTACTAAACCTATCATAGTCCAATTAAGATTTATCATAACTGCCACTGCCCAAACGCGTGGACGGATTTTCTTAAAATTTGGTGCAGATGATTTTAACGTAATTTCGAAAGTTAGTTTTTTTTTGTTTTTGAATATCTCGTCTAGAACTAATACCTCCGATATAACGGTTTTGAGTTATTGGGTTGTTCTCGAAAACGGCTCTAACGATTTTGTTAAAAATTTGTGTATGTATTATGGTGAGTGATTACAACAAAACTGCATTTTTAGTTTTTCTCAAAAAACTCGAACATCGGCGAAACAGCGTTGCCGTACTTTTGCACATATATTTCATATACCCTTAAAGAATCTAATTAAGTTAAAAAAAATATTTGTTGTGAAATTTGCAATTGGGTTATAGTACAGAAATAAGTTCCTGCTATTTTTTTAATAACTTTGTTATTTATTGTGCGATTTAAAATATAAAATATGTTTCTGAAAGGTAATGATGTAAAGATTTTTTTTTTTTAACGAAAAAAAAAATATTCTTGTAATTAATTAAGGGATATGAAGTGCCGTCTGGTTCAAGGGTCCTATACAACACCTAAACAGTTGCAAGACATTGTGGAAACTATTTCAGATAAATCTGAATCGGACTGGGAAAGCAATAGTGATGAAATATGTAACGTTTTTATTTTTTATATATTACTACTTTTTTTTTAATTAAAAATTAAATAATTATGTAAAAATAGTTTTTTATATATTTGTCTGCATGTCTTGCATTTTTTCCTTTTTTTACTAAAATACACAAGCACTTAGATCACTTTTTCTTTTTCCTTGCACAATGTCAGGTTCAGAATAGAATAGGGGAACATAAGAAAAACAAATGAGAATATGTAAAACTCATACGAATTATCATAAGATCAATAGAAATGAATAAAAATTGTTGATTTTTGCATTTATAAGAATTTCTCCACTAAAAGCACCCCCATTATTGTAATGAAGATGCGTCTGTACTATCGTTGTAATGAAGAACTGTCTTTATTCCGAAATTCGATTTCTTGCATGTTTTTGAGTGCATCTTGCAGGCAGTATGCTCATGTTAAGCGTCTTGGGACTCTTGTTCCTTTAAAAAGGAGCGAAGAATATAAAAAAGTTATTTAAAAAAGTGATAAATGCGTGGCCTAACAGGGGAAACCAGATAAAAAGACACGCCTGGTACTCAAACTTAACGGTGGTGCGGAAAAGGGTTTAATTAGGAAAAAAAAAAACTTCGTTCGAGTCATAACAATATATTCAAATGATTTTTTAAACAAATTGTGTGCATCGATATTATTCATTTTCACCTACAAACAAAATTTATTTAAACTATCGAAATAAGTGAAATAAAGCATTTTTTACATTTAACTCGAAAAATATAGGTCGTAGAGAAAAAAATATTAAGGTCAAAATTGTAGAAAATAAAATTTGCTTTGATCATTTTTATCTTATGTTTAAAATCGCAGAGTAATTCACTAAAACGTATTCTCCCTTTAAACCAAGATGGCGGCTGAAGCCTTGACACAATTTTCTCGAAAAGTGACACATAGGTTTCTATTGATTCCCTATAACTTTCTGTAAAAGAAAATTGTGGGATCTAGTTTTTTCTATTTCAGCTTATTTTTTTGTATATAGCGCGTTTACTAACTCTATCATTGGACAGAAGAATTATCTTGTGATCGAAATTTTTTTATTATTTTTTTTGAACAGCAGTTAAGATATAACATAAATGATGAACATTTTTAATTTAGAGCACATTTATTACTAATAAGTACTTAATTATTTCTTTTAAACTTTATAATTTCAGTATTTGGAATTGAGATTCAATAAAACTACCCGCCAAATTCTAACTTTGTCCTTTGTATTCACAGGATATTTGTTGATGCCTGTTTTTATATTCATACCAGCTTTATCATTTGCACAGGGTAAATAAAATTATATATTTTTTTTTTATAAGAAAACAAATATTATTGAAATTTTATAATTATATAAATTAACATTATTAAATTTTGATTTATAGTGACAGGTGTTAATATTCATCTTATAAATGGAATTGTGTGTTCAATTTGCGTTTTTTACACCATGTTGGTAAGTTTTGAAAACAAAGAATATTTTGTCTACTTGCGATTCAATTAAATAGGTACCTATAGGTTCCTTAGGGCATGTTCAGTACCTACTCGTAAGAAAAAAGTAGGTACCGTCATTCCAAGAACTGAGAATTTATATAAGAAATTATTATAAATAGACTGAGTGTAAAAAATGCACTTTTAGGAGTCTAAATCAAAAAAAAATGTCTGCATATACTACTTTTCAAAAGAAACATGACAAATTTCTGTAAACTAAAAACAAATCCAATTTTTGTAGACCCTAGTTCTTGTGAATTAAAGATAATACAGAAACAGGCAAAAGTTTACTTCAAAATCATGATGTATATCAAAATAACGCTTACAATATCAAATTATAAAAGACATAAATAGTTCTTAGTTACATAAAACTTTGAAATACAAAAAAAAAAAATTGTTTATTTTTCATAACTGTAATTATTATTTTTCCGTTTTTAAAAAAACAATATAATTAAAATATTTAGTTTTAACAATTTGACTAAAAATGAATAAATGCATTGAGCATTAAAAACAAAACAAAAATATGAAAAACTAGCTGACACTACAGACGTTGTGCTGTCCTAAACAATTATTTTTATTTTTTACATACATTTAGTTGTCTCAAACACATAAGTTGCATAAGCAAATAAGTTTAAAGTTTATCTGACGCATGAGTATGCCACAAACAGTTGTTCATGTGAGAATCGTGGAACAACATGGAAGTCGTGGAAAAAGCCCGGTGTTTCAAAATTCTTTATTCACCCAGAATTTCGCGCTTTTTTCTACGTTCATGGAATGAATTTACTACGGCATAGTCCCCAAAATTTTGTGGTTTTTCTGTGGTTTTTGTCTATTTTCTCCGCGGTATTCTATGCATTTTCCTTAAGTTTTATTTTCTCATGAAATTGTTTTTACCGTGATAGTACGCGATATTTCTTATATTTTTCAACTCAATTCCGGTACTTTTCATGCTTTTCTAGGTGACTATCTTCGCTTTTTCCACGGTATTTTAAGCTTTCTTTCGCGATACTTTGTGCTTGTTTCATAACTTTCCATGCTATTTTCCACGATATTTCATCAGTATTCCGAGCCTATTTTACGAAATTCCGCGCATTTTTTCAGGGACTTCTTGTGCTTTATTTAGGAACTTTTCATGACTACGATATATTCCTCGACTTTCCACGCTTTGCTTGCGTCTTTTAAATGGTATTTTACACTTTTTTCACGGTTTTACTCGCATTTTAACCCAGCTTTTCACGCTTTTTTCCGCACTATAATATGCTTTTGCAATGGTAGGTACTCATCCTAGTTTTCATAACTTCAAGATTTTTATATAAAAACTACAAGAAGGTTTTACAGATTCCAATTATCTTGATTCTATCAAAAGTAATCGTGTTTATAAATTTCCAACGCCAACGACGACGACGCCGATAACGGAATATGCACATAAAAATGTCTCGAAAACGTGTTTTTCTTACGTTTCGTGATGAAAAAGACTAATTTTGAAAAAAAAAATCCTTTACACTACGTGTACGGAAAAGTAATATAAGAATTACAATGTTATTCCCAAACTTTTCCAAACTATATCTACGGTAATGTAATTTTTGCTTTTTGGTCGATTTAATAAAACATAAAATTTTTTTCGGTCTTGTAAATTTCTTGCAAAGTTTTATAAAACTATCAATTATTTTGTTTATATTAATTTTTTGTCGGTACTGTTTTACCTCTTCTAAATAGCTTTATTATCCTTTATTGTTTTATTTGATAATCAGGGCGGAATCAAGGCAGTCGTATGGACAGATGTCGTTCAAGCTGGTGTAATGGTTATATCGGTTACCATTGTTGGCATAATGGGTGTAATGGCAGTTGGAGGATTGGAAAATGTCATTGAAAATGCTAAAAACGGTGGGCGTTTGGATGTTAAGTAAGTTCAATATATCTAACGAAACAAGATACACAAATTGGGTTTAAACTCTTTTTTATTATTAAAAATATTTAAGCATGAACTTTGATGTTACAACTCGTACTACCCTCTGGAATGCAACCGCTGGAGGACTATGTTTGTGGGTAGGTCATATTGGACTTAGCCAAGTTTGTGTACAACGGATTGTAGCACTGCCATCTCTTGGACATGCCAAAAAGTAAGATAAAGCTTTGATTTGTTTTTTCCTTATTTTAATATAATTATGTTATTTGGAAAGGTCCTTGTTCATCTTTGCCGTTGGATTTACTTTCGTAATGTTTTTTAATTGCTTTACGGGAATTATTATGTATTCGATGTACCATGATTGTGATCCACTTAAAATAAAGGTAACAATGTTAGACTCATTATTATAAAAAAAAATTAACTACTAATTAATTTCTACTAACATTTTTATTCCCAAAGATTGTTGACAAACCAGACAAAATGATGCCGTTCTTCGTTCAAGACGTTGTTGGACATTTAAAAGGCATGCCTGGACTTTTTATATCGTGCGTTTTCAGCGCTGCTTTAAGGTAAATATTGCTAAACTTAAGTATATCTTCTAAAATGAAACAATAAAATAGTTGTAAATAAACTTTTGTAGTGCAATGTCAGCAAGTATGAATTCCTTAGCAGGAATTTTTTATTTCGATTATGTCAAGCCCTTCGTACGACACACCGAACGTAAAGCAAATCTTTCCATGAAAGGTTTCATTGTATTTACGGGAGTCTATTGTGTTGCTGCTGGATTTTTAGTTGAAAAATCTGCATCTCTACTTCAAACCATTATGACTATTGGTGGAGTAGTCCAAGGAGGTATGGTGGGTGTTTTTTTGTTGGGATTTTTAGTACCGAAAGCTAATGGAAAAGTAAGTATAATCAGAATTATTCAATCAATATACATAATCACTTTGAATATTCATCCAGGCGGCATTAATTGGACTTCTTTCAAGTATGCTTGCTATACTTATTCTTGTAACTGGCGCCCAACGAAAAATGGAAGCTGGAAAACTAGCTTATTACCCTTTACCAACCAGGGACGATGGTTGTGATAGTTTTAATTATACATTGCATGGATCAATGTAAGTAAAATCTTCGGAATTTCGATTGTATATTTTGTGGTACTTATGTTTTTTATTTTTTTTTTTAGTTTCAGATCAAATGGTACAAGTGAAATGGTTCACGAAATTCATACAGATGATGGTGGAGGGTTTTCAATTTTTGAAATTTCCTTTCAATGGTATACTATATTGGGCATTTTTGTTGTCTGGGTAGTTGCTATTCCGTTGAGTTATATTATTCCAGATAATAAAAAATTGGATCATAATCTATTATCGCCAGTTATAAGGAAATTTGTTAAATATGATAGTGTTAAGACTCAAGAGTATCCTATGAAGGATTCACATTTTAAAAACTAGATTGTACGTTGTTAGAAAAAATAATTACTAGCTTTTTTAGAAAGAACATGAAGGGAATTTTGTTTTTTAATTAAAACAAAAACTATTACCTTTATATAAAAATAAAATATTTATTTATAATAAAACTCACTGTCGTGCATCTTAACTTTTATATTCGAACATCTGTTGGATTTTTGGGTTTTAATTGGAAAGCAAATACTGTTCGTAATACGTTATAGTCGGAAAGCTAGCGACGAAAAATCAAAGTCATAAGCTGCAAACACACATTCACCCCTGTTCTGATTTTCGTTCAAATTCCAAAATTACCAGTTTTCAATTGTTCGAAGTTCTGATTTCCGTATTGTTTGAAGTTTTAAGTTTTTGGGGGTATTCTAAAAAACGAACGGAAGTTTTTTACTTTTATAATTCGTTTATTCTTTTTGTAAGCGATTTCGTTTATCAATAAAGTAAGAATTTATTGTTATTAAATAAGAAAAATTAATTTACTCACCATATTTTCATAAAAAAATAATTAATAATACTAAATAGGAAAAATTTACCATGTTTGTTGTGTTTATAGGGAAAATCCTGAAGAGGATGGGTTAGGTAGGCAGACAATAAGGCCGAGCATGCGAATAAATTGAGGGAAGATTTGATAAATGATTTAAATAATTTTGGGTTTCCAAAGAAAAATATGACTGGAAGGAAAAAGTAAAAATAAATTTCCATACATATGTTAGAGGGGTTCTGGAAGGAAAAAGTAAAAATAAATTTCCATACATATGTTAGAGGGGTTCCAAAGGTGGCCTATCATCCTACGATACCTTTGCGATAAAAGAAGACCATTTTGCCTTTCTATAGTTTCTTCCTCGAGTAAAATTCAAACATGTACTGGCACATCCATCTTCTAAAAATGATAATTTTTTTTAAAGACACATCACGTTCATGTAACAAATACAATTCTTACAACTTGGTGTAAGATTAGAGATTTATTTATAGATTTCAACCAACACAATCTCAAAAATGTTTTTTTTTTTCTTACTAAGCCCGTATGATACTTTCTTTTTTTCTTATTTTTAATATTTTAAAAAAGTAAAGCAGTACTGCATGTTTCAAATGGAAAATCTCATCAAGAGTGAGTGTGTAAAAAATATACACAAAAAGCCAAAAATGTCATAATATAAGTACTAAAAATGTACTAAAAAAAAAAATAATTTTAATTTTTTCAGGCATTTCCGACATTTCTCCTTTAAAACTTGGCACATCATTTCATTTGTCATTTTCACTACAAAATTGTTTTTTTTTTTTTAATTTCTTTTTATAAAATGGTCTTTATACACACATATTTTACGTTTTAAATCTTCCGATAAATTAAATTTAAATGTTTCTTCCCAACACAATTTTGATATTTTAAAATTTATTTGTTTGTTGTTATTTTTATTTTTTTTTTTTATTGATTGACAATTGATATTTTTGAGTACGCAGATTGTATTTTTTTCGTAAAAAAAAACATCCTGTCTTTTTCACACGAAGCTGATTTAAAGTATTAAAAATAAGAACAAAAATAGAAGTATCATACGGCCTTTACCAAAACATCAAAGAAGTTTTATAATTTTAGAGTCAAAACTTGTCTGACACATGAACAGCTGTTTTAATCATTTACAATAGTTATTTGTTAATGTGTTTTTGTGTATATGGTTTTGTTTTTTTCTTTGCCCAATAGTGAAAACTTTAACCGAATTAGACAGTGCGCGCAGCATCAGAATAGTGGAAAATGCAGAAACAAAAGTTGATCTATTATTGGCTCTCCAACAATTTAAAGTGCTGACCCCCGCTGCCTTATTTTCTTTGCTGGAGAATTAGCTGGACAATTATTTGACATGATTTTCAAGGAATCCAACAGAAAACATTTCAAAGCAGCATTACTAGAAGTGAAATGGAACAATTCGATGGTCATTCTTTATTCACGTCCCTCATCGCATTGCCTTCTTCAAGAAAGTATTGAAAGCCTCAACCAGCACTTACTTACTTAACTTACTCAACAAAAACATCATTTTTTTTTATGAGACCATGCCATGTAGGTGTTGAAAAGAAATAAAAACATGTATCCATTTTGCTGATAATTTTGTAAATTTTAATTAGTAAACAAAATTGTACCACACTATGAGCTTCTTTCGAAATAATTACGAAAGTGTATTTCAAAACAAAGAACTGACTTTAATTAACTGAATTTATTTAAAGATGCATTTGAACCAAAAGGAATTTGCACTTTAATGAAAGATAACGGTTTTTAAATTTTATTCTTCATGGCATACTAAAACTGAAATATTCTCAAAAAACAACAAAAAAAATGCATTTTTGGGTAAAACTTTGGTGAGTAGAGATGTGGGGTGGTGAAAATTTGGGTTTAATCATTTCAAATGAATCCCTATCGATCCATGAAAACAAAACTGATAGTGCTTCTGCGCACAAAGTCAAATGGAGGTAAAGCATCAAAACAAAAAAAAAAAAAGAATTTATTTAAATTTTTCTAAAAACCACGACTGATTGAGTTTAAAAGGTTGCACTAGTAAGGTTTACACCTATTGGAAAATCCAAAGACAGGGCAATTTTTTAAAGATAAGCGTCAGTACTGAGTGATACAATTTTATTTCAAGACGTAAATAAATAAGTTTGATCAAACTATGACTTTATCTAGTAATTTTATAAAAATTATTTGAATGCACAAAAAAAAGTCTCATTACTGGTCAATGATAAAGTGAAAAATGAAAAAAAACATAAAAATCAACTATGGATAGTGGAGCAAAACAGTGGTTCAAAGTAGGGGTTCGGGTAAATTTCAATAAAACAGCTGTAACTCGAAAACCGTTATGATTCGGGATAAACAAGTTACCAAATTCTGAAAGATCATGAGATAGCCTACCACCATGTTTAGTTTGGACCATCCTTTACGGGACTCCCTGTATGGCAAAAGTTAATAACTTTTAATAAAAATTGTTTCAAATATATTTTAATAGTAGATCGCCTGCTTTTACAACCACCCCTATCGGGAATGAAGACTCCCGGGGATTTTTTTTTTTTTTTAGAAGGGTTCTCAATCGAAAAATTAGTGAAAAAGTCGGTCCCTTTTCACTTTTCCTTTATCCTAAATGCCAAAGGAACAAATTATAAGCGAAAATGGAAAGAAATTACTGTAATATTTCAAATGGAGGTAGTTGTCATTGCCGATAGAATTAAACTACTAAAATTTCTGAAGAGCATTTGCAGCATCTTACTTGGATCAGTCGACTGTTAACACTCATTTGACTAAAATTAGATGCTGCCAATGCTCGATTCTATCGACTCAACTCGATTGTTTCAAGTTACGTGCTTGAACCCCACTGAAAGTGCAATGAAAATAAACACACTCGATTAGATATTTTGATTTGATTTCACTCGATGTCTGGAACCTAGCTGATAGCCATAGTCGTCTAAAAGATTTTTTGTTTCCAACTTCTTCATTTGTACAGTAAATAAGCAACTTTTAAAATAATAGCTTCTAACCATTCGTTATTAAAGAAGAATTCATTAATTTCAGTTTTACTTTATTAAAAAAAAATAATCATATTTTATATCCGTATTTATATATAAATAGTATATATTTTTTTTTTTTTTGTTTTTATATACAACAAAGAAAATGTGTTGGATAAAATAAAAAAAAAAGAATTATGGCGCTGTTTAAATGTTTCTTTCTATGCGGTGATGTAAAAATATAAATATATATATAATATTTTAATAATATTTTTTTTACTATTATATATGTATATATATTTTTTTTTAAATTTTAACAATAATAAAGAAGTTGTACTAAATTTTGTGATGGTTTTTTCTTTCGTTTTGTTTTTTCTGTGTTGCACAACAAACTACATTTTTTTATGGTAAATATACATTAAGATTCTAATTTGTTTTTTATCAAATATTGATTGTATCTAAGTTGGTGTTGTTCTGTTTGCATTAATTAATATTTTATACTTACGATTTTGAATGAATAAAAATAATAATTTATTGCATTCTTGATAAGAATTTGATTGTTACACAACATAATTTGATAATTTCATGCAACTTTGTTTGTTTGTTTTTTTTTTTTTTGTAAAAGCAAGCAAAAAGTTTTATAAAAAAAATTGTGTTTTTGTTTTCTTTGTTTTTTTTTGCATTTTTATTTATTTTATTTCATCATTTTTGTTTTTAACAAGT
The DNA here is from genome assembly GCA_948107695.1 of Meliscaeva auricollis. NCBI lineage: Eukaryota > Metazoa > Arthropoda > Insecta > Diptera > Syrphidae > Meliscaeva > Meliscaeva auricollis. Next base: position 42,285,785 of record OX403616.1, read on the forward strand.
TTTTTTTTTTTTTTTTTTTCATTACAATATATGATTTGATTTCAATTTCCAAAGTAATTCTATGAAATACAATTGTGCTTTTTTGTAGTCTTCAATTTATAATGTAAATAGAATCAAATCTACTATTAAAACTGTTAATTTATATAATCTATGGTTTTATGGAAAATGAGTGTGGGTAAGGGACATTTCTTTAAGTAACAGATTTTTGCTTGTTCTGGCTTTGGAAAGATCTTTTATTTATGTTGAAGGTGTAAACAATATAACGATTTATGAAAGAAAAATAAATTAAATATCTTTTATTTTTTGCTGAAATCAAAGAAGTAACGTGCTTTGAAAGTCGATTTATTTTCTAACAATACCGTGCATCAGCCAAGATACAACTTGAACTCATTTATAACTTTTTGAAAGTCAAAAACGTCATCAGATTTTTAAGATTTTATTCTAACCTTATTTGTCGTTCTCATGAGAAGATATGTTTTTTTTTAATATTATTATTTTCTTTTTTTTTTTGTTTTATTCAACTTACAAACTACAATAGTAGCTTTTGCTAAGAATTAAAAAAAAAGTAATTGGTAAGATTGTTGCTTGTGTTTGTGTTTGTAGTATTTTTTTACATTCTTTTGTTTTAGTTACAATTTTAGTTTTTTAGCTGATTTAAAAAGAAATGCAATTTTTTCTTGTGATAAAAGAAGATTTTTTATATATATATATGTAAATTCAGAATTTATGAAAGGTGGTTAATCAGTTGTCAGTTTTTGTTTTTTTATTGCAAGTTATTTTAATGTTTTAGTCAACCCAATGAAAGAGAAGTAATTTAATAACATTTCATACTTTTTTATCAGAAATATTGCTTTTTCTATTTATTAAAAAAAAAATCGATTAACTTGGGAAAATAATATATCTTTTCTTTATATTATATACGTATTTATAAAAAAAAAGAAGTCACTGCATGTAAATTTTATAAAATACATAAACGAAAAATTAATTATATTTTTTTTTTTGTTTTAATTACAGTATTGCGGCGTCGCCCCTTCATTGTTGGCTGTTATTGGTGGTGATGCAATTTTTGGTTCACCTAAAAAAAAATTTAAAAAAAAATTGTGATTAAATATAATTTTAATTATAAAAATATACATATACAGTGATGGAAAAAATGATAGATACAGCAGGTTTTCAATGACGATTTTTTTACAATTGTACTACCAAAAAATGAACATTTATATTTTTGTCCAAAAGTGGAAACTAGAGGTAGAAATCGAAAAACATCGCTGCGTTTTGACAACAATTTAGTTCGTATTTCCCAAAAAAAAATTCTTTATCAGGGGGTCTGAAAGTTAATGCTACTGTTACATGTAGGACGATGAGAAACAAACGAAGCTAGCATCCTCAAAGAAGTCCACCAAAAGTTCCATTCTTAAACAACAACAAAAAAAGCATTTAGAAACGTATGGTTTTAACTAAAAAAATGCTTCCACCGAAATAACTGAAAGAATTTCTTTTGGACTGACGAAATTAAGGTAAACTTGTTTGGTTCCGACGGGAAATCTTACTTTAGACGTTCGACTCAGCACTCAATCCTAAGAATGCCAAAAATACACTTAAGCATGGAGGAGATGATTGTGTGATGATCTGAAAATGCTTTCCAGTATCTGGAGGCGGGTCAATCTTTTTTATAAAAGGGTAAATGTTAATGATCGATTATGTCCCAATCCTGGACGATGTAATATTGTTATTCACCGATAGGGCGAGCCAGTTTCATGAGAGTTTATGCAGAACTACGACTCTAAGCACACTTCCAAACTGGCTAAGAAATTGTTTAGAAACAAAAAAAAAAATGCACGACTTGATCGCACGTATGTACATATGTATATACTTGCTCTTTGGGTTAAAGTTCCTATAGACGTTAAACCCTCTTATATAAAGTTTATAAAAATAAATAAATATGTATGAAATTAAAAGAATATAGGGTTTTGCCTTAGTTATATATTTATTTACAAGAAAAGTAGAACATGCGTAAAAAGAATAAAACTAATTTTAACTTTTTATTTTTTTTTTTTTTTTGATTTTTCAATTATTTTTTAAAACTTACTTAGATTGTTTTATGTTATATGAAATATCTGTGCACAAGTTTAAGTCAAAATCGTTTAAACCGTTTCGAGATATTCACAAAAAAAATTTGTTTGTTTGCAAAAAAACGGCAACGCTGTTTCTCCGTTGTTCGAGTTTTTTGAGAAAAGATAAAAATGCAGTTTTGTTGCAATCACTAAACACAATACATACACACATTTTAAACAGAATCAAAAGAGCCGTTTTCGAGAAAAATCAAATAACTCAAAACCGTTATATGGAAATATTCGTACTAGACGAGATATTCAAAAACAGAAAAACCCAACTTTCGAAATTACGTAAAAATTATCTGTACCAAACTTAAAGAAAATCCGTCCACGCGTTTGGGAGATGTGTACAGACGGACGCACAGACGTAAAGACAAACAGACGCACACACCGACGGACGGCATGACGAAAACCACTCCATCATTGGTTTTTATTAAAACCTCAAATTTTTTTTCGACACGAAACCAATACTTGTCCTACAGAGCAAGTAATAACTAATCTTTGAACAACAACAACAACTCGAAGGTACCACCACCAAAATGGCTAGAGTTATATCTATTTCAAGGGTGCTCATTAGATTTCTTTTTCCGTCAATTCCATTTCGTTTGTGGTGCTAAACCTTGAAGTTATTCATTTTAATCGAAAAACTTTCCTCCTATACCCAGATAGGATTCGATCCCACACAAGCTTAGCTTCAGAAGTACACTACGCACTACGCCACCTCATCCACATTCTTTGCTTCGCCAAATCACCAATTGTAGGATTATCGTTTATCAATTGCATTGAATAGACCAACAAAGATTAGTTTTTACATTTATTTAAATTTTGTATGTTTCTATACTTGCCGTTAGGCTGCTGTCTTCCGTCAGTTTCTACTGCACCTTGGCGAAGGATTTGAGACACCAGGTTTAAGAACAAGCAAAAACTGTGGGCACACACACAAACTGCATGGGTACTCCATCCTGCCTTAACCTGTTCCAATTTGGTGAAGTCTATGGGCTGAAGACGGAGCAGTTTTATTAAGGCAAGTAGAACTATAAGAATTGAGACCACTTTTGACAAGAAAGCAATTTTTTGACGAAATTGGAGACTACCGTTGATTTGTGTGCACTGCCTTACCGTTAATCATCAAAAAAAAGGTCTAGAAAAGTGTTATATATTTTCGAATTGTTACAATTCAGAATCTCTTGTAAGAAAAGTGCTATAGTATAGAGGCATAAAATAAATTTAACGAAATATCTTAATAGTTCAAAATTTTAAAGGATACAATTATGCTGGGTTATCTTAAATATGTAAATATTTTGTCATGTTAAGATGGTACCGAATTAAAGAATACATAGAATTTAAGATGAGTTACTTACATAAATCATTATTTTCAGCTTTATGTTCATTGCCCGCTACTGTTACCGGTGTAGCAGGTGTTTCGGTTGGAAGAGAAACTTCACCCGGAAGCGAATTCGAATTCACCTTTAAATCATTTGTTTTCACATTGTTTTCATGTGCAGAATCAACACTTTCACTGCCCAATGGTGCATTCTCTTCTGCATCCTTTGATAATGGCGGATCAGCTACTTCTTCAGTAGCTTTTGAACTATCTTGAGGTTCATCAACAACCTTATCGGATTTGTCTAATTCATCATCGACAATTGATTTTGAAGATAATTCGCTTTTGTTTTGTGCACTCTCATCAGCTTCTTCCGATTCTGTTGCGGTATCTTTGCTGCTGACACCATCAACCTCCATAGCTTCAGGTTTATCATCTTGTTTCGCTGGAGATTGTTTTTCCTCCGCATCTTCAGATGCAGCTTCAGCTGTCTCGGATTTATTTTCTTCGGCCTTTTCTTCTGTTTTTGTGGCTTCCACTGAAGAACTTTCAATTTCTTCATGATTTGATTCTGGCTCTGATGGAGCTTTTTCAGGGCTTGTCTAAAGAAAAAAAAGAAAATTATTAATTGCTAAAAATTCATTTAAACTATTATATAAGAATATTTACTTTTATATCATCTTCGATTGCAGTTTCTAATTTTCTGCCTCGACCACGTTTTGGCGTTCCTGTGCCCCGTGCTCGTTTGGTTGGCGGAGGAGTATGAACCACAGTTGATCTGGATGGTGTGCCTCTTGTACTTGAACGTGTCTTGCGACCACCCTCAATATCCAGACTACCACCAAGAGTTTTAACCAGCTCTTCACTTTCGCGCTGAGCACGCTCAACAGCTGTAAGTCGTTTAGATGGAGTTCGTTTAACCTAAAAAAATAAAAAAAAAATTAATAAATTAATTTGTATCGTAGAGCAGCATTTAGTAATTGGAAAGAATATCGACGGTGACGAAATAAAAACAATTTGTTAAAAGCCAAATCTTAATTTATAAGAAGAAAAGTAAAGAATGCTCGTTCTCAAAAGAAAATGTGAAATCAGTTAAAGAGGTATAATCTACATAAAAACAAAAACGACAAAATAGCGGAAGTGCAATTAGAAAATGGCAAGTCATGGCTTTACCCAAGCAGACGTCCTAGAAGTATTCCTAAAAGATTGTTTAAAAAATAAATTATTAACCGGGATACTTCAAGGACGTCTGGTGGAGCTAATACCGAAAATTTGGTGTAAGAAAGACACTATCTGCAATGGTTTCGTAGCTTTCTTAAGTACAGAAGACAACGTACTATAGTAAACGAAAAAACATCTTGATCGCTACGTGTAAATATAGGTATTCCCTAGCGGACCTTACTTAGTGTGATGTTTTTCCCTGTTCCCTGAATTTCCCTGACTTTCAAGTTTTCAGGACATAATGTATTGGTGAAAGTGTACAAAATAGATTTATACTCAAGTTGGTTTCATTTATATCTCTAATCGACTTATTCAAAAATGATTATCAAGCAGAACAATATAACGAGAAATTTTATTATAAAATACACTGCCGGTCACTTGAATACGTCCAGTGCTTTGCAAAAATTCAAGCTCAGTTTTCTTCGGACACAGTGCCAACATCTGTTTCAAACCAACACCACTTTTACGACATAATATTCAGATTTGATATTAAGAAAAATCAAACCTCTAGAGAATACCATTTTTTTTAAAAAGCACGTCAACGTATATCTTTATCAAAAAAAAATTATTTTAGCTCATCTGAATACATCCAGTAGCTTGCATATAAAAAAAGGGCAATAGATAAGTTGTTTGTTTTGACTATATTGGTATGCAATTTCTAATAAAAAGTACTTCCAACTTGGTTAAGGGTAACTTAGTCTTTTCGGTATTAATTCATACAGCGTTCAGTTTTGCTCCCCAAACCATAACTCCACTCTCACATCTGTGAAAACGATTCAATTGGTGCTTTTCGTTTCTGGAATCGTATTATGAATAATTATAACCATCGGGCCTTCCATGTTGAATTTTTTTTTCATCCGAAAACACAACCATGTTATGGTTGCGACTAAAAAGTAGTCGTGCCTCTTTGCGATAAAATGATAGTGGTGTTTTTTTTCCAGTTTTCATCTCCGCAAATGATCAGCTCTTCTTATGACACGTTTCACAGCCGTAACTCCTGATTTTACCTCAATTTTTGCAGCAGTATCGTGTGAATTCAAAGCATGCCCGCATCCTCAAACTGGTTCAACATAAACCAAAAATAACAAAGATTTAATGTTGATTATTTTAACGGCTAAAGGTAATATTTGCTCAAAATGACATTTATATATAAAGAACAATATGTTTCCTAAGTATTTAAGTGGCCAAGCGTCAACAAATGAAAATGCAGTATACTACCTGCGTAAGAACAAAGACCTTGCAAGAGCTCAAAAATCAATGTTTTACAATTAAAACATCAACTAGCCTAAAAACTTGAAGGCAGAATATGATTTGATATTAACATTTCAATGTGCTTTGGTTTAAAAAATTACTATTTTTTGTTTTGATTAAAATTTTAAATTATTTATACTATTTAAAAAAAAAAAAGTGGTACATTGAAAAAAATATGTAAAATGAAATGACAATATTGAGCCAAATTAAATGATTACAATTACAATTACAATTACAATTACAATTACAGTTACAGTTACAATTACAATTACAATTACAATTACAATTACAATTACAATTACAATTACAATTACAATTACAATTACAATTACAATTACAATTACAATTACAATTACAATTACAATTACAATTACAATTACAATTACAATTACAATTACAATTACAATTACAATTACAATTACAATTACAATTACAATTACAATTACAATTACAATTACAATTACAATTACAATTACAATTACAATTACAATAACAATTACAATTACAATTACAATTACAATTACAATTACAATTACAATTACAATTACAATTACAATTACAATTACAATTACAATTACAATTACAATTACAATTACAATTACAATCACAATTGTTTTTTGCCGAACTCTTTCACACTGTTTTTGTCTTAAATATTTCTGCTACAGCTTCCAGTCATTTGTTACATGTTGCAAGGATACTACTAGTTTGCGGGGCATCTACAGAGTTTATAATTACCAACACTGAGTGCAAAGTCAGTTCTTCTATTATAAATTATGATTAATTTTCGGGAAACGCTCTTAAATTTGACACAAAAATGGATAGGTCTTTGCACCATGATTACCGTAACAGAAGCAGCAAGTGCGAAGAGTCTTCTTAAGACCAACTTGCTTTTCTAAATTGAACATTACACGAATGAAAAAAACGTACATTCATAAAATTGTCACGACAATTTTTTTTAAATAGTTGTCCAACTGTTGCTGCCATCTTCGAACCAACTAAAAATCTGCCCACTCTCGTGTTATCTTAATGAAACTTAATGAAACTTGAGCTATAAAAATAAAAAATGATTCGACTTTTTTTTTAAATTGTTCAATCACAAAATTGTATTACAAAACAAAACAAGAATTATGTATATACTTTTTTTTTTTTTTTGTTTTTTTTTTGAGTATTAATTTATCAAACAAAAAGATGTTTAAAAAAAAAACCATCTTTTGCCAACACATGGGGCACCCTGTAGACCAAAAATGGGACTGTACATGAAAGAAGAAAACAAACAAACTTTCAAACTTTTTCAACTGTCATACTAATGACGTCAATCATTATCTCAACTGTCATTTGTATTACAACAACAACAAAATGAAGAAATCCAAGGCACAAATAACATAAATTCTAACCTTAAAATTAGAAAAAAAAACAATTAAATGTGTGACTAAACACGTTATTCCATAACTGTGTGCGACTGAGACAGAGAATCCTTTTCTGTGCAATGAACAAAAAAAAAAGATACCCACTCGGCTTCCAAATCCACTTAAAAAAAAAACAATAGTTCTTATACGACTTTACTAGATAACTAATGCTATTTCTGTAATGTTTAAGCCACGCTGCAAAAATGTCTCAAGTAGATGTGATTTTTTTCCCCAAAACTAACACGAAAAGTAGTGTTGTAACAAGAGCAGAGATAATAATTATAGTAACACACCCCCTTTTGCCCTCTCAGATGAGGACTCCCGCCTCCGTCATAGACACCACAATCACCGTTGATAAGAAACTTAAGGGAACGGAGAATAGCGGCGCAGCGGCTACAGGTGCAAGAGTCATCCTACAAATACAAACTCTAAATCTAGCTCTAGCCCAAACGTCCTCTCTCTACGATTTTACGAACATTCGTAGCAGCACTTCAAAGTAAACACGACAAACAACAGCCGAGCTGACGAGAAACGAAAACGAGTGTTTATTCTCGAAGAATAATGGCTTGTGTCTTGTGCTGCTTTGCTTGCCTCTACTTGGCAGCTCGCTCCCGCCATTGCTTTACAATCTCTGCACCAGAGGTAACAAGCTAACAAGCGGCAAACGAGGAAACGCAAACGACATTTTCATGCATATTGTGCTTGACTACATCGATTCCGCCTCTGCCGCTCTGCCAGCCCCTTTAAACCGATTTTTTAATTTTTTATGGCGCTTTCATTGCATAAAGTCTCGCAGCAACACGCAACATTTTTTTTTTTTTTCTATATTTTTGTTCAATTGCTTCGCTTTATCTTTCTTTTCTTTTTTTTTATTTTTTTTTGCCTTTACTTTCTGCTTAACATAGAGATGACGAAAAAAACGGCGCAATGGTGGAAATTAAAATTAAGAAAATTATGCATTTTCGGTACAAAATTTCAATAATATGACGAGGATATAACTATTTTTTTTTAAATGCTTACGGGTGTAACTGGTTTATTTTCGACTTCTGCTGGTACCGCCTCGGATTGTGATTCTTCCTCAAGGTTTACGTCCTCTTGTTGTGGTTTATTATCACAATTGCTTCCAGTGTCCGACATTTTTACACGACTTTGTTTGGATTTCCGACTACAGATTGTTATTCAATTGGAAATGAAATTGCGCGCTGCAATTATGGTACTTGTAATAATTTATTTTCGAAATTTCAATTACAAAAATCACTTGACAAATTCTCGTATTAGATAAAGAGAATTTTGGATCTTTTATGGTTTTTTTTTTTATTTCTTTTTTTTCGCGCTCACACACTGTCGCTGGCACACACAAAGATTTCAGATTTCACTGCTTGCTTTTGCTTCTGTCCTCGAGTGTTACTGAATAGATTTTAGATTTTCGATTTGATGAAGAAGATGATGAGATACTTTTTCAAAACGTTTTGCTTGCTGTTGCCTATACTGCTGAAACTGAAGTTGCTATAAAAACTCGCATGCACGTTTTGGTATGCTGCCGTGGTGTTTCTCTAATTCGACGAACGACAGCGACGGGTTTTTCTTTGCGTTTTTTTTTCTTCTTTTTCTGCTTTGAATATGGAAAATTTTCAAATGGCGGGCATTTTTTTCTATTTGTTTTTTTATTTTATTATTTTGGAAGGTTGGTAGTGCTGGAGCACGCAAATGTGCTTAGACTGTGATCATACAGATGGCGATATAAAAAACTTGACATTGGGTATGTTTGGGTATTTCAATATTTTGAAGAATATGTTCTAAGGCACGAGTCACATCAAGATGGTGCCAGGTATGAATTGAAATAACCACTTTGCTACCAGTTTGGTGCGGACACAAATACACCTCTGACTCCTACAGTCAGTGAGTGTTTGATCAGCGATGGAAAAAATTAAACGTCTTTAACAAACAAACATGGTACCAAAACAGGAATAATAATCGAGTTCTCTTTGTCGTGTCGCGTTGGTTTGCGACTGCGACATGACAAAATGACAACACACACAATTTTCAATACACAGCGTCATATAAGAGTAATCACACCAAACACTAAAAAGCGTTTTTCTTATGAAAGCTCATTTGTTGTCATGTTGAGTTTTCATGTCGAGCTGTAGTGTGATATTGCAATGCGCCACCATAAAGGCTTGCTAAAACCAAAGTGTTGTATTGTCGTGCCGTAAGGCGACAAGGGTTGGTAAATTGCCCAAACCAAAGTGTCGCACTGTAGTCCAACAGGGCGACAAGAACTTTTATATAAAAACGCTTTGCAATTTGTCGCATTTGGTGTGGGTACTCTCATAATGATGCGGTATGTCATCACACTGTGCAACACTTTGGTTTGGGCAAGCCTGCACTATAAAATGATGACTTTATTATGAGAGTACTTACCCCACTAATCTCTATAAGACACTGGATAGTGGATTCATATAAAAAAATGACTCCAATTGAAGAACTGTTATAAACTATTATAATCAGTCTATCTCATCTTTTTTTTAAAAAGAGAGAGAGATAGAACTCTGCTGAGGTACCTTGTCAGTATAACATTTTTTAGCTGTAGAACAGTTTTATTTGTCAAAGTGACAAGCAAAACCAATTTGTCTCTCTCTTTCACCTGTATAGAGCGAAATAGAACTCTGCTTTGTTACCATAAAATGTTATCTTCAATTTGACTCAGTAAAACTGTCATACTTAAGGGAATTCACTATCCAGTGTTTTATAGAGATCAGTGACTTACCCACATCAAACGTGAATGTGTGTTTTTCTTTACATACATATTCAAAATTTTGCAACTTGCAAGTCCAACTTGCATGCATGTTTCAAAGCTAGTAAACTTGCAATTTGAGATACAAGTAATTTAACATCTTTTATAAAACTATTTAAATACAAAAACAACATCGTTCTAAAATTTGAACTTGCAAGTTAACTTGCAAGTGGCGTGCCACCTAAGTCACGTCATACCGCAGGGTAAAGTACTGGGTACGAATCGCCGCACACGAAAACGATCAAACGTTAACGTATTGATGCTTGCTGTTTCTATATAATCCGTACAAAAAAAATAGAGAGACAAATAACAAATACAAGTTTAGGTTCGCTCTTTCACGTATGCGATTATTCGACCCCTGGAGTTCAACCACCAAACGAACACGACTGTACAAAGGTTTGTTTTAATTTTTAATCAAACATACCAAAAATTTTAAACAAACATGCTTTATCCAAAAAACTTGTCAACCTGACACTCCTGTCAAACCAACATGTATCTGTCATCCATACGTTGAAGATTTCGTTTAATAAATAATTTTATTTAAAATATAATTAAACAAAAAAAAATTAAGGTATTTATATTGTTATATTTTTTCAATAAATGGTTACCTATTAACGAATACATAAATAATTAAATCAATTTCTTTGGTAGTAATAATTTTTAAAAGTTTTATTTACATTCTTATCAAACTGACAGTTGTATCTTGTATCTGGAGCACATGTAAAATAAATACGCCTTCCAGACACCACAAATTCTCCAAACTCCTTGTTATTTTTCCCTTTTTTCGACTTTAATCAATCAAATAAAATGTCTGAATCCGACAACAACTACTCAAGCGATGACGAAGCAGTCTCGAAAACTCACAACAAACTGCTCCAAGCCGTTGGCAATCTCAGTAAGATCCAACACATCAAAAAAGTTGCACGCAAAGAACCATCTGCTAAACAAGATGAATTCGACTTAATTAAACCTCGTGTCAATCTACCCAAAAGAATACAGCAATCAAAAAAGCCAGTTAGTGTTTTGGATTTAGTTAAAACCTTGAAAGGAACAAGCAAACATGTAAAAGTTGGGAAGGAGCTGAGAAATGTCGCAAGCACAGGTAAGCTACTGCAAAAGCCGATGGAAAAGCCCCAAGCTGATCGTTTGATGCGCTCTGTAAACTATGATAAAACAAAAAAGGAATTACAACGTTGGGATGCTGTAGTAGCACAATTTCAATCTGCCGAAAGTCAAACATTTCCCCTTGATTCTGAGACAGTCTACATTAACACCGCCAGGTTAAAGAAACCGATTCAATTATCTTTGAAATCGGAGTTGCAAACTGCAGTGGAAGAAGCCGAAGAGAAACTTCGTGCTCTGAAGGGCGAAAAGAAAGATGAGATTACCGATGCTGATTTGCTCAACGAGCAAATGGCAGCGACAAAGGATGAAATCAAGAAACGCCGCCAAGAATTGCTATATTTGAAAATGCGTCAATCTCAGAAATCTGCCAAATTAAGATTACAAAATAAGATCAAGTCGAAAAAGTACCACAGGTTGCAGAAGCAACAAAAACTCAAGGAACAGCTCAAGGATTTTGAAACTTTGCAGAAGCTCGATCCTGAAGCCGCTTTGGAGAAACTCCAAAGTTTGGAAAAGAATCGTATTCTAGAACGTGCCAATTTGAGGCACAAAAATACTGGAACCTGGGCCAAGAACAACCTTGTCAAGGCAAAGTATAATAGAGATGTGCAGAAGGACTTGTCGGAACAGTTGGCCTTGAGTCGACAGTTAACCGAGAAGAAGGATGTCTCAGAGGATGAAGAGGAAGATGAGAAGATAGACAATCCAGTGGATGACAATTTTGATAATGAATTAAATCCTTGGATGCGAGCAAATGGAAAGAAAAGCGATGTCAAAGTGGAGGATGCCGTTGAGATTGGATACAGGAAGTACTGGATGGAGCGCAAAGAAAATGAGGAAAAGCTTAAGAAACATCAGGCTTTACTTACAGAGGATTCAGGCATTGGTGGAGAAGTAGACGAACTCGACAAGAACGAAGTCAAGACAATCAAAAAAGAATCAATGCAAAATTCAAGCAATGGAGTACAAGCAAACAAAGGATCACAAAAGAACAAACATACAATTCTGCCCAAAGAAGGTGACGACTTGGAAAAAAATAAAACAATCAAAAAGAAGAAAAACAAAAAAACAAATAAAATAAAGCTTGAATCTGAGCCAGTTATAGAGAATGGTTGGGTAGTTGAGGATGTCAAAATTGTAGACCATGAAGCAGATATTCACAGCATCGATAAACTCTTTGACAAAGCCGAAGACACTGTCCTGCAGAATCTCACAAAAAAACAGACAAAACTTCAAAAGCAACTTGAAAAGCAAGCTTTACAAAAAAAGCAAAAACAACAGCATCCTAAAAAAGAAAAGAATGAACTGCAAAACTTGGATGATTTAAAATTCAAAAAACAAACTACACGCATAGATATCGATGAGCAGCTACTAGAAACAACACAAGGTGCACCCGTCTCTCTGCCAGCTAAACCAATCACTGATATAGTTGTTCCAAAAGAAGATGCTAGTGTGGATGTCATTAAGCATGACAATTATGCTGATGTAAAGCCCAAAGAACTGAAGACATCACTTGGTGGACTAACTGTATTTGATGAAGATGTTGAGTTTGAAAATGAAGATGACGACGAAGACGAAGGAGTTGTAGTTGATCGGCAGGAAACTATAAATGATGCCTTCGAGGATGATGATATAATTGCTGATTTTGGAAAAGATAAGAATGCAGAAAAGAAAGCATTAGCTGACCAAATAACTCTATCGATGCCTGGTTGGGGTTCATGGGCTGGCACGGGAATTTCTGACAAATCGAATGAAAAGAAAAGAAAACTGGTACTGGACTTTGGAAAAACTGGACAACAAGGGAAAGCCGATGATGATAGCAATAATAAGAGTCGAGTTCGTATTAATGAAAATGTTTATAACAAAAAGTTGAGAGAGCACTTAGTATCGGATATACCATTTCCATTTACAACAGTTAAGGATTACGAAGCTAGTATAAGGGCACCGATTGGGAGAAATTATGTGCCGGAGACAGCTTTTAGGGTATTAACGAAACCAGCGGTTATAACTAGAAAGGGACATATCATTAAGCCAATGGATGAAAGCGAATTAGTTAAGCCACCGAAGCGTGCACGATCGGTGGTGGAGAAGAGAATTTTGTATGATGCTCATGTGGCGAAAGAATAAATATTTTATTATTGATTAAAAACACTCTTGTTTTTTTTTGGGGGACTCTCTTGTTTGTATCTTTGGCCTGGACAATGATTTTACCATCACTAAATTTTTTTTTGTGTGATGCAATTGATATTTCTGTATCTTCTATGCCAATTCAAATAAATTATGGATTTTGATAGTAAAAACTTTTCAAATGGGAACTTTTACTTAAGTTAATTGTTAAAGTCTGATGGTGGTGAAAATTGAAATAAATAATTTAGTTAATCCCCGGATTCAAGAACATTCAGTTCAGTTCAGCTGACAAAATCTGATGTGACCTTGAAAAAAAATATATTTTTGAGACAGTTGACCAATTAGAGCGTCTCAATTTCAACAGAAATGAACTGAATTTTCTTGAATCCGGGGCGTTCAAGAAGCGATTTTTTTTTTGAGATGTATTCATGAAATGCGGGAAAAGTGAATTTTAATTTAATGTTTTGTGTTCTTTATTGAATTCTTGATGAAATAATCATTCGTATGTATTAAAAAGATCATTTTCATAATTTAAGTATCAATTTTTGACAGCATCCGGAAGATATTGATGACTATTATGGAATTCGCAATACCTACTTTACTCCCGGGAAGTCAGCTTGATGCACAGGGTTTGTATTCGCATTAAAAGCAATTATGAACTTGCCGGTTGAACTGTATTATCACTACTTTACACTACCTTTCCATTTCCTCACCTGCGAGTTTAACAGGAGAAAATTATGGCTGGAATTAGTGCGAATCCCACCGCAACGCATTCGTCGGATTCTGTAATAGGGATTTTTACCAAATTGTCAAACTAGATACTTTGGTACAGTGACAGTTCTCACATGAAAAAAAAAATCAGCAATTTTTATTATTACTGTTGATTTATATAAACGTCAGTCCTATAGAGCTTTTTAGAAAAAAAGCAATACATCTCTGTTTCATTCTCTCTCATAGCTTATAAATGTCAAATCGAGACTCTGGCCCAATGACGTTTAAGTAAATCAACAGTAATATTCAAAATTGCTTATATTTTTGTTTTTTCATCTGAGAACTGTCACTGTACCAAAGTATCTAGTTTGACAATTTGGTAAAAATCCCTATTGGGCTTTTTACGCATTTGTATTTCTCGCTTCTCTTTCACACAAAAATGAAAAAAAAAAGAAAACGGAAAATATTATTCGAAGAATTTTAACAAACAACGCATACCATATTCAGTATTTTTGCAAAAAAGTGTATATTTTCTTTATAATTACGGTTTTAATTTATTATTATGTTAATTCTTAGTTAATAACCAACTGATTTAGCACAAAATATTCTTTAATTTCAATTTTTAAGCTACTAAATTTCTTCTAACTAGAGAACTGCCATTTTTTTTTGCCATCATTTTTTTTTTATTTTTGCGTGACGTCTGGGGTAAAAGCCCAATTCGGGAAAACAAAAAAAAGTGTAGTTTTCGGCATCGGCATCGCACATTAATTTGTCAACAACAGATACAATTTGTTTACCGTGTCGAGATTTAGCTATTTTGGCGAGTGAAGTGAGATGACTCGCCAACTCGCCTTGACGTCTGGGGTAAAAGCCCAATAGGAATTGGGCTTTTTACGCATATGTCCTTGTCGCTTCTCTTTCACACAAAAATAGAAAAAAAAAGAAAACGTTAAATCTTGTTCGAAGAATGTAAACAAACAACGCATACCATTTTCAGTATTTTTGCAAAAAAGTGTATATTTTTTTTATATTAACGGTTTAAATTTATTATTTTGTTAATTTTTAGTTGAAAGCCAACTGATTGAGCACTAAATATTCATTAATTTCTATTTGTAAGCTACTGACTTGCTTCGAACTAGAGAGCTGCCATTTTTTTTGCCATCATTTTTTTTTATTTTTGCGTGACGTCTAGGGTAAAAGCCCAATTCGGGAAAACAAAAAAAAGTGTAGTTTTCGGCATCGGCATCTCACATTAATTTGTCAACAACAGATACAATTTCTTTACCGGGATAAATTTACAATAAATAAAGTTTCCTAAAATATCTCTAAAATTACTAGGAAAAGAGCATCGAAAATATTTGTAAAAGATTTAATTGAATCAATGTTAACATAAAATTAAAGTTTAGGATGCGAAACCTTGACCATTCCTGTTATACATTCAAAATAAACTTGTGGTAAGAATATTTTTTTTTTTAAATGATGGTGTCTACTTGTTTCATATTACTGCCTCAGATGCCGATAGATAATAAGTACTTGACGCTTAGGAAACATTAACTACCATTTTTACCTATTTACCCTCAAAGACTTATCGCGTTTTTCTTTTTTGGCTCTGAGGAAATCTCTGAGCAAAGGCTGAGCGATCAGAGCAGGGCTCTGAGCACATTATGTCAGAGCCCTCAGATTTAATTAATAAACGCACTTGATCGCTGAACTGATTCCAGCCGTAAATTGTTTGCACTAAGCAACATTATTTGTTCAATAATAATACATTTTTGTTAACAATTAGACGGGCGACTGTCCTGTGAACTCTTTTTTGATTTTTTTTTTGTCTCGATTCGAATTATGTAGCTCTGAGCTAGCTCAGATGTAAAAATGAAACACACTTTTTGTGGTCTGATATGTCTGTGCTAAAAAAGAAACAGTTCCATGATCTGCTTAGAGCTAAAAGAGAAAAACGCCATTGGGTATCCTGTGCTGGGGATATAATATGTCCCCAGTCCGGCACTTAGGCTGGCTTAGTTTGCTAGTGCAAAATTATAGACATTTTTGTTTTAATTTTGCTGGCTTAACATTCAAAATAAAATAATAAATCATTTAATTTGTTTTTATAATTGACTTTTACACATATTTGGTTTTTTTTTATCTTTTCAGATATCGGTCAAATAAATTCTTTTATCAATCGCAAGTAAAATAATTAAGATTGTAATCGAGACAAACGCTGGGAATACCAATTCAAAACTTGTTTTTGGCCATGAAAAATTATCTTCGAATTCGAATCCATACACAATCGGTTATAAATATGCGGTGAAATTTAAAAGCAATTATCGTGAAAAAATTAAATTCGTTTTGCCTAGTTAAACAAAAAACAAAAAGTTGATGCTTCAGCTTCAAAATTTCAATTTATTCAGTAAACTGATTATTTCATCATGGCAAAGTACACGGTTTAGCAACGTCTACAAATTATAAAAATTTACTACCAAAATTCGGAGTCGGTGACCGCGACTTTAAGAGCGTTAATTCCAATTTTCGATCGTAATTCTCGCCCGAGTAGACAGGCAATAACAAGTTTAATGCAAAAAATTAAGTCTAAATATTTGTTGTGTGATGTTGCTGTGCCAGTGAGACAATGGGTTGGTCGAACTGTCGAAAATATCGCTGCCGTTCAGGCGTCCGTAGAAAAAGACTCAAATCAGTCAATTCCAAAGCGTTCTCAAGAATTGGGCATCGCTCAGACCACATTATGGGGTTCGTATTTTGCGTGAGAATCTTGGTTTACAACCAAACAAGATCAAGCTGACTCAAGAATTAAAGCCGATGAAAAATAAAGATAACAATACGTAACCTGCAGACAAGAACGCCAAATGGTATATCAAGAATGTTAAAAAGTATTTTTCGACGGTTAAGTATCCGATATTTCATTAATTTGATTTCTGCATACCTTTGATATGCCAATTATGTTTACCGATCTCGAATCGAATCCTTTTGACATAATAAAAAAGCGTTACTCTGTTTTGTATGAGAATATAATCTCTTGCAAAAGCATATTCAACATTTTCGAATCTAACAAAGTCGTTATTTTACTATCGGCTTAATTCAGTTTTAAAAACAGTAATAATCTACCAAAAATTATGTGACTTGAAGATAACAATACCATCAGCCAACTTTACATTAAACTGATCAACAACTACTATCATCGAAGAACTTCAAATAAATTTTGTTTCGACAACTTTACCATAACACCAATCGTCGAACAACAGCAGAACATCAAAAACAAAAATCCAATATTCTAAAAAAAAAAAAAATGCCAAAAAAATGAGTAAGTGGTTTTATTTTAAATAATTAAAAGAACACCAAAGAAATATTCGCCTAGTAACAATAGCTAAACTTAGATATTAAGAATAATTATGAAGTTTGTAAAAAAAATCTTATAAAATTAAAACAAAAGTGATACATAGTTTAAAACGGTAGAAAGGCCTGATTATGGAGTCGATATGCAAGTACCTAAGCTTTCAGCTTACGCAACAACAACATCTCCATTGAGATATAAATTATTAAAAGAATCAAAGTAAAAAATAAGCTTTACCACCGATTTCACCTAGATCTTTTTTTATCTTTCGATTAATTTATCCACGAAGGGATTTGCAAATTACCTTGAACGATTTTTGTTATTTTGTATTTTAAACAAGAAAACAAACAATAAAATCTAATCTAATCCAAACCCTTTTAACAATTTAAGAGGCTTTTAAAAATTTAAAGGCTTTTTAACCATAAAATAACGATTTGTTTCATACCAAAAACCTCATTTAAAAATTGAAAATGCTTTTAAATGTTCGTGAAATCGGCCATAAGAAGTTTTTTTTTTGTATCCCATAATCAGGCCACAGACCATATAAATATAAAACAAAAAATATTTATTTTTGAAGTAAAAAAAAAAAATTTAAGTATTTATAAAAAAAAATTAAAATAATTATAAATGTTCCTTATTTTAAGTGAAGGTGTTCATTTCGAATTGAGAATTTGTAGGTAATTTTTGTTTGCATACAAACATACACTAAAATATCATTTTAATTTACTTTATAATTTATTCACGACATTAGGCATAATTTTGGAATAATTGAAATCTTTCTATTGCAATTTTTTTTAAGTTAAATATTAAAAAACTAAATAGCTCCCAATTTTGCTAATCAAAACGATTCTATGATAGAAAGTCTTTAAAATGAAATATAAAATAAAAAATCTCATCTCTATTTAAGTACTGGGGCTGATTTACAGCACACGAAAACGATCAAACGTTTACGTATTGACGATTGCTGTCTCTATATAATCTTTAAAAAAAGATAGAGAGACAAATAATAAATACGTTTACGTTCGCTCGTTCACGTATGCGATAATTCGACCCCTGGGGTTTATTACAGTCAATTTTCTGCAATCACAAAAGTGAATAAAATCTAGCGTCAGCGATACAGTTATTGACACTCGTAAGTATCATAAATTAAATGAAACACCACACGATTTACTTACTAGAGTTCAACTTTATTATTTCGACTTAAGGTTAGTTTTTTACTATGTGAATAGAAGAAGAGCCCACGTAATTGATATAATCCTTAGAGTTACTTACAACTGATCTGGTTGAAAGATCTAGTATTACTTAAGAGTATAATAATTTCAACTATATAACATTTCTCCCCTTTTAGATGTTTTGAAACTTAAGATTTTTTATTTATCTAATATAATAAAGTTCATAATTCAAGTTAAGTTATTCTTAGTACCTTTAATATAAAAAATAATTTATTACTCATTGACAATCTGGATTTATAATATTTCACAAGTGATTCAATACAAGGTCCGATACGAACTGACTTAATTATATCTTAATATCTAACATTATGGATTTACTTAATATAAAATATGCTGCAGTCAGCGATTGCATGGGAAGCATTCTGCAGTTGCAATCACAGACTCGGGTTACCATTCTGTTGTGTAGTTGATGGGGTTAATGCCTGGCCATGAAAGCTTCCTCTAATGCGTTTATGTTCGTGAGGTCAATGCTTGGCCATGAAGTTGTTGTCGCGTGTCTTAACCGCCGCCCCTTTATAGACGGTTGAAGAATAACGTTTTGATTTCCAGGGCCGGACGCTTGAGGACGATGAGATTGGGGCCTTTGACTGGTGGAGAATTGAATTGTTGGGACGTTAACTTTTCCATTAATTTTCTTCCATAACAGGTAAAGGGAGATGAAAATCATTAGGATGACCAAACTTTCTGTAATCAAAGAAGAGTTAAATTTTTCTTTCAAAGATTTAATTAATTCAATATTCTGGATGTTGATCTCGTGCACGAATTCTAGGGTATATTAGTCAGGACTGGTGGCAATGCTTGTAGGCTGTAAGCTGCCTTGCTGTAGTAAGTACAATTTTTTATTCTTACCGTCTGGATTAAATAAGTGCCTGCTATTGAAAGAGAAGAATTTTTATTTAGGACAGTTCCGTTAAAATTTGTCACGAAGATCGTATTGTCGCCAATTAGTTCGACAATTTCTTCCCTGGACGTCTTATAACTACATGATGCATGACCCCCTTTAAGGATTCTAGGGGTGCATTCATTTTCAGGTAGTTTATTAAGTAAAGGCAGTCATGGTCTAATCCGTAAGTCTCGTCATGATTTATAAGAAATCTTTTATAGTCTAAATCAATTTGTCTTCCATCTTTAATGGCGGCTCGGGCCGCTTAAAAGTGGTATGGTTTAGGGGAAACCTTTGGGATCGATAAGACGTACCACATGAGAGTGCCATTCGTGAAGACAGATGGTCGACTGTATTCGACGGCTTCGATGCTGTTCTGGTACGGCAGCGTCTCGAGCTCATTAACTATGGTATTTATCTCTTCAGAGTCCAATAGATTGCTATTAACTATGCCTGTTTGTGCCATCTGACATGCTCTGACTATTTCGTTAATGCTCTCTTTTAGAATAAAAAGCTTGTTAAGTAGGTCGTGTTTTACTTTGTCTGTTTCTTCTTTCTGTATTACATTGTTAAAACGGTCAACTAAGTCATTAATTTTGCCCACAGTATCCCGTGTAGTGTCGAAAAGTTTTTCGTTTATTATGTATTGTCGGTTGTTGTTGTGTTCTATGTTCGTTTGTGCCTGTAGCAGTTTGTCCCAATCACTAGCGTCTGGAGAGCCGGCAAGCCATTTCCAATCTTTTAACTCTGGTTGTTCTTCAGAGTGGGTAATTGGTTCCATATGATATAGTCTTTGCTGTTTCCGAGAGCTATTCACGGACGTGGTCTCTCGTTTAAATGGGTTATTCATGTAGTTGACGTTCCTTGATTGGAAGGAACCATCTACCTCCATTTTAATTGGTGGTTTTGGAGCAGTCGGTCTTGGTGGAGGGTTTTGTTGGCGAAATTTTGAGCTACCTGGATAAGGCCGTTGGTTAAAACTGTTATTTGAGTTGTTAAAGTGTCTATTTGGATTCGCTTGAGGAAATCGTGATCCAAGATCATTCCTCATATTGTTACCAGAGGAGAATATTATATTGGGAGTTCTCGCTTAGGTATAGTTATTTCTAAAGTTCATGTTTTGCATATCCAGGTAAGCTGAATATGCGCCCGGGAGTGTTTTCGGCTTTTGGACCACTAGAAGTCTAGATGTATCCCCACCTTAACCTCTAACAAATACGTCTAATGCCCGATTCCTATAACTTTCAATAAGAGCATTCATCGTTTCCGATGAGTATGTTTCTGCCTTGATTTTATTAATTATCAAGGACAGCTGGTGGTTCACCCTAGAGTAAAACTCATCGAGCCGTGAGTTACCCTGGGTGCACTGTGTTAGTTGATGTTCCAAAGTTCTAATGTCTCTCCCATCTGCATAATGTAAGGAGAGTACTCTTTTAATTTCAACCCAATTATTGTCGAAGACATTGTATGAAATGAGTGCTGCATCCGCACATCCTCTGACTTTTTGTCGGATGTGCTGCAGAATAGCGCGGTATAGTGGCTTTCCTCAGACTATTTCGTAGTCCTTGAGGATAGCCTCTACACTATGCACCCATGAGACATAGTTCGTGGGGTTTCCGTTAAAGGCTTGTAGCTCTTTTACAGAGTCTGGCAGTTTTGAAATTTCTTTCAACTCCTGCTCTGAACTAGGTCCACGCAGTGGATCTTGATCTAGGTTCGGAACCACAGGCGCAGGATCTGCCAGCCGCGCATTTTCCGCAACAAGAAGCCGATCTTCGAACACCTGCAGCCGCTGAAAAATAGGCTGATAATCTAACTGTCTATTAGCTTGTTCTAATCGTGAAATCCGTCCCTCAATACCCCTGATCTGATCGACTAGTGTGTTTACTGCTCCTGTGAGTTGAGTCACAGAATTACTGAGGTCGTCCATTTTTGTAACTAACTACGCCGCAAGCTGGTATGGGTGAGATCTTATGATTTATTTAAACGTGTTTAAAAATTATACTGTTTCTTATACCGATACGACAGCAAGAGTAATATTTATAACTTATTATTTTTGAACAAGATTAGTATATAATAATATAAAAATTTCATAAGATACCCGCTAAGCGATCTCTTTCTTAATATTTAAAGTAGTCACTTCAGGTCGGAAGGCTCGTACTTATCCTTTTTGAATAAAAGCGTTTAAAAAAATTGCAATTAGTCTACTAGGGTACGAGTAACTCCACCGCTGATTAAGGGTTAGTCTTAATAATCCCAAGTGCCCGACTCTTTTTTTCTGAGAATGCGCCCCTAGGTATATGGTTTTCTATTTTTGTATGCTATTTTTATGCATGCATAAATAATAATTTTTTTGTGTTATTTTTTCTTTGATTGGTTCTATTTCTCATTTGATTTGTTTCTTATTTACTCATGTATGTAATAGTTTTATTCTAGCTTACTTATGTATGCAATTGTTTAAGATTTGTTTTTTTTATGTAAACAAATATTATTTTAAATATTTTCTACAATTAGTTTAATATAATTCAGAGAGAAAAAAAAAAAATATATATAAATGATATGACGAATATTTAAAATGGTTCACTTTCTTACAGTAACCAGTGATACATCTCTCCGGTCCAGCTTCGGTTTATGCTGGTTGTTGTCGGCTTTAATTTAAGTTGGTTTTTGTTCCAGGGTATTTTTTTATTTTTGTGTTCTTGTGTCTTTTCTTTTCATTTATTTAAATTGTTTCGCTATGAAATTTGTAACGAAACCTGGTTGGTTATGCAAGAACCATGGAGTAGAAACAACTTCCATACACCTTTAAAAGCGGTGCCAAAACCCTCTAGTCAACAAATTATCTATATAAGCACATATGGGATTGTCTCTACCTAAAAGCTCCTCGCAAACCTTCACTCCACATTTCACCATCACGACCCTTAGCCTACAGGCAACTAAAGGCCGATTCAGGCAGCTGAAGCGAAGGGTGTCCATAGTTACATCGGCTCGGCATGCTAGCTGAAGGCCAAGGCTTTGCTCGTCGGATTGGTATGGGTTCTTGCCGAGTAACTATAAACGTTTGTCACGTTTAATCATGCCGTTAATGCAATAAAATAAAAAAAAGAAAATTATATCAGATATTTAATTTGGTTCAAAAATAAAACTTTTGAGACCGAAATTCGGTTCTCTTTACAAGAAAACGAATGACTATTTAAGTTTTGAAAAATTTAGGATGAGCAAGAAAAATTGAAAATTGGCAACCCTGGAAAGCAATAGACTAGATATTGTTAGTCCAACAATGGCGGAACCCTCCCATGATTCGCTAATGCGAAACATCCTTGGTTACCGCTGCCACGGTGAATTTCAGTGCGATAACTCCCTAACTGTGACATCTGGTAAATTGTGTTTACGATTTAACCATTATCTCTTGGCCTTATCTACGTCATCAAATTTATCTGGCGTTCCTATAACATCGCCATATTCACCCTTCAGGAAGGTTTTAACAAACCATTTTAAACGTTCCTAAAAATTTCAAAAAAAAAAAATAGATTCCAACTTCCCATTGTGAAACACCAATTACAAGTCCTTCATTTCGTTAAACGTTATAAATATAAATCATTTTATTTAAATATAATATAAAAAAATATAAATTCATAAAATTGTCAAGAAAAAATATATGATGGTGTATAAATAATTTCAAAGCAAAAAAAAAATATTTATAAAAAGCAAAAAAAAATTTTAAATTTCAATTTGTTTTTCTGTCTTTTTTTTTTTATAAGTAATACATTCAAGGTTTTAATTATAGTTATCGTTATTCGTTTCAAAAAAAAAATATCTCAAAAATAATTTTAATCAAAACCAAAAAAAAACAATAGGTATGAATGTATGTAACGTATTCAATTTCTATTCAAAATAACGATTTAATATAATTTTTTTTTTTTGTCGTAGCCTATATTTAGGCTAACTACACATCCGGTTTCAAATAAAAAAAACCAAAATCACTAAATTGCTACCACGATTTACCTCCTGAGAGTATACAATACAATTTTGGTTTTGTGTCTACCGTAGTACACAGTAGCTGTTTTGTTTTCGATTTCGAATTATATAAAATGGTTCACGTATGTGATTAAAAGCAATTTCGAATATAAATCAATTCAAAATAAATCAAATATCAAAAAAAACGACTTACCGAGCTTTTTCGATCATACTCTGTATGAGCTTTTTTATTTGTAACCTTGGTGTACTTTTTTTTTATATGGGATAAATGTTCGCCGTCGAGGTGGTGCACCGCTTCGATGGTAGGTATAGTTGGTAAAATTTTAATGCTTTGTTTTGATTCCTATTGGAGATAAGATTTAAATTTGAAAGAATTTATATCGAAATAAAATTGCTAAAAAAAAAATTCTATGTTTACTACTGTTGTTGTTTTTGGTTTGATTAGTGATTTTAAGTTTTAATTTTAATTTAGTTAATTAAGTTTTACTGATATTTTGTATTATTTTTAACTATAGATTGTAAGATTTTAAATGATAGTTTGTAAGTTTTAGTTACATAATTTTAGCATTTATAATTTTAGAATTTAGAAATTAAAATCGTAGTACTTAGCTTTTGTTTTAAATAATACTTTGGATGATAGCACTTTTATCGTTAGGATGCTGGGATAGTGGTAGGTATGTGTGGTCGTATGGTGTTGCTTTAATTTGGTGGCTGGATGGATGGTGTCGTATGCAGCAGTTCGATGTATGTTATTTCGGAGTCATATATAGGTGATGTGGTGGTCGTAGATTTCTGTTGTGATCTCTGGATGCTGTTGTAGGTTGTAGGGTGCTGTTGACTGGTTTTTCATGTGCTGCTTAGTATGGTATTATGGTAGTGCTGATGTATTTACGAATGAAAAAGCTGCTTTGAATGGATTTACGGGGGTCGTATGGTTCTGCTCGTGAGTGGTCGGGCGGTTCTGTGACATAAAGATGGTCTTGGCCTTTCTCGTACGGTGGCTAGCAGAGCCAATCTCTTTAACTTTTTGAGGTTGTGGGCTGATAAGTTCTCGGGTCGTTGGTTGATGGTCTGGCTGATGTGACGTGGTGGTGCGGAAATCTTTTGTGGTATTAGTAAGTTTTTGCTTTTTACGAAATCATTCCCGGGGTGGAATTTTTTGTCCGAGCGCAAAATTTCCGAGTAGCGTGTACGCCACTGGGTGATATCACTCAACTACTTAGTGCCACTACAATTTTCAACTTTGGATATGGATATCTTATGGTTTTCGGCAGCATACGTAACGTGGTGTCACGCTATCACTTTTTTTTTTTTTTTTCTATAGGTTTTGTATACCAAGATTTTTTTTTTTTTTATAACAAATCGCGCACGATACTTCCAGAATCCAAAAACCAACTGATTACTTTTTCTTCAAGTCTGGACCTACTCGCTTCTTCTTCACTTGACGAAAATCTACTTTTGCAAGATGGAAGTGGATCCGGCCTTACTTTTTACCCATTTTCTTAGAGAGTTTTGACCGCAAAAATCGCCAACCGATTTCCAAATCGTTTTCCGAATTTTTGACATATTAATGTATCAAAATTATATTTTTCTAGTCAAAATTGACTAATTTTCCAAAATGTCGAAAACTATTTACCCATACAGCTTCGTCTTGTGGTATTAGTTAACGAACCTTTATGTCTTCTCTACTTCCTTTTGTTTTTTATTTGATATTCTCATTAATATTTATGCTAACTTCTCAACAATTCGCTAAGCAATTGTGCTTAGCTTGTCGATTATCTGCCACTCTAACCGTGGTCTAGTGGTCCTGTAGGTCCACCGCTGACCCAACCGCTCGCAGGTTCAAATCCACTTTTCTCCCATTTCCTTTTTTTTTTACCATTTTATAACTTTTACTTTAATACCTTTTTTTTTATTACATTTTTACCAAAGTTAAACCTATTTTTTTTTTTTTCTTTTATTATTATCATTTCTTTTCTTCTTTTTTTTTTTGTTTTCTTATAAGTTATATTTTGAGTCATCCTATATAACATCTCGCTTTTTTACTTATCGTTAGTTTGAACTCTAAAAAACTCACACCACACCTGCTCTAAGATTCAAATCTGAACCGGTTCAAACTGGCCAACGGATGTGTCGCAACCCTAAAACTATGCTATGCTATTCGTCTCTCGTTACCTTATTAATTATTTGAAATCAATGTTCAGCTTTCCAACTGTTATACTCCCTACACGTAGAGTACCTACCTACTTGTCACAAACCTGCTTACTTTACCGAATTCAAATGAGGCTGAAGGAACAGGAAAAACGAAAACCGAAAAGAGTCTCGTGCACAGACTGATAGCCGGGCTAATAAATGCTTTCTACTTTACTTCTTTATGTCTTTACAATGATACACTCCTACTCGATTACCTTTCAGATCTTCAAGTTCATACAGGTTGTTACCTACTGCTTTTCGGATTCGCATTTTTACAAATTTCGGACAAAGTTTGGCGTTCAGTTTCTTTGACGCATCACTCAAGATAAAGTTCCTGCGGTAGACTATGTCACCAACCATGAATTTAATGTTTTTGCTGCGGGTATTATATACGCTTTCGTATTTTGAGTGCGCGTTAGACAGCGATTCTTTTATGTGAGTGTGCAGAAGGTTCATCTTAGCTGCTTTAGGTATAACATTTATTTCCGCATTGTTTAAGCAACCCAGTTTACGTAGCAATTTATACTCTGAACCATGTTCAACCATGGGTTGCCCAAACAGTCCCTCGTACGGTGACATTCCTATCGCTGAATGTAAAGCAGTGCGGAGAGCGCAAGCTATGTATGGGATATTGGCGTCCCAATTTCGTTGGTCTTGGTCAATATATGACCGAACTGCTGCCAATATTGAACGATTTACCCGCTCGCTCGCATTTGCTTGAGGGGAGTACGCTGCTGTTCTGACGTGGTTGACCCCGTACGAGGACATCAACTTTTCGAACTCCTTACTCGTAAACTGTTTTCCATTGTCTGATAAGATTGTCTCAGGCACACCCATCACGCAGAAGATCTCTTCCTGCAAAAATTTTATAACAACATCACTGGTGGCTTTACGGATTGCTTTTATCATAACGAATTTTGTAAGTTGATCCAGCGCAATGAAAATATGTGTGTTGCCTACCTTCGACCGAGGATATGGTCCCAGAAAATCTATAAATAGGAACTGAAATGGTCTTTCGACTTCAAAAGCTTTTCCCATAGGTGGTCTCATGGTACTATTTGACGCTTTTGTCATTTTACAAGTATCGCATTTGCCAATAAAATTTTTGACCTGTACTGCCATTCCGGGCCAATAAAACTGGTTTCGTAGTCGATGTAAAGTTTTCGAGATACCACCATGCGAGGCTCGAGGTGGCTGGTGAGCAAGGTTTATCAAGCGTTCCGTAAGGATTTCAGGAACCCACAGCTTCCATATGAGGTCATCCTGAAGAGGATTCCCTGTGCAATGATTGACCTTCTTGTACACGAAATTGTTCGAGACTTGAAGGTCAGGTAGCTGATCTTTTTGATTTTCGACGGTTGCAATAAGCTTGCAGTATTCCTCGGATTGAAAGCCGGGATCTGCAAGATCTATATGCAACACGTCAGTGGGTTCTATCACCACCGATTCATCAATGCTCAAAGAATCTACCTCGTATATCCTTGATAGGGCATCGGGGACCACGTTCTGCGAACCTTTTCGATGTTCGATGGTGAACTCGAAGCCCTGTAGCTTAAGGCTCCATCTAGCCAGACGACCACTCAAGTCTTTTTGGCTCATCAGCCACTTTAAACTCGCGTGATCGGTAATGATCCTGAAGGGCTGTCCTTCCACATAGGGTCGAAACTTCTTTACACCAACTACAGCCGCCAGGCACTCTCTTTCTGTCACGCTATAGTTGCGCTGCGCTTTATTGAGTTTTTGGGAATGGTAGTAAATCGGCCTTTCTATACCTTCCTCATCTAGTTGGCACAAAACACACCCAATCCCTGAGTTTGAAGCATCACACAAAATTACGAATTCTTTATCGAAGTTTGGATTTATTAGTACAGGGGCTGTGGTCAACATATCTTTTAACTTGTAGAAAGCTTCTACCGCGTCTTCTCCGAATTCAAATTTTTTTCCTTTTTTCAACGTTTCGGTTATGGGACTAGCGAGAGTTGAAAAATCTTTCACAAAGCGACGGTACCATCCCGCCAAACCTAGGAAGCTCCTAACCTGCCTCACAGTTTTTGGAATGGGAAAATCGACAATACCTGACACCTTACCCTGATCAGTCTTCAGACCACCATCTCCTACAACAAAACCTAGAAACTTCAGTTCTTTGAAGCAGAACTTTGACTTTTGTACATTAATAGTCAGACCTGCTTCCCTAAGTCTTGCCGATAGAATATCCAATAGCTCGATGTGCTCCTCGAAGGTACTCGATGTTACCAATAAATCATCGACATACGGAAATATTTTTTCCCGCAGAGCCACTGGCACCACCTTGTCTATTACTTGACACATTGTTTGTGCTGCATTTTTGAGACCAAAAGGCATAACAGTGAACTGCATCAATGGTCGACCCGGAACTGAAAAGGCCGTCTTCTCTCTTGACGCTTTCTCCAACGGTATCTGCCAAAACGCATCTTTAAGATCCACGCTAGAGATATAACGTGTATCTTGTAGACGCGATAGCAAACCCTCTATATGAGCCATTGGATACGCATACCCTTTTGTCTTGGTGTTAACTTTTCGGTAATCTAAACAAAGCCGGTTTTTCCCCGGTTTTCTCACCAAGACTACCGGTGAGCTCCAGGCACTTGAGCTTTCTTCTATTACACCAAGATCGAGCATGCGGTCCAACTCCTCATATAGTAGTTTTTGAACCGCTGGAGAAACAGGATAATGCCGTTGTTTTATCGGTTCCTCGTCTCCTGTGTCAATTTTATGTTCTACCAGTGAAGTTTTTCCCAAGCCTAGTACAGCAAAGGAAGGAAACTTATTTATGGATTTCCGTAATGCCAGTGATTGTACGTAAGATAATTCATGAGCATTTATATCTTTCTCCTGTTGGTCCACATCGAGAGTCAATTCGGAGATAATATGTGGAGCGATTCCGAATTCCCTCCAAAAGTCAACACCTAGTATTATAGACCTCTGCAGAGATGGCACGATGTACAAGACAAGTTCTTTGCTTTCTCCCTTGTAGGTGATTTTTGTCAAAATTTTCCCGACTATATCTTGTCTCACGCCATCTGCTGTTCTAACACCCGATCTGCATTTAATTAATTCGATATTATTATCCCTTACAAATTCTATCCCACCCACGCCCAAACAACTAATGCTTGCGCCACTATCGAGCAACCCTTGCATTTGTTTATCTAAGACTTTAACTGTGACGTACGGACGAGGGTCATCTGAATTGCATAAGATAGTTGATTCTATAGATTTATACAGCTTCTTTTTCTCCTTAAATTTCTCCCGCAACTTCAACACCTTATCTGAAACATTACTATTTGGACTTAGTTTCCCAAAAATTCTTTGTCTTACTTTGTAATAATTCTGTACACGTTCGTGTAAAGTTTTGGGTGCACATTTGGGTGGAATGTCTACGCTACCTACTGCCGGTGTACTTTCAAGACTGGGGTTTTGAATGCGTTGGAGTATTTTTACTTCCGAAAAATTTTTGCCATCAGGTGTAGCTAATTTAATGTAGTTGGTTGGTTCTGGGTTTACGATTCCGGATTTGGGCGCTGTGAACAGTTCCCCCGGGTCATTGAACTGTTCTTCGAGTCGTTTCCCGAACATTTAGGGCATTGAGGGGAGGTGACATTATCTAGGCCACATTTGAAACAGAACAGTTTTCGCTGCGGATCTGGGCATTCAAAGAAGGAGTGACCTTTGTCTTTGCAATTCCAGCATGTGAGATTTCGACTGTCTCTCTTGAACTGGAGCGCTTCAAGGTAATGGTCTTGGATATCTATATTGGATTCTCTACTGTTTTCAGGAGTTAACTCAGAAATAATCTTACGAGTAGATGTAGTGAATTTCGTATTCTTTTCTAGGATGTTTTTTTGTGAGCTTTCGTGATCGTTAAGGTACTTTTCTATATTACGACACACGTATACCATTTCTGGTAGACTGTTCGTGTGAAAGGTTATTAGGAGTTCACCCATCCTTTTCTTTACGTTGAGTTTTAGCAACTCGATTATCTCATGCGGCTGTTTGGGAATTCTCAACCGATTATTCAGCTCTTGGATTGCAGCATAAAAGTCATCGAAAGACTCTGCTGACCCTTGGTGTCTATCGAACAATTTTCGGAACAGTTCCGAGTCTGTCTCTAGGCTACGGTACTGCTCCAACAATGCCAAGCGAAGTGCCAACCAACTGTCGTTCGGGTGTGCTTTCACATACCCCCAATACCACTTTTCTACCGAACCTTTTACAAAGTGGTGAAAATTAAGTACCACTTCTTCCCAAGTAGTCTTGTAACTCATCTTCAGGCGTTCGAGTCTAAACAGAAAGTCGTCAACAGTCATTTGACTATTGTCGAATTTAAGTCCCCACTTGTGAAAGTGGTGAAATTTGCTATTCGCGGTACCACTACCTACGGGAAAAGTATTATAATTACTATCTAGAGTATCACTCAGAGTTAAATTATTAATTTGCCTCAAAAAGTCATCTGCATTTGTAGAGTTATTTAGGGTGGTAGGATGAGTTGTTGAACGAGCTTGAGGGCGTGCAGGTAAAGCTTCACTAGGCTGACGTGGATTTACTGAAGGCTCTCTCCTATCTGTCAGCCTTTGTGGCGTAGTTGACGGCGTTACAGCCGCAAGGGTCTGTCTAACAATGTTTGCGACTTCAAAGTGCAAACTCCGTCTACTTTTTTCTGCCTCGGTCCTCAAAAATTCTAAGTCTCTCGCGCGGTTAAGCCCTATCGCTGCTGTTACAACTTCCTCAATGTAACTCGTCATGAATTCATCTTCATCTATTTCTACCTGTTCTTGATCTGTGTTACTGTTTTCCTCCTGTGGATTTTCTTCATCCGGATTAAAATTCAGGTTGTGCCTAGCAGCTTGTTGAGCCTGCAAAGATGCAGCTCCTTCATCATCCAGATCAGCGAGAAATGGATTAGACTGATTAGCCCGTTCGTAATCGTTATTCCCATTGTGGCTTGTATTCCCTAACGAATCGCTCTCGATCCCAATGGGTGTAATTTCTCCCTGATCACTACGCAAGTTACGACGCTTCCGGAATTCCGTAATGGATAATCTTTTCTTAGGTGGCATTTTGAATTAAAAAAATACGATTTAGGTTATACCAAAGAACCCAGATAACTAACAATCGAAAGATAGAAATGAACAAAAAAAATGTAGCACCAAAATTTAAATTGACTGAATAGGTAAGAATTTTTTTTTTTTCTTTTTTTTTAAATTAAATACTTCTTTACATGCAGAAAAAAAATTCGAACATTCGAATAAAAAAATAAATGTGAAAACTTAAACCAATTTCATGAAGCGAGATGAAAATCCAATAAGGTCGCTTAATGAAAACGGAAAATATATATGTGTAGGGTTCTTCTTTATTAAAACACAAAACTGCAATTCAATTTTACATTGATGATTTTATTCGAACTTTTTATAGAGATTTAGGCAAACGACCGGCATGATCGGAAAGCGAAACTAGAATGACTACATAATAAAAATACCCAAAATGAAAAGGGGAAAGAACGAGTTCTCTTTCTCTTGTTTATCACGTATTTTCTTTTAGCGTATGGCGTTTATGTATGTGTGTATTTTATATGTCGTGTCGGTCGTATGTTATGGTGGTTTTCTCATCCCACAATCGGCGATCCTGACGGTTCATTCGACCCGAATGTAGGATTCCAGGGCTTCATATTCTCGGCCACAGTCGTAGTTTTGTTCGGCCCTTCATGTTCGCCGACCTTCACCACATCGTATCTCCCATGGTCCAGTTTTCTAATGATCTTGTAAGGTCCTAAGAATTTTGGTCTAAGCTTCATGCCGCTTCCGAACTGCGTGCGCTTGATGGCGACTAGCGAGTTCAACTCATGTTCTTTTGCAGGTACTCGGTTTTTGTCAAAGGCTTTTTTATTCTCTCGCTGAATCGACTCGATATTCTGGCGAACTTCTTCTCTCAACGAGTCCCTGTCGCTGTCCAACTCTTGAACTGCTGCTTCCTCCAGCCACTCCCTCATCTCCAGGTTTTCAGGAATCCGCATCTCCACGCCAGTTAGTATCCGGAAAGGACTAAACTTTGTACTCCTTGCTGGTGAATTATTTATGATTTGCTGCACACGATCTACGTGTTTATACCAGTTGGTTGCGTTTCCTACACATGCCTTGGTTAGCATTGGCACGATGATCTTATGGATTCTCTCCACTTGACCATTTCCACGAGGTACTCCAGTCGCGATCATGAGATGTACAATGTCCTGTTCTCTGCAATACTCTTCAAAATCATTGGAGGTGAAAGCTGTCCCTCTGTCGGAAATAATTCGCCTCGGGTTTCCGAAGACAGTTGCCTGTTTCCTCAATCGATCCAGTACCTCAGCCGTTCCCGTACTCTTCGTTGGATGAAGCCATACGAATTTGGAGAAAGCGTCCACTATTACCAGAATGTGGTTATACTGCTTGTGAGTTGGTTCCATCGGCCCGACGTGGTCTATATGATAAGTCCCTAACGGCTTGTCCTCTTTGTCTATCGGCCTCAGCAGTCCTTCCTTCTTACCGGCTTTGGAATCAGCGATAAGACACTTGACACACCCTCGCACTGCTTCAGTGACCTTCCTTGTAATTTCGGGTATGAAGTAGGTTTTCTCGATTAGATCTTGGGTCTTCTTAACGGAAAAATGTCCTTGCTGGTGTGCGATCCCAATTAACTCTTTTTCCATGGTCTTCGGTATTACCACAAGCTCCTTGATGGGATCTTTACACAGCACATTCGCCTTCATGTAGAAATCTTCGTAGGCTTGGTTTTCAAGAATCTTTCGGACAGCTCTTATCCAGTCGTCATCATTCTGTGCTTTTTGAATTCTATGGTTGAGTGAATCTTCGATCATAAGGGAAAAGACTCTGCTCAACGCGTCCACGTGCTTCATCTTTGAACCTGATCGATGCTCGATTTCGTATTGAAACTCTTGCAGAAACATGGCCCAACGCGCTATTCTGAGAGGAACATCTTGCTTGTGCATCGTTTGCGCGAAAGCATTGCAGTCTGTGATGATCTTCAGCTGACATCCCAGCACGTATACTCGCCACTTCTTCAGTGCTTCGATGATGGCCAGCACCTCTAATTCATAGGAATGAAAATGTTCTTCAAAGTTGGTGGTCTTTCGGCTCATATACTGTACCGGATGTAGTAATTGATCCTCCGCATCTCGCTGTAGTAAGACTGCCCCGTACCCAAACTTGCATGCGTCTGTGTGAATCTCTGTCTCGGCCTTGGGATTGAATAGTTTCAACACTGGTTCGTTGACTAACGCCGCTTTCAACTGCTCAAAAGCCACTAGTTGTTCAGTCTCCATCACAAACTTGACGTTCTTCTTCAGGAGGTCAGACAATGGTTTAGCCACCAGAGCAAATCCCTCTATGAATCGTCGAAAATAGGACGTCAGGCCCAGGAAACGTTGAAGCGTCTTCTGGTCCCTCGGAACTGGATACTCGGCCACTGCCCTAGTCTTCTCCGTTGACGGCTTGATGGTACTATCTTCGATGATATAACCAAGAAAATCGATCTTTCTTTTCAAAAACTGACATTTCTGCCAATTAAGGCGTAACCCGTATCTTGCTGCCACTTCTAGGACTGACTTCAACTTCTCGATGCCTTCCTCTTCATCCTTGGATGGTATGATGAGGTCGTCCATATATGCCTCCACCACTCGTGCCTGGATCAATGTTCGGTAGATGGCATTAATAAATCTGGCGAATACTGCTGGGGAATTCGAAATTCCGAACGGCATATACAGGAACTCATACTGCTCCTCTAGAGTCACGAACGCTGTATACTTCCTTGAGCCTACATCCATTGGAACATGGAAAAAACCGTTAACAAGGTCCAAGCATGTGAACACTCTGGCCCCTTGAAGACGCTCGAGCACCTCATCAATTTGTGCCATCGGGAAATTATCTCGGGTTATCTTCTCATTTAACCGCCGATAGTCGCAGCACAATCTTTTGGTTCCGTTTTTCTTTGATACCAGCACGATAGGTGAAGCATATTCGGATTTGCTTCGTTGTATGATGCCCTCTCTCAGCCACACCTCGATCTGTTCTCGGACCAGAATTTGATCAGCGTATGCCATCCGCCTCGGACGCTGGAAAATAGGTACATCATTTTTTAACAAGAGTTTCATCGTTACCGGCGACGGCTCC
The DNA here is from genome assembly GCA_948107695.1 of Meliscaeva auricollis. Lineage (NCBI taxonomy): Eukaryota > Metazoa > Arthropoda > Insecta > Diptera > Syrphidae > Meliscaeva > Meliscaeva auricollis. The sequence goes on from OX403616.1 coordinate 42,319,688, forward strand.
TTTCCGACTGGAACATAGCCCTCAACAATTGGCAGGAGAACCTCACGAATTCTGACGTCTAAATGGTCTAGCGCCAATTCTCGGGCAAACGTACCCTCCTCCGCAGCCAAACAAATCGCTCCGAACACCTCATTGAGTTCCGAACCCTTCGATCCTTGATCGATCACACCACCACTGGCTCTGGTACATATACCTTCAACCTCTTGTACCCTATTATTGGTACTCTCGTTTTCGCGTACCTCATTTATGGTACTCTCATTCTCAAAAGAACTATGTCTCGGTTTAAACTCAACACTCGTGTCTCTAATAGTTAGATCTGCGACCTCTAGGATATCGTTTCCGATTACCGCCGAGTAGCTCATGTCCGACTCTCTTACGACATGGAAATTTATTGTTAACCGCATCCCATCGATGTCTACTTCCAAACTAACATTTCCCAATGTCGTCACCCTGTTTTGGCCAATGCCCAAAAGATTTCTCTTTTGCTTCCCAAGCTCGACAAATTCCATGAACATGAGGCAATCATACCGCAGCAAACACAAATCACTCCCCGTGTCGATCAGTGCACTAAACGTTTGGCCCTTGACTTGGATGTCTTTGAATAATCTGTTTGAACCAATCGCCAAATTTGTCCTAGCCTCAGGCCACGAACTTCGGTTACCCGATGGAGCAGGTTGACCGTTCCGGCTGTCGAACCGTTGACTCGGTGGTAAATTGGTTTTACAATCTCGTGCAATGTGTCCTAATTGGCGGCATTTGAAGCATTTCATAGTCGGTTTTACTCGGCATTCTTTGGCGACATGATTCGGGTCTCCACAACGGAAACAAATTTTCCCCATTCTCTCTTCCTTCATCTGAGGACGGGCGGCAGCACTTCCACTGAAAGAACTTTGAGAGTTTCCCCTCGAGTATGAAGACTGCGAATGGGGTCCCTTTGCTCTTTCATAAGCCTTCATTTGTGTCTTCAGCTCTTGGATTGTTGTCGCTTGGTACAGCATTACCTTGTTCGACCTGGCGTCCGGAATTCCGTCGGCGAAGTATTGGATGAGGCTTTCATCATCGAGCCTAATGGATTTTCCAATCTCTTGCAAACTGTATAGGAATTCCATCAGCGACTCGTTGGACTTCTTTGTTCGCGACCTCAGTCGACGATGGACCTCTGCTGACGATACTTTCACGCCGAATTCCTTCAACAACGCGTTCTTCAGTGCGTCCCAGTTTCTGATGCCTGTCTGGCCTCTTATGAAGGACTTTGCGGCGCCTCTGAGGAGCTGTTTGGCATAAACATACATTTGTATTACATCCCATTCCACCGCAACGGCATTTTCTTCAAACTCCTCAATCCATAGATTGATGTCCATGGTTTCAGACCCATCGAAATGAACCATAGAGTCCTCGATGTCTCGTAGCGTAAAATTACGCGCCCTATATTCGGCCTGTCTTGGCTCTGCTACGCCCCTGGCTTCTACGAATTCATCTTCCTCCTCCAAAGACAGCTCGAAGTGTTGCAAAAGTCTGTCCTGTAACGTTCGTTTTAGTCCAGTTGTAACTAAATTTAGTTCTGTCAGTTTATCTCTCAAACCGTCAACCGTTAAACGAAGGATCTCTTCCCTTTCCATTTTTAATTATTAATTTAAAATTATTTTAATCTATTTTACCCCTCACAATAGTCAAAATATAAAATAAAACGTACCACTGTACGACAAAACAAAAAAAAATATAATAGTAAAACGTACCACTGCACAACAAAAAAAATAAAATGATGAAATGTACTACTGTACAACAGCAAAAAAAAATTAAAAAGGCCGGTCGTTTGCTTACCTTATTACTACTCTAAAAATAAACAGCAATACAGCGACACAGCAACACAGCAAAAAAAACGTCCAACTCGTACCATCCAACTTGCCTGGACACGGCTCTTGTCAAACGTTGGAGCGATACAACCACGATGGTCTTCATGTACGTGACCCACACACACTTATTTATTTTGCTCACTGGTTTGTCACGACACTAACACCGCTTCAGGTTGACGCTCTTTTTCTCTTTTTTTTTTATTTTCGTTTTGTCTTTCACCCAAAAATTCTCGGACGATTTCAGTTTTTTTTTATATGTGTAAGCAACTGTTTAGCTTTGCGAATATGCACGAAACAAGAACAACAATAAAGATGTAGGGATGAAGCCACTTTTTTTCTTTACATCTCGCCACACTATCGCTTACGGTGGTTTTTCTTTTCGACACTTCGCGAACAATATTTGGTGGGTTTTTTTCGAAATTTCGCGAACAATATTTCTTGTGTAAATTCACAGTTTATATAAAAATCGCACAAGAAATGCTTTGTTTTCGATCGCACTTTTAATCGCGCATAATAAATTATGTCTCTTTTTTTTTAATAAAAATTTGATATGTACACTCAATTGTACAGTCAACAATTAATTTCGACACTTTTGTCACTTTTACACGAGTTTTTTTTTTTTAAAAAAAAAAATTCCGATATGTACACTCAATTGTACAATCAACAATTAATTTCGACACTTTTGTCACTTTTACACGATTTTAATAAATAATCCCGGACGAGCCCCCAAAATTGTAGGGTTCTTCTTTATTAAAACACAAAACTGCAATTCAATTTTACATTGATGATTTTATTCGAACTTTTTATAGAGATTTAGGCAAACGACCGGCATGATCGGAAAGCGAAACTAGAATGACTACATAATAAAAATACCCAAAATGAAAAGGGGAAAGAACGAGTTCTCTTTCTCTTGTTTATCACGTATTTTCTTTTAGCGTATGGCGTTTATGTATGTGTGTATTTTATATGTCGTGTCGGTCGTATGTTATGGTGGTTTTCTCATCCCACATATGTATAGGAAAGTGTTCACGTAAAAACTTTTTAACAATTATCGTAGCAAAAAATTTAAAAATTAATTAAGAAGAACGAAGTTCAAATGATCAAAATAAATCGAAATAATAACTATTCACAAATATCTATAGATGTGAAAAAAAATCAAAACTAATTAAGGTTGTAATGTATCATAGAAATTAAGGGTGAATATGACGTGTTATAACCCCTTACTGAAAGGATGATGACGCAGATAATTAGCACCTTTCTCCTCTTCCAGGATGCTTTTTCTCTCCTTCTCTCACTCATTCCAAAAATCTCAAAACAAAAACAATTCACCGCCAAAAAAGAAAAATGGATTCAAGTTAAACTTTAGGTGTTTACGTTACGTGTTCGATTAAAGGTAGTTCTATTGTTCTCGCAACCGTAAGCCAATAACAAAGACTTTAGCTTATGGGCCGAGTAACTCTGTACACCTCTTGAAACTAAATCAACTCAAAATTGAACGAAAACAAAAATCCAATTTAAACTTCAAAATTTGGATTCAATCGAGAATTAAATAGGATTTTATTATATTTTTTTTTTTCAAAAGAATTACTAATAATAACTTGTGCTGAACGCAACAGACTGAACCGGGAATCAATCACCCATCCACTGGACGACAACTGTTGTTACTACTGTTTCATCTTGGAACAAAACAACAAAAAAATTAAAAAAAAAATTTTTTTTTACAACTCAAGTTCAAAATTTTCCTTTTCTTTGGCTTATTCCTTTTTCTTAAAAACAGGACGAATTCAGGCCCCACGTTGGGCGCCACCTGTAACGAAACCTGGTTGGTAATGCGAAACATCCTTGGTTACCGCTGCCACGGTGAATTTCAGTGCGATAACTCCCTAACTGTGACATCTGGTAAATTGTGTTTACGATTTAACCATTATCTCTTGGCCTTATCTACGTCATCAAATTTATCTGGCGTTCCTATAACATCGCCATATTCACCCTTCAGGAAGGTTTTAACAAACCATTTTAAACGTTCCTAAAAATTTCAAAAAAAAAAAAATAGATTCCAACTTCCCATTGTGAAACACCAATTACAAGTCCTTCATTTCGTTAAACGTTATAAATATAAATCATTTTATTTAAATATAATATAAAAAAATATAAATTCATAAAATTGTCAAGAAAAAATATATGATGGTGTATAAATAATTTCAAAGCAAAAAAAAAATATTTATAAAAAGCAAAAAAAAATTTTAAATTTCAATTTGTTTTTCTGTCTTTTTTTTTTTATAAGTAATACATTCAAGGTTTTAATTATAGTTATCGTTATTCGTTTCAAAAAAAAAATATCTCAAAAATAATTTTAATCAAAACCAAAAAAAAACAATAGGTATGAATGTATGTAACGTATTCAATTTCTATTCAAAATAACGATTTAATATAATTTTTTTTTTTTGTCGTAGCCTATATTTAGGCTAACTACACATCCGGTTTCAAATAAAAAAAACCAAAATCACTAAATTGCTACCACGATTTACCTCCTGAGAGTATACAATACAATTTTGGTTTTGTGTCTACCGTAGTACACAGTAGCTGTTTTGTTTTCGATTTCGAATTATATAAAATGGTTCACGTATGTGATTAAAAGCAATTTCGAATATAAATCAATTCAAAATAAATCAAATATCAAAAAAAACGACTTACCGAGCTTTTTCGATCATACTCTGTATGAGCTTTTTTATTTGTAACCTTGGTGTACTTTTTTTTTATATGGGATAAATGTTCGCCGTCGAGGTGGTGCACCGCTTCGATGGTAGGTATAGTTGGTAAAATTTTAATGCTTTGTTTTGATTCCTATTGGAGATAAGATTTAAATTTGAAAGAATTTATATCGAAATAAAATTGCTAAAAAAAAAATTCTATGTTTACTACTGTTGTTGTTTTTGGTTTGATTAGTGATTTTAAGTTTTAATTTTAATTTAGTTAATTAAGTTTTACTGATATTTTGTATTATTTTTAACTATAGATTGTAAGATTTTAAATGATAGTTTGTAAGTTTTAGTTACATAATTTTAGCATTTATAATTTTAGAATTTAGAAATTAAAATCGTAGTACTTAGCTTTTGTTTTAAATAATACTTTGGATGATAGCACTTTTATCGTTAGGATGCTGGGATAGTGGTAGGTATGTGTGGTCGTATGGTGTTGCTTTAATTTGGTGGCTGGATGGATGGTGTCGTATGCAGCAGTTCGATGTATGTTATTTCGGAGTCATATATAGGTGATGTGGTGGTCGTAGATTTCTGTTGTGATCTCTGGATGCTGTTGTAGGTTGTAGGGTGCTGTTGACTGGTTTTTCATGTGCTGCTTAGTATGGTATTATGGTAGTGCTGATGTATTTACGAATGAAAAAGCTGCTTTGAATGGATTTACGGGGGTCGTATGGTTCTGCTCGTGAGTGGTCGGGCGGTTCTGTGACATAAAGATGGTCTTGGCCTTTCTCGTACGGTGGCTAGCAGAGCCAATCTCTTTAACTTTTTGAGGTTGTGGGCTGATAAGTTCTCGGGTCGTTGGTTGATGGTCTGGCTGATGTGACGTGGTGGTGCGGAAATCTTTTGTGGTATTAGTAAGTTTTTGCTTTTTACGAAATCATTCCCGGGGTGGAATTTTTTGTCCGAGCGCAAAATTTCCGAGTAGCGTGTACGCCACTGGGTGATATCACTCAACTACTTAGTGCCACTACAATTTTCAACTTTGGATATGGATATCTTATGGTTTTCGGCAGCATACGTAACGTGGTGTCACGCTATCACTTTTTTTTTTTTTTTTCTATAGGTTTTGTATACCAAGATTTTTTTTTTTTTTATAACAAATCGCGCACGATACTTCCAGAATCCAAAAACCAACTGATTACTTTTTCTTCAAGTCTGGACCTACTCGCTTCTTCTTCACTTGACGAAAATCTACTTTTGCAAGATGGAAGTGGATCCGGCCTTACTTTTTACCCATTTTCTTAGAGAGTTTTGACCGCAAAAATCGCCAACCGATTTCCAAATCGTTTTCCGAATTTTTGACATATTAATGTATCAAAATTATATTTTTCTAGTCAAAATTGACTAATTTTCCAAAATGTCGAAAACTATTTACCCATACAGCTTCGTCTTGTGGTATTAGTTAACGAACCTTTATGTCTTCTCTACTTCCTTTTGTTTTTTATTTGATATTCTCATTAATATTTATGCTAACTTCTCAACAATTCGCTAAGCAATTGTGCTTAGCTTGTCGATTATCTGCCACTCTAACCGTGGTCTAGTGGTCCTGTAGGTCCACCGCTGACCCAACCGCTCGCAGGTTCAAATCCACTTTTCTCCCATTTCCTTTTTTTTTTACCATTTTATAACTTTTACTTTAATACCTTTTTTTTTATTACATTTTTACCAAAGTTAAACCTATTTTTTTTTTTTTCTTTTATTATTATCATTTCTTTTCTTCTTTTTTTTTTTGTTTTCTTATAAGTTATATTTTGAGTCATCCTATATAACATCTCGCTTTTTTACTTATCGTTAGTTTGAACTCTAAAAAACTCACACCACACCTGCTCTAAGATTCAAATCTGAACCGGTTCAAACTGGCCAACGGATGTGTCGCAACCCTAAAACTATGCTATGCTATTCGTCTCTCGTTACCTTATTAATTATTTGAAATCAATGTTCAGCTTTCCAACTGTTATACTCCCTACACGTAGAGTACCTACCTACTTGTCACAAATTGTTAGTTGCTAACTGCTTTTCACTTTATTCATGAAATTGATTTTTTGTTTGAAATTTTCTCTTGTCTTTACTTTTTTTTTTTTTTTTGATTTCTTTTTTTTGTTTTTTATTTCTTTATGAAATTGTTACTTGTAACTATTCACTTCACTTGGGTTTTTTTCTTTGAGGTTTTCACTAAACTGTAACTGTTTTTTTTTTCTTTTTTTTCACTTTAAGCATTCAAATGCTCATATGTTCATATTCACTTGGTTTTGTAAATTTTCTTTTGGTTTCTATCTGCTCGGGCGCCAGTTAAGTTATTCTTAGTACTTTTAATATAAAAAATAATTTATTACTCATTGACAATCTGGATTTATAATATTTCACAAGTGATTCAATACAAGGTCCGATACGAACTAACTTAATTATATCTTAATATCTAACATTATGGATTTACTTAATATAAAATATGCTGCTGTCAGCGATTGCATGGGAAGCATTCTGCAGTTGCAATCACAGACTCGGGTTACCATTCTGTTGTGTAGTTGAAGGGGGTTAATGCCTGGCCATGAAAGCTTCCTCTAATGCGTTTATGTTCGTGAGGTCAATGCTTGGCCATGAAGTTGTTGTCGAGTGTCTTAACTTTCATAATCCATATATATAATTACGAACGATGGCCGCTGCTACAATAAAAAAATATACTTGCCCACGACAGGGCATTAAAACACAAATATTTGGAGTAAAAGGAAGAACTTTATTGATCGAAATCTGATGTAAGACTAACTTATAATAAACTGTTGTACCAAGACAGTGGGTGTATAAGTCATCATGATGTAACATGATCCTTTTGAGTGGGGTGCATCATTGCATCCGTTTTGGTGGCTATAAAAGTGATGACTATCCACTCTGCAGTTTAAAGAACAGTTGTTTATCCAATTTTGGGTGGCCACTGCAAAGTAGCAAATTTATTGGGTGGCATCATGATATGATCATGATCACCGTAACACGTTATGTGTGTGCGCCTTGAATTGTGTAGGCAGTGGGACGTAACTCCTTCCCCCTAAGGATTCTGCTCCGAAGAATCGAGAGGTTCCATTTGGATTATGGTCTCAAAAGTCTGTTTTTTAGACTTAGATTTTATAAAATAAAATGTAACCATTATTGCTAATGCAATAGAAATTATTGTTAACATGCTAAATGTTATAAAGTGCGTGAAGTTAGCACCGCCATAACAAAAATTCGAAAATCTGAGTATGCAGGAATTTGTTGCTAATTTGTTTCTCGTAAATAACACCATTCCCGAATTTGTTACTCCTCCCCTAATCCCCCAAAACAATGGCAGTGCTAACTTCACGTAAAGTTAGCACCGCCATCATCTAAAACACAAAATTTCAAAAATGTAAGTATGCAGGAATTTGTTGCTAATTTGTTGCTCATATGTTACCCCAGTCTCGAATTTGTTGCTCCACGATTTGACCTTGAAAATGCATTTTCAAAGTTGTAGTAACAACAGTTAACTTTGTCAAGGAAAAGTATTTGTAAAAACAAAGTGACTAAGCCTTTAGCCTGAATTTGTTGCTCTCCAAAAAAGTGCATTTCGAATTTCTACTCCCACTCCTTCACACCTAAAAATCCAAAACAAATTTTGATGACTTCACTCAAATGCAGTTGGAACTCAACAATTGCGAAAATCTAAGTGTGAGGCAATTTGTTGGAAATTCGTTGCTAATTTGTTGCTCATATATTACCTCAGTCTCGAATTTGTTGCTCCACGTTTTGACCTTGAAAATGCATTTGCAAGGTTGTAGGAACAAAAGTTAACTTTTTCCAAGGAAAGGTTCTTTCAAAAAAAAAAAAACTTAAGGAGCTTTTAGCTTGAATTTGTTGCTCTCCAAAAAAGTGCATTTCAAATTTCTACTCCCACTCCTTCACCCCTAAAAATACAAAACATATTTTGATTACGTCACTTAAATAGTGCTTAGTGCACTTAGTGCTACTATCAGAATCACCTGAAAATCTGCAACACTTCCACAGAAAAGGAGAACTTTTCTTTGAAAAGATTTTTTTTTTTTGAAACTTGCCTCAGCATTTGTGACTCTTAGTAGACTTATCCTCCAATTAATTGTAAAACAATTATTGTGAATACTCCTACTATTGTATATTTTTTGTATTGTATTTTTGGACCGCAAAGAGACTCCTGTGGCCCATTTGCCCCCTTACGATCTGGGATAAGTTTATTATTCCCATAAGCTCATATTCGCCTTTGAGAATAATTTTCCTTATCTTAAGTATGGTTATTTTTACCGGAGTCTCACTCTCGATAAAAATGTCGAATGCCAATATATCCCCTAGAAAGTAAAATAAAAAAGATGTTTTTTTTTTTTAATTTTCTGCTTATACAAAATATTGATATAAATGGTATTTCTAAAAATCAATTACACAAATCGCATACTAATTGGTTCACAACTAACAAATATTTTAAAACCAGTTTCTTACAATAAATGATCTACCTAAATAGTATGTATTTTCAGACTTACCAAGTGCTTTTGACGTAGTTTCAACAAAACCGTCGCAAGAGTTTGTTTGAACACATCTTCTTAAAAAAAAAAAAAAGTATTTTCTAACTCATCATCTGTAGAACCAGTGGTTATTAAGGTGGAATTTAACCCCAGCACGGGAAATTCCTTTTGATACTCTTGCAACCCTTTGTGCAACAGAAACTCTCTCTGAGAGAAGGTGTCTTCTCAAAAACTTTTAATGCCAACGAACCAACATTGGTTTCGCAGTTGATGCATAACTCGTAACCATTGTTCACGTCCATTACCCCGCATAAAATTTTTGCTCTTTCCTTATACGAGGATGCCCGGAGGCCTTTGAGCCCAATGTCTCTGGCAAATGACAAAAAAGGCGATGTTGCCGATGTGTTCTACAAAGGCACAAGTGTTTGAAAGCGTGATTAGCTTTCCCTTTAAATTTACAGCCTAAATATGTTAAAAACAAAAGGTCTTGTAAACAATTATGTATAATAGTGAATGTTTTAAGTGTTAATATGTTTTTACTGTACATATCGCTCATTTACTTGAAGACTGTCATAATTAAAAAAAGGATTTTGCAAAAAAACAAGTTTAAAGTTTTAAAATTGGTGCAATATCAATGAACAAAATTCATATTCTCGCTTCGAACGGGTAAGGTAGACAAGATTATTATGTACTTGGAATCTTTTTCACAATATGAAAGATGATAAAACGAAGAATTCTGCTTTTCATTTTATTTCATTTATTGTAGATCAAGATAAAGATACAATATAGTCTTAATAAATATTTAATAAATATTTAATCAAGGGAAACTTCTACAATGTAAAACCCATACATAATACTTATATCCTCAACTGCACACAGCTCTAGTATTAGACTATTGTCCGAAAATTGACATTTATGTATAAAATCTAAATGATATTTCATGTAATTTACTTGTTGAAAAGTGTTTGGGAAGCTTTAATATTATTTTACGTGTTTTGTTTTGCATGATTTGTAATTTCTTTTTGTGGTAGTCAGCGCAGTCAAACCAAACTGGCACTCCATATATAAGGATAGGTTGAAGAACTCTGCATCATTAACTCAAAAATCACGATTTTTGAGTTATGTTATAAACTCAAAAATCACGATTTTTGAGTTATAACAGTCTTCAAGTAAATGAGCGATATGTAATGATGAAAGTTTAAAGAGCAAAAAAAAACAATATTTTGAAAAGATACCTGCAGTTTCATGCAACTGCCATTTTTCAAGATGGGGATGCAAGCGCCTGTAGGCCTTTCATAGAAAATTGCGTCAATTGTGGACTGATTTTTCGAATAGCTCGTGTATCGGGCTGTTTTTTTGGGGACGGCTTATCCCCGCCAGTTTTTGGTTTCCCTTAAAGTCAACATGGAGGGATTTCAAAAGCTGATGAAGAATTAACCCACCGATAAGCGTTTATTACAATTTGGTATTGTTATGCGTGAGCCGAGAAATGAAACGAACAAATTCAAGAAATCAAACAACTCAAGAAATCAAACATCTTCTTTTAATGCTAAATGGGGACTGACTCTTATTCGATTGAGATTATCTCAACCAAGCAACTCTCCTACAAGATTCCTTCATTTAATACAATCTGCATAGCAAGCATAATGTGGATACAGAATACTTGTATACAGACGATATTCGTTTTTGTTATTGTTATTTTTTTTTGATGCATCAATGAAGACCAATGATTAGTTCTGATATATGTTTTTAAGATAACATTCTCAGTAATATAGGTTCATTGGTATTGTCGATCTATGCATGTCGTGAAACCACAGGCTATGCGGATGTTTACATTAACTATCCGATGTAGTTTTAAATATCTGTTTCAGCAGAAGTGGATAATTTATTGTTAAATAAATATCACTTCACGCAAAGTGGTAATTAGGCACTTTTTCTGAAAACAGATACCACGATCTTAGATCAACCAAACATTGAAATAAGAAAATAGCATCATCATAACACCTCCCCTCTTAAAAGAGTGAAGAAACAGTTTCTGAACTATAAAGGATGTTGCGAAGAATGCATGTATGAGAGTCTCAAAGAACAAAAGCCGTCAATTTTATTGAAATATATGTATCATTAAAATTTTTACATAAATATATTTTTGTTTATAAAATAAAAAAAATGTCTTTTTATTTATTTTTTCAAGTTATATATCATAATTATATTGTAATTTCTTTGTTTTTCCATGAATATTTTTTGTAGATTCTCTACTATTTTCAAACGTTATAGTAGGTTCTTCTATTAAATTACTTTTAAATGTAACAGCTATGGGTTTTCTTTCTCTTTTTACAAAACATCTATTGAATATAGTTAATTTATTTTTGCCTTTAATACAATTTATTGATAAATATATTGTTAGAAGAGTTACAATAGCTCCTAACAATCCGAATGCAAAACCTTGTGTTCTTTCAGGTACAGAAATTAACATTTTCGAAATGTAACTATTTTGATTGTTTATTTCAATAGACAAATCTTTTAAATTTTGTAAATTATTACCTTTTATTTTTGGCAATTTCCTTAAGGGAACTATTTCGTTGATTTTAATGTTTTCACAACAATTTTCCATTCCATAATGTATAACATCATTATACATTGTTTCATTTAAATTTTCTGTCGTTTCTATATCAGTTTCCAAAGTACTAAATTTACAATTATCGTCAATATTTATGATTCCTATATTAGAAATTTTACCAAATTCTTCATTTTTATTATTACATGTCTCTTCTGTTATTGCAAATAGAAATCTGCTATTATTTAATGAATGAAAAAACTCTATATTATTTTCAATTATTTTCAATTTACATGAAGGAAAATTCCTTTTCATGAATACATTTAAAGCACACACGTCAATTTTTATAGTACTTTCTAAAACTAGTTCTTTACATACAAAAATATTTTTATCATTGTCATCTTTATATTTGACACAATCATTTAAATTGTTTTTTAGTGCAAAATTTGCTCTATTTTTACTTATTAATAATATATTTTCTTTACTTTCAAAAATATTAATATTATTATTAGAAACAATTGGCAATGCTATTATTTATATGCTTATATATGCTTCTTCATATTCTTCTTTTAATATAGGTAAAGATATAATTACAAAAATTGTATTATTCTTTTCAAAAATTTTTACTTTTAATAACTGTATAATGTTATGGTAACTTTCGACACTTGGTGTAAATAACATTTTGTTTTCATATTTACTATTTCTTAAAACTGTAATTAGTTTTTCTGGTGTCATAATAAATGGATGTATTATTTTTACTTGTAAAAATAGAACTGCATCAATTATTTTATCTAACTCAATTTCCAATTCTAAACTCTTTCCTATTATTGAATCATATAGTCTCTGTAAATATTCTAACATTGCTTCCTTTTCTTGTAATTCATTAGTGTGAAGCATAATGGTATCTAAAGATTCAACTACATTTTTAGTTTTGTTTTCCAAAATATGATAATTATTGAGGAGTACTTGGTTTTGTTCATTCAAACTTTTCATTATATTTATTTCTTCTTTTAAACCATTTCTTAGAAATTCCTGGTTTTCTTTTGTTATTGCCAAAGCGTTATCATAATATTTTGCATCTTCATAATCCATAGTACCAAACAAAACTTTTAATCCTGAACCAATGATATTGACTAATCCTCTTCGAAATCTATGTTTACTTTTACCTAACAAACTATAAATATTTGTCATTTTATTTATTAAATTTTCGTAATTTGTGTGACCTTTTTGTGCAAGTGATTTACATGCATCAAAGTATTTAAAACATGCTTTATCAATATTATTTGTTTGCAAATTTATATTTGCAATGCCTAGCTCAATATTTTCTAAATCTAAGGTATTAACAATTGAAACATGTCCATCTACTACTTTTGTTATTCCGATTCCTTTGAAATAGAACCCGCCATTATCATTGAGATTTTCAATAACAAGTCCTTTGACAAGAACAAAACTAGACGAGAAAAAAAAACATAATATGTATTAATTTCAATGTGTTAAATATGGTTTTACTAAATTTTTCGAAAGTTTTCTGATCTTCCTATTAGTTTTCACAAAGATATTTGTATCTGTTACTTTAGTAATCAAAAATGGTCCTATAAATGTGTTTTCTAATTTTTATTTTTTGTAAGATTTTTAACTAATACTTTTTCACCTACCTTATATAATGGTGCTCTATTTGTTTTACGGTCGTAATTTTCTTTCGATTTCAATTTTGACTTCACTAAATTTTCTTTTACTTTGTTTTCTATGGAGACTATGTGTTCAAGTACATTTTGAACATAATCTTGCACAGTTGCTAAGTTCAAAGTATCTATGCCACTCGGTCTATTAGCTTGTCTTCCAAATAATACCTCATGTGGACTATAACCTGTTGTCGAGTGTATTGTTGTATTATAACAAAAACCTGCAAATTTAAGTGCTTCATCCCAGTTTTCTCTTTCGAAGTTAACTGTATTTAGGTATTCTTTCAGTCTTCCATGAATTCTTTCTACAGATCCGTTTGATTGTGGATGGGCTACACTAGTAGTTATGTGTTTGATCTTAAATATTTTTGCTAAATTCTTCATTAATTCATTGCAAAACTCAGTTCCATTATCCGTCAATATAATTTTAGGTATGCCTAAAAATGTAATCCAATCATTTACAAAAGCTTCTGCCACAGTCTCAGCATATTTATCTTTTATTGGAATAAACCTTACAAACTTAGACAAACTATCTTGTATGCTTAGTGCATAAAAATTTTCTTTCTTCGAGCTTCTACTTATAAACTGAATTGGCAAATCCTTATCTTCATGCTCTTGTGATAATACAGCACCTAAGCCTGCATTAGAAGCATCTGTTGTAAATATAAATTTTCTATTAAAATCTGGGTATTGCAACACTGTAAAGTTTGATAAAGCATTTTTCAATTTCATAAATGCTTCTTGTTCCACCCTTCCCCATCTAAATTCTACATCCTTTCTTAGTAGATTATTTATAGGTGAAGCTATCTGACTAAAATTTTCAATAAATTTTCTATAGTAATTCATCATTCCTAAAAATGATTGAATTTCTTTTACATTTTGTGGGGCTTTCAAACTTTCTATAACTTTTATTTTCTCTAAGTTTGGTTTCACACCATCTTCTCCGATTAAATGCCCAAGGTAACTCACTTCCTTTCTTAAAAACTCACTTTTGTCTGCTTGTAATTTAAGATTTGCTAATCTTAACTGTTTAAAAACATCTTCTAACCTCTCATTGTGTTCTTTTAAATCTTTTCCATACACGACTATATCGTCCATATAGACGAAACATTTTATTCCTTTTAACCCAGAAAGTACAATATCCATCATCCTTTGGAAAATACTTGGGGCATTTTTCAGCCCAAAAGGCATTCGAGTAAACTCAAAATGGCCTTGTGGTGTAGAAAAAGCTGTTTTTTCTACATCCTCACTTTGCACTTTAATTTGATGAAATCCTGCGTATAAATCTAATGTAAAATATTTAGCTGTTCCAAGCTGGTCTAAAATGTCGGTTATGTTTGGAATGGGATAACTGTCTGCTATCGTTAACTCATTGAGTTTCCTATAGTCTATTACGATTCTCCATTTAGATTTTCCTGACGCATCAGTCTTTTTGGGAACCACCCAAACTGGAGAACTCCAAGGAGATTTTGAATGTTTAACCATTCCATTTTTAAACAATGTTTCTAACTGGCATTCTACTTCCTTTTCATGTATCTTCGGATACCTATATGACTTCGTGTAAATTGGTTTAACGTCTTCTTTCGTTCGAATTTTACATTCCATTATATTTGTACACGTTAAAGATTCTCCATCTACTACAAAAAGATCATTATATTTTGTAATTAGATCTCTTAATTTATTTTCCTCTTCTTTGTTCAAATGATTTAATCGTAACATACTTTGTACAATTTTCACTTTATCTTTTACATGGTATACAAATTTATTTTTCTGATTTTTCAGTTTTCTTTCACTATATGAATTATTCCCATCATATACATTGAAATCATTAAGACATGCTGTCTCTACACTTATATCATTTAAAATCTTTTTATCTGATATATTTAGAACACTTACTAAACATTTACCGTCTTTCACTGTACTAATGCAGTTTGGGACTATTATATTTTCGTTTTCAAATTTACTCACAACAACTGAAGTACCATCAGCTAATTTTTCTTTTAATTTCACCATTCTAAAAACTTCTTGCCTAGGCATAATATAACTGTCTTCATATTTGAATTTTAATTCATAACTTTCCTTCTCATTGTCTAAATATAACAAATTGCTTCCATAGTCTATTTTGCATTTCATTTCCCTAAGGAAATCTGCACCTATCAAACCATCGTAATCATAGATCACGTTATTTGGTATAACGTGGAATCCCCATCTATGATACCTTTTTTGTTCTGTCTCATTTCTTATAGAAAAACGCAAGTTAGTAGAACCTAATGTTTTTTGGGAAGCATTTCCCAAACCTATTAAATCTATTATTTCTTTATTATTAATTGTTTCTTTAGCACACTTTAATTTTATTAAACTAATTGATGCTCCAGTATCGAGAAGCATTTTAAGCACTGTATCTTTATAATGTATATATATGTAAGGACTTTCTTCGTTGTTTAAAGAAAACGCTGCCTTACGAATGGCGTTTCTTACTGGGAAAAATTTTGCTTTCTATTTTTATTTTGTGTGTAACAATTCTTTGCAATATGTCCTGCTTTACCACATTTAAAGCATTTAAAATTTTCATAACTCTTCGACTGGTTTGTGAATGATTTCTTTGAAAAACAATTTTTTTCTAAATGTCCAACTTTATTGCAATTATTGCATTTAGTTTGGCCAAAATTAATTTTTACCAAATTTTTATTTGTAAAGTCTTGTCTAGGAGTTCTAATTTGATTAGCTAATCGTGACTCTTCATGCTGTGCATAACGAGCCGCTTCAGCCAAAGTCGTTGGTCTACAATTATTTACATAATTTCCTAATTCTGATCTCAGACCATTAATAAAAATATTAAGAATTATTTTATTCTCTATATAATTGTGAATGACGTGTATATCTTTTGCATCTGCCTCTTTAAGATCCTCTTTTGCATCGGAGCCGAGTCTTCTCGACATCGTCTCCATATGCTGTTCGTATTGCCTAACTGTCCTATTCTCCTGTCTAGAATTTATTAATTCTCTATAAAGCCCTAATGTACTATTTGTATCTTTGTATAGTTTTTTTAATTGCTCCTTTAGCTGTAACCAATTCTCAATAACTTTATTTTCTAGAATTACTCTGGCATTACCAGTAATTTGGACCTTAATATACTTGAAAATGAAATCTTTTTGACTTGATGAGGCTAGGCTCATCGCGTCATCGCATCCGTTAAGGAAAGCGTATAATTCAGAGGAATCACTATTGAACTTCGGAATTAATTTTAATAATGTATTAATGTCCACAGTAGGGTTTGTACCTACTCTTGTGGTTTCGCCTACTTGTTCATTTGTTTCAGGCATTTTATTTTTTATTATTATTTTTTTTTTTTTTTTAGAATGTATTTAACTTAACTTTTATTTATATCGTACAACACTTAAAACTTTTTTTTTTCGTAAATTATCAATACCTTTTTATAATAATAACAAAACTTAACTCACTTTATAATTAATATAATTGTTATACACATCACGCCGTTTGCCGCTGTTGTTCAATCCGGTACACCGACTCTGCTTTTCTTTTCAACCTTCAGCTTTCTTCTTCACTCTTCCAATTCGATTTATTTCCTCTGCTTTTCAATTATCAGTACACATGTACCTCACTGTATCGACAATACTTTTTTTTATTTTATTTTACCGCTGCCACCAATTTTATATGTTATGCGTGAGCCGAGAAATGAAACGAACAAATTCAAGAAATCAAACAACTCAAGAAATCAAACATCTTCTTTTAATGCTAAATGGGGACTGACTCTTATTCGATTGAGATTATCTCAACCAAGCAACTCTCCTACAAGATTCCTTCATTTAATACAATCTTCTAAATTCTTCATTAATTCATTGCAAAACTCAGTTCCATTATCCGTCAATATAATTTTAGGTATGCCTAAAAATGTAATCCAATCATTTACAAAAGCTTCTGCCACAGTCTCAGCATATTTATCTTTTATTGGAATAAACCTTACAAACTTAGACAAACTATCTTGTATGCTTAGTGCATAAACATTTTCTTTCTTCGAAATTGGGTATGGGCCTGTCAGATCCATATTAACTTGTTCTAAACTATACGATGCATTGGATACCATAGTCATAGGCATTCTAGTAGGGTGTCTATCAATTTTCCCCAATTGACAGTTCTTACAATTTTTTATAAAATCAATTACCATCTGATTTAAACTTTTCCAATCATATTTTTCTCTGATTTTTTCAATAGTTGCTTTTTGGCCTGCATGTCCCCCTGTTAAACTTTCGTGATACTCTCTAATTATATCAATTTGTTTTTTCATATCTGTAACCTCTGTTATCTCATTACTTTTCCTACTGTTTTCTTGTATAGTATCATCGTATTCGCTTACTATACCATGTTCGTATTGATTACTCTGAATTTCATCCTTTTTATTTTTCAAACTATTTTCATTGTTTTCACGTTCTTCAGTTTCATTCTGATTTTCATATTCAATTTTTTTATTATTATCTACATTATCTTTCATTTCGCAATCACAGAAACATTTTTTCGTCTTCCTTTCTTTACGTGTTGTAACTAAAATATTTCTACTAAGATGATCTGCCACAACATTATCTAAACCCTTTTTATATTCAATACTATATGAATACTCTTCCAATTTCAACCTCCAACGAACCAATCTCGATCCTGGATCTTTTACATTAAATAACCATTTCAATGGTTTGTGGTCCGTCCTTATTATAAACTCCTGGCCATACAAATATGGGCGAAGAACTTTTACAGCCCAAACTATGGCTAAGCACTCTTTCTCTGTAGTGCTATAGTTTTTTTCATTTTTATTCAAGCTTCTACTTATAAACTGAATTGGCAAATCCTTATCTTCATGCTCTTGTGATAATACAGCACCTAAGCCTGCATTAGAAGCATCTGTTGTAAATATAAATTTTCTATTAAAATCTGGGTATTGCAACACTGTAAAGTTTGATAAAGCATTTTTCAATTTCATAAATGCTTCTTGTTCCACCCTTCCCCATCTAAATTCTACATCCTTTCTTAGTAGATTATTTATAGGTGAAGCTATCTGACTAAAATTTTCAATAAATTTTCTATAGTAATTCATCATTCCTAAAAATGATTGAATTTCTTTTACATTTTGTGGGGCTTTCAAACTTTCTATAACTTTTATTTTCTCTAAGTTTGGTTTCACACCATCTTCTCCGATTAAATGCCCAAGGTAACTCACTTCCTTTCTTAAAAACTCACTTTTGTCTGCTTGTAATTTAAGATTTGCTAATCTTAACTGTTTAAAAACATCTTCTAACCTCTCATTGTGTTCTTTCAAATCTTTTCCATACACGACTATATCGTCCATATAGACGAAACATTTTATTCCTTTTAACCCAGAAAGTACAATATCCATCATCCTTTGGAAAATACTTGGGGCATTTTTCAGCCCAAAAGGCATTCGAGTAAACTCAAAATGGCCTTGTGGTGTAGAAAAAGCTGTTTTTTCTACATCCTCACTTTGCACTTTAATTTGATGAAATCCTGCGTATAAATCTAATGTAAAATATTTAGCTGTTCCAAGCTGGTCTAAAATGTCGGTTATGTTTGGAATGGGATAACTGTCTGCTATCGTTAACTCATTGAGTTTCCTATAGTCTATTACGATTCTCCATTTAGATTTTCCTGACGCATCAGTCTTTTTGGGAACCACCCAAACTGGAGAACTCCAAGGAGATTTTGAATGTTTAACCATTCCATTTTTAAACAATGTTTCTAACTGGCATTCTACTTCCTTTTCATGTATCTTCGGATACCTATATGACTTCGTGTAAATTGGTTTAACGTCTTCTTTCGTTCGAATTTTACATTCCATTATATTTGTACACGTTAAAGATTCTCCATCTACTACAAAAAGATCATTATATTTTGTAATTAGATCTCTTAATTTATTTTCCTCTTCTTTGTTCAAATGATTTAATCGTAACATACTTTGTACAATTTTCACTTTATCTTTTACATGGTATACAAATTTATTTTTCTGATTTTTCAGTTTTCTTTCACTATATGAATTATTCCCATCATATACATTGAAATCATTAAGACATGCTGTCTCTACACTTATATCATTTAAAATCTTTTTATCTGATATATTTAGAACACTTACTAAACATTTACCGTCTTTCACTGTACTAATGCAGTTTGGGACTATTATATTTTCGTTTTCAAATTTACTCACAACAACTGAAGTACCATCAGCTAATTTTTCTTTTAATTTCACCATTCTAAAAACTTCTTGCCTAGGCATAATATAACTGTCTTCATATTTGAATTTTAATTCATAACTTTCCTTCTCATTGTCTAAATATAACAAATTGCTTCCATAGTCTATTTTGCATTTCATTTCCCTAAGGAAATCTGCACCTATCAAACCATCGTAATCATAGATCACGTTATTTGGTATAACGTGGAATCCCCATCTATGATACCTTTTTTGTTCTGTCTCATTTCTTATAGAAAAACGCAAGTTAGTAGAACCTAATGTTTTTTGGGAAGCATTTCCCAAACCTATTAAATCTATTATTTCTTTATTATTAATTGTTTCTTTAGCACACTTTAATTTTATTAAACTAATTGATGCTCCAGTATCGAGAAGCATTTTAAGCACTGTATCTTTATAATGTATATATATGTAAGGACTTTCTTCGTTGTTTAAAGAAAACGCTGCCTTACGAATGGCGTTTCTTACTGGGAAAAATTTTGCTTTCTATTTTTATTTTGTGTGTAACAATTCTTTGCAATATGTCCTGCTTTACCACATTTAAAGCATTTAAAATTTTCATAACTCTTCGACTGGTTTGTGAATGATTTCTTTGAAAAACAATTTTTTTCTAAATGTCCAACTTTATTGCAATTATTGCATTTAGTTTGGCCAAAATTAATTTTTACCAAATTTTTATTTGTAAAGTCTTGTCTAGGAGTTCTAATTTGATTAGCTAATCGTGACTCTTCATGCTGTGCATAACGAGCCGCTTCAGCCAAAGTCGTTGGTCTACAATTATTTACATAATTTCCTAATTCTGATCTCAGACCATTAATAAAAATATTAAGAATTATTTTATTCTCTATATAATTGTGAATGACGTGTATATCTTTTGCATCTGCCTCTTTAAGATCCTCTTTTGCATCGGAGCCGAGTCTTCTCGACATCGTCTCCATATGCTGTTCGTATTGCCTAACTGTCCTATTCTCCTGTCTAGAATTTATTAATTCTCTATAAAGCCCTAATGTACTATTTGTATCTTTGTATAGTTTTTTTAATTGCTCCTTTAGCTGTAACCAATTCTCAATAACTTTATTTTCTAGAATTACTCTGGCATTACCAGTAATTTGGACCTTAATATACTTGAAAATGAAATCTTTTTGACTTGATGAGGCTAGGCTCATCGCGTCATCGCATCCGTTAAGGAAAGCGTATAATTCAGAGGAATCACTATTGAACTTCGGAATTAATTTTAATAATGTATTAATGTCCACAGTAGGGTTTGTACCTACTCTTGTGGTTTCGCCTACTTGTTCATTTGTTTCAGGCATTTTATTTTTTATTATTATTTTTTTTTTTTTTTTAGAATGTATTTAACTTAACTTTTATTTATATCGTACAACACTTAAAACTTTTTTTTTTTTCGTAAATTATCAATACCTTTTTATAATAATAACAAAACTTAACTCACTTTATAATTAATATAATTGTTATACACATCACGCCGTTTGCCGCTGTTGTTCAATCCGGTACACCGACTCTGCTTTTCTTTTCAACCTTCAGCTTTCTTCTTCACTCTTCCAATTCGATTTATTTCCTCTGCTTTTCAATTATCAGTACACATGTACCTCACTGTATCGACAATACTTTTTTTATTTTATTTTACCGCTGCCACCAATTTTATATGTTATGCGTGAGCCGAGAAATGAAACGAACAAATTCAAGAAATCAAACAACTCAAGAAATCAAACATCTTCTTTTAATGCTAAATGGGGACTGACTCTTATTCGATTGAGATTATCTCAACCAAGCAACTCTCCTACAAGATTCCTTCATTTAATACAATCTGCATAGCAAGCATAATGTGGATACAGAATACTTGTATACAGACGATATTCGTTTTTGTTATTGTTATTTTTTTTGATGCATCAATGAAGACCAATGATTAGTTCTGATATATGTTTTTAAGATAACATTCTCAGTAATATAGGTTCATTGGTATTGTCGATCTATGCATGTCGTGAAACCACAGGCTATGCGGATGTTTACATTAACTATCCGATGTAGTTTTAAATATCTGTTTCAGCAGAAGTGGATAATTTATTGTTAAATAAATATCACTTCACGCAAAGTGGTAATTAGGCACTTTTTCTGAAAACAGATACCACGATCTTAGATCAACCAAACATTGAAATAAGAAAATAGCATCATCATAACACATGATCATCGTTCAAATGTTACTTCCCATCCAAGCTTTGGTGTTAGCATAATATTTAACAGGAATCGTGTTTTTCTTAAAGCATCCTGGATTACGAGATTTACCTTTGCAGATGAAAAAAAGATAAGCAAAACGAAACATCAAATAATGTTTTTAATCTAAAACTATGTACACACCGATACAGAAAATTATTTTATCTGTTCCAGTTGAATTCGAAACAAAAAGGATCATAATACGGTTCTTTGGTAACTTCATTCCTGAAGGGTGTTCAGTTCTGTTCACCAATGAACCCGTTGGTAGAGCCTTAAACATTAGGCCGGATTCATCCGCATTATAAATATCATCAGGATCATAGTTTCGACGAATATCTGGCCACATATTTTCTAGCCAAGCGTTGGCAGCAACTGTGTTAGCCGAATTTTTTTCTCCACAAAGCTTTTTAAATTGGATGTTTTCTCGTTTTTTCCATCGATCTAACCATCCATTTGTCGGCTCAAAATCGACGTCCAGCATCAAAGAAAAACTTTTTGCCTTATCCATGAGCATTGGCCCAGTTATTATGGCGTTCTTAGAGCGCATGTCTTTAAACCAAATGGATAAAGATTTATCCACTTGCTTTTGTGCTCCAGTGCGCTGACGTTTCCTTAATAAATTTTAGTTTTGGGCAGCCACTTTAAGGACTGTATCTATTTGTTTAATTATTCTAGATGCCGCGCCGTCGGCGCACTGAGTTAACAAATTGTAAAAAGTATTATTTAAAAAAAAATTATATTTTATTCACAAATGTTATTACATTAGATTTACAATAAAAAATAAGTTACTCTAATGGAGTCGGAGTGTGCGCGTCGAACCTAATCGAGGGTACAAGTCGTTCTACCGGATGCTGTACTGTTACGTTCGAGAAGTCACGTGCGTCTTTTTGGTGTGTGGCTATTTTAGGGTTTTTATGTCTTCCAGATGTCATTGTCCGCTTTCTCTTCTTATCTGAGCGTGTGACATTTTCTATGGAAAATTCCCAAGTTGAATGGAATTAACTCACTGCAATTGAATTTGGAGTAAATATTTTTCCTCGTTTCACCATCGTCGAGTACTTTTAAAATTTTTAGTTTGTCTTTTACAGACAAACAAACTAATTTCTTAGTTTTATGTGGCTGAAAAGGAAAATAAATTAAATTTTATTTTCTTGTTAATTAATCTCAAAATACGTACCTCTTGATGAGACATTTGAAATGTTGTTTATATTTTTGAAACAAAACCAAAGAGCAAGTCGTTTGTATGTAAATAAACGTTTGTGACAAATAAAAATTGAAATGTCATTTTCGTGGTGAATATGTGGTGAAGTTGGAAAATAATGATGAAATGACAGCGTTCAGCTAATTTTTGGTCTGTTCGATTAATTTTGTTTATTTTCATTAAAGCGAGTTTTTTTTTCAATGGAAAATATTAAATTTAGCTGAAATATGTTTCACCTATTCGGGTTTTTCACTTATGCGAGTTTCGCTTAAGCGGAGTGTTTTAAAGGTAATTGGTCGAAAAATACTCGGGGATAAAAAAAGTGTTTCAGATAAGCGGGTTTTTCTCTTAAGCTGGCTTTTCTTAAGCGGGTTTTACAATTTTTTCCTCTTGTCAAAATATTAATCTCAGATTTTTTTCCAATTGGTGGTTTCGGAGTATTGCAACTTGTTGATTTGTGCCCATATTCATTGCACAGAAAGCATTTAAAACCTTTAGATTTATCACGACACGAATCTGTACTATGCCTTTTATCCCCACAAATATGACATCGTTTAATATCATTCCCCAATCCGGAACCTGAAGGTTGAGTGAATGGCTAATGCTGATTTTTTTTTATTTTTTATCTTTTCGTTAAGTTTGAATGCCTCTTTCAATTCAGTAATTGATTTTGCAGCATACAAAATGTAGGTTTCAGTACCTTTGTCGCCTATGCCTTTAATAACATAACTTATTAAGGCCTCTTCTTCTACATTTCCATTATTGGCCAACGCTGTCATTTTATAAATATACTCTAGAAATGTTTCATCTTTTTTCTTTTTCCTACCTGACAATTGTTTGTGTATTTCTGCGCTGTTAAATTCTTTTTTAAATTCTTTTATAAGCTCGTCCTTTAAACTTTTCCAAGTTTTAATACCTGTCAAGCGGTTTACAAATAGTCGAGCTGAACCCCTTAGTAAGCGCTTTGCAAAAACAAAAACACATTCCACCCAACTGTATCGCTTATCTCTTCAAATTCCCTAACCCAGTTAAGAACGTTTAGCTCGTCATCTCCGGAAAATTGAGATATGGACTCCTCCATATCTCGGAATGTAAACGCTGACCTATCTGCATTACCACGTCTGTAAAGTGCTCGTCATTGTCGTCGTCCTCCGTTATTTGTCCGAAAAAAATCAATTAACCGAGCTTGCAGCTCAGCCTTGTTCCCTGTACACTCTAAGTTTATTGAAGTTAATTTTTCGTTTAATTGTTCTACATTTAGATTTAAAATTTCAACCAGTTCCATTTTGGCAAACAAAATTACAATACAAACCAAAAAATCTTTAAGTCTACTCTACTGTAAAAAAAACTTCAAATGCAAATACATACTATAATGTTTTTTCTGGGTTCAAAATAAAACTTATTTCACTTTTTACTATACACTTTTATTTACTTGCAAATTAACAAACACTTTTACCTATTACAAACTGTTTCACTATTACTCTTTACAATTTACAAAAATTAACACTTCCAAATTACACTTCAAAATTACACTTTCACAATCACTTATCTTTATCACTGTAAAAATTAAACTGTGTCGATCTCCTTCTCCGACCTCGTATTTATACTCCTCTCATTTCTTCTCGAAGGATCCAGAGATCTCCAGTTTCGTTAAGTAAAAGAGACAAATACACACAGACAGATAGAGACAGATATAGACAGATTTCGTTTCGTTTCATTTCGTTCCGTTCGAAGTTTGAAAGTTTGACGTTCGGATGAAAGCGTTCAGAGCTTTAGTTATTAATCATAACCAAAGACCTACATGTGTCTTTTCGCCTGGGTGTGTTCGCTCCTATATTCGTAACATTGCCCCCTTCTTAGGATTGATCGTCCCGAGCAATTTCATCACTTCTTTCACCTTTAGAGCGATGTAAACGGTCACTGTGAACCACCTTTAGTTTCCCTCGGACTCCCCTCTGGATTCGGTATACCACATCATTGATTCTTCTTACCACGGTGTAAGGGCCTCCCCAGTTTTGCTGCAGTCTCGGTGATAGTCGCCTTTTATGATGAGGATTAAAGAGCCACACAAGATCTCCTTCTTGAAATCCAGACGATGTTGCTTGTGCGTCATACCGGGTTTTCATCCGTTCAGAGCACATCTTAATATTGGCCCTTACGGGGATCTGTTTTTGAGACTTAACCTCTTTCTGTGAGCTAGCATCAATGATTTTCGTTATCGCTGACACAGATTCGCATTGCCCGACAATTTCACCCTTTTTCAGCTTGACTTCGTACGGTTTGATGTTAAGAATTCGTATAGGGACCATGTTGTTATCTGTTGCCACAAGTGTCTTCCCAACGATGATGTTTTGGGAAGATTGTTCAGATTCTGGTTCCACCACTAGGTATTGATGGCTTCCAACGTTACCCTTTAATTTTGTCCAAATGAATACCTCTGAAGAAGGAGGCACGGTCAAGTCTTCTTTGATGACATTCCTGACAGCGGATGCATTTTCATTGCCATAAACCATTGGAATCTCCACATTTCGGTATTTCAGAACTTGGTTTCCGAAATCCAGTATCACACCATGGCCTTTCATGAAGTCGATTCCAACGATGCACTCGTCACATATATCTGCTACCAGAAATAGATGTGAAAACTCCAGATCTGCCAATCGGATCTTCAGACGCACTTCTCCGTACACCCTTGCTGCTTCTTCAGTTGGAGTCCTAAGACAGTAGCTATTGGTGTTGTGTAGCCATGATTGATTATTTCCTCTCCTGCAGTTGGATGTGCCAGATGAGCGAGCCGTTCGATGTCTCCTTGGAGTTGCTGCAAAGTTTCTCCTCTTTTCTGGACGCGAGTATTAAGTTGAACTCGGAAGACTTCTTGCATGTGACTATCTCCAAAACGCTTGTCTGTTGCCTGAACAAGAGCATTGGAATTACCATTTTTATCAGCTGGTATAGTTTGTAACAGCTCTGCAGCAGACCCTCTCAAAGCAAGAGTCAATGCTATGAACTTGTCTTCATCGTCCCACCCATTTGTTATAGCGGCTGCCTCAAACTGCCTCTTGTAGATCGACCAAGAAGTTTGTCCATCAAAGGTTGGTGGATGCATTTCCTTTTTCTTTTGGCATTCGCCAGAACTTTCTCGAATTTTGATTTTACGAACTTTGTCCAGCTCCTTAGAAATGTTCTGGAATTTCTCTTCAAATTGAATTTCAACGTTTTCGAGCTTTGTGTCCATCACCGAGAGTTGTTTTTCGACACGTTCGTCAAGAGCAATGAACTTTTTCTGAAAGTCAACTAGTTTTCCTTCTAGAATGTTTTTCTGTTCTTCCAGAAGGTTCTTTTGCTCATTGCGTTGCTCTTCAAATCTTTCCAGAAGATTCTTTTGTTCGTTCTTTTGCTCTGTACGTTGTTCATCAAATTTGGAAAGAAGAAAGGCCATCATGGACGACATATCGGCACCAGTACTTACTTGGTCTTCAGGCATTTCTATCTCTAATTGAAATGTGTCCAAATTCTCGTTGTCCTGCTCTAGATTTTCCTGGAAACGAATAATGAGGTCATTTTTTGTTCTAGCAGTAGGAAGACCTCGCTTCTTTAACTCCGCCTTAAGCCCAACACAATTTAAATCATTTAAGCTCTTACCCATTTTGTAATTAAATATAAAACAACACAACATTTTCACTTTTTTTCCACAATTTTATCTGTAATCACAGATTAAATAAGTCTTATTACACTTCTGACACCAATGTAATGTTTTTTTTGGGTTCAAAATAAAACTTATTTCACTTTTTACTATACACTTTTATTTACTTGCAAATTAACAAACACTTTTATCTATTACAAACTGTTTCACTATTACTCTTTACAATTTACAAAAATTAACACTTCCAAATTACACTTTCACAATAACTTATCTTTATCACTGTCAAAATTAAACTGTGTCGATCTCCTTCTCCGACCTCGTATTTATACTCCTCTCATTTCTTCTCGAAGGATCCAGAGATCTCCAGTTTCGTTAAGTAAAAGAGACAAATACACACAGACAGATAGAGACAGATATAGACAGATTTCGTTCCGTGTTCGCTCCTATATTCGTAACAATACGGTCAGTGTGTCATTAGGATACAAAGAAAAGTAAAGATTACAATTACTAATACACGCTTATTGATGTTCTTGTTGATGTTGCTTCGATCTTGTTGCTGCTACTCCTCTTCGTTGTTGTATCTTAAATGAGTTTGAGTTCTTTTTCGTTGGTTTGAGTCTTTTCTGTTTTGTCTTGTTGCGGCACTTTTTGTTGTTTATTTGTTATGGCTTGGGATATAGTTTGATTTTTTCTCTGTGATATCTTTCACTCACTTTTGTTATTATTTTTTCGTATTCTTCTCACTTTGTTTTTGTGTTTGTTATGGCAAGGGGAAATTAATAAATTTTGAGTGTGTTTGACTTGGCTTGGATTCAGTTTTATATTTTTTTCTTGTGTCGTATTTTACCGTTCTTTTTTGTTTAAATTTTAACGTTTTTTTCGTATGGGTCGGGTTTTGACTTGTCTTCGTTTTTATACAATATAATATAATATAGGCTTTATCTTTAAAACTTTTTTTTCACTTTCCGTGATTGAATTTCAAGGCTTATTTTTTCACTTTTTTTCTTATGGGAAAATGGACATGTGGCAATTTGCACTGGGCGAGCACAACACACAAAATCACTTCCGCACAATACTTTTGGTTCTTTTTTTTTTTTTTTTTTAACTTAATATCCTCGGAGAGCCCCGAAATCTGTAGGGAATGGGTTCACATATAAGAAAAATAACACGAAAATGTATTTATTATATTTTATTGGATATAAGTTTTAAAAATAAGATCTTGAAATTACAGAATAGAAAGTGACAACTGACTCTTGATAGACTGGAAAAACGAATGAATCAAATATTGAGTGGAACTTATGTAAAGAGAGAACATGGCTGGCTGATAGCGTTCCGTTCTGTGTTTTGTGGTGTTAGTAATGTAAATGTATGCCTGGTATATGATCCCACAATAGTGAAGTTTTATTGTTAAAGGTACCTAATTTCAATATGACTTTATAATAAGCCTCATCAGCTGAACTCATGTATTTAAACACTGACATCAAATGCTTTGATTTCTCTCCAGAAATGCAACTGTTTAAAATAATTAGTTCGATTTCTTTTAGCTTAAGATTATCTGGCGGTACAACAGGAGCTGCTCCTGCTTTTCTTTTTCGAGTTCTTGTTCCTCTTCGCCTGATGGATATTTTTTCCATATTTTCAGTTGAGTAGTCCGTTGAAAATTCAGCTTCATAATCATATTCTGATTGTGTGATTCTAATCATTTTTAAAGTGGCAAACGGAATATTCTTGTAATCAAAACTACTTTTTGTATATTTAGAGAAGTCCTTAAAATTTTCTGGTTTCATTTGAATGATTACAAATGGGTTTCGATTATTAACAGTTTTTAGAAGACGAATAAGCCGGATCGGAGAAAAATATTTATTCAGTGAAAGATGTCTTTCAATCTGGCTATGTGCATTGTCAACTTCTTGTAAAGCTGAATGTCCTGGCAAGGAATATTTCATTGTAATACTTTCTAAGTCAG
Source organism: Meliscaeva auricollis (assembly GCA_948107695.1). Classification (NCBI taxonomy): domain Eukaryota; kingdom Metazoa; phylum Arthropoda; class Insecta; order Diptera; family Syrphidae; genus Meliscaeva; species Meliscaeva auricollis. The sequence goes on from OX403616.1 coordinate 42,348,342, forward strand.
GATGAAGTTTAAGAAAGTATTGCAAAAGCCAAAGTCATAATTGAATTTTTGTTTTGGGGAACACATGAATCGCTCCATGTTATGACTTTTTTTAAGTTGTTTTCTTCATAAACCCTCCAATATTGCAAAAAGTGCCGAGGCAATATCATTGCCACTTCTTCCACCAGTATATTCCGTCCATAAATCGCAAGTTAAATGTCGACTTAGGAGGAACCAAAACAAAAAAAACTAAACAAAACAAACCAACAAAAAAAATCAAATCTTAATCGATCGGCCGGATTCAATTGCGATTTGTATGATACTCGGAAAGAACTATCTTCAATTTACACATCGAAGAAGTTCACGTTACTTATAGGGAAAAAAGAACATCTCAAAACGCGATGCTTTAAATATATTACGTTCGGATCTTTAAATTTTAAAGGATTCAATAATGCTTATACGAGGACTTCGTTGGATTTTTTTTTCAGGAATCAAGCCTTACAATGAAAATTTATGATTGATTTATCTTTTTTTATATATATAATTCGGATTTTAAAAGATTTGAATTCTTAATTAGGATAGATAAATTATACAATAAAACTAAAAAAAAATTAAAAAGGTGGTAACATAAAACGAATACTGACGATTTCAGGTGATTTTGACTTCTAGCAATACCGCTACGTGGTCAAAGAAGTCTTCTCTAAGCGAGGATCTTCACCAAGCGCGAAGAAAAAAGTATCTCGGATACGCTGGTCTGATGTATATATCCAGCCCTCGTCGAAGTTGCTTGGCACATTGTCTTTGCTTTCCACTCGACATAGGTTTTATGGTGCAGGGTGGATAAGGCTCGCTTGCACACAGCCAAGTTGGAGGAATTACTTGGTTCCTACTTACTGCTTCACGAATCATATGCAAAAACAAAAATAATAAATATAAATTTTACCTTGTTTTGATGAATCTCACTATTTCGTGTATAAAGAAAAGGCATAAGACAAAATTGCAATCCCATTAGCACACATCTGACATAAAAAAAAATTTGTTTATTTTTCTTTTCGTTCGGGATTAACTTCACCAAACCAAAAATTTCTTACAAGGTGAAGGTAAATAAATGATAATGTACGTGACATACGACGAGATTTGACTATACAATAGTACGGACAAGAGTGACGTGAGATTTAGACGATGGACTTAGAACAAAAATAAGCGTATTTTAAGGACATTAGGATAGTATTGAAAGAAATATCGTCTTCAGTGCAAAACTGTTTCAATAGGTGGAATTTTTATATTCTACAGTTTACTTGAATACCATTTGTGGTTTGAGTCTTTAATACATTTTGGACAGTAAACTTTAGTTTAGCTTCTGAATTACATACATATATAGTGAAGTAAATTTAAGATATATAGTCAATGAACTTTCAGTTACTTTATTGCAACCTACTTTCGAAACTAAGATCCGAAGCTTTAATCATGCTTGAGGGACGTGGAATTTAGGAAATCGACATTTCCTTCTTCCAACAACCAGATACGCTATATGAGTATTGTAACTCATAAGGACAACTTTTGATAATAGTGAGAAATACTCTTGTTTAGACTCGTTTGTCTAACTTTAAAAACAATCAAGCACACTAACTTGATTATGTTTTGAGTAGTGAAACAAGCACTTGAACTTGTTCACAAATGGAGAATCAATTAGATCAAACAGAACACTGAGTTACCTTTAATGAATGAATTTTATTAACAATGATTAAGTCTATTTATACCTATATTTTGCTTACATTACAATTACTTATTTGACATAGAAAATTACAAAATTATTATTATTACAAAACCAAAACCAAAACATAAACAAAAAATGTAAATGAATACAAATAATAATCAACAGCTACGAAGGCATTCTTCAGTGGGTCAACTGCTGATGATGCATAACAACGATTGCTTGTTGTATTACTTTGAATGTTGATATTGTCGGCTTAGACATTCTCCCCCGCGTTGAACGATGGTTCAACTACCTAGGTGACTGTGACGATGAACTCTGATTCTGGTTTCGTATGTCGAGGTGCTGGATTTGGTTTCATAGAGATAACGGATGATCTTTCTGATTTTCGTTTCCATATAAGATAGGCGATTATTATAATTATCAATAGCAGGGCTAGATATCCGATTGCAGAGCTATGATAAGTGTGTAGTTGGAGCTTATGAGGTAGTTCGAGAATTTCTTGATCAGCGATTATTTTGTGTAGGTCAGTGAGGTTTTTTAGTTGAATATTGTAATGAGTGCTATTGAAAGTGTGAAGTAATGACTCATGATACATTGGTGTTGATATTTCAGAGATGTTGCCGAAGCTGATGTAGGACGTCTGTAATTTTGTGGAGTATACGTTATGTCCCTCAATGGTAATGTGATTTTGTTTCAATATACATCCTGATTTAAGTGTTAATATTCCGGAACCCTCTAAGTCCATTTGAAAGTTTTTTCTTCCGCAAATCGCAGTAAGTCGAGATGGATATCTTGTGAAGTATAGCCACTGGTTTTTGTGTTGCATTTGGATCCAAGTTGAATTTGTACCTGACTTATTTAAGGAACATGTGGGCTTTGTTTCGTTGTTGAATAAACCCAATTCGCAAGAGCAGACCTCTGATCCCTGGCTGTATCTGGCGTGTATATTATAACATAAGAACTGTTCTGATCTTAAGTTGGTGCAAGATTCCATGTCCGATGATTGTAGTGGAAAGTATTGGTCGCGATGTGCGCTTACGGCTAGTATTGGAGCACAAAGGTTAATAGCTATTATTGTGTTATTTATAACACTTGGGATGGGAGTCATCTTGAACAATTCGTAGACTTCTTGATCTACTAGTGGCAGTGTGATCCAAAATACCGCTCGCCTGTCTGTCACTCCTCCTTTAACTGTCATTAGTTTGTATAGCTGTATTAGATCTTCTTCATCTGCAGGTAGCTCTAAAAATGATGGTAAATGAGCCTTGATCGTTTTAACTTCGTCTTTGAGTTGGCGTGATGAGATTACTAGTGAGCTTACTTTACCATGGTGTGTGTCTGTTAATACATCAATTAATGTTGCTTGCATTCTTTGAATATTAATCATCATCATAATGAGTTGTGAGGAAAGAGATGTAAAAATCTGGAATATCTTGAGTTGATGACTTTCTTCCCCATTATCACGTATTCTTGATGTTATTTCTCTTAATTGAGTATTGATCTGGTCAAGCCTATGATTGATGATTTCTTCGTTTTGGCTCACAATATTGATTGTTGAATCTATGACTGAAGTTTGGTTTCTTAATAGATGAAGTAAGTGGTTTTCATTTTCCTTTACTTGGTCTATTGTCCTTGTCATTTGATCAGCATACTCAGAGTCCAAAACTCCAAAAAGAGAGTTGGCTATGTTTCCAATGAAGTTAACCGCTGCTCTTTTATTTCTCTTGATTGGTAAAATAGTGTTTTCCGATTTCAGTTCGTTTTGTATGTGTTGAAACTGATTTAATGTGTTGATGCATATACTTCTTTGCTGCATTTGTTGGCACAAGTGATTCAACGTCAGTGTTCCGTTTGCAAATGCTGTATATTCTTCTAATAATGGATCTAAGTTATAATGTATTATAAAATTCCATTCACTTGTCGCTATTTTTGCTGTTCCAAGTCCTTCGAAATGTATTCCGAGATTTGGTTTAAATTTGTTGATCTGGATTTCATCACTCATTACTAATGGAATAATTAGGAGAATTGTTAACAATGATGTAATACCCATAGCAGTCGATGTTTTTCTTCTTTTTGTAGGTATCTCATTTTCTGATGATTCAGTGTTGTTTATATCGTCCGCACGAGTTATATCGTCCACTTCCTCCTCGACTGGTAATGGAGCTAATCGGTGGATTGGGCGCTTCCAAACCCCAGATGCTGTTCTTACTTCTACAACTCTTATTGCGCCATCATTACCTTGGAATGTTTTAACGATTCTACCCAGAGGCCACTGAAGTGAAGGAACGTTGTCTTCCTTTATTATGACCATATCTCCTACCTTTATGTTTGAGGAGCACTCCTTCAACTTGTGCCGATACTGAAGTTCCTGAAGGTACTCTTGTGACCATCTTTTCCAGAATTCGTTTTTTAGATGGGACACAAGATTCCATCTTGATAGTAATGTCTGTTTCATAGGGATTGCATTCACATCAGTTTTGGCAGTTAAAGGTTCCCCAATGAGGAAGTGTCCTGGAGTTAAGGCAGTAAGATCATTAGGATCGCTTGATAGTGGTGTTAATGGCCTTGAGTTTAAGATCGCTTCAATTCCAACAAGAACAGTTTCCAATTCTTCATATGTTAAGGAAGCTGTAGAGACACTCCTTTTTAAGAGATGTTTTGCAGATTTGACTGCTGCTTCCCACAGTCCTCCGAAATGGGGTGCCCTGGGCGGAATAAAGTTGAATTGTATTGCATGACCACTGCATTCTTTTGTTATGGTTTCACGTGCACCTTCTGAGTAGATTGTATCATATAATTCAGACAGTTGGTTATTTGCTCCAACAAAATTTGTTGCGTTATCACAATATATGTTTTGACAGTGTCCTCTGCGACCGATAAAACGTTTCAGTGCTCCGAGAAACGATTCGGTAGTTAGATCGCTTACAAGTTCTATATGTACTGCCTTTGTGACGAAACAACAGAAAATCGCCACATAAGCCTTTTGAGGTCGCTTGCCACGAATTTTATAATGAATCCAAAATGGTCCACAGTAGTCCACTCCTGAGTTGATGAAGGGTCTTGCCGGTGTGATTCTTGGTGCTGGTAGGCTTCCCATTACCTGTTGAATTAATTGTGGCTTAGCTCTTGTGCATTTTACACAGTGATGAACAATTGATCGAGCCATAATTTTTCCCTTTATTGGCCAAAATCTTTGCCTCATCTGAGCAAGTAACGTCTGAGGACCACAGTGTTTATGTTTTTCGTGAACTTCTTGCATCAATAGTTTTGCCAATGGATTGTTGTATGGTAGAAGCATGGGATGTTTGGTATCAAATGGAAGTAATCCGGAGTCTAGTCGACCTCCGACTCGAACGATTCCCTTGTCATCTAGAAATGGAGACAGGCTAGAGAAATGGCTATTCCGCTTGGATTCCTTGTATTTCTGCAGGTCACTGATTTCATCTTTAAAATCGAATGCCTGCATTGCTTGAATTATCACGATTAGTGCGTCTTCTAGCTCTCGAGTAGTTAAATGGATATCTTCTTGTCTTATAACCTCTTTGTTTCTAGCATGTTTGCAGAAACGTAGGATATATGCAGTTATCCGCTGAAGTGTAGTGAATGAATTTCCATGATTGATCTTATAAATCATATTCTGGTCACAATCATAAGTTGCTGCTGCTACAGTTGGTATCTTTCGTTTTCTTTCTGTGTCTTCTGTAATTGCCAGATTTTTGGAGTATTTTGCTGGCCACATATCTTCTTGACTATGTAGGAACAGTGGACCGTAAAACCACAGTGTACATGAAGTAAAATTTTTTGGTTGAAGACCTCTTGAAATCACATCTGCTGGATTATGTTTTGATGAGACATGTCGCCATTGCTCAGGGAGAGTTAGTCTTTGTATACTGGAAACTCGATTAGCCACAAATGTTTGAAATGATGCTGATGGTGAATTAATCCATGCCAGAACGATTTCAGAATCTGTCCATAAGAATGATGGAACGTCTTTAAAATTCAGGTCATTCTTAACTCTAGCTGTTAGTTGAGCACCCAAGACTGCAGGGCATAGTTCTAGGCGTGGCAATGTCTGTCTTTTTAGTGGAGCTACTCGGGATTTTGAACATAATAGCCTTACAATTATTGTTCCATTTTTCAGGATTGCTCGCAGATACACTACTGTACCATATGCCTTTTCAGATGCATCACAGAAGGTATGAATCTGTATTTTTGCTGGTACATCATTGTTAAACATATGGCGTGAGAACTGGAAATTGTTTAACCATTTCAGATCTTCACGAAACTGCATCCATCTTGTATGTAGTTCAGCTGGTAACGATTCATCCCATGAAAGCTTTAATAGCCATAGCTCCTGTACAAATATTTTTGCTGTAACAACTATTGGAGCCATTATACCCAATGGATCGAATAATTTGGCGAGGTCTGAGGTGACAATGCGTTTTGTTATTCGATTTGTAGAATTTAATTTTGTTTTAACACAAAATCTGTCGTTCTTTGGTTGCCATGTTAAACCAAGTGCTTTAATTGTTGCATTGGTTTCATTTCCGAAATCGAGATCAATCTCCTGATCCTCTTTAGCAATGTCTTGAAGAAGTCGGGGATGATTAGCGCACCATTTCCTTAATTTAAATCCTGCATCTTTTAATAATTGAGTAACTTGATCTTGCATTTCCAATGTTGTAACTAGGCTGTTATCACCAGTCAAGCAGTCATCTACATAGAAATCATTGTGTAGGGCCTTAGAGCCTAGGGGAAATCTTTCGCTATTGTCTTTGGCAAGCTGCTGTAGACACTTTGTAGCCAAATATGGTGCTGCTCTTGTACCATACGTAACTGTGTTGAGTTGATAGTAGTTAAGAGGTCCATTTTCGTCAGTTCTCCATACAATGGTTTGATATCTTCTATCTTCTGGATGCATGGTTATTTGACGATACATTTTTTGGATATCAGCGCAAGAGACATATCTTGGTAATCGAAAACGAAGTAATAATGAAAATAGTTCACCTTGTACTGTTGGGCCTGTATACATGATATCGTTCAACCCTGTTGAGGTTTTTGACGATGCATCAAAAACGACTCGAAGTTTGGTGGTGCTACTGTCTTCTTTAAAAACACAGTGATGAGGTATGAAGTAATTGGGCGTTTGTATGTTATTAACGTCAGTTTTGGTCATGTGGCCGAGATCTTCGTACTGTTCCATAAATTGAATGTATTGGTCTTTCACTTCTCTGTTCTTTGCTAACCTTCGTTCAAGTGCTAGGAACCTGTTGACTGATATGTCCTTGGATTTTCCTAGAGCGTTTGTGTTTCCATGAAAAGGTAGCTTGACAATGAATCGTCCGTCACTACTTATTTGTGTATTTTGTGCAAAATGAGATTCGCACATCTCTTCGTCTCTTTATAGGTTGCTACATTGTGTTTCTACTTCTTCGATACTCCATAATCGTTCAATCATTTGAAGGAGGTCATCGTCATCATAAGTAGAGATGCCACATGTTGCTGTATTAGACCTTTTTTCCGTTACCTTTCCTGATATCACCCATCCAAGAACTGTATTTTGTAGTGTGGGTAGATCATCTGCTAAACGTATCTGCCCGATGGAAAGTAATTGATGATGGAATTCTGCACCAAGAAGAATATCTATTTTGTCTGGACGATTGAAAAATGGATCGGCCAGTGGCACATTCTTTGGAATTGCCCATGATGAAATGTTGAAATGTTGAGATGGTTGTGGAGATATGATGTGTGGAAGAACAAATGCTTCTAATTGGGTATTGAAACCACTTGTTCTTGATTGCATTTTGACATTTACACGCTGATGGGATTCTTTCTTTCCATTGCCAATGCCTTGATGTTTGTTTCGAATGAAGACCTAGTTTTCTTACAAGGCGTTCTGTTATTAGATTCACTTGTGAACCGGAATCCAATACTGCTCTGCACTCGAATCTCTGTCCATTGTTTGTAATCAGCTCTACAACAGCTGTACTGAGGAATATGTAATGATGCCTGTTTGGATCTTTGGATGCTGATAATGTCACTGATGAACTTAAAGGGTGGTTAAATTTCAAGGGCCGATGTTGATTTTGAATAAAACACAAACTATTTAGGAAATTATTGTAATTTTATTTTATTATGATATATTGGTATTACTCAATTATGTATGGAACAAAATATCGGCCAAATGGGCGCCGCGACCACGGCGGCACACCTCCATCCGATGGTCCAAATTTTCGATGACCCTGAGGCATAATGGAGGTTCTATGCCGTTAATGTGTCGAATTATCTCATCCTTTAGCTCTTGAATTGTTGCTGGCTTATGGACGTACACCTTTTCTTTCAAATAACCCCAAAGAAAAAAGTCCAACGGTGTCAAATCACATGATCTTGGCGGCCAATTGACATCGCCATTACGTGAGATAACACGGCCATTGAATTTGTTGCGCAAAAGAGCCATTGTTTCGTTAGCTGTGTGGCAAGTGGCACCGTCCTGCTGAAACCACATATCGTCCACATCCATATCTTCCAATTCGGGCCATAAAAAGTTCGTTATCATCTCACGATAGCGAACACCATTCACAGTAACTGAGTAAGTCTGAAATAGAGAAATGTCAAATAAAATTCGGAAAAAAACTTGGCGTTTAGGTGTGGTTCACATTCAACATCGGCCCTTGAAATTTAACCACCCTTTATATAATTAAGTTTCGTACCCGGAGAAACAATAAAAAAAAACCCGAATTTATATTTTTCATAAATTGATCTTTATTATTTCGTTGCTTAAACTGTACTAACTTCTTACATTTTTATTGAAAGCTTCATCTTTGTTTTAGTTTTACAATTCTGTTTGTGTAGCAGAATGCTAGCACGTTTGAGGCTTCTAATTCCTATTATTTGCAAATACAATATAAAGATTCTTATTACAATTCTGGGAACACAATATTAAGAATCTTGGTTACTATTGTGGGAAATTCATTTAGTATAAAATGCTGATAATGCTTATTGTAAGTAATTCTTTGTGGGAAATTCATTTAGTATAAAATGCTGATAATGCTTATTGCAAGTAATTGTTTGTGGGAACTTTATTTAGTATAAAATGCTGATAATGCTTATTGTAAGCAATTCCTGTTACGCATAAGACAATGATGATGTGGAGGTTTCCTTAACTCCCCCATCCTTATGATTCGTCTCCGGCGAATTCTGTTGAAGGTATTGTGATGATTTGTGGAATTTGTCCTTTAATGACTTTTTGTTTTTAATATAACTTATAAAACATGTTATTAAAATTATTAAAATTATAAATGAAATTACATATTGAATGTTGGTATGAACTGTATGTATATCTTGATTACTTATAATTTTTGTGTTTTCAAATAGATGTGATTTAATTTTTTCGAAATTAAATTTTTCAATTAATTTATTTTGAGTAACATTTAAATTTAACAGTGGTATTACATGAAAGTTTTCATAAAACATAGTTTTTTGATCTTCATATTTAATATTGTTTACGATAACAGAACAATTTTTTAACTTAATAAGTACATTCCCTTTAATAATTCTTTTAGGTAAGCAATTGGATTCTATTTCTATTCCTTTAACGTTTTTTAATAATACAAGTTTATCATTCAATTGCTTTACAATATTATATTCATAGTTTTCTTCGAAATTACATTTACTTGGTAAGCCTTTTATTATATTTGGAAAACATAAATCATTAGTTACATTTATTAACTGTTTTTCTTTACATATTTTCAAAGTATTAACCTGAAAACAATTTTCTCTGATAAAATAGGATTCATTATTATTTTGTAAAAAGTTTGAAAACTGAATTGAAATTATATGATTTGTAGAAGTTGGGATAGGTTCAAGCAAATATTCTTGAAAAGGGGTTTCTTTGAAAACTGGAATCTTTATAAGAAATACTATATTATTATTTTTGTAAAAAGCTTGTAGTTCACAAATTTCGTATATCTGTTCCATTGAATCTATTGGGAATCCTCGTTGTTGCAATTGTTTATATGCAAAATCTAATTCTTTTGGTGAAAGGATATTTTTAGAAACTATTTTCAATTTAGCTAATTGAATTGATTCAAATATTTTTGTTAAATGCTTTTCTAATAAGTCTATGTCGTATGAAGTTTGGTACAAATACTGTATAAAAATAGTATCATGTTGTTCTTTTTTTATTCTGTTTTCTATGTTGTTTAGGTATTTTTTAATAGTGTCTTGTTGTTCGTTAATGTGAATTGATATGTTATTGAATCTTTTAATCATTTCATTGTTGAGTCTAGTTTGTATATTGTCATTTTGTATAAGTTGGTCATTACTATTTTGTAACTGTCTTAATCTTTCGTCAATTTCTATGGCGTCATTGTGGTCCATATTCCCTGTTATAAATTTAATTCCTGTTCCTAATACGTCAATAAGGGCTCTTTTATTTCTGATTATTGGATATAACATGGTAAATGTTTCTTCTAATTCGTTAAATCTTTTGTTAATTGTGTGTCTAATGTTGTCAAAGTATTCATTTTTATTTATTGCGTCTATGTTTAGACGTATATTATCTATGTTTGTCTTATAATTATCTAGATTTATTACGTGTATTAGTTTGTGTTGTCCTGTAATAACGTAAGCTTGATTAGTTTTGATGGCCACTAGTCCCGGGTTGTTCGTCAGATCTTGTAGTTCCAGTTGTGTCCACGCTGTTCGAAACCTGTAACTGTCGGGGTTTTTTAATTTTATTTTTAGGAAATTTTCTATCTTGATTATCGTAGACAACATTCTTTCTCTGTCTTTGTATTCGTATGTTTTTAAATCTAGCCTGTAATTTGTTTACTGTTTTTTCTTTTTTATACAAATCTTTGTCAAAAGGTAAATCTAAAGGTTCATCTCTATTTTCATTTCTTTTATTAATATATTTTTCTTTTTGTTGAATATTGTTTAAGTTTGCCTTTTTATAAAGTTCTTCTCTGTGTTGTTTTAAACTATCTGGGTTCGGTTCAAGGTTTTCATTAATTTTCCTTCCGAAAAATAACTCAAAAGGAGTATATTTTGTTGCTTGACAGATTGAATTATTATAACCGTAGAAGGCTTTAAAAATAGATTCTTCAAATGATAATTTTTCGTTATTTGTTTTTATTCGTAAATGTTCAAGAAATGTAGAGTGAAAGCGTTCAATAGGTGAATTTGAACTTGAAGAGTTACCTGAAGTATAGTGTATAGTGATATTATTTTGAATTAAGAATTCTTTCATATCTATTGTAGTTATTGCACCTTCTTGGTCTGAGACTAACATTTTTGGTTTACCAAATAAACTAAAGTGTTTCATTAAAGCTTCCTTTATATGGGGTGTATTCCTAGTTTCTATAGGGTAAGCTTGAGCAAAACGTGAAAATTTGTCAATTATTGTCAGGATTGGTTTTCCTTTGTTGGCAAAGAATATGTCAATATGGCATATTTCTAGTGGGAATTTAGGAGTTTGAGTTAATTGGAACTTCTGCCGTACCGGTCTTCTTTCATATTTTTGTATTTGGCAGATTTCGCATTGATTGATGAATAAGGTTATTTTGTTTTTTAGATTCGGAAAGTAATACGTTCTTTTTATATGCTCAAAGCATTCATTGATTCCTCTATGGTTATTTTCAAGATGGGAGTCTTTAATAATTGTGTCTTGTTCCAACTCGTTTGTTATATCTTTTCTAATTTTGGTACAACGAAGTACTTTCATTTGCTTATTGCGTGAAAAATATTTTTCATATATGTCTTGAAATGATAAAAAAAGGGCATGGTTTTCAATGTATACCGCATTTACCTGTTTTGGATTAAAGTGCGTTTTAATTAAGTTTATTAATGTTTCTTCATCGTATTGCTTAAGTTGTATTATTTTTCTCGTACTTGAAAATATTTTTGAAGTTTTGATTGAGGCACTGCCACTTGGTTTAACTGAAATAATATGCTGATTTTGAAATTGATTAAGACATGATTCTGAAATAGGTATCAGACTTTCACTATCGTACTCCGCACTATGGATTGTATTGCCTGAAGAATCGGATTCTTGTGCATTAATTTCCATCGGCTGTTATGCCGCGAAATAAAAGATTGTTTGCGTTCTAGTTTTATATTAAATAAAGAAGGTATCTTTATTGGTTCGAGTTTTACTTAAGACTAACTTACAAAAATTGAATGTGGAAATATCAACCACAGATTTATTCTTATACTTACATACATATATATAGATAAACAAAATGCATCGAATATGAGATTCATATTGGATGCTCAAGCAAGATAAGAAATGATGTGCTATGCATAAACCTTCTGTCTTTGATTACTGTGGATTAATTGATGAGACGTTTCGGTCCCCACTTGAAATATAAACAAAGTTGAAACAACACTTGAAGAGTATTATGTTACTTTGATTTGAACAAAGAACTCTAGGATGAAGAATAAACATTCAAAACGAAGAATGTGCAGACTAATGTTAAATTAAATTTATTATCATGCTTATGCATAACACCTCCCCTCTTAAAATGAAAATTATATTTTTTTTTTTTTTAACAATTAATTTTCTTCAACTTCAAAATCATTTACTTTGAATACATTTGAATTTGGTCTTCTTATTACAGTTTTATTTTTTCTATTATCATAGTAATGTACAATTTTTTCTCTTTCAATTACAGGTTGTTTATTCTTTTTATTAAAACAATTGTGAAAGATGGTAATACCACTTCCCTTAATACATTTTAGAAAACAGTAAATTACTGTTACAATTATTATTATCCCGCTCATTCCAAATAAAACACCTTGAGTATGAGGTGGTATGTCTTTCAATTTTTTAGATATATAACTTTCTTGATTTTTTATTTCAATTGTAAAATCTTGTAATTCATTTAAATTTTTAAGCTTTAGTTTTGGTAAATTGATATTTTCATAATCTAATTCTTTTAGTTTTACATTAATACAACAGTCCTCGGGTACTGGACGATATACATCTTTATTTTCCATTGTAATTTCTTGATTGGCAGTTTTAAGTCTTGTTTCTATTGTTTCGAAGGTACAATCATTTTTTAAATTTATAATTCCAATATGATTTATGAATCCTTCTTCATTATATTTGCTTTTTGAACAATTACATTTATATTTTGTTTCTTCGCTTAAGGCAAATAAAATATTTATGTTTCTGTTCTAAAATATAAAAATTTCCTTTTGGTTTCCCATATGGTAAATTAATCATCTCATAAACTTCTGATTTTGAACTCTCTAGTAATGGAACTGATAAAATTATAACAAATCTATCCTTCTTTAAATAGGCGTTTGGATTTATTTCCTTCATTATATGACTATATGATTCTAAACTTGGTGTGAATAGCATTACGTTTTCTTTATCACTTTCTTTCAATAATTGTATGAAATGTTTCGGTTCGATTATAATCGGGTGGATAACATTATCCTGCAGGAACAGAATTGCTTCCGTTATTTGATTGATTGTCGTTTCAGTTTGATTTATTAAAAAATAAATTCTAAGTTTAAACTCTGTAAAATATTCTTTTAATGCAAAATACTTCCTATCTTTATTAATTTTGTTCGAAATTACCTCTAATGTTTTACTTAAAGTGTTTGTTAAGTTTCCCAATTCATAATATGCATTCCTTAAAACCATATTCTGTTTGTTTAACCCATCTAAAACTCTTATTTCTTCTTGCTGACTCTTATGTATATATTCACTGTTTTCTTTGGTTATTATAATAGCATCTTCATAATGTTTAGCGTCTTCGCTATCTAAAGTTCCGAATAGAACTTTAAGACCTGACCCTACTATGTTTAATAAACCTCTTTTATACCTTTTATAACTTGTATCTACCCCAAGTAAATGGTAAATAGTGTTAAAATCTTTTCTTAAGCTTGCAATCTGTATTTTAGTTTTCCTTATAAAATCTACGCATTCTGGAATTTCAATAAAACAGTTATCATTTACATTGGCCACAAAGTTAGTTATTACATCTATTTGATCTGCCACTTCACGAAGGTTAATATTGTTTACTATAGAGATTTTTCCACTTTGTTGTCTCAATTCTCCAATATTTTTGAAGTAGATGCCATTTGAGGGAAAGTTCTCCCATATATTACTGAATACGCCATTTAAAATGAACAAAAATCTGCAAATAAAACTTGTCAGTTTTTAAAATGTTTTATTTTGCTTTTATTATATTTAATAAATTGGTTATTTCTTTTTATGACTACGGAGTCTCCTATAATTCTAAGTATTTTAAAGGGTCCAGAGAATTTTTCTCCAAACTTATCCCTTTTGTCATTCTCTACTAAAATTAAATCCTTAACTTCAAAATCTTTAATTTTCTTACCTAAATTTTGGTCGTACCTTTGTTTTGATTTTAATTTATTTTGAAGCTGTGTTTCTTTTACTTGTTTTTGGATTCTACATAATTTTAATTGAAGTTCTTGAGTGTAATCTGTATTTGTTTTATATTTAAGAGTTCCGAAATCACTAGGTGGGTTTGCTTTCCTACCAAATACAATTTCGTAAGGTGTGAAACCTGTACTATTATGCTTTGAAGTATTATAACAAAATGAAGCGTATTGAAATAATTTTGCATATTCCGGTTTAGTTCTATCTTTTATCATTGTTCTTAAATATTCTCCTAGTCTGGCATGTGCTCTTTCAGCAGATCCATTGCTTTGAGGGTAAGCACTACTCGTTCGCAAGTGCTTTATTTTAAACATTTTACACAGATCATTCATTACCTCATTAATGAATTCTCCTCCGTTGTCGGTTAGAATTATTTTTGGAATTCCGAAATACAATATCCAATGATCTATAAACGCTCTGGCTACAGTTTCACTTCTTTTATTCTCTATTGGGATAAATTTTATATATTTACTTAAGTCGTCTTGAATTGTTAAGCTGAATAAAGTTTTGTTCCCTTCCTTATATGGACCAGTAAGATCCATGTCTACTTTTTCTAATGCGTAATTAGCAGTAGACGTTATTTTCATGGGGTTTTTCCCGGGATGCCTATTAATTTTCTGTTTTTGGCATTGTACACATTTAGTTATGTAATCAATTACATCTTTATTTAATCCTTCCCAATTGAATCTATCTCTTATTTTTGCTATTGTTACCTTTTGTCCTCCATGACCTCCCAAAAAACTTTCATGGTTTTCTCTTATAATTTGTTTTCTTACTTCTAAATCATTTATAATTTGTATATCTTCTAAAAAATTTTCGTTTATATTCTCTTCATTTACGTTTCTTTCAATTACTTGATTATTATTATGTCTGTTGACATTTACTTCTACTTCTTGATTATCAGATATTTCCTTTTCACGTAATAAATTCTTATTCAGTTTTTCCTTAACCACTTTACTCGTGCATGGTTCTTCTAACCCATATTCTTCTTCATATATTTGTCTTAGAACGTCTTCATTTTCTTCGTCTGAGGAATCATCACCAAAGATTTCTTCAATTAACTCTTTAGTTTTTTCGTCTTCCCTAGTCATTACTGGGTACGTATTTTTTTCGTCTTGAACTATATATACATTTCTACTTAGTTCGTCGGCAACAACATTATCAACACCTTTCTTGTATTGTATTGAATAATCATATTCTTCTAATTTTAACCTCCATCTAATAAGACGACTTCCTGGATCTTTAACGTTGAATAACCATGTCAAAGGACGATGGTCAGTTTTTATTTTAAACTTCTGCCCATATAAATAAGGCCTGAAATGTTGAATCGCCCATAAAATAGCTAAGCATTCTTTTTCCGTTGTACTATATCTACTTTCTGCTTGATTTAGATTTCTGCTAATGAAATGAATTGGTAAGTCCTTATTTTCTTTTTCTTGAGACAATACTGCCCCTATGCCATTATTGCTGGCATCTGTAGTTACGATAAAAGGTTTTTCAAAATCTGGATATTGTAGCATTGTGAAATTTTTCAATTCACATTTCAATTTATCAAACGCGATTTGCTGTTCGTTGTCCCATTTCCAAACTGAATTTTTCTTCAATAATTTATATAATGGTGAAGCTATTGTGCTAAATCCTTTAATGAATTTTCTATAGTAACCTATCATACCCATAAATGATTTTATACTTTTAGCATTTTTTGGACTTTGTAAATTATTTATTGCTTCGACCTTTTTTAAATTCGGTGCAACTCCGTTACTCGTTATATTATATCCCAGGTAATCTACTTCCTGTTTAAAAAATTCAGTTTTATCAATTTGAATCTTCAAATTACTTTTCTTGAGTCTATCAAATATTACTCTAAGTCTTTCAGAATGTTGTTCTATTGTTTCTCCAAAGACAACAATATCATCCATATAAACAAAACAGTCTTTTCCCTGTAACCCATCAAGAACGTTATTCATTAACCTCTGAAAACAAGCTGGAGCATTCTTAAGACCGAATGGCATCCGAAGAAATTCAAAATGTCCATAAGGTGTAGAAAATGCAGTTTTCTCAATACTATCTTCATCAAGTGGAATTTGATGAAACCCAGACTTCAAATCTAAGGTTGTAAAGAATTTCGCATTTCCTAGCTTATCTAAAATGTCCTGTATGTTGGGAATAGGGTAATTGTCCGAGACAGTGATTTCGTTCAACTTACGAAAGTCTATCACCATCCTCCATTTTGGAATTTTACTGGCATCCAACTTTTTGGGAACTACCCATAATGGACTTGACCAAGGTGAAATACTATGTCTTATAATATTTTCATCTAAAAGTTTCTTGATTTGTTTATCAACCTCTGCTTCATGTACTTTAGGATATCTGTACGTTTTTGCATTAATAGGTATATCGTTAATAGTACGAATACTATGTTTTATGGCATTAGTTTCAGATAGACTTTCACCTTCTAAACTAAAAATATCTTCATATTCCCTTATTATTCCTTTTAAAGAATCTATTTGTTCTTTTTCTTTTAAATGTTCAATCCTTACTTGACTCCATATTTGCTTAAATTTTTCTGATTCTTTTTCCTCATTATAAAATACACCTTTAGTATAATTTTCTTCAATCTGTTGGCTTTTGGTGTTTGAAATAACTAATGCTTCACTATTATCTTTGATACTATCAGAATTCAGTGACGTTATAGACGCACTTAAAGAGTTACATCCTTTAATCTGTTGGTCTATGCAGTTTGAGTATTCTTTCATATTGTTTTCATCTTTATATAATAACTTTATACACTCATTTTCATTAGTGAGTGTTTGTTCTCTACAATTGATTATGTATTTAAAAAATTGTAAGAAGTCACTACCTATGATTCCATCGTAGTAATTAATCACATCTATGGGAATTATGTGAAAACTAAACTCATTTAAAATACCTCTGGTAAATTCAATTCCTATAGTAGCAGTGCCCATACTGTATCTGCTACTTTTACCTATTCCTCTTAAAGTTAGACTTATATCTGAACGTAAATCTTTTTCGAAAATACAATTCTGTTTCAACAAGGATACTGCTGCTCCAGTATCGATTAACATGTTATATGGTTTATTTTTATAAATCATTACTATATGAGGACTTCCTGACATAATCGCCGAAATAGTTGCCTCATTAACTATTCGGGTTTTCGAAAATTTTGATTTTTACTAGTTTCTTTGCTTTGAAATGGATTTCCCTTACTATAATCTTGTTTTTGTTTTGGATTTTGATATTTATTGAAATCCCTATTATTCTGGTAAGATTTGTTGCTTTTTTGATTATAATTTTTGTTTCTAAAGCACTCTCTGGACATATGACCCAATCGACCACAGCTATAACATTTAACCGAAGTATGGTTAATTTTAATTAAATGCCTATCTGTGTACTCTTTAGTGTTAAATTCTTTGGGTTTAACATTATAATACCCTAATCTGATTTCTTCCTCCATAGCTAATTGACTTGCTTCGGAGAGGGTTTTTGGACGCTGTGTATTCACAAAAGTTCCAATCTCTCTTTGTAAACCCGCAATAAATGCGTTAAGCATATCTCTTTCAATGCCCAACATTTGACCGTCATAAGTTGGGTCTTCTGACTTTTCAGTAAAGAGGGCTTGAATCCTTCTTCTCGTTAAAGTTTCACATCTTTGTGTGAATTGAATTACGGTTTCATTTAAATTTTGACGAAGTTTCGTCATTTCTAAATGAAGTTGCAAGCTAGAATGAGTTTCTCTGAAAACTCTATTCAGTTCATATTTTAACTCTTCCCAAGTATTTATTCTTTTGTTCATTAAAAGAATTTCAGCGTTACCAGAAATTTTGCTTTTTATTACCGCAAGAAGTAACACTCTTTGTGACGGAGATGCTAACTTCATTGCATTTTCGCAATTTTGTATAAAATTGTGTGCTTTCGTAGCTTCACTATTAAAATTCGGGATAATTTTTATAAGGTCACTTAAATTAATATTATTTATTGGAGTTGGGTTGGTCGAGAGATTATTTGAAGTATTCAAATAATTCCTATTATCTGTTTCTAACCGTTTATTGATCGGGAAATTATTTGGGTTTATCAAATAATTTTCCTCGTTGGTCATGTTATAACTTCTTGCCTGCTTGTTATTATTTCCTAACTGGTTCCTTGATCTTTCTTTTTCCTCATCTTCTAATAATATTTCTTTTATATTCTTTCTTTTAGGAATAGCTCCCGTTTCTTTAATTTCCATATCTCTAATTTTCTCAATTGCATCTTCCACTAAGGATGGTGTTTTTTCTTTATTTAAATTTTCTTGATCTTCTATTACGTGAAAAAATAACTGTCTTCTATAAATATTATTTTTATAGAATACCATGTATTCTTCTTCGATTTCGTTTTGGCTTATTTTATTATTTTCCAAAATCTGAGTTAAAGTGAAGGATAATATATTTCCACTTTCTTTAGTTATGCAAGTAAATTCCCTACCAAGTAATTCCTCGCTAAATTCAAATTCAGATCCTGACTTTGCCATTTTTATAAATTTTATTAATTTTCGTTTTTTTTTCTTTTTTTTTTTTTTGAGTTTATTCGTTTTTTATATTGAACAAGGCGTTATGTGTTTCGTTTTGTGCCTCTAAAATAACCTGTTTGATTTTTATGGCTTTATTGACCAAATATTTTTGATTTTTTCTTAATTGTAATACACTTTTATTTTTATTTTCCTGCTCTATTTCTTCTTTAGTTAAATCTCTTTTCTCCTGTTCTGACATTTTTTTTCACTTATTTTAACATTTTGTATACTTAAATAACTTACATTAAAATTTTCATCGTTGTTTTTCTTGGTGTCATGCTCTCCTGTTTTATGGCTGGTTTTCCTTTAAAGTTCTCTCGAAATGATCAAAATGATGGAAATGATGATGATCCTAATCACCGAATTATTTTAGTTGTAGGTACAGTCTAATAGGATGATGGGAGTACAAATGTATATTATTTTTTTTTTTTTTTTTCAATGGGACTTTATTTAAAACTTCCGAACACAACTAGTAACTTTTATTTCTTTTATCGATTTATTGATACACCCAAAGGTTTTAGGGTTGTATTTCGACTGACATGTTTTTAGTTCTTTTATTTCTATTATCGATTTATTGATACACCCAAAGATTTTAGGGTTGTATTTCGACGAAATATTTTTAGTTCTTTTCACGATTTATTAACTCACTCAGAGGAATTTAGAGTGGAGTTTCGCGTATGAGCTAAATAATGTTTTTTTTTTTTTTTTTTTTTTTATTGTGTTTTTAAATATTTAATTTAAAATTTCACCGCTGCCACCAATTTTTGTTATGCCGCGAAATAAAAGATTGTTTGCGTTCTAGTTTTATATTAAATAAAGAAGGTATCTTTATTGGTTCGAGTTTTACTTAAGACTAACTTACAAAAATTGAATGTGGAAATATCAACCACAGATTTATTCTTATACTTACATACATATATATAGATAAACAAAATGCATCGAATATGAGATTCATATTGGATGCTCAAGCAAGATAAGAAATGATGTGCTATGCATAAACCTTCTGTCTTTGATTACTGTGGATTAATTGATGAGACGTTTCGGTCCCCACTTGAAATATAAACAAAGTTGAAACAACACTTGAAGAGTATTATGTTACTTTGATTTGAACAAAGAACTCTAGGATGAAGAATAAACATTCAAAACGAAGAATGTGCAGACTAATGTTAAATTAAATTTATTATCATGCTTATGCATAACACGGCTTCATAGATATATTGTCTAAGTCGTCTTCCTCTACAGGGATTCTTGAAAGTGTATCGGCGTTATTGTTAATTCTTCCTGGTTTGTATTCAATTTCGTAATTGTATTCCTCTAATTTGAGTTTCCATCTTACTAGTTTTGAATTTGGTTCTTTTAAAGACATTAACCATCGAAGTGGTTTGTGGTCTGTCTGTATCTTGAATTTTCGCCCAAACAAATAAGGTCTGAAGTATTGGGTTGACCATACAATCGCTAACAGTTCTTTTTCGATTGTCGAGTATTTTGTCTCGTGGTCATTTAGGGTTCTGCTCGCATAACAGATTGGGTGCTCTTTACCATTTTGTATTTGAGAAAGTACGGCTCCCACAGCGAAATTTGACGCATCTGTGGTCAAAATAAAACTTTTTTCGAAGTCAGGGTAAGCTAGTATAGGATCATTTATCAATAGATCTTTACAAATTTCAAAGCATTTACGATACTGTTCGTCTTTTATGTTAATTTTTGCTCCTTTCTTTAATTTGCTCGTAAGTGGCTTGGTTAGCTTAGCGAAATCTTTAATAAATTTCCTATAGTATCCTAACAATCCTAGGAATTGTTTGATCTGTTTTTGAGTTTTGGGGATCGGGTATTCTTTTACCACTTTAATTTTGTCTGGATTCGGCTTGATGCCGTCTTCCGAAACAATGTGTCCTAAAAATGCCACCTCTTTTTGTAAAAATTCTGACTTGTCTATTTGAATTTTTAGATTAGCTTTCCTGAGAGCATCAAAAACTTGTCTTATATTTTGATTATGCTCGACTAAAGATGTAGAAAATATTATGATATCGTCCATATAGACCATACAAATTTTCTTTAAGTCTCTCAGCACAACATCCATTACTCTTTGGAAAGTTGCTGGACCGTTTTTTAGTCCGAATGGCATACGCACATACTCGTAGTGACCGCCTTCGACAGTAAAAGCCGTCTTTTTTATGTCATCTGGATCCACTTCTATCTGGTGAAATCCAGATGCTAAGTCTAATGTCGTAAAATACATTGCTCGTCCTAGTTTGTCTAAAATTTCTGATATGTTCGGAATTGGATATTTGTCATCGATTGTTTTATCGTTAACTCTTCTGTAATCCACGACCAGTCTCCACTTCTTTTTCCCTGAAGCATCAGCTTTCTTGGGTACTATCCAAATAGGGGATGACCAAGGTGAATGGCTAGGTCTAATAATTCCTTCATTTAACATTTTGTCAATTTGTCGTTTTATTTCGTCTTTGTGTATGTATGGGTAACGATATGTCTTTGAGTAAACTGGGATATCATCTTTAGTTTTGATTTTGTGTTTTACTTCGTTTGTAAAACTTAGATTTTGATTTTCATCATAGAAAATGTCTTTATATTGGCCTATTAACTTTTCTATATTGGCCTTTTCTTCTGGATTTAAATGATTTGTTCTGATATTTTTTAGTACGTCAGTGTGTTTTTGTTCTCTAATTGTCAAGCTATTTACTTCAATTGTGTTTACTAAATCAACCTTAATTGGTTGTTCTATTTTAATCTCAATGTCCGCATCGGTTTCGTTTTCCAGAAGGACATTGGTCTTCCAGTCTTTTGCCTCATAGAGACCTCCCATCAATATTACGTTCTTAATGGTTTGTTCTTCAAGCAATACGTCTCCGTATTGTTGATCGACTGGTATTTCGAATTGTTTTATGCTTCTTGCAGGAATAACATAATTATAGATTTTTGTTAAAGGTTTTTGATTTATTTTAATTTCGATATTATTTCTTCTCATAACGTTCTTTTCTAAATCAATTTTAATTTTGCAAGAAGAAAGGATGTCATATCCTATAATACCATCAAAATAATCATGAAAATTTAAAAGATAAAATGTTACTGGTGGAGAATCGTCTCCAAATTCTTTGAAAAGAGTTGTTTCTACTTTTTCTGATATAACTGCATTTTTGTTTAATGCTTTAATGAGATGAGGTTTAATTTTCGTAACGAACTTGGGGTGGATTAGTGAGGGATTCAGGAGTGAACTAGATGCTCCTGTATCTATTAGCAATTTGAGAATTTTAAGAGGTGTTTTTATATTTACGTATGGAAGTTTACTTATTGATCCGAGGCCGTTTCCCAAAAATTTTCACTTGAGAATAATTCTTCTGCAGGAATTCTATCCTGGTCTTCGTCTTCGAAGGTATTTACCTCATCTGTTTGCATCCTGGATCTTGTCGATCCGTTTTGTGGATTATTATTTTTTTGTTGGGAGTAGTTATTATTTTGCCTATGGTTCGTATTATATTTATACTGTTTCGTATTATTATCTACCTCCATGGGTTCTTGTGCGTCTCTAAAAGGATTATTTGATTTGTTATGATGGTTGGAATTTTGGGGTCTGTTATTATTATTTCTAGAATTTGTGCTAGAATTGGATTGATAACCGTTTCTATGGGAAGATGAAGGGTTATTGTTATTTGCCCTGTGATTTGAGTTATTAGCTCCTGAGTAGGATGAATTCCTATCTGTATTATTTGCCTTGTAATTTATGTGGCTCATGGAATCCACACTCAAAGCTATGTCGTACGCTTCTTCTAGTGTTGCTGGGTTCCTAGAAAAAAGGATTGTTTTAAGAGGTTCTTTAGATCCTTTAATAAAGGTATCTAAACCTTCTTCTAAATTTCTTTTTATTAACATCTCCTTTATAATAGGCCCTGTTTTTATTTGACAGTTTAGAGCTGTCACAAGTTCTAATATTTGGTCATAAAAATTGGTAACACTGTTTGTTTGTCTGAGATTACTTAAAGAATTAAATAAGGTTCTCTGATCTCTGTGGTCGGTAAAATGTTTTTCTAAACATTTTCTCATATCATTCCAAGTTTGTGGTTCCCCATGTAATCTAAGTCTATCACTTGCTTTGCCTTTTATTTTTTGCCTAATGGCTTGAAGCCATGCTCCTAGAATAATAGGATTCGTGCTCGAAGTGACCAGTATGGGTTCTATCCTGTCTACTGAGCTTAAAAATGTATGGAGATCCCTAGGGTCACCATAGAAGTTAGGTAATGTTTTAATAACGTCTGGAGTAGTGATCTCCGAAATGTTAAGTTCACCAGGCATTTTAATATACTTTTCTTTTCAAGTTTTCAAAACTATTATTTTTTTATATTTATATTAATTTTTATTTTGTTTTAAACCAAATGGTTCCAGGAAAGTTATTTCTATTCTTTAAAAGATTTTTCTTTTTCTTCTTCTTTTTTTTCAAAATTATCAATATTCTTAAATATGTTTCTACTTGAAGTATACTCTTTAAATATTGTTTTTACACACTGTTATTTAAAAAAAAAATTTTTAATTTATATTTTCTTACATTAGAATTATTGTGAGAAACAGCTTAGTCTCCATTGGTACTCGTTCTTTTTCCTCCTCGATTAATTGAATGAATCAAAAATGATTTCCGGAAAAGTTTTTAGTTTTAGTTCAAATAACGACAACAGTTCAATTTTATTTTTTTTTCGTATGGTTTTTCCCTTTTTCAATATTCGTTTGAAAAGTTAACCCGAAAATTTAATTTCCAGTTTTCGTTTTGATAATGTCTCAAGAGATAATAGTTCACTTATTTTATTCAATATTCGTTTGAAAAAATAACCCGAAAAATTTAATTTCCAATTTTCGTTTGGATAATGTCTCAAGAGATAACAGTTCACTTATTTTTTTTTTTCGTATGGTTTGTTTTGTTCAATATTCGTTTGAAAAAATAACCCGAAAAATTTTATTTCCAATTTTCGTTTGGATAATGAACTGAATTTATATCGATAAAACTTCTTTAATTATTCCGTGACCACTTGCTTGAGGTCTACCGACTGCGCCAATTAAGTTTCGTACCCGGAGAAACAATAAAAAAAAAACCCGAATTTATATTTTTCATAAATTGATCTTTATTATTTCGTTGCTTAAACTGTACTAACTTCTTACATTTTTATTGAAAGCTTCATCTTTGTTTTAGTTTTACAATTCTGTTTGTGTAGCAGAATGCTAGCACGTTTGAGGCTTCTAATTCCTATTATTTGCAAATACAATATAAAGATTCTTATTACAATTCTGGGAACACAATATTAAGAATCTTGGTTACTATTGTGGGAAATTCATTTAGTATAAAATGCTGATAATGCTTATTGTAAGTAATTCTTTGTGGGAAATTCATTTAGTATAAAATGCTGATAATGCTTATTGCAAGTAATTGTTTGTGGGAACTTTATTTAGTATAAAATGCTGATAATGCTTATTGTAAGCAATTCCTGTTACGCATAAGACAATGATGATGTGGAGGTTTCCTTAACTATATTTGTTTGAGATTTTGGATTATTGTCTCCTTCAATATCAGTTGTATGCTTATGAGAGACAGATCCCTTGTTAGGGCCTTCAAGATGTAAGAGCGTGTTGTGTTTTAGATTGCATTTTAAGCATCCCCTCGAAATACAATTTTTGGCCCCATGGCCACTCTTTAGGCAATTGAGGCAAATTTTTTGTTTTTGTGCAAGTTGAATCCGTTCTGATGTCTGTAGTTGCAGGAACTTTTTGCAGGCAAATATAGGATGTGTTCCAGATTTACACACAATGCAGGGTCCCTTTCGATTTGATGTTACAGATGCACAAGCTCGAGGAGTTGGATCCTTCTTTTTCTGTCCAACTGATTCCAGCGATTGAAATTGGTTTTCCAGAAATGACAAAAATTCTTTCATGGACTGCAATTCCTTTGGCTTCGTAAGAGATTGCTCGTAAAGAATTCTGGTACCTTGGTCAAGCTTGCTCACCAGTAAGTGTAATAGCATGGGGTCCCAACTTGCGGTATCCACACTTATGTTGCATAAAGCCATTAAACATTCTTGTGTGGTATCGTGAAGATTCTTGATGGCCGATGCTGATGGATGAGGTTGTGTATGATTAGGTTGTCCAATTATCTTTTGCAACAGGGTAGTAGTGAGAACCCTGATGTTGTTGTATCGGTCTTGAAGGCTGGTCCATGCCGTCTTGTAATTGTCTTCGGTCAATGATAGATGACGAATCAAATTCTCAGCTTCTCCGCTAAGATGTGTTTTGAGATACCACATCTTTTGGATATTTGGAATTGATTGTTTATCCACCATTTGGGAGAATAAATCGAAAAATTGTCGCCATTTCATATAATCACCATCAAATTTTGGAATGGTTACCTTCGGCAAGTGGAGGGAATTGTTCTTGATGAGACCCACTTCATGACTGCTACTGGTACTGCCTTGCGGTTGTATTCTCATGGATAATGTTACAAGTGCTTCTTGAACTCTTTGTTCCATATTGATGAAATCGGTCTGGTCATAGCCTTCTACTATTGGGTCATCACTTAGTTCCCATATGGTGTAGTTGACAGATTCAACCTGCTGCCAAAGTTTCTCAATAGAACGAAACTTGATTTCATGGTATTGTGATGACTCATTAATACTTATGGATAACCCATCTAGCAATCTTTCAAGAGAGCACATTATTGCTCTCTGTCTTCGAATAGCACTCGTCATTTTTGATGGCTCCAGTACTTCGATGCTTTGTGTTGATGGCTTAGACCGATCTTTTGATTGTTTATCAAAGGCTAATATTCCATCTTCAAAATATTTGATGTACTGCTGAACCAATGCTGCAATCTCCTTGAAGTTATTCTTCGCGAAGTACTCATGGTCCTCGTCAACATGCGACAGTCTGTTAATCTTTTGATCGCCTTGTTCGAATTTCTTCCACTGCTCTTGAAGCCGAAGAAGCCTTTCTTCAAAGTAAGCTTTTGAGCTCTTTCGATCGGATGAGTCCTTTTTGAAATTAGTGATGATGCGTTGGATTTCTTGCCCACTTGCTACTTGGGCAATCACGCACTCTTGGAATGTTGTCATCGTATATCTATCGGATATGTATATCTTCAACGATGAATTAATTGATATTGATGAATGTGAGCCAGTCAGTTGTAGATATGTATATCAGCCAACGATTGGTAACTTGATGAAGATGAAGATAATTCAAATTGTTCGAATGATCAATTGGATCACGTCGGGGTCACCAAAATGTTTAGACTCGTTTGTCTAACTTTAAAAACAATCAAGCACATTAACTTGATTATGTTTTGAGTAGTGAAACAAGCACTTGAACTTGTTCACAAATGGAGAATCAATTAGATCAAACAGAACACTGAGTTACCTTTAATGAATGAATTTTATTAACAATGATTAAGTCTATTTATGCCTATATTTTGCTTACATTACAATTACTTATTTGACATAGAAAATTACAAAATTATTATTATTACAAAACCAAAACCAAAACATAAACAGAAAATGTAAATGAATACAAATAATAATCAACAGCTACGAAGGCATAGTTAAGTTATCCTTCCGGGGATAACATAAAAAAATACTCGAACGCCAACCCAAGGGGTTGGCCTAACGGTTCGACTTACTATATATTTTCGAATAAAGAATAAAGAAACAAGAATTAAAACGTTATAAAGATTTATATTTGAGTGTTATTCCTTTCGTGTTCCAAATTGAACTGAATTACATTATTAATATTTATTCCAAGTGCAATCATCGGTTCACACCAATAAATGCCGATGTTGCACAATTCATGTTTTCACACGCAGAGTAATTGGCTAGCAGCACATGAGCCAATAGGAAGGTGTCGGGTTACCGGCACATGCAGAGTAATTGGCTAGCAGCATATGAGCCAATAGGAAGGTGTCGGGTAACCGGCAAGTGACCGGGCCAGTGAACTGACGAACTGCTGACTCAGTGGAAACAGGTTAGTGCGTGTTCGACAGGTAGGTGTCGGATGGTCATAACTCCTCCCCCTCTAAAAATCTACGTCCCGTAGATCTAAGGTTGACCACCAGGTCAAGCTGTTACAGATGGTAGGTCGGGTTGTAAGATTGGCGGGAGGCTGGGCCTAGCATGTAGCTTTCGCCAAATCAGGTACACCACATATGCCACAAGAATGATGGTTGCAGCTTCTGTAAGTATAGAAATTTTAAATTCTTTTGTTAGGTTACCTAAGCGTTCTATGTTCTGAACGCTAAGCTCGTGGACGTATCCCAAGTCGATCTTGTGGTCCTTTTTCGTCATATTCGTCAGAGCCGGAGGAAGGGCCTGTATAGTTGAGCTCATGGAAATGGAGAATGTCCTGTTCTTCAGTTGAATAGTTTCGTTGTATATTTGGATGATGTAGGTGCCTATAAGAGATCTTGAAACATTGTGAGAGATTAAATCGCCCTTAAAATTTGTGATAAAAATAGTGTCCTCCTTAATTAATTCAAGAACTTTCTCATTGGAAGTCTCAAAAGTACAGGCTGTAGGACCTCCTTTTAAAAGTTTTGGGATGCAGCTCTCTTCTGGAATTGTGTCCAATGCTTTGTCTTCACAGATTGTTGAGTTGTTGATGGAGAGGCACTTGTCCTTAATCCCGTAAGTCACTCTGTGGTTTATCAAAAGCCTTTGGTATTTTAGGTCTACGCGTTTTCCGTCAATTATCGAGGGTCTTGTTATTAGCAGGTTAAATTCCTCCTTTCCAACCTTGGGCATCGAAATCACATAAAGCAACATTGAACCATTAGTGAAGATTGATGGAGTTCCATATTCGATGGCTTCGATTTCATTAACGTATGGTAATGTTTCCAGCTCGTTAATAACTTGTGTGATCTCTGCTGTGTCTAATAGGTTAGTGTTGATAAGACCGCTTTTTGCCATTTGGCAGGCTCGAACGATCTCGTTTATTTCCCCTTTGATTACCATGATTTCATCAAGGGCATCTTGCTCAAATCTTCCGGAGATAACATCATTTATTCCGCTTTCATATCTTGCAATAATAGAGTTGATTTTATTTGTTATCTCTTGTGTTATGCCTAAAAGTTTTGCATTGATTTTGTACTGCTGATTGTTGTTTTGGATAATCGACTGTTCGCTTCGGAGGATCTCGTTCCAGTCCGTAGCATCTGGGTTTCCTGCTACCCACTTCCATGCTGACCCTATCCAATTGATGGATCTGGCTTTCCTTGACGACTTTCCTTTCAATAGATTAAGGCGTTCTTTTGCTTGTCGAACGTGGAATTCTATTATGCGTTTTCTGTCTTCATCTTTAATATTGTTGCAAATCGCGTTTGACACTCCTTCTAGCAATATTTCAAACTGCATCAGGTCGATTGTATGTACCAGCTTGAAACTTCCGTCAACAATCCATCCCTTCCCTTCTTTCAGAGAGACTATGGGGGCTCTATAGTTGAAAATCTGGAACCCTTCAGCAACAACTAAGGAGATTAATCTGTGGGATATTTTATTAAAAAACAAAAAAAAAATCTTGTGCTTGATTAGAAATAGATAGAATTGTTCGTTACAGCATTCTGTGATGTAGGGTGTGGAACTCATAGAAGTAAAACAAAGAATATTTCTTTTGAATGTTATAACTTCGTTTTTAATTGAACTTCCTTTTTTTTTTAAACTTATGGTTAGGTTATTTAAGAGTAACTTATTTTCTAGGGCAATTATGCTTATATTGAGAAAAAAAAAAATTTAAGAATTGCAATGATAAAATGTTTTGATTTTTGTACATTCTACTTTCTTTCTATGTATTTCAACTTATAAATTTTTGATACGTGTTTTTTGAACATTACATCTAATGCTTCATACAATTGTGACCCCCATCTTTGCGATGCAAGAGTTTGGGTTGTCTTGTGTAGATAAAGCATGTAATTAAAAAATTTAACATGTAACATGTATTGATCTCATGTGGTGTGCGGGTGAAATACGTTTCATCTTTCTTAGATGCTATTGTGCTTTTCGAAAGATACTGTAGATTTGATTTTTTTATCTGTTTCAGCAACTTCTAGTTTGGTGCTTTCGGTGCTTTGTGGTACTGTGCTTTTTGTGCAATTTTAAATTTACAATATTAAATGTTTGTGCTTTTCGTTATTATATTTTTTTTTTTTTTTTTTTTTTTTTTTTTTTTCTAAGAATATATATATTTGTTATATAATTTCTTTAGTGCAAATTTAACAATGACTTATATCTTGTTAGAATTTTTTATTTGTGCTTTATGGATCTTCCGATCTTTGTCGGTTATTACTGTTACTTTATTGTTCCTTGCAACAATTTCCTTGCGGAAAAAAGGTCTATGCTTCCCCTGGATTTTTTTAAAACGAGTATAGATAATGTCTCCCTTCTTGAATACCTTTAGAGTGGTCCTCTTTTTGTTCCTCCAAAGATTCTTTTCCCTCTGCTTTCTTCTTATATCCTCCCTAAGGTCTTGATTAACCTTTATACGAAAGTTAGATATCTGTTGGTAATTGAACCTCGCGCTTCTGTTAAAAAAGATGTCAGCAGGCTTTCGCTTCGTGACTGAGTGAATAGTGTTATTATATCGGTCAACGGAAATGCTTAGCAGCTCTTTTAACTTTAAGTCCTTGTATTCTGCCTTAAGGCAGCGATAGATTTCAAGGACTGTGGAGTGGAACCTCTCCACCTGACCATTTACCTCGCTCCGATTCACTGGAGTCTGGTACATCTTAATGTCTAACATTTTAATAAAGTTAACCATGAGGGGACTAAGAAAACTTCTCTCATTATCCGTCACCAACATCCTCGGAACAGTAAAGTAATGTAAAATTTTTACTAACTTATCTCTCAGATGTATGGACGATTTATTTTTTATATGAAAGAGTTTCGCAAACTTCGAAAACTTATCAAGGCACGAAATGAATCTTTCGCCTTGTATTTCCATTATATCCATGTGCAGAATTTCACATGGATATGATGGAATTGGAGTTGGTTGGAGTTCAGGTGTTACAGGATGTCTATCATACTTATTAGCCAGGCAAACATCACAAGTCTTGGTGTATTTCGTGATTAACGCGTTCATTCTTGGGAAGTAATATTTTTCAAGGAGTTGTTCCCTGTTTTCCCTAGCGTTTCTGTGAGCCCTTCTATGCTCCCGGCTAATAAGTTCCCATACCCTTTTCTCATTGGCAACATCCTCTACAACTCTTTGAGTAATCCTGATTTTAAAACTTGCGAAGTTTTCCAAGTAGACTTCCTGAAGCAGTCGCTTCGAGTTATGTTTGTAGCTTCGGAAGCAGATTCTGTACTTGAATTGAGAACGTTCACTTGGTGATCCACCTCAGCATGTACTGAGGAGGTTAAGTGAGGTGTTTTGATTCTTAGCCTTGACAATGCATCGGCGACGAGATTTGATTTTCCTGGCCTATAGATAAGCTCATAATTATACTCTTCCAACCTAGACTTCCAACGTTTCAATTTCGCGTTATAGTTACGATTACCAAGAGCGAAAGTCAAAGGTTGGTGGTCTGTGAAAATAAAGATCTTTTTAGCTCCATAAACATAAGAGCGCAGGTTGTCTAAGGCCCACACAATCGCTAACATCTCTTTCTCATTTGTCGCGTAGTTTTCCTCTGTTTTGTTGAGGACGCGGGAGATGAAGGCAATTGGTTTATCTTTGCCTATTTCGCCCTGAGACAACACGGCCCCTATTGCCATATTTGAGGCATCCGTTGTCAAGTTAAAGGGTTTATTGAAATTTGGGAATGCTAAAATTTCGGCTGAAGTCAGTAGGGTTTTAAGATCGTCAAATGCTTTCATTTCTGTTTCATTGAGGTGAATTGGGATTTTCCTAGATTGGTTAGCCTTTACCTGAGCATTGTCTCCGCGGGTTAGGTTTGTCAGAGGTTTTGCAACTTTTGCATAATCTCTGATAAACTTCCTATAATAAGAAGTCATTCCAAGGAAAGATTTTAATTCTTTTAAGTTTTGAGGTGGTTCGATATTTTGCACCGTTTCAATTTTTTTCCTGTCTGGAAGGATTCCTTCAGAGGTTATGACATAGCCGAGGAATTCTACTTCTGTTTGCAAAAAGTGGGTTTTCTCCAAATTGACTTTTAAATTGGCTTGATTCAATTTCTTGAGTACAGTTTCAAGGTTAATGAGGTGTGTTTCTACGCTGTCGCCAAAGACGATGATGTCATCGATATATACGTAACATATTTTTCCTATGTATGGCTTAAGGACATCATCAATCATTCTTTGGAAGATTGCAGGGGCGTTCTTCAGCCCGAACGGCAATCTTAGAAATTCATACTTCCCATTCATTGTGGAGAAGGCCGTTTTGGGGATATCAGAAGGTTTCATGGGTATCTGATGAAACCCAGAAGTGAGGTCAAGAGTGGTAAAGAATTTAGCTTCTCCAAGACTCGCAAGGGTGGAGCTAATATCCGGAATGGTGACTAGTGACAGCGTTTAATCTTTTATAATCAATTACCATCCTATATTGCTTCTCCCCATTGAGCTTTGGTTTCTTGGGAACCACCCAAATTGGAGAATTGTAAGGACTCCTAGAAGGTCTTATTATACCTTCTTCTAAAAGTTTTTCAATCTCGTTTTCGACCTCACCTCTTAGACAAGCCGGGTACGGGTAGCTTTTCGTATAGATTGGCTCATTCGTAGTGGTTTGTATATCGGCTTGAATTGAGGTGTCTATGAGTTCGTTGATGTTGATAGGTCCGAAGAGATCTTGATACCCTTGGACCAGTGTTTCTATTTTCTCGATTAGTTCGGCTGTAAGGTTGTCTTCAAGGATCGCGTTAGCTTCCCTGGAGAGCCTTTCCTTAAGTTTAATTCTGATATCATGTTTTAGGATTAAAATATTATTCTTTCTGTCTATAATTGCTTCCATTTCCTTCAAGGTATCATCGCCTATGATACCATCAAAGGACTCGAGGCCTGGTAATATATAAAATTTTAATGTGGTTTCGTCTCCCATATCCGCAAAGAATTTACCAGATACATACTCCCTAATTTCTACCCTTCCAGCAGCAGATTTAACTTTGAAAGGTTGTTCGATGGTGACCGTGGGGTGATTTAGTTTCGGATTTAAAAAATTCTTGTTTGCCCCGGTGTCAACAAGAAATTCGAGAACTTCCCCGTCTTTTGTTATGTACTCTATATATGGTACGCTGGATGGGCGTCCTTCATAAAATTTACCTGATCGTCAAGGGCATCTTCTGCAGTTTCTAAATAGGTTTCTACTTCCTGCCATTTAGGTTCATCGTCTTGCAAATGGAAGAGACGTTGGTGCTTGCTCGGAAAGTTTTCCGATTTAGCGTTCCTCTTGAATGGATTATTAGAGGGACGATTCATGTAGTTTACCTGACGGGTCTGGATTGACCGGTCAACATCGATTTTTTCCAATGGTTTTGGCCCTGGCCTAGGGGGAGCGATTTGGTCACGCGGTTGAACATGGGATTGAGAGTGAGGTTGAAAATTTCTATTGGGATATTGATTAGGTTTGAAGTTTGGATTGAAGCGCTTCATTGGTAGATTGGGGCGGAAGCTTTGATTCATAGGAGCAGTGATCGTGTTTGATCCTGTTGACGAATGGATATTTTGACTCCTGTAATTAAGGTTTTGCATTTCCAGGCATGATGAATATGCCTCAGGCAAGGTCTTTGGCCTTTGGATGATGAGCATCCGTGATATATCGCCGTTGAGGCCACGAACAAAGACGTCCAATGCCCTATTCCTATACGCTTCGACCAAAGCCTTAACCGTTTCGTCCGTGTAGGATTCTGTTTTAATTTTGTTAACCATAAGTGAAAGTTGATGGTTAACAGATGCATAAAATTCATCGAGTGGCCTACCCTTCTGGGACAGCTGGCTCAATTGGTGTTCTAGGGTTCGCATGTCCCTTTTGTCTGCGTAATGCAGACTTAAGCATTTTTTGATCTCAGACCAATCCGAGTCAAAAATATTATATGATACTAGAGCAGCATCCGCTGACCCCCTGACTTTTCCTCTTATATGCTGGAGGATTGCGCGGTATATTGGCTTGGTTTTGACAACGTCAAAGTCTCGGAGAATATTTTCTGCTGCATGAACCCACGAAACGTATTGCGTTGGGTTCCCGTCAAAGACCTGAAGTTCTTTGACACTGTCTTGGAGCCGGCTAATCTCCTTGAGCTCGGCCTCGTTCTGCGGGGACCTAAGCTCAACAGGAATACTAGCAACGTCAGCTACACCGGCGTTGGCTTGGGGAGGACTTACTTTCTAATAGCTGGACCCTTGTTTCGAAGGCTTTCAACTGTTGCAAGATGTTATTCACCGCGCCGGTCAATTGTGTAATTGACGCGTTAATTGTATCCATTATTGTAAATTCGATCAAAAAAATAAAATAAAATAGGACTTAAAGGAAAAATAAAATTTTCTTACCCCTTTCTAGCGCAATTAATTATTCTCTTTTTTTTATTGCACTTTATTTTTATTTTTAAGCACTTTCTTTTCTTTCACAAAATTTTTGCTTTTACAATTTTTTTTCTTTTGAGCTTGTAAAGTTTAGTACAACTAGACTTGGTCCGGCGAGTAGCCCTTTAAACCTTTACCCAAAAGCCAATGCTCTATAGGGCGTCTGTTGTACTAAACGTTAACGTTTCTATATCTTTTGTAAATAAAAGACCTTTGTCGTTTAGCTTTTCAAATCGAAGTGAATCTTAATTATTTTTATTCAATATTTATATACAATTATTGCTATATCCAACCATACTTCGATATTCGATGACATTCCATCGGATTTCCCGTACTATGCTTCATCAGCACAATGTATCCCAGGTGTCTCAAACTATATCGCTTATGCTGCATTATCAAACAATAGCTAACAATAAGTCAGCGACCCTTATGCACTGAAGGTGTCATATGAGTATTTTATTATGACACATATAGCTCATATAAGTGATATAGCTTGTGCACTAAGTGTGCCAACGGAAATACATTATGATGATGGGAACTAGAGTGTAGGGTATCGAAGTTGGTTGGATATGATTTTTTAATTAATTAGGTGATCGCTGGTGCGATCCCTTCACACCACCCTTCCTGGGAGAAAAAGGAGAAATCAAGACATGGTATGATTTCTTCTTTTTTTTTACAATAGTTTGTATATTAATTTGAGATTATGTGGACACAATATATTATAGTATTAAATCAATAAGTATAGTTTAGTATTTGCTTTCATTAAGAATCTCTTACAAATTTATTATAGGTACGTTCTAGGTAGTAAAAATAATAATAGTGTTTTTGATTTGCGTTAAAACTAATTTATCTAGATAGTAAATTATATTATTATTATTATTTTTTTTTTTTTTATGTCTATATGGCCCTTAGTCTATACTTGCAAGTTAATGTTTAAATGATAACTATTTATAACAAAAGTAAACGAATTAAAAATTAAACAGTATTCACTTTACACTAGTGTCATATTTTTAATAAATTTTTAGTTAACATTATTTATATTAAGGTTAAATATATATAAAATGGTTTTAACCTATTTTTATGAACTGTTACTTTTTTGTTTTCATATTTAATATCGCAGTTCACACCATTTTGAGACAATACCTCGTATGGTCCTATATAGATTGGATCTAGTTTCCCTCTATTTTCATTTCTAAGTAAAACTAAACTTCCTATTTCAAAATTTGTATATTTCGTTCGTTCATCTACATCATATCTACTTTTTCTTCTCATTTTCTTGCCTATCAGAGTTTCTTGTGCATCTTTATGAGCGATTTGTAATTTATGTTTTAAGTCAATCACGTAATCGTCATAATTGTATACAGGGTCTACCTGTTTGAGCAGATTTGACGGTAAATTACACTGTTTTCCAAAAATTAGTTCGAAAGGTGTATAGCCAGTCTCTGAGTGTACTGATGTGTTATAACAGAAAACGTAATATGGTAGCCATGTGCTCCAATCGGTATGTTTTTCTGAAACGTAACTTCTCAGATATGCTCCTAAAACTTTATGAGAATTTTCTAAGGCTCCTATGCTCTCATGATGATATGCTGTGGATTGTAACTGTTCTATTTTTAATAACTTACATACTCTTTGGAAAACCTGATTTAAAAATTCAGTTCCCTGGTCGGAAGCTATCGTATTTGGTACTCCATATCTTAAAATAAAACCTTCAACTAGAGCTTTTGCTACTGTGTTTGCTTCTTTGTTTGAAATGGGTACTGCTTCGCTGAATTTAGTTAGTTCGTCTTGTATAGTTAAGATGTATTTAAATCCGTCTTCAGATTCTTCTAAGGGTCCTACTAGGTCTAAAAATAGTTTGTCAAAACCTGATTCGGCTGTCGATGTGATAGTCATTGGCTGTTTCTTTGGCTGGATGTGTTTGTTTCGTTGACAAATAGGACAATGCTTTACGAATGTCGTCACATCGTTCTGCATACCTGTCCAAAAATATTTTTTCTTTATATTTTGTATCATGCGGTTTATTCCTGCATGTCCGCTGGTTGGAAGTATGTGATAATCATTTAGTATTAATTTCTTCTTACAAGGATCAGTTATTTCAATATTTTTATCTATAATGTGCACTTTAATATTACTTTCTTTAAATAGTTCTCCTAATATCTTTTTTAAATCATTAATATTGCTCTCTTTGCGGCCGCTTGTGAGCTTCTTTATTTCATTTTTAGTAATATATATCTTTTTAATCAAATTCGATCCGCAGAGTTTTTGCACATCCTTCGACAATATTTTGCCAAATGCTGCCGATTGGGTTGTAGTGCTGTCCTTGGATATCTTTAGGAGTAAACAATTCTCTTCTGGGATATATGCCAAAACTTTGTTTGGACCAATAATAATATCCACATCCTTGAAATTAACTAAATCTTCCTTGAAATTGTCAACAATCTTCAGCTCTATAACTTTAAGTCCATTTTCTGGTAATTTTAGCAGTTCAGTTATACGTTGTTCTCTTGTTTTCATGTTTCCTACCTTATCTTCTTCAGATTCTTGATTTTCTTTATTTGTCTTTGCTTGTGCTCTCGTTACAACACAGATACATAACTGTCTTAGATCCTCTGAGTCTATTTTTATACGACTTAATGCATCAGCTGTACAATTATTTTTACCAGGAGAATATTCTACGTAAAAATTATATTCTTCTAATAGAAGGCGAAATTTAGTCAATCTACTAGAAGGTTCTTTTAGTGAGAACAAGTACACTAATGGTCTGTGGTCTGTCAAAATTTTAAATTTTCTACCGAATAGATATGGTCGATAATGCTTAACAGACCACACTATTGCAAGTAATTCTTTCTCAATAGTACTATAATTTTTCTCGGACTTATTAAGAGTTTTGCTTGCGTAAGCAATTGGTCTATCATCAAAATTAGACAAAACAGCTCCAAGAGCGAAACCTGATGCATCTGTACGTAAAACAAATTCTTCATTAAAGTTTGGGAATTGTAAAATTTTAGGACTAGTTAGAATATCTTTAAGTAACTCAAATGATTTTTCACAGTCTTTGTTGAAATTGAATTCGACATCTTTCTTTAGTAATCGGTTTAGTGGAATTGAAATGGTGGCAAAATTTTGGATAAATTTACGATAGTAGTTAGCAAATGCAACGAATCTTCTAACTTCATCAGCGTTAGTGGGTGTTGGGTAATTTTTCATTGCTGCAGATTTAGTGGGATCAGGTAGTATACCTTTGTCAGATATAACGTGGCCTAGGTATAAGACTTCCTTTCGCAAGAAAGAGCATTTTCCTGGGTGTATTTTCAGATTTACTTCTCTGAGACGTTCAAACACGTCGATCAAGTTTTTATTGTGGTCCATTAAGTTTTTACCAAAAACTATAAGGTCATCAAGATAGACAAAACATCGTGAATATGTTAGTCCTGACATCGCTATCGACATCATTCTTGAAAATTTACTGGGTGATATCTTTAGACCCATGGGTAGTCGTTTTAATTGGTAGTGACCTTCTTCTGTTGAGAACGCCGTTATGGGTCTGCTATTCTCATCCAATTCCATTTGGTAGTACCCCTGGCTTAAATCTATACATGAAAAATAGGTTGCTCCTCCTACCATATCATAGATATCTGTTATATTGGGTAGAGGAAACTTATCATCTTCGATTCGGTCATTCACGTGACGATAGTCGATCACCATACGAAATTTTTGGAGACCGGTAACAGGGTCTTTCTTTTTAGGTACTATGAGTATTGGAGAGTTCCAAGGGGAGATGGATGGTTCAATAATGTCGTCTGCTAGCATCTTCCGTATTTCTTCCTTTATGTCTTTCTTCTGCGTGTGTGGGAGACGGTATGGTTTTGTATATTTTGGTGATGCATCCCCTTTAAGCGAGATATCTGCTTTGCCGATATGAGTATATGTAAGTTTGTCACCATCTACATGAAAGATGTCTTGGTATTTTGTACATATTGCTTTGATTTCTGATTTTTCTTCGTTGTTCAGTGTATCAAAATTAATTTCATTTAATATTTTGTTTACTCTTGAGTTAATTGATTTATCTATTTGATTGTAACGTAAAATATAATGTTCTGAAGTGGGTGAGGATAATGGTTCCGCCCATTTGAGCGTTACTGCTGTATCACGTGCATTCAAAATTTTTATTGGTATTTTCCTGTTTACGGCAGTAGATAGTGATCCTGCCATAAAAACATCTTCGCATAATTGTTGCGGGTAAAATACTCGAGCGTCTGTGTGTTTTGTGTTTATCCAATAGGTTGCTTCGCACCTCGGGGCTATTAGGATAGTGTTTATATTTTCTTGAGAATGTATGGGAAGGTGAATATCTTTACTTTCTACTTTGATTTTTAGCAAAAATTGCTCTAAATCAATTATGCCATTGAATTCTAACAGAAAATTTGCTCCAATGATGCCTTCAAATGGAACTGGAAAATCATTTGGTACCACGTGAAATTCATATGGTATGATTTGTTCTCCAAATAATAAATTAATATAACATGTTCCTTTAGTCTGAAGATTACCTGATATGCCTGAGATATTGGTTTGGTTTTCTGTGAAAATATGTATCGTATTACTGAATGTACCTTCCTTTACTACACAAATTGAAGCTCCCGTGTCGAGCAAAAATTTTTTGTTTTGTACGTCGCCGTTAAGTTTTATATCTACGTAAATGCCGTTTGATATTCCAGCAGTGCAAATGGCTTTTGACACTTGTGGAGTTACTGGTTCCCCCCCGATGGGTCGGCTTCCCCTTCGGTGGGTTGCTCGTTTCCCATAGATAATATCCTGTCATTATAAGACTGATTACCTCTGCCATTATTTCTATTTTGTTGCCTTTGATTTCGGTTTTGTTGATTGTTTGTCCTGTTAAAATTGTTAGATCTTTGTCTGTTGTCGTTGTTGTTGTACTGAGTGTAACCGTTTGATGTTTGCGGTACAGACCTTTGCCTATTGTTATTTCCTAACCTATGGTTCTGGTCAATTCTATTTTGGAAGTTCCGATCGTTTTGATAAGAATAATTTCCTTGATTATTTCGTTGTTGGTTAACGTTATTCTGTCTGTATCTATTGTTATATTGAGGTGGGTTGTTTGGTTTATATCTATTGTTGTTCATATATCTTACAGAGTCTCTAGTAGTAGTAGAACTTTGGTCTAACTCTAATAAATGTTGGATTGCGTCTTTTAGTTTTGTGTGTCGTGCACTATCAAGTACTATTTTCAGTCTTTCGTTCACTCCCTTTTTAAGGAATGCTAAACCACGTCTTTCGTTTGCTACGGTAAGAGTATCTCTTGTTGTTTCACCATGGTAAGCGACTTCTAACTCTGTCATTTTCGTTATAAGCGTCTCAATGTCTGTTATGAATTCTCTTATAGGTCGGTTTCCCTGATATGTCTTACTTAATTTTGTTTGTATTGTCTCTATCGTCTCTTTCGGTCCACATTTTTCTATCAACGCTTTTTTAAATGTTGGGAAATTTTCTGGTTTCTGACTACCAAATTCTGTAAGGGCTTTTCCTTGAATTTTACATTTTAACAAAAACTTAATAAGTGTGGGTTTTGAACTTTCGTTGAGGGTATCATGATAAAACTCGACGCTATTAATAAAGTCTCTAATGTGTTCTGCTCTTTTGCCATCCTCATCACAGTTGAGGGTAGGCAATTTCTGTGCTATACTAAAATTGAATGCTTCACCCATCTCTTCGGTGTCTGATGCTAATTTTTGTTCAATACTAACGTCAAGGCTATTTTTGACTATTTCTATAGATTTCTCTTTAAATTTCTTAGCTTCCACTACACAAGTTGATAAAACTTCGGTTTCCTGTTCTGACAAGGTATCTTGGTCGAATTTACCAAATGACTTACAGAATGCAGTGTATAGACAGTCTATTTCTAATAATTTCCTATTAACACTATCTTGTTTTCGTTTTCGATTGGGTGATTTCTTAAGATTTTCATAGACATTTTTGAGAGCTAACACATCTTCCCTTAATTCTTGGAAACTCATTCGGAAAGGAAAAAGAAAAAAACAAGACCCAATCAGTTACCAAAATATGAATCAAATACAAAAATATGAATTATAACAAAAAAAAGTTTTTTCTGTTTTTTTTTTATTAAAATAGGGAGATTTTTTATTTTATACTGAAATTCTTCTTGCTACATTGTTATGTTTGACTATTTCTTTTTTTACTGTATTATTAAATTTTTTTTTGATTGTCTTATGGACATATTTAAAAACAAAAATTATAACAATTATAATTAGAATGGTCATGAAATCAATGCCATACTCAAACTTATCATTGGATTTATTCATTTGAGGTCCGTTGTTGTTGACCACAACTTCCTCTATTTTAGATTGGCCTTTCCCCATAGTGGTTTAATTTGAGTTTCAATTTTTAGTTTTTGTTTAATAAGGTAAATTTCATTAATTTTTTTTTTTTTTTTTTTAAGTGGATTTTTTTATTTCTCGTGCTGTTTTGATCATTTTCGAAAATAAACTGTGGAACTCCTGTTCCTCGATTTTCTTTTTATTTATTTTTTTTTTGTCTGGTAGATCGGATTGTTTTTTTTACGTTTTTTATTTGCCTCAAATACTTTTGTTTGAGGTCCTTGGATTGGCCGGGTATATTGGCCAACCTGTGCAGTTCGATTATGTGCTTCTTTAACTTCACCTTCTCGCCTCCTCGGGCCTTTGGTGCTGGTTGTATGGAAATCTTCTCCGACGAATGCTTCGGGTGATTTCGTTTCCTATATTCTTCAATGGAAATAGGTTGTGGCCCTTCTTTGATCGGATCTGCTGCTGGTGGGGTCTCAGTTAACCTTATCAAAGCCTGAGCTTGTTCGATCAGGTTTGCTGCCAGGGCCAGTCGGATTTTTTCGGACATCTAAGTAAGTTTCCAAAGTGAGTTGTTAAGTACTCCTGGCAAGATCGCCATGTAAAGTTTAGTACAACTAGACTTGGTCCGGCGAGTAGCCCTTTAAACCTTTACCCAAAAGCCAATGCTCTATAGGGCGTCTGTTGTACTAAACGTTAACGTTTCTATATCTTTTGTAAATAAAAGACCTTTGTCGTTTAGCTTTTCAAATCGAAGTGAATCTTAATTATTTTTATTCAATATTTATATACAATTATTGCTATATCCAACCATACTTCGATATTCGATGACATTCCATCGGATTTCCCGTACTATGCTTCATCAGCACAATGTATCCCAGGTGTCTCAAACTATATCGCTTATGCTGCATTATCAAACAATAGCTAACAATAAGTCAGCGACCCTTATGCACTGAAGGTGTCATATGAGTATTTTATTATGACACATATAGCTCATATAAGTGATATAGCTTGTGCACTAAGTGTGCCAACGGAAATACATTATGATGATGGGAACTAGAGTGTAGGGTATCGAAGTTGGTTGGATATGATTTTTTAATTAATTAGGTGATCGCTGGTGCGATCCCTTCACAAGCTATCTATATTTGAGCTCCTCAAAATTTTCAAATTTATTTGAAGCACTTTGAACAATTTCTATTATTATTATTAGATTTGCACAGCACAGCACTCTTTTGTTTTTTATTTTTTTGATTATTATTTTTTTAGCACTCACATAAAAAAGGTTTTCATATCCTTTTCTTGGGGTTCGGGATTCGATTCTGTAAGTTTAACGAGAAGAAGAAAAAAAAAATTATTTTAGATAACCGTTTATCTTCGTTAGGAACAGGTCTACGGAAGAGTCGTGTTGTTCCTTTTTAGTCGCAAGCGTTATAATTGCAAGCAACCTACTAATGGCACGATTATCTTCACATCCACTCCTCTCAGCTCGACGATGACTACATGTTCCCGTGGGTATATAGTATTTGTCGTTAGATGGTCAATATGATTGCTGTGTTCCCATGGGTACCACAATACTCACTCTATAGAGTGTACT
Source organism: Meliscaeva auricollis (assembly GCA_948107695.1). Lineage (NCBI taxonomy): Eukaryota > Metazoa > Arthropoda > Insecta > Diptera > Syrphidae > Meliscaeva > Meliscaeva auricollis. Next base: position 42,389,480 of record OX403616.1, read on the forward strand.
GACTTCTAGTCCTGTATTAAAGGACACGACAATTCGCACTTTTAGAGAGGATAGGATTTTTAGACCTGTCCCTGCTCGGGCGCCAGTTAAGTTATCCTTCCGGTTATAACATAAAAAAATACTCGAACGCCAACCCAAGGGGTTGGCCTAACGGTTCGACTTACTATATATTTTCGAATAAAGAATAAAGAAACAAGAATTAAAACGTTATAAAGATTTATATTTGAGTGTTATTCCTTTCGTGTTCCAAATTGAACTGAATTACATTATTAATATTTATTCCAAGTGCAATCATCGGTTCACACCAATAAATGCCGATGTTGCACAATTCATGTTTTCACGCGCAGAGTAATTGGCTAGCAGCACATGAGCCAATAGGAAGGTGTCGGGTTACCGGCACATGCAGAGTAATTGGCTAGCAGCATATGAGCCAATAGGAAGGTGTCGGGTAACCGGCAAGTGACCGGGCCAGTGAACTGACGAACTGCTGACTCAGTGGAAACAGGTTAGTGCGTGTTCGACAGGTAGGTGTCGAATGGTCATAACTGCATTCTTCAGTGGGTCAACTGCTGATGATGCATAACAACGATTGCTTGTTGTATTACTTTGAATGTTGATATTGTCGGCTTAGACAACTCTGATACCCAACATTTTTCCCTACAATGCTGTTTCTATTTATATGTTTATGATATGAGCAATGGATCGAAAAACAAAAATTTTTCCGTGATAAACTCGCTTTTTATGCTAAATTTCATTAAATTTAGCTAGGTTTATGTCATTGAGGGTTATCTTCTTCACTTTCTTAACTTTTATAACTTTCTTTTAATCAACTCAATTTGATTTCGGTTCATCATTCGATAAAGAGTACATTTTTGATCTCAAACCAGTAAATTCTTTCATTGTTCTCCCAGAATTTTCATCTTTTATCATATATATTTATAATAAATCGGTTGTTGCATTTTAATTGAAAAAGAGAACTTTTCTTTAACCTTGCCTGAGACCCAGTCTCCAGTAAAGCTCGGACAAGACCATAAGTCTCACCTTCCAAGTCTATCGTTACCTGTGCCGTTGGCATGAGGGTGTAACAATCTCTTTCCCTACAAATAAAACTATTCAAATAATTTTCATACTCTAGATTTTTATTTTCTTTGTGTTCTATAGGGTGTCTCTTAAAATCTTTCCACGAGCCTTTGCTGCTGTTGTCATCTGACTCGTACTTTCCGGTCTTTCCGTTCTTTCCGTGGAAGTTTAGCTGGCGTGCCTTCCAGTCAGTCGGTTTTCTGCTTCTTTCCATCTTTCCGACATCCCTCTCTTTCGCCCCCTGCTCCTGGACCCGGAGCACAGTTAGCTCCGCCTTCTTAAGCTCCTTAACCGGACAGAGCACGCTGTTATGCATCCTCTCACCAGGACAACGGGTGCATGGCCCTTGGAAGCAGTCTTTCACATCATGCCCGTTCTTCAGGCAATTCGGACACATGCTCTTCTCTTTCACCAGATCTTGTCTTACTTTTAGGTTCAAGACCTGGAATTCTGGACAGTCCCAGACAGGATGCGCCATAGAGGAACATGCCTTGCATGGCATCCTCTTCTATCCGTCTGTCTTACTCGTTCTGGCATCCAGACTTCTTCTTTCCGGTTGTTGATCTCTCGGTCTTTCCAGATTTCTATCAAGGTTTCTTTCCATGGTTTTTGTTACTAGTCTGTCCCGCGCAATTGCTTGCCCCGACGTCGATGGCCTGGAGGCTTCTCTACGCCGACAATCTTGCGCAATGCAATGTAACTGACCATCTGTCGAGGAAGGTGCATACATCTTTCACCGTTGGCATTTCAGAACGATGACCCTCCTCCCACTTGCAGGCGGTCTCGGCGTCCATCTTATCTTGTAGAACGTGCACAATTATCATATCCCACCCATCCGTAGGGATACCTTGCGCCGATAATTGTCGCAACGTGTCGTGTGTCGTATTCGACATTCTTTCCAAGTCACTTGCTTTCGGCGGACCTTGGAGCGAAGGAAGCCAAAAGAAGTTAAGGAGGAGCTCCCTGCAGGTGGCATACTGTCTTTTGAACACCACGTTCATACGCTTCCAGGTCTCGATAAAGTTCTATTCTGTAAGATGCCATTCGCCTTGAGTACGAGCGGCCTTTCCAATCAGCGAACGTTTCCTGCCACTTAGTGATTGTGCCTTCAAACTCGTCCCATGTGTTTTTAACATCATGTTGCGAGAATGGCATCGACACCTGAACTGCAATCTGTTGCTCCCTTCCTTCCGGGACCGAAGGTTGTAATTCGGTCCTTCTTCGCTTGAGTGTGGCCGACCGACGCTAAGAAGTAACTCTCCTCAGCTACAGCCATCTTTCTTTCCACCTCAGCCATCCTCAATGGATCGTTGGCCGAGATCAGCTGTCCCTCTGCTATCTTAGCCTGAGCCCAAGCATCTGCCAGCGCTTCCTGGCGTACCTCGATACCTTCAACGGGGAATTCGCTGAATCTCGCCTCCTTGGTGAAGGCGACCATGCGCTAGATCGCATGAATTTCTGCCTGGAACGAGTTATGTTGCTTACTTAGATTCGGGAGAGTTAGGCTTACTAATTTTCAGCAGCAAGAAAGTAATAACACATTCAGTTTTCTTTAATACAACCTTTTTATTTGCTTTTCCAATTCTAACTGACTACATTAGTATAGTACATACTGTACGAAAACTTGGTTTGGATTCTTATCAATAGGTACACAGCTGATAATACCCAACGTAATGAGTAATGATAATGACTAAGCAAGATACACACAATTCTATGTATAATCCTCTCCTGTTGCTATGCTGTATCAACTGTTGGCATGCTGTACCGAAGTATTATATGTTGGTTGGATATGCTGCTTCCAAGTTTATAATTTATAGTCTGGCTGCTACAGTTGTATACATAAATATTATGTTATATGAAATATAATGTAATATAACTAGCGCATAGTCCGAATTCTTTCCATCTGTATATTTTCGGACTGTAATTTTAACAAATAACGAAATAAAAAACGGACACTTTTAGAGTCGGGAAACCAAGATGGAAAAAACCCGACTATTACAAGTATTTTATTTATAATGAATATTGTTACATTATGATTCTGTAGTCTGTACATTTATTAAGCTAATTATATTATATTTCTGTACTCTGTACGTTAAGATTAATTCTACTAACTTTATATAACTTTTTATTTTAATAATAAAAACTCGACCGACATGCTTAATACGTCTAGTCTGTACCGGGCTATAGAGAGAACTGAACTGAACTGAACTACATAAAAGTAAGAAAAGGTAGATTTACTAATATTATCACAAACAAAAATGGTAGACATTATTTAATACAGATACAAATACAAATACGTTTACATTCTTTTGTATTGCATGTCGGTTCGATACAGCTACCGTTCTTTTCAGTAGTCAGCTGGGGGACTGACCTTATAGAAGAATTGAAAAAAAAATGTGTCTCCTTAGGTAAGTTTCCTTATGAGTAGATTTGAACCTCTGAAAGGAACGCGTCTGGTGAATCGGTGAATCTATCGATACAATGCCGTTAGATGATTTCTCTCTTGTTTTCAGTTCATACAAATCTTAGAAATCCCCAACAAAAACATGGCATGTAGGTTTTCCCGAATTTTGAATAGGGTTCTTTTTTTCAAAGATGGGTTTTTGTTTTAAGGCCCACTAACTTTACTATTTGTAGATGGGAATAGAATTATGGATAAAAAGGGGTACCCACATTTAGAGTTACTAAATTATCTATCAATTCATTAAGTCAATAGATTGATTTCAAAATAACCATCATGTCGTTTTTCTTATTAAAATATTAATATTTTTAGTAATGATAGTATATTCTAATTAAATTATAAACAAAAAATATGTTTGATAAAAAGTAAGTTTATATACTAAATTGACTGAAGAATTGATTGAAAAATATTAGACTGAATATTAGACTGAAGAATTGTTTGAAAATATTAAAAAAAATCATGAAGATGAAAAAATGATAAAAATATGGTATGTTTTTTTACTGCCTTCAACTTGTAAAAAATGAGATCCTTATAATAAGAAAACTGTTATATATTTTGTCTGTGAATTTGTATTTTTGTTTCTATTACTAACTGTTAAGCTTTATAATATACTTAATTTGGATAAGTAAAAAATAAATAAATAAAACAATATTGTAACATTATATTTGAAATGAATAAATTAAGTAAAACTATTTGAGTAATGTATTAAAGTTCGTGGGTTGAATTGCCTATACAATAATTAGAATTTAAAATATGTTAATTTAATTTAAATTAATAATTAAATGCGTACAATGATTTAATTAAAATTTGCGCTTTTTTATTTTATACAAATAACTACATATCGCAGGTTTCCCCTGTTCAGAAAAATAAGAAAGAAAAGTAAGTAAGAAAAACATCCACAATCAGTTCTAAAAGGATGAATATTTCCTTTTTATGTAAAAGTAAGTATTTTTATACATACAGCTATGGCCAAAATAATAGCAACACTTTATTATTCTTTAAATTTTGTATTCAAGACTAATTGTCTCAGAGCCAGCGACATAAAAATTTACGTCATTTTATAACGAAATTTTGTGTGATTTTGTAATAATCGGCAAGTCAGTGGTGGGTGTGGCGGCTAGTGGCTCCCAATGGGGGAAAAAAGTGAGTAAAGTAACGTCATTTTAAAACGAAAGTTTAATTGCTTTTTGGACTCCCCTAATGCTCCTCAGTCAGTAGTAATCTGGAAGTCTGTCAAGCCACCAGTGGTGAGTGTGGGGGCCAGGGACAACTTAAGGGGGGGAAATAGTGATTGAAGTCATTTTTAATGACCAATGACCAGCCTTCCACAAGGAAGGCTGTTGTAACTCCAGATGAGTTACTATTTGTATTTGTATTTGTATTTTCAATGATATATAAAATGATACAGGAAGACTTAAATCTTTTTATAGTATCTATAGAAAAGCTTACCAAGTGTATAAGTTTAACAAATAATTAATAATAAGAAATTAAAATAGTATCTTAATGAAGTATGTACAAAGTATAAGAATAAAATAAATAAATTAATTAATTAATTAATATGGGTATAAAAATAAAAAAGTATTAGAAAAAAAAAAAAAACTAATTATGAGTTAAAATGTACAAAAATATCTTCTTCTTAAAAATGGCTGGTGAAATAATTCTCTGCAAGTCGATAGGAAGACAATTCCATACTCGAATAGCAGCTACGATGTTCACCGCTTGGAGGTGAGCGTAGGAGTTGGTAGTCACAATTATGTACATATAAGAATAATCGTTTTAGTTTAACGATAATCGTTTTTTCCTAACGTCTGCCATTTCATTATTGTTGGAATTTCGTTTTCTATTTTGACGTTCCTAACATAGAGTAGTAGAGTAATTTTTGGTTTATTTGGCCAATATATTCATAACACCTTTTTTCTTTTTACATATTCTCTCTTCGTCTTGACTAGATATATAGATAGATGATTTTTATTACTTCAAATTGTTAAATACAATAGTTTCCGTTACATTTGATTAGAATATAAATTTGGTAATAAAAGTGTTTTGGCGGTGGCAATGCCGTCTGCCAGTGACTATAGAGAGTTCCTTTCTACCTAGAGCTGCGACTTCCGCAATTTTAATTTTAGATGAGTAGTTTATTTCAATTCAATTTTACAATTTTTTTCTACCCGTGAATACGTGTGAAAGGTGAATTACAAATAAAATGGCTTTTCTATTACCTCGAAATGGTTTGTACAGAAAATCAAATCATTTCCAAGGCAACATACTTTTCTCACTTTTCCATATAGATAGATAGAGAGATAGATAGATTCTTTATTTGTTCTTATTAAAATTTTTACAATAATTGTTACTTAAGAATAAGGACTTGGCTATTCTGCCGTCTGCCTGCAATATATATAAAGCTTTATTCGTTATGGCCAGTAGGTGTCGCACTTCTTCAGAAATTTGATTATCTTTAATCCATGATTATTGCCAACTGTAAATCATCGAATGTCCACTTAAACTAATTTTTTTTTTTTGAGAAAAAATTTTACCTAAAAATACTTTTATTTTTCAATTTTTTATTTCAATGGATTCTTTTTTTAAATTTAAATTTACCTCTCCAATTTATTTGCGCACTTAAGAAAAATTGAGCAAAAGCACTAATTAAGTTGTGTTTGTACCATTTAAAATGCAGGGGGAACCTCAATACATAAAGAAGTAGGACTTTTTTAGTTTTACGCAATATGATAGAAAACCCTGGAGTCGCGGCTCTAGGTAGATAGGTACTCGATGACCCTCATGATGAATGGCCAATCGAACTTATTAACGAATTCGCTAAATCTCCAATTTATTTGCGCACTTAAGAAAAATTGAGCAAAAGTACTAATTAAGTTGTGTTTGTACCATTTAAAATGCAGGGGGAACCTCAATACATAAAGAAGTAGGACTTTTTTAGTTTTACGCAATATGATAGAAAACCCTGGAGTCGCGGCTCTAGGTAGATAGGTACTCGATGACCCTCATGATGAATGGCCAATCGAACTTATTAGCGAATTCGCTAATTTTGTTTTATGTATAGCGAGCGATTCGCTTAAATTAAGTTCGCTTTAAGTGTCAAAACCATAGCAAATTTCAGTACCGTTGTATTACAAACTTTGTTTTAGCGAACTTTCGATAATTTAAAAGTTCGAATCTAGGCGAACGTTCGATTTGCTACTCATAGTAAGAGCCTTAAGCAGTCGGTTATAGCGATCAGGTCAAAATATTCTATTGGATTTTTTAAAGTAGTTTTCACTCAATTTGGGAACTTTTTGGGCTTAAATATGAAATCCGTCAAATTTTAGAGTGGGGATGAAATTCTCACAATTACGGTTGAAACAGCTCAAATACTCTGGAACACGATGATCTCAAATATATGACACTTTTTGTTTTATTTATAAAATAATACACTTTTTGATTTTATTTCAATTTTTTGTTAATCGATTTAAAATTCCCGAGATTCAAAAATATTTCATGTTTTTTTTCATTTCTAATTTGTTTTTGTTTTTATTCTTGCATTATCAAACGATTATGACAGAATTCATATTTCAGCCTCAAGAAATTCTTCTGGCAGAAATTTTCAAAAGAGGGGAAATTATTTTTTCCCTCAGTACGCTCTCTCTTGACAGGTTTGACTCAAAAATAGTAGAAATTCGTTGTTTTGGCCCAAAGAATTAGAAGATAAGGAATGGGTGTATATCACATCTACAGTGTATAGCAGTGAGGCATCAATTTGTTTGGGTTGGCCGTCAAAATTGGATATTAAGATGCCTTTTTGCCGAGTGCACAATTAACTATATTTTCCACAGTTCCGTACTGTTTTATTTGCAATATTAAGTTATGCAAAGTGATGTTAAAAACATAAAGTAAATATCTTAGAACCATTTAAAATTGTTTTCTTATGAGTATTAACAACCCAAATAATATTTTTCTTCAAAATAAAAGTATACTTTTTCATCGAATCAACCAATCACATTTTAGATATTAACATGTCAAATTACGAATTTCAGGTTCAGGGGCGCACTAATTTTTGTTTGGTTTTGGTAAGGCGCTGCAACTTGTTGGCGCCGAGTTATGTAATTTTTAACAGATTTTTTTGATTTAATTTTAAATATTTTGGGATTGTTATTCTTGTGCATCTACAAAATACTTTTAAGGGTTGCATTTGCAAACTTTTATTAAATTTCAAGATTCGTGAAAATACGCGAACTTATCAAAAAGAGATTTGAGAGGGATCGAACGTGTAATAAACATGTTAAGTTAAAACAAAATTAAATGAATCTTGGAGCCTTGCGAGTTGGCATACAACTGCACTGCGGCCCTGTGTAAATGCATTTGTGTTTGTGCAACTCACACTACTTTGTGAAGTGCCTCACTTTGTTCGCCAAACACCCGTTCCTGTATTTCTTATTCTTAGTTTTGGCCAAAGAATAAGAAGATAAGGAATGGGTGTATATCACATCTACAGTGTATAGCAGTGAGGCATCAATTTGTTTGGGTTGGCTGTCAAAATTAGATATTAAGATGCCTTTTTGCCGAGTGCACAATTTACTATATTTTCCACAGTTCCGTACTGTTTTATTATGCAATATTAAGTTATGCAAAGTGATGTTAAAAACATAAAGTAAATATCTTAGAACCATTTAAAATTGTTTTCTTATGAGTATTAACAACCAAAATAATATTTTTCTTCAAAATAAAAGTATACTTTTTCATCGAATCAACCAATCACATTTTAGATATTAACATGTCAAATTACGAATTTCAGTTTTAGGGGCGCACTAATTTTTGTTTGGTTTTGGTAAGGCGCTGGAACTTGTTGGCGCCGAGTTATGTAATTTTTAACAGATTTTTGATTTAATTTTAAATATTTTGGGAATGTTATTCTTGTGCATCTTCAAAATACTTTTAAGGGTTGCATTTGCAAACTTTTATTAAATTTCAAGATTCAAATCAGGTGAGTGTTTCTGACAAAAACCATAAAAATCGTTTTGACACGGAGTGGGCGCATTTCGTGAAAATACGCGAACTTATCAAAAAGAGAATTGAGAGGGATCGAACGTGTAATAAACATGTTAAGTTAAAACAAAATTAAATGAATCTTGGAGCCTTGCGAGTTGGCATACAACTGCACTGCGGCCCTGTGTAAATGCATTTGTGTTTGTGCAACTCACACTACTTTGTGAAGTGCCTCACTTTGTTCGCCAAACACCCGTTCCTGTATTTCTTATTCTTAGGTTTTGGCGAGTACCCCAACAGACCTAAACTACACTAATCGATGAAAAATAACCTACAGAATTTCTTTAGCTGATAATTTTATTTTTTTTATTAAAATCTAAGCATGACATTTGTCCACCTAGCTTGCTCTACGAGAAACACTGTGCGACGTGCTAATAAGCTGAGAAAACATTTGAGATTTTAAAAGTCTCCCTTTTAAGTGCCTTACTTTCCTACCACCATCTGATTAAAATATATAATATAAAAAAAGGTCGGCTCAAAACCAAGAATCGATGCTTTTCGAAAAAAAGTAATAGTTTTTAGTTGCTCTGTAAAACTATCTGCGCCAACCAAATACAAACAAGCTAAAAGTTTCAGGCTAAATGAAGATTATTCGAAACCAGATTCTTTTATGTTTCTTCAAAAAAAAAATTAACTTTTTTTTTTATTTATATAATTGAATGATTGTATAAACTGTTTTATTTTGTTGACCTTAATAAAAATCTTATCAAATGTTGAAAAAAGTTTGTTTTTTATCAATTTTTTTTTTGTTTCTTTTTTTTTACTTTTTATAATACATTAAATTTTTGTTTTGTTTCAAATTTTATCACCTAACAGTATAAATATGAAATATATTAATATTTTTGTTTTGTTTTAATTTACCAAATTCATAACTCACAACATTTATTAAATATTCTTTCCTAAAGAAAATTGCACAAATAATATTTATATATAATAGAATAGAATAAAAAATAAAAACAAAAAAAATAAAATTATTATTCATTCTTTAAAATAAAAATAATTAGAAATTTAGTATTTGCACCATCGAAAGTCGTTAGTATAAATTAATCAATGAAGATGGTACATAATGTTAAGAATACGTTAATTTATTATTCCATCAGTTAAAATAAGAAATATTGTGAATTTTAAATAATATATTTAATCGAATGTTTTAAATTTTTTTCTTTTCTTTTTTATTATTAAATTAATTATTTTTTTTTAAGTTTGTATATAAATACATAGTTAATTAATGCAATTATTGATTTTTTTGTTGTTGTTTTAATTAATAACTAGGCAATGGAATGATGATGGAAGATATGTTTGTGTTATTAATTAATTTTCATTATTTATTTTAAATATTATTTATTGAAAGGTTGTACTGTGTTTTACATTTTTTTTTTATTTCATTTTAAATCTGGGATTGAATAATACTTAAATGTGTTGCTTCTTTTTTTAAATTAAAAATAAAACAAATAAATTAGTAAGAAATGCAATATTGATATTCAATATAAAAAGTGCGTAAATGGTAAAGAGACAATTTAAAGTTTCAATAGTATTTACAAAAATAAAATAAAATAAGCTAAGAAAAGAAAATTTAAATTCAATGTTCGACTTGAAGCCGATAAAAAACAATGCAACATTTTTACTAAACTTAAATAATTATTATTATCTATACTGCTATCTTAATGATATGATTTTTTTTTTAATTATTTTCAGCACAAAACCATTTTACTCCAATTATGTATGTATAGTATATATTTACTATGTAATATATTATTTTGTAGGTACTTAATGTTAAACAAACAATACAAAAGAAAAAGCTGCAATTCAAGTTTATAAGTGACAATAATATTATTAACAAAATATTCAACAATATAGGTTAGTTTTATGAGTTTATTGATGACCAGGAATTTTGAATGTTTCAAAATTCGAGCAGTTTGAGACTTAAATTATTATTTCTTTACATCCAACTATAAAGCCATAGCAAAAGTCTCGACTCTAACTGAGGAGAACGAGTAATTTCTCTGAGATTTCAAAAAATGAACTGGCTTATAATTAAAAATGATGAAATCTATAATTTTTCTCAGACAAAAAAAAGAAGTTTTTTTTGTATAATTTGAAAGCGAGATTTCTCATTTTTTTAAATGTGTTTTTAATTTTGTATCAATACAGGGTGGCCCACGGTCACCACCCCAGACAAAAACTATGGGCTACTGAGGTCATTCTAAGGCGAAAAACGAATGAGGTTTTCGCTTCGTTTTTGAGTTAAAACGGTTTTCATGATTTTGGCTCTATTTTCCTTTAGTTGGCCTTTATTTGCCAAACTACATCCGATTTTTTTTTATTGTTTTTCACTTTTATATATTTTATTCCAAAAAACACTTGAAGTGATAATTTTTACTGCTTATTACACTGGTCAACATTTTTCAATATTTTTGAGGAAACTTCTTACAGCAAAAATTGAAACGGATTTATAAAAGAACTTCTTCTTTTTTATTCAGTTTAAATCATTTCAATACCTCTTTTCTCCTCCAAGAAATCTTAAGTTGAATTTAATGCATTTTTCATTTTATACTGGTCAACAAAACAATACTTTCCTAAATGTAAACTGGAATTTCATAATAAGCAGTACAAATTATGATTTTTTTTTTTTTAAATAATATAAAAATAAGAAAACAGTTTAAGCAATAAAAATTGAGGTTGGTTAAAAATTGCTGGAAACTCGTTATTTGCAAGAACAAAGTTATTTGCAAGAACAAAAAGAATAACAGTTATGAATTCTTAATTAAATAAAAACAAAATCTTGCGAATCGGACATCATCGCTTGGCAAAGATAAGGCCAGCTAAAGGAAAACAGAGCTAAAATCATAAAAACCGTTGTAACCCGAAAATGAAACGAAATCGAACAAATTACCTCATAACTGTTTCGCCTTAGAATGACCTCAGGAGCCATGGTTTTCGTCTTTGGCACTAACTGTGGGGCACCCTGTATATATTTATGTAGATCAATAACTAAAACATTTCTATGCATATTTTAAGGAAAATTAAGAAGTGAATTAAAAAAAACAGAATTTGGCAAATCCTAAAAGTGCCCCAAATTTCAACATGAGCGTTGTTTTTTATGAGACATGAAACCTATTTGGAAATTTCTCGAAAACTATCACTTTTTGTTAAAAAAAGGTAGATAATTTATTTGGTACAAAATAACCGTAAAAAAACAAAAATTAAGACCTGTAGTAAACATTAGAATACCGTTAACGGGGTTGTTTTTGTCACAACCAGGTGATTTTATTCCAGCTTTGTTGTTTAGTAAATTCCACCTAACAAGTATTTTCGCATTGAAAAAAATCGAGTGGGCGCCCACTGCAAGAATGCTCAACTCGTCCTAAAAAAACTTTCAAAGTTGAAGGTGAAAGATGACTATTAGTAGTTACGAAAACCAAAGGTCTTCCTGGCACGATTTGCGTGGTATGATGCATTCGGTACCTTTTTTTGATGTAAGGATGAAATTAGTATCAAATTAAATGCACGATTTGTGTAAACACCAAAATTTGTGTATTTTTGCCATAAATATGCACAAAACCATATAAATCACAAATCGGATGACAGAAAATTACATTATAAACAAATTGAAACAAACCGCCTGCCACTGCTATGACTTATGGAAGTTTTTCTTGGAAACGGTGGTAATAGCTGCAATATTTGATTCAATATTTTTACAAGAAATTCATAGTTTAATGGAAAAAATACTTTCATACTTTGTTCAAAATTGTTTATAGATAAACTTTAAGAAGGTATCCATTATACAAAATGCCTCAGTGACTCCCAAGATTTTAAATGCAAATAAATAAAATAAATATACAGTATAAAACTAAAAAAAAAAACGGATCGGGTCTTGTAGTTTTTCATTGATCTGAAACTGTCTGGCCCTATTATTAGATATTAGTTTGGCAAATGTTGATTTTTGTTTTGTGCGCGATTATTATGTGCTAAAATGTTTGTGTGATTGGTTTTGTGTTTGTTTTTTTTTTTTAATTTAGTTTATATAAATAAGTTGTAAATTATTCGATAGAAAAAGTTCTCTAATATAATTAGTGTGAATGGGTGTGTGTGTTTGTGTATGTGTGTGTGCAGCAGATTATCTATGCATCTACTTTGGTCCTCCTCCTCCACTACCATTCGCTTGTTCGTGTTGTTGTTGTTCCATTTTTCGAAGTTTTTCTCGTTTTTGTTTCTGACGTGTGTGTTCAATTTCAAAATCTTGAACTGTTAGATTCAATCGCTGGATATTATTTAAAATGAATTCCTCTTCGAGAACTTTTTCAGGTGGGGATTTAAGGACTTCAAGGGTTTCAATCAGCCCATTGCATTGTTTGCGAATCTTTTGCCTCCCAAGGGAGGCACCAAGAAGGACAAGGGCTACTTTGAAGATGACACGTATCCCTTCGGCCAAGAAACAATCCCATACACGTAAGAGAGTTTCCCATGGTAGTGTTCGAGTCATTGCACATAGAAACCAATCTGTCATATAGAGAAGTGGCTCGATTTTGTGTTTTTGTAAATGCCGATAGACTGATGGGAAGGTTTTCTTTAATAGACCCTCAAGAATGGCAGCATCATTTTGAAGAACTTCCAAGCCAGACATGAAATAGTCTTCTAAATATCTGAAAATCAAAGTTAAAACAATGAAAATCATGTTACAAGAGAAAATTACAATAAATACAAAAAACTTACACATCACATACACTGACGAAAACCCAGAATGCATCTTCAGCTGGCATATGCATGAGCAAGAAAGCTGCAATTGGCGCTTGTGCTTGACAAAATCCCACCTTTGGATTATATATAGAATATGCTTTCAACACATTAAACAATTCGATTTGGCCAATTTTATCCTCATCTAGAAACATTTCATGAAAAGGAAATTGCCTATGTTTATCCCTTTTAATTTCTTCAATGACTTGGGGGTTTCCTGGTTTTTGTAAGAGTGTTTCATAAAGATTTCCATGTTTCTTTTTCAATAAGTAAGCACCAGAGAGATAAAACCATGCTCTTGGCCTTACTGATTTGGGAATTCCTTTGCGACAACGTTCTCTTATCTGAAATAATAATTATAAATTTCAAATTAATTACAACAACAAAAATGCTATGTACTTGCCTTTTTATAGTTTTTTGACATATAAATAGACCAATTTTCAGTCATGTGTATCCATTTCTTTTCGCGAGCCAGAATTTGTGCTTTGGAAAGAGGTTCTTTTGGTTTGTCAGTGCGTTGAAAGCCTCCATAGAAACCATTTCGATCGGGACAACTTGATACCGTTGAACACAACGATATTGTGTCTGCAGAACGAGGTGAAGTAGCCATTTCTTCTGAAATTTAACATTAATTAGAATTTACTTGTTTATCATAATTAAACTATTTGAAGTTCTAGGAAAAAAAATTAAATTTTATGCCGTTTTCTGACTGTCCGATATCTTTTCAATAACATGCTCAATACCGATTTCTCACCGAACACGTACATTTCAATGAGCCATTAGTTGATTCGGTATGGTTTATTCCATCCTCAGTGCATTAAATAGAGTACCAAAACGTACCATGAAGGGGAACATACGGTGTGTACCGATATCTACCATTCAGGAAGCACTAGCAGCTTTAATATTAAAATTGGTGTTTTTGAACTTTACTATAAATTTAAATTACAAAAATCCACAGTCGGACCTCAATTTCATCATTATTTTGATATTTGGTTAAATACCATCGTAACTGAAACATCCCAATTTTGAAACCGATTAGTGGCTAGAGTTTTTTGCCCTCCATAATGGCTTAGGTCCTTTTCAATGTGTCGCTGATTGCTTTCTTTGAACAAAATTGAGCAATGTATGTATGTATAGCAATATCCTCATTTATTCAGGATAAATATTTGAAATGTGATTACGCATACACGATTACACTATCCGACAAGTGTCTTAGTCCAAAGTTTACCGTTAACTTTATGAAAAACGAAATGCAAAAGATCCTTAGACCTCTTACTATTATTGAACATTTAAAAATAATGTAAGGTGAATTGGTTGCTTTATAAAAAAACTTTTCAGAATAAAATCAGAATAAATACAAATAGCCTGTAATATATTTTTTTTTGTGTAACTCAAATAAGCTGAGGCCTTCTGTCTAATCGCCGAAGACGAAAACGAGCGCACGTAAATGTATTTGCTTTTTCTCTTTTTATCTTTTTTTTTCTCTTTATCGTACAAGAAACTTACGGTAAGAAATCGGTGTTTTTCAAATGTCGGCCAGCCGAACTAATTGAAAATTCAAAAATTCATTTAAAATGCCTAAGTTTTTTAAATTATCTTTTGTAAATTATATTTCAGTCAAATAACTATTTTAGCCACATCAAGCTATTTGTCAAATGTCTACGTTCAACTTTTAGTCACTCGACAAATATATTTTGGACAGTTGATTCTACAAACTACATACTTAGAATTTTAATTGTCTACCTGTTGCAAAACAAATCAAACCTCTACTACTTCTAGTATAGAAGTAAGGTTTTCGGCCCTTTGTCAAACTTTCCCCCTGGATTAAACTCGTATTTCCAAAACTCGTAGTTCAAATAACCAAATTTGTTAGAAAAAAAAAGTCAAAAAAGATTATGAAAAAGTATTATTGCATACATTTTGTATTGAAATTTTATTTCTAGCAAAAAATGTTCGATTTGCATTGATATTTTTTTTAATGCGATACATTTACAAAAAATGTTTATTATATACTTTTTAACTTTAAATTTAACATTTTTTACAAATATTTTTCAAATCACTTTTCTTTGCCAAAATTGTTTCCTACTCATAAATTTTACTGTTCCTTAATGTTCATACTTCGTTAAACTATTATTCAATAAATACGTTTGATATACTTTTCTTTAAAACAAATTCTTGTGAAAATATCTTCTTGTGGTGAAACACACAAGGTCTGCTCTATATTTTCTCATAAATGCTGAGCGGCAAGATACATTATAATTTAAAATACTATTAAATATTGATTTGAAGATTTTTTTTTTTTATTTAGTGCAATCCAAAAAATTAAGATTCTTACTTAATTTAATAGGAAAATAGTCGAGAAGTCCAAAATTCCTCTTCTTTTGGTTGGTGCGTCTTATATAACACACATCAAAGTGCATCTTTATCGGATGGCCAAGTCGCCTATAAATCTCATATCATTTTAGACTTCTCCGTGGATATTGTCTCAATAAAATAAGGTTGTAATTATCACCCAAAACTTATTATACCTGAGGAGGGCCTAGAACTGCCGGGCCACAGAAACAAATTACCATTTTTAATTGTTGACATAACTCAAGTAACAGTCTTTAATTCACCACTAGATACTTTATTATTTGGAATTATGTATTTCAAAATTCCAGTTTTTCAATTTTTTGGAATGCATCTTGCAGAATTTTATTTTAATGCAAGCAGAATACCTTCATGTAAAAGATGATGGAACCTGTAATGAGGAGGGACCTTTCTACAGTTGCAAAGACGATTTAACTTGCTAACACAATTATTTCGATAGAGTTACTTTTTGCTTTTATTAAAATATAATAGGTATACTTTTTGCTCGAAGTTTTAGGATTAATTTTGGTTCGTGACGAGAAGGCGCTGAATTTTATTAACACTTTTGCTGCAGCCGATTTTAATGTTTTGTGTAAGATTGTAAGTTTATTTACAGTTTGTTTAGTTTACTTATCTGATAAGATAAATGTAAATCCATTTTGAAACAATCTTTAATTTTTATTGAATTCTAAATTACATTTCTTTTGGCGGTCCACCTTTTTTTCATCCAACTGCACTCCGACCCTTTTTCTCTGCATATGTGTTTTTGCAACTCACACTCGTAGAAAAGTGCTTTGAGAATACCCATTCCTGTACTTCTTATTCAAAGAACTAAACTTGATCTTCTATTAGAATATCAACATCATAAACTTTGGTTAACGCAGTTGCATTATTAATGATGGTAGTTGTTGATAAATCACTGCGAAGTACTTATTTTAATAAAAGAATAGGATTTGAACCCAGAACCTCGAGCGTGAGAGTCGGATACTCTACGATTTTTCTGATTTTGTAATGTAACGTGGCCACTTTACCTCTCAGGATTGACGCTCAGCCACTCTGCCGCTTGCTTTAAAAGAAATCATCTTTTTTTTCAGATTTTTATTTCGACCACTGATTTCCCAGGTAGGCGCTTTAAAATACATAGAATTTTTTTAATGTTTCAGAATTTATTTATCCTAATGCTCAGTAAATGACCCTAAAATATGTCAATTCTATTAATATGTTCTGCAGGCTAAAAGTCATTTTGTTTTTTTTTGTTTTCTTTTTTATGTTTCGGGGGATGTTTATCCCCCTTCTCAGGTCTTTATTAAAGGAAAAAAAAAATATTTTGACATCAAAATTTTAAGAAGAAACATTCAGGAACAATTAATTTCTGAAACACTTGCTTTTAACTTGCGATGGAGTTACGCGAGATAACAATCAAACATGACATTACGATGATAGAGTAGGTGAAAAAAGTGGGTCTTGCAATTCTGCCTGTCTATCTGTATCTATCTTGATAAAGAGCATAAAGTACTAAGCGTTTATCTGCAAAATTGACGATTAAGGGTTTTTGGTTATTCCATGTGGGGAAAATTGAATTTGATTTTTCGGACCAAAATTTACGGAACATGCCATACAACCAATATGGAAAAAAATAATTTTCTCAAAAACCGCTCTAACGATTTTGATTATAATGTTAGAAACTAAGACCCTACAGGGGGTATGAAAGACCGTCAGTAGTCAGAATAAAAATCTGTAAAAGTTAGAGGATTCTTTTATTTTTGAATTACATATTTGGAAATAATTTTTCTACCTTAGAGCACGATCTTAAAATAACTAACTGGTCTATCTAGCCTCTTTTGTAGTGGGCATTGGCATCAAATTTGAGCATTCTTTATTATAAAAAAAAAACATTTTGGTGTAAAATTAACATATGAGCCCATGATTTAAAATTCTTATTGTATGATAATACATACAGTGATGGTCATATTTTTAAGGACAGTAGAAACTTTCTATTCTAATTGATTTTCTAGGAAAAACCTTTGCCAAAGATAATTAATTTGACAACCTATTATAGAAATTAATATACAATACAAAAAAAAATAACTTAAATAATTCATTCTTTTCAAGAAAAATTAAAGCGTTAAGAGGTTGAGCCTTTTTTACTTGGTCATAAATATAAGGACATTATTTTCATTTTTTTTAATTTAGCAAATTTAGCACTTATTTTTAAAGTTTATTTTGTGTATCCTACTATTCGAACTTAGTACTTAGTTGCATGTCCATAATTTTCCAGAACACCTATTGTTTCCCATATTTTCTGGATGTTTTCCCATAGTATGTCTTGATTTTAAAACTTTTGTTTATCAAGGCAAACCTTAACAATCTTACAAAGATTATCAATTGGATTTAAATCCAGTGACGTTTATTAGTCCGAATTTTTTTTTTTTGAAACGTTTGCGTATGTTTTATATTGTTTTCCAAAATGAACATACTTCCTCAACACACTGCAACATAGCATTCTCTATTATGTTTTACAAATAAAATAAGGTAACCATTATATCTTGGTTTTGATCAAAAATTGATTGTATCATAAGTGAAACATTAACATTCTACTATTTCGTAAACTAAAATTATGTTTAACTTACTGGCATTTAGGACGTTGTTTAAAATTCGTTAAAAATGTATGTATTGTATGAGCAAACTAGCTTACGGTTTGGCGAACTAATTAAGAACAAGTAAAATATGTTTGTATTATTATTTTATTTACGAAAAAAAAAATATTTGGACATCAGCTTGTTACCAAGCATTAGAATGTGGTCGAATACCCCTTTGTGGTATAGCTTCAGTGTTCCGTTAATCTGCCAACCAAGTTCTGACATCTTTTAATGTAAAATATCTATTATATTTTTATACCTGACACAAAGAAAGAACCTTATTTACAATTTTTTTAAACCTTTATTAACAAAAAAAAACTAAAAAAAATACTTCTAAAGTCTACATACGAAATGATTATAATGATAATAATCAATATTGCGTTGGGTCACCACAGGCATCTTTGACAACCTGTAATCGTCTTGATATTGCGGAAACTAAATTTTCAAGTTCGGCCAATGCAATCGTTTGCCATTCTTCTTTTAGCCTTTTCTTAGCCTTGGCGCACTTGTAATGTTATGTTGTCGGATTTTTCATTGCAAGATCTACCACTCGTGCTCAATAATATTAAGGACTGGGCTTTGAGGTGGTACA
This sequence comes from Meliscaeva auricollis, assembly GCA_948107695.1. Taxonomy (NCBI): domain Eukaryota; kingdom Metazoa; phylum Arthropoda; class Insecta; order Diptera; family Syrphidae; genus Meliscaeva; species Meliscaeva auricollis. The sequence continues at coordinate 42,408,375 of OX403616.1, forward strand.
ATACAGTTCCCGTGGAGCGTAGTAAAGGAGGCAATTTGTGATAATTTGAGTCGTATGTTTTGGATCGATATCTTGTTGAAAAGTCCAACTGGGACCAATATTGAAATCATCGACTTATGCTTTCAAATTTTGTTCCAATCCATAATAACCTCAATAACTAACTCCAGAAGCTGCCACAGTATCCAAAACCTTTACACAGCATCCACCATGCTTTACAATACGAACTAAGTTCTTCGGAGCCATCGCTGTATTTGTTTTGCGCCATACTTTTTCTCCTTCATTACTTCAAATATGTCTTGCCTGCATCGCTGCTATTAAGCTTCTTTGGACGGACAATATGAAGCTTGTTTTCAACAGTGCCATGGTTTTCGATGTTATTAAAGATGCTTTGAACTGTAGACTTGTTTAATTTCAAAAGCTTTGCTATTTCACCAAAAGTATTGGATTCGTTTCTGTGTTTTACAACCAAATTTAGGATTATTAAAATTCAAAAATTATTTAAACTGTTTAAATTTTAACTTTAACAACGCATGCTCAGCGTATGCAGACTTTGGTCAGTGCTTTTTAATCTTTTATAAGAATTTTGAATTGAAATGGAATAAAACGAGTAAAGTAAAAAAATTAACCCAGGGTGCGATGGCGTAGAAAAATCGAACACATCAGTGCAACGATTCTTGTTCAAATTCAAAAATAAAAATCAGCTGTTCATTTAAATCGATTTTAACCATTGAAATAAAAAAAGTCTAAAAAATCTAAAATCTAAAAAATCTAAAAAAAATTCTATAACTCATTTAGCTTCATTTTTAATACCAATTAAATCCATTATTGTTTGCTGAATTGTCTGCCTCCTTTAGAATTTGCATAAGAAATGCTATTGACAGTCCAATATGTTTTTAGAAAAAAAAAAATGCAAAAGTTTTAAAAATCAACTTAAACATAGTTAAAGGTAACTCTACAACAATTGTTGTTTTGTTAAATGCGTTATCTATGTATCTATGTAAACATATCCAATAAGTCATCAATTTATCTTATCTTTGGTGAAAAAATAAAAACACACACACTAAATAGTACAAAAACAGAACAAACAAAATGGTAAATAAATTGACTTCCTTCATAAACTTTCAACTGATGGCTCTTAATTTAAATTTAATTATTACAACAGAATGAATCTAAAGCTGAATTGTTGTTATTTTATTTATTCTATCGAACATTATGACGAGAAATGTTGGACAATTAATTGAGAACAGCGCCTGGATTAGCAAGCACACGAATTGTCATCATTCTCGCCAACGTTCACAATCATTTATATAGTTAAGCTACTCCTACAAAAATAATAAAAACCACAAAATATATCTCTGACTTGTATTATAATTAAAATTATCATCGTAATTCAAAAGTCGCAACGCATAGGGAGATGAATGTTAATTGATTCTGTTTTGCATGGAGAGACTCTCTAGTGGCAGACAGACAGACAGAATGAAAAAAAATGTATGAATGAATTAACTAAAATAACAAATTTCAAATTATAAATAAACTCAAACGAACGTCGGATGCTCTTAATTTTGTTTAAATTTATTTTGGAATATTACTCGCAAGAATAACTTTTCCCCTTGGCCCAGCCCTCCACTTAGTAAAAGAATATTATGTATAAAAAAAAAATCAAGAAACATTGACGATGGCAATGAATTCTTTTGTTAAAAACAAAATTAAATATTATATTCTTAACAAAACTTACGTGTTAATGAGTTCTGGGGTTCTAATAAATGTAAGACAATACGATGCGTTCTTATTTAACCGTGTAATTCAAGCACAAAAGTTAAATAAACAATCGACATTTTCTTAACAATAATAAAATTAGAAAACAAAATAAATTTCAAGTAATGTTCTGATGATGATGTATGACGACTACGATCAATGAGTCCACTTTATTTATTTTTTGTTTGTTTTCTTTGTATAGCGTCCGAATTTTTTCACGAAACTTTAATGCATTTAAACATAAACTATTTAATGAATTGAAATACAAATGATTTAAGTTTGTTAATACATTCGAAAATTGTATATTTTGATAAAAAAAGAAAAGTAATTTCTGAATTTTCTACGACACGATTGCACTTGGGAATAGAAACATTTTTTTTTTTTAATATTTTTGACAACTGGAAGTATTTAGTGGAATGGAATGTGTATGGGAAATAAATGTGTTATACTACAGAGCACATAGTGATGGGCGTGTATTAAAATTATATTTTTGTTTAAGGTTAGACCACATTACAAATCAGTAAAAATAGCAAAAAGGAAAAAAATCTATTCATCAAAAACAGAAAACAAAGTTAAAAACACTCTGGCCTGGTTCAGACGGAAATAGTCTTCCCGTATACTGTATAATGGCATTATAGTGTATGGCTATAAGCCTTGTCTTGAATTTTGCACATAGAGTCTATGCTGTAAAATGCCGTATACCGTATAGATTGGCCATCCGGCAAATTTTAATTCGATTAATGCCGCATAGATTTTAAGTGATGCTGCCCACGAATCACATTATTTGTTTATTCTCTTTAGATAGAAATTATAACACAAATATATCCTGTTTATCCCGACTTGTATCAATGTAACCATAAATACTTGAGATAATCGAATCGAAAAATGCCATCGTGTGAACTATTGTCCGATATTCAAATTAGATGCTTGTCCAAACCAAAGTTGTCGTGCGGCATGACAATGACAAAATTTATTTACACTGCGTCATATGAGAGTACCCACACCATATGCGAAAAAAGCACAAATGGTTTTTCATTTAAAAGTCCTTGTCACACTGTTGTGTCTCACTGTCGCACTTTTGTTTGTGCGACAGCGCGACACGACAGTGCGACACGACAACGCCAAAATTTATTTACACAGCACAGGGTTTTATAAGAGTACCCGCACCAAATGCGATTAAGCGCAAAACGTTTTTCATATAAAAATCGTGTCGCACTGTCGCACTTTGGTTTGGGCAAGCCTTTATATGAAAAACGTTTTTGCGTCTGAACCTAGCCTCTTTGTTTCACTTTGTAGCAATCTGCACTTTCTACCTTATGAAATGGTCACAAATTTGTTCTAAATGGGAGAGAGGGAAACAAACTACATCCATACAAAGAGGTTTGTAAGAAGAAGAGTCAGATATAATCAGAAAACAACAAATGAGCTGTCAAACGATATGAGAGTAATTTGTAATGAAAACACTTTTTACTTTGCTAGATTGGGGCTATTGTCGAAACAGACTAGATTGGGGCGATTGATATTTGATAAATTATCTCGTTTAGGGTCTAGATACCTAGATCTGGGGTCGAATCGTCGCATACGAAAACGAGCGAACCTAAATGTAGGTAATTCCTTTTTGCCTCTCTGTCTTTTGTACAGATAAAATAGAGACAGCAATCGTCGATCATTTTCGTATGCCTCTGATTTAAGCAATTTCAGAGCTCAGTCCCAAAAGCGTAGATTAAATTCTGTTACAAAAATGTTGTTCACCAGTGTTAATGATTCGCAAACTGTTATACATAGAAAAAAATGATCGTGCACAAACAAAACAAATACGGCAACACTTATTAGCTGATAAAATATTTTACCAGACTTTCTGCATCTTTTGCTTTTGCCTCAGTTTAGTTCATATTACTCCAAGTTGTTGCAAGTTCTAGCCGTTTGATTTACTTTCTCGAAATCCTGGGATTATTATCTTAAATATTAACTAATTAAAATCTTTATCATTTCAATAATATGTATTCGCTTTTAAGAAACCCTTCAAGATTAGGTAAGAAAGTTCAAAAATTAGTTTTAATCAAGAACTTGGACTTTGAATCTATTTTCTGTCTAAATATAGCCCAACATGCAATGAACTTGAAAAGGAACATTGCCTGTTTATCGGCACTACCAGAGACACATCAAATGCTTCAAAAGACAGTCAGGGACTTTGCTGACAATGAGCTAGCACCAAAGGCCGCAAAATTCGATCGTGAACACTTGTATCCAGCCGAAGAGATCAAGAAAATGGGTGAACTTGGTTTGATGGCTGTTGCTGTGCCAGAGGAATATGGTAATTATTTGTTCGACGAATTTAAAAACCTTGAGAAGTTTGTAATTTAATAAATTAGATTTGAATGATTTTTGAAGGTGGCACAGGGTTGGACACACTTGCATATGCTATTGCCATGGAGGAAATCTCAAGGGGATGTGCTTCGGCTGGAGTTATAATGTCTGTTAACAATTCACTGTATCTTGGACCTCTGCTGGCTTTTGGCAATGACGAACAAAAGAAAAAATATATCGAACCTTATACCACGGGTGAGAAAATTGGTTTCTTTGCTCTATCTGAACCTGGAAATGGATCTGATGCCGGTGCAGCTTCGACAACTGCTGTTTTGAAAGGAGATCGATATGTACTGAATGGAACTAAAGCATGGATAACTAATGGTTATGAGGCAGAATCTGGTGTTCTTCTCGCAACTACTTCCAAAGCTCTTAAACATAAAGGCATATCAGCGTTTATCGTTTCCAAGGGTCTCAAAGGGTTTACTGTAGGAAAGAAGGAAGACAAGCTTGGAATTCGTGGATCATCAACATGCCAATTGATTTTTGAAGATTGCGAAGTTCCCAAAGAGAACTTATTGGGTGAAGAAGGTTATGGCTTTAAGATTGCAATGAAAGGTCTAGATGGTGGACGCATTGGCATCGCGGGACAGGCGCTCGGCATTGCTCAGGCATCACTCGAATTAGCAGTAGATTATTCCAATAAACGAACGGCCTTTGGTAAACCAATTTCAAAGTTACAAATTATCCAACAAAAAATTGCAGATATGGCTATGAGTGTGGAGTCGGCGCGTCTCTTGACATGGCGTGCAGCATGGTTAAAAGATAATCACAAATCATTTACTAAGGAAGCTGCAATGGCTAAACTAGCTGCATCAGAAGCAGCAACGTTCTGCTCCCATCAAGCTATTCAAGTTCTTGGTGGAATGGGTTATGTAACAGATATGGCTGCAGAACGACATTATCGTGATGCTAGGATAACAGAGATTTATGAAGGCACATCGGAAATTCAGAAATTGGTTATTGCTGGATCCGTACTTAAAGAGTTAAGTGCATGAGGTGTCCAGATCTCTGGAAGTTACCATCGACAGGGATAATGTTTTGCATTTAACGTATATTTTTTGTACTTTTTTATATATAAATATGCGTCTAGGAATATAGTGAGGAATTTATACCAATTATAAAGTGTTTTTTTTTTAACGTCTATAATTCCCCAAATTTGAGGAAGTATGTATGGCTAAGTCGCTTATTACGTTTTTGAGACTATCTTCTTCTTAGTCAGGTGAAAGGATATTTTGACTTAACCGTTTGGTTGTTTGGAGTAGTGTAAGTGTTCTTTCCTTATCCTCAGCTATTGTAGGCTTCTTTGCTGAACTGGTATCCTTTGGCAGATCGTTTAAACGTTTTAAAGAACTTTCGATTATTACGATCCGATCTTTCTATGTTCATGATGGCTTGTCGGAGTTTTCGAATATCCAATTAATGGCAGAATAATAAAGTAAAATGCACGAATGGATCGCACGAACTTTCTTATGTTGTCCGAGACTATAATGTATTAAGTTAGATTGAAAAATATAGCTTTTGGTTTTTTTGAAAAATTATTTTTTTCGATTATGGAGCAGTGAATTTTTTTCAAAATTTAGCCATTAGATGTGGATAAATAATACATATATTAAAAATGGCCTATCTACCTATTTTTATTTGAAAAATCGTTTAAAAATGATGAATTTAAAAGAGAAAAGAGACGCACAGTCGCGAAGCACAGACCAACGGACGGCATGACAAAAACCACTTGTCGGCTCCTTCATCTTCGTAATGTTGGTTTTGATTAAATCCTCAATTTTTTTTTGACACGATAGAGCCAGTAAAAAATATATATTTATAACAACATGATACCTTTGGTGCCGCAAAATAGAAAACAGAGGGGCTAAATACAAGCATTTATTATTATAGGAGGAGGCCTATCTCTACCCATTAAGGCAAGAGGGGGAAAAATTAAACTAACACAATCATTAAATAACAACGGCAGATGCACTGGCGGCATCATTACATAGAAAACTATCATCTTTTTGTTGGGACCAAAGAACTTTCACAGGACGATGCGAAATATCAAACGATGTCGAAAAAAAAACTATTGCGAACTTCTACATTTGATTGGATTTTTTATTACAAAACAGAAGACAAGATTAAGGGATTGTGTAAGTGCTAAACAGAGGTCCCAAATCATAACGAGCGGTGAATACCGAAACAGTACTGCTTATTTTTTCCAAAGATCGATACACCATTTTCATACCGTACCGATACCTCAGGTATTTTTTTTTTAATGAAGGGAGATAGTCCTTTTTCCTTTGTGGCAGATTGGCAAAAAAAACGTAAATCCATTTTTCGCAAAAGTGAGTTTTTGACAGATTATAAAACTTTTACACGAGAACCAAGCTGTAATCAAGACATTTCATAAGGACGTAACACGTACTCGTAAGTCCATGTTTTCATAATTTAAGGCTTGCCCAAACAAAAGTTTTGCGCTTAATCTCATTTGGTGTGGGTACTCTCATATGACTCTGTGTAAATAAATTTTGGCGTTGTCGTGTCGCACTGTCGCACTTTGGTTTGGGAAAGCCTTAAATTATGAAAAAATGGAATCTCTTAATCTTTTACGATCTATTGTTGGAACGAATGAGTAAACCCCATAAAGGAAACAACAAGTAAGAACCAGCCATCTACGGAATCTTCCACGGCCTATAGATTAAAAGGACAATAAGAGGAAACTGGAACCATAACTTTTCCCACAAGGAAGAAAACTGTTACTCAGGGACCAGTTCGATCAGTAAAAAGCTGTCAGTAAAAATATTCTTTTTGATAGTTTTATATGTAATACAAATCTTTTGAGACCCTGGAAAAGCCGCCGAGCTAACCTCAGCCTTAGAACTAAAGTACATCACACTATAGGTGTGTTTTTTTTACACCCGGGCTAAATTGAAAAAAAAGAACAAAAAAAAAACGCTCTCGGGGCTAAGAACTTCACTTGTAAAATACAACAGCAACTTAGCCCCCGGGCTAAGGAGCCAAGCCCCGAAAATTCTCGGATTTAAACTCTTTGAAAGGTTAAAATCTGTGCTACCAACTAATTTTGCTGTTTTTCTGTAACTTTTGGCATGTATCAATTCACATAAAAATGGCACCCATAGAAAAATAAGTCCCGTCATGTGCCAAAACAACTACAGATACCTACCTATATCAAAAATGAAATATTACATAAATTATTATAAATGGAATATTATATATTATTTTTTTTATGTGTAGGCCTTGTTAATTTTTAATTCTTTAATTATATATCTACATAGCAAAAAAAGGCAACACAAACAAATACCGCAACACCTATTATCTGTAATATACATATTATGTCTCTTTGCTATTCGTTCACTTCATACTATTCCAAGTTTCGAAGTTGCTGCTAGCGCTCGCAACGCTAGTTTGTTTACCTGTTCAATTTATTTTCTCAAAAACCTGTAATTATTAATTTAATATTAAATTTTTAAAATCTGTATCATGTTTTCGCTTTTGAGAAACCCTTTGAAATTAGGTAAAAAAGTATTTTATTCAAACAACTTTACCAGAGGAATTATCTAAGTGGACTTAAAGTTAATTTTAAAATTTAAAATTGATTGAATAATAACATAAAGACTATCAATCAATAAGACTATTCATTGCTACTAAGCGTTTATGTGTAATATTACCGTTAATTTTGTTATCTAATTTTAGTTACAAAAAAAATTAATTTATAAGTTTAGTGACTTAAAAGTTAAACCACTTTCATAACCACCGGTATAATAATAATTGATTAAATTGTCAATCTTAACAGCTCAACATGCATCTATCTTAAAAAGGAACCTTGGTTGTTTATCGGCACTATCAGAGACACATCAAATATTCCAAAAAACAGTCAGGGACTTTGCTGACAATGAGCTAGCACCAAAGGCCGCAAAATTCGATCGTGAACACTTGTATCCAGCCGAAGAGACCAAGAAAATGGGTGAACTTGGTTTGATGGCTGTTGCTGTGCCAGAGGAATATGGTAATTATTTGATCGACTCGAGAAGTTCGCAATTTAATAAATTAGATTTGAATGATTTTTGAAGGTGGCTCCGGGTTGGACACACTTGCATATGCTATTGCCATGGAAGAAATCTCAAGGGGATGTGCTTCGGCTGGAGTTATAATGTCTGTTAACAATTCACTGTATCTTGGACCTCTGCTGGCTTTTGGCAATGACGAACAAAAGAAAAAATATATCGAACCTTATACCACGGGTGAGAAAATTGGTTTCTTTGCTCTATCTGAACCTGGAAATGGATCTGATGCCGGTGCAGCCTCGACAACTGCTGTATTGAAAGAAGATCGATATGTACTGAATGGAACCAAATCATGGATATCTAATAGTTATGAGGCAGAATCTGGTGTTCTTTTTGCAACTACCTCAAAATCTCTGAAACACAACGGAATATCTGCCTTCATCGTTTCCAAAGGTCTCAAAGGGTTTACGGTAGGGAAGAAGGAAGACAAACTTGGCATTCGTGGATCATCAACCTGCCAATTGATTTTCGAAGATTGCGAAATTCCCAAAGAAAATTTATTGGGTGAAGAAGGTTATGGTTTTAAGATTGCCATGAAAACTCTAGATGGTGGACGCATCGGTGTCGCTGGACAGGCCCTTGGCATTGCTCAGGCATCACTCGAACTAGCAGTCGATTATTCAAATAAACGAATGGCCTTTGGTAAACCAATTTCAAAGTTACAAATTATCCAACAAAAAATTGCCGATATGGCTATGAGTTTGGAGTCAGCGCGTCTCTTGACATGGCGTGCAGCATGGTTAAAAGATAATCACAAATCATTTACTAAGGAAGCTGCAATGGCTAAACTAGCTGCATCAGAAGCAGCAACGTTCTGCTCCCATCAAGCTATTCAAGTTCTTGGTGGAATGGGTTATGTAACAGATATGGCTGCAGAACGACATTATCGTGATGCTAGAATAACAGAGATTTACGAGGGCACATCGGAAATTCAGAAAATTATTATTGCTGGATCCGTACTCAAAGAGTTAAGTGCATGAGATGTTGAGATCTCTCCCAGTTTGCATTTATATTCGATGATTTTTTCAGTGTCCATTTGTATTTGTCTTTGTAATCGGGTGAGATCTTGTTCTACTGTGCTTGTTTCTATGATTATAACAACAACACAAAAATAGGCCCTTGAAAAATCGTCAATTGTAAATATCGACCATGCTACCGGAGAACAGGGACAAAATGTTTTGAATTAATTCATTTAGCATTTGTATATGCGTTTAGAAATTAAGTGAAGAATTTATACGAAGAGCAAAAATTTTACGATTCATAGAAATCGGAGAGTTCTCCACCCCGACAAATACCTCGCTAGTACAATTATATTGATTTTATTTTACAAGATTACGATGTTTTTTTTTATATCCACTTATGAGTATGAAGAGTCCTTTGCCACCCCCAAATAAAGAACGCAGATGTTATTAATTTTAATACAAAAAATATTGCCGATAATTTTAATTAATTCTGAAATAATGGCGAGAAAATTGACCTTAACTCAAACATAATAATTGCTTTTGCTACCTTCTAACAAAATTGTTAGTTACTTGTTATTGTTGATAAAAACAAAAATAAAAGCTACTATTAAATTGCTTATGTATATTATTTTTTATGGAAGAATGAGATACCTACAAAATAAAATTATAGATTTATAAAATTTTAGATATATGTAGATTACAGATTAATTAAATAGTACTAAGACTTCTAATTAGAAAACAAGGCACAATGGTAAAAAAATACATTACATTTTTTTCAATATTATGAAAAATATGTTTTTATTATTAGAATTAATATGTACCTTCATTCAATCTTAGTTACTATTGGTTTGTGGTAACTAAAGTAGCACACATATGTTTGTGATTTAATTTTATCTAACCAACCAATAAAAAACTTTTTTGAGATTACGGTACCTTTCCTCTACTGGTGGCCGACATTCTTGCTAGATTTTGATGAAACTTTATATAAGATTGTAAAACTTTTTTAGCATGTACTTTTATGTGTGTAATATCAAATTAAATGTAATTTGATTGTGATGGTCAATAAAGTTGAATTATAATTTTTCATGGACTAGGTTTCCGTTATCTCCGCTCACAGATTTTAGAAAATTCTGAAATTTTGTACAAAATTGTATTTACTTGGAAACGCAAAAACTTTAACCGAAAAAATGTGTTTTTACCGCAACTCGTTTAAAATAAATTATAAAATTTAAATTTTTCTTATTTGTGTTAAAAACATAATTATCTAAAATTCATTTTGAGTTTATATTTTTTCCCGTTACTTGTCGATTTTTAAAATAAAAAAAAAACGTTCAAGTAAGCTTTTAAAAACGTATGCTTTTTTGAATACTCTTAAATACCGTTATTGAGCATTTGAAAAAAAATCCGTATGTGACTTATAATTTTTTTTTCTCTATGTATCAAATGGCACAATTACTTTTTCAATAGAAAATATGGAAGGCTAAAAGCTGAAGTGAACCAAGTCACAAAAAGTGCATTCGGAGTTATAACGAGTTAAAGTAAATACGCTACCATTGAATCTTATGGTGAATTTATTTTTTCGAACAAACGACCCTTTTTTGAACGAATAACTTTTTGACAAAACTAATGACAGACCATAATAGAGTTAAGCCTGATAAGCTGATTTTGGTCCGTTAGCTATGAGACATCCACATATTGTAGCCACACTAACATCGTTTTGGAAGGTTTTTGGAAAAAATTTATTGTACAAAAAAATCATATCTCGAAAACGTGTTTTTTTTTTAAATCATAAAAAATCATAAAATCATATAAAAATATCTATAATACGAGTAGTAATAAGCTGTGCGATGAGTATGAATGGGTCACTAAAAGCATGTCGAGACGGTTTCATTTTGTTTTTTCCAGCCCCCATCATGAACGTGCAATAAAGAACTTCGTTCTAAAAACTTGTCAGACCGATTCTTCAATTCGATACGACAGAGAATGGTGAACAACTAGAGTGATTGGATTGCTCAAAGATAGTAAAATTTGTATTAAGTTACGCATACGACACAGTGACCCTTTAAGTTAAAACAATTAATTAAAAACAAATGTATCAATGGCTTAAATAATGCAATCAGTTTCGAGGCTCTTTAATCAATTTATAGTAAATAGAAAAATGAAAAAAAAAATCCAAAAAATTATTAAATTTGGTCGCTCTCAGCTTTTAGCTTGATGTGCTCGGTCATTTTTTACCGAGCTCATCGAACGAGCCCTGATCGAGCTCTAAGCTAAAAAAAAATGCAAGCTGAGCCCTCAGAGCACTCCGACCTAAAAAAGTAACACAGTTCTTTTTTTGAGACCTCAGTGCCCCTCTAAAAATTAAAAACCTAAAGCCTATAAAAAACACTATGAATTCTCACCTTAAATGATTAATATTTAATAATAAATTGGCTTACGTTAAAAAAAAAAAAATACCCTGGAAATAAAGCTTATACCTTTATATTATATTATAATAAAAAAAATCTTATAAAAAATTTTAAAAGATTTTCAGTTTTAAAAAGTCGTGTTTTAAACGAGAAATGCAATTTAAAAATACATTTGTCGTAGGTAAGTGGATTGTGGTGGATGCAATTTTTGCTATAGCTTCCTTTATTTTTTAACAGAACTGAGTAAGCTTTACGTCAAACCAAAGTATTTTTATATTATTTTTTTTTCGATTTTACCACAGCTCCTCAAAATTGGACCTGCCCCCCTTTTGATGGAAGGTCCTCAACTGGTATCGGGAAAATAGTTTCCAGGGAAATTTATCTGTCATTTCATATATTTTTTTGTTCACGATCGCTAAAAAAATTCTAGGGAAAAAAAATATTTCCAGGGAAACAAAATTCCCCTGGAGATTCCCGGTCATAATTGGATTTTATGCTTTATTTTTTATTTTGGACTCTTGATCAGTTTTTTGGTATTAAATACCCCAATGTGCAGTGGCATAAACATTACAGCAACCAACGGACTCTACGGAGAAGCCTAAATCATCCTATTGAATTATATTTAGTACTCTATCAGCCACCCCCTCTCCCTCCTGGAACACCCGTGCTTGGCGACGAGCGATGCATTTGCCGCGATCACATAAAAATCTAAAGCTATCCATTTACCTTTCTGTAGTTGATGTTAAATAACAGCTGAGGGTAAAAGATTCGCAAATATACTGGTAGCTAAAGTATCTTGGATAGATATACGAATGTGAACGCGGCCATTCTGTTCAGCTCTTAAAAGGCGCGTCCCACAAAGAGTTAGGCCCGTCCAACCAACTAAAAAATCTCGGAGATATTGGGCCATATTCATAGATGTTGTCTAAGCCGTTACTAAGAAAGACTCGGGTTTATTCTATGTCATTTGCATAGGAAAAACCCGAGTCTTTCTTAGTAACGGCTTAGACAACATCTATGAATACGGGCCATTGAATACAAAAATTTTTCATCTCAGAGATCTCCGCAAAATACAGGAAGCAGACAGCTGAGATTTTTTGTCCCACTTCAAAAATCTCGGAGCCCTCAGAGATCTCTCTTTGTGGGACGCGCCTATTATCTCTGAGGGCTCCGTGATTTTTTAAGTGGGACAAAAAATTTGAGATTTCAGTTTAGTTTCCTGTATTTTGTGGAGATCTCTGAGATGAAATAAATTTGGGTTTTTCAGCAAATTTAAGAATTTCAAAAATTAATAGGCACGTCCCACAAAGAGAGATCTCTGAGGGCTCCGAGTGGGACAAAAAAAAATCTCATGATAAACAGAAAACAAGGTATGCTTATTATGAATGCCATGTCGCCATTTTGGATAACTGATGACGTAGAAGTCATCTCCGATGCTGCCAACCCAATTTTTTTACAGTTTTATTGTTGTTGTTTTCAATTAAAAAAATGTATCCTCCAAATCCATAACTGACGTTCCGGCGAACTGCCCATGAGAAAGATGACTATGACGTCACAGAAAACCTGCCAAAAATCAAATGAGCATACCTTGTTTTCTGTTTATCATGAAAAATCTCAGCTGTCAGTTTTCTGTAATTTGTGAAGATTTCTGAGGCGAAAAATTTTGGATTCAATTTCTCAAGAGATTTTTTAGTTGGTGAGACGGGCTTGATTAAAAATAGTTATAAATGTTTCCTCCGAGTGTGGAAATGCGGGCTTCCTTAAAAGAAAAGTTGAGCGGAGACAAGAGTGGTGTGGGTCCCTTAAAGGCTTGCCCAAACCAAAGTGTAGCACGGTAGTGCGACACAAAAACGCGGCACGACTTAACAATTTTATTTACATCAATTCAAAGAGTTTAGAGTACCCACACTAAAGACCAAAAGTGACAGAGCATTTTTCTTAAGATATCCCTTTCCCGAACTTGAGGTGAGGTGGCTGTGCTGTACGACACGTTGGTTTAGGGAGGCGGCTGGTTTTATGACTTGAGCGCTTGGTGAATACCGGTATAAATATTATGATACAAAAACAATAATAACCAAACTAAAGTACTCACACCTATAATAAAAAAGTGGCAACACTAATTCATTTTCTATCGAAATTTTATTTTTCTGTTTAGTTTTTTTCTGTTTCTTTTCTCATGATGTTTATCGTTATCTCTGGCCGTTCCCGTTGTCATACAGTCGCTTTTCTGTCGGGAAAAGTTGATTTAAAGGAAAAAATATTTTTTTCACAGCCCCTTGTGTCTTAAATCGTCGTTTTTCTTCTCCCGAATACAATTCAATTATTAAATTAATTAAAATTCTAATATAAGTTTGTAAAAATATATCCCTCACTCACCCTTGTGAACAATAAAAAAAAAATAAATAAATAAAACAGCATCAAAAAGTTGCTGCTGCACTTGCATAAATTTTGTTTTCTTTATTTTTTGCTTCCTTGTTCAGTTCATTTTTCATGCCGCGATGGGCGTGCGGAGTATGTGAAATAAATAAGAAAAAATAAAACAAAAAAGAGACGAAAAAAGTTTCTACTTTCTCAGAAATAGAAAAAGTACAAAAAAAGAGTTAAATAATTATCTAAACTGTATTCAAAATTTGGAAGTTTCATTTTTTTTGTTTCTGATTTCTCGTGAAAACCGAAAAAAACCCAACTGGGCAAACCAAATATAAAAAAAATAAAAATGAAAGCCCATGGAAATTGAAGCAGAACCTTCATCCTCCTCACCATCGTCGCCATCCATCAATTCGACTGTTTTCATCAATCGCAGCCATCGGAAGACTTTCAAGGCATCTTCCTCCAAAGGTATCCATTTATCCAAGTACCTACATATATCAGAAAAAATTCTATGACTTTCATCAACAACAACAAATGCAGCGCCACAGCAGAACACACTGACTTGGTAAGTTGTACGACCACCGTAGTGTCCTCCTCTGGGTATAGACAGCTAAATTCTTGAAATAAAAATGATTTGGATTTTTTTTTTTAGATATTTTCATTTTGAGATTTATTCAAATGTTTTTTTTTTAAGGAAAAGATAGAAATCAGTTTAATTAAAGTTTGTATTTGTTGTTTTCTTCTGTTGCTGGTTGCTCCTAATATTTTTTTTAAATTTATTTGTCTGCTAAATGAAGTAATCGGTATCGATTTGTTATGCTCCAATTTGAATTGTAAAAAAAAAATATGTAAATATGATTTTCTCATTTTTTTCTATTCAATGTCTGCATAAAAGTATGTAAAGCTTTTTTTTAGTTTAACTTAGGCAGGTTCTTTGTTTTTCTTAGACTTGAATATTTGAGCAAATTTGAAAGTGTTTATTTTATTGTCTTCCAAAAAGTTCAGTCAACTTATGGTCGACAAAATGTATTTTACACAAACTTTTGTACGCATTCAGTTTTTCCCTTTGAGGTGCTCGACTAGGTATTTGGAAGTGTTTATTTTGGGTTCAACAAGGGGCATTATAGTAAATGATGCCCCTATTTTATTTGTTATTTTTTGATAATATACATATGTAGGTAAGGTAATGAATTTCTTGGTACCTAACTACATATATTAAAATTAAGGCCGAAATAGCTCAAGGTTATGATCTTGGTACCTACCTTCACTAAAGTTTGCAAGTAGATATTAGCTGTGTTCAGCGAAGAAATAGTTAGAACAGGGCAGATAAGAACAGTTTCGTGAGAAACGTCAGAACAGAAAACTAAAATAAGCACAATTGACAGTTCTTACGAATTTGTTTTAACCTGTTCTGACTCAAAAGCAAGTATATTGTACATTTAAGTTAACATTAGGGGGTTGACATTGACTAAAAAGCCCAAACAATAGAATCCGTCGAGTGCTTTACGTCGACGTTTTCAAATGACAGCTCAATACGTTCTCATGAAAAGCGACCCATAAGAACGGACGCGACGGAAAAAGTAGTCGAACTTTCAACTTCGTCGATAACGGATTTGCTGACGGAACAGACGCGACGGATTCTAGGGGTTGGCCCTTTAACTTATCGGATGACCAAATGACAGCAAATATAAAAATCATTTGAAAACCATCCTACGATTTTGACAGCTCGTCGCCCGGTCAATGGGTCCGTACCACCAATTAAAAAATGTCTGAGAATTTTTTTCGCCTGAGAGATCGCTCTGCAAAATACAGGAAACTGACAGCTGAGATTTTTCCTCCCACATAAAAAATCTCGGAGCCCTCAGAGATCTCTCTTTGTGGGACGCGCCTAATGTGAAAAAGACTAATTCAGAGTTTCAGTTCGATACGATAGTTGTAAGTAGGCTGAAATCGATTTGGGGGTGTTTCGACCCCCCAAATGCCCCTCCCCAGAGGTCCGCACTACTAAAATATTGTAAAGTAATTTGAACTACATATATGTACGAAGTTTCTCTTTGATACGATATTTGTAAGTATGTAAAAATCGATTTGGGCTGTTTCGATCACCCAATGCCCTTCCCCAGGGTCCGCACTACCAAAATATTGAAAAGCCATCTGCACTTCATATAATGTTTAGAAGTTTCACTTCGATACGATAATTGTAGGTAGGGTAAAATCGATTTGAGGTGTTTAGAAATTGTTGGAGGGTTTTGTATAAAAAGTACAAGAAGATTTGATTCAAAATGACTGAATTTCGAACTTAACCTAAGTTTAGCTTGTCCTCAACTTTTGGCGTTTACAGTTCCAAATTATCTTGCTTCTATCAAAAGTGATCGTGTTTAAAAATTTCCAACTCCAAAGTCGACGACGGCGCCGCCGAGAACAGCACACGCACATAAAAATATCTCGTAAACGTGTTTTCTTTACGTTTCATGATGTTTCATAATGAAATAGACTAATTCTGAAAACAAAAGGTTGTGCCAATCGCTATACTTATGCTTTCGCTACGTGTACGAAAAACTAAAAAAACGTTCTCGGGGCTTATCACTTTATATGTTAAATACAACAACAACTTAGCTCCTCGGGCTTAGGAGAATTCTCGGGGCTAAAATCTTTGAAGGGGTTAAAATTTGTGCTACGAACTCTTTCCTGTACTACTTTTTCAATGTCTACAAGAGAAAAACCTTATTAAACAGCAAAAAGTTGTAATTTTCTGTTATGAACAGTCTAGAACAACGTCATTGAACACACTTATGGTCAAAAGATATAGTGATGACAAAAATAAAAGAAAGCAATTTATGGGTAGGTAGGCACTTTATGAAAATATAAATAACTCCATCAAAAATGTAAGGTTTTAAAACGAAGACTTTTTTTATTTTTAATAAGAGGAAGTACCCACTTCAAAATGGCAAGAGTATGACAACTTGTTGACTTGTAAATAGTGATCTATCTCGTTATTCAGTTTTCTTGAAAACCAAAATAGTTTGAAAATAAGTTTTGTTCACAACCTATCGACTCAAATAACTTTAATTTAAAATAAAAATCAAAGATAGCTATTGGATTTTACTTTTTCGTACACGTAGTATGAAAAATAGGTACAGCTACTGTCACAAACATTTTTTTCATAATTAGTTTATTTCATCATCGGTACGGAAAAGCTTGGGATTACCAATGTAAAATTACTTGCGATATGGGTACCATATATCAAGTTATGCATTCGTACAAAAAAAAATTGAGATAACAATCAAACATGACATTACGATGATAGAGAATGATAAAAAAGTGGGTCCGACAATTCTGTCTGTCTGTCTGTCTGCCTGTCTGTATGTATCAGAGACCACAGCCTAAACGGATGGGTCGATTTGCTTCAAACTTGGTATGTGACGTTTTTTGGAGAATATCCCCAGAGGTTTTTTTAATTGTTTTTTTTTTGACCCCAAATAACGGTACCCGTCATATCCCGATTTTCTCCTTCATGACTCAATCAATTTCAACCATTTTTTTACATGGATGCTTTCAAGTTGCTGTAATAATATTTGGTAAAAAAAAATTTCGAAAATTATTTTTTGGATTTAAAAAAAAAAATTTAAATTTTTTTTTGAAAAATTATTATATCGAAAACTATTCAATATTTTTTTTTTAGATGTTGATAACTAATATCTCAAAAATGGCGTACCAATTTTTTTTTATAAAAGTCCTTGCAAAATTGTATATAGAAAAAATAGTTTTTTTTAGAAAACGGCTCTAACGATTTTCAAAATTTGTTTTCTAAAAATGTATCATTACATTATAGAAGAAATCGAATTGCATATTTTTTTTTGAGGTTAAATTCATTTAAGAAGCTGTTTAAGTCATTTGAAAATCGAATTTTATGCTTTTTTAATTGTTTTTTTTCTAAAACTGCATTTACAAATTTTTAATTAAAAGGGCTTAGCATTAATAGTAACTTTATCTTCAAGGGCAAGTACGTGCGACCCAGTCGTGCATTTTATTTTCTAGGTGTTGTTTTTGAATAGTTTTTAAGCAATTTAAAAAAAAAAAATGGCCCTCCTTTCTGAACGAGGGGATAAAGACACCCCACCCACGGTTGCCACTTGAAAATAAAGTTTTTGACCAAAATTCTGAATAAAAATGAACAAGCACAAAAAAAAGTGACCAAAATAATTTACATCGGAAAACTGTATATTAAACACAAAACTAGAGCCTTCTTTATTTATTATTAATAATTTAAAAGAATAACAGTTCCATGCGCAAAAGAAAATATTTTTCCAAAAAGTTACCAGTTTTCTATACGTCCCTTTTTGCTTTATACTGAAACTAACAAATTTATATTTTTGGAAATCTTTTTATGAAATCATATTAAAACTACTGAAACACGGTTGAACGGTTTATTGAAATTATTATTAAAAATTACTGTTTTGTTTGCTGTGGTAGGTACATATTTTATTTATTTATTTTATTTTTATTTTTTTGTACATACACAAATTTGAATCAAAATCGTTAGAATCATTTTCGAGAAAATACATGTTCCCATATTGGCTAGAAGACCGTCAATCTCATCATCAGTCATGACTAATGTAATTTTTTTCATATCTTCTGAAAAAAAGACCAAATGTAATGATAAACGACTAAGCGACCATGTGAAACTAAAATTACCAAGGCATTCATTTTTTCATCAAGGCGGCAGCGGAGGAATTCCCCAGAAGGAATCAATGGTGGCGTCTACAGTTCCAGTTAGGCTGAACTACTTGGTGAACACCTTATACGGGCTACTACGACATATTCGGAGCGCAGGCCGATAAGGAGCGGTTCTAACCGGCTCCCCACTCTTGGAGTTAACTAAGAGTCTGGTCCTCCAGGTTGGGGGTTGTGCGTCAGGGTAACTTCTCTACTACGGAAAAAAAAAATAGTTCCGAAACAACATGCCTCGGATACGGATGATCTTAATGGTGACGAACCCAGCAAACGAAACAATGAATTTCGGATCTGTACGTGAAATGTACTGTCCTTATACAGGCGACGTGCAGCCGAAAAATTAGTGGAGAACCTGGATAGGCTAAAGGCTGACGTAACAGCTATCCAGGAGGTGCGATGGGATGGAGAGGGCATGCGACGGATGAAATCGTGAGACATCTACCATTGGAAGTGCTTCAATGAGCAGGGTCAGCGGCTGTTTGGGTGCGGTTTTTTGATAAGAGGAAGACTTAGGAAAGAAGTCTTCAGCTGAAACGCGGTGAGAGAGCACCTGGTCACAATCAAACCTGGACGCTGATCTGTGTTCACGCCCCGCAAGGATGACCCAATTATTGACAAGTTTTACGACCCCCGGCTGGCGCATGCAGCTAAGAACCAGAGCCGCTGAGAGAGCAGCCCAAGAGCTCTACGGGCAAAAAAGAATTGAGGAACGCCGACTTTTCAGGAATAAAAAAAAAGGGCACGAGAAGCGTGCGGTCGAGTCTATTGAGGATTGAACCGACAGGAAAGGGTAAGAAGATCTACCCAAGGTTACAAGGCCAGAACAGAAGCCTGCCGAGATGAGAGGGGGAACATGGTAGTAGACACATAGTCAGTGCTGAGGATCTGGAAGGAACATTTTTCTAGACTCCTGAACGGCGAAGATAGCCAACATTCCGCTGTTATTCCATTTAATTTGGATGGTCAACAATTCCGTCCACCTGACCTAGATGAAGTGCGCTTAGCGATTGCCAAGCTTAAGCCGTATAAGGCTGCTGTTTAAAGCAGCAGGAGATGGGTTAGGAGGGAGTATGCACCAACTCATCTGTAAAATCTGGTTGGATGAAAGCATGCCCGATGAATGGAACCTTGGCATAGTGTGCCCCATCGCATATAAAATCCTGTCGTCGATACTGTGTAATCGCCTAAAACCTCTTGTCAACGATCTGATTGGCTCCTATCAGTGTGGTTTTAGGCCAGGCAAGTCAACAGTCGATCAAATGTTCACACTCCGATAGATTTTGGAACAAAACAGGGAATTCCAGATCGATACACACCACCTCTTTATCGATTTTAAAGTCGGGTATGATAGCGTGAATAGAGACGAGTTATACAGAACCATGTCATATCTTAGCATCCCTGCCAAACTCGTCCGCTTGTGCAAGATGAGAATGGAGAAATCTCGCTGCTCCGTCAAAGTCGGTAAAAACACCTCTGAATCGTTTGATGTTGAGAAAGGTCTAAGACAAGGCGACGCCTTATCATGCAACATATTTAACATCGTTCTTGAAGCAGTTGTACGTAGATCAAACGTCAACACCACTGGTACAATTTATCAAAATTCCGTTCGACTACTTGCATATGCAGATGACATAATCGGCAGAACAAAACGAGCTGTGGTTGGTGCATTTGCCAGTATTGAATCGGAGGCGGCAACAATGGGATTGGCTGTTAATGAAGACAAAACGAAGTATATGCTATCAACGAGAAGGGAAACTCAACATCGGCGACTCGGCCAAAACATCACGATGCATAGTTATAACTTCGAAGCAGTCAAGGACTTTGTCTACCTGGGATCCACTATAAACTCTAACAACGATATCAGTGTAGAGATCAAACGGAAAATTACTCTTGCCAATCGCTGTTTCTTCGGGCTGAGGAGGCATTTAAGTAGTAAAGCCCTGTCTCATAGAACCAAGGAAACGCTATACAAGACCCTAATTATCCCGGTTCTGCTATATGGGGCAAAAGCATTGGTGTTAAAAGATTTGCTTGGTTGCTTTGAGAGAAAGATTCTTCGAGTGATATTTGGTCCTGTGTGTATCGAAGGAGTAGGGAGAAGAAGATTCAACGACGAGCTTTACGGGCTGTACAGCGACATTGACCTGGTTAAGAAGCTGAAAATACAGCGGCTGAGATGGGTGGGACACGTGGAGCGTATGGACATCAATCTTCGAATCCAACCCTATTTGGTTTGTTCAATTGACCATTTACAAAGAAATTATTTTGCTAATATGAGTTAAACTGTATTAATGTACTGAATAGGCACATCAAAATAATACCCTTCTTAAAACAAACGCTTATATGGAGACATACGAAATAAAAATACGACACGATTCGAGTTTCTTAATTGGCCTGATTTTTGTTTTTTATTTTTGTATGGTATATTCTCAAAAATGTTATATCATTTTGCAATGAAAATTAAACACGCCTTACTTACTTACTCAAAATGGGATATTTTCTTATCTGGTGCAGGTGTATTCAAATTTTTGAGTGTATTTGTTAGCAGGGTTCCAAAACAAAAACCAAAATTGAGAAAAATTAAGATTTGTAGTCACGACACTTGTAGTCACCCGTCACAGGGTGAACATTTTTCTTATTTTTTTCAAATGCCCATAATTCACAAAATACATTGCTTTCATTTTTTAAAATTATTTTTCTGATAGCTGTAACCATCTACCCTATCACCCGTTTTTGTTTCGACGTTGACTTTTGGGACACCCTGTATATTAGATAAAAGAGTACTTTTTATTCTTCGTAAGCTTATGCCTTAAGATGAGAAGATATTCTCGAAAACTTTTGTGAAAATAAAAGTACCGTTCAGATTATGATTCGAGGTACAGTTTTGCGTTCTCTTTCATAGTAATGTTAAGTCTAGTTCGATTTTAGAATACACAATTTTCCTTATAGTTACTATTTATATCACAACATGTTAAACTCGACAAACAAAATAGTATAGGAAACCTTCGAACTTCAAATAGTATCTTGCAAGCTGACATAATGTTTACACACTTTGTTACAACTTCATGATAACGACACGGAAACATTCCAATAAAACCAATCCAAAATACATTTTAAGTAACAACTAGGACAAATTGGATTGTAAACTATCAAAGTAGACACAGCCCAAGCAGCAAACTTATCTAATCAATAAACATCTTGAACAAAGAACATTTTACACGATTACTTAATACATACCAAGAACTTCTCCAACATCTTTTTAAATATTGTATTTCTTCTATTTTCAGATAAATCACCTTGTTGCAGTGACCCTCACTGTGTAAACAAAATATTTAAAACTAATTTCTCATTTCTTTTCATTAATATGAATCGCATTAATAGAGAGGGAATCGTTCGTTGAGATAACGTAGAAGACCGCAACACCGTGACACTCTTGTGTCCGGTGAATGTGTGTAGAAACTCAAGTCACTACCGTGGATTTTAAAGAAATAATCTTATTAAACTGAACCAAAAAAACAAACAAACAAACAAAAAAGAAATAAAGAGTGAAGTTATTCAATTTCAAATAAATAAAAAAACATACAAATTTATTCTGATCGGCACTTGTGCGAGTTTTTTAAACGTGCTCTATGAGAAATGTCGCAAGGCGGCTCATCGGGGAATTCAGGCGTTGACAATAGCAACACACAAGGAGAGTATCGGGAATATCATTGGGCTTATTCCGTAATGGATTCTTCAAGAGTATCGACATGTCTCATTTCGATGCTTTTGATTGTATATGGTAGCTTTCGTAGTTTGAATATTGAACAAGAGGCTCGTGAGCGTCAGGAGAAGAAACGTAATGAGTCCATGACAAATTTACTTACTGGTGAACCCATAGAAAATGAGCCAAGTAAGTTTATTTTATTTAAAATAACAACAACAACAAAAATGGTATTTTTATTATTTGTTTTATATTTACAGGTAAGTTTGCAACCTTAGATACAATGCATGCTTTGTGTCTGCCACTGGGAGCGTCGGTGTCATTACTTGTGATGTTTTTCTTTTTTGACTCCATGCAGCTGTTGTTTGCCGTTTGTACAGCAAGTGAGTAAAAATTATTTAATAATGATGATGTATGAATGAATGTATGACTGTTTTTGTACGTTTTTGAACGGGGACAATGGCGAAAAAGTTTTTCTGGCATTATTGTTTGAGATACTCAGCCATATTCTAAACAAAAAATCCATGGGAAAGGTCTTTGGGAGAAAGGCTCCCAATCAAAAAGTTGCAAGCGATTTCGTTTCTTTTTTTTCTTTTACGCCATTATTAACACAAGAGGAACGAATTACAAGCGATAGCGGGAATTTTTGTTTAGAATAGGGTTGACTAAAAATTGGATTTTAATGAATTTTGAGTAATTTTTGTAATACCTGTTGTCATCCCAGTATTGGAGTGATCTAAGCGACAAAAAACTAGTTACGAGAAAAACACATTTCGTCACGTGAGTTCTTATTTGTCCCACAGACTATTTTACTTTCGGCCATGCTCTTTCGATTGCCGCAATCAGAATCGACCTAGCTCTTAAAGTCTCTTAAAGTTTTCGAAATAAAAAAAATGATTTTGTCCTACAGACAAATTTTTTCCGATTAAGTTTTTGCTTATTTGTCCTATATATTCATTTTTATATGAAGTAGAACAAATTTTATACTGGCATTATAATTATCCAAAATTTATGCTTGAATGTCCTATATCCAATTAAATTAGATGTTTCATACAGAAAAAAAACTTTGCGCAAGCCGAGTTGCGTAGCGTAAGTAAAACAATTTTTCGTAAGAAGTTGGTAAACAATTTATTTCGTAAATTTGAATGACATTAATTTATTGACTTTTAAATAGAGAAAACAACTTAACACAATTAAAAGCTCCTTGCAATAAAATAAAATAATCACAATTTTTTCTGGGGCAATGCCTGCTTAACACTGCATAATGGACCTCGTTCCACTTTCTCCAGAAATACTCTAATCAGACAGGAAAATTTAATAAATCCTTCGTCGGCTACAGAAGAACCAGCTGTAATAATGATCCTAATGCTGCACTGGATCTTCTTAAACCTCGTTCGGTACTAGAAATTGCGTAACTACATACCTAGCATTTGAAGGTACTACAGAGCCTGAGAGAGGAATTTAAAAATTATAGCCTAGCAAAGAGTGTTTTCATAAATGCATGGTTGCTTTGTTTACATGCGATCATTACCGATCAAAAAAACTAAATAAAGTCCAAAGGTCAGCGAATGTGCATAAGCGGAGCACTTCGCACCACTCCGTACGCGGCACTTTACACTTTACTCCATCTAACACCCCTCGACACATTCAAACAAATAAACGGCTGCAAGCACAGCTAAACGGCTCAAACCTCCTCCTCACAGTGGATAAAAAATGATATTGGCCACTCTATCATTATGAACTCATACAGAGCAATTCCATGTAACATAGATTATACTCGTATTATCCCGAAGATGCAGTTTGAGAAAAATTTTCAGGTTACCATACCTCCTAGATCATTCTGGGCGGATATGGAATTCCTGGAAGATGATTCAATCGATTTCGTTGGTAAGAAAACAAAAATATTTTCGACCCGCTAACCTATGTTGAATTTGAATTTGTTCCATCGCCCAAAACAGCAGCTGTCTAGTTGACAGGCCGCTGTATTAAGGTCCGGTTCCTATTCAGCATCCCCGGGCATGGAGCTAATGTCTCTTTTTCTTATACCCTAGGTGAAAAGGTGCATTTTTCTTTTAAACGGATCATATATTCGATTTTTTGGGTTTTAGATATAACTTGGAAAATTTTAGCAAATTGCCATAGACGGTTTTTGTTTTAGTGTTTAAGGAAGAGTTTTTGTCATAAACATTTTATATTCTTACTTTTCTTTCTCTTTTAGTTATAGCAACTGTTGCTCTGGCGTTTCTTCTATTACCTATGTGTCAATACATAATTCGTCCTTGTTCGGATGGCAATCGCATATCATTCGGAATATGCGGTCGATTTACCGCAGCTGAACTCTTTAGTTTTACTCTATCCGTTTCAATAGTTTGTATTTGGGTGCTTACCGGTCATTGGCTACTTATGGATGGTAAAGAACTAAATAATGCTTTTTATTCACAAATTTAAATATTATAATTAATTTTTTTAATTTAAGCGATGGGAATGGGTCTGTGCGTGGCATTTATTGCATTTGTACGACTGCCAAGTCTAAAAGTCTCAACTTTGCTACTCACCGGCCTACTCATATATGATGTCTTCTGGGTTTTTTTCTCGTCGTACATTTTCAGTACGAATGTAATGGTTAAAGTAGCTACACGGCCAGCTGAAAACCCTGTCGGAATTGTTGCGCGCAAATTGAATTTAGGTGGAATTGTCAAAGAACCACCCAAACTTAATCTTCCCGGGAAATTAGTATTCCCCAGCATACACAACAGTGGTCATTTTTCGATGCTTGGCCTGGGAGATATTGTGATGCCGGGACTGTTGTTATGCTTTGTGTTGCGTTATGATGCGTATAAAAAATCTCAAGGAGTTACATCTGATCCAACGCTAGCACCACCAAGGGGAATGGGCTCGAAACTAACGTATTTTCATTGTTCCTTATTAGGGTAAGTAAATTTGGAAGGTAAAAATAATTAAATTGAATGTTTGATGTTTTTTTTTTTATTTAAAATATTCACAGATATTTCTTAGGATTACTCACAGCTACTGTGAGCTCTGAAGTGTTTAAGGCAGCTCAACCTGCTCTATTGTACCTTGTACCATTTACTTTATTGCCCTTGCTTACAATGGCTTATTTAAAGGTAAGTTTCTTTTTGTTCAAGTTAATCTTTTAGAGGTGAGGTATGTTTTGAAATGTTGCTGCGTTTAAAGAGGAACAATGATCCAACAGAGAACACTGTTTGAATCAACAAATAACTATAAGATCATATCTTTACTCGCGGTAGGAATGGCAAGAGATACTTCTTTATATCTTGTTTGTTTGTGTGTTTAGGTATTTTGCGTGTTATGATTTTTTGAACATTGATAAAACTAACACCTATTGCGTTTGTCAACTTTAAATGAATATGGCAGCCAATAGTTTTCAAAACTAACGTGTGAAACATTCATTCTTTCACACACCAATTTGTATGAACAAAAAAATCATCTTATTATCTTCGAAATATGTACAATTATAGACAATTGTAATTCATGTTTTGTTTTTTATTTATATCTTGTATTAGGAAAAAATCAAAATCAACGCAGCGATGATTCGATTTTTAAAATTTTTTTTTAAACATTATAACTAAGCGCTATAATAATTTGCGTTCCAAAAATTTAAAGAAAAATTCTGGGGAATCAAAAAGTGCTTAAAAAGAGAAAAACAATTCAAGCATAGTTAAAGGTATTTTTCTGCTTTTTTCCGGCCTGAAGCCACAATTATCTCTCTGTAGAGTTTTTCTTTAAAACTTTGCTTTGCCTTTTAAATTAGAATTTTTAGATGATTTAAAATGATTTAGTCAGATGACATGCACTTCATTCACATCCTAAAAGAAATTCGACGTTAAATGTATCAAAAAAGCTGGGCAATGTTCATATTAGCATGTCTCGAAAACATGACGTGCTAGGGTAATTTTGATTTCAGGTTTGAGTTCAGAGTGCCAAAATCTTTTAGAAAAGTATAGTTTAGTTTGAAGGCGATTTTCGTTGCAGACCAGTGTTATCTTGAGTGCCCAAAAAAATATTTTTTCAGTAACGCTCCAGCTATAGTATGAGAGAACTCGATATTTGATTATAGAAAGTAAGAATCTATGTTAAAATAAAAGTGATTTAATGCTATCACTTACATAAAAAATTGCTCTGGGTTCTCGGTCTTTTATATTTTTTTGTTAGTTAGTGTCCAGAACCAACAACCATTTTCACAAACTGTAAAGAGCATTTTTGTACCCCTTTATGAAGTTCGTTATCAAACTTGGTAATGCTTCGCTTTGACAAAAACAAAAGAAATGAAGTTTTTCTTCTCCTGTGAGCTATCTTTCTGAGGCTTACAATTTTTTTTAATATAACTACAAAGTTTGATGGAGCCCATTCATATGCAGCATGATAGCTCTTAAATAATGATATCCATTTGATGAAAACAGATTTAGATATTGATGTTCAACATAAATACCAAAGAAGTACTTTTTGCTACGCGTAAGTTTTAATATATGTTTATGTTAACCTTAAGTGTTTTAGTTTTATTTTAAAACGGTTATGATTTTAAGGACGCAATTCTCTGCATTTCTATAATTAAAGAAAGAAAAAACAATTATTTATGTCCGATTTCAATTCATTGTTTAACTATTATATTTTTCAGGGTGACTTACGGCGGATGTGGAGTGAACCATTTATAACGCATCAACCATCAAAACAACTTGAAGTCTGAGTGTTCTTTTTTTTTTAATTTATTTAAAACAGAAAAATATTCTTAATATATAATTTTGTTCTTAAGTGGTTCGATAATAGATTTTTTATAAAAACAAAAACAAAAAAAAAAAAAAAAAAAATACTGTAATATGTATCGACAATGATTTTATTGTTGTAACTATAATTATTACTAACTAAAAGTAAAGTAATTGCTATTTTGTATGATTAAAAACCAGGAAGAAACAAATACTATTTATAAGAGATTTTTTTCATTATACATATTTTTTTTCTCATTTTTTTTTTTGTTTAAACTTATAAGAAATAACTTTAAGGATTGTGTTAAGTTTTTTTTTTGCAATTTTTTTAAAAGTTTTATAAACAAACCTAAATAATTTTATTCGATTCAAATTTATTTCGAACCCTCCTGCCAATGATCAAAAAAACTCAAAATAACTCGATAGAAAAGAGAAACCTTAACCTAGATCGTTAAACTTCTGTCCATCTGTGTATATAGATAATATCATTTTAACTTGTAAAAAAAAAACCATAATTTAAAATAATAAACACAAACAAAAGGAAATTAAAAAAAAATAAGAAGAATTTATAAGTGTTCAGATTATTTAAGAAACAAACAAAAAAATATCAATATAAGTGAAAATGATAAAAGAAGTTGAACATGAGATTTCAAGATGCTGTGTATAACCTTTGATTTAAACAAACATTTTATTAAAACCCGACTTATTTGATGAATACCTGTTTTTAAAGTCTTTTATAAAAGAGTGTACTTTTTTACAACGAATCATTTTATTGTATTATACTTACTGGCTTTAGATACTAACAAAATACCAGACCTTGTAGACATTTTCGAGGTATCAAACAAACCATAAGTGTTAATGGTAATTATGACTTCTCTTGAGATCGTATTCCAGTGACCTTATCACTTAATGAATCAGAGATAATAGAAAAAAGTAATCCAAAGCTTATAATTAAGAAAACGAACTGAAACGAATACAGAGAAGAGCTTGAAAGTTTTATAAATCTCAGATCTCCTATGGAAACAACAGACCAAATTTACCACGAAGTGAAACAATTCACTGCCGATGTTCAACAAGCTGCTAAAGAAACTTCACCAACTTATTCGAACAGGAGACATACTGAAATAAAATAACCTGTCGAAATAAGAGAGTTAATATTAGAGAAAAGAAGAGTTTGTAAAAAATGGCAGAATACTAGATTTCCAGACGATAAAAGAGCGTTTAACTGTCTAAGCAACGAACTTAAAAAACAAATCTACGAATTCAAATCAAATAGATTCTTCAAAAGCTTAACAACGGAGGTTTCAACCTATTATTCGCTTTGGAAAGTAGCTAAGCGCCTGAAAAGACCGCTGTTTCAAAAACCGTCCTTAAAATCTCAAGATTGGAAATGCATCGTAAACCCCACATTGCAGAACATTTTGCGAATGTTTTTAAGCCATTTCCAGCACACACATTTAATAACAGCTTACACTTTATTGAAAAGAAATAAAAAGTATGTGTCCAACATCAACTATCAAACCGAAAATCACCTGGGTACGATCTTATGAAACAAATGTAATTAAAAGCCTTCATAAAACTCCAATACAAAATAAACGCATGCCTAAAGATCCAATATGTCCCACATCATTGGAAAATTGCTGAAGTAATTGTTATACCTTAGCAAGGTAGGCCGCCAACAGAAATAAGATCTTACAGATCAATATCGCTTATATCAATTATGGTAAAAGTTTTTGAAAAACGATTCTCGTTATATTTACATAATCGCATTTAAACGATAATTCGTTATCGTAATTTCAACGTTTATCGTGTTACAAAATAAAACCCCAGGCAGTACTATGAAATACTAAAAATCGTATATGTTAGACCTACTGTTTAGAGTACAGTACGATCAAGAATATTCAGAACTAAAGAAAATAGAAGCCGATGTTCCACAAGGAAGTGTCCTAGGACCTGCCGTGTATTTTATACAGGGTGATTTGCATAAGGTGTGACAAAAAGATAGGGTGTGTAGGTTGGACTTAGACAAGCAAAAAATCGTATGGGAGGGGGGGTCCATTTTCCCCCGTTTAGGCGGAAGGGGCAATTTAAGAAAAAAATCACTTAAAACGGAAAAAATATTATTTAAAAATAACGGTTATACCTACAGAGTTGTGCTATAGCATTTTGAAAAGCCAAAAATCTATACATTAATTTAAATTTTAAAGTAAGTTGTTCAAATGAATAGTTTTTGAAATATTAATTTTCAAAGTCAAAATTTTGAGAAAAAACATAATTTTTTTTATTATGCAAATCACCCTGTATATACAAGGGATATTTTAGTGGATAATAACGTGGCTACGTTTGCAGATGATACTGCAATTTTGCTAACCGACAAATGCTTCGTCAAGGCAGCCAAAAAATAGCAAAATGCAGTCGACACAGTAAAAGATTGGACCAAAAAATGGCGTATCAAACTCAATGAAACAAAATCAGCATTTATGAACTTTACAAATAAAAGGTTAATCAATGTTCGAATATTCATTAACACTTTTCAACAATGACTTGAACTATTTCCTAATATTTGCCCGTTTTGAAAATTAAAATTAAAGCATATAGTAATTAGTTCATGTTTAAATGAAAATTCTATAGTCATCCCTATCGGGTACGAAACTTCCCGGAGATTTTTTTTTTGGAAAACAGCTTCCAATCGAAATATTCCAGGAATTTTGTTCCGTATTCGGTTGTTATTTGTTGCTCTGATATGAAGAATAACGGAAAAGTGAAAAGGAAGCGATTTTCCCATCAATTTTTCGATTGAGAGCCTTTTCCCCCAAAAAAAATTTCCCGGTAAATTTAATTCCAGATAGGGGTGAATGACAGCCAGTTTCATTGGAATGGCAACGCCAACCAGAGGTTATTACCAAAATGAGGACGGGAACAATAGATAAAGGTCCTCATTATGAATACCGAATCGAAAGTTCGCCTGGATGCGAGCTTAAAAATCAGTGAACGTTTGCTATTTGTAATACCTACAACGGAAGTAGAATTTTCTAGGGTTTTGACACTTAAAGCGATCATAATTTAAGGGAATTGCTCGCTATTCATAATACGAAATTAACGAATTCGCTACTAAGTTCGATTCGCTATTCATAATGTTGGCCATATTCTACAATAGATGGAATGAAAATAGAATCATGCACGTGCTCAGAGCAGATACTCAGCGCAAGAAGATGAGCAGGTGCTCATGAAAATGTATTCAGCGAAAAATGTTATTCATTTCAAATGCTCCAAAGTCGCACCACAAAATTTTTTTGTACACAGTTATATGAAAGTACCTTGTGTCTTGTACTTTATAAAAGCCCAGAGTGACACTTTGGTTTGGACAAGCCTTAAAAGTGGTCGATTTTTACCGATATTCACTGACTATTGAGATTTGATTGGTCTCGACCACTCTTAAATTTAAGAGCGCTAACTCTGGTCTAGGACCGGTATTCATCGACTTCTTTTAGCTTGGGTGGCTCTTATCGAAGTTTTCGGTAAATCGTCGAATATGTCCACTTAAACTAACTTTTTTTCTGAGAATTCATAGTTTGAGTTGTTAATCATGGATCTAGCTAATCAACCGATTTTGGTTTATTAGTGCCATTTAACTAGAACCTCTGAAAATTATACTCAAAACTTAACCCGTTGTGAACAAACTAGTTCTAAGATTGCTTAGATTGAAATACTGGGTTTTGTTAATAGGCTGAGGCCCTGTTTTGTAAAACGAAAATCGCTGAAATTACTTCGTTATCGTTCAAATGCGATTACGTATAACGAGAATCGTTTTAGTTGAACGATAATCGTTTTTCCTTACGAATGCCATTTAGCTATCGTTTTCCATTTTTTAATTTTATAAGTAGGCATGGCGAAGGTTGCGATCTAAATAAAATGCTTTTTTGGTTTTATTTGGCAAAATATTGAAAACGCCTTTCTCGTTATACATAATCGCTCTTTGTCGTGACTATCGTTTACTTTAGTATCGTTGACTTGCCGCTCGTTTCGTAATACGTTTGCTGTAAAAGTTCAAACCATATTGAATTTTTTTTTCCTGACGGTCATTCATTTATAATAAAAATTATATATGAATGTCTTGCAACTATTTGAATCTGTGAATTCCAGTTGAACCAAACCAATTTCAACTCAACCACTTTCAAGCTTATTTCAAGACATCATACAAACAGGGTTATTATTTATTGAACACATAAAAAATATCTAATTTCCCTTGAACGCATCCCAAAACAAAAAAACATACATCCTGGCAGCATTGTTTTTATTTGAAAGAAAAAAGGAATGCTATGAAAAGTGAAACGGCGTTAAATCGAAAAAGTTACAAGTTTTGTTGTATCGTCGCGCAAGTGTTTAACACAAAATTAATCACAAATATTGTTTATTTGCATACCAAACATAAAAATAAACATTTATTAATAATTATTGTAAACAATTAAATAAATAGTCAGTCTTAATTTATTCGAATTACCTAAATAAATCGTAGTTTTTTGCTTGCTTGTCTACGAAAACGGGCTCAAGAAAAAAAAAAAAAAAATCGAATGTGCGCATGGCTGCGGTCGCAACAAATCGCCGCAACAGCATCCTAAAAGGAAAAATACAATAAATTTATGTGTGTAATTTGGATTTCTTAAATAAAATACAACAACAAACAACCATTGTAAGGAGTATTAAAATTTAAATTTAAAATTACGCCTTTGCTGGCTAACAAAAAAGAAGGTAAGAATTAAAAAAAAAAACTAATGTATACCATACATTCATAAACTATTATGCTTTATTTTCTCTTAAGAATTTATTTGCCTACGCAAATTTATGCTTTTTTTTAAGAAGAAATAAAAGCAAATAAATTGATTTCAATGCATGTGTTAGTTTATGTAGTTGATCTGCGTAAATAGTTGCACAATGACTAGCTAAAAAAACAAAAAAAACAAGAAGTGCGTGTGGCGATTCATTGCACCAAAAAGGAAACAATAAAATTCCCTTGAAGTTAGCATTTTATTCGTGGAGTCCTCTTTACCTCTCCCATCCCAAGTTATTTTTTGCATCTGTGTCATTTTTACAAAGTCCTTTTGATAGTTTGAAGTAAATTTTGTCCCTTAACCGCTCGCTAGATAAGTATATGCAACTGCAACCATATACTACATTATGAGGGCTACTTGTTAGTTTTTTTTAATTTTTTGTATTATTAAACTACCTGACCTGCCTGGTATAGCTTGGGTGCACCGTAGGTATTTTGTTACTTTCCTACTACTTTTGTAATTTTTGTGTCCTTAAAAGCCTTATTCGGCCTTCTGTAGCCATTTTCAAATTATGTTTTCATAGCTATCTTTCTATTTTGTCGTACTTGTTCTGACTTAAAAGAAAGTAGGGAAAATCGTGTTCTAAACTGTTCCAGACAGCGTCATTGAACAGCAAATTAGAACAGTCTGGAACAGAAAAATCTCATTGAACATTAAAAAGTTGAATACTTTTAAGCCAATCCGACTATCATGACGAAAGTTATGGCACCTTTAAATAGAAATTTAACTGTTTGTATTGAAATTTAAGACACTGCATGAAGAAGTGACACAACTTGCACCATGTGAGTCGCATTGTCTTCATATTAACCTCTTTAAATTGTGCATTAAAAAATACCTTTGTACTTCCAAATCATGTGCCATAAGTTAATTTTACACCAAAATGTTCTTTGACTGGACTTTGAAGTGATGGCACTATACTCTGTCTAACAAAAATTGTAAGTACACGTCTTTTGGGAAAGCCGGTTATGTCCGACGTCCACTACGTGCGCAACTAGTTTAACCAACTTCGTATTCAACTCTTTAATTGGATAAACAAATTGATAATTTAGTACACTAGTGCACAAACTCACGTTCTTCGTGTTGAGTAACACAGATTGAACAATATGCGTTGGTAGCCCATGTGTACGGGGCTACCAACGCATATTGACAAACTTCCTTAACTGTAAAATACCCTCGCACACCTAGTTGATCAACTCGTTCAATTGTTGGAAAAACCCTTACACTTAGTGGACCAACTTATTCAATCATTGAATAGCCCCGTACACCTAGTTGATAAACTTGTTCGATTTTGAGCAAAAAATACGTTCCTCGTACTCATAATCAAGAATTGCTTGTTGACCAGTGCGTTTAACACATTTGGTAGATAGTAGCTATTTACATATTAAATAAATAATTTTGACTCCAGTTCTGTACATATTTTTTTTTTGTCCACTCACAGTGTTGTTTATTCATCCCCATTGTGAGTTTCACCTGAAATAACATTGAAGTCGTTTGCCAAAAACGTCAATCGTCGCTTCTAGAGCATGGCGTTTTATCACAAACGCCTTGCGGAATAAGGATGATTATCAGTTTCCCCTCAATAAAATTAATCAGCCCTATTGGGAGTTTCGCCCGGAAAACTTTACGTGGAATATTGTGGTTCGTCCCGAATTTGAAAAGCTTATGAGTTTCGCCAAAATAAAAATAATTTTACACCAAAATGTTCTTTGACTGGACTTTGAAGTGATGGCACTATACTCTGTCTAACAAAAATTGTAAGTACACGTCTTTTGGGAAAGCTTTATTCTTATATTACAAAAGGTGCCGGTTATGTCCGACGTCCACTACGTGCGCAACTAGTTTAACCAACTTCGTATTCAACTCTTTAATTGGATAAACAAATTGATAATTTAGTACACTAGTGCACAAACTCACGTTCTTCGTGTTGAGCAACACAGATTGAACAATATGCGTTGGTAGCCCATGTGTACGGGGCTACCAACGCATATTGACAAACTTCCTTAACTGTAAAATACCCTCGCACACCTAGTTGATCAACTCGTTCAATTGTTGGAAAAACCCTTACACTTAGTGGACCAACTTATTCAATCATTGAATAGCCCCGTACACCTAGTTGATAAACTTGTTCGATTTTGAGCAAAAAATACGTTCCTCGTACTCATAATCAAGAATTGCTTGTTGACCAGTGCGTTTAACACATTTGGTAGATAGTAGCTATTTACATATTAAATAAATAATTTTGACTCCAGTTCTGTACATATTTTTTTTGTCCACTCACAGTGTTTGTTTATTCATCCCCATTGTGAGTTTCACCTGAAATAACATTGAAGTCGTTTGCCAAAAACGTCAATCGTCGCTTCTAGAGCATGGCGTTTTATCACAAACGCCTTGCGGAATAAGGGTGATTATCAGTTTCCCCTCAATAAAATTAATCAGCCCTATTGGGAGTTTCGCCCGGAAAACTTTACGTGGAATATTGTGGTTCGTCCCGAATTTGAAAAGCTTATGAGTTTCGCCAAAATAAAAATAATATTTTCACAATAGTGAAAAGTGAATGTCCATCAAGTCAGCAGATCAAAGTGGGCAGAACATATTTTTTTTTGATTGCATCTTTTAGTGCTAATTAGGTGGTAATTAAGTGCCCAAAAATTAAATTAAGTGCTCCAGTACTTTTGGTGAAAATTAATGTTATTTTGACCCAAATCATTTTTATTAATTAATTGGATAAGTGCTCGACTAATTTGAGTTAAGTGCTCCATTTTCCACGATTTGGGACAAAATAACTTGAGTTTTCCGAGAAAAAACGAGATTCAAGTTAGCAGAGCATGTGAAAAAATTGAATCAGCCCTATTCTGAATGAAAACTCCCGGGGAAATTTTTTTGGGAGAAGAGCTCACAATCGAAAAGTTGCAACCAATTTCGTTCTTGTTTCACTTTTACGTTATTCTGAACACAAGGGGAACAAATAACAAGCGAAAACATAATGAAATTCCGGGAATATTTCGATTTGGAGCCCTTCTCCCGAAAAAAAATTTTGTTTAGAATAGGGCTGAATATTTTTTTTTCCGGAAAATGCTTTTGAAAATGGAGCACTTAACTAAAATTAGTCGAGCACTTAAATAATCAAAATGATTTGGATCAAAATAGCTAGATAGTTTCGAGAAAACGAAAATCAAAATTCAGCAGAACACTGAATTATGAATTTTTTTTTTTTTGTTAAAAGAGTTTTTTTAAATTTTTTTTTTTTGATTCGTAGAGTACTTAATTAGCACCTAATTATAAGACCAAGTTCAAATTTTTAATTAAACGTTTAAGGCATTTTCAGTAATTGCTCTGCTAACTTTAAATCAAGTTAGCAGAACATTAATTTTTACCAAAAGTACTGGAGCACTTAATTTAATTTTTGGGCACTTAATTAGCACCTAATTAGCACTAAAAGATGCAATCAAAAAAACAACCATGTTCTGCCCACTTTGCTCTGCTAACTTGATGGACATGAAAAGTGAAATGTAAGTTTTTCGGTTGGAATCTTGTTCATGCAGAAGTCACAATAGGGCTGATTATTTTTGAGTTGATCTCCACTCAAAGCAAAACAAAATGTTGCTTGCATATAAATAAATAGAAAAAAAAACAAGAAATTCGAGTTGCTTTTCAATACAATTGCCCAACTCAAACAACGCACATAAATTTCGTCGGATCCAACGCAAAGCAACAAATGTCAAAAAAAATTTTAAAAGTTGGCCAACGAGTTGAATCAATAATTTGCAACACATTATCGTGAAAACGTTGCTCGACGTGTTGATCAATGACTTATAACGAGCAACACGAGTTCGTACACTATCCAATCCATGTACTTGTTGAACAATTCGTTTTAGCAACGCTTTCCAACTCGTTAGTTAAATGCGTTTAAAATCGAAATGATCTGTTCATTGAAATTTATATTCATCATTGAAATAATAAAAGTGTATTTAAAAAAAAAAGTTTTAATCAGAATAAAGTATTTCAAACACGTTTTCGAGACATTTTTATGTGCGTGTGCCGTTGTCGGCGTCGTCGTCGTTGGGGTTTGCGTTGGAAATTACTTTAAATTAAATAACTTATGTTGGATTCTGTAAACGCCAAAAGTTGAGGATTACCTAAACTTAGGTTAAGTTTGAAATTCTTACTTGGCGCTCACAATCCATGATGGATTATGGCATCAACCAACATGCCTCTCCAGCCTTAGCTTCTCTGTCCTTAGCTAACCGCCTCCAGTTACGCACGCCAAGTTGGTTGAGATCGTTCTCGACTTGTGTGCGCCACCCATTTCCCAGCCGCTGTATTTTCAGCTTCTTGACCAGGTCAATGTCGCTGTACAGCCCGTAAAGCTCGTCGTTAAATCCTCTTCTCCATACTCCTTACATACACACAGGACCAAAAATCACTTGTTGACTTGTGATCTGCGTACAACTGCTTCAAGAACGATGTTAAATAGCTTGCATGTTAACACGTCGTCTTGTCTTAGACCTTTCTCAACAACAAACGGTTCAGAGGTATTCTTACCGACTTGCTCCGTCAAGAGCAGCTAGATTTATCCATTGTCATCTTGCACAAGCGGACGAGTTTGGCTGGAATGCCGGGATATGACATGGTTCTGTGTAACTTGTCTCTATTCACGCTTTCACACCCGACTTTTAAATCGATAAAGAGGTGGTGTCTGGCCTAAGATCACACTGATAGGGGCCAATCAGATCATTAACAAAAGGTTTTAAGCCGTCATACAATATCCACGACAGTATTTTTCATGCGACGTTTGGGAGGCTAATTCCTCTTTAGTTGGTACAAGTCAGAGCGTCTCCTTTTTTATGGATGAAGTTCCATTCAACGGGTATGTTTTTATCCAAACAGATTTTACAGATGAGTTGGTGCATACTCCCTACTAGAAAATCTCCTGCTGCTTTAAACAATTCAGGTGGTAGGCCGTCCGCACCAGCAGCCTCATATGGTTTAAGTTTTGCAATCGCATCGCGAACTTCATCTAGATCAGGTGGACGGAATTGTTGAATATCGTTGTCCAAATTAAATGGAATAACAGCAGAATGTTGACTATCTTTGCCGTTTAAGTCTAGAAAAATGTTCCTTCATCACTTCATCACCATATTCCGTCTCTCATCTCGACAGGCTTCCGTTCTGGCCTTGAAGCCTTGGGTAGATCTTCTTACTTTCGAACATCCCCTTTGCCGGTACATCCCTCAATAGACTCGACCGCCCGGTTCTCTTGCTCCCTTTTTTTCTTCCTGGGAAGTCGGCGTTCCTCAGTTCTTTTTTGTCTGTAGAGCTGTTGTGGCTACACAGACCACACGGGGTTCATAGCGGAATAATCTATTCGGGGATTTTCAACGATGGAATTTTTGATAGGCCTGATTTTCATTTTTATACAATGATGAATGTATTTTCAATACAACGAGTAAAATATTAGCGTAAAGTTTCCTAAAATAATGGTACATTAATAAATTTTGGTATAAAAAGCTTTAGATTCTCATGCAAATCAAGGACCAGAAGAGGCCATTCAAATATTTTGGGTAAAAGGGTGTTTATTCAGTGGTAAGGAACTTTGATTTCATATAATTTCATTTCATTTCGTTTATTAAATAAATGATATCAATAAGATGATATCGAACGAAAAAGGTCAGAAAAGTACAGATTTTTGTGTTCGATGAGAAAAAATCTTACCCCAAACTAGTCTACAATTTGTCACTTTCTGTTCCATGAAGTTTTTAAGAACGGTTTAGGGCAACAATTTCTGCCCCTACTTTTGGGTAAGATAAAGTTCGTTAAAAGTGTCAAACATCAGTTGATTCGTGTAAGATAAGATACAAAAACAATTTATAATAAAATGATTTTTACTTGTTCTATATGGCAAGTATTGGTTTCGTGTCAAAAAAAAAATTGAGGTTTTAATCAAAACCAACATTAAGATGATGGAGAAGTCCAAAAAAGTTGTTTTCGTCATGCCGTCCGTCGGTCTGTGCGTCTGTTCGTCCGTGCGTCCACCGAATAGAAAGCCACACCGGGTTGACGGATTTGCATGAAATTTGTTACAGATTACTTTTTTGTAATTTCCAAGGTTATTTTTTTTTTGTTTTTGAATATCTCGATTCGAACGAATACCCCCCATATAACGGTTTCGAGTTAGTGGTTTTCTCGAAAACGGCTCTAACGATTTCGATTAAACTTGGCGTATGTAATGTAGTAAGTGATGGTAACAATGCTGCGTTTCTAGTTTTTCTCAAAAATTCAAATAACGGAAATATGATGAACACGCTTTCATCAAATTTTTCATAATTTTTAGTTTTTTACGTACATATATATCAACTGAATTTGTTTAAAACTTTTCACTAGGTTGTTCTCATTATTTTAAAAAGTATTGTGCATTTAGTTTTTCAAAAAAAAAAAAAAAATGGAAAAAAATAAGCAAAAAATGATTTTCTTCGATATTATTTTTTTGAATTTCCCATAGATATAATAACTTTGAACTACAAGTGCGATCCAGTCGTGGATTTTATTTTTTTTAAGATTTCTATTAAAAATAAAGAAAAAAAATCGAAAATCTGAAAAAGTTGTTAATTGATATAAGAATGAAAAATCAATGGACAAAATATTTCTTTTAAATTTGAATGTGGACTACCACGTCAAATTTATAAAACACGAAGCTGGAATGTTCGGCTCTTTTTTGTTCTGACAGTTACTTGTGCTGTTCTGCTCTGTTCTGAGCTAGATTTTCTTCACTAAACACAACTATTTTAATCTTTAATTTGCGCAAACATTTTTTTTTTTGAAACTCTGTCAATAAGTTTTGGCTTTTGACAATATTCATAGGTAATGTAGACAAACAATTTCGATAACATTCAGTTTTTTTTTTCGTAAAAAACCGACATTTTCGTCATTTACGGTTTTTGGAATAGTATATCTTGTGAGTGTTCAGTCGGAGGAAAAGATTGTCACAAGCTTATTTGTAGAAAATTGTATGATCTGGAAAACTTTTGACGCGAACACGATCTACTAATAGACTTTCGCATGTGTATTCCTTAGAACAAAATGCATTGCAAATTGCATTTAAAAAACTTCATTTGGATTTTTTCGGCAGATTGGCCTTATTTTTGTAGATTCTTCCTGGGTTTAATATTTTACTCGTTGCACCGAAAAATATATTCATCATTGCATAAAAATGACAATATCTTCTCTTAACGTGGTTGTACCGAGTTAGTGTTCGTCGTATTCGATTCAGCATTAAAAAAAACGTTTAAATTGTGTCTCATATGGCTGGATTGTATTAGAATTAATTCTTCAGCTTGATAAACCTTCACATACTCCACTACTTCCCCCTTTAAATGTAATTAAAAAAAAAAAGCCAATGGGGGAATTTTGGGGGACTTTAGACCAGCTATAGAGGATAACATTAAAAAAGTTCATGAACTATTTTTTTTTTACTTTAGACCCTATCTATCCTGGTCTATTTATCTGAATCAAAGTAAGTGTTAACTATTATAGAACTCTATTCTACTGGATCTAGACTAGACTCTGGACCTAGAGTGTATTGACATTTGGAGTGAGCGTATGTCATGTTTTCAAGACAACGTACACAAATCGAACAGTTTTGGTCACAGATATATATTTTTTTTATTTTTGTCTGATTCAGAAATATAAATTTTCTTCTTCCATTGAACACAAAACAGAAAATCAGTAAATACAAAATACAAAATAAATATGTGGGAAGAGAGGAATAAGATAGTGTTTATTGCATGGATAGATGTATTTTTATCAACACTGAGTGATTATATTTTATTTATTTATGTTCTTTTTTGTTGTTTACAGAAATCGCGAATATTCTTTCTGCAAATAAATAAAACAACAAAAAGATAAGAGGGAGAGATTATCAAAAAGAAAATAGCACCAACAACAAAATTTATTTTTGTATAAGTATTATTGGGTTCTTTCTGATAAATTGGTATGGCAGTTGCATCGCCAAACGATGGAGAATCAATATACTATAACAACCAACAGCCTCTGCAACAACAACTACAACAGCAACAGCATCAAATTCAGCAGCAAGACTACTCAGCAATGGGCGAGCCCACAATATCAAATATAAATTTAGTAAGAGGCAATATAAATACAACAGAAGAGTCAGGCGCCTCAGTAGGTGGCTTTAGCAACAGCAGTAATACGACAACAGCAGGGTTCAGAGGAGGAAGCACTACTTCGAGAGCAACGACTGTCAGTAATTTAAGTGGTGGGTTATTAAATAATAGTGGTGGTGTTGGTGGTGGTAGCAGTAGCATCAGCAGCTTTATGGCGCCAACAAGCGGAGACAGTAACAACAGCAGCACAACAACAATGCAAAACAGCAGTGTTGGTGTTAGTGGAAGTGCGACAGCTGGTGGTATAGCTGGCAGTGGGCTCGGTGGAAGTTCCTATCAAATTGGAACAGGATGGGAGGAATTCTGTGAGCGACATGCCAGAGCGGCAGCAACAGATTTTGCCAAATCCTGCATTAATTATATTAACACTAATCTAATTGACGATGCACGCATCATTTCGCATAGGAATTTTATGCAAAAGTTTTTGGATTCATTTGGCGAGTGCTTTGAGGTGGAATTCACTCGACGAAAGAATCATTTAAAGGTTGGTGAAAAGTTTTGTATTTTCAAATTACATTTGCGTTCATTTTTTTTTTGTTATTTATAATGTATTGTGTGTGTTTTTTTGCAAAGCTATCCGCAGTACAGTAGCTTCTAACAGGTATTACACAAACAATATATCGAACTGCCGATAAAAGGAAAAGTTTTTTTGAGATTTTATAAATTAATTTCGAAAATCTATTGGCGGATGGATTCAGCTTAAAAATGTTGCATGGGAGGTATTCGTTCTAGGTGAGATAATATTCAAAAACAAAAAAAAAAAAACAACAAAGTTTCGAAATTACATAAAAATCATCTCATCTTGAAGAAAATCCGTCCACGTGTTTGGGCAGTGGAACTATGCACACATGGACGCACAGACGCACAGTCCGAATGACGGCATGACGAAAACTACTTTTAAGTGTTCTCCATCATCGTAATGTCGGTTTTGATTGAAACCTCGAAATTTTTTTTTGACACGAAACCTTGAAATATTTGTGCCAATTCGCAATGTTTCACGACTATTTTTCTCTGTGTGAGAGTTACAGAACGTAGGCACAGCTTTGTTTATATCTTTTTCATAGAGTACTTCAAAAAGTCCCATTTTGTGCTTTAAGTTATGCCAATCTTCAACACCATCCCCTGACAAACTTCTCAAAAGAAAGTTATTACCTATTTGATCACTTATTAAGATTTCCTTATCAAAAAAAGGATGCAAATAATATGCATTTAGGGCATACGCATCCAGTGCCATATTCTGACGGTGTTCCATTTACTGTAATTATTTGTTTCATGTGGTGCAAATTATCCAATAAATTCTCATACAAAGAGCACCATCGAGTTCCGCACGCCAATTTGATTCTTTTACCTTCTTTTTTAATTATAGCATTTTCAAAATCTGTATTTTTGAATTCCTTTTGTCAGACAATTTTTGATTAAAAATGTTTTCAGCGAGTAGATTTCCCGTATGACAACTGCAAGTGCTATGTCATAAAACGTTTTTTTTCGTCATGGCACTTACATTGTCAGACACAATGGCATATAATATCTTTGTTGCATAACGTTTTTTTTTTGCCAAATTAATTGATTAATGATATGAGAATACAAATTTTTACACTAATTTTCCTCAAAATAAAGATTTTTTAAATAAGACGTTGTTCTTTTTAGTGTGTAAGTAGGCTTAAATCGATTTGGGATGTTTCGACATTTTTGGAGGGTTTTGTATGAAAAGTAAAATGGCTGCGGATTTAGCTAATCCTCAACTTTTGTCAACAGATTCAAATTATGTATCTTGATTCTAACAAAAGTTATCATGTTTAAAAATTTCCAACGGCAACGCACATAAAAATGTCTCGAAAACGTTTTTTTTTTCTATACGTTTCACGGTGTTTTTTCACTATGAAAAAGACTAATTCTGAAAAAAAAAAATTCAGCCAACCGCTTTACTTTAGCAAGTATCACACGATTTGTGTAAACACCAAAATTTGTTTTAAAAAATTGTGTATTTTTGACATAAATAATAAACTATGTGAACCACAAATTGGATGACAGAAAATGAAATTATAAAAACGATTTGTATATCATTTGGTGTCATCCGAATTATTGTTCAGATGATATTGTGTATTTTTACTGATTTAAGTAAAAATCATCATTTTGGAAAGCAGAATTTTGACCTGTGCTCTTCAATTTGATATGGTTTTAAACAGTTCTTAGAACTTTTGGTTTTCTGGATTTTGTTTGGGGTTTCAG
Source organism: Meliscaeva auricollis (assembly GCA_948107695.1). NCBI lineage: Eukaryota > Metazoa > Arthropoda > Insecta > Diptera > Syrphidae > Meliscaeva > Meliscaeva auricollis. Next base: position 42,450,727 of record OX403616.1, read on the forward strand.
GATTTTGTGTTATCGGGTTTTTTTCAGTCTTCTGCAATCTGACCTCAACCCGAAAAAAATTGTATATTGTTTTTATAGTACAAATACTTATTTACAAAAAGAAATAATAAAGAACAAAAACAAAAATTGTTTTGGCTAGGTTTTTGATGCAAATACTGCTATGTGCGTCGACGATGATGATTAATAGACGATGATCTCTAAATTGGACCATGCAACATAGTCCAACAAGAACAACTCATAGTTACATACCAAAGAACAATTTTTCAACCCTAGTACTTGAATGGAATAAGTTTCTAATGAACTTCTGCTGAGCCCTGTTCAAGCACCCTTTTCTTAACCGAGAAAAGTCTTCCCTATCCCCTTGTTCTGACAAAACACCACCAAACCATCATGGAGTCAGTCTGAGTAAAGGACTCCTTTGTTCCTAAAAATTAACAGAAACCCATTATTATCTGCTTCTGCAATGGGGTTTCCTATTCGATGATACCTAATTTAAAGCTAACTGTTTATTGTACGTAAGCAATGTGAAATATTTTTATAAAATGACTTATGACACACTGCTACACTATCATCAGTATCGAAGATGTAGTCTTAATGTAATTTAGATAGCTGTGTGAAAACTAGTCTCAACTGTTTACTATGTTTTAACTATATAATGATTCAGGAAATGTCGTTTTTCTCGATCTCGTTGTATTTATTTTATAGAACCCTGACCCATCTTTATATCATTGTATAATTTAACCATTTATTTTATTTGTATTTTCAGGCTGGGAATGGAACTGCTGTCGTTCCAGAAGAAAGTGATATATCTGAAGAACAAGCTTCGCCTAAAATCTTTCCTAAAGCATTTTTCCGCCGATTATCATTCAAAGGCTTACGCAAAGGAAAGGTTAGGATTCACTTTTGTATAATTAATTAATCAAATCCTCAATGAGGGGGCATTTTTCTTAAACGCAATTGAAATTTAGAATTTTCTCTTCTTACAGGCATTATTTCATAGAAATTCGGATGATTTAGATTCCACAACCAGCAGCAGCAGTCGAGCAAATAAAACAAAATTAGCTAAAATTGTTGTTGAATGTCGCAAAGAAGGTATTGTTAGTTTCTTAACACCAGAAAGCTTAGATCAGCCTTCAGCGGGTGCTCAAAAATGGGAAAAATGTCGATTGGCATTAGTCAAGGCTGTAGGTGGTTACATGTTAGAATTTTATTCACCGCCAAAGTCACAAAAGGTAATTTTTGTAATTTTCATTTTTCAATTGATTTAATTTATTATTGAAATGAAATTCTATTATTTTTTTCTAGCCAAAAAGTGGTGTTTTTTGTTTCCTAATATCTGAAGCTCGTGAGACTACCGCATTAGAAATGCCCGACCATGAGAATACGTTTGTACTCAAGGCAGACAACAATATGGAGTATGTGATTGAAGCACATGACACCGATGACATGCGCAGTTGGTTAGCGACAATTCGCTATTGCATGCGCAGCCCTCCAACACAACAGCCAACGCTTGAAATGTCTTCAGACACATCAGCAGGGGCACAAGGAATGCAAAATTCATCAAATGCAAATACATCGAACACTAATAATCCGGCTACAAGCCATCAGCATCCATCGGCGTTCATCAGCAACAATGCAACATCACAACCAATTAATGTTCCGACGACATCTGCAACAAGTGATACTCTTAATTCGGTTAGTGAAGGAGGTGCCAGCAGTCCAGTACCTGATATACCGCCACGACGTCAAGGTGAACAACGTCTATCGGCATCGAGTAATTTCGAATTGACCGAAGGCGATTTAGAAGGTTCCGAACTCAATGTGGCAGACTTGACAGCGGAAATGCGTCAATATCCATGGTTCCATGGGACATTGCCTAGATCGGAAGCAGCACGAATGGTGCTTCATTCTGAGGCAGCCGGACATGGATTTTTCCTAGTGCGGCAAAGTGAGACCCGAAAGGGTGAATTTGTGCTCACATTTAATTTCCAAGGCAGAGCCAAACATCTTAGGATGACGCTCACTGAGTCGGGCCAGTGTCGAGTGCAGCATTTGTGGTTCCCATCCATACAGGAAATGCTCGAACATTTCCGACATAACCCAATTCCATTAGAATCGGGTGGAACATCAGATGTTACTTTGACCGACTGGGTTTACAACCGAGGCGTGCCATACAGTGGAGGAGAGAGCTATGTTGCTGATGGAGGGGCAAGCAGCGGTCATGCGCAGCAACATCCATCCCCCAGACATGTGAGATAGCCAAAATTTTGGAGTCAATTCAGTGTCAGTGATGCTTTTATTGTTTTTATTTTTGTTTTAATTTTAAATTTTTTTATTCATTAGATTTATTTATTTGTATTTTTAAGGAAATAGTTTTAAGTTTTATTTTTCCTTCTTAATCAAGAGAAAATATTTGTTATGAATGAATGTCGTCGAGGTATTGTGAGGGTGGTGCTCAGTTCCGTCTTTTTTTAATTAGAAAACTGCAGATTTTACGGCCAATTTCTAAAATCAAAGTTCTAAAATCAATTTAAAACTATTATTTTTAGCTCTCAGTTTTTCTTATGAAAACAAAATTTAAATTAAACAATTTGAGTTCTAATTTTTCCTTAAACCGAGTTTTAAGAGCTAGAACTTTGTCAAGAAATTGGCCGTTAGAGTTTGAAAATCTATAATCCTGAGATCATTTCGGGGAGAGTAAAACACATAAAAAAAAATTTAAAGTGCAATTTTTCAAAAGTTTGAGATTTTATTTTACTATTTTGGTCATAGAGACCATATTAAATTATTTTGCATTATTTTTTAAGCCTGAATAATTGATAACACTTTAAACAAATTCAGACTAGTTTAAAGCGCACCGAAAGTTTTGCCAAACATTTGGTCTTGTGTTTTAAAATGGAATCTCTAAAATGATATCTCAAAAACTTTGGATTAAGATTCTAATCTAGATTCGAGTTAAAAGACTCAAAATCTTTAAGTCTAATTTGGTTTCTATGACCACTCTTCTCTGGCTGATATTACTGTCATTTATTGAAAAATCGATCTTAAATATGCGTTTTGTTTTTATTTTTCACAATGATTTTTACAATAACTGCATTGTTTTCTATCTTAAGCCTAGTACGCTGCTGTAGCGAAACGAAAAATTCTATACAAAAATCACACAGCGAAATCGTAAACGAAAAGTTTTGTTTTTGCTTTTGTTGGTGGAGATCAACGAAAAATTTCGTTTCGCATCAGCAACTGACTATGCTTTGGTCTTAAAAAAGGGGTTTTAACCAAAAGAATTCATCTCAAAATTTTCATAAATCAAACATTTTTCGTCAACTTTTTTGGTAGAAAATTATGCTATGTTTTCAAAATAAATTCATCAAAAACACAAGAGTTAATATTTAGCTGAGAAAAAAAGTAATGTACGTTACAACCAAGTTTCATCAAAATCTAACTATTTTTGAAAAAGATAAAAATAAAAAAAAAACAAAAAAAAAATTGTTTTGTGTCGTTTTTCAAAATATTTTTGTAGTTATAAAGAAAAATTATCTGAACAAAAGTTGTAGATCTTTTTGCCAGCTATTTCTCTCGCATTGAACTTTTTTCGCTACGAGGTCTACTTTAGATAGAAATTGTAAAAAAATAAGATTTTCGAAACCCACCCCACTTTTTCGCCCACCCCAACCTGTTGGTGGGCAATTTATGTTTCCATTTTCATATAACATTTTTCCTAATTTTACCCACCATCCACATCCTGCTAATAATTAATTTTTTTTTTTCAAAAAAATTTTAAACTGGTCTATAAACTCTTGCCATCTTATCCAGCAATTTTGCATCATTACTAGTGCATTTTAGCAAAGCCTGCCGCGTCTTCAAGACAATCATGTGTTCTCCGGTAAAAATATTGCTAAATTTTTTTTTTTTATTTTTTTTTATTAACTGCCCTTAGCTACTATAATTTTAAACATTTTCTTAATAAAAAACGATACACAACAAAAAAATAATAGAATTTGAACTGTTATCATTATTTATTTTCTATTGGTTTCCACAATTTTTTTTATTGAATATGTAGACAACGTTAATCTTTACTTGTTATTATTAAAATACAATTTTCCGTAGAATATTCAGTGTTTTTTGCTTAATTTGTTTTTTTTTTTTTCTACAGGATCAACAAGTTATCACAATGAATGGAAGTGTTCGTCTTAAAACATGTGATATTGAACTGCCATTGGTACATCATTTGCCTAATAATTTTAATAATAATAATAATTACAACCATCAACAACAACAACAACACATGAACAACAACATCAATAATAATAATAGAAATTCACCTAGTTTCCAAGTGAATATCTTGCAACTGCATGGTCATCAACAAAATTTATCACATCATCAGCAACTGCATCATATTCATCAACAGCAACAACAACAACAACAACAACAGCAGCAGCAACAGCATCAAAATCAACATCATCATCATCAGCAGCAGCAGCAGCAACAACAACAACAACAACAACATCATGTACCAACAATTCCATCAGCTCCACCGCCATCCCAGCAACAACATCAGCAGCACCAGTCACAGACATCAGGTGGTGTAAATAATGAAGTTGAAATTGGCCGAGCTGTGGACAACCAATACAGTTTTGTATAAATCAACAAGAAAAACGCAGACAACTACAACAACAACAGGTACTAGATTTAATTTTATTTAGATATTTAAAAACAAAAAAAAAAAAAAAAGAATTATAGTGCCATTTGATAATATTTAGTAGTCAACAAAAAAAAAAAGCGAAAATTTATACAAACAAAATTAAATATTCCTACATACTGTTAGCTTAGTTTATATTTCTAAGGTCTCAAAGATATCCCTATTCTCAAATAAAAAACTCAAAATGTTTGTTGCAAAAATGCTGATAAAATTATGTTTTTAAACAATGATATTGTTGTGTTTGCTTAGAAGTATAAACTAATTTCTGGGTTAGGAAGTGTTTATCGGTTCAATAAAAAAAAAAAGCGACACACATTAGATCCATTTTTTTAAGCTCAATGCGACCACCTTTTGACTTTACTATGATCGTCAGATGTTCAAAAAAACAAATCGCAAGTTGCACGGATGTGATCTTCCCATATTATGGCATGTTCAACGGTCCTTGCTCTTCAAATAAAAAAAAATGAAAAGTTCATTGGATTTGCGTTTGAGGAATACGGCCGAACGAAATGAAGTAAGGAAAATGAATTTTTTTTTGGCGTTGATCTTTAAACCAGCCATCACCCCTTTCGCTTGCGGCAATGTACACATTTCGTCCAAGCCACCCACACTGTTTGACATGAAACATATAACGTCGGCTTAGTTTAAATGGCTAAGCTTTTCGAATGGACTCCATTGGATGCCATTTCTCTCGTCTGTACCACCTGTGGCAGTCAGTATATCATCGATTGTCAATAGGAATAAAATTGGAGACAACACGTCTCCTTGTCTTACTCCTTGACGCACCTCGAATAAGTCGGAAAGCAACACGCACCACCTTGCATTATTGTAAGACTCCGCAGGGATACCTCTCATGATAAGTGATCTCCAGATGCATTCACGATTAACCCTGTCGAATGCCTTTTCAAAATCGACGAACATGAGATATAGAGGTGACCGGTACTCAGCTGAATATTCAAGAATGATCTGCAGGGTGTTTATATGGTCGACACAGGATCCGCCACTGTGAAATCCAGCTTTATGTCTCTTGAGTGTTGACTCTTTCTCTTATCCGCTCAAGAACATTGATACCGTTTAACTCATATTACCGAAATAGTTTGCTTGTAAGTGGTTAATTGACAAAAAAAAGAGTCAAAAATAACAATACTATTCATTGTGAATTTTATAATAAGGGTGAATGTTTTGAAAATTGATGACGTTCGTGGAAACTTATGATCCTTTTTTGAACTTTTGGTTCATAGTCAAGCCAAAAGGTGATCGCATCGACCTAAAATAAACATATTCTGAACCTGTGGTCATTTTTACGCATATTTTTTCCAGAATGAATATAAAATATTTTGACACAGAAAAGTTCTAGCCTTTTGAACCGATAAATACTTCACTTTGACTAACTCTGTACATAACATAAAGTGAACTCAGTTAATTTTTAATAATAGAATCAATTTATGACAAAAAAAAAACGGAATTTATTTTAACTAACGAAAAAAACGAGTAATTTTCCAACCAAAGTCTGAATATACAAATTTAAATAATTGAACAGTGTGGTGTAAAATATTTTATGAATTATAAGGTTAAAAGGATGGTTATTTTTTATTAAAAAATTATAAATAAAATATATAACTGATATAAAAAAAAAATGTTCCACAGATCTGCTTGTGACTGAAATTATTATATCTCTATTTGGGGAGTGACTTTTCAAAAGTGGCTGAAACCCATTTGAACTTCTTTTAAAATTAAGTTAGCAGTTTTGTTCTGCATATTGGCATATTGTCAAATCGGCAAATCGTCAATAAATAAAAAAAAGAACACTTTAAAAGGAACTCTGGAAACAGCTGAAAACCTGAAATCATATGAGTAATTTTGCGTTTCCTTTTATTGATTTTCTGAGAAATTACTGACACATGTCAAAAATCAGAAATATGTATTTTTTTTTTGTCGATTGGTAATCCAAAATGCTTCCTTCTAAAAGTGTTTTATTGGACTCTGATGACAGTTCTTTTTCTGCAAAGAAGACAAATTCGCTTCTAAATTTACAATGACCGACAAAAGTCTACGCACGGAACTTCAACCTTTATTAACAAAAACTAAAAAAAAAAAAAAATACTGACAAAAGCATACAAACGAAATGTTCATACAAGTTATAAAAACTCAAATTTTGATTATAATGATAATAATCAATGTTGCGTTGGGCTACCAAGGGCATCTGCAACAGCCAGTAATGTAATCGTCGTGGCATTGAAGAAACTAAATTTTCAAGTTCGGCCGATACAATCCTTTGCCATACTTCATTTAGCCTGTTTCTTAGCATTGGCGCACTTGTAATGTTATGTTGTGGGATTTGCGTTGCAAGCATTAAGGTCTATTCTTTGTGATGGTACAGTACAGGTGCAGTGGAGCGTAGTAGCTAGTCTTTGACAATTTAAACCGTATGTTTTGGATCGTTATCTTGCTGATTGAAAAATCTTGCTGAAATAAAATATTTCTTAATTAATTTGTTCCGATGTGGTAAAAATGAAAGTGCTTATATGACAAAAAAAGTGACAAACATACTTCAGAATCAATTAAGTAGTGTTTTGCTGTTTTATTCGCATCCAGAATCGCAGAGCTCTACCAGATTACCAATCAGAAACGACATTAGTCGCCCGTCAGCAACAGAATGCAGTCGCATCATCAGCGATTCGCCCATTAGTTACAACAATTTCAACTTAGTCGCGCGACGATTTTGAAAGTGACCGGCTCGGCGGTCACTTAGTAGTTCAGTTTTAAAATTAGCCAGTTTAAGTTTCTGAGATCTCTGAGCGCTCAGTAATCTCAGCAACCTGAACAAGATTTCTCATTTCTCAATAAATGTTTGCCTGTCAAAAACGGAGCAAACAAAATTTTGGATTCGATTTTCAGCTGCTGCCAAGAAAAATCTCTGAGATCTCGGGAAACCTGAACTGGCTTAATGTGTTTTTGAAAAGTCACTCCTCATTTACCAAGATAAATTATAATTTTTTGAACATTTGTTTGATTTATGTAAATGATTTCAGACTTTCGTGAAACATTCCAATTTTAAGTTAATCAATTTGATCAAATATGATACTTAAGCAAGTCGGTTACAAATAGTGTTTTTTTTTTTGTCTTTTCTTCCTGTGGAATACTCGGTGGACTGCAGTGGTTTTTGGGAGAACTTTCTTCAATGCTATGGGATTTTTTTTTAGATTTCTTTATTGAGACGCCTACTAGTATTTCTTTAATTAAATCTTTAATTTTCAATTTAATTCATTAGTAAGGAGCTCTTTAATGTTAATGTTAAGTAAAAGTAGGACTTATTATTCCCCAAAGCCAAAACAATAAAAATACATGAAATAGTTAAAAATAATAAAGCAAAATAGCTTCAAAAATAAGAAAAAAAATCACATATCTGTTGCATCAAAAACTGTTGAAAATTTGTAGAATGTTTGGCGTTGGCAAAATTGATAGGATTTCTTGCATACTAACATATGAGCTGTCAGTTTCATCAAGCTTGAAAAGTTTTTCCTCTTTTCCTTTGTTGCAGCGTTTGTAAAATACAACCTCTACTTCGTTCTCCTCCATGTCATGTTGGAAAACAGCTGCTAAGATTTGTTTGCGTTTTATTCCTTCTAATGAAATGATTACATTGGTACCACATTTTATATGTTTTGGGGAAAAATGTGTTGCTATTTCCAAGTTTTCGTTAGAGGAGTAGACTTCTTTATAATTTACATCTTGAGGTTACTTAAAGGGACGTCATCGTCAGAGTTTTCAGGGCATGTGAAAAAAATCCGTAACGCCCAAATGGAATGGCATTCAAAGCAACTTAATGATCGCAACCACAAGGTAACACTTTTAGCGTTTCCTACCACCTACATATGAAAACAAGAGCATAAAAATATAGTCTTCTGAAAAACAAATTTATAGTCACCTGATGAACCTTCATTGTTTTTTAACAAAATTGTTAATGTCTTTTTCAAAAATTTGATGTATACTGACAGCTTTGCAGTTTAATTTCAGAACTCGGATCAATGTGTCAAAGTTATGCACATCCAAAACATTTTTTCCGTGCTGAAACGAGGAGGAGACACGCGACGGAAATGACATTTGACCATTAAATGTTATTTTTTCTCAACTAAATATTTGCAAATATTTCGAATTGAGAAGTGGCACAAATAGGAACGTCGCTTTTACGGTTATTGACCGTAAAATATTTTGATTTTTGTAATTATTTTTGGCCGGGGCCATGAAAATGAGCTTTTAGTGGAGAATCACCCATACATATTTGGATTTCAAATCCTAAAAAAAATCAATTTATTTTAATTCAGTTTTTCATTTTGCTTACTTAATTAAAAACTTGCAATGTCTAGGTTTAAGTTTTACTTATAATTTTCTTAATTTATTTAACATGAGTTTATTAAAGAGCTAGGAACTTATACTGTGAGGTTTAAAAGGAAGAGGCAGATTCAACTTATCCCCAAGATGTATATTCCACCAACGTGGAATATTTCAAGCTGAGAGCTTTTAGCCGCAAGGGATTCTACGACTATTAAATTATGACGTGTTCGGATTTAAATGAACATTCCTGTTCATAACAGCTGTGGAACAGTTTTATTAGTCAAAGTGACAAGCAACGCCAAGAGAATATTTTTCACTCTAATTGAATCAATAATAATCAAATTATGAAAGGTATAAAATGTTTTAAAATTATTTTAAAACAAAATTGAAACGATTTGTTCAATTTATACTTATTTGGCTGGTTTGAAATTCAAATTTCGTGTTTGTGAATAAAATGCGTAGATTTTTTGTGGATCATTCATCATTATTGAATTGTTTAATATTGTAATCTGTTGACGTGAGAACCAATGTAAATTTTAATGACAAAATAAAATTTACAATTAATTCACATTTCTTTAAGTTTTACATAGGTCTTGAAGCAAAATATATGTAAAAACTCACATGCTTTGTTAAACACAGAGACAGGTACGATTTAAACCATGATATTGATTTCAATATTTTGACAGTTAACACAAATCAGAAAGTGTTAATAAATGCAGAGCAAAATATTTTTTCTGACGTTAATACGATTGCAAATGATCGCATGTAAACAAAGCAACCATGCATTTATAAAAACACCCAATGATCGTTGACAATCAGATAAGCTCGAGATGGGGCTTGAACTTATCTCCAAGCAAATGAAAATCAAAAAAGTTTTTGATCAAAGAAATTCCATTATGAATGATCTCTGATTTTTATAAGGTTTATGGTTCATAGAAAAATAAAATGTTTGTTTTGCAGCGCTATGTTATTTTTAATACTAAAATTTCTCCTCCAAATTTAAAATAACCATTAATTAATAAAATTAGTTTGATTTTTTAAATTGTAAAATACGACATTTCTTGTGTTTGTTGCCCAAAAATTTCAAAACCAACTTTTACGCCTTTAGAGTTGCTTTGGTTGATAATGTTTGCTTTCATTCTCCAAAGATCGCTTTGTTGTAAACTGCAACAATCTCGAAAATTAATCCAACCACTTCTTCGACCACTGGAAAAATTCTTCCCTTAAAAAGTAATCCCAAAAGGATTTTGGGTTTTTTTTATATTTTTATTTTTGTTTTCGCTTTATCAACTTTTTCATCTGAAAAAGTTTTTTTGAGAGTTAATTAACTCTTTTTGACTGTTATAGTAGTCATTGTACCCGTAGTTTACCTCTTGAGGGATGAACTGATCCTGTGGCTCTTAGGCTTCGGGTTGTTGTTGCTGCTGATGCTCCAAAAGACGTTGCCGCAGCTGCTGTTCCTGAAATATTTTCAATATTATTATTTTTTTTTTTTATTGTTAATCATATTTTAAACACAAAAATATATATTTTGACAACCTACCACAATTTCTTTCTCGTTGAACTCTACGTGAAAGGATTTTTCACCATATGGGGTCACAACCTCCATTTTTATTTAGTTCACTCACGTCTTCGTCATCCAGCTGCTCGTTGCAGCGCTTCGTTAAGAAGACAATACAGTCTTCCAACTCCGAAATATCGCTTGGCCAAAAGTAGTTTTAACGATAGGGTACTTTTCTTTCAGCGTTAGCTTTGAAAGCCCTTTGACAGACTTCCGCTATTAATCAACCATTGTATTCGTTGATTTTTTAATTTTATTTAAAAATGACTAATTTGTACTTGTCGAGGCTTTAATTTTGTTTATAAAAAACATTTTTTTTTTGGTTTTTGTTTTAAAAACTTTTAAAGAACCGAAAAATCATTTTGCACCATTATGTTGAGAAATTTGATTGCTCACTAATATATTTAAGTATTCAATCCAACAATAATGTCCATTTTCACTTTTTAGTATGAAATAGTGGCCCAACAACAGGATATTATGAAACAACAATGTACGCCCTGTTTGGAAGGATTTTACAATTGCCCAGGCAAAGGTTATCTAAGTCTAATCATACTATTTACTGCCTCCTCTACCCATGAAGTGGGTTCTTCATTTTAAGGAATAGATCTTATTTTAAATTCGATCTCTCGACCTTTTAAATTGCATCGTTTTATATTTGTTGTTAAATCCGAAACAATTTCGATTTTCTAAAAATAAAAAAAGAACAGCATTCAGAAATAGAACCATTTAAATAAAAACACAAAAAGGATTTTGGGGTTTATTTTTTTATATTTTTATCTGAAAAAGTTTTTTTGTAATTAAAGTAACTATTTTTGACTGTTATAGTAGTCATTGTACCCGTAGTTTATCTCTTGAGGGATGAACTGATCCTGTGGCTCTTAGGCTTCGGGTTGTTGTTGCTGCTGCTGCTTTTTTATTGTTATTCATATTTAAAATATAAAAATATATATTTTGACAACCTACCACAATTTCTTTCTCGTTGAAGTCTACGTGAAAGAATTTTCCCTATATGGGGAGTTTTAATAATGAAAGACTGCACTAGACACGGACATAGCAAGTATTCTTTGAGAAAATTTTCGTTAAATGTTAAAAGTTCCAAAATCTTTTAGCAAATTCATAAATTTAATAATTACTTACTTACTTACTTACTTACTTACTTGCTTACTTACTTACTTACTTACTTACTTACTTACTTACTTACTTACTTACTTAATTACTTACTTACTTACTTACTTACTTACTTACTTACTTACTTACTTACTTACTTACTTACTTACTTACTTACTTAATTACTTACTTACTTACTTACTTACTTACTTACTTACTTAATTACTTAATTACTTACTTACTTACTTACTTACTTACTTAGGTCCTCAGACCTTGTTGAGTCCGTTGTGATCCCCTTAAGGAGCATGGGGCCTTCACTTCTCCTACGCACCATCGTGTAGAGTTTCTGGAGATATGCCGCAATTCTCTCCAACTCTTCCCCAACTGCTCAGATTCCCTTTCACACATAAAAACCTGCGGAATTATAAAAAGTAATGCACTGTAAAAAATGTTGACGTTGAAAGCCATGAAGGTAGCAGTTCCGCTCTTAACTGATATCTGTTGGTGAAAAGTTTTCTGTGGAAAAGGTTTGGTGTGCTAGGAAGTTTGCTTCCTCTACACTTAAGATTTAAATATGTTTATATTTTATATTTTATATTTAAAAAAAATTGTATTTTTCGATCATTTAAAAAAAAAAAAAACAAATAAAGAAGAAGCACAACATTCATGTTGATGTGTAAGTTGCGTTTACACTACAAACATTATTCAAAATTATTTAATTTTTATAAATGGTTCTGCTACCCTATGCTGTATGGTGTGCGTTTAAACTAAACTGTATACAAAATTATTTGATTTTTATAAATGGTTCTACTACCCCATGCTGTATGATGTGCGTTTGAACGTCATGTACAATTATTTCACTTCTATAACTTGTTCTACTGCCCCATGCTGTATGATGTGCGTTAAACTAACTGTATGCTAAATTATTTTATTTTTTAAATGGTTCTACTACCCCATGTTGTATGATGTGCGTTTCAACGTCATGTACAATTATTTCATTTCTATAACTGGTTCTACTACCCCATGCTGTATGATGTGCGTTTGAACGTCATGTACAATTATTTCACTTCTATAACTTGTTCTACTGCCCCATGCTGTATGATGTGCGTTTAAACTAAACTGTATACAAAATTATTTGATTTTTATAAACGGTTCTACTACCCCATGCTGTATGATGTGCGTTTGAACGTCATGTACAATTATTTCACTTTTATAACTTGTTCTACTGCCCCATGCTGTATGATGTGCGTTAAACTAACTGTATGCCAGATTTCTTCTGAGTAAACGTCAGATATCATTTTATTGTCGTGCGTTTTTCCAATGGATAAAGAGGCCATGGCTTTCAGACAATAGGTCTTATAGACTACCCCCTGAAGGACTCGAACTTAGTTAATCATATTCTGAAGGACGGTTGCATATTCCAAACTGATTTCTCTACAGGCGAATGCTTTCGTTCTAAAGGATGCACATTGGGGATCCACATATGCGCTGTAATCAATCTCTCCGAACAGATGTACAATTCCCATATACACTTCGGGATCAGATAAAATTTCCGGTGTCCAGAAATTATCAAATTCACCGAGGATACTGGCTGGATTTAATCCATTTACAGGCCAGTTGGGACAGCATATACCAGCTGTATTGTTCGAAACTAATAGTGACGAACTCCCTACTCCTTTCCAATCGATTCCACCGGTGCAAACGTATTTTGGATGCTTGCGTCCAATCTTTTCGACATTTGCAGCTATTAAAGCGATGTCATTCCGCAGGTTAGCAATACCATAATTCGCTGGAACTATAGTTTCTGGATTTGCTATAGTGACAAGGCCTGCTTCGGTTACGTTCCAAACTGCGGTGGGGAAGGGGCAGTGCTCCATGAACATGCGTTTTTGTTCGTTCACTTCAGCAGCATTAGCTAAAGCTTCAACTGTTGTTCTGAGCTTGGAAAAGTGCTGGTGTAGGTAATCTGCTCTACCTGCATTTACTCTCGGTATCCGTGGTAAATAACATTTGGCAGACGTCTTCGTACGATGTCAAGCCTAAATTCCTTGAGTGCTGTAATAGCATAGCTTCTTCAAGTTTGAGGTCGAGCTGAAGGAGTGTGACTCTGTAAAGAGCCGAGCCAAGATTGATCGCGGTTGCTTGATCAATAACATTTAGCTGTAAAAACTTCACCATTAAATTGCGGATAATGAATCCCGCGGCACGAGTACTAACTGGAACAATTACGGTACGGCTAACCTGCTGAGCCTCTGAATTCTTCGAGGCGTTATTTTTTAAATGGTTCTGCTACCCCATGCTGTATGGTGTGCGTTTAAACTATAAACTTTATACAAAATTATTTGATTTTTATAAATGGTTCTGCTACCCAATGCTGTATGATGTGCGTTTGAACGTCATGTACAATTATTTCACTTCTATAACTGGTTCTACTACCCCATGCTGTATGATGTGCGTTTCAACGTCATGTACAATTATTTCATTTCTATAACTGGTTCTACTACCCCATGCTGTATGATGTGCGTTTGAACGTCATGTAAAATTATTTCACTTCTAAAACTTGTTCTTCTGCCCCATGCTGTATGGTGTGCGTTAAACTAACTGTATACAAAATCATTTTATTTTTATAAATGGTTCTGCTACCCAATGCTGTATGATGTGCGTTTGAACGTCATGTACAATTATTTCACTTCTATAACTGGTTCTACTACCCCATGCTGTATGATGTGCGTTTCAACGTCATGTACAATTATTTCATTTCTATAAATGGTTCTACTACCCCATGCTGTATAATGTGCGTTTGAACGTCATGTAAAATTATTTCACTTCTATGACTTGTTCTACTGCCCCATGCTGTATGATGTGCGTTTAACTAACTGTATATAAAATTATTTTATTTTTATAAATGGTTCTGCTACCCCATGCTGTATGATGTGCGTTTGAACGTCATGTACAATTATTTCACTTCTACAATTGGTTCTACTACCCCATGCTGTATGATGTGCGTTTAAAATAAACTGTATAAAAAATTATTTGATTTTTATAAATGGTTCTACTACCCCATGTTGTATGATGTGCGTTTTGTAACAGAATAGCACTTTTTTTTTATTATTTATTTAAAACAAGCCATTTATCGACATTAAACAAGAAAAATGTTAATTCAAACACGATCTATGGAAGATAAAATAAGTAAAATAAATAATATTTTTTAAATTAAAAATGGTTTCTTTGGCAATTTCCCTTTTAGTGATCTCCCATAGGTTTTCTATGGGGTTCATGTCAGGGGAATTGCCTGGCCAGGATAAAACTGATATGTTTTGGTCATTCAAATATTTTGTCACACTCTTAGCTTTATGGCGGGGCTGAGTCATGCATGAAAACATATGGTTCGTTGTTTGGGAACCATTCTCTTAGCTGGGGTATGAGACGAGTTCGCAGAATGTCCTTACATTGGTCCTGTCTCATGGTTCCCTGGACAATTTGGAGATGTCCAACTCCTCTTGTGTTGATGACTGACCATACCATTACTTTTAAAGGATGTTTTACCCTTTCTACGATGCGGTCAGGATGGTACTTCTCATTGGGACGCTGCGGCACGAAACTGATCTTATCAGCCAAAATTTCAAATGATGACCTATCGGAGAAGCACACCTGTAATAAAAGGAAATAACATTAAAAATAAAAAAAAAAACAATGTTCAATGTTTTTTCTTTTTACAATTGCATTGGTAACCTACCTTACTCTAGTCATCAATAGTCATGTGACGATGATCCCGAGCCCAAGACAAACGTTTTTTTATCATGGTTTCTTAACAGGACGACGATGATGACCCAAAAGTCCTTCCTCTGCCAAACGTCGCTGCACAGTTCTTTTTGAAACCAATATTACCGAATCTTGGATAATGTTCGTAAGAACTGTTGCTTTTTTCTTGCGATTCTGAAGACAGATGTCTCGGATTTTCCTGTCCGTGCGAGGTGTTGTTACTCGCTTTATTCCACATTTACCGGTTTTTTGGTTAGTAATTGGAATATTTTGGTCCAAATTTAATTTTAATCTGTTAACAACAGATTTTGAAACACCCGTAATAGCAGCTATTTGTCTTTGGGAACGACTGGAATGAACTAATAAAGTTCTTATTTCCGTTTTTTTCTTGGGGTGATATCCATTCCTCAACCCATTCTGTTGCAAAAAAAAATGTCTTTAATCATTAATTAGGAACATTTTATAATGGTTTTTTAATTAAAAAAATAATTGCATTTTAAAAAATTCAAAGTTTTAAAAAAAAATAATAAAATTCATTTTGTCTATATAGTATGGACAAAATGACACAGGCCATATGGGCAAAACGACATATAGGTAATATGGACAAAATGACATATGTAGTATCACAATTCATCACATCAGTTGATCGTAAATTTATCTAAAATAAATAAAAAAATTAGTTGACAAGGGTTGATTTTCTAAGAAAATCAAATTAACCTTCCAAATTAAATGCATAATTCACAAATAAAATTTTTGGTGCCCTTCGGCATGTCAGCACATGAGGCATGAGCCCAAAGACTGCATTTTATGCATCGAAGCCAAGTTTCACCTGGCTTTGAATTGGAATAAAGGTCATTGCAATAAATGCATGGACAGTCGTCATCATCTTCGGCATTAAAGTCTCCATCCTCTTCATCCTCATCCTTAAAAAGGAACTTGGTGACTTTTCTTTTCCTTTTTTCTGGAGGTGCCTTGGGTTCATTTTTTGTTTGCAGTTCCGCTATATTTGGTGTCGACGTCAACAGCAGGTTGGTTGCGGGATTTTTGCGCTTTCTTTTGCCCTGTCCACTAATGTAGGTTCCAAGTGGAGCAGGGGAGATTAGCTCGACAGGGAAAAGTAGATGCTGCGATGTGGATGTGGAGGGTATTTCATCTTCTTGAGTAGAGGGTGAAATAGCCTCCCCTCTTTCCTCTTCCTGAGCAATGGAAGTGATAGTTTCAGCGGAGCAGAGCAAAGGCTCCATGGTATGGAGTATTTGCACTTCCTGATCAGGTTGAATTTCCAGATGATCATCAGTGATTGGAATATTTGTTGTCTCTGCGGGCTCGAACATGTAGTCAGGGAAGACGTCTGGGTTCATGGGCCAAATACCTGTATTTTTAAAGCCATTGCTTGCATTTTGAACATTTGCTGTCTTCCCATATGCTTGATTGAACAAATATCCTATTTGGTTTTGAGTAACGACACGACCAGGGTGGCATTTTAGCCACTTGGAGGTCTCTTGATTAAAATAAGTCTTTAAAGGACCATAAAAGCAAACATCCAATGGTTGCATTCGATGCGTGCAGTGTGGTGGGAAACATAGCATATCTATGCCATTTTCTTTTGCGAACTGCAAAGCATCTAATCCTTTGTGACTTGAATGACCGTCGAGAATAAGAAGAACCTTATCGTTAATACTTGCCTTTACGTAAATTTGGAAGTGTTTTAGCCATCTTATAAACAACACTGAGGTCATCCATCCAGAAATCTGTGCTAATACCAGCGTTCCAGTGGGTGCATCATCCACAAGTTCTTCCTTAGCTTTTTTTCTGGGAAAAATCATGCACGGAGGGACGTACGAGCCAGCCGCATTCATACAGCATACAACTGTAACGTTAGTTCCTCGCTCAGCACTTGTAATAATGCCAACTTGCTTTCTGCCAGTTGTAGCTACAATTTTTTGAGGTCTTTGGACGGTGGACAGACCTGATTCGTCCATATTATAAAATCTGTTGGCAGCATAGTTATTACCACTAAAGAGCGTTTCATATGCATTAAAGAATTTCATAACTTGCGGCCTATTGAAAGCCATGGCTCGTGCTGCAGAAGTGGGTTCTGGTTTACGCAGCGAAATATCCCTATTTCTTTTAAGAAAACCATCTAGCCACTCTTGCCCCGCTTTTTTCTTATCTAAGTTGAAGCTGTGGGACAACCCATTCTTATCTGCTAGGTCAAAGGCGAGCTTTTGGACCTCTGATCGGGTTAATCCAAAAAGTCGTGATTCAAGAAACTTTAGATGCGCTGCCAAACTCTTTTCAATATCAGGTTGGAAAGTCAATTTGAATCCACCTAATCCTTTCGTATTAGGCTTTAAAAATTTGTTGGTACCAAGTGCGTGTCTCCTCAGTGTAGCTTGTGGGACACCGAATGTTTTTGATGCTGCGAGCCAGCCCATTTTGTTCCCATTAACAGCATCAATCGCCTTTTGCATTGCCTGAACATCCCATGACTGGCGGTTGGAAGTTCGTTTATATCCGCGTGGCATAATTAAAGCTAAAATAAAAAAAAGATTTTATAAATGAAGTTGTAGGTATGTCGTTTTGTCCATAGCTAGTGTATGTCATTTTGTCCATATGGTAGTTTAAACACATTTTTATAAAAAACACTGATTAAAACTATGATTTCATTAAAAAAAACTTAATAAATTTTAAACTTTACATTGTAAACTATCGTTATATCCATAAATTTCAACAAAAAAGCTACAAACAACTCACCAAACAAAAAAACTATTGGAACCCAAAAAAAATCAAACAACACCTATAAACATACTTTACTTTATATTTTGAATTTGTGGCTGTCTACTGAGTTGTCATTTTGACAGGATTTCAAATGTTATTGTTGTAACCTACTGAGATGGGAGATAGGGTTATATGTGAGGCACATTTCAAGTTAAGGCCGGTATGTCGTATTGGCCGTGTATGTCATTATGGACGTATTTCCCCTATTACTTACGTTTCAATTAAAAGAAGTTCAAACAATATCCACACACAATTTTCAAAAAAAAAAAAACACCTTTAAGGCTCAAACAATATCCACAAACAATTTAAAAAAAAAAACACCTTTAAGAACAAAACCAGTTTTTTTTTTTAATTTTATTTATTTATTTATTTTTTGAAAAAACTTCTCAGCTTGATATTTGAATCCAGAATGGAAAATTTTCAAATCGAAAATTTTCAAGTTTGCTATTTTAATTTCTCTTATTTCCTAGGCAACCAAATGTTTGCTTTCATTCTCCATAGATCGCTAAATTGTAAACTGCAACAATCTCGAAAATTAATCCAACCACTTCCTCGATCACCGGAAAATTCTTCCCACAAAAAGTAATCCCTAAGCTTAGGTCTTTCAAAGCAAGTCTTAAAAATTCGATCTTTCGGCCTTTTAAATTGAATCGTTCTATATTTGTAGTTAAATCCGAAGCAATTACGATTTTCTAAAAAAAAAAACAAGTAGAAGAAGAACCACATTCAGAAATAAGAACCATTTAATTAAAAACACAAAGGATTTTGGGATTTATTAAACCAATCGATGTTAATCACCTACAACAATAAAGTCTTTATCAACGTTAACATATTCCAATAAATTATCGAACATTGTAAAAAAGTTGGCTTTTGAAGAACTTGGGGATCTATATAATAGAAGTATTTTTACCATAATGTTTCGATTACCAACATTGAGTTCTAGACAATGCGATCCAACATTGTTTTGGACCTCGTTAATAATTTCAAATTTGAGTTCTTTTTTTATGTAAATCAAAACGCCGCCAGTATATGAAGACACACTTTTAACCTGCACTAAGTTGTAATCATTCAATATTAATTCAGAATCATTTATATTATCCGTTACATGTGTTTCAATTAAGCAAATTAAATGTGGTTTTTCTTCACAAGCCAGCCAACAACTCAATTTCTTCAAAATTATTAACCAGGCCTTGTACATTTAAATACACACACTTCATTATACTTAGCTGCTAATACAAATATTTTTCCCTTTCAAACTTCAGTTTTCTTTGAAAAACTGGACAATTGGCATCCCTGGAATCGTGATTCACATCTATGTTATTCTCTACATTGTTTAATCGCTCTTTCATTAAAACACAGTTTATACAACGGGGGCTTGCACTCTTACAGTCCTTTGTTATGTGATTTTCGCCGCACTTTGCACATATTTCTTGCTCACTTTTGCATTTTGCTGCACTATGATTAAAACCGCAGCATTTGAAGGATCTCTTAACATTGATATTTTCATAGCAAATACACTCATCCCACTCTATATACACAGTTTTTGCTTTCATAATATTTGCAAAGGCTTCACCATCAACATCCTCAATTGCATTGTAAATAAGCTTATTTTTTGCAGATTGAAAAACTTTCAAGAACTTAATTTCTTTAAATTGAATAGATTTATTTTGCGCTCTTAAAGCCACTTCCACTTGCTCTTCATTTAACAGCTCTCTCATGCCATGAATCAAGATTTTAGGGTTTCTCATATCACTTACTTTAATATCATAATTATTATTTAATTTTTCAATTATTTCTTTTGTTATAATGGATCTTTCAATTTCATTTTCACATTGAATTGTAACCGCTCCGTCTCTTTTATTCGAAATTTTGTTTACTTTCACCGATAATTTTGAGGGATTTATTTGTTCTTTAACTTCTTTTATTGTTTTTTCACTCTCTTGTTGGTTTTTAGGCTTAATGTAAATGGGCGCTCTTAACATGGATGCATATGATGTTTTTTGTTCTTTTTTGTCACTCTCATCTTTAACCTCACTGACCGCTTCTTTCAAACACTTCTTTATATTGTTAACGTTATTATTTTTATTTATGATTTCACTGTCTCTTTTACACACTTTTCAATTTCTTGTACACCTTGTTGAAAAATATTTTTCAATATATTTTCGGTTGACGACAAAATTTTTGCATAATTTTCTTTCAATACCGCCATAGATCCAATGCAATTATCACACACAAATTTAATTTTTACATTACTTTGCATTTTATCTATATGATATTTAGTTAAACTACCGCACTTTTCATGTACTCCTTTGCCACAAAGTACACCGCACCGCACAAGTGGCTCATTTCGAGTCCCTTTTGAGCATTGAATGCACGACGAATCCATATTTTGTGAAATTTTAATCAATGTTTAATTGAAATTATTCGATTTAACACTTTTAAAATTTATTCAACACTTTTTTTTTTTTTTTAATTTTATGTATTTTTTTTTTTTTATTTATTTTTATTTTCTTCTCGGACACGATTTTAAACACAACCGTCTTCTCTGAGATCACTCTCTCTCTCCTGTTCCTGATCCTGTGGCAAGAGCCACAAGATGCTTCGGGTTGTTGTTTCTGCTGATTCTCCAAAAGAGGTAGCTGCAACTGCTGTTACTGAAATGTTTCAATCTTAATATTTTTTTTTTTTTTTTTTTTTTTGTGAAAGGATTTTTCACCATATGGGGCCACAACCTCCAGTGAGCATTTTGTTTTAGTTCACTCACGCCTTCGTCATCCAGCTGCTCGTTGCAGCGCTTCGGTAAGAAGACAATACAGTCTTCCAACTTCAGCAATATCGCTTGGCCAGAAGTAGTCTTACACCCACTGTCCTCAGCGTTAGCTTTGAAAGCCCTTTGACAGACTTCCGCTATTTATCAACCATTGTATTCGTTGATTTTTTAATTTTATTTAAAAATGACTAATTGTACTTGTATAAACCTGTATTTTTAATGATTAAATAATTCTTTATTAACATAAACCTTATTCTTTATAAATTAATAATAATTATACAAATCTATAACACATCAATCACGTAACTATTCTCGATCCACGGCACGTCTAATCTCCTCGACGATCTACACCACACTGAACGTCAGTGTCAGACACCTGTTGTGGATTAGCTCTCTTCAAGTACTTTGTGAACCTGTTTGCACAGGTCTCCACAGTACTTGTCGAAGCCTCAATTTTAATAATGAAAGACTGCACTAGATACGGACATAGTACGTATTCTTTGAGAAAATTTTCTTTTACATGAAAGGATTTTTCCCCATATGGGGCCACAACCTCCAGTGAGCATTTTTATTTAGTTCACTCACGCCTTCGTCATCCAGCTGCTCGTTGCAGCTTTTCGGTAAGGAGACAACACAGTCTGCCAGCTCCATTAATATCGTTGCAGCTTTTCGGTAAGGAGACAACACAGTCTGCCAGCTCCATTAATATCGCTTGGCCAAAAGTAGTCTTACACCTACTGCCCTTAAGGATGGGGTACTTTTTTTTCAGCGTTAGTTTTGAAAGGCCTTTGACAGACTTCCGCTGTTTATCAATCATTGTGTTCGTTGATTTTTTAATTTTATTTAAAAATGACTAATTTGTACTTGTCGAGGCTTTAATTTTGTTTATGAAAGACATTTTCTTTTTTGGTTTTAAAAAATTTAAAAGAACCGAAAAATCATTTTGCACTATTATGTTTAGAAATTTGATTGCTCACTAATCTATTTAAGTTTTCAGTCCAACAATAATGTCCATTTTCACCATTATTCAAATATATAACAAGTTTATATGATTATCCTTTTTCTTAGTATAAAATAGGGGCCCAACAATAGGATATTATGAAACAACAATGTACGCCCTGTTTGGAAGGATTTTGCAATTGCCCAGCCAAAGCAAGGGTTATCTAAGTCTAATCATACTATTTACTGCCTCCTTTACCCATGCATTAAGTTTTTCATTTTTAGGGATCGCTCTTATTTTAAATTCGATCTTACGGCCTTTTAAATTGAATCCCATATATTTGTTGTTAAATCCGAAACATTTTCGATTTTCTAGAAAAAAAAGAAGAAGAACAGCATTCAGAAATAGAACCATTTAAATAAAAACACAAAAAGGATTTTAGGGTTTATTTTTTATATTTTTATTTTTTTTTTCGCTTCATCAACTTTTTCATATGAAAAAGTTTTTTTTGTGAGTTAATTAACTCTTTTTGACTGTTATAGTAGTCATTGTACCCGTAGTTTACCTCTTGAAAGAAGAACTGATCCTGTGGTTCTTAGGCTTCGGGTTGTTGTTGCTGCTGCTGCTTTTTTATTGTTATTCATATTTAAAATATAAAAATATATATTTTGACAACCTACCACAATTTCTTTCTCGTTGAAGTCTACGTGAAAGGATTTTCCTTTTATGGGGAATTTTAATAATGAAAGACTGCACTAGACACGGACATAGCAAGTATTCTTTGAGAAAATTTTCGTTAAATGTAAAAAGTTCCAAAATCTTTTAGCAAATTCATAAATTTAATAATTACTTACTTACTTACTTACTTACTTACTTACTTACTTACTTACTTACTTACTTACTTACTTACTTACTTACTTACTTACTTACTTACTTACTTACTTACTTACTTACTTACTTACTTACTTACTTACTTACTTACTTACTTACTTACTTACTTACTTACTTACTTACTTACTTACTTACTTACTTACTTACTTACTTACTTACTTACTTACTTACTTACTTACTTACTTACTTACTTACTTACTTACTTACTTACTTACTTACTTACTTACTTACTTACTTACTTACTTACTTACTTACTTACTTACTTACTTACTTACTTACTTACTTACTTACTTACTTACTTACTTACTTACTTACTTACTTACTTACTTACTTACTTACTTACTTACTTACTTACTTACTTACTTACTTACTTACTTACTTACTTACTTACTTACTTACTTACTTACTTACTTACTTACTACTTACTTACTTACTTACTTACTTACTTACTTACTTACTTACTTACTTACTTACTTACTTACTTACTTACTTACTTACTTACTTACTTACTTACTTACTTACTTACTTACTTACTTACTTACTTACTTACTTACTTACTTACTTACTTACTTACTAACTTACTTACTTACTTACTTACTTACTTAGGTCCTCAGACCTTGTTGAGTCCGTTGTGATCCCCTTAAGGAGCATGGGGCCTTCACTTCTCTTACGCACCATCGTGTAGAGTTTCTGAAGATATGCCGCAATTCTCTCCAACTCTTCCCCAACTGCTCAGATTCCCTTTCACACATAAAAACCTGTGGAATTATAAAAAGTAATGTACTGTAAAAAATGTTGACGTTGAAAGCCACGAAGGTACCAGTTCCGCTCTTAACTGATATCTGTTGGAGAATAGTTTTCTGTGGAAAAGGTTTGGTGTGCTAGGAAGTTTGCTTCCTCTATACTTAAGATTTAAATATATTTATATTTTACATTATATTTTATATTTTATATTTCATCTTATATTTTTGTATTTTAAGAAATAAACTTTTTTTTTAGTCAAACGTTTTGACAAAATAAAATATATAACATAAAATATAAAATATGAAATGTAAAATATAGTAAGACTTTTATCAATAAGGACCCACCAATATCAGGGAGTATTTTGTAAGCTCACTTACGTCTTCAAATCAATTGTATTTGTGGATTTTTTTTAAGTTTTGCTCAAAAATGACAAATTTGTTAAACTAACTGTATACAAAATGACTTAATTTTTATAAATGGTTCTGCTACCCCATGCTGTATGGTGTGCATTTAAACTACAAACTGTATACAAAATTATTTGATTTTTATAAACGTATCTGCTACCCCATGCTGTATGATGTGCGTTGTAACTAAACTGTATACAAAATTATTTGATTTTTATAAATGGTTCTACTACCCCATGCTGTATGATGAGCGTTTAAACTAAACTGTATACAAAATTATTTGAATTTTATAAATGGTTCTACTACCCCATGCTGTATGATGTGCGTTTGAACGTCATGTACAATTATTTCACTTCTATAAATTGTTCTACTGCCCCATGCTGTATGATGTGCGTTAAACTAATTGTATAAAAAATTATTTTATTTTTATAAATGGTTCTACTACCCCATGCTGTATGATGAGCGTTTAAACTAAACTGTATACAAAATTATTTGATTTTTATAAATGGTTCTACTACCCCATGCTGTATGATGTGCGTTTAAACTAAACTTTATAAAAAATTATTTGATTTTTATAACTGGTTCTACTAACTCATGCTGTATGATGTGCGGTTGAACGTCATGTAAAATTATTTCACTTCTATGACTGGTTCTTCTACCCAATGCTGTATGATGTGCGTTTGAACGTCACGTAAAATTATTTCACTTCTATAACTGGTTCTACTACCCCATGCTGTATGATGTGCGTTTGAACGTCATGTACAATTATTTCACTTCTATAACTGGTTCTTCTACCCAATGCTGTATGATGTGCGTTCGAACGTCATGTCAAATTATTTCACTTCTAAAACTTGTTTTACTGCCCCATGCTGTATGATGTGCGTTAAACTAACTGTATACAAAATTATATAATTTTTATATATGGTTCTGCTACCCAATGCTGTATGATGTGCGTTTGAACGTCATGTAAAATTATTTCACTTCTACAATTGGTTTTACTACCCCATGCTGTATGATGTGCGTTTAAACTAAACTGTATACAAAAATATTTGATTTTTATAAATGGTTCCACTACCCCATGCTGTATGATGTGCGTTTGAACGTCATGTACAATTATTTCACTTCTATAACTTGTTCTACTGCCCCATGCTGTATGATGTGCGTTAAGCTAACTGTATACAAAATTATTTTATTTTTATAAATTGTTCTGCTACCCAATGCTGTATGATGTGCGTTTGAACGTCATGTAAAATTATTTCACTTCTATAGCTTGTTCTACTACACCATGCTGTATGATGTGCGTTAAACTAACTGTATACAAAATTATATAATTTTTATATATGGTTCTGCTACCCCATGCTGTATGATGTGCGTTTGAACGTCATGTAAAATTATTTCACTTCTACAATTGGTTCTACTACCCCATGCTGTATGATGTGCGTTTAAACTAAACTGTATACAAAAATATTTGATTTTTATAAATGGTTCCACTACCCCATGCTGTATGATGTGCGTTTGAACGTCATGTACAATTATTTCACTTCTATAACTTGTTCTACTGCCCCATGCTGTATGATGTGCGTTAAACTAACTGTATGCTAAATTATTTTATTTTTTAAATGGTTCTACTACCCCATGTTGTATGATGTGCGTTTCAACGTCATGTACAATTATTTCATTTCTATAACTGGTTCTACTACCCCATGCTGTATGATGTGCGTTGTAACTAAACTGTATACAAAATTATTTGATTTTTATAAATGGTTCTACTACCCCATGCTGTATGATGAGCGTTTAAACTAAACTGTATACAAAATTATTTGAATTTTATAAATGGTTCTACTACCCCATGCTGTATGATGTGCGTTTGAACGTCATGTACAATTATTTCACTTCTATAAATTGTTCTACTGCCCCATGCTGTATGATGTGCGTTAAACTAATTGTATAAAAAATTATTTTATTTTTATAAATGGTTCTACTACCCCATGCTGTATGATGAGCGTTTAAACTAAACTGTATAAAAAATTATTTGATTTTTATAAATGGTTCTACTACCCCATGCTGTATGATGTGCGTTTAAACTAAACTTTATAAAAAATTATTTGATTTTTATAACTGGTTCTACTAACTCATGCTGTATGATGTGCGGTTGAACGTCATGTAAAATTATTTCACTTCTATGACTGGTTCTTCTACCCAATGCTGTATGATGTGCGTTTGAACGTCACGTAAAATTATTTCACTTCTATAACTGGTTCTACTACCCCATGCTGTATGATGTGCGTTTGAACGTCATGTACAATTATTTCACTTCTATAACTGGTTCTTCTACCCAATGCTGTATGATGTGCGTTCGAACGTCATGTCAAATTATTTCACTTCTAAAACTTGTTTTACTGCCCCATGCTGTATGATGTGCGTTAAACTAACTGTATACAAAATTATATAATTTTTATATATGGTTCTGCTACCCCATGCTGTATGATGTGCGTTTGAACGTCATGTAAAATTATTTCACTTCTACAATTGGTTTTACTACCCCATGCTGTATGATGTGCGTTTAAACTAAACTGTATACAAAAATATTTGATTTTTATAAATGGTTCCACTACCCCATGCTGTATGATGTGCGTTTGAACGTCATGTACAATTATTTCACTTCTATAACTTGTTCTACTGCCCCATGCTGTATGATGTGCGTTAAGCTAACTGTATACAAAATTATTTTATTTTTATAAATTGTTCTGCTACCCAATGCTGTATGATGTGCGTTTGAACGTCATGTAAAATTATTTCACTTCTATAGCTTGTTCTACTACACCATGCTGTATGATGTGCGTTAAACTAACTGTATACAAAATTATATAATTTTTATATATGGTTCTGCTACCCCATGCTGTATGATGTGCGTTTGAACGTCATGTAAAATTATTTCACTTCTACAATTGGTTCTACTACCCCATGCTGTATGATGTGCGTTTAAACTAAACTGTATACAAAAATATTTGATTTTTATAAATGGTTCCACTACCCCATGCTGTATGATGTGCGTTTGAACGTCATGTACAATTATTTCACTTCTATAACTTGTTCTACTGCCCCATGCTGTATGATGTGCGTTAAACTAACTGTATGCTAAATTATTTTATTTTTTAAATGGTTCTACTACCCCATGTTGTATGATGTGCGTTTGAACGTCATGTACAATTATTTCACTTCTATAACTGGTTCTACTTACCCATGCTGTATGATGTGCGTTTCAACGTCATGTACAATTATTTCATTTCTATAACTGGTTCTACTACCCCATGCTGTATGATGTGCATTTGAACGTCATGTACAATTATTTCACTTCTATAACTTGTTCTACTGCCCCATGCTGTATGATGTGCGTTAAACTAACTGTATGCCAGATTTCTTCTGAGGAAACGTCAGATATCATTTTATTGTCGTGCGTTTTTCCAATGGATAAAGAGGCCATGGCTTTCAGACAATAGGTCTTATAGACTACCTCCTGAAGGACTCGAACTTAGTTAATCATATTCTGAAGGACGGTTGCATATTCCAAACTGATTTCTCTACAGGCGAATGCTTTCGTTCTAAAGGATGCACATTGGGGATCCACATATGCGCTGTAATCAATCTCTCCGAACAGATGTACGATTCCCATATACACTTCGGGATCAGATAAAATTTCCGGTGTCCAGAAATTATCAAATTCACCGAGGATACTGGCTGGATTTAATCCATTTACAGGCCAGTTGGGACAGCATATACCAGCTGTATTGTTCGAAACTAATAGTGACGAACTCCCTACTCCTTTCCAATCGATTCCACCGGTGCAAACGTATTTTGGATACTTGCGTCCAATCTTTTCGACATTTGCAGCTATTAAAGCGATGTCATTCCGCAGGTTAGCAATACCATAATTCGCTGGAACTATAGTTTCTGGATTTGCTATAGTGACAAGGCCTGCTTCGGTTACGTTCCAAACTGCGGTGGGGAAGGGGTAGTGCTCCATGAACATGCGTTTTTGTTCGTTCACTTCAGCAGCATTAGCTAAAGCTTCAACTGTTGTTCTGAGCTTGGAAAAGTGCTGGTGTAGGTAATCTGCTCTACCTGCATTTACTCTCGGTATCCGTGGTAAATAACATTTGGCAGACGTCTTCGTACGATGTCAAGCCTAAATTCCTTGAGTGCTGTAATAGCATAGCTTCTTCAAGTTTGAGGTCGAGCTGAAGGAGTGTGACTCTGTAAAGAGCCGAGCCAAGATTGATCGCGGTTGCTTGATCAATAACATTTAGCTGTAAAAACTTCACCATTAAATTGCGGATAATGAATCCCGCGGCACGAGTACTAACTGGAACAATTACGGTACGGCTAACCTGCTGAGCCTCTGAATTCTTCGAGGCGTTATTTTTTAAATGGTTCTGCTACCCCATGCTGTATGGTGTGCGTTTAAACTATAAACTTTATACAAAATTATTTGATTTTTATAAATGGTTCTGCTACTCAATGCTGTATGATGTACGTTTGAACGTCATGTACAATTATTTCACTTCTATAACTGGTTCTACTACCCCATGCTGTATGATGTGCGTTTCAACGTCATGTACAATTATTTCATTTCTATAACTGGTTCTACTACCCCATGCTGTATGATGTGCGTTTGAACGTCATGTAAAATTATTTCACTTCTAAAACTTGTTCTTCTGCCCCATGCTGTATGGTGTGCGTTAAACTAACTGTATACAAAATCATTTTATTTTTATAAATGGTTCTGCTACCCAATGCTGTATGATGTGCATTTGAACGTCATGTACAATTATTTCACTTCTATAACTGGTTCTACTACCCCATGCTGTATGATGTGCGTTTCAACGTCATGTACAATTATTTCATTTCTATAAATGGTTCTACTACCCCATGCTGTATAATGTGCGTTTGAACGTCATGTAAAATTATTTCACTTCTATGACTTGTTCTACTGCCCCATGCTGTATGATGTGCGTTTAACTAACTGTATATAAAATTATTTTATTTTTATAAATGGTTCTGCTACCCAATGCTGCATGATGTGCGTTTGAACGTCATGTACAATTATTTCACTTCTATAACTGGTTCTACTACCCCATGCTGTATGATGTGCGTTTGAACGTCATGTACAATTATTTCATTTCTATAACTGGTTCTACTACCCCATGCTGTATAATGTGCGTTTGAACGTCATGTAAAATTATTTCACTTCTATGACTTGTTCTACTGCCCCATGCTGTATGATGTGCGTTTAACTAACTGTATATAAAATTATTTTATTTTTATAAATGGTTCTGCTACCCAATGCTGCATGATGTGCGTTTGAACGTCATGTACAATTATTTCACTTCTATAACTGGTTCTACTACCCCATGCTGTATGATGTGCGTTTCAACGTCATGTACAATTATTTCACTTCTATAACTTGTTCTACTGCCCCATGCTGTATGATGTGCGTTAAACTAACTGTATGCCAGATTTCTTCTGAGTAAACGTCAGATATCATTTTATTGTCGTGCGTTTTTCCAATGGATAAAGAGGCCATGGCTTTCAGACAATAGGTCTTATAGACTACCTCCTGAAGGACTCGAACTTAGTTAATCATATTCTGAAGGACGGTTGCATATTCCAAACTGATTTCTCTACAGGCGAATGCTTTCGTTCTAAAGGATGCACATTGGGGATCCACATATGCGCTGTAATCAATCTCTCCGAACAGATGTACGATTCCCATATACACTTCGGGATCAGATAAAATTTCCGGTGTCCAGAAATTATCAAATTCACCGAGGATACTGGCTGGATTTAATCCATTTACAGGCCAGTTGGGACAGCATATACCAGCTGTATTGTTCGAAACTAATAGTGACGAACTCCCTACTCCTTTCCAATCGATTCCACCGGTGCAAACGTATTTTGGATACTTGCGTCCAATCTTTTCGACATTTGCAGCTATTAAAGCGATGTCATTCCGCAGGTTAGCAATACCATAATTCGCTGGAACTATAGTTTCTGGATTTGCTATAGTGACAAGGCCTGCTTCGGTTACGTTCCAAACTGCGGTGGGGAAGGGGCAGTGCTCCATGAACATGCGTTTTTGTTCGTTCACTTCAGCAGCATTAGCTAAAGCTTCAACTGTTGTTCTGAGCTTGGAAAAGTGCTGGTGTAGGTAATCTGCTCTACCTGCATTTACTCTCGGTATCCGTGGTAAATAATATTTGGCAGACGTCTTCGTACGATGTCAAGCCTAAATTCCTTGAGTGCTGTAATAGCATAGCTTCTTCAAGTTTGAGGTCGAGCTGAAGGAGTGTGACTCTGTAAAGAGCCGAGCCAAGATTGATCGCGGTTGCTTGATCAATAACATTTAGCTGTAAAAACTTCACCATTAAATTGCGGATAATGAATCCCGCGGCACGAGTACTAACTGGAACAATTACGGTACGGCTAACCTGCTGAGCCTCTGAATTCTTCGAGGCGTTATTTTTTAAATGGTTCTGCTACCCCATGCTGTATGGTGTGCGTTTAAACTATAAACTTTATACAAAATTATTTGATTTTTATAAATGGTTCTGCTACCCAATGCTGTATGATGTGCGTTTGAACGTCATGTACAATTATTTCACTTCTATAACTGGTTCTACTACCCCATGCTGTATGATGTGCGTTTCAACGTCATGCACAATTATTTCATTTCTATAACTGGTTCTACTACCCCATGCTGTATGATGTGCGTTTGAACGTCATGTAAAATTATTTCACTTCTAAAACTTGTTCTTCTGCCCCATGCTGTATGATGTGCGTTAAACTAACTGTATACAAAATCATTTTATTTTTATAAATGGTTCTGCTACCCAATGCTGTATGATGTGCGTTTGAACGTCATGTACAATTATTTCACTTCTATAACTGGTTCTACTACCCCATGCTGTATGATGTGCGTTTCAACGTTATGTACAATTATTTCATTTCTATAAATAGTTCTACTACCCCATGCTGTATAATGTGCGTTTGAACGTCCGTCGACGTCTTCATAATCTTCCAAATACTGTGGTGTTTCTCTCTGGTGTTCACGTTCAGCTTCAATTTCTTGAGAAATATTCAAAGGCACTTTCTGAAAATTAACAACATACAAAAACATAACAAAAGGGTTATGCTTGCAGTAAACTCTTACAGATTCGATTTTCTCAAAATCAGATGGCAGTTGAAGCTGGATGGATCTATTCGCTGCGTGACTCACGCTGTGCTTCATGCTCCTTGTTTTTGTGTGGTCATCATTGGCTTGACCTTCCGTGTCAGTGGTAGACTCTTCCAACATTTTATCTAGCTTATTCACTGCTTCATGATAGTCTTCAAATCCAGTCCTCTTAATCCTCGCCATTTGGTACGACAACCACTTGTCCACGTCGGGTTTTGTTGATGGATCTTGGATCATGGTGTTCTTGTTATTTTTTGGAAAGTAGACCTTTGTTCCAATAACCCAAGAACTGGGAACAACTTCATATTCAAATTGTTTCCTTTTTTTATATTTCACGATTTGGAAATTTAGATTTTCCATAGCTTTATTTAACACAAACTGATTCAAAGAAACTAAAACAACAACAACGAACATAACTGTTTACGGTTATGTTTTTTTTTCTTTTACTCTTTGTTGACATTTATTTGACACTCTGTTAACACATTGCTCACTCTATTTTGACTCTTTTCTCTTAATATGATTTGTTTGATATCTTACAATGGTATTGTTAAGAGGAATCTGACTCTAGGAAGAAGTGTTCATAACTCAGATGTTTTCACGACTACTTAACAAACTTTTGAATCGGTTTTGATAATTTTTAGTATATTTATATCAAATACATATTTTTTTTAGAGAGTGACTCTGTTAGACCCATTTTTGTGTTTTTTTTTTTCATTAGGGAAACAAATCAGATTAAAGGCTTGCCAAAGTGCGACAAGAAATTTTATATGAAAAGCGCATTGCACTTTGTCGCATTTGGTTTGGGTACTCTAATATGACGCTGAGTTAATAAATTTTGCTGTTGTCATGTCGCACTGTCTCACTTTGGTTTGGGCAAGCCTGAAGACGATGTTTTATTGAAGCGACAAGTTTTTGCGACCGGTGGTTAATGACAGTAGTTCCTAAAGAAAAATAGCAGGATTTTTCCTAAAACGTGTCGCATAAGTGCCACATGGATTTCAAAAACCTGACAGCACTTACGGCTCTCCCGAACCAACGCGACACCACAAAGCTGGGTCGCTATATCATTTTTTGTCACTCTCCTGTCACGACACTCTGCAATTATTTGACGACTTTGTATTTAAACTGTCATTATGTCGGTGTTTAACCAAGATTCCACTCTGTCGCTGCTACAAAAACGCATTGGTTTAGGAAATCATTTTTTCTTAAATCGCAGTCGACACATGAAAAGTAAACATAAAATTTGTCTCCGAACGCTCAAGTCACGAACTGTCAATTTTCATTGATCTCAATCTCAATGGATTAAAAATACACAAAAGAATCCGAAATTTTCAGAGTTCCAGAAAAAGCTGATTTTAGAGCAATTGGGTGACATTTGGCACGAAATACACTTTTTGCGTCAAAATATAGTTTATTTTCCATCTGTCAAGCCATGAACTGTCAAATTTCATTGGAGGATGGCTACGATCTCGATGGATTAAAAATAGACAAAAAAATCCGAAATTTTCAGAGTTTTTTGCTTGTTCCAGAAAAAGCTGATTTTAGAGCAATTGGGTGACATTTGGCACGAAATACACTTTTTGCGTCAAAATATTGTTTATTTTCCATCTGTCAACCATGAACTGTCAAATTTTATATTAGGATGGCTAGATGTTGATGAATTAACAATAAACACAAAAAAACGATATTTTCAGAGTTTTTTTGTTTGCTGTAGAAAAAGCTGATTTTTTTAGGTGACATTTGGAACAAAATACACCTTTTGCGTCAAAATATAGTTTATTCTTTATCTGTCAAAAGAAAGAATTTCATTTAGCCACGTCCAAAACGTTTTCAAGACGACAGTGCGACACGAATTTTTGTATGAAAAACGCTTTGCGCTTTGTCGCATTTGGTTTGGGTACTTCCATATGACGCTGTGCGCACTGTCGTGTCGCACTTCTGTTTGGGCGAACGTACATTTAACCACATGGGCGCGATGAAATTTCAACATTATAGTTTTAAGGCTTTTTCCAAACCAAAATGTCGCACTGCGACACGACAGTGCGAGAAGAACCGCAAGAAATCGCTTTTTTGCATTTGGTGTGGATACTTTCATATGACAGTGTGTAAATAAATTTTGCCGTTGTCGTGTCGCACTGTCGCACTTTAATCAGTTGTAATAAAAAAAAAAAAATATTTGGTATAAGGTATGAGTCACCCTGTTCCTATGTAGAAACATTTTTGATGCATTCGCCATTTTTATGGGATTTATTGGAAGAAAAATATTATAAAGTGCATAATTATGTCATAATCACATTTTTTCAACATATTACGTAGACTTAGATATGTAGAGCACCTTTTGGAGTCAGTTTTAAAGTCTTTTCATTTGTACCGTCAAAGAATTTAATTATTATTATATAATTTTTCGTAAAATAAATCTGTAAATACGTTTCTGTTTGAAGGCGCGTTTATTTTTATTGGGGTAAAATATTTGGTTACGAAGTAAATCTTTTTTCGCATACCAAAACAAGCCGATTAAAAGCGTTAAAAGTCCCTCATAAAATAAATAATAAATTAAGTAGTTGACAAAAATTTAAAATTCGACTTGACTTCGCTAATTATATTTCCTTTCATTTTAATTACATTTAATTTCTATTTGTGTAAAAGAGAAAGAATTTTATTTTATATATTTGTTTCTTCTTCTAAGTTGACACTATTCAGTCGAAAAAAAAACATCTTCGAAACCATTTTTGAGCATCTTTAAAATTCGATAAATAGTAAGATCTTTATGAGCCCTTACAAACGCTTTATTTAGAAGTCTTTATTCCCATACAACAGGCTCCTCCCCTTTAGGCCCTTTTGGGTCTTACCGGCCTCTTTAAGATAGTTTGCAGAGTTTAAAGCTCTAGGAAAATAACTTTTCAAGAAGAGGCGATTGTGTTGCTTGGGCCATATCTTTGAAATTTAAGCATGTTCCATTTGCATCTATAAATTCATCAGCAATTACATCTTCACATCCATATGATGAAGTTCTTTCTGGATGGCTTATCTAGTCTTCAAATAGAACAGAAATGATGGCCCATTTAAAGCAGTATTCATCTTGGTTTGTGACTTTAATACATGCGCGCTTCTTTACTATGATGTCGGGTAGCTTAACATATGTTAATCCTCCCATAGGTTGATATTTGTTGATATTTATTTCGATTCGAATAAATGATAGCACTTCCACTATCTTTTTCTTGAAATTCTTCCAGTTTTATTTTAATATCATCAATTAAAAGTTGGAGTTTTTCATCTATTTCTTTCATGGACACTGGACAGCATTACACACATTTTTGTCTGAATGTTTTTCACCTCAGAAATGAACTCCTCAGAATTTGGATCAGACTTCACGAAATCACCGAAAAGTTCGATGTTTACCTTCGGTTTCTAGTGAAATGCTGGTCCATTTCCTCAACATCCTCTTCGCAAATGTAGCATCGTTCAAAAACAATCGTAGGTCTTTTATTTTGAGCGACCCTAGATAATGCTGGTTTTGGAGATAGCTCCCTTTTCCTTGAACATCTAACACTAGCTTCTGCTTCAAACGCCATTCTAGGCTTTTTAGTTGTGGATACCGTAGCTTGTGGCGAAAGTTTCCTTTTCTTTAGAATACCTTTCGCAACCGGGTAAATTAAATCTTGCTGCTGCCGCATTAGCTCCTGCTGAATGTTGTTGTTTTACATGCTTTACAAGGTTGTCTTTCCTAGAGAAAATTATTTCACAAACATTACATTGGAATGATTTTTTTTCACCGCGATGGACAGAGATCACGTGTCTCATCAAATTTCCCTTTAGGGTGAAGGATTTCTCACAAATTACGCAGAAAAACATTTTTAAAAAACGAACGAAACGAAATAGAACTTGATTTCGTAACTCATGTAACGCTATAAAAATACACTTTAACCCTTCCATCCTGTAGGTACAGATCCTACATGGAAATCTTGGATGGAAGAGTGTCCAGTCGGCGAGGACCAAGCCAGACATGCTTGCATTTAGGCTTAAGCTCGTCGGATGTGGGGTGGGTTCTTTTGGCCCGCCTGACTTGACTACCTTATAATAATCATGCCTGTTACTAAACAAAAGAAAAATCAAAAAGAAACAACAATAAACCAAACAAAATGAAAAAAGTAAAACAAACTAGGACAGAAAAAGAAGACACGGACTAACGGCACTAAGAAGTAAAAATCAAGCTACGTTACAAAAGAAGCTAAAAATGTATGAAGATGGACAGAGAGTTTCTAGACTGAATCGTTTAATTGTTCTTTCGATGCCAATCTCAGACGAGTTCATTAAAAGACGAAACTTTTAATATTTTAAAAAATAAAAAGCAAATCTTTATTGTATGAGAACAAACATTCTCATTCAAGTGGTTCTTACAAACTGAATCTTAATATCATACATATCTACGATGATCTTTAGTTTACAATCTTTTATGCTTACTTGGTAGACTCTGTCATTTATATTGATCTTATTTATGTTTGTTATTGTTAGCATCGGAGTCGGAGAGGTTTCGTATCATTTATGGTTTAAGATGATGAAATTTCAAAAGTTGTTTACATTGGTCTCATTGACCGCATAATTCGTTTTTATTAGTGTTGAGATCTACAATCTCAATTATAGAATCAGAGGGTACTTCAGATGTTAATATAACTGACGAGATAACACATGGCTGCCGCGCGAGTTACGGTGGGAGCAGCGGCGATTTATTAAAAAAAACAAAATTTGTATTTTTCTATGTTGAAAACTTTATTGAAACTGAACAACGTCTTATATATGAAATTGTTTTTTATAATGTTTTTTAGCTGACTCATAACTTTAATGTGTTCGTGGGAATGTTTGAAAATATAAAACAGTAAAAGAGAAGGTCTAGAATTACTTTGGAAAGAATTTAAAATAAAATGCAAGTGACAAAGGTTTTACATTACTATGGGAAATTAAATGAAAATTAATATTCTAAACTTATGCTATATTGTTGCTGGTTGTTGCCGGATGTTGATGCGGGGTACGTAACTCGCGCTCAACAATATGCGACAGCCCCTAATATGAGGTCTGCGACCTGTGATTGTCATCAATCACTCCTTTGAAATGAATTAATCAAACCCCAAGTCCAAAGAACTACTTTATTATGATTTATTGAAAAACTAGGTCACATACCTTTTCCTCTGTATCCATACACCTGTGCGCACACGTAGTAGTGGATCCAGTACAGTTGCGCAAAATCGTTCCTTTAGCGGAACGAACATGGAACGTTTTATTTTTACGTCGGAACTAGTTCCCAGAACTAATTACGATTAAGCTTTTTTTTAGTTTTAATCGTCATGGTTCATCATCAATAAATAAATTTAAAGGAAGAAATAAAACAAAAAATTCCTTAGAACTAGTCTCAAGAAAAACCTAAAGCCTTAACAAAAAAGAGGAGAGTAATGAAATTATCTGAAATATTTTGCTTCTGTGTCAAAGCGTCATAACTAAAAACCAAGTAATAAGAAATGAAATAGTTGTTTTTGTTGATTGTCATTTGAATTTAAAATAAATAATAATACCATCACAATAACAAAAATAGGCTTTTGAAAAAGTTCGTTCGCAAGCAACAGATGTTCCTACCAAATTAAGCCTTTTGACCATATACCGGTACAAAATTGGGTAAACACATTTTCTGGCATTCCACGGCGAGCTTAGCCGTGCCTCGCTAGCGTGCCAGGTACTAAAGTCAGTGTTTTTTTTTATGATCACGAATCACATCACCTTTTAATTTTTTAATTTTATTTTTTTTATTCTAGCTTTACTTTTAAATACAAAGACTGCACCCATCACATACATACCGTAACCATTTAAAGTTCCATCATCCCCTATCGCTACGCGAGAAGATTTTGAATTTTATCTTTAGCTGATCCCTGAATAGGTTTCAAACCCGAACAAGTTTCTTACTTAACAAACTATGTGAACCACAAATTGGATGACAGCAAGTGACTAACAATAACCGCGATTTGTATGTCATTTTTGTTATCAGCCAAAATGTGGATCAGATGTCATTGTGTATTTGTGTTACAAAAATATAAAAATTTGTTTGCATACACTAATTGTCTGGCTCAATTAGTCATTGTGGTGAAAAAATTAGATTTAAAGAAGGTAGCACAAGTAAAAGAAGACAAACAAAAAACAAAAGTATATTACCCTCATCCAACTAGGCATGAGCATTGCATTTACCTCAGGAACAAAGAACCAGAAGAAGTTCATAAAAATAACTTGGGTAGGGAAGGCGGGGGAGCGGCAAACTGATGTGATAAGAAACATTTCACATATAATCGAGTCTTGACACATGATTAAAGGGAATTTCTCAATCAAATGAAATCAAAATCAAGACATTACAAAATTTGCTATCGTTTTTGCATAATTTTCAGTGTTTTCAGCACAACAGGTAGGTCACTAAACTTTTTGAAAATAATGGTACAAGTATACAATTTGGTATGAGAGTTTAATTTGTCAAGAGAATGGAAATAAAAAGAGCCCATTTTTTTGAAAGAAGGTGAGAAATAAGCACTGGTACAAATAACTCCACAGAGAAAAAAAAAATAACCCATATAAAATTTGGCAATATGTTAAATTGATCACTAAAATCAAGAATCAAAAAAGTCCGTAAGAGTCTATAAGGCGTTAAGGTGTTTTTTTTTTTACTAACTCAATTTTAATTTGGAACAATTTGAAGAATATTTTAACATGAATAAAAATATGTTCATATGCGTATTTCCATTGTAACGGGTGTGACACATTTTTCATGTTTTTCGCTTTTATCTATTGTAATATTCATTTAATACAGTGTTGTGCTTTATTTTATTTCTACTTGAGACGCACGGATCTCAAGCGGGGTCTTACCTTTTTTAAGTGTACTTTTTCGTGTTAAGTAAAAGAGTCAAAGTATTTATATTTTTTGTTTATTTATTTCTTATTTCACTAATTTTCTTAAATAGTTTAATGTACAGATTTAGAAAAAAAAAACACAAAAGTTCAAATTTGTAATTTGAAATATATAAGATATTGAAAATGAACTTGCAAAGAAATAATAATAATTGATTCAATTCACGACGACCGACGTTCCGATTCTTAGTGTCGAATCCCCGACTCGTCACCCGACTCGAAGGTCCGAAAAAAAAATGTAATCTGAGCACAAGTGTGCCTGGTCACCGTTGCCATTGGATTTTTGGGATCAATTTTAATAGGTTGGAAAAGTTGGATATATGAAAATGAAATGATGATCTGGGAATTATGGGTTTTGTTTCAATGTAGCAGGCAATGAAATTGGAGAAGTTTAACGGATTGGGAAAGTGAATGGGTATGAATGAGTTTTTAAGTGGAGCGATCGTTGACTGTGTGGTTGACGACTTTGGAGGTAGATGGAATTTGTAAGTAATTAAAGGAAATGATGATTAGGAATTTTAAGTGGGTCGGATATTGGTCAATCAAAAGAAAATGATGATATGGGAATTTTAAGTGGTTCGTAGTTGTGCAATTAAAGTAAATGATGAATATGGGAATATGGAATATTGGTCAATCAAAGGAAATGATGACTGTGGGAATTTGAAGTTGCAATGGGTTGAAGTAAGTATGGGTTTAGTTAGATGGAATGATAAGGGGAAATGATTAGATAAAGTTGTAAGGTACGTTCTTTAGAACAACAGTATTGAAACACTTTAACACCTAAAGTTGTTTAATTGTTTTAAATATTAGTTGTATATACTGCCTCATGCTCAAATAAGATGTAACGGGGGTGACATTTGAAAGTTACACCCATTACATCTTGTATAAAGATATTCTAAGACAGCAAAAAAGTTGCAATACATTCATTATTTAAAACAATTTAAAAACTTGTTATATTAGGTGCTAATATGTTTAAATACTTTATTGAATGAATAATCGAAATGATAGGAGCGATAACAGAAGAAAAATGTGTCTCACCCGTTCGACACAGAAATCTTTCCAATTAATTAGTAAACATGCTTAAGCACACAATTTTTTAACCCGAAAACTCCTTGTTCTTTAAACACGCAATACTCTTCTTACTATAGTCGAATCCTGCAGACACAAAAAATCGTTTCAAAAGAATAACAAAAAAATAATAAAAAATACCTACATTACCGAATTACATTAAACCGCATTTGATCAAATTATTTAGAACTGATTCCGTTTATTTTTATATTTTGAGTTCTTATATTAAAGATCATTAAGTTTTGGCACCAAGTAAATATTTCTTGTTGTTTTATTATAACGCAATTATAAAATTTAAATATGTATCCAAAAATTATTGAAAATACATTTATAAAAAAATGAACCTATTCTGCTGAAATCAGAAAACAAGAAACAAAAGAAATCAAAATCCAATGCATAATATTTAAATATTTGTATTAAGATCCTAAACATAAA
This sequence comes from Meliscaeva auricollis, assembly GCA_948107695.1. NCBI lineage: Eukaryota > Metazoa > Arthropoda > Insecta > Diptera > Syrphidae > Meliscaeva > Meliscaeva auricollis. The sequence continues at coordinate 42,490,394 of OX403616.1, forward strand.
AATGTATGTACGTAGTATTAATAAGATAAACAATATAAATAAACAATAGTCAGTGCAAAATTCGGAATTGCGAATGAAAACGAATCAATAAAATATTGTTCTTCAAAGAAATTCAATACAACATATACAATACTACTTTCTTCAAAGCTTTTTATCAATTATTTTAAGCAAAAAAAAAATTAATAATAAAATAATTAAGATATTATATAAAAATTGTAATTTTAGAATCACAGATTTCTATGAATTATTTAAAAAAATAAATCAAACAAATATAATGTTCACTATTCACTAAAATCAAGTTTATGTGTAATATTTTGTTTGTGATATACGAGTATATTGTTATAGTGTACATTTAAAAAAAAAACACGAAATATCTATTATTTTTTTAAGAAAAAACTAAATGAAATTGTAAATAGTTATGAAAACAATTATTATAATATTATAAAAAAATATATTTTAATGTAAAATTTGAATTCGAAAAATGTGTACATGTTTTTATTAAGAAATATAGATGTTTAAAAATATATATTATATATATGAAAATTAATACAAAAAGAAAATACATTTATAATGAAGGAGAGTAAAGATATTCAAAATAAATAAAATAAAATTTAAACGAGTTTTTTTTAAAATTTTTCTTAGATTTTTTCAGGGTTTTTTTTTTTGATAACAAATGGGTAGAAAGTGACGCAACTGCTTACCAGGTTTAAAATAGTTATTGGCAGTTATAAAGCTTGATTTCATAAAAAATAAATACGTCCGAAAAAGATGGCAAACATTGATACAAAAGGAAAATACTTCCTTTTGGAAGGGCTTAACATGGAGTATAAATTCTGTTATTATCGTAATAACCGTTCTATATTCCTAATTTTTGAAAGTTCAAGTGACATCTATACTTTAAAATGTGTTTCGCCCAAGTACAACAGTGCGCTCATCAGTGCGCTCTTATTAAAATCACAGCATTTTATATTCAGAGTTTATAAATGCTGTGACTTTGATAAGTCGGGGTCAGCGCATTGAACATTTCCCATGGCTTGTTAGATAAATCAATGTAGAAAAACAATATAAGGCTTTTTTCTTTTTTAGCACCGAGCGGAGCATAAAGCGGGACTTGAGCGAATAGAGCTTGCTCTGAACCGAGTGTGATCGAGCTCTTTAATTAATTTATAGAAAACAGAAAATGAAAAAAGTAATTTCAAAAATTAATGAAATTAGTCGCTCACAGCTTTTGATTCGATGTGGTTGGTCATATTTTACCAAGCTCGTCGAGCGAGCCCTCATCGAGCTCTAAGTTGAAAAAGAAATGCAAGTTGAGCGTTCAAAGCGCTCCGGTCCGGTCATACATTTTTCGAGTGGATTAAAATTCTGTCATCAAACTGACAGGGCTAATATCAAAATCATATGAAAACCATACGGCTGAGGCCAATCCGGCCAGTTTGAAAGTTGGCCGTCCAGTAAGCTCGTCAATCTGAACCCCCAATTAGTACCACGAAATTTGGTTTTTAAAAGAATTGAGGACCGAGAGATACAAAAAATAGTCGGTAAGTATATTTATTTAGTAGTCGGTACGGTAAGTATTTATTTACTTTACTTATTTATTTAATTATTAATTATTTAATAGTCGGTAAGTATATTTATAAACAAAAAAAACTTTAAAACTGTGGAATGCATCTATTTTTGGACAACAAATCAAATAAAGAAAACTTTCCTTATATCCCTTTTTGGAAAATTTACTTTTAAAGATCAATATCCAGCTTAGAAAAAGCCTCCAAAAAAAACGACAAGCTCACTAGGCGGGCTTACACATGTAAATTTTACACAAATACATAGGTACGTCACATAAGTTATGTCATTTTACGATTAGAAATCCAGAAGTCTCCGGAATCATCATGAAAAAAAGCACATAATCCTTACAACAATATTTCAAATACCAAATAACTTTTTGGCTAGCAGGTAAGTTAACTTAACGCTCCCTTTATTGGAAAATCAGGCAGATTCCACACTCTCTATATTTTGACGATCAAGAAACGCGTTACGGTTATCACAGTTGGTACTTACACTGGTAGCGTTCACATTCGCATAGGATAGCCTATCCAAGATACCTTCGCTACCAGTATATTTGCGAATCTTTTTCAGTCAGCTGTTAGTTAACATAGGATTACAACAACAGAAAGGTATCTGGATAGCTTTAGATTTTTATGTGAACGCGGCCACTGTGTAAAGTTTTAAATGTTCAATAACAAAATGGTAATAGTGGAGAATACGATACCCTTATATTGATTTTTTTTTAAGTTTTGGTCTATCTTAGAAGTTCATCGTATAGGCATATGATCATATTGCAGACAATGGGCGGATACCATTCCCTCCCAATTAAAAATCTTAAATTTGCCCTTTATTTTTTTCATACGCAGCACAAAACAAACAATTGTGTAATAATCTACGATGATTTGGTACCAATTTAGTGTATTTGGGCGGATATCACGTCCACTTATTGGAAAATAGTTAGAATTGGTCCATACATTTGACATCAATTCAGTGAATATAGGTGAATGCCACGCCTCCTGAATGGAAATTTTCAAATTTTCGATTTTTTCCCTTATATTTTTCAAGGGTGACGGGAAGTGCTCCATAGTTGTGATGACCTGTCAGGGATTGAGTTACGTTTTTGAGTAAGTTACGGTTTTTGGGAATTTTTGAAGCCCTGAATCTCATAAACTACTCATGAGCTTTGTGTTCGTAGCTAGGCCAACTAATATTGAAAATTTGAATTTTCTGGCCTAATCTGACAGAAGTTAGAGGCGGGGTCGAAAATGGAATGAGTGTGTACCTGTAAATAAGGATGTAGTGCCAAAGTTGCTAGAACTTGGCTGGGCACTACCGAGGCCTTTGATAGTATCATCAAAACGATATAGTTTGGTGATAATCGAATCACGGAGTGACCCCCCAGAACTTAGTCTTTTTCAATACCCTTCTTTCAGATTTGAAGTAATCAACCTTCCTGTATTTAGTTCCACGAAAAATTCTATCTCTTTTGTTCTATTATTGCCACTTTACACCCAAACACTTGTTTTTTTTCAAAATCCGTTAATTTTAATTTTGCATTTTGAGCATTCTCTTCATATAGTTGGCCCCAGGTGCGTTGGTCGGTCGTTCGCGTAGTCCAGATGTTGGGTCCATTGAATTCCTTATTACTTACCTTACCACTGCTGATAAGAACAGTAATGGCGATAGCATGCAACCCTGCCTGACTCCACATTAAAATTCATCTTACAACCTTCCTTTATGCAGAACGTGACATTTGCATTCATCGTAACTTGCTTAATAATAGCTACTTCTTTATTAGAAATCAAGAGAAAATATACTCAACCATTGAAATACTTTATTGAATCTTTGAAAATGAACTAAAAACGCATTTGAAATTAAATGAAATTTTATTTGTAATCAATGAAATCAATTCAATAATCAGATTTTGCTGTCCAACTGGACTTGGTGGACAATGTATTCTTATCAAAATTATTTCGCAGGAATTTAAGGCCAGCTTCGATGGAACTCTCCAGACCCTGTTGGGTTTGTCGTGACGGCACATATTGTTCGGGGTCCAAGTCTTTTGGTGGTGGTATTTCAGCTCCTCGACGAATGTTCACTGCATCCTCGGTGTCTTCATTTGGCAAAGAATTGAAATTCTTTCTGACAAAGTTGTTGGTTCTTTTTGTAGATTGAAACTGTGCAAAACTGTCAACGGAGGCAAATGGATTTTGTGGCGGTGGTGGTGGCATGGCGAACACTGAGTTGTCTGTTTTAAAGCTAGTTCTGGATATTTTAGCGGGAGGTGCCATTTCTGCTGACCTAAGTTTCTCTTTGCGTTTAAACTCTCTGCGTGGTTCTTCTGCGTTTGGTGCGAATTCAGGATTTCTTTCGCTTCGTTTTTTCTCATTCCATTCCTCCTGTGACATAGGATTACGATCTGGCCTGTACGCCCATGGTTGTTCAACAGCAGGTTCGTCTTGGGTGTCTGGGCCCACATTGATCTTTTCTCTATCCCAGGGGCGGATGTGATTTTGTCGCTCTTCTTCGCGAACTTTGTCTTCCTTTTGCTGTCGACGTTTCTGTTTTTCTTCTTGTTTACGTTGCTTCCGCTCTTCTTTTGTCTCTTTTAGTGGTTTATCGTTAATTTCTTCATCTTCGAGTGGAGGCAGACCTAGGCGAGCTCTCTGCCTATTCTTTGCTGCTTTTACACGTTCGGCAATGATTTTCTCTCGGTAGGTACGTTGAGCTTCTTTGTTTGCCTGTTCGTTGAGGGTTTTCTTACGTGTTTCTTCCAGTTCTTTTTGCTGGCGTGCTCTTTCTTCTTCGTCAGTGGAGAAGGCATAGTAACCAACGCCATGTTGACGTGCTTCATCAAAAAACACATCCTGGTAGTGAACATTTTCTTTGGTGAAATTCTCAATCTCTTTCTTCTCCCAGTTGTTACGCATTTCGTCATGCTTGGACATTACCGAAACGCCATCCTCCATCACTGAGGCAGGTGCCTCAGATTCTCCTGTTGCTTTTTTGCCAACAACATCGATCATCCAATTTGGTTGGCTTTGGTCCAGGCGTTCAGGTATACTAGCAGCTAGCTCGGAGTCTTTTTTCTTAATTGATTCGAGATCACCGCGCATACATTTTCGTGTCCTCCCCAGACAATCTGTATATTCTACCCACTCATCGTCAGGATGTACCGGCTCGTCATTATGTTCTCCGTCACAATCAGAGTCATCATCAGATGATGAGACTCTTCGTTCGGATGAAAAAGCCCTTGGGTCTTCTTGTTTTTTGCGATTGAACAAAACAAGACAGTTGTCATCGGAATTAAGTTGACCTCCCATTGCTGTCATTCGGTCGTAATACTTTGATTTAGCTTCGAGAACTTTTCTTGATTTTTCAAGCAAAGCAGAGTCTTCTATTTCATAGATTTTAGAGGAATCCTTTTCGCTTTCATTTCTAGGTGGTAGCTCGGTCGCTCTGTCCTTTGATTTGATTTTAGCTTTGCTCGGAATGATGGGTTCAGTAGATCGAGTTGCTTTGACTTTACTCACCTCAGCCTGTTTGCGAAGAAGTTCGGCTTTTAGGCTCATCAGAGACGATAGATTTACATTTATTTTTTTATTTGGATCGTTCATTTTAATAAAATAATTTATTTTAATTTACAATTCGATTAAAAAATTACAATTTTTAGAAAACATTTCTTTCTAAACGTAAATCAGAAAACAGATGTTTTTGATGGATATGGATAACATTTCGAAATATTCGAAATCGAAAAACTCCGGAAGGACAGAGCTGTTATAGAGGAAAACTAGTCTAGTTTTTCAGAGTGCACTACCACGTTTACTACATTTATGCAGAGTTTTGGCCATTTCATAAGGGGTATTCATGAAACCTTTTAAACGTGGTAAAATGGATATTCTGGTAATTGAATTGTCAAATTTTCTATAGAAAATCTTTACCAGAATATGGCAAACTTTCCCGCACAAATTTGTTTGGTAAGAGTTTACCATCTGGAAATGGTAATTGTGAAAACTTTTTTTAATTTTGGTCAGTTCACGAAGACAAGGAAAGAACCATAACTTTCTCCGAATAATACAAGTATCAATGCAAAATTAACAAACATTTACAGAAGTTGATTTTAGGGGCGTTAATGAAACACATGCGTGGTAAATTTTTCCATTTTATCAGATGGAAAAGTTTACCGGGTTTCATGAATACCCCTATTGTTTTTGTTTAGGGGTATTCAAGCAAAGCAAGAAAATACTGACAAACATCAGAAATCTGTCAACGAATGGAGCCAGCAGAGATGAAATTGTGTGGTCAAATAAAGCTGATAGCAGTGGCTTTCTCAATTTGCTGCTGGCAAGCATCCAGGTCTGAACCAGGTGGTTTCACGTATATCACTGTGTAAAGGCTTGCCCAAACCAAAGTGTTGCACTGTCATGCGATAAATTGACTAGGGCTTTCAAATGAAAAACACTTTGTGTATTTGGTGTGAGCTTACTCCCATATTCTTTGTAAATACATTTTGTCGTTGTCGTCGTCACACGTTTGTTTGGGGAGACCTTAAAGGTTTGCCGAAACCAAAGTGCGACAGTGCGACACGACAACGCCAAAATTTATTTACAGAGTGTCATATGAGAGTACCCACACCAAATGCGAGTAAGTGCAAAACGTTTTGCATATAAAAATCGTGTCGCACATGTCGTGACGCACTGTCGCACTTTGGTTTGGGCAAGCATTAAATAGAATTTATAAGCGACACGACAAAGCAACACTAGAGCAAGGGCTTCCACATAAATGCTTTGTCGCATTTAGTGTTAGTTTTCTCAAATGACGCTGTGTAGATAAATTATTTTGGTTCGGCCAAGCCTTTCATTCATTAAAAAAATGCCTTGTCTCTTTGTTGCGTTTGGTGTGGGTACTCTCATAAATGACACTATAAAAATATTTATTTTTGTAGATTCGCTTGGATATATACTAGATTGACAATTCATTTTCATTCTCAAAATCTAGATTTCAGAGGTAATACAAGAAGTTTAAAAAGGCAGAAAAAAATCTAAGAAAATAGTAGTAAAGTGTAGACGTAGGATTGCATCTTTTCATCTTTAAACCTAACTGAACTCTTTCAATTAAATTTGTTGCCACCCTAAAAATGCATGTCATTTTTGTCGCCTCACAAAAAAAATCATGGCCACCTTATGTCAAATTGTTTGTTGTTGTTGTATTGATTCATCAATAAATTTTCATTAATTTAGTTACTCTCTAGTGTTTTTGTTTAAACAAAAAACGAGAAAAAGCGTATTTTTTTCATAAAAAAACCGAAGCAAACAAAGAAATCTCACGTGAGAAGTGTTATAAAATTCTATTACATATTATTAACCTTATAAAGGAATAATGAAAATACATAATCAGATAAAAACTTTTCTTAGTAAAGAAAAATTCAATCCTTAAAAAAATACCACAACGCGCTGAGTGCTTGCGATAACAAACCAAACGAAAAAGCCATTAGTATTTTAAATCAACCTCGATTTACTATTATCTTTCTAAAAAATAAAAAAAACTTTAAAACATGTTTAAAACATAAGAACATAATATCTTAAAATAATTAACATATTGTAGAGACTTGCCACTTTGCCAGGGCGTACTTCTACGCAACTATTGAACAAAAAAAATAGAAAGAAAAAAATCCGAACAGCCCTTATCAAAATAATTGTAACCCCTTTGTCTGAATACTTTAATCGAGAAAAGCATTAACAACAAACGTACATTCGAGTGGAACTGAGTGTTAGAAAAGCACTAAGCAACTGTTAGGGAGTTTAGAATTTCGTTATCAATTGGAAATAAGTCCTAATGACTACAGCCGATCCCCCGCTCCTGCAATTGGACGACGATTTAATCAGTTCCTTCAGCGCAGCACCCAAACAAATTGAGGTAATTTAATTAATTTATTGATATTTATTTTAATTCGACATAAAAAGCTTTAATATTTGGAAAATATAGTATTTTTTCTTGTAAATGGAAAACCGGAACATCTTATTCTTATGTAGGTACACTGTGAAATCAACACAAAATAATCCTTATCTAGCCCAATGTTATAGAGTGGACCTCAGCCTCAACCAAACCAAACCTCGTTAACCAGCCCACTAAGTTGGTTGAGGTCGGCCACCATTTTATCGCACCACTTAAGATGAGGATGAAACCCCTCACTTCAGAGGCGGTATTTTTAATGGCAATTTAGCAATGATTCCACTGCTCGTCTATATTTGGTGCTGTTGGTGGGTTTTCAGAGAGATTGAGGGAGACTCGGTCAGCAAAAGTTTTGACAGTCTCTTTTTCATAATATCCGTTCTTTGCTGGAGTGCCATGGATATCCACATCCGAACTTCAGATACCAGGTAGTGATCTGAATGGATGTTGGCCCCTCGAAAGATTTGGACATCCAGGATACTGGATGCATGCCTGACGTCTATCGCAACATGAATAATTTGGTAAACGGTAACTTCATTTGAAGACCGCCAAGTACCCTTATTAATATTGAGATGCGAGTGCTTGAAATGGTGATACTTTGCCCTGCCACAAAGTCGATCAGTCTGAATTCATTTTTGAAAATTTTGTCCCGCAGGCTGTGTCCTCCGAACGTCCAATCAAAGATGTCCTCCTTTTCAATATGGGAATTAAAGTCGCCAAAAACAATCTTGACGTCGGCACCTATTATTCTTTCTCTGAAGAGGTCCGTAGAATGATTTCTTTCTTCTCTGTTGGGGTGTGGGTATAGATCAGCGTGATGTTCTTAAATTTGACCCTGATGCGGATTTTATATAATATATATATATTTATATTTTATATAATTTCTTGTCTAAGTTTGCCTCTAAATCACAAAACCACATGCCAATAGTCACTTCTTACCACCCCCTGTAGCACTTCCTGTAGAAGATTTCATTTTTCGTATGAATATGAATTATATTTAGACCGCGAGCCGACAGCAAATTTTGAGAATAGAGGTCTAACCAAAATCTGAGTTTGCGTCCTGATTTCATTAACGAAAGTCTGGCAGGTTTATTTATCAGCCTTCTGTGGTTTTAGCGGGGTTAAAAAATACGATTATTTCAAATCATCTGAGCTAGATAAATACATTTCTGTTTTATTTTTCTAATCTAAAAACTCCAAAAAAATTTCTGATATGTGTGGCTTTAAAAGGTTATTTCCTGAGTTCTAATAATCACATCTTCACGATTGAGGTCTCAAAACTTCAGAAGAATGACAAAACATGAGTTTCAATATTGAAAATTTCAATTGAAGTGGATTTGTCTTTCTCATATGACTTGGAGTCATAGCGTTTCTCAACCTTCCGAAAGCTGAAAAATAAACCTGTCAGAATTTCGAATTTGAAATCAGGGCGAGTATACCTATAAAACTGTATACTCAGGTTTTGGTCATACCTCCACTCCCAAAATTTGCTGTCGACACTTAAACTAATTGATATTTACCAAAACTTTTGGGAATTTAGTATTCGGGTTTATTTTGAAAATCAAAACAATTTAAAATAAAATGCACGACTGGGTCGCACGTACTTGCTCTTAGGGTCAAAGTTGCTGCAGACTTCTTATATAAAGTTTTAAAAAATAAATAATCTTATAAGAAATGTAAAAATAAATAAATTTCATTACTAAAATGACACAAACAACTCCTTAAAGTATTGATTTAATATAGCTTTTTTAACGGCCTTTAATCCATACAAAAATTTAGTGTTTCGTCCAGGTGGGTCTCACTAGGACTCATCAGTTGACACTGTTAGTGAGGCACCTTGTCAATACGCAAATTTTGTTTATATTCAGTTCAGCTTAAAAAAGCTATATTAAATCAATAATAAGCTATATTATATCAATAATTTAACAAGTCCATTTAAATAGTGATAAGTCTTCTACTTGGCTGATTTATTTATTTATTTCAGTAGTATATAGAATTTGTATTATAAAATATTCATTTACTCCTTAAAGTGTTTTGAGCTCCAAACTCAGTATGACATTTGATTTGATTAAAAAAGATACATTTTTAGAAAAAAAAATTGGAAATCGTTTGAGCCGTTTAAAAAAAATAAATATTTTTTGGATATATAAAATTTCTCAAACCTTGTTAAAAATAAATTGGTATGCCTTTTTCAAAAAAGTATTAATGCTCATCTAAAACCAACATTTCAAAAAAATACAGTGAACCGTTTTCAAAAAATTGAAGTATTTTTTTAAAACCCAAAAACTATTTTTTTGTAAATTTTTATATCAAATAATTTTACATTTGTTCTGTATAAAAAAATTCATCAAAATTGGTTTAGTCGTTTAAGTGAAAGTCAAACATGAAAAACACGGTTCTATGGGAGGTACCGTTAGTAAAAATTTTTACAAACATTCCTTTCATTTCAAAAGCATGACCCTACTAACAAAAGCAGACACAAAAATTTTAATCTAAATTGTTAGAGTCGTTTTTGAAAAAAGTTAACTTTTCCTTAATGGTTATATGGCAGGTACCGTAAGTTTTGGTCCTAAATTTCAATTTGCCCCCTAAGGAACCACTTAAAATCCTTAACCACAAAAGTTTAAGAAAATCGCTCCAGTGGCTTAGGCTGTAGCTCGAGGTATACACTGACAGATAGACAGACGGACAGACGATTTTTTTTACGAATCATAAACTTGCCCTATATTAGGTACCTATGTATATGTCGCAAGTAAAAATACAAATTTGTGGTACTCCCCATACAAAAGACAGATTTTTGGAAGGCTTTTTTTATGAAAAGTACAAGAAGGTTTAATTCAAAATAGCTGAATTTCGAACTACACCTAAGTTTAGCTAATCCTCAAAGTTTACAGATTTCAATTGTCTTATATAGTTATAACGCCAATGACGACGATGCTGACGACAACGGCGTCGCACGCATATAAAAATGTCTCGAAAACGTGTTTTCTTTAAGTTTCATGATGTTTCATGATAAAATAGAGACTAATTCTGAAAAAAACATTTTTGTGCCAATCACTATACTCGTACTATGCTATACACCACGTGTACGGAAAAGTAATAAAATAGTCGATACAATTATTAGAGGTAGTCCCCAAAGCCCCTCGTCCCAGGGTCCGCACCACCAAAATCCTGAACTGCAGATAAGTACAAAGTTTCACTGCGATACGATACTTGTAGGTAGGCATAAATCAAGAAGGTTTTTTCAAAATGGCTGAATTTCTAACTTAACTTATGTTTAGCTAATCCGAAAAATTTATCGTGTTTACAAAATTTTCAACGTCGAAGACAACGGCGCACGCACATAAAATTGTCTCAAAAACGTGTTTTCTATTCGTTTCATGGGGTTTCCCAGCAATTTTTTTAAAATAAAATTCCTATTTTTCTAAGAATTTAAAATTTTCTCAGCATTTTCATACCTATTTATAAAAAAAAGTTACTTGTAAAAACGTTGTAGATCTCATTTTAAAATTATTTTGTAAAATGTAATCTTTATTCATTTAAATTGCACTTGTTTGTTTTTTATTTAGTCAAATTTCAGGTCTCTTATTGCCCAGCTGCCAAAAAAATCCGTCCATTTTAAGTAATTTTATTAGAAAGTTGACTGGAAAGTTAGCCAAGAAAAATCTGCCTTAAAATCTAGTCAACAGTTCAATATGTCAGCTGTTTATGTTTAATCACTTCACATAAAGTTCAACTTTGTGTATCTGTATAGTCTGTGTCTCGGGTACCGGTATCGGATTACAAATTTTAATTTTGTCTGCCTTAAAAAATAAATACCTTAGTAAAATCTATTTGTGTGAAAAAAATCAAAAATGAATTATTAATCATAATTTGTATTATTTATTGATTTGAGTAAAATGAAGTTTGGTGTTTGCTATGATGTTGTTGTTTCTTCCGTCGAGGACTCTGAAGAAACATATACATACAGCTGTGTTTCGGCTGGTTAGGAATTCACATAATCCACCAAATAGTTTTTTAAACTTTACTTTACTTTCAATAGATTCCATTTAAATTTTGGGTTTTGTTGCCATTACCATATTTTAGAATAGTCGCATGGCAGTTGGCACTGCCTCTTGATAAACCTCACCGCTGCTGCTGGCACGACTTTGATATGTGAAATCAAGCTAAGCAAACTTGTCCAGTAGCACAAATAAACTACTTACACATAAAATCGTATATTGGATCACACATTATTTGAAAACTTAAAACAATTCTATTTTTCACACAATTTCTGCTCGACACGACTAGTAAAATTCTGACTAGTAAAATTCTAAATTTGACATTAATGACATTTCTAAAATATTTTAGTCGACTCAGAAAATGAAGTTGACTAAAATACTAGTCCCTAATGTTTTCTGAACGTGCTCAATGATCCGCTTCGAACAAGTAAAACCGTAAAAGTCGGTTTTACTTTGCTAATTCATTTAATAAAAAGGAAATGCAAAATTTTCATCTCAGAAAGTAACAATCTCAACTTTTAAAGGTTAAAGGTTTGAATGAAACAACAACAACCTGTGTGTGGTACCACCAAGTTCAGCTGGAATTATAGCTATTTCACAGTCTGCAACACCCGATCATCTGATTCATTTCATTTCAGTGGTGCTAAGTCGAACTTGAATTGGTTTATCTGGATTTAAAAACTGACTTTGTTGTGCTTCTGACTGAAATAATTTTGGTGATAAAAAACTTGAAAAAAAACTTCAAAATCCTTCAAATAATTTTAAAGAAGTTTCCAAAACCCGTATTTTGTTTTTGTTTTAGAATATCTCATTTTGAACATGTAGGTACCGACATACCTCACATATAACATTTTTGTTCAATTATGAAATTTTCTTTTAAAACAATTGAAAATGGTTTTAATAAATTCTTTTTTTTATAATTGCCATACACTTTTTTTGTATGTATAACTTGTGCACTGCTCAACGAATTTTATATTTCAAAGACTGTTTTGCATTTAAATTTTATAAAAACGTTTCAGAAAATAATCGAAATCAGGTTTTTTTTATAAATCGTTTTTGTTTATTGAAAAAGAAATAATTTTACATCAATCACCAATGGCGTTTAACCTGATACCCCATGTAGACCAAGTTAGCAGAGCAAAGTGAGCAGAAAATGTTTTCTCTTTCATTGCATCTTTAAGTGCTAATTAGGTGCTAAATTAAGTGCTCCAGTACTTTTCGTAAAAATTAATGTAATTTTTTTCTAAATTTTAAGATCGTTTCCAAAAAAGTAGCAAATTTTAACTTACGACAAAACTGTATCGTCTTTAGAGTAAGCATTCTTGTAAAAAAACTCTGTATAATTCTAGTCGTCAGTAAAACATATTTATTACAAATTCCCTCCTATATCCAACATTAATGGTCCATAACCATGAATAGAGTGCTTCTTGTCAGCTACTAAGTCCTTTTTACAAATCCGGAGTATTTTCTTTGGTATGTGTATAAACTCTGAATTTTCATCGATTACCTAAATTTATTTATTAGATGTTAGCATAATGGTATAAAATAACATTCTTGTCTTTTGGAATCAAACTACATACGTAAATAAATTACCTAAATTCTTTCTTCAAATTTCAGAGTCGTGTACTTGTTTTTCCCTTCCCTGTCAAATTTGAAATAAATTCTATTTGATTTTTTTTCCAGGTTAAGAAAGCTTTTATAAATAATTTTAAAGTAAATATTTCCTAGTTTCTCTTTACCTTTCAAAAAGACAAACTTTTTTATATTATTGAAGTAGACCACAGCGTCTATATACACCGTTACTAATTTTATCTACTCAAAACTCTTCTCATCCCATTTGTTTGCATCTATTTTTTATCTAATTGTCTTCTCTGTTTTCATATATATTTTTTTTTTCTCTTCAAGATTGCCTCTCAGTTGTCAAACAACCGTAACCTTCATCACAACAATCATAATCCAGCTAGTGCGGCTGCACAATTATTAAGCATTGACACTTCACTTGCAATCGTTGGCGGAGTTAACAGTAAAAATCTTACTGTGCATTCCATTGATAAGAACAGCAGCATAATTTCATTATCTTCGAATAGCAATTGTGGAGCAGAGGAGAGCAGTATAACACACAGCGGTACGGCTAGTAGCAGAAGCAGTTGCACCCAGAACAGTTCCCCACGCTCGTGCTGTGATCTATCGAATACAGAGGAAGAAATCTGCTTGGTGCCCGAGGTAGATTTCGAGGGCATAAGTCTGGATAACGGTTTTGATAACCGCGAATCGCAACCCCTATTAGGGGGTCGCGGTGGCGGTATAGCTGGTGGCAGTGGTGATCATGCTGATTTCACTGGCAATACATTTCCAGGCAAGTACAATATTGTTCTTTATTATTTTGTTTGTTTTTTTGTTTTTCATTTTTTTTTTTGTTAGTTTAACCGTTTTCACATTTTTTTCTTACAATAAATTGAGATAAGAAAATAAAATGAGATTAAAAGCAATAAGAAGAAGCCCCACAAGTTTCACAATATTATGTTTGTGAATGTGTTAAAGATTTCTGTTTTAATTGTGGGTATATTAGTTCGCTGATGAAGCAATCTCTAAGTGTCATGTTCAAGTGACTCATCTGTGGTCGCATAGCATTGATGTTTATTACAAGGTGAAGTGATATAATACAATTAAGCTTGATTGGATTGAGTTTGAAATTTCGCATGGATTATAATCGTAGGATAAAATTATCAGATGAAATTTGTTTGAGTTTTGTTTAAAACAATTAGATTGACAAAATTTTCTTCTAATTCAATGTTTTTTTTTCTTTTTGTTTTTAAAGAGAAAGTATCATTTCGTTAAAGTAAACTTATATTTTGTTTAATTGTAACACTTTGCTCAAATTGAGGTACTAAGGGCTGAACGAACCTACTCGCATATCAAATGTGTATTGTATTAGTATGTATTAGTTTTGGTTTACAAATGAATGATTTCTTTTTATTGTAACGAACAAATCGCAGAATGTGTGAGTTCTGATTTTAAATTTAGAAGCAATTGTTTCTTTCTATCCAGGAGAAGAACTGTAAACCGAGCCTAATATAACACTTTGAGAAGCCATAGATCAATCGAAGACGCCATAAATATACCAATTGGTTGGGATAGCATGTTTTTTCGACAACAGATATTTTGTCATCAGCTGTGTTTTTAAAAATTATTTAAAAGCATTTAATAAGCCTGTTCTATATATATTTTCTATAATATAAGTGCAAACACAACTCTGTAGGCTCAATAGGCCTTGAAATATAGCACAAAAGGTTTTGTGTTAAATATAATTAAAAAAAAAGAATAGGCCGCCCGAGCAGGGACTTGAACCCTGGACCGTTGGATTAAAAGTCCAACGCTCTACCGACTGAGCTACCCGGGCATATTGGATTTTGTGCCAATTGAAGCCCAGGCGCTATTTCATGATGGGTATCGGACTTAGGGTCGCTACCAAATTTATTATCTATCAAGGTCAAAGTTCTTTTAAGCATAAGATTCTAATTTTTTGCCAATTGAAGCCCAGGCGCTATTTCATGATGGGTATCGGACTTAGGTTCGCTACCAAATTTATGATCTATCAAGTTCAAAGTTCTTCCAAGCATAAGATTCTAATAGCAATACTTTTTTTTTAATACGTATGAAATATAATGTTTTTAGTTCTATAATTTAACGACGCAAAAAAAAAACATTGGGGCACTCATAGTCGTTTTTATACTCCGGTATATCTTTATTTATTTGAATTTGTTGAATACATCAATATAATAATACTTTAAATCTAAATTAATCTATTTTCTTAAATATTATAATGGGATTTATTCAATGTTATTTAAATATGATAAATTTCATTTTTTCTTAGCAATTCCTTAAAGAAATAGGTTTTGTTGTAATAAGTGGTGATTCTTTGGTAAAATGTGGCAATTCTATGGTAAATTGAATTTTTACTTGCGATACAGGTGCTATAAATGAAGTTATGCATTCGTTCAAAAAAAAAGTTGAGATAACAATCAAACATGACATTACGATGATAGAGAATGAGAAAAAAGTAGGCCTGACAATTCTGTCTGTCTGTATGTATCAAACTTGGAATGTAGCGTTTTTTTGGAGACTATCCCCAGACGTTTTTTGATTTTTTTTTTTACCAAAAATAACGGTACCTGTCATATACCAGTTTTAAAAAAACTCATTTTTCTCAAAAATGGTTCCTACGATTTTGATTAAAAAAATCATGGTAATTTTTTTGGATAAGGTCTATCTTTAAATGAAAACCATTTTTTTCAAAAACCGTTATTAACGGCAGGTACCGTTCTTTTTAATTCTGATTTTCTCTTTCATTACAATCAATTTCAGCCATTTTTTTCCATGAATGCTTTTAAATTGCCGTAATAATATCAAATAAAAAAAAAAAATCGAAACTCATTTTTTTGGAATGAAACCAAAATTGTAAAAAAAAATACTAACGGTACCTCCCATAACTGTTTATTTTCATTTTTGGCTTTCTCTTTAACGACTTAACCAGTTCTTCATTTTAATTATTTGATATCAAAATTTTCAGAAAAACTAATTTTTTGTTTTTCTTTTTAAATTGAAATTTTTTTAGAACCAAAACTAACGGTACCTGCTATATAACCGTTAAGGAAAAGTTACCTTTTTTCAAAAATGGCTCTAACGGATTTTGATTTAAAGTGTTTTATGTTTACTTTTGTAACTAAGGTCATTAAAATGAAAAAAATAATAGTTAAAAATTCACTAGCGGTACCTCCCATTTTTTTTTCATTTTTAGGTTTCTCTTATTTAATTATTTGATATCAAAATATTAAAAAAAAAAACAATTTTTGGACATTTTTAAAAATCTTTTTTTTTTTTTTTGGGTTAGGTTTAGGTGTCAATTATTATTTTCTAGAAAATGCAATATCTATCAACTCTTTTTTAAACATGCAAAAATTCTGGACGCAGGGTTGTACGAATCAGTTTTGTATGCTAAATTATTAACCGAACATATGAAAATTCGAGTTTTTGGTAGTGCGTATAGAGATTTATATACATATGTATGTATGTATCTTCCGTATAACAATTTTTGTCTACTGTTTATCCCAACGGCTCTAACAATCATGTTTTAAATTCATGCGTATATTACGTAAGAGAAGATAATTGTGATAAAACTGCTTTAGGTTATTCATTTTACTGCTTTCGCTTTAAATAAAAAATAAATTCCTTCAGCAGAATCTAAGTTTTTAAAATAAACATCTGAAAATCTAGGTAGGTTTATAAAAGAAGACAATACATATCACATTTTTTATTTGATCAATTTCTTTAAGCTTATTTACACTTTATCTTTATTATCAACTACTCTGTTTAATCATAAAAATCATGTACCGTTATGTATGAAACATTAGGTATGCTACTAGTTTATTTTAAAAAAAATTTTTACTAGCCTGAACCCTACATTGTTTTTGTTCTGTGATCATTAATTTTTTAAAATAAGATGATAATTCAAAATAAGTCTTTTGCATAAATATGAAATAAATTAGTTTTTTTTTAGAGTATAGTTAGAACTATACTCTGTCCAACTAAAATTGTCAGTACAGGTCTTATGGGAGAGTTTTTTTCTTACAAAAGGTGCCACTAGTTGTGTACCCAAATCACCTACTGAAAAAAAAAATATACGCAACCACTGTCTTACCCTTCAATTGTTATTGTAATTTCGATTCGACGATCGTACATCACCACATAACCTGCACAGTGCGCAGCCATAGCCACACTGATTATGTGTTCCCAAACAACCCTCTTCAAGTATTATATGTATTCTCTGAGGTATGACAAAGAAGTTTGCTCTGGTATATAATAAAAACGATGGACAGAAAAGACAGAAAACAGTTTTGTAATTTTTTTTTTTTTGCACGTTGAAATGTAAATTAGCCTTCAAGATTTTACCCGCATTTTTTTAATAAATTTTTATCTGTAGCTTATAGGAATTTTTATTTTTTTTATTATTATATTTCCCCTCAATGACCCCCTGCCCCCTAAACCCTAAATGCACGACTAGGTCGCACGTACTTGCTCTTACGGTGCCAGTTGCTTCCTATATAAAGTTTTTAAAAATAAATAATTTTGTAGAAAAATAAAAACAAATTAAAAAAATTAAATTCATTAGTAAACGGATATAAACAACTTCTTAAACTACTTTGAGCTCCAAACAAAGTATGCCGTTTTTAAAAAAATAAATTTTTATATATAAAAATTCTCAAACATTGTTTAAAAATAATGTTGGTATGCCATTTTCAAGATAATATTATTTTTATATCAAATTGATTTTTCAAAAAAAAAAATAAAATTAAAAATTTTTTTAAAAATCCAAAAATTACGTTTTTGAAAATTTTGATATCAAATAATTTTGAAATTTTTAAGGAGCTTTTGTATAAAAAGATTCATCAAAATCGGTTGAGTCGTTTAACAGAAGGTCAAAAATAAAAAAAATGGTTCTATGGGATGTACTGTTAGTAGAATTTTTACAAACACTTCTTTTATTTCAGAAGTATGACCGTACTATCAAAAGTTGACACAAAAATTTTAATCAAAATCGTTAGAGCCGTTTTTGAAAATAGTTAACTTTTCCTTAATGGTTATATGGAAGGTACCGTTAGTTTTGGTCCTAAAACAAAAATTTCAATTTTCCCTCTGGGGAATCACCAAAAACCCTTAACTACTAAGTTTCAAGAAAATCGGTTTATCGGCTTAGGCTGTAGCTCGAGGTATACACAGACAGAAAGACAGACGGAATTGCGGGACTCACTTTGTTCGCATGATCGTAATGGCATGCCTGATTGTTATCTTGATTTTTAGTGGAATGCAATTTTATGCAACTAAAGTTCAAAATGGCGGATCGTCGGCCATTTTGTAGGGCAATTGTCGATTTCTACCCCCATTGACTGGACTATAACCTTAAAGTGATTCCTCAGCAACTCTCCTTATTTTCACTGAAATAACAAAACTTCAGATTTATATACATTCTTGGATGAAACTCCTTGAGATCTTAAAAAAGCCGAACTGGCTAATTAATATTTTAAGTATTCCAAAATTCAAATCTTTAAAAATATAATTACCTGTCATTCAGAAATTTGATTTAATTATGTCAAATTCTTTATCAAATTCATCTTCTGACTCAGCTTCAATTCGTCAAAAATGTGAGTGTAACAAATGTGAATGTGTTTGTTCAGACTTATCATCAAATCTTGAGTTACCACCATCTAATTGTGACCAGAAGATATTATCCTTAAATTCAACAGTTGAATTCTCAGTTTTTCGCAAGTGTTGCTGTATAAATTGCCCCCTTAAAAACTCATGTAAGTAAATTACATATGTCATAAATTATATCGCACTCTAAAATTAAAATCTGTGAAAGCTGGATTTTAATATTGAATTTAGGCCAAAAATTTAATTTTCTTTCAATCCATTATTCCATGATTTCAAACTATATGCTAGCTTAATACACGCTTTTTGCCGAGTATACTCACCGCAATTGTTTATTTATTGAAGATATTTTTAAAGCAATGAAAATAAGTTTTTATGTGGCACATCGACAAATGTTATTTAATCTTTTCGTTTTATTTTGTATGGTTCTACAACTTCCGAATTAGTTTTTTAACTATTACGTTGGTGCATAAAATTTTTCATAACTTTGGAAGTCCTGCCTTGCCACGTGTGCTGCAAGCATCAAAGTGGCTGAGCGACAAGGTGGCCACGTTATGAGTGACAATCCTGAACAGGGTACTTGAGCGGCCATGAAAAATTGTAAAAAATGTATAGTATAGAGTATTTCATTTAATTGAAAAAAAAAAAACATTTAACTAAACATTGAAGTGTTCCTTTTGATAACGAAAATGTTTTTGACAGATTATGAATCCTTAATGTGTACTCCAATACATGAGTTACAAAACTTGAACAAAATCATTGTAGTTTGACTGTAATCAACATATTTCAGAACAACATAAGTCCACTTTTTCACAATTTATTTATGGAAAAACTCTTAGGTCCACAAAAGTCCACCAAAAACCTTCTTCAAAGCTTCAGTGCGAAAGTTTTAATAAAACTTAATTTAATCAAAACGAAAAAAATGGACTTAAGCTGTTCTATCTATTTGCCACACATATTTATTTGTGATAGTAAGTTAATTGAGGAGTGACTTTTCAAAAGAGGATAAACACACTTTTTGTCATTTCTCAGAAAAAACAAAATGCAAAATTGTAATTTTTCATAAATGATTTCGGATTTCTACTAATTTTCAGAGTCCGATTTAATGGGTTCGGTGTTTATTTTTAACTAACTTGAACAAGCTTAATAGTACATTTGAATGTTGAGAACCAAACTGTAATACCAAACCAAACTAGTTTAACAAAAGTCAAAACTGATTATTATATCCCCTTTTGAAAAGTCACTCGACGTTTAACATGAAGCATTCTGCCTTCAAGACGCACTTGAAGAATGCTAAAATCGATTATCGATATAATTTTCGCTATCGACAATTATAATCGATTTTTGCATTCTTCATCTCTATCCAATGTTAGGGAGTGTTCTAGCCTTATGAGAGGAACGAACGCACAAGACGTCTAACAGCTAAATAATTCTTCATTTGAACGATAGAACAGAGCCCAAGATTATTTATAAAGATTATTTTTTTTTAATATTTATTTCTATGGATATTGTGAGAAAGAATTATTTTGTAACAAAAAATAAAATGTTTACATATACAAAAAAAGTACGTATACGCCGTAGTGCACACATTATCCTAATACAGTTTCGTATTCGTTTTCGCCTGAAATGACTCCGAAATTATATTTAGATGTTTTTTTACCTACAATTTTCTGCCGATTACGAAACGCTAGCTGAGGTGTACATTTCATGACAACCAATACTCCTGGAGGTTTTCTCAATTCCTTACAAGAGGCACTACCCCAAAAAAATTAAAGGTGGCAAATTCTAACAATCTAACTCAGGCATTAAAAAATTGTCAATTTTTTTGTATTCTCCATAATGAAATCTCTAAGTGTACCAAATTTATTTATTTTATACATTACGCCAAGGGATTCTACCATACTCCATATAATTTCTAAGTATTAGATATTTATTTTTAAAGATTTCCAACAAGACACATGCAGCGACAGAATCGTTGTCGACAGTGTTTTTTTAACTGACTTAAAAAAAGAAGGAGGTTATCAATTTGACTGTAAATGTTTTTTTTTAATGTTTGTTACCTCCGAACTTTTGACTGGATGGATCGCTTTTGATGATTCGTTTTGTGATTGAAAGCTGGTAGTCTCCATTGGTCCTATTTTAATTTGGTTCAGTTCTGACAATGCGTTTTTGTCATTGCTAGAAAAACGTTTTTGTTGCTGTTTATTTATTATTACTAGTACCGCCGAGCGAATCATGATATAAAAACTGAATTGTAGGAGGAAGGCTGCCCGTACCTTTCAAGTAAGACCAACATTATTAAAATAGGTTGCCGGTAAGTTACTTAAAATGGGAGAAAAAGAAAAAGTGTCTACGTATTAATATAATGATGATTATTACACAGCGACTTATTAGAGTTTTCACACTAAAGCGACAAGTATATGTAGAACGATTTTAGATGTAAGATTCCTGTAAGCTGCAATTTTGTCGTATTAAACGTATTCTTTTGTCGTATTTAACGTATTCTTTTTTTTTGTTTGCATTTTTCTTTTTTTTATGGTTAACTGCTATTTAAAATTTTTGATTTCATTTAAAATTATATAATTAAACGAAAGAAGATAAAAGGTAGTAGAAAATAGAAATATAACATACTATAAATATATATTAACAACGATAAAGTAGTGTTTTAACTAACAACTTAGAGGCTCTGACTGTTCAAATGTCAAAAAAACTCTGACTTTATCAGATTTTTTGTGACATCCACCCAATCACAGCCTCTCAATTGAACTGAACTGAATGTTCTTGAACCCGGGAAATATAGGAGTGAAAAAAGTGTTCTATTAGTATTTAAATTACTGCGCTAACTAATAACCAATAAAATAAGGCTTATATAATTGATACACTTTTGGTTTTTATTTAACTCATAAAACGCGTATTCTTTCTTTATTTTTCGAACTTAATAAACCAAGGAAAAAGATAGACCAGTAGTTCAAAACAAATAAAGAGCTTTAATTCGTAAAAAATTGCAGATCACTGATTTTTTGGAATGTTGTTAGGAAATATGCCAGCATTTTATACGACCAAGTTTGCAGCTTCGAAAAACCTGTGCTAACTAGATAGAGCACCAAAAACCTCGAAATTTTCGAACTTTTTTCAGTTTTTATCTTCTAACTTCTAAAATGTGAATTTTATAGAAAAATCTAACAAGCTACAATTAAAGTGTAACGTCAGCTCTTCAAAAATTGCCAAATTTTCACAAATATTTCGAATTTATAGTTTGTGTTGTCTTTCGAACAATATATATATTTGTATACTCAAAGCCCAGTTAAATCATATTTTGGATTTAAATTAACATTGATGCATATGATTTTGAAGTATTTTTAATGCACAGTCCAATGAAACTAATATCAAGACAATGCGACTCACATGGCGGAAGTTATGCCACTTTTTCTTGTATGGTCTTAAATTTAACGTAAGTCATGGTAGTCGGTTTTTCTTCATACTTGTCTCTTTGAATTGTACATTAAAAAATACTTCCAAATCATGTGCCATAATGTTAATTTTACACCAAAATGTTCCTTA
The DNA here is from genome assembly GCA_948107695.1 of Meliscaeva auricollis. Taxonomy (NCBI): domain Eukaryota; kingdom Metazoa; phylum Arthropoda; class Insecta; order Diptera; family Syrphidae; genus Meliscaeva; species Meliscaeva auricollis. The sequence goes on from OX403616.1 coordinate 42,512,659, forward strand.
ACTGAACTTTGAGTATTTTAGTAACTATAAATTTGAAAGCACATCTAATGATTATTTTTTTTTGTATTTAAAAAAATGTAAAATTTAAATAGAAAGAAGAAAACCAGTAAGAACTGGAGTACCCACCGTTTTGTTTAAATAAGACAAAATATTTACATAAATAACGATTTAAAATTGTTCAGAGCCCACTGATATTATTGTCATTGGAAAAATATTACAATCGAAAATAACTCAACTAAATCAACTAAATGAAAAAAAGAATTTCTTCACTTAACCACCTTCTTCGGTGGTTTAGCTTAGTCAAGGTCACTGAATAGACATTTTATTTTATTACTAACATTTTGCGCTTAGGCCGAGGAATATTGCCCAACCCTGTGCTATTCCTCGTTTTTTTTTTATTGCCTAACCCTTTGCTATTCCTCGTTTTTTTGTTTATTTGTCTGTAAATGTTAAAAATATATTGACGCCGTTTGTCTGTATAAGAAATTCTAAGATTCTATAAAATGCTGTTGTCTACTTCGCTAGCGATTTATCAAAATGTCCTCATAATTATGAATATTACATAAACTCATTAAAAAACCAACACAAATTTCATAAAAAAATTACATGTATTTTACTTTAAATTATGTACACGAGTACTCTTTTGTAAGCTCTTATTATTTATTCAAGAAACTTTAAATTATTATCGATTTAAGGGTTTAACTTAAAGTACAAGGCAAATGACTAATACAATTGTTCACAGTTCACAGTTCACATAGTGTTTTATTTTCAAGACAAAATATATTTACACTCCTAGAAACAGGAAAAAAACTTACTGAAACTCGAGAAAAAATAAGTTTTTATTAAGTTGCATTCACTTCACTGATTATTCACCGGAACTTTTGATAAAATAAACAATGATAAACAGACGTGCGGTTTGAGTTTCATTACACAAAAAATTTATTAAAACTATGCAATTATTTCCTATTGATATTTTCCAGTACCGAGTGCGACGCCACAAAATTATTATTTTAAGAACGAATTTTTGTAGTGAGTTTGATTAAATTTTATTTATGTATATCTATCAACTTTCGTACACTGTGCTGGTCACTTAAATATATCATACAAATAATGCATAGTAAAAAGATTAAACTGAGTTTTTTTCAGACACACTGTCAACACCATTTTCAAACCAACAACACTTATTTTGATTTTGATTTCTTTCATATTTAATGTTTTCGGGAGTGCTAAAACCGAATCTGAGGTTTGCCAACAAAATTTCTTTATTTTGTTTCACTAGTTTTTGACCTTCGTGCTAAAGAAATACAGAGTTTCCCAAAAATTGAACCCAAAATTGATTACATAGCCTTAATATTTTCCATGATACGCCTATTAAAATTTTATCAATTCCTGAGGCCCCTAATATGTTTAGTACTTTGTTATAATATAGTTCAGTGCAATTTTATTTTGACCCAGGAACATATTTTTTAATTGTGAAATATGTGAAAGCATCACTCCACCCTCACATCTGTGGCAAAGATTCAGTTGGTGTCTTACCTTTCTAGACTAGTAATTATAATAATTTTAGCCATCGCACGTTGGGCCAGATTTTCATTATGCATTGTAAAATTCTTTGAGATATTGTAATAATTTTTTCAGACTTTGATGAGTTCCAACAAAATTAGTGAACCGGGTGTTTCAGAATCTTTTCTTTTTTGTTTGGTCGTTATTGACAATGAAAGCAATTACCACAAGTATTTTTGTTTGTTATAAAAATATCAATTAAGCCTTTATTTAAGAAAAATAAAGGGGTTTGCAATAAATAAGAGCACAAGTGTTATAAAAAAAGAGAGAAAAGAGTACTTATAGATTTACCTTATATACATATAAAGGGTTTTCCAATAAGGACTTCACAACTTTTTTTTTTCTCTTCAATAAATCGATTGTAAGGTGTGCTGTGTGGCTTGTGGCACCATCCTGTTGAAACCACATGTCCTCCAAGTCCATATCTTCCAATGTATGTGTTTCTTTTTTAAACGGAAACACTTTTTGAATTTTTTTTGAAAAATTACTTTTTTTTCGATATTGGGTCAATGGTTTTTATTTTAAAATTTTATTTTTATGTTGATAAATAATAGGCATCTTTTAAATGCCATTACAAATTTTCTTTTAAAAAATCTTTTAAAAATTTTTAATTAAAAAATATTTTTTTAAAAAACGGCTCGATAGATTTTCTTGAAAAAAAATTTGAAAATTTATCTTTATTGAAGAAATCATATCAAAAAGTTTAATCAAAATCGTTAGTGCCGTTTTCCAGAAAACTCGAATAACTCAAAAATGTTGTATGGGAGGTACTCGTTCTAGGTGAGATATTCAAAAACAAAAAAAAAGCAATGTTTCGAAATTACAATAAAAATCACCAAATTTGAAGACAATTCGTTCACCCGACTGACGGACGGCATGACGAAAACCACTTTTTTAGTCTTCTCCATCATCGTAATGTTGGTTTTGATTAAAACCTCAAAATTTTTTTTTTGACACGAAACCCTATAGAGCAAGTAAAAATTATAAGCAATGTAAAAAAAACTTCTTAAATGCTTTTCGGCTCCAAACTATGTATGCTATTTTGTTTCTTTTAAAAAGATGATTTTTTTTGAGAATCGTTAGAGCGTTTGAAATAAAAATTATTTCTTTATATAAAAAAATTCTATAACCGTGTTTAAAGAAAAAAATTTGCTGTGTCATTTTCAATAGAATATTATTGAATATCTAAACCCAAAATTTCAAAAAAAAAATCAGTGATTCGTTTTTGGAAAATCTAATTTTTTTTTTAAATCAAAAAAAAAAAAACTTTTTTGAAAATTTCGATATGAAATAATTTTAGATTAATAAGAACCTGTTGCGTAAAAATGTCCATCTTAATTCGTTTATTGGAGGATTCCGAGAATATCAGAAAAAAGGAAGACAGTTCTACGAGAACGTTGTTGACCGATAAATTATTTTTTATTTCATGAGTATGGGCTTTCCTAATCGTTACAGCCGTTTCTGATGAATTTATGTTTTTCGATATTGTACGGCAAATACCGTTAATTTTGGACCACAAAGTATATATCATATAAGAAAACATTTTTACAAGTAAAAATAATGTTTTTACCACCACTTACATAAAAATCAATGTTTTTTTTTACCACCACTTACATTTTTAGGGATACAATAAATAGAAGAAAAAAAAATACCTTCGAGTTTCAGCCATAAATAAATTAAAATCTCTCTAAAACTCAAATAGATTTTTTTTAGTAAATGTTTCAGAATTAGTGAAAGATTAAATTGCAGTTGAGTCTTGGCCGTGGACTTTCATGGAAAACTTTGTAACTCAACTCAAAATCAAAAAAAATTGATTCAAAAATAGCTTTCCGTTTCCGCTTCAAGTTTTGCAATATTGAAAAAAAAAATTAATTTAATTTTTGAACAAAGTTTTTAGATTTTTGCACCAAACTCTGAAAATTTTTATAAAAAAAATTCTTTGATTTAAGGAAACTTTGACTACCTGTATATCATAGCCGAGTCCTTCGGTTGACTTTAAAATTTGTTTTGTCTTTTCCCTAACCCAGTTAATAAATTAGTTTTGGATTTTAAGCACACGCGAAATATGATTATTGCATCGACATTTAAAAAGTTGGGCTACTGTGATCAGAAAAAAAAAAATAATACGATGCCACTTAATTTTCACCATCATGGTTGCGACAAAAAAGTAGTCGCGAATCTCGTCGGTTTTGTGTCACGGATGTTTTTTTTTCGCTCTTTACATCTTCCCAAACGATCAGCTCGTATGATACGTTTCACGGTGAACAAAAATCGAAGTAGCTCTGATGATTGTTCATCTAACATTTTCACGTTTTCCTATATCCGGAAATGTTAAAAAAAACTGTTTATGCCACTTTTGCTTCTTACAAGTTTATCTGCACTTTTTTGGTTCAATATTCCCGAATCTCTAAAAGCTTTCACTTTCTGTCTTTCTTTTAAGAAACTATCATACCAAATCAAAATATTGAAATCAATATCATGCTTTAAATCATACATGTTTCTGTTTTTGAGAAAGCATGTGAGTTTTTTATGTTTGCATATTTGCGCTGCAAATATTTGTATTTTGAATTTATGAAACTCTGACATTCATCATTTGCAATCATGAAAGTCTTGCATTCTTCAAACTTTCGAAACTATGTATTTATGAAAGCATCCTGGTAACCCCCTCGGAAAATTCTCGGATTTAAAACAATTTTACCCTTACAAAACCGATTACATTTTTTTATTTATTATTACTTTCTCCCGCAATTCATTAATTTTTTTCCATTTTTGTATTTACAGATGATCCTGAATTTCACGAAATTATAACACAAGCTGAAATTGCTATTGAACATGGTATTTATCCAGAAAGAATATACCAAGGAAGTAGTGGTTCCTATTTTGTTAAAAATCCTGCGGGGGTAAGTTTGATTCAATTTAAGACATTCAATTACTAGAGGAGAGTAAAATCATTAAATTCATGAAACAAATAATTTTGTAATTAAGCTTCAAATAGCGCTTTATAAGTTTTAAGTTTTTGATTTAAAAGCGATTTAAAAAAAAAAAGAAGCAAAAATAAGTGCTACGCACATTGATTCCAAATCGGGGAATTCTTTCATGTAAGCACATTGAAAGAGTTTTGGATGTGAATTGAACATTTCATTTCATATTTTTTGTTTATTTACGGTTCTCTCGACACAATCATAAATCATAAGTACAAAATTTAATTGATTTCCAATAATATAATATTAAACAGAAAGTTGTGGCAGTATTTAAGCCCAAAGACGAAGAGCCCTATGGACGAATGAACCCGAAATGGACAAAATGGATGCACAAACTGTGTTGTCCGTGTTGTTTCGGACGTGCTTGCTTAATTCCGAATCAAGGGTAAGACTTATGACCGTATAATTTCCTTAAAAAAATTCTTACATATTTTTATAATTTTGTCTTAGATATCTTTCGGAAGCTGGAGCAAGTCTTGTGGACCAAAAATTAAAATTAGGCGTTGTACCCAATACACGAATAGTTCGTTTAGTTGCCGAAACATTTAATTATGCGCGAATCGATAGACGAAAAGCGAAACTAAAAAAACAAATCAAAGAACACTTCCCATCAGCCAGATTTAATCGAATGAGCTTGCCTTTGAAAGTGAGTTTATTTTTTTTTTTATTTGAATTAGACAGAGACTTGGGAGCAGATTTCTTGCATTAGAGTTAACCGATTCATATGGATTTATGCAAAGAGTCCCGGTCATGGTGATGATGAATACCTTAGTCTGCCTGCATGTATTGGGGGCGCTAGTTGTCTAGAAAAAAGGCATCAAAAGTACCATTTTTTTTTTGAAAATCGACTTCCTGATAACAAATATACCACTAACAGACATTTTAAATGGGGTCAAACCCCTAACATACAGGCCCAAAAAATTATTATTTTTTAAACTTTTGGATAGCCACTTGAAATTAGTCGCATCCTGTTATATCCCTCGATTCCCTGATTACAAATATAGCCACGGCTTACTTTTTAAACAAGGCCAGACGCCTTTCCCCATCTGTCACAAGTATACTTACTAACTTAGGTCCTTATACCAAGGTATGTCCGTTGTGATCCCCTTAATGGGCCTTCACTATTCCAACGCGCCATCGTGCACGGTTTTTGGAAATATAGCTCAGTTTTCTCCAACTCTTACTCAGCTGTGGAGGTTCCTTATTGACTGTCCTGCGCCATGTGCTTCTCTGTCCATTCTTTCCATACTACCTACCTGTGGGAGTAGATTCCAATGCTTTTTTTGGCTTGCAATGCAATGCATTGCCTTTTCGAACCTGTGACCATTCCACTGCCACTTACATCTTCGTATAGTACTGTCTACAGATTCTTGACCTGATTGATGTTTCACCAAACACTTTTCACTTTGCATCTTTGCAAATTAATAATTTCCTGCAAAGTAAAACTGCTAAGTGATTAACAAAATATGCAAAGTGAAAACACTTTTCAATTTTTCAAACTATTTTTGAAAAGCATTTGAATTCGTATTTTGCAAACAGGCCCCTGGGGCCTGTTTCACCAAACACTTTTCACTTTGCAACTTTTCACTTTTACTCTTCAAATTTCGTTACACCAAACGCCAATTTGCAAAGAGGATAATTATTGAAATGAAAAGTTGAAAAATTTTCCTCTTTGCAAAATACGTTTCACCAAGCACAAGATTGCAAAGTGAAAAGTTTTATTGATTTACAAAGTATTTGTACTTTTCGTTCCACCAAACACATAAACTTTGCAAAATATATTGATATACATATATAATAGAAAAGCTTTTCAATAATATGCTAATAGAAGTTTTGGTATGCATATAAGAGTTTGTTGAGAAAAGATGTCGAAAAATCATAATAATTAATAATAAGGATTTGTATGAAGTAAATAATAGTGACCAAATAGTAGTTTGTTTGCGAAAGGGCCTCTCTGCCGCTCAAATCTGTTCCTGAGCGGCAAGAAAAATAATTTGAAATACCATTAAAAATTGCGACATTTTTCAAAAAATTAAGTTAATGATGCAGTTCGATAGTAAATTGACTTACACGTCTATCCACATCATTAGTTTTTCAATAATAATGAATTGCAAAGAAAACAAAATTCTTCGTAAGCGACATTCATTTATTTCTCGAACAGCCAAATATCGCAAACGGTAAAGAGTGATATAGATTTATTATAATCCAAATGTGTTCAGACTGGCAAGCATAAGTAAAAATGAGTTGAAAGAAAACGATCGTAACAACAATCACAAATACGAAAAAAAAAAACAAATTTATGACATAGTGCATTAATTATTTGAACCTTGAACCTCAGTGGTTTAAGTCGAATACTCAACAATTTTTTAGATTTTCAAATCTCCGAAGAAAGAAATGTAAAAATGAAGCGCGTCGTGTGTTGTACAAAGTTGAAGTTGATTCAACTTGCGTTTTAGTTGTTGCTTCAACTTTCCATTGTAGCGCTTTCTACTATTTTCTTTCTTTTCAAATACTTGAAAACACCACAAGTCTACAAACTTCAGATTCACCATTGTGTTCAACCAGTAAATCTATACGCCGCTTACTGCGTGGCCGAAACCTATGTGTAATCTGTAAAATACATTAAAAACACTAAGAAACGAAATTTAAGCATTTGTGTTCAACATAAACACCTATGTGACATGTGACAGTTTACGCGGAGGAAAAAGTAGAACATATGCGTATATGTTCATTATAAATCTTTTAAGTTTCGTAGTAGCAAATGGCCGTTAGATCTCCTTCCTTTGAAAAAAAACATCTCCCTAATTCTACTCATATATGAATTTTTGGATGCCTGTGTGGATCTTTAAAGAGCATTTTCGCCGAACATAATTATTGCTATAAAAGCAGATTATTAATATCCCGAGCAAATTTTTTCAAATCATAAGGAGGAAAAAGAAAATTCCTGAACGGAAAAAACGAACCTAAATACTAAAAAATATGTTTCCTGTGAAATTTTTAATTTTTCGCTTACGATAATTTGGTAATTATTGCTCGATATAATGACTGCACATCAAAGTGCATCCTTAACGGAAGGCCAAGTCTTCTTGAAATCTCAAAGATTCAATTTTCCAGCCCCAATACATGCGACCAGACTAACGTACCCCTCATCGTCATCACAATGCCGGATATACATAATGTATGCTTGTAACATACCTCTCACGCAAGAAAACTGCTCCCTGCTGTTAGCTGTTAGGCTATATATATAAGATTACTAATTTCGATAATTTATTTTTAGAAAGGGTCATTTCAAATATTCGTGCAAGGCTACAGGGATGCTGATTATTGGCTGCGACGTTTTGAAAATGAAGCCCTAACATCCGTGTTAGCAAAATCATTTCAATTGCAATTTGAACGATTAGTAGTGTTAGACTACATTATACGAAACACAGATCGCGGCAACGATAATTGGCTAATAAAATATGATCAACCAAAAATTGTTAAACAAGTGAATGGTACGGTTACACCAACGAGAAAAAGTGAGATTATCCCAACCGAGTCATCGAGAACTGATGGAGTGACATCCATAACTGATGACATCATAGCAAATCTGGATGAAAATCCAATACCTGGTACTAGTCAGCAAATATCAGATATGCAGCAGCAGCAGCAGCAACAACAGAAACAACAAGATCTAAATCCAGATAATACCAATAACTGGAATGTTGTTCAATTACCAGAAATAAAAATCGCCGCCATCGACAATGGACTAGCTTTTCCATTCAAACATCCAGATTCGTGGCGTGCATATCCATACCATTGGGCGTGGTTGCCACAGGCTAAAGTGCCATTTAGTGAAGAAACCAAGCAACTTGTTCTTCCCTCGTTATCCGATATGAATTTTGTGGAAGAACTATGCAATGATTTGTTGCATTTGTTTAAGGTAATATTTAATTTTTTATTTATTTTCTGTTGAACATTAAAATACTAATTGTGTTTTCTTCGTTTATGAAATTGAAATTTTAGCAAGACAAGGGATTCGATAGGAAATTGTATGAACGTCAAATGTCTGTGATGCGAGGCCAAATTTTAAATTTAACCCAAGCCCTCAAGGACGGTAAATCTCCCGTTCAACTAGTCCAAATGCCAGCAGTGGTCATTGAAAAGTGATTTTAAATTTAATTGTTTTGCTAGAATTTATCTTATTTTTAATGTTTTTTTTTTTTTATTTTTCAGAAGTGAACCGAAAAGCAGATTATCCTCATTTACCCAGCGCTTCCAAAATAAAAGCCCATTTTTTTCGTGGTGCTAACGAGAAGGCCAAGTCAAGTAATAATATATTGTTTATATTTTTTTTTTGTAAATATATAGGTGAATAATTCAATACATTAGTAAAATAAAATTTAATCAAAAGTTAATTGGAAAAATTAGAATAATTGAACTCCATACAATTTCATGATTTTCAAGCCATAATTTTTAAAGACCGCAAATTATATTCATAGTGTATGAGCGAATTGTTAAATCGTCAGATAAACAAACAGTTAACTGCCAGAGGAATAAAGGCCATTTTGTTCACTATTGCTCAACGAGGAGTTGAGCATTTCTAAAGTTGACTAACTTAACTTTTCTCAACTTTGGAATATCGAAACTTCGAGTGAATAAAGTTGAAAATACAATTCGTAAATGAGATGAGTCACTTTTCGTCGAAAATCGATTTAGCTAGGAAAAGTGAGTGAGTGGGAGAGCGCAATGAAATGTCAAATTTCTCGCCTGATGTTTCGAAGGCGAGTTTTGAATGTGTAGGTAAAATTTAAACATTTGCATAAGTATGCGTCATTTTTTGTTTGAAAAAATTTCAAAACAATATCGTCCATATTATCGACAAATTTCAAAACAAGTTTTATAGCCTCACATGTTTTGTAGGGGTTGAAAGTTTGAATATGTCAACGAATTGGTAATATTAACGAAAAATGATTTAATATTCCGAGTATTGGCTAAATTGTGGAAAATCTGCATTTTTGAACTTCTTTTAAACATGTTTTGAATAAAGTCAATAATAATGGCTGTAAGCTACTTAAAGAACTTTTAATTGGATTTACTGACGGTTTTTTTCTACTTAGTAAATATCGACAATGAAACTTTTGAAATCTGGCGTAAAAATAAAGGTAGTTGGTAATATTCCTTGGTACATTCTTTAAATGTACACTTAACGTTGTTGAGTTAAGAATTTTTTTAAATTACTTGGGTAATGAACCCAACCTACAAAAATTGTTGGCCCAAAGTAAAAAATTTTTAAAATAATAATTTTTTTTTCTAAGTGATCGAAGAAATTCTATCCTCTATGTTGTCCATTAAATTATTTTTACGGTAAGCCTAGCGCCAAGAATTCAGAATTTTATTGAAAATTTCCATATAACTTAACAACAGCACCACCAATTACAATTTAATTAATGCAGAAACCTTTTCGGAGTTTACGTACATCAATTTCATTAATTTGTTTTATTATCTGAATAAACGCTTCTCGAGACAATTGAGTACAAGCATATAAACAATTGAAAATAATTTTTTTTCTTCGAAATCTTAATTATTTTTCTTATACCTTTTTTATCAAATGAAAAAAGTTTTTTGTGGTGGGCATATAGATCAAAAAAAAAGTAAAAAATCATATCTAAACTTAATATTTTTCAAATTTAAGAGCGGAATATATAGCCGTCACTCAAGTCGAGATTGTTCTCAAGTGTACGCTTGAGGATACTTTTGGTCACTTGAGCTATTCAAAATCGAAATTATGAAGAAATGCTTAAGTTCTTACTTAAAATTTACCTCAAGTGCGTAAGTAAAGACTATGAATTCCGCACTAAGATAACATTACTCAAAAATTCAGTAGTGATATTAGTTACAAAGCGTTCCACTCCAAAAGTTCGCTTGCAGAGCTATTCCAGGTACAGCCTTCTTGTGTTATTTTTCAGTGAAACAGTTTTTTTCACATTGGCCCAAAGATGCTCAATTATACTTAACGATGCCCATTCAGTGATTGACCTGTCAGAAAAAAAAATGTGTTGGTATTCCACTTGTGTGTTTGGAGTCATAGTCTTAGTGAAACTTCTAGAAAAGAAGCGTTTAACGTCAAATCTCAAACGAAAAAGATGCTACGAGCCACAATCAGACAATTAGAAGACGATTGGTTGAACTTGGTATAGTTTGACGTGAGTTTACACTTTCTTTGGACAACAAAACAATGAAAGAATATTGTGTGATGAGTGATAAATGTATGTTAAAAACCGATTTTTTGGGGGTGTATTGAAATTTGTACATTTTTAAGACCTGATTACGGTCTCCGCCCTATTATTTTTTGTGAGTTACTTAGTGGTATAAATCAACATCTTGCTAAAACAATAGAATTCTCTTGTTTTTATGATTTATAATCCAAATATCTTCTAGATGAGGCGCCAAGAAATTAAATTACTATTTTCGCATTTGAAAATCATATTCAAAAAAATATTCACTCATATTTTTATGAATGTATGCATAAAAATTCTATTTCTCTATTAATTTATCAAAATTCTTTCATTTTAGCTAATTCTTACATCATCCAGATATAAAAATACAAGAAAACATTACCTTATCAATAATGGGACTCATTATAAGTATATATAAATACATAATATCTATTTAAATGTTAACTATTATATAAATACTAGTTTTATTATTTTATAAAAAATTATTAACATAATTTCCTTAAATTTTGTTGAGACATGTAACATACAATTGAAGAGATTTAGGTTATCAAATAATCTCTACACAGGTTCGCTAAAAATATTATTATTATTTATTTAAAATCAGAATAAATAATTATCAGGTTTTGTGTTTCCCAGAAGAATGTTGTATACATTTATTAAATATAGAAAATATTATTTTGTCTTATTATTTATTGTGAAAATGTAAAACAAGAAAGTTGTGAAATAAAACCATGTATAAGATAGCAGCATTAATTATTATTATTCAAGAGAAGCTTGAATTGAGATTTTGATATTCGTAAAGCTAGTATCACACGATTTGTCAAAACACCAAAATTTGTGTAAACAATTGTGTATTTTTGATATAAATATGCATAAACCCATCTAAACCACAAACTGGATGACAGAAAATGACAATATGAACACGATTTATATATCATTTGGTGTCATCCGAATTATGGTTCAGATGATACTGTGAATTTTAATTGCAAAAATACACAAATTTTTGTGTATACACAACTCGTGTGATCTAAGCTTAAGCTTGTCATGATTTAAATCAAACAATAAATGCATAGAAAAATAGTCATCCATTTGCTGAAACAAACAAAAAAACATCAACACAAAAATAAAAGTTATAAAAAAATACATAGCTAAAAAATCAAGAGAGAATTCCAATAGAAACATCAAGTTTCTCTTTCAAACTTATCATTTTTTGTGATGTTCCCACAATATCAATGATGAACTAACAAATAGAGAACAAAATTGAATTCTGAGCAACACGACGTTGCACCCTGTTGCTTAGCGAAAATGTGACCACAATCGTAAGACTTTATTTAATTTGACTATTTTTTTCGCAAAGTTTGATTTCAAATCTTGAATGGATTGCTCAGAAACTATGAAAATTTCATAAGAAACGACTTTCAAATTTTAGAAGTGCTGCTGGATTTTTTTTTATAATTTTCCGAATTAAGTAAAGAGCATTTTGTGAGGCAACACTACACCACCAAAAATTATTGAGTAAATAGTCTTATGGTAAGTCTTAAATGTGCATAAAAACTTCATTAACAAAAAAAAAAACTTCCACAGGATCTTTATTTTTGCTTTTGTCATCTCTCAGTGGGACCTATCGAGAATCTTCAAGGGGTTTTTTTCTTGGAAATATTTTGTTTTCATAAATTTCTTTTTTCAGCGATCATGAATCTTTCCTGGAATTATACTCGAGGGAACCTATAAACCCCGAGGGAAAGATTCTCTCGTCATTTAAGTTGCCGAATTTTAAAGTAGGGGAACATTCCCAGGCAATTTTTTGTATTTCAAGCTGGAAACTAAAAATTTCACTTAAATTTTGCAGACAAAAACCTTTGGTGGAAAATATTAATTTGAAACTCAGAATTGCTTAAAATAAAAATTAAATTCCGAGCGAAAAGTTTTCCGGGCGACAGTCACAAAGCTTAATTTCGTCCAAAGCTTAACTTCGACAATTTTCGAAATCAAAATGAAAATTAGTCTAATTGCTGAATAATATGATTTGATTTCAATTTATTTTAATATTTCTGAATGTTTACTAATCTAAATAACGAGTAATTTTGGTATTTGGTATGTAGTATTTTTGGTCTGATATGGGGTTCAGATGAAGTGGTGATCGATATTCGACGCACTGTTCAATAATGATGCTCAAGGTGTTAATGTGGCCAACACAGGATGAACCAGTGCGGAAACCTGCTTGTTCGGCGTCGAGTGTGTCTGCTAGATGTTCCTTTACTCGCTCTTATACGATTCGTTGATGAAGTTACACCTGTCGCGTCTCACGGTAAACATCTCTCATCTTCATACGATACGTAGACTCTAGCTCTCTTCTCTCTGCTGCTTGAGTAGTAGCGATGCGAGCTCGAAGTTGTTTTCTTTCGTCGATCTTTTTCCAGGTTTCTGCGGATAGCCAAGGACTATTTCATCCTTGTGCCCGACCGACTATTCTTTCACCACCGGTTATGAACACATTTTTCAAAGCACACCATTAGTGTTTGATGGAGGTAGGTTCACTGCTGCTGATTGTTCTCAGTCCTTTGAAAAGATGGTCCCCTAGTTGTTGGCGAACTACGGGGTCTTTTAGTCTGTCGGTATTAAACCTGGACATTCGAGTGTTTGCTTGGGATCTCCGAACTGGTAAAGTTTGGTAACATACTAATAACGCCATTCTCGTTTTGCATAATCGCTCTTTGTCGTAACTATCGTTTACCTCAGTATGGTTGACTTCCGTCAACGTGTGTCTTCCTTTAAATTTTGGGTAGTTTTAGGATCCCGTGGGAGAGTAAAGAAACAGACCTAACAAAGTCCTAAACAAGTGACATCCAAGTCAAATACGACCACCGAAAGCAGTCGTAAAAGAAAAAGGGTATCGTTTTTCAAAAACAATTATGGTACATCTTATTCGCTTTTGAACGATTATCGTAATTAGTAATACTGGGCCTGTGTTTCTAGCACGTATTTTGATCGAGTTATAGAATGCTTTTAATTGAAAACATTCGATTGCGTACCAAATAAGGTATTATTGTATTAACTAAGGTGGATTTTATCAAGCTACGCTCTGCCCCCCCCCCCCCCCCCCTTTGACCCTTTTCTTTTCAAAAGATACACAACCAAAACCATACGTTTATTAACTAACCATAATAATATTGTAAATTTAATTTGTATCTTTTCATTCCATTTAATTGTTGAGTTTTGTTTCAATTAGTTTCAATACAAAAAAAAAACATTTTCAACATATCAAATCAACAGTTATAACTAAATACTATGTAGTTAGATAAACTAAAATAAATCCATTTAACAATAAATTATGTACACCGACTAAAATAAACATCCAAAACCATAATCAGATTAGTCCAATAACATGAAACAATATAATTATCTAAAGATACTCTTAATGAAAACAAAACAAAAATAAAACAGTTATTTTGTAAAATAAGATTTTATTAAATAAAATAGGTAGGTTTATAAGTGAAAGATCTAAAGGCCTTGAAATTAAAAAAAAAAAACCTATTTATTTATTTCTTTAATTTACAATTAATATATTTGATGTAAAGAACAGTGTTAAAACATTTAAAGGAAATGTATGTAAGATCACCTTAAAATCCTAATAAATATTTTAAGAGAGTTTCTCTTTAACAAAGCTGTGTTTTATTTATTATTTTGTTTTATTATGTTGTTTATAAAATAAACACATGTAGATATTTATGTTACCAAGTGGCATGACTATTTCGTTGTTGTTGTTGTTTTTTTTTTTTTTTTTTTAATTACACCTTAGTATAGATCAATTAATTTATTTAATAAAAAAATAAAAAAAAAAGAAAATTTAGCATGGTATACAAAATTGTGTAAATAAAACAAAAAGAAACAGATGGGAAGCTATTTTTTAAGTATGTAATGGAACATTTATAGAAAATTATAAATTAATGTAGTCATAATAAAGATTTGTTCTGATATTTAATGCGAAAATAAATAATAATGTAATAATCAGAAAAAAAATTGTGTTTTTTTTTATTGAAAAAAACAAAAGGTTCTGAATATATATTATAGTCCAGTAACTTGGTCGTTTCGTAGAAAAGGGACCTTACCTCAAATCCGGTATTTCTGATGTTTGCTGAGTTGTTTATGATTAAGTAGATCTTAAATCCAATTTATCGACATCGAGCGCCGAAAGCAACAAATAGGTACCCCACCCCTTACATTTTTGTTCTTTTTTTTGACCCAAGTACATAACATGTTTTACTAGTTTGATTCATGTTATGGGAAACATTCAGAATATCTTGATATACTTTTATTTAATTAGTGAAATGAAAAACTTCTTATACTCGTGCAAAGAATTGTTTTATTTAATATGAACGTTTTCGAGAACAGTTCAGTTCTCATCTTCAGATTGTAGCAAATTTTTTCAAAAAATATTTAAATATTTTTTGTCAAGAAAATCTTTCCATACAAATTTTTTTTTTATAGTCAATTTAAAAGTAATAAATTAAAAATTTTAAGAAAAGAAAATGGTGAAAGTGAATAAATGCATCTAGAATTTTGTCTCAAATATGTTTTTTGTCGAAAGTGGCTCTAAGAATGTATGTAATATGGACCGTTCGAATGTTTTATTTTTATTCATATTTTGTGTACGATTTATGAAAATTTCTTCAAATGCATTTAATCATTTAGATTTATTTACTTGTTTTAATAAACGAAAGCCAGCTAAAACGTGGTTATTATTTATCATATGGTCAAAATTGTGATGAAGTTTATATTTTTCAAACAAGAAGATTTGTAAAAACAAGATGGCCAGAACACTACAAATCAATGTATTATAAAACATTAAATGAGTCCACTCCTGCTGACCATATGATAAATAATAACCATGTTTTAGCTGGCTTTCGTTCTTTGCACGAGTATAAGAAGTTTTTCATTTCACTAATTATATAAACTAGTGCAGTTGCAAAACGTAATTTTTTACGTATAACTAATTAATTCTTTTATTTCTACCATTTTATGTTATACATTTTTTTTTTGCTATATTTTGAAAAGCTGTATCCTGACATCTGTTGGCTCTACAAAAAATTTGAAAATTTTAAGAAAAAACCTTAGAACATATTTTATAGTCAAAACTAGCCCATCATATCTAAAAATGCCAATTACTGAAAAAAGCGCAAACAAATCTCGTTTTTTTGCAATTTTACCAATATTACGTTCGGCGCTTGAGGTCGATAAATTGGATTTTACATCATAAAGAACTCAGTAAAAAAAAGAGCTGCCGGATTTGACGCAAGGTCTGATGTACATACAAGTTATCGAAGTTGTAACAACTCGATGTAAAAAAAACACAGTTTGGTTGACTAACGAAGAGTAACTTTATTGATTCTTTTACCTTCTATTTATAAAATATAATTCTTTAACAATATTTTTTAGTTTGAAAGAATTCATTATTGCAAAATTAACAAAAAGATGAATTAACAAAGAGTTGATTAATGTAAATGTTTTAATTTCTATGAAATTGCAAAATTAACAAATAAAATATTATTTGATTTCCAAGAATATGACTTTCATAACAAATAACAAATATAATATTTTTGATAATACTGATTTGACAAAAGTAGGTGTCTGCTTTGTTAGTAGCGGAAATTGGGTAGGAATGTAAATGGGAATGTATTGTGTTAACTTACATAGTTACTGTACTAATTAGTTTCTCTTTGAATTCTTTTGTTCCCCGGGATTTTTATTTCCTAACGTTCCTCACATAGGTTTGTTTTTTTTTTTATGGCGCATACAATCCAGATAATCCTTCAAAATCCGTTTTCAAAAAATTCGATTAAGATTTTTTCGGCGGTCGTATTTGACTTTAATGCCACTTGTTTCGTACTTTTTGTGTTTGCGTATCGGTCTTGCTATATTAAAAGAGAGAAAAATATGACTAAATTCATAATTCATACCTTCGTATTTCATAATCGGTTGGAAGTTAGAGTCGACACTATCGTTTTTTGCCTTTTGTTTCGTAATTCGTAATACGGGCCCAAGTGCCGAATCGTCGCACACGGAAACGATAAGGCACTGACGTTTGCTGTCTCTTTTTAATCTACAGATAAATATGGTTTTGATAAAAAAAAATAATTTTATGTCGCATCTATAGATTTGTCAAAAACTGGGGTCGAATCGTAGAATACGAAAACAGGTGAACGTAAACGTGGGGGCTATCGTGAATACAAAATTCCCTGGTAATGTTTCTCTCGTAAGAAATTTGGGAACGTCAATACTGAGGGAATGTTTCCTCGGAATTTATTGGCATTTGGAACACAATTTCCAGGGAAATTTATCTGCCATTTCATAATTTTTTTTGGTCCTTGGAAAATTATTCCAGGGAAGATTCACCATACCTAAAAATATTCCGAGGGAAAAAAATATTTCCAGGGAAACAAAATACCTCTGGAGATTCACGATAGGGCCCATTATGTAGAGACAGCAATCGTCAATAAGTTAACGTTTATTCGTTTTCGTATGCGGCGATTCGACCCGTAATTTTGTCAGTTTAAGCCTTTGTTAAAATAAAATTATTTTTTAGCAAACGAAAACCTCATAAGATATGCAAATACATATATAGATTAAATACGTTCACGTTCGATCGTTTAGTAGCGTATCCAAGCGACTTGAAAATCAATAAAAAAAAAGTGGTGTATCGCTCCCAGATTTTTCCAAATTCCATCAGAGTGTTATCATTGGCAAAATATTCCTTCCAGATCCTCAGCAGTTACTACCACATCCCACCTTTTATCTTGGCATTCCTCTGTTCTGGCATTGTAGCCTTGGGTAGATTTTCTTATCCCTTGATAAATTTCCAAACATATGGGGAATATGCCGCGCCGGTACAACCCTCAATAGACTATCTTTTTTTTCTGAGAATTCAGCGTTCGTTTCTTCTTTTTTGTTCGTCAAACCAGGAGTTTCCTTGTAGCAACTTAGTGAAATCCAGCACTTCTGATTCTGATGGCTTATTGACAATTTCTCCACTGGCCGTCTGTTCTTGCTGCTGGCCGGAGGAAAGATTAAGAGAAACGAGACACTACCAATTAGTAGTCAGAGTCAATGTGTGCTCCCCGAAACGTCGGACATCCAAGATACTGGAAGCTTGTCCCGCGTCAATCGCGATGTTATAAATTTGGTTGGCGGTTTTTTGATCACAAGACCGCCAAGACCTGCTTATTTATATTGGGTGGGCAATGATAAAATAACGCCCCTCCGCAAAGTCTACCATCTTCAGTCAGTTATTGGACGTTTTGTCATGCAGGCTAAGTTTTCCCGCTATAGGAACATGGACGACCTCCATACCGAATCTGGAATTGAAGTTGAATAATTTTGGCGTCGCACTTATGACTGCATTTATCATACGTGAAATCGAGGAGGTGTTAAAACTCGTCATTGATTTGGTTATTCTTCCCTTTGTGTGGGCGTGAACACAGTTCAGCGCCACGTTCTTCAATTTTGCATTGTTGTCGATTGTAATCAGGCGCTCAGTTATTGCCTTGAAGCCGATGACTTCTTTCCTTTCTTCTTATCACAAAACCACACCCAAACAACCGCTGACCCTGCTCCTTGAAACACTCCCATAGTATGTCACCCGATTTCATCCTTTTTATGCCCTCTCCGTTCACTGTGTTTTTTAAAATTTGTTTTTAATCCCCAAACAAAAGTTTGTAGGTACATTTCAATTGTAAAAACTGAATTTTAAAATATACGATAGACCGATTCTTTTCCAATCCGAACCTAGAAATCCTAGACGTAACGCATTAAGATAATGGTATACCCATAGCACCACCATCGATATCCAAAAATAAAAAGAGTAATTAATACAATTTTTTTTTTAGTTTTCCTCGGATTTTACAATTTTTTTGTTTTATTTTATTTCCTTTTTTTGTTACTTGAGCTTAAATAAATTATTTAATGTGAATTTTCTACTGCTACATTCTTCAACAAGAATGTTTAACAAACTTTAAAAAGAAAGAATTATTAAATAGAATAGAGGTTTAAGAAAAAAAAAAAACAAAGATAAAATGTATTTTTGAAAGCAATTCACAGCGCATATTTCCGAGAAAAATAGAAATTAAAAAAAAAATTCAATTTTTTTTTTTTCTATAGTTTTGTTATTTTTTAGCTTTGTGTTCTACTCAATGGGAGCCAAAATTATCCTGGGAATATTGAGACTAATGTTTCTATTTTTTTTTTATTTAAAATACATAATATTATAATAGATAAACTTGTAAACAAAAAAGGGTTTTTTTTAGATTTTTTGGGGTTGACTTATAATTAATTTTGTTCTCTAGATGTTGTCGACTGAATCTGCATCATCTTCTGAACTTATTTCATCACCAAATTCAATATCTTCATCGAGACCATCTTCGACGAATGTGACTGTGTCATTGATACGCACTGATTCTGGGAATTCTCCATATGTTTTCAAATTTCTAGCTTCATCTGGTGTGTACTTCAATATGACGTCCGCCTTTGAGTCTTGATAATCACGAAGACCGACAAGAATGATATCGCCTTGATTGATCCAAACCTATAAAAACAAAAATGATTTTACTTATTTTTTGTAAAATTTCCAAAAAAAAAATAAGTCATAAGACAACCGCAAAAATATTTCAATGAATGACCCATAAAATAACGATTTCGAAATAGTTGCACAGATGGTGTTTAAAAGACATTTTTCCTTTGTAATGGGTTACACAAAAAATAATGTACAAAAAAATAATGTTGAATGCTCAATATCTTTGGACTATCACAAATGATGATTTGCATCCATATAACGAATGAGTACAGATTGCAATTTGAATTCCGTAATGTTTTTCCAATCCCGGGATTTAAAAAAAATATTTCATTATGGTTGATCTTCGTATGTTGAGAATAATCCAAGAAAAAATTTTAAAATTTAACAGTTTTGAGAGTTAAGTATTTCATTCTTTGGATACCTCAATTATTTTGAAAATGCATACGGGAACAGGTCAAAATTCTAGTTTTAAAATTAAACTTCAAAAAAATATGATATGACCTGTATTACACGACGCATTTTTAGCCTTGCATCTGTTTAATACCTTTCTCTTTTGCACTTCATACATGGGAGGCTAAACATTCGCCCGTATGATACCGGTCTATTCAAAATTCTTTTGTTTTTATTTTTGTCAGTCAAAATTTTGTTGTTTTATATTTGAGAAAAAAAAAGCAGCTAAAATTGGTTTGCTTTATTGTAGGTGTTATAACCTGTAATTCTTCAGAAATAATAAATAACGAACACAACTATTCGGTTGACAAAACAAAACTAAAAACTTATTCATTATTTTTCAATAACAATCTCTAGCTATGACTACACAGTAGGGTGGTCCATTTTTTTAGTTTGTGCGTTTTCTATGTTCCCCACCTATTTATTTGTTGTACATTAAACATGTGAAATATCAGTTTATTAGCGCAATACGAACTGGGCGCTCAACGAGCTTAAAGATTATGCGTTAATACTCTTTTAACCAGGTAGGTACTCACATCCCTAATTACAATGTTCTATCAGAGGTTGTAGGTATAACTGGGGAGATCATCTAATGATACTTGAGAACATCCATAGACAATCAAAATTTCAACTTATTCACAAAAAACTGTTTTTGAAGTTTACCGTGTTTTAACTACGTCATTTCTTATCCAATTTAAGGTTTTAAAAATATATATGTACTTCTGCAGTTACACTTTAAAACTGATTAAATGCAAGACCGTTTTAAGCTTCTTATTCTTATTACAACATTTTTTAGATTACTCACTTTTTTACTACTTTTCTTAAATTGAGTCGATCTTTTTAAACGGGCACAACTGACGATCATTCCATAACTACCTTTTGCTCTATAGATTATTATATTCTAGTCTACTTGTAGATAACAAAACTTTGTGCGTTAATATCAGTTTTCCTTAAGCTCATAGACTTAACCGTATGAAAAGTATATGAAAAGTAGTAAAAAGGTACTTTTAATGCTAAAAACGTAACGAAAACTGATTTTGTTCCAGACATTTTTGGTGTCTACGAGTAGTGTGAAGTATATGTAAGATGAGATCAAGACATAGTGGTGGAATGTTCGTCAGCTGCGCGATTTTAGAAAAGACCAACCCTCTATAAAAAGTAGAAAAAATGTAATTTTAAGGCTAAAACTTAAGGAAAACTGATATTAACCCACAAATTTTTGTTGTCTACAAATAGATTAGAATATATACAAAAGTAATATAGTCTATAGATCAAAAGGTAGTTTTGGAATAATCGTCAGCTGTGCCAGTTTAAAAAGATCGACTCGATATAAGAAACGTAGTAAAAAAGTACTTTTGACCCTCAAAACTGATTTTTCATTCAAATATTTTTGATGCGTTCAAGTAGCTTGGAGTGTTTATAATAAAAAAAAAATATGATAAGATAAAAAGCTATTGGTGAAATGATCCTCAGCAACGAAAATTGAAAAAAGACCAACACTTAGTATATACTCTAGGTACTTTTGACTTTCAAATCTTAAGGAAAACTGAGTTTGACCCAAATATTTTTGATATCTACGTGTGGCTTGAAGTATGTTCTATAGAAGAACAGGCACAAATTTTTTATATAATGGTGGAATGATAGTCATTTAGACATAAATTTGAATTGTGAGAGTCTCTCTTTAAGGCCCAGCTGACGATGATTCCAACACTGGATTTACAGCTGACTTGTGTTTTTGAAACCTGTGGGATGTTAGGAACGTGCTGTAAAAGTTTGAGCCGTCAGGAAATGACTTTACTTTTTATTTTTTTTTTTTTTTGAAATTCGATGCCCTCTCACGGCCACACCCACCAAGACGCAAACAAAATTGACTTGCATATTTGTACATATATGGTTTTACATAAACTATCGCGACTTAACTTAACTTAAATAAAATAAGTATTAATTGGTAATAAATTTATTTTTTCCTTTTTTTATTTATGTTTACATTTTGAGGTCGGTTCTTTTTTTTTATTAAAAACTTTTATTCCATTCATATACCAACCAATTAAACGCGGCTTCACAAGAGTGTCCCTTTCTGAACCCGGATTGTTCCCGCATTAAAATTTTTTTATATTCTATAGCCTTGAAGTTGATTTGCTACATAACGTTCTAAAATCTTTTGAAATATAGGTAGCATGTTTACAGGACGGAACTCTTTGCATTTGACTGTGTTTACCACTTTCAATTCCTCTACAATAAAGAATTGCCGATCTATCGCTTCACAAAACGATACGATTCTTTGGCCATCAGTATTAGATTACTAATTTTTTTTTACAAATTAAATTTTAAAATTACAAATTTGTATATGTGTTTTATTTAACAAATTTGTAATTTTTTGTATGAATTTCAAATTTGGTGCAATAGAATTTGCCAATTTTTTTTATGCAATTTTTGTGAAATTGGCCCCAGTTAGCATTTTCTCGGATGCCCTATTCTAAACAAAAATTCCCGGGGAAATGTTTTTGGGAGAAAGGCTCCCAATTGAAAAGTAGTAACAAATTTCGTTTGCTTTTCACTTTTACGTCATTCTAAACACAAGAGGAACGAATTACAAGCGAAAACGGAATAAAATTCCGGGAATATGTGTTCGGGAGTTTTTGTTTAGAATATGTCTGAATAACTTTTATCAAACTTCATCTTAATTTTCACTTCCCTCGGCAAAGTGTACTTTTCAACCCAGTGTCACTCTTTCCGGACAAAACATGAATAAGCACAGGACAAGAGAAATCATAACCTATTTAATGATTAGATATAGAAATCAACAAAAAAGCTCTCTGCCAGATTACTCAAACCTACAATGAGGAAATGCAGTGATACATTCATGTGAAACCACTTCCACGACTTGCTAAAACGATGGTGACGAATTACAAATAAGGCATCCTCCAACACCATATTTACCTACATAATATACATCGCAACAGGCGGCACCAATCTAAAAAATATCTGGTGACTTAAATGATATACTCCTGAGGACCATAAGTGGCCTCTACTCAAACCTTCGTAAAGC
Source organism: Meliscaeva auricollis (assembly GCA_948107695.1). Taxonomy (NCBI): domain Eukaryota; kingdom Metazoa; phylum Arthropoda; class Insecta; order Diptera; family Syrphidae; genus Meliscaeva; species Meliscaeva auricollis. The sequence continues at coordinate 42,535,486 of OX403616.1, forward strand.
TGCATATGTGCAAGCTGTGTGAAAATTGCAAAAAAAAAAAAAAACTCCTGCTAACGGGTTACTAGAATACGATGCTATTCGAGTCAAAAATTGATTGGAAAACCATACAAAAGTTGCTATTACAAGCAATCTTTTATAATTTCCAAAAACTATCATCAAATTCAATGTAATTCGCAATGAGGCGGATCTGTGGACGAGAAGAAAGTTTTTTTTCAACTTTCCTAAAGCGAATATCAAAGCAGAATCTTGCGACCAACGTGGACCCTCTTTTCATTATGAATTATTATCGTAAATGACAAAGAAACAGCAAAAATACTGCGCATGGTGTGGAAAAAAATATATATTTTTTTAAGAATATCTTTTTATGTTTCAATTCTTATAACATAATTTCAGCTTATCCTTACCATGGCCAATAATTTTTATTTATTTAATTAAAATATAATAATGATGAGTAATTAGCTAAACCACATACCTTTTTTCGTAGTTTTCCTCGAATGTGGCATAGACGTTTGACGCCATCAAAACACATCGCCTCAAGTCGACCATTTCCGAGCATTTTAGTGACTTGAGCGTATTCCTGCTGGTCCTCCTTGAAAATCAATTCACGTTTTTCGAATTCATTTTCATTCTTTCCACGACGACGATTTTTACCTCCTTTTCCCTTATTTTTCGGCATATTGTATTTGGTTTAGAAATATAAATTTATATTACTTGAATTCCTGCAGAATTGAAATTTAATAAATTTAATTAAAAATAATTTTGTGTTAATTTATATTCTATGAAAGTTACTTACAAAATTTATAGTTCTTTTCTTGAAGACTTTCACGATTCAAGTGTTCGCAATGAAAGGGATAGAGAGTGTTGGAAAGCACAGTTTATGCGACAAAGAAAGAGATAGCAAAGATAAAATGGCTGCTAAACTGAAAATGGCCATTTTATTGAAGTGATGCCAAGTTTTTTTTGAAATAAGGCCGAGTACATACCTAATTTTATTTTACATTTTAAGGCCTCCCCAAAATAAACTGTCACACGACAGTGCAACAAGGGTTTTCTCAAAGGGGTACTCATGCAACCGTGGTAAACGTAGTAAAAATGGTAAACTTGTCAAAATTTGTATGGAAATGACAGTCAGTTTACCAGATATTATACTTTACCACGTTTACCAACAGTTTACCAGGTTGCATGAATACCCCTAATGCTTTTTGCTTTGTCGCGTTTGTTGTGGGTACTCCTTGTCATGTTGTCGTGTTGGAGCACGATAGTGAGACACTTACGTTTGACCAAGCCTTTAAGGCTTACCCAAACCAAAGTGCGACAGTGCGACAAAACAAAGCGACACGTCATATGAGAGTACCCACACCAAAAGCGATTAAACGCAAAACGTTTTTCATATAAAAATCGTGTCGCACTGTCGCACTTTGGTTTTGGCAAGCCTTTAACAGAAATGCTTTGTCGAGTTTGTTTTTTTATCATGGAATGTTGTGCTGTTGCTTTGTTGCATGACAGTGAAATGACAACGCAATACGTTCTTGATTTTAATTTTTTTTCTATGAGATGACCTTTTGACAGAAATCTGAAAATACTGGATTTAAGATCCAACAAATTGTATGCATCCATAGAGATAGACTAGAGGCTTTAAATACAACGGCTACTTTTTGTAAAAAGTGGACATATTTTCAAACTCATTTTTTGACTATTTTTAAAATTCGGAAAATCTCAAAAATCTAAGATTTTTAACCCATTTTTTGAAATTTTTCCGAAGGAAAATTTTTTTGAAAATGTTCACTGTTGCAATCTTTGCTAAGAGAAATATTTATCAAGAGTAGTTATGTGTTTAACCACCCACTTTGTGTGATTGTCCTGACGTAGGCAGCACACCACTTACAAGGCAACCTACTTGCAAGTTCAAATTTCAGAATGATGTAAGGGGTAGGTAGGTACTCATGAAACCTGGTAAACTTTTCCACCTGGTAAAATGGAAAAGTTTACCACGCATGTTTCACAAACGCCCATAAAATCAACTTTGGTATAAATGTGTGTAAATTATGTATTAATACATGAATTTTTTGGAGAAAATTATATTTCTTTCCTTGTCTTCGTCAACTAGCTACATTTATGTGTCTGGTTATATTCAAACTGGACAAAATTAAACGTTAAGTTATCCGCAATTACCATTTTCAGATGGTAAAAACTATTACCAAACTAATTTGTGTGGAAAATCTTACCATATTCTGGTAAAGATTTCCTATGGAAAATTTGACAGTTCAATTAGCAGAATTACCATTTTATCACGTTTGCCACGCTTACCAGGTTTCATGAATGCCCCTATAGTTTAATAGTAGCTGTCAAATTACTTGCGTCTCCACTTGCAAGTCTACTGGCTTCAAAACCTGCATGCAAGTTTACTTGCAAGTAGCAAAAGTTTGAATTTGTGAGTAAAAATGTTTGAATGTATGACAACTTGCAAGCCAGAACTTCAATGTGTGGCTTCGGGGTAAATATCTGTCATTGAATTATTTTTTTAATTTTAGGGGTTCTCATGCAACCGTGGTACACCTGGTAAATGTGGTAAATATGTCAAAATCACTGATCTCTATAAAACACTGGATAGTGGATTCCCTTCTAAGTATGACAGTTTTACTGAGTAAAATTGAAGATGACATTTTATGATACCAAAGCAGAGTTCTATCTCGCTCTATACAGGTGAAAGATAGAGACAAATTGGTTTTGCTTGTCACTTTGACAAATAAAACTGTTCTACAGCTAAAAAATGTTATACTGACAAGGCACCCCAGCAGAGTTCTATCTCTCTCTCTTCTAAAAAAAAAGATGAGATAGACTGATTATTATAATAGTTTATAACAGTCCTTCAATTGGAGTCATTTTCTTTATATGAATCGACTATCCAGTGTTTTATAGAGATCAGTGGTCAAAAAATGACAGTAGGTGTGTTTTTTTATACGCCCGGGCTAAGTTGGACGAAAAAAACGCCTCGGGGCTTAACGAAAACACTTAGCAGCATTGCGAATGAATTGACACAAAAAAATGAAAACAAAGTTTCCAATATACAAAATGAAATAAGCAAAAATGAATAACAAAAATCTTTTTCTGTTTTGTTAAATTGTTTGAATTTGGTGTTTTAATAAATTCAATAACAAATTTATAAACACCGAGCATTAAATGCACATACTTTAAAATTTAAATGAAATAATTTGTAAGAGTTAAGAAAAATAAATAATTTAATTTTTTTTTTCTACACCAAACGCCATCTTTGTGTTTTTATGTTCATACAATTCATCGATAATTTTGGTGTTTTCATACAACTTATCGATGATTTAACAGAAAATGAATTGGCAGCACAGATTTTAGCCCCTTCAAAGAGTTTAGCCCCGAGAATTCTCGGGGCTTAGCAGCTAAGCCCCTCGGGCTAAGTTGTTGTTGTATTTGACACGTAAATTGCTTAGCCCCGACAGCGTTTTTTTCGTCCAACTTAGCCCGGGCGTACAAAAAAACACACCTAGTGAGTTTACCATGTATTGTACTTTACTGAATACCCCTTTAGTTTATTCACTGCATGAAGCAACACGTTGTTTCAACCCTTACATTGGTGCTCAACAACTAAACAAACGACTGAACTCCTTCATATTCAAAGCTGAATACGTTCAATTTAGTTAAAGCTTTGAACTGTTTCAATTGTTTTCATTTGTCACCGTAGCAGTTCATAGCGCAGACAGAAGATCAAAAACAGCCGTTCGGACTAGCGATTCCTTGAAGTAAAAAAAAAATATGAAAAAAACATTTGCACTTGCAGAAAAATTTAATTTTCTTTGTACTCTGTAATTTGGTCGCTACGCTTACGGTTTTGTGTTCTTTTTGTTTAAAATTAATTTATTTATATTGTTCGTTTTTTTTGGAAAAAAAAATCACAAAACAAAAAACCTACCAAGCACAAAGAAAATCATCAAAAATGCATAAGTGAGAAGAAAAAAAAAAGAAAAACATTTTTTGCTGGCCATTCAATCAGCATTTAATTATCACTGCAAGCAAAAAGGTAATATTAAATTCAAATTCAAATAAAATAATCATTAATTATTAAGTATCTTTAGTTAGTAATTCCCAATTTCAGAAGAAAAATTGTATGGTGATTGTTAGGTATATTAGAGAAGAACTAAGTGAACAGAAACGGGGTGTGAATATTCTGTTTGCTGCGATGATGACTTTAAATTTCAATTATTGAAATCACTAAAGAACTGCATCCATTCCCTAACTCATTTGTAGCACGTCCCTTCATCTCTCTGTCGTCGTCTCGTTATCGTCTCGCAGTCGGTGTGTAATCAGCTGATGACAAAATCGATGCAGTTCTCAAAAAAAAAAAAAAAACAACGACATTTAAAAATACGAACTGCACAAAATGCCCTGCAACTTTGGGATAGATACAAACATTTTCCAAATAGGGAAAACTTTTTCATATTGCCACCATCACTGGGGTAGGGCTATTCCATTACCCATATTGCCTACAAAAAATAATAAAAAAAAAAAACAAAGCCCCTAACAAATTATTAGTTTCACTGATTGCTCATTTTTCTTTCAAGCTGCAAATGGTGTTTTTTTTTTAATACCTAATAAAATGTATTATGTTATGTGTGAGTATTGTAGTATTCTCGTCACTCGATTAGAGAATAAGTAGAGAATGAAATACTCGGACGTCACGTAGGATAATTTAATCACTTTACTTCTGCTCCCTATGGTCTCCTCGACAAAATTACTTTTTAATTTTTGTCTTGGTTTAGCTTGGTTGTGTCATTTATGAGAAATCAGTGCTTACTAATCACAAGCTCTCATATAATACAAATTTTTCTGCTGATTTTAAATGCACAATATACATTTTTGTTTTTGTGTTGTTTTTTTTTGTATATTTAAGTTTCTCGAAATTCCATATCTACCTACTTATTTTCTGATTTTGTCATGAATAAGGGTTCATTTTGTGTGTATCTTATTCGTCTTTTTTGTTTTTTTTTTTTTTTTTTTTTAATAAAGTTACACAGAGGCTTTATTCATGGATAGCATTTATAACAATCTTCCAATCAAGTTCATAAAGTCACGAGTTGATAAAAGAAATATAATCTTGAATTAATTTTTCTGAAGAAATAATTGTAAGCTCCCATCTTGCTGTGCAAGAGACGTAACGTTCCAAACGGTCCTTATAAAAGCATATTTAAGTTGCCACTGACAGAAAAGCCTTGCTCTACAAACTCGGTAATCTAAGGGCGGCAATGAATATTCTTACCGTTAGCGGTCTACGATTGAGAAAACTGAAATTGCAGTTTTAGATGACCTTAATGACTATCTGCCCGGAGGAATTATACACGCTGAAATAAAAATAAACAAAGAGACTGCTAGGAGCTTTGCTAATCGCGTATCCCTCAATCTCTCAGAAAACCCACCCTAAGCACCAACTGTAGACGAGCAGTGGAATCAACTGCCAAATTGCCATTAGAAGTGCCGCCTCTGATGTGCTGGGTTTCAGAAGACCACCAATGCGAAACCCCTGGTTCGATAAGGAGTGCCGCGAGGCACATGCAGCCGAGGCATATAGGTCGTTGCTGCAAGCTAGGATCAGAACTGGTGAGAGAGAAGCAGGCCTATGTGCAAAAAAAAAGAGGAAACCGGCTTCTTAGAAGGAAGAAGAGGGAACACGGAAACCAAGCAGTCGTGGCAGAGGAAGACCTCATCTTAGCAACTAGGTGTGCGAAACTGGTGGCAACTAGCTAGGGACCGGGCTGGTTGGAGAGGTTTGTTGGTTGAAACCGCGATCCACCCTGGATTGTATGCGCCATCGTTAGTAAGAAATAAAGATAAAGCTATTAGAGCCGTTGGCTGAAACGAAATCATTTATGTTCAGTATAAAGTCTTATGTGACAGTTTACGCAGAGTAACCCATAAGCGTTTATGTTTAACATAAATATTTTAAGTATCGTATCAGCAACCGGGCCTTTGCAAATGGAACTGAAACCCAAGCAATGCGAATTGGTATAGCGAAGAAATTGAGAAAGATACACAATACACATCCATATAAATCAAAGAAAAACTGCAATATGAACTTGACACAAGAATGTCTTAGAATAATATATAATATATATATTTTATAAAGTTGGAGTTCTTATAAATTGAAATAGTAGTTTTTTTTTTAAATATTATTTTTTAAATTTAAAAAAATAAAAAAAAAAAAAAATAATGAGTGGCGGATGTATGGCCTAATAGAAGTCTTTTAAAATTTGTATTAGCAGTTTTTATCGTTGGGGAAGGGTAGATTGGCTTTTCATCTTTTGGGTTTACAGTTACGTATTGGTAAATGTATGGTTTCCATGAATCTGGAGTCAGTTTTGATTCTATATTCCTAGTATTAGCGAGGTCTTTTTTAGTGAACCGTTCAAAAAGGTAAAGTGACATTTTGTGGCCCGCAGTAGCTGCTTCGTCGGCATATTAGCTTCCTTGTATTTCTCTGTGACCTTTATTTTGAGTTTTCTAGGTGAACGAATGAGGATTTCTCTTATTTTGTTTATGATAGTAACATTGTATCTATCATTGCGGAATGCCTTTATAAATGAAATACTATCAGTGTAATGATGTATTTATTGTGCGTTTAAAAAGCAGAATTTTCTTGCTTCCAATATAGCATGCGTTTCTGATATTTCGTGCTTCCGCAAAGTCAATCATCCTGAGTCCGTTATTGCACGTTTCGGCATGTAGACTGTGCTTTCCAAATGTCGACGTATATACCTCCTCCTTACCAAATTTGACTTTGTAGTCGTCAGGTTCTCGACTAATTGTTCGGCTGCAAGTGGCCTGTATAAGGACAATACATTCCACGTACAGATCCGAAATTCATTGTCCTTATTTCGTTTGCTGGATTCATTAACATTAAGATCATCCTTATCCGAGGCATGTTTTTGTTTCGGAACTTTTTTAGATGCCATATTTATTGTTAATGATTGAGAGCAAGATGATTTGCAACATATGTGCAATATTTTACATTTTTTAAGTGAAAGCCTTGCAACAGATGTGCTCGAATTTTATTTGTCAAGTTAGTTAACATTTCTTTAGTTTTTTTTCAGGTCATTGCATTTGCTCAAGACGTACAGGTAGTCTGCATATATACAATGGTCTAAAAATGTGTGCCCAACACCTTTAAAAGTTCAAAAAAATAAGAAAATGGAAAATTGTTGTAGCCTGTGTATAATTAAGGCTACTTAAAAGCATTGTTACTGTATTTTTTAACATCTTTTTATTCTGACAAAAACTAAATGCAAATTGAAAGATGATTATGTGTTTATGTTGTAAAAAATAAATTGGGATTAAGTTGACAAATTCAAATTTCATGATGCTTTTTGTATAAAAAAGTCATAAAATCCGCAGTTTTGGCTAAAAAAAATTAAATAACTAAGTCCTCTCTATTCATTTAATTAGGCCAAGTTGAAGTTTCCTAGGATTATGATTAATCCAACCGTTTCATTGAACGCAAGAATAAAAAAGGTTATTTTTTTGTTCACAGCTTTCTAGCAGATTCTTAAAACATTGGAATAAATAGCAAAATAAGAGTCAACAAAGCCACAACATGTCATAAATGACGCGCGAAAGTCAGAAATGCTTAAATTTTTAAACTCTGTGCACAAATCAAGGCTTAATTTATCGTTCCGAAGTGTATTGTTACAATGATTTAGCTTAATAATCGCTGATTACGGTTTCAAGATAGCCCGTCTCACGACATCTCGACTCAGGGAGGCTATAGTGATACCAAGCAGTGCGGTTGCACGTAGGCAGCATGCCCTCCAAACATATATCACTTTTTGCAAATCCAAATAATATAATCAGTTACTTTTTTTTTACTTTATATAAATATATAAAAAAAAATCATTTTTAATATATTAAAGGTTCAATATTAAATAAACAAAATGGAAAATGAACACGAAGAGCATCATGATCTTCCATTCCGTGAAATCTTTGAAGCTGCATTTTCTGCCTCAAGTCTCTCTAACAGCTATGACAATGAACCACGCCCGAGTGATGAAAGTAAGTTTTTTTTTTCAAAAATTCATAATTTACTTACCAAAATTTACTAATGCGTATTTTTTTTTTTTGCAGACTATGATTTATTTGCATACAACCAATATTCACCAAGACAACCAATGAGGTTACAATACGTCAGTATTGAGAACACATATTACTAAATAGAATGTCTTATTAATACTATAACGATTTTTTCAGAACACAATGCACCCAGAGCCATATATGCCGCAAATGTATCCAGTACATCATAATGAACTTATATCCCCACACCTACAGCGAAGGTTGCCGCCAAGAAGAGGAGCTCAGGAACGTTACCAAGTAGATTTAATGAGTCGAGATCCGTGGTTATCATGTAGAAAATGTCAACCAGATTTATGTAATTGCCCTCGCGACCCATCAAGGTAAACTTAGTTTGATAAAAAAGAAAGCAAAAATAGATTTCTTTACAATTAACGTTCACTTCAGAGATACAGCTTACCAAATAACTTCGAGAAGTCATCAACCTGAGATGCAACCTTTCAGTGGAAATATCAACAATACCAGTATCAACAATGGTGATAATTCTGGACTTGGTGATGTACCCCGAAATCATATGCTGGACGATGTGGCAAACCACTTGGAATATCCGAATCCACCAATGCCACAGCAGCACTCGTGCTGGTCAACATATTCCGCTTATGACTATGATGGTTTAGGTGGAATGGTTAACACATATTCGCATCGCCGGCCAGTTCTATCACATTTCAATCATATCTATCCGCATCAACACTCTGAATCAAATGCGCCGCCACAACTACAAACACAACCGACGCCATCGCTACCACCTCATCTGTTACACAACCCGCAACCTGAACAGGCAGGAGTAGCCGCCCCACTGCCACCTCATGTAGAAAGTGGCAGTCTAGTTAAGACTGAAATAAATCCCGATGGAATGTACATTAGTAGCAGCAGTAGCATTAGCGGATGCAGCAGTAATGGCAGCAGCATTGCATCACCTCCTCTACCACCGGCTAACGCAGGAATCGTTAATCCAAATAACACTGGTGATTTAGTTTTGAGAAAAAATGATCGCACTAGCACAGCCACTGCTGCTATAATGTATGCGTCCACAAAAACAAATCCCTTACTGGCAGCCTCCACTGTCCCATCTTTAGATGTCATAGATGGTCCAAGCAGCTCAACTTCTATTATGTCAATGAAACATGTGTCTGCCACCGGCTGTGATAGTGGAAATACCTGTAGTACTAGTAGTTATAATAGTAATACTTTCAACAAAACTCTGCAAAATTTGCATTCGGAAAAGCAAGAGGAACAGGATGTAAATATGCGAAATATTCATAATGAGACTGCTGTTGCCACAGCTACTGTTGCTACAGATCAATCTGCAGCAGCAGCAGCAGCATCATCTGCATCATCGTCAAGCTTTTATGAAGATCTGTCATCATTACCAGGACCAAGTGGTTTACAAAGAAAGAGTCAACAGTATGATGTCAATATAACAGCTCGAAAGTCTGCTGTTTATAACAATTGTCATCGACTGGGTACTAACACAAAGTATAATCCAATGTCGGATTCGGATGATGATGATGATGACGATGATGTTGTTGTTGTAAATTTACGAAAACAATATAAACCAGAGAACATGCCCTATAACGTTATCGGATATCGTGGTGGTGGCGTCTGTAAAATGGCAAAGAGTAGTGCAGAAGTTCTTGATGGTGGTGAAGGAGAAGAAGTTCCGGATCTCGGACCAGGCAATGGGGAAGAATGTTTGTCAACTTCACGCTCAAATGATGTCCTTACTGCCCCTGATTTGCAATTAGATTGGTTATCTGATTCTACGGGCGATGACGATGATGTTGTATTCGTTCATTCTACACGGGAACCTATCGTATCAATTGATTTAACAAATGATGACGAAATGGCCGATGAATTTAAACCATCAATAATTGTGAGTATTTCATAAGAGTACAATTGAAACATTGTTTTAAATTTGCTAAAAAGCAACTTTGAAAGTCTAAAATTTTAATATAAAAAGTACAAACCTACTTTTAATTCGTAAGTTCAGTGTCGATTGCACAAATATTGGTAGGCTTAGGAAAAATGTCAAGTTTTTTCAAAATCTAATTACCGGCAATTTCACACAAACTTTAATTTTTAACCTGCTTTATTTATCGGAGCCCAAATTTGGACAGTAATTGGACTTGTAACGAATTTCTTCGCTATTCAGGCATAACAACACTAATAAAATTATGAAAATAGGCTTTACGAGTGTACCTTCAATCGACAAATGAAACCACACGGTGGGGGCCTACCCACATTAACAGACCGGTGACAAGTGCCGACCAACACCCCAAACTCAAAGGTGTTGTTAAGTTTCCATGATTTCCATGATCATGTTAAGGCATGATCCTGAATGCTCTCAAAAAATCTGGTGACTATCTCACTATCAATTTCCCCCTAGTACGGAAGTACTAAGGGACCGTGTTTTAACGATTTTTTCTAACAAAAACAAACACAGCTAGCACGAACTGCCCGAAGGCGCCAACCTCAAAAAAAATAGACTGCACCGAAGGCCAGGGTCTTTCTAGCTCCCACACAATTCATCTCTGGTCAGAATAGCCACTGCCAAGGCAGCTAGACTGACAAGCAGTTTCGCTCCCAAGGCAGCTGCAGCCCGATGAATGCCTCAACACTCGGGTTGCCGGTGAAACCTCGGTAATACCCAGTATGATCATCGAGTAGAGGATAGGATATCCCGATGATCAAACTAGGGTTACCACACCAACCCTGGTTCTTCTATTGGAATATATGGGACACCACCCAGCATCCATGTAGACATGAACACCGAGTACTACCCCACATTAACCAACTTTCGTTCTTCATTTCGACTGTGTAGGTATCAGTGTCAGCACTGGGATTGGGATGAACATAGACTTTTTTGAGAGAATGGCCTGAGATACCCCAAACTCTCCTTTAGACTATTCGCTTCGGCCTCTGGTGTGAATAGGGACACACAGAAACCTTCAAGCCACGATGAGGTTGTCTATATCTTAAAGGATTCTCCAGAAGGACTCTAATACCTGTCTTACACGACACAATATATTGCGCAATAATCGAGGAAACGAAAAATATTGAGTAAAAATTCAGAAAATATTAAACTTTTTTAACATCATTCAATATATTGTGCAATACATCCCATACACGGTCAATATTATTACACAATAATGAGTATTGCGTAATAACATTGTGTCGAGTAAGGCCGGCATAAGGAAGGTATGTTGAGATATTTGCTGAACAGAACAACTTGACTTAGCTAGTCGAATAACCGACCCGAATACCTGACGTTGCAGGTCATGCCGCCAACACACTAGGCCTGTTTCTTGACTTTCATCCTGATAAATACACTATAATTGTATTAAAGCCTCTAGGCACATCGGGTCATTGTGTCATATCTCAAAATTTCTCGTGCTCCAATATCTCAGTTAAAGAAAACAACAGTATGAAACAGAAACTGAGATACAAAAATACTGCAATGTGCCAATGGCAACAAGAATTTTTGGTAGTTTGTAAAAAAATATTAGAAATTCCACATAGTCATCCCTCTTAAATTCGTCTTCAATGATACTCATGTGATAAGTTCTCAGGGGAAATCAAATTTGCTGGCGTAAACTGTACAGCTTTCCGTTTTCAGTATGTGTATTCTCTGGAATGATTGCACTGTGCTGCCTTTTCGCAAAAGGGCTTGCAAAATTCAATTGTTCGTGTGTGCTTAAAGTGCATAACCAATCTATTTACTGGATTAGGAAATATTTACTGGTTCAAAAGCCAAAAGAAATGTTAAAATCGATCGAAGAATTCAGATGATACAGATAATCAAAATTTTCTTATTTTTAAAATCGAAGAAAAAATATTTGTTTTATGAAAAGTTTCAGGGTTTCGGCGTTAAAATCTAAAAACCACGTTTAAAATTTATATTTTTTTTATTTGAGCTAGAAAGGACCATTTATATTGCAATTATGAATCCTTTTAAGATTTTCGAAAAACTGTTTTTGGCTTAACATATACTAACTAGGTGCCAGTTTTTGCTTATTTGAGAGATTTGATTAAAACAGTACTTTTATTATATTTTAAAAATGCATGTGGTCATAAAAACATTATTTTTACATGAAGAAATGTGGTTATTAAAAAGGTATTATTTTTTATGACAGATTACCGGTTATCCTTTTTATTTGGGGCCACTTTTTCAATAGTCAGTTAAACAGTCAGTTAGCACTTATTCATTAGATAGAGTAAAAGTCCATTTTTCAAGAGTCAGATATTACGTAATCTTTGGAATAATTACATATGTATTTCAATCGTCGAATAAACTTATCTGCTCATTTCAGAGATTGTTAAAAAATATTCCTAGGAATAACTTTTTAAATGTCAGCAAAAATTATATATCATACTACTTTACAAATCCGACAGCTTTACAACAAATAAAAACAAACAACAATCAATAATTGTAATGAAAGTTACTTTTGAGTTTAAACATTTTCAATTTTAATTTTTAATCTTTCTATTCTATAGAATAAATAAATGAGTGATTGAAAAATTCGATGTTACTATCTGATTGTTTATGAGTCTAATAACTTTATTCGTCGAACAGTTAACTGACTGTTTATTAGAAGATTGAAAAATCGGCTCTTAATACAATAAGAATGTTCTTTTCTTTCCTCTACTGTTTCACTTGTTTTAAATACTCTTTAATTACTGTAAACATTAACATTTGAGTTTTATTTTAATGTAAAATACTACTTTTACCTTTTTGGATAAAAATGTTTATTTTTAACATGAAATTCTGGAACACCGTGTAAAGCATTTTTCTGAAATTTTAGTGGTATTTTAGTGGTTCACAAAATGTGTAGCTTTGGAAATTTTCTTCAAACTAAAAAATCACGATATCTCTATTGGTTTACGAGCTATCGTTTTTGCAACCATAAAAGTCAATGTGCGACACTGTGCGTCGCAAAAAATGACGTAAAATGCGACGATGTAAGAAATATTTTCCTCATCTGATCTGTATAGAATATATGTATAAGACATTCATTCTTCTAAAACTTGAGGACAATATCTGGGAGAGAGCGCTTTTTCACAATTTACGTCTTCTAGATAGAATCCAGGTAATAGATAAAAATTATTAGGTATGTCTTCTGTCTCTCAATATTTTATCATTATTTCAATAGAGCATTCTCTAACGAAATAGCCAGATGCATTCAGCATATTCTCAAACATCATACAGAGATTCATTATTTACCCGCACAACACGATTGTGGAAGGCTATGCCCGGTTCTTTGTTCCCTTCCTTTAATATGTTCCGGCATTTAAAACTAATGTGCATGGATATCTCCTTTCAACTTTTCTAACTGCGCGCATAACATATAAAAAAAACAAATTTATTAAAAAATGAGTTTCCAGAATTTCAATGTTTATTTTTTTTACACAATCGCAAAATAATTAAATATTATTTTAAAATTGTATTTAATATTTCTAGACCCCACAAAGAGACACATCGACAACAGGATTGTTATCACATATACATCAGAACTTACCACCGACACCTACGCCAACAGAAGTTACATCATCAACACCAATTGGAGCAGCTACGGCTGCAGCAGCTGCAGCTTCAGCAGCAGAAGCTTGTTCTTACTATGATTATCGTTACCCGCGGCGATTCAATGAAGTTACCTCAACATCAGCTGCGTGCTCAACAAGTGGAACTCCTAATGGTCGATCCTACGATGGATATCGCTACAATGTAAATCGCATTCGCCCAAATGTTTTCGGAAATATTATCGGTCCGCCTAGGCTTGCTCCCTATCAGCCACGGACTCCAAGACTCCGTACTGTTTCACCACCAGATTTTCCAATGCCTATCAATGCATATCGGGGTATTTGTCAACGTGATCGTTTTCACGAGGAAGTTCCTCCTTATGCATACCCAGAACCAGTTGCTCCCGACATGTATCCACCAGTTCAGTATTGTGGATACTCTGAACCGCAATGCCTTCGAGGACCAGCTTCATCAACAACGACAGCACCGCATCCAAATACTACTGTTCCAGCACACGAAAGTAGCAATATACCACCAGATGCCGCAGCAACAGCAGCAGCCTCAGCCTCAGCCTCAGCTCCTCAGCCAGCTGAATCAACATCTGAAACAAGTTCCGAACAACATCCACCACCTCCAAGACGTGCAAACATTTGCTCACCACCAGCTGCACATTCAACGGAAAGTTCCAACTATCCACCATACTTTGTGCGTGACGTTAGTGGGATACGAGTACAACGTCGTTATCCAACATTTAGTGCAGGAACAACACATCACCGATATCATCAAACAGGAGTCCCACCACCCTACCTTGTGCATCAAAATCTTTGGTGTCGCCAACAAAGTATGCAGGAGATACATCGTCGACACCTGACTCCCACTCCCATCGATTTGTCGTCAAATCGAAGTTTACCCAATTATCGCTCTCGACAGATCCAAAACATCTGTCCATGTGTACACAGTCGAACAGGGCCGGTCTCTAGTTTGGATCCGGTTAGTTCTAAAAAATTATCTATTGTATATTGTAATTTATTGAGTCTTTTTCTAGGCATATCAAATGGTCAGTTTGTCCAGTTCATTCGAACCCCCACCGACAACACAACCCAGACAGCGGCACGTACCTGCTGTTCATCATCATATGATTCATCACTATACTTTGCCTACACCTGTACGCTTGGAAATCGGCTTGAGAGCACCATTGACAAGTTTAAGATCAATCGAAGATATCGGATCTAGAATAGTATTTGGTCCAACTATGAGACCTAATCGCGGTGCCTCATTGGTGAGCTATATTTTATTTTATAATTATTTTGATCATTTATAAATTGATGAATTCATTTTTAAAACAGGAAATAATCGAGCGTAACACTCTTCCGCACAAATACAAACGTGTTCGCCGTGAAAGTGAATCCGATGAGGATGCAGAAAAATGCGCAATTTGTTTATCCTTATTTGAAATTGATAATGAAGTCAGGTAAGCTATTTTAAAATAAACAATTCTATTTAAAGTGCATTAAAATAAGTTACAAATCAATGAGCTTAAAAAACGAGAGAATATTTTTTTAGAAAATTGAAATTGAATTTATTGACATAACGATAAACAGGCTCCTCTAGATGTGGTTAATACCTGTTTCGATGTACAATTTCCAAGTAATAGCTATTGATATAAGGTTAACGTGTGACAAGAAACTTAAATTAAAAAGACTCACGGGTTGAAATTAATGTAGAAAATCAAAACTTTTTGTTTAACTTATATCCGTTCATACAAGTCGATACTGCTCCGAAACCAGAAATAGAAAGGAACTATCTGAATAGGTGCCTAAAATATGTGTTTTTTGTTTCATTCATTTTTATTTAATTAAATCTTAGTAGACAAAAATTCATAAAACTAACCTACTTATCTATAATGTATACCATACATACTGGCCCTATACGAGCGCTCTAATTCAGTCCAGTATCTTAATTATAATCTTTTCGGCCTTAAAACTATTTTTATACTAAAAATTTCATAGTTTTAAATACCAAGACTGAAAATAGATGAATTCCAACGATTTTCTCTTGCAGCAATTTTCTACACTATAATTGGTGAAACACAAATTGTTAAACAATATAAATAGCTCTTGGAATTTGTTTGTTTAATCCACAATTTTGCAATAGTCAGATAAAGCTCAGTGAATAAACTCCACTATTTTTCCTAGGAATAGGCTCTAACTGCGCTTTATCTGGCTACTGAAAAAAATTAAATTTGTTTTTCGATTCAATATTTGAAAAAAAAAGTTGGGAGTATAAAAAAAGTAAATATTCACCCCTAATATAGAATCCGACAAATGCGTTGCGGCGGGATTCGCACTTTAAAAAAAAAGTTGGGAGTATAAAAAAAGTAAATATTCACCCCTAATATAGAATCCAACAAATGCGTTGCGGCGGGATTCGCACTTATTTCAGACATATTTTCTCCGGTAGAACTCTTAGGTAAGGAAGTGTGTTAGTGGAAATTAAGGTAGTTCCTCGTATTAATAATATAGTTCACCCGGCTAGTTCATAATTGTTTAAAATGTGAACGCAAACCCACACTGACTCCCCGGGAGTAAAGTATCGCGAATTCCATAAGAGGCATGATTACTTTCCGTACACACAGGGTATAGCAGAATTAAAAAGTCATTAAACGCGGAATTCAAGAAGTGTAGAATCAGGAAAACTAGATTTAAGTTCTAGTTTACACCATTTTCAATAAAATTTTCTTGTACAAAATATGAAAAACCCACCAAGAATGATACACAGGGGACTTGCCACAAATTTGGATTTCTAGTTTAAATGTTCCAATGATAATTGAAATTGATTTTTTAAATACTGGAATCTAATAAACAAAAAACATAGCAATTAAAATTCATCGTAATAACAACTTTTTTAAATTATGTACATAAGAATTTGCAGGAAGGTATAAAATTCGATTTCTGTTCATTGTTCTTAATGCAAATCGAACATGTTTGCTTTTGTTTCTGAAACTTTCAAAGTGCATTTGAATGTCAAAATATGGAGCAATAAATTCAGTTAGGGAGCATTAAATAAACATCAAATTTGCATCGATTTTCTACTACTTACTCGGCCCTAACGGTATATAACCGCAATGCCTTGATGGAAAATCCTTGGATTCGGAGAATTTTCCGCTCCGACGGATACCTCGGTAGTGCCGAATCTAATTTGTGGTGGCACTATCTTGATGGTAGTTTCAGGACCGAAATCGAAATTTTGGCGCGTAAAGATGGAATGGGCACCAATAACAATGCTCTCCACAAAACTGACGGGTTCTCTGTGTAATTTTTAGTCAATTTTTTTCAAACGTCAACTCGTAGAGCATCAAATTCAGGATTAGAGACGGCTCATTGAGATTCTTGAATTTCCATTGTGGCAGCGCTATTTTGATATATCTGCTAAGTTTGAAGTTAACGATTGCCTGTTTCTGCATTATTTGGTATTATTTTCAATTCATAAGATCCAGGGCTAAAAAAAAATTAAATTTGTTTTGGAAAGTAGTATAAGTTAAGTAAGCACAAAATGTTTTGATTTAAACTTCTTAAAAGTGCCTTTTTTGCAAAAAGTCTAACATTTTAGTTCTAAGTTCTTCGGAGGGGTGTCATGACCCTGTGAGCATTTGAGATAGCTCCTTTCTATTTCTGGTTTCGGAGCAGCCTTGATTATGAACAATGAATTAGATTAAGTTCGCTTTAAGTGTCAAAACCCTAGCAAATTGCACTGAAATTGAATAAATTTTTCCTTTTTTTTCGAACATTTTTTGAATTAAGTGTCCAAGCGTAAACATGGTATCCGAATATGATTGAAACTACATTCCTTAAAGTGCCTCCCCACTATCAAAGTATAAACACACATGTGGAATATAACCATCCTACTGTCAAATTTGTGTGATTGAAAATTATTTTCCATCAGAAAAAAAAAACAAAACGTGATCATAACTTTAAACACTGAAACATATAGAATGTGTGATGGTTTTTAAAACCGATTCTAAACATTTTCATGTATAAACAAATGTCCAATGTTTGTATACCCATATTGTGTCCAAACTATTAGACCAAGAGACCACAGCAGATTTTGGGTGTGAGTGATAGCATAAATTGATTGGTAATTTTGGAATGGTCTTTTGATTGTATGCGTCCGTGGCTGGAGCAATGAAAATGCCGTTTTTTAAATAACAATGAAATGATTTTGATACCAACAAAAATTGGTGCCACCTAGATAGATCTTTCTTGTATGTTACCAGAAAGTTTGTTTCAAAATTTGGTATGTGTATGTGATATATTCAAAAAAACAGCGATTTCAAATATCTATTTGCAGCATTTTTTTTTTTTTAAATAATATGATTTGAAGAAAAAAAATTGCCGTTAAATCGTTGCTAAATCAAATTTTTTTTTAAGGAATTCGAGATAAGTGGGTTCAATGACGTTGATCTTTATTGATCGGAACAGACTTTTCTCAAGAAACTATTCTGATCTGTCCTGTTCTGTTTTAACTATTTCTATTTAAACACAGCTTATATGTTTGCTGGTAATTTAATTTTGTGTTGTTTTTCCAGATCAAAAACTTGGAGGTTTAAGTTAAGGAATAGAATTTAACTAACAAATGTTTATGAGTAACATTTCTCCTCGGGTTATGAAAAGAACGTCAAAGATTATTAAAATGTTGGGTCTGCTATCGTAGTGACTGTGTGTTTCTTAAAGTGCTTCTTTAATAGAATTATGACGCTTAATTTTTTGTATTCCATTGGTTAAAGTTATTAATATAGTAGTTAAATATTCCACTGCAGAATATTGAGAACTAAGACTAAGAGCTACACAAACAATTCTAATAAACTATATTGTATTCCTAACAAATTTCTTAAAAAAGAACAGAAACATTAAAATAAATTTTGGCCCAAGAAAAAGATTTCCAAAGTAAAGGAAATTGTTATTGTCAATATCAATATCATATATGCTTTAAGATAAATATATTTAGTGTAGGTATATTGACGTTGTTTTTTTTTTAAATTAATTTTTACTTTCAGACGGCTTCCGTGCATGCATCTATTCCACACCGAGTGTGTTGACCAGTGGTTGGTCACTAATAAACATTGTCCTATTTGCCGCGTCGACATTGAAACCCATCTAACCAAAGACACAACAAGCTCGTTATGACCCGCTCCTAGGGTTATATCAACATAAAAAAAACGTTAATCCATAAAACATAAAAAAAAATACAAATTATTATAAATTTAATATTAAATTCACATATACATAAATTTAGATGGAAACCCCGAGGAGAAATCAAGCTCAAAGCTTGGAAAACCAACAATACTATAGAAACCTTTTAGTTTTGTTGGTTTTTTAAATAATGAACTTTTTATATATTATTTTTTTCTTTTGTAATTATAAATATTTACATTATAAAGCGAGACATTCAGAATAATATATGATTAAAGCCATCTAAAATTTGTTTCAACACAAATATACACGTTTGTGCTTTATCTAAAAAAAAAGTTTAAGTAGCATTTGAAAAATAAATATCAGAAAATAATATAAAAGTTGAGCATTTTGATCTTAAAATATCCGATGTAGGCATAAATATACTCTTAATCCATTATTATTCTGAAAGTCTCACACATACATAATATAAGCCGCTTGGCTTATTATTATTTCTCTTTGTTTCTCTAATTTTAGGCAAGTTATTCATTTTGTTCGAAAATTTCTTTACATTAGTCATAATTATTTTTTAACTCATAAAAACATCATGCAAAAATGCTTGCTTTGCAGTTTTCTCATTTTGTATTTAAATGCAAAATGTATGCATTCTTTAATTTAATTTATGTTACATACATGTATATTATTATTATTATTATTTTTTTTTTTTTTTTACAGATATTTTTTTTTGTTAATGCGATATATTATTGTTTTTTTTTTAATTTGAGTTTGTCATATTAACTGAAATACTTGGTGGTATATTTTAGGTGTCTTACTTTTGTATGGAAAATCTTGGGAATGAGATTGATTGATATTTAAAAAAATCTCTTTTATACCACTTATTTAAATGATTTATTTCACACATTGTACTTAGAAAAAATCATTGTTTTTCTTTGTTTTTTTTTTTTTGTTTTTGCTTTCAATTTAAAACTAGCAAAATAGATTTAGGAATAATTAAGGTGAGAAAAATTGACAAAGAGCAAAAAAAAACATCAAGTTTATATACTAAAAACATGTACAGTAATGGAAAATTAATTAGAAACGAACTCTTTTGCTACAAACTAAAGCTTTTGATTTTATTTTTACAAAGCACATATGTATGACTTAATTATATTCGTAGGTGTATAAATAATGGAGTAACGCAAATTATCTCGAAACTGAGCAAAACCTTTCCGTTTTGGATGATTGATGAATACTTAAACAGTTGCCGGTTAAAAATTGCCGCGCTTATCGGTTTTTCTTGAACTTAACAATATGTTTTTTTTGAACAACAATTTTTTTTATCAACAAATTTTCTTAATTTTTTTTATAAAATAAGCCATGCCAAAATTTTCCGAGTCTGTTTAAGGAAAACTAATAGTAAAGATAGGGGTCTGTGTTCACCCGTTCAGATGGGAGGGTGAATTTTCGCAAAAGTTGACTTAAAGCAGAAAAAAATTATTGAAATAGATTAGATTAGATAAAGATTTTTTATTTGAAAACAATTAATATAGCAATATAAATTTCAATTTTACTTGTTGCCTGTCAGATTGGTATTACATTGTACAAAGCTATTTAACTAAATGAAATTTTGAGCAGATATTTATAAAAAAATACATATATAATATTTACATTTAGGTAACATAAGTAATTTTGAATTTATTTAAAAGAAGTTGTTTCCATTTAACTGTGCATATACCTCCTCAACAGATAGTATCTCATTTCCAAAATATAGTAATTTCGCTTTTTTATAAATTGGGCATTTGCCTAAATATAAGGTGATAAGTATTCTCCGCGTCATCAAAGTTACAAATTGTACAGATACTAACTTTTTTTTAAAGCTCTTGCAATAATGTTTAAAATACCACATCTTGCTTTAAAAATTCAACTGACCAGGTGGGGAGTGTTATCGTCGACGAAATAAGGCGTTATATAATAACTTAGATGTGGATAAACATCATGAAACTGTTAGCTTCTGGCATCGGCAATGTGATTTTTATGCTCTTGAGTATCTAGTACTAACAAGATGTTTTTATAAAGATTTCTCAAAGGGATATTGGACAGGTCGATATCAACATTTAGTTTTTGACATAGGTTTTCCTAGTCTAATACCCAAAACGTTTTTTGAGCTATTGTCTCCCGAGCAAGTTTTCGTGGTAATCGGCCTTTAGGGTACTCCAGTACTTTATTTATGTACTCAAAGTGCAGGTAAAGTGTACGGAGATACTGCGTTTTTAGGTCAGTTTCCAAATGTAGCATGAAAAGTTTTTCTACTTGATCATATCTTTTTGATCCCCACACCTGAGCGTAATAGACCTAGCTACGGTATAAAATATTTTAAGTTTATAAGAAAAACTTATATTAGGATGATAAATATACTTAGCCTATATTGAGTTAATAGCACTTTTCGACTTTACGAGTGAACGAGAGATTATAGTTCAGAGTTACTCCTAGATACTTAACCTAGACAACAGTTTTTTTTTTTTATTTAGTTTTTTAGTTTAGTTAATCCAAAGGTTAGCTTATGCTAGAAAATTATTTAAACCTCAGTTATTTCTGAAGCTATTTTTCAGTGCAGGATCAACTTTATGTTTTTTTCTACAAGAAATCGAAGTGCGAAACTTTGAAAATTTCTTGGAAATGGCTACGAACAGATTTGGATACCATAGAAAAAGGAATTTCCTTATTTGCTTAGAGACAAAGCTTGGTTTCTATGGTTAAAGGGTAATTTTTATAGTGTCTCTTTTTAATTCAATAGATTTTCCAAATGCATATGCAAATATAAAATCCTTTTATAAACCCGAGGTTAACTCACCATCTTCGGTGGGTTAACCCTGGTATAAAATTTTACTCTCGCAATAAAAAACTGGAAAAGTGAATGGCTTAACACAGAATTAAATTTTTATTTGATTGCAAAAATTTATTTGTATTCGAAAAAAAAACAAAATTGTTTTTAGCCTCTTCCACTAGACGTAGAAAATAAATACAATTTACGAGTTGGTTATGGTGAGCCGAAGAAATAAGTCGAAGCATAGTACAATATGACGCACAACAAACGAAAATTTGCTCTGAAGTTTTTTTTGTTTGTTTTGTTCTGCATGCTTATTTTAATAAAGATCGACTCTGCCATCAGATCCATGTCGGCTACCTCTGTGTTTTAGTGCAGCTGTTTTTGTTTTTTTTTTTTTTTGCTGCAAAGACTCCAATACATTGGTGGTTAGGATCAAGTTTGTATTCAGTCATATTCCTGAAAAGCGGCAACAAAAAAACTATCGTCATTTTGATTGAATAGGCAATTGTCTGTTGCTGTCATGTTTATTTATATTTATGAATGCAAATATTGGAGGACTGCTGCAAGATATTGAACTTGGATTTGCCGCAGGTTATTTTTTTTTTATTTGATCAAGTTCTCAAAATGTAATTTAACTATTTCTCTTGAGCCCTGCCCCTAAGGTTCAGTTCTCACTATGACTCCGAACTTTCCGTTTTGTATGAAAAGATAAGTTTGACATGGAAACATGGAAGAAGATCTACCAGAAGATGTCAATTCATGTATAACCTGCTTTATTAAAAGAATAAACATTTTGCACGGCAATATCCAGAAATTTCCCATCTAAGACCTGAAAGAATCGAACCAATTTCCACTACTAAAAATTCTGTAAAGTATTTTGTCCGGGTCAGGGGCCTTTTTTGTCTTATTTCCCCGGTCTAAAATTTTTTATTCAGTAAATTTTCTAATACGAACAACGGTTCTCGTTTCGTAGTGAATTACAGTGAAAAAAACCCTAGTCGAAGGCTGCTAGCTGCTGGCTGCTGCCAAAAGTTAAACAAAACATGCCTATACTGGTAGCCGCTGTTTGCTACGAAAAGTTGATGATTTGTTGTAATCTGCAGTTGGAATGCAATCCCGTAGACTCACTAAACACTAATTTATGTTATACACTAATTTATTTTATATAATTTCTAATACTACATTAATAAATATTTTCAAAGAAATTCAATTCATGCAGAAATATAACGACAAGAATTATAACGGTGTTGGAAAAATATTAAAATAGACGAGATAAAACCGTCGATGGTTTTCCTTCATTGCATAGTTTTTGATTAGTTTTCCACTACTGTACGTAGTTATGTAAGTTTTTTTTATAATTAAAAAAAAAAATAATTCTACATTACCAAGTGCCATAAATAAATAAGTTTTTAATAAAACAATCATTCACTTCTCAATTATATCTTAACATAGATTTCTAAAATATTTTGTTTACCTATATTAATTTTGTTTGTTATTTTATTTCTCATTTATTTTAATATTGTTCACTTTAGTTGGAATAATGACATTCTTAGCTTATAGAATATATTTTTTCTTAAGCAAATGATACGTATGTAAGTTATGTAAATTTGCGTTTTATGTTGTTTTTTTCGTGAGCATCCGTTTTCAATTATTGTAATATGTACTATGAAAATGTAAACATATTTAATAAGAAATATTCAAGAAGTTTGCATAAGAAACAGCGAATATATAAACAAAAGTAAATAAATGCATTCAGTGTCTGATAAACTACAACATATTTTTTTGTTTATAACCAACAAAAAAAAGTACTTATAAAGTTTTATTTGTTTAAAACAAATAAAACTGTATAAGTACTTTAAAATCAATTATCTTTTTGCATATTAATTCTTTTAAAAGTCATTCATTAAACAAAAATATTTTTTAAACAATTTTATTTAGCAAAGTGATAAGGATCATACTGCACAAACTCTAACTCGGACAATGATCAACAAAGAAATTAACAGCCAACAGCAAATAAATCTGGCAGTTTATTTTTAAGCTACATTCTATGATTTGTAGGTAACCCTCATAAAGGAGAATGGATTGCGTCCTATTGGTCGCGCCTTGTGATCAAAACCTAAAAAAACGTTGATTTTATGAAGTATAAGGTGGATTGAAAAGGAGTTCCTTTCGTTCTAGTATTGTAACACGTTGTGATAAATATATTATGTATATCGTTGAAAACGTCGCCACTAGTACCTATTTTTTTAACTAGCGATATATGATTCGTAATTTCGAGAAAACAACCAGTCATGCCATTTCGATGATAGAGAATGCAAATAAAGTAGATCTCGTTCTGTCTGTCTATAAGTGTGCGTATACATACTTTGAGCTACGGCCTGAACCGCTGAATCGATTTTCTTCAAATTTGATGGTTAAGGGTCTTGAGTCATTCCATAGAGGAGAAATTGAAATTTGGTAGAACCCAAACTAACAGAAAAGTAAGCTTTCTGCAAAAACGTTTTTAACGATTTTGATAAAAAAAAAATGGTGTGTCTGCTTTTGATAGTAAGAGCGTAAAGAAATATTTTTAAAAATGTGACTAACGGTACCTCCCATAGAAACGTATTTTTATTTTTTGAATTTCTCGTATCGGTATTAACAATCTACAATTCAGTTTTAAAGAAAAATTAAGAAATCTAGAAGTTCGTATTAGGTTTTTCGATTGAAATTTCGCATCGTAATTTCAGAAGACGTCTGGATGATTCCGAACTCTTCTGGATTTCCAATTGAAAACGACATTATTTTTTTTTCGTTCGGATGCCGCTAATACTTTTTTTTCGTTTGCGTAAACGAATGTACAAATAGCATGCAATTATATCTTCTTCAGAGGACTACATTTTTAAAAAGATTCAAATCAATTTGTCTTTATAATTATGTAATTACCGAAAATGTGCAGACCAAGTGAGGAAATGTCGGTGACATCGATATAGTTTTGGTAAAATACCGAGTACCGATACCGCACTGACAAGTGAGTAAGCAGCCTTAAAGGACTTAACCGATTTCGATGAAATACATATGAGATTACATATTTGATATTAAAATTTTCAAAAAACTAATTTTTGGATTTAAAAAAAAAATACGTCAACAACAACTTTTTTTTTGGTAACATACACATTGCATGTTACATTGTGAGTTTCGAATTTCTAAACCTATTATGAGTTTCGCCTAAATGAAATTAACATTTTCTTTTCATTTCAGACAAAAAAATTGCTCAAAAAAAAATTATGAATAAGAGTACAAATTTTCACCTCGGTTTCACAATAGCTGAAAAGTGAACCGCAAGTTTTTCGGGTGAAATTTTATTCACTTGAAACTATTCAATTGTTTTGACCCAAGTAACACGTTTTACTAGTTTGTTAATGTTAGAATCTTTTAATATACTTTTATTTTTACTACTTTATGCTTTACATTTGTTACTGCTATATTTTAAAAAGATTCTTGAAAACTATTAACTCTACAGAAATGATATTAGCTCAAATCAAAGAAAATTTTAAGAGAGTGAAACACTAGAACATTATTTATACCAAAAACTAGCTAAAAATGCCAATTACTGAAAAAAAAAAACAAAAATTTCGCGGTATTTTGCAATTTTACCAATGTTGCGTTCAGCGCTCTTGGTCGATAAATTGGAAAAATCAAAGCTACCAGATCTGACGCAAGGTCTCCTTCCTACTAAACGACAAAGTGACAGGACTAGTTATGATAAAGGTCACATTATGATAAGATTCAACCATGGGACCTAACTCATACTAAAGTACCCATTCTCTTTCAAAAGAAGTCCATAATTCGTTATGTGTATGGTTCTTGTTCGTTCTTTAAAACATTGGTTGTCCTACAAATATGTATATGGCTCCGGGTCCGAATGCCGTAGCTACAAAGTTGATCGAAGTTTTTTATTTTACTTTAAAATAAAAATCCGGTTTGCTTTGAAATTTAAAGCTTTGGAATTAAATTAATTATTATTCAAGCAAATACATATTTTTTTAGTTTTTGTTTTTGCTTTTTTTTTTTTGCTCTTAACCAAATTAGTTATTTATCTCTGAATTTCCATCAAACTATCATTTTCTTTTATAAATTAATCAATAATGTGTGATCAACAAATTATATACGAAGTTCCGGAAGAAAATGTGATGGGAGAAGATCCAGTTACTGCTGCGTACTGCCCCCAAGTATGTGCTCCACAAAATTGCTCTGCAATGCAATGTGATATACCAACGGCTTATAAACCATGCCAAGTAAATTCAAAAACTTGTAACTGTTCATGTGACATGGACTGTTGCTATGAACAGCCACCACGACAACAGATGTGCAGGCCACAAGTCAGTTATGTTCGACCAACTCAACCAATAGAAACAAATACAATTTATAAGTGTTCCTATGTTGGAAACGAAGGCTACCAACGAACTGTACCAATTCGCGTCCAAGATAGTATCAAACCATTGCAAGGTCGAATGGATGGAAACACCATTCAAAAACTTTCATTTAAACCCCATTGTGAAGTAACACGTGCTCAACCTATAAAACCAAAATCAAACACCCAACGATTTGATGGACCATTTTATGACATAACGAGCCAAAAACATGACTTTGTTCCGAAATGCTATAGCAAGAGAGAGCCCTTAAAAGTTGCCGATGGAATTTTAAAATTCTGTGCGCCATTAGAAAAATGCACTGTCAACAAACTTTCCTACATGCCATACGACATCTGTAGCAATCCTCCACCTAAGCCTATGATTCAGAGAGGCAGCTATATTCGGCCAGACGCTCCAGGTGAACGTTGTACTGTTCAGAAATTGAGTTACTTGCCTGTTCCTCTACCTGCAAAAGAAGATATGCCTTGGGCCAAGAGAATTCGTGTTGAGCCACCTCGTAGTGATCCACTTAGTACCACATACAAACTCAGTTTTATTCCCAATTGCAATACTCGGAGAATCCCCACACTTGCTCCGGAACAAGCAATAAAAATATTCGGTTCGGGGATGCCTGATAAGAATACAGTTTATAAACTGAGTTATTTGAATACATGTGGTACTAAGCCAGGGCCAATTATGCCCAGGCCTGGAATACAAATTCCTTCTGGAGCAATGGAAAAGTGTACAGTTTATAAAGTAAGTTAAAACAGACAAAACTTGTTTTCCCCTTAAAAATTTTAATATTTTTTTATATTTTTTTTCTCAGTTATCGTACCAACCTCAAAATTGCTCAGAACGAACTAAACCAATACGACCAAGAGGGAATGTTTGCAAGTCAAGTGCTCCAATTCAAGATATTACAACACAAAAGCATGACTTTGTTCCAAAATCTAATTGTCGACGTGGTCTTATTGTTCCGCCCACATCTATGTGTACGCCTACTTGTCCGATGGAAAAATGCACCATTAACAAATTATCATACTTGCCACAATCGATTTGTGTGAAGAATGCACCTATTCTACCAAGACCTGGATTGTGTATTAGCGATGCTCCAATGGCAAAATGCACAACATACAAGCTGAGCTATATGCCTGTGCAATTACCTCTAAAAGAGGTACTCCCATGGGCAAGGCAATCGTCTTGTGTTCGTCCGACTGCACCGATCCAGAGTTGCACAATACAAAAGTTAAGTTATGGAGCACCTGGAAGATTTCTGCGGAAAGGAAATTGTGGTAAGTTCAAAATATGTGTAGAATATAATTATGAAAGTGAAGTGATTTTTTTTTTAAGTAACACTTTCGTACGTTTTTGTTTTGTAAGTGCTTGTTTTTTCTCAAAAAAAATCTATACAAATTAAAAAACCAAAATATAAACGGCCCATAGTCTTCGCCGCAGAGATGAGGTTTTTCTAAATCGAATAAAACATTCACCCCTATCATTCTCTGGGTGCAACCCTTGTATTCTTTGAGTGCACCTTGTTTGGTGGTCCTAGGACAATAGTTGGGATGGGAATAAACTCTATCATGGAGAAAGAAATATCGTGCTACAAAAAATAAAATTGTATACAAAAAGTACATAAGAAGGGAGATGTCACGACGTGCAGCAATTATAGAGGTATCACGTTGTTGAGTACCGCCTATAATATACTCTCCTCTATCCTACAAGACCGGATAACCCCATACGCTAAAACCATCATCGGACACTATCAGTGTGGTTTCATTCCAGGCAAATCAACAACTGATCAGATTTTTACCCTTAGGCAGGCGATGGAAAAATGTCTAGAATTTAACATCCCAACATACCATCTGTTTATAGACTTTAAAGCCGCCTATGATAGCATAGCCAGGGTAGAACTTTACAAAGCCATGAGAGAATTCGGCATCCCAAATAAATTGACACGACTATGTAGGTTGACCATGACCAACGTAACAAGCCAAGTTAAAATAGCCGGATTGCTATCCAGACCAATTAACATCTTTAATGGACTCCGACAAGGGGATGGTTTGGCCTGCCTCCTCTTCAACCTGGCGTTGGAGAAAGCAATCCGTGACTCTGGCACGGCAACAAGAGGGACCATCGTCAACAGGTCCAGCCAGATACTGGCTTACGCAGACGACATCGACATCATCGGAAGAACCGAACAAGCTGTACACGATTCCTTCATCCAGATCGAGCAGGCGGCACAAAATCTGGGGCTGCACATTAGTGAAGGTAAAACAAAGTACATGGTGGCGTCGAATGCGAGAAGAACAGTTGGAGAAGAACAGTTGGTCAAACAATCAAGGTAGCGGAGCACGAATTTGAAGTGGTGCAATCCTTTAAATACCTTGGGTCGACAGTAGCAGCCGATAACAACATAGAAGAAGAAATACGCGGGCGGCTTCTCAAATCCAACAGAGCCTACTACAGTCTGTCAAAGCTATTCAAATCCAGAAATCTAACCATAACTTCAAAACTGCTGCTGTACAGGACCATGGTCCTGCCAGTACTCATGTATGGATCCGAGACTTGGGTGCTTAGCAAAAGGCACTGTGACCTCTTAGCCGCGTTCGAGAGAAAAGTCTTACGGAGAATTGTTGGCCCCATATGTGAGGAAGGACGATTCCGGAGACGGTACAATCATGAGTTGTACGCAATCTACCTTGAAGCAGACATAGTGACAAAAATTAAGCTCGGTAGACTCCGGTGGGGAGGGCACCTAGCTCGTATGAGCGAAGAGGAACCTGCTCGGAAAGTCTTTTGCGGTACATTCTATGGTAGACGGCAGCGTGGTAGACCATGCTTGCGCTGGAGAGATGGCGTAGACCAGGACGCCCAAAGCCTTGGGGTGCGCAACTGGATGGCGTTGGCTCGAGACCGGGATAGGTGGAGAGACTTGTTGAAAGAGGCCAGGACCGGACCCCGGTTGTCGAGCCGATGATGATGATGATGATACAAAAAGTACGTATACGCCATAGTGCACACATTTTCCTAATGCAGTTTCTACAAACTCGTATTCGTCTTATATCACTTCGAAAATATAAATAGCTTTTTTTAACTAAAATATTTAGCACCCAGTCACTCTTTTTTTATTACTACTCTTGCGCAAGCTCAGGTTCAGAAATTGAATATATAAACATAAGAAAAAAAATATTTATTTATTTATTTATTTATACAGACTAACATAGGAATCTTAAATTTCTAAGTTAGTACTAATTTTAGAGAGCACAGGCTGCAAGGGCTTTCGGCTCGCTATTATTAACAAATTTATAATTTAAAATCAAGACTTGTTATTGTTCTTTGAATAGTATCTAAATTTTGAATGTTAATGTTTTTGAGAATTTCGTAAATATTGTCATCATTGTTGGGTAGGGAGCGGTTGATGTGGGCTAGGAGGTGGTTGATATCTAATGTTTCCGTACATTTGGGGCATGTTGAGGGTCTTTCTTTTTTTAGAAGATGTTGATGAGTTGATAGAGTGTGGCCTAAGCGAAGACGTACAAAACTGGTAATTGTGGGTTTCGCTGTTTGAACTGGATAAATAGGTGGTATTTTATTTTTGTTTATTCTTGAGTAGTGGTGGTTATATGTCATCCAGCTATTAATTTGGTTTGTTTTGACTTGTAGTTTTACTAATCTTAACAGATCTTTCTCACTATATGTGTTAAACAAAAGCGTAGGTGTTTTGCTGGCGGAAAGAGCAGCTTTGTCAGCATACTCATTGCCCTTTATACCTATGTGTGCTGGAACCCACATAATTTTGAGTTTTGTTTGGGACTTAATAAGACTATCTCTGATCATAATTATTGCTGGGGTGGCATTATTTAGGTTCTTGATAGCTTGGATAACTGAAAGGCTATCGGTACATATTACCCAATTTCCTCTCCTATTGATGGCATATTTTAAGGCTTCATAGACCGCTAGTGCTTCTGCGGAAAAAACTGATGCGAACTCAGGCAGGAGACCATGCCTGAGTAATTGACCATTGTCTGTTGTTACCGCAAAGCTTGTATGATTTGTTGCTTTAGAACCGTCACAGTATATGAGTTTCCACTCTTTGGTTTTGAGATCGTTTTCGATGGTATTGAAGATTCCGTGGTAGACATTTGCTGTTGTATGATCCTTTGAGTACTCAGACAGCGACAGCTCAAAAGATTCGGGTCTACACAACCAGGGTGGGTACTTTGATGTTGGGTTGCAGTTTATTTTGTTTGGCAGTTTGAATTTTGAGACACTTTTCCAAATACACGATATTGCTGATGGGGTTCTTTTTACCCGTGTCGAGCGAAGAGCAGCATTAGAGTCTTTGTTTATCACGGATCTCGTCGGAAACAAAAGTTTTGCCGAAAGTTTTAGAATTACTTCTTCATACCTTTCGTTGAGTGTTGGCAAGCCAGATTCAGCCAATATGTTTTTTATAGGGGTTGTTGAGAATGCATTTAATGCTTTTCTCGCAGCTTGATGATATGTAGGCTTAATTATATTGAAAGTAGATTTTGGACAGCTTCCATAGATACTAAGTCCGTAGTCTATTTTATTTAATATTAACATTTTAGTTAGATAGCATAGCGTATTAATATGAACTTTACATTTTTTGGAAGACAGATACTTAATGATGTTAAGTCTTGCAGCGAGTGTTTTTTTTAATTCAATACAGTGGTTTTTCCAATTATATTTATTGTTAAAAGTTAATCCTAAAATGCTTAAATTATTAACTGAATCTAGCTCTATGTTGCTTATAGTAAGGTTAAAGTTTTGGCATGACTTTTTTCTACATATATGAAATGTTTTACATTTTTGTAATGATAGGTTCGCACCAGAAGTGGTGGACCATTCTGCAAAATCTTTTATTAAATTTAAAAAAGTTGTTTTTGTAATTTCTAAATCATTGTTTTTACATAGCACGTAAACATCATCGGCATATAAACAATGATCAAGAATCTTATATTTATTTATGATGTTGCTAATTTCGTTGAAGGCTATTGAAAATAGCATTACCGAAAGGGGTGATCCTTGTGGGATTCCATTGTGTAAGGGGTAGTTGGGGGAGTATGCGTTATTAACTTTAACACAAAATTTCCGGTTCGAAAGGAAAGCTTTAATGTACCCAAACATTTTTGGACCCAGGTTCCATTCCTTTAATTTTGATAGTACTAAGTGAACTCCTATTCTATCAAATGCTTTCTCGAAATCGAGTGAAAGTATTGAAACGTGATTTTTTGCAGAGATAGCGTTTGAAATATAACTGTCAATATGGAGTAGGGCATCTTGACATCCCCTTTTGGGTTTAAATGCAACTTGATTAGAAGCAATCAATTTTTTGGACTCAGTATACCAAAGGAGTCTTTTCGCTATTATTTTCTCCAGAATCTTTGAGATACATGGTAATAGTGAAATTGGTCTGTATCCGTCAATTTTGTTGATTTCCTTTTTAGGTTTGGGGATAGGGATAACCGTTGCTGTTTTCCAATATTGCGGTATTACACTTGAATCGAGAACTTTATTATAGAGCTTGATAAGAATGATTTTTATGTCTGTTGGCAGATTTTTAAACATTGGATATGAGAGTCTGTCTCTACCAGGTGTCTTCCCTTTTAGCTTACTGAGGCATGATTCTAATTCGGGTAGCGAAATGGGTTGCTCTAGATGATTAATTGCGGGATTGGTAGGCGTGTTGGGTATGAAACGCAGACTTTCTTCTTTTTTTGTTTTGAAATTATTATGAAAATTGGTGTCATTGGAATATTCGGACCAACTAGCAGCAAAATAATTGCTTATTTCTGTGGGGTTAAGAAGAGATCCAGATTCGGTTTCAATGCACTGAATAGATCGTGGTACGGCTGAGCCACTAAGTCTATTTATTTTATTCCAGATGTTGGTTACAGAAGAGTTTGGGTTAATTGATTGGGTAAATTCGTTGAAGCTTTTGATTTTGTTGGTTTTAAGTGTTCTTCTGAAGAGAGCATTGGATTTCTTAAATAAAATAAGGTTTTCCGTTGTAGAGTTTTTTTTGAATTTTTTCCAGGCTTTCACTTTATTATCTCTTAAATTTTTAAGCTCCGTGTTCCACCAAGGGACAGCATGTTTGGATTGTTTGGGACTAGTTTGAGGTATTGCAAGGTTAGCTGCATTACGCAGAGATTTTTGAAAAATGGCTGCTGATCTATTGATATTTGTATTGGTTTCAAGATCAAGGGATATTTTGGCCGTTGATTTTGCGTATTTAGGCCAGTTTGCTTTATCAATCTTGAATTTTAGTGAAGGGGCAGGGTTATCTATTTTTCCTATTGTAAGTGCATTTAAAATTGGAAAGTGATCGCTGTTGTGCAGATCATCTAAAGTTTTCCAACTCATTTTAGGGTATAAATCAGGGGAACAACAAGTAATGTCTATGTGTGTGAGCGTTCTGTGTGTAGAAAAATGCGTGGGTGAACCATCGTTCAATATAAGGAGATTAGAATTGGTTATAAAATTTTCAAGAATGGATCCTCTTTTATTTGTGATAGGTGAACCCCAAAGTATGCTCCAGGCATTAACATCTCCACCTATTACTATTGCCCCTTGAACCTGTGTAAGAATGTTTTCTAAATCATGCCTCGTAATAGTTTGATCTGGTGGAATATACAAATTTATGTATGTAATTTTGAATTTTAGATGAACTTCCAGTGCTAACACTAAGAGGTTTGAGTTAATGTGAACCTGTCGATGAAGTATATTTTTCTTGATCATAATACCGATACCTTGTTTCCATGTCGTATTAACAGGAAAATTTAAAAAGTATCCTTCGAAAGTTTTTGGGATTATCGGTTTAAAATTGAAAGGACAGTGGGTTTCTTGCAGATTAACTATTGATGGATTGTGTCTGGAAATTAAAATATTAAGTTCGTCGTAATTATTTGTAAAGCCTTGCATATTCCATTGCAAAGTTACGAGAACTTTATTTTTTTCATTAGAATTCCACGTTTTTCCATTGGGTGGGACCAAAGGAAGCGTAGAAGAATTTTGGTTTGTTGTGTGTAATTGTGGTGCAGAATTATTGTTAGAAGTAGAATTGACGTTTGATAAAATTGTGGTGTTCAGAATACGGCTCCGCTGCGCAGATGTTGAACCGAACGAGCTCCGAGAGGAGCTCGGACGATTCAATTCCTGCTCAGCAGAGCCGTTGTTTTTGAGGTTATTATTGTTATTATATGCTTTCATCATCTTCCATTGGGATATAGTAGTTGTTGTTGTGGATGAGAGCTTGAGTAGCTCTAGTTAACGGGGATAGTGAGTTAGCATTGTTTGAAATAGGTTGGGAAAAAGGGGAATTAGAGTGAGACGAAGTGGAGCTTGTGTTTGGTTCACTTATTTGTGTTTGATTTATAATATGGGGTGTTGTTGTTGTGAGTTTGGTGTTTGAATTATTTTTGCTGGGATCAGCGTTATTTTTTTTTGCTTTTTTCAATGCAGCTGCGGCTGCTTGTGTAGAGACGACAAGAGATTGTGGGGGTGATGAATAAGGTGGGAGGTGTTCGGAAGATGTATTTGTATTTGTTTCTGTTTTTTTTTTTTCGTAGTGTGTTTTATTTGTAGAGATTGAGGAATTATTTGTTGTAATGGGTGAAACGGTTGTTTGTGGTTGTGTGTTTTTTTCATTTGTGATTGAAGGTGAAGAAGTTGGTTTGAGGTTAGCTTGATTTGCTCGATTAGCAAATGATTCAAGATTCGTATTTGTTTGGGAGGGGAATTGTTCGTTGTAGATGCGTTTAGCGTCTGCCATACTACACTTTTTCTGGGTTTTAACTTTTATGATCTCTTTCATCTGTAGGAATTTTGGACAGTCTTTAGATGATGAGGGATGAGGATCTAGGCAATTTGCGCACATGACTCTGGAGCACTCAGATTCTGTATGTGGTGGGAAATTGCATATATTGCACATAGGAGTATTGTTGCATCTTTTGGTGGTATGTCCCAGTAACTGGCAATTCCTGCACCGCATGGGATTTGGAATGTACTCAGTAACCTTGGCATTAAAAAAGCCAATTTCGACTGTTTTTGGGACTTGATATGTGTCGAAAGTGAAGAGTAGTAAACCTGATGGACGTTGGTTTCCATCTACTTGTTTTGTAAATTTATACACTTCAGTAACTTTTTGTTCTGTCATTTCATCTACGATTTCTTTCTCTGGAACATTGATAAGCCAGGGAGCGTACACAATGCCTTTTGACGAATTAAGTTGCTTGTGTAGAGTTATCGTAACGGGCAAAAGGTTGGTAAGAATTTTCGTAGCGACAAATCTGTCAGCTACAGCTTGATTTTTTGTGAGCATTAAAATTTTTCCGTCTCTAAGTAGTGAAATCTGCTCATACTCGGTACTTATTGCATCGATAGCTTTCTTTAGTCCAAAAATGCTAACTGACGAAATAGGTTTATCTTCACTTGCAGAGGCAATGACAATGAATCTAGGATTTTTTTGATTATTGATTTTAGGGAGTTCGGGGTAGGGATTCAGGGGTAGATACGATTGTTTGGGTTTTTTATGGCGGGGTTCGGAAAGCACAACTTCGGAAAGCGCACTGAACCTATTTCCCCCCTTAGTTCTCGGCCCAGGGCCCGTACCCATAGTGGGAAAAAACAACTAACACTCGCGGAGATAAGAGATAAGGGAGAGTGAAAGAGGAAGGTATAAGTGTTTTTTTTTTTTTTTTTTTTTTACGGTAAAACCGAAATTGAATAAAGTGGTGTATGTATTTGTACACAATAGAAAGCCGCCGGTTGGAACGATGCGTGCAGCACGAGAGCTAGTCGGTGACTGAGAAAAAAAAAAAAAAAAAAAAAAAAAATAAAAAAACAAAACTCATACGAATTATCTGTTCTTGAAATTAATTAAAAACAAAATAATTATTGCTGATTTTTGCATTTATAAGTACGTCTTGCAGTAAAAAGGTTCCATTTAAATCGTCTTGGACTTTTGTTATTGTAATAAAGATGTTCTGCTCCATCATTGGAATTAAGAACTATCTGCGCTGTTAAAATTATTTCTAACTACGGTTTCTTGCATTTTGTTTCGAGTGCATCTCGCAGGCAAAATACCGCATGTTAAGTGTCTTAAACTCTCGTTCCTATGATAAGTAGATACGCTCTATCATTAGATAGAAGAATTAAAAAAAATGCTATCGCAATTATTTCGAAAATCGATGTTTCGCATTTTTTTAAATGCGTCTTGCAGGCAGAATGCCACATGTAAAAGGCCTTGGACCTGCTTTACTGTAATCATTGCAAAGAAGAATTTTCTTGCTGGCACAAATAAACCGATTTTATTACTATCTTGCTATCACAAAGATGGAAAAACTATTTCCAAATAATTTGAAAAAAATCCCCTAATTTTTTTCAGATTTGTATTTTGAAACCAGATACTCCGTATGCGATGAAAGTTTCTTATGAAAAATTTATATGATTTCTTGTATGTTTCACAGTTCTTTTTATACATCCTCGGGTTCAAAGAACATTCAGTTCAGTTGAGAGGCTCTGATTGTCAAAATCTAAATATATAAAACAAAGTCGAGATAATTACACATAAATGGTGTAATTATCTCGACTTAAAAACTACTGGGCCGATTTTAGTGATCTCAGATTTGTTGCATTCTTTTTCCTTGCGATTAGCAAAATAACTATTGAAACATTGGAAAATCATACTCCTGTAAAGTTTTCTCATGCATTGAAAAAAAGAAGAAAATAACAGTATAAATAAATCTCTATACAACGACATGCTGTACAGTACATGGTTTGGTTGCAAAGTCCTTTCATTGAGTAGAAAAGTAATAAAAGTCATAGAAAAAAGATTCCAGCTACGAAAAAAGTGTGTAAAATCGTAATAAAATGTGCGAAACATTGCGGACTACCGCGGTAAAAACCCAGCGGAAAACTGGTAAAAGATCACGGAATATCGCAGAGAATTGCGAGAGAAAGGTTGTCATTAAAAAGCGCTTAGTACCACGGGAAAAAGAGTAAATAATATAACGAGGAGAGAGGCGAAGTCGTGAAAAATACGGAAACAGATCATACTACAGCGGAACACTGGTAAAAGACCACGTAATACGGCGAAGAATAGTAAGGAAGGTAGACGCTTAGTACAAAAGGAAAAAGTGTAAAATACCGGAAGTAATCCTTTCCTCACTCACAGAAAAAATCGTGTAGAGTTACAGAAAAAAGAACGAAAAATTTGCGAAAAAAGACTAGCACTGTAAAAAACACAGAATACCGTGGATAAAAGCGCATAATACTGTTGAAAATGCTACGATTTTCTGTGCTATATTCAAGGTATTTAACTTAACTTTTCGCTTGTTTTACTCGGTATTCCGCGTTTTCCATGATTCTAACACGTAGATCTATGGCCTAATTTAATTTGTCTATGCTCCAAAAAATGGAAAAAAAACAAAAATATTGTGTTTGAATAGTCAAATATAAAATGGTAAAATTTATCAACACAATTACTGAAAACATTGCGGGTCAGTAGTTACTGTAGTTATAGTCCAGTACCTAATAAAAGATATACTCGTAATTAGACAATAAAAATGTGAGATAAAAATAAAAATCATATTACGTTGGCCGTCTGCTGGGTAGCTAGTGTCACAATAAATCTGAAAAAAATAGATTTTCTGTGAAAGTAGGCCAATCAGTCTCAACTGAACTGAACTGAATGTTCTTGAACCCGGGGATGACTTTAAAACATCACTTTTAGACGGAAAAAAACATTTATTTAAATATAAAGAGGTTAAGAGATAAAAAAGATTAAGGTCATTAACCTTGATTTTATACAAAAAAAAAAGTTTTTTCAGATATTAATTAATAAAAATTTCAAAATTCATTTTCTTTCTTTTGAATGGAAAAATATTTTAGACCAAGAGCCGACAGCAAATTTTGAGAACGGAGATAAAACGATAGTCCACGAACATGTATGTATAATGATCCTTTAGGGTGGTGATATCGAAATCACAAGGTTATCTGACAGGGTTATTTTGTCGCTGGGAGTAAGGGTGGGGGTTTAAAACGGTGATTTTTCAGATTTTTATTTCGGTGGTATAACCACTTTAGCAATATGTTGCGATATTTTTAATAATTATTTTTTTCGTTTTAATTTTTGTTTTTTTCAATTTCCACTCCTATCTAGAGGGGGGGGGGGGGGGTGGTTGAATGACCTTCTCTCTCACAAAACAGGTCGAAAACGGGTTAAATCAAAATCTCCTCAAAAACTAAATGCTAAATGATTTTAGATGTAGTTGTGCAAAATGGGATTTTAGGGTTGTGTAGGTACTGATACTATTGAGTATATTGAAATGCCTAAATTATTTCTTCGTGAAAACTGCACAATTTTTCCTTATTAACTTTTTTGTTTTTTCACACATTTTTGTTATTAGTTCTAGAAGCAAGAGAGTGTTGGTCTTTCTGATTGTATAACTTAATTTTTTCTATTAAATTAAACTTATATAAATGCAGATTTATTTTTTTTTTTCAATCATACGCCGAACCATTTTCATTATTTAATGACGTACTCGACAAGACCTATACACCAGAAGTCCTCAAACGATTTGAACCATTCTTAATTCTTCTTAATATTATGCTCATGTAAGAGTCGCCTAAAGCTATTGGGCCCTATGGTAAATCTCCAGCGGAATTTTGTTTCCTTGGAAATATTTTTCCCAAGGAAATTGTTTAGAGATCATGAATCTTTACTGGAATTATTTTCCACGGTACAAAACAATGTATGAAAAGACAGATAAATTTCCTGGAAATTATGTTCACGATGACAATAAATTCCGAGGGAAACATTATCAAATCAAATCTGTTTTTATGACTTTTGAGCATTAAATAAATATCTGAATATGTTAATTTCTTTTTCAGGTTGCTGTTTTACCAAGAAATCCATGCCAACAACGCAATACCCAAAAGCAGCCGTTTGTAGTTAGTTCACACGTAATTACAGATTATTTTCAATAAAACATAATTAACAGTATTTAAAAATAAAACATATTTTTATTTTATCAAAAATAAACATAAAAACAAATTCAAGTACGCAATTTTTTTTCTTTAAACCATTTGTATGTACGTCCTCTTTGCAACATGCTTCCTCCTTTTGTCTCGCTGTTTCTTCGACTGTGTAGCATCACGGAATAACTCTACGCCTTCTCGCTCTTCAATATCATGTTGCAGTAACTGTAATCCATAGTAGTTCATTCCTACCATATCACGACATTCCACTGTCAATTGTTGCAAGCATCTGATAATCGTTCCAATTACTGGCAAAAGAGTTTGATTACTCGTAATTGGCTTTTGATGGATTCTAAAAAGAAATAATACAACTTTGCATATGATCTCAGTTTGATCTTTCCGATTGTTAGCTAGCTTTGGAACACGTTCAAGGATATTACAAACACTTGAAAAGGGTAGGAGTACAAGAGCTTCTTCCATGTCAAAAGCTCTTATTCTTTGTAAAACAGCTAGAAGAAAGTCATCCGGTGTCTTTGCATCGTATGCTATCATAAGGGGATGCAATTCGGGTGCGTCATCAGCCTCGAATTCTCTAAGAATTTCCAAACATTCTAGAATACTTTCAGCACCCTTTTCTGCACCGACGGTCTTACGAGACGGAAGCTTTAGCCCAGGTAAAATAGGAACAGAGTTATCCTCGCCTGTTGCTAGAGTTCGATTCTCCATTTCTTCACGTTCGTCCTCCTGAACATCCTGCAAAACTATTGGCTCCTCGGTGCGTTCGTACATTCGAAGTGTGCGGTCAGAGCCACAGCTTACCACATATCGCCCATTCGGACTAACAGCTAAACTGTTCGCCTCGCCAACATGACCCGGAAGAGTTATGATTCTTTCAAAAGAATCTCCATCCCATTGTTTGATCTTTCCATCTTTGCCACAAGTGAAGAACATATGGGTTTTGGGAACAAATTGAACTGCCATTACGGAATCATCATGCGCAAACAACGAACGATGACAATCACCAAAATCCAAGCCCCAAATTTTAATATTTCGATCAGCTGAACCTGTGACAATGATAGCCGAATCGTAGGAGATATCCATGCAAAGCACCGGCAGCTTGTGTCCATAGAGGGAAAGATAAAATTTAAAGGTATCCAAGAAGAATATTTTCACAGTAGAATCCAATAAACCTACAGCCAAAAACTTCATATTGGGGCTAACCTTGACACACAGTACCGTCTCTTCTAATTTCAAAGTGTTTACGTGTAACAGCGATAAGACTTTTGGTCGAGTCACGCCGTCATCGGTGTTGGGATTATCAATCAATTCGAAGGACCAACTCTTTACAGTGGTATCACTACTTCCCGTTACACATCCCTTCATATCTGGAAGCAAACAGATCGACCAGAGTTCGTTTTCATGAGCTGGAATCTCTTCAACAACTTCGCCAGTACCAACATCTACTATCAACAACACCCCCGACTTCAAACCAAGGAGAACATAACGATCTCCAGGCACAAAACAAGAACTTAGAACATAAGCTGCAGGAACTGTTCGTAAACATTGGGATGATTCTCTATTCCAGAGTTTCATTGATTCTCCTCCCCCAGACGCAATTGCCAAGTTATCTGAACTGAAACAAACCGTCCTGACCTCCGACTGGTGACCACTCTGTGTGATTGAGCGTAAGAGTTTCGCTTCGCTCTGTTTTTCTAATACATTCAGAGAGTACATTTTTAAGCTGTTGTTAGACAAGTTCGTAATAATTCTTAGTTCATTGTTCACTCCCATCAAAATATCTATGGATTTAATCTTATTTTTCACTTTAATATTGGAAAGGCGCTTGATTTCGTCAGAGAGACTCATTTCCTTTGAGGAATCACCTGGCTGAGTTCCAGATTTAGCGGATTTCTTCAATCTTTTAGCCAAACGACTTTTTGCTTCTTCTTGGGAGCAAATATAGAAATTCTCAATGATATCATCGGTTCCATGGCAACTGATGACCTTCTCTGTTGGATCAGCAATAAGATTAACTGTTCTTCCGCGACCGGATTTTTGGATAGCACCACAATTTGTCACATTTATTGGACTTATGGTGTCTTCATCATCCAAGGTAAGCCCTTCAACAGCCGATTGCAAATTATTACCCACAGTATCTCGACTTTTTATTTTATAAATGTTCATAGCACTCTCGCCAGTTCCTGCTATCATGAGATCTTTCACAAAAGCCAAAGCCCAAATTTCGGTGCGGTTGTCGACGATCGTCTTAAAACAAGTTTGTGTTTCGAGATTCCAGAATTTGATGTGGGTGTCTTTGGAACTGGACACCACAACATCGTCAATTCCAAATCTTTCCAAAAAGTGTGCATCAGTTATGGGACCATTGTGTCCGATTAATCGTTGTTTTCCGGTTTGGGTGACAATATCGCATACAACAAGTTCAGTATCCAGACCCCCAGTTACCAAACGAATTCCCATTGCATCGTAACGCAATATAGTAACGGCTGTTTTGTGAAGTGATAAAGAACACACTGATGATCCAGAAGCAATGTCGAAAATTTCTACCACGCCGTCGGAATAGCCAACGGAAATGTGAACTCGATCGGGACTGGCGCGGATAGCAGTGACTTCTTGTTTGTCACGTTTGAGGGAGAACACTTTCTCTCCTAATCTGTAACAAGTAGGTTTTTTTTTTTGTTGCAATATTCATTTACAAGGGACAAAAAAAGACAAACCTTAAATCCCAAACGAGGGCATCTTCAGCCCCACCAACTACAACATATCTTCCTTCGATGTTATTATACACAAGGAAATTTATGTTGGGACGACCACTAGCAATGATATTAAAGCTATTTTCTAGTTTATAAGCCAAGTATTGCTTAGTCAGACCCATGTTTTAAATTATTTTATTTCACTGATAAGCGTAAATAATTTTATTTTAGTTTTGTTGCATTTGAAAAAAAAATTACGAGACACGAAATTATTTTGACATTTGTAAACAACGTGCGTTCTGGCTTCGCAGGGATGTTACTCAGGCAGAAGGTTTTTTTTCAGAAGAAAGTCATGAGTGCATTCAGCTAAACTTTACTGGTTTTATTTATTTTTTTAATAGTGATTGGTTGCTCGATTGTAGTATATTTGGAGAATGGGCAAAATTGGCCCAAATGTCCTACACGAACGAGACCTATACCGCTGAATAGGTCTTTCCATCAGGAGTAATTTTTACTATGGTAACAAAAAAAAACAATGGGAGTCTAAAGTTATAGGCAAATTAAGATAAAAGAGTGTTTTACACTTATGAATGCGTATAATATGAAGTAATACTTCTCTGTTTCCCTGGATTTATATCTCCTCACGTACATTTAATTTTCATAAACATTTGTGTGTCCATAGGCCATTGCATTCACCCATCTCTTAGCCAACGAATAGATGCACTCATGCATTCTTTTTTTTCTGTGAATTTCGATTTCCTCCCAACAAAGGCATTTATAAGAAAAATGCTTTGCTGTGTTTGATGTGAGTACTCTCATAAATGACTCAAATTTTTTGTTATGTCACTGTCGCATGGCAAAATGGTTTGGGGCCCCAAAAGAAGCTTTAAAACAAAAAAAAATCAATATCATTCTGAACGGTGCCATTAGAAAAAAGACCATAAACAGAAACCACAAATGTGGAACATAAAAAGAAACGTCACTTTTTATCAAAACTTGTGCTTGCAGGCGAACCGACCAAGAAAAATAATTCCTCCTTAAAAAAAAGCTAAATATTTTATATTTTCTAACAAATTATTTTTCAATGGACACACAAGTCAGAAATGTAATATCATATTCTTTGATTAAATGAAAACGGCAAATAAATAAATTTCAATTTTAGTTCAAAGACTTCCTTCTCTTATACAACAGAGTAACAGAATTGTGTTTCACAAGCTGTGTGGACAACTTTTTTACCAGAAATCTTGGCATCAATGAGGTGATAGTAATAAAATAATCAAAGAAATAAATTACTAAACAAATTTATTCTTTTAAATATTGAAGACGGAATGTGTTGACAAATGTGTTACAAAATTTGCCCGCTTTAATCAATCAATGATGAACGTATATGTTGAGGTTCAAACCGATATCAATTCCCGAAGAAATATAGAGCTGGAAGCTGCTGCGAAACAAGCTGAAGCTGCCTCTGCGGCAGCAGCGTTAAGTTCAACAACAGACAATACCCAAGGAAGCACTACAAACGAAGCTGTTTAGTTAAGCATTTTATTTTGTTCATTATTATTAAGAATTAATACGTTTTTTAGTTATAGTCGTTTTGTATATTTTGACATGGTTAATAATATTTGTGTATTAGCTTTGATGGGGCTTCCAGGTGCTGGGAAAACGACATTTTGCAAAAACATTCTTAATTGTTCATTAGAATATAACTTCATACATATTTGCTATGATGAAATATTCAAATATAATCCAAAGTGCAATGAAACAACTTTCAAATCTGAACGTAAAAAAGTTGTCCAAATACTTGTGCAGACAATAGACGGAATTAAATCGAATAGTCTTGATTGTTCAAGTTCGAAATCCTCCAACTTGACTGTTATATTAGTTGATGACAACAACTACTATGCTGGCATGCGATATGAAATCTATAAAGCATGCAAAGCTAAAGATCTGGCCTTTGGACAAGTGTACTTTCCAGTTCAACTAGACATTGCCTTAGTCCGGAATGCTACTCGGGGCTCAAGTACCTTGCCTTCTCATGTAATTCAAAGAATGAATGATCGTTTGGAAAGTCCTTCAGACAAGAACCAATGGGAGAGAAATACTTTGGTCATAAACATATCTGAAGAGGTTGAACAATTGGGTTCGTTTTTGAAAACTTGTTTTCTTAACCCCTTGAAGAGTGTACTCAAAATTACCGATGGTGCAACAGAATTAAGCTTAATTCATGAAGTTGATATAGGCCTTAGAAAGCGTATAAAAGACATATTGCAAAATTCCCAAGGAAACATCAGAGAAAATGCGATTATTTTAAATAAAAAACGAAAATGCATTTTGTTAGATTTGCAAAATGAGAAAACATTCGATCAAACATTGAATGTTCAAAGCATATGCGCAAGCTTTAAATTGTAAAATTGATGGAATTTTTTTTTTTCAAATAAAAAAATCACAAATGTTTCATTAAAAAATGTTTTAACTGTCCCTAACATACTTCAACGAACCTTACAAACTATTCCGAAATGCGTTTAACCCTGTTACAATAGCACTTTGGAGTAGAGGTCAATAGAACTTTTAAATTAAATTTATAGTCACTCCACTTAAAAATAAAATGATTGCACTATTTTTCTTTTATTCTTAATATTGTATTCCATTTTATTTCCTAATTACAATTTGTAATTCTTTTTGTAAACTTTGTAGAGGTTCCATTTGTTGGTGTTTTCATCACACTTTTGTCTTGATTGTGTTTGCTTTTATCTACCTTTACAATTTTGTTTAGAGGCACTCAACTTTTTTTTTTTGTTAATCGATAGGGGTTCTTTTGAAAAACTTAAAATTAAATTTTCACCACCCGACAACTCTTCTTACCAAAGTTATTTACAAAAAAAAAATCAAAACCACATGATTTATCACAATATTTTCTTTCATTTAAGTGCAACTTCTTTTGATTTAAATGCAACCGCACAAAAGTGCAGCTAGTTAAAGTCAATTGCTTTGTTTTAAAAATGACCTTAAATTATTTTGAAAAAATAATATTTTAAACAAAGTACTGACTTTGACTAGCTGCATTTTGAATCAAAAGATGTGGCACTTAAACGACGACGCACGCAAAGTATAAAAAGAAACTTAAAATGTTTGCCCTGCAAAAATAGTAATTAATTAGAGAATTAAAATTTTTTTTCCTACATCCTTTTATCGAAACGGTTGTGAGAAAAATTAACTTTTTCAAAATGGGTATATTTATTTATTAGTAAAATTATAAAGTAAATCCGAAAATCCGTTAAGAACGAAGAACTCAACCTGATGCGTTTTTTTTTTAAGTAAAAGGAGAATGGGCGGTTCTGTCTCATGGGTGTAACACATAGTGACCTACATATATCGTGGGGGAAAAGAATTATGGGGGCTTCTTTGTCAAAATAAAAGTGTATTTCATTAATTTGTTAATGATCAAGAACGTTAATAAAATCAAGTTGGACATACTAGGTGGGCCAATAAGGTGAATTTAAATCAATGTCCTAACACCCCCTTCACCCCTCATCACCCCGAAAATAAAACTATTCCTTCGGGTCGGAATATAGTCCTAGTCTAAGGGCAAATTTGTTCATCTTTGATCATCCCTAACCCATGATTTTTGCCAACTGTAATTCGTCGAATATCCACTTAAACAATTTTTTGTTCCTGAGAATTCATAGTTTGAATCATGGATTAAGCTA
The DNA here is from genome assembly GCA_948107695.1 of Meliscaeva auricollis. Lineage (NCBI taxonomy): Eukaryota > Metazoa > Arthropoda > Insecta > Diptera > Syrphidae > Meliscaeva > Meliscaeva auricollis. The sequence continues at coordinate 42,579,965 of OX403616.1, forward strand.
ATCAACCGATTTTGGTTGATTAGCGCCACTTAATGCGCTGTGAACAAACTAGCCCTAACGGTTCGTGTACACTGCAACCGAATTATCGACCGATTTTGGGTTGGATCTATGCGGACGACTATCTCGGACGTTCGCCTGCATACACTCCTGCCGTTCTCGGAACGATGCCAGCCTTAATTTTGATGCAATTATTTGTTTTCTTTTTTTCTTTTAAATAGAAGATTTTGAATAAGTATACATTTTAGAAAACTCATACCGCCATTTAATTAGTCGAACTAGTCGACGACGCGTCGCGACGTCGCTGTGTGTGGGTGAATGACATATTTTTGCAGAGAAAACAACTGGGCGAATACCACCACCTTTTTGAGGATTTAAAATTACAACCGATCAAATCCTTCGATTATTTTAGAATGTGTTTTGTTACATTTTAATATATTCTAAGCTATGTCGTATCGTAAAGCTCGTATACATATATGAACTTCGAGTCCGGTGAATTTTCAATACAAAATTCAATAATAAGTGGCTCTGATGAAAGATAGCGGTGAAATCCTGAATCAATAATAGAAATCATGAATGCCTCAGCTGGCAAAAACCATTGTATTTAGGTGTGTTTTTTTTGTACGCCCGGGCTAAGTTGGACGAAAAAAACGCTGTCGGGGCTAAGCAATTTACGTGTCAAATAAAACAACAACTTAGCCCGAGGGACTTAGCTGCTAAGCCCCGAGAATTCTTGGGGCTAAACTCTTTGAAGGGATTAAAATTTGTGCTACCAACTCATTTTCTGTTAAATCATCGATAAATTGTATGAAAACAACAAAATTATCGATTAATTATATAAATATAAAAACACAAAGATGGCATTTGGTGTGGAAAAAAAAATTAAATTGTGTATTTTTCTTAACTCTTTCAATTTTTTTCATTTAAATTTTAAAGTGTGTGTATTTAATGCTCTGAAATATCGTTATAAATATGTTATTGAATTTATTAAAGGCTAGTTCACAGTTCAGCGTGCAAAAACAAAAATTCAAAGCAAATTTTAGTCTGTTTTGGTCATAAATTGTTTAATGCGAAAAAAGTGGAAATAGAAAATATTTTTTTTCACATTTACGGTGTGTCCTCACTTTAATATTTTAATCCTGATCTATCGAGACCCCTACCTACCTGTAAAAATATACAAATCAACATTTAATTCGTGCTTCCTTAAAGTAAAGCATCCCTTTTATTAACTAGTAAACATTTTTTAATAAAATCACCCCTACAAAATACCTATAGTTTACTTCTCATTATACCTAGTTACTAGGTAGGTACATAGTTATAAAAACTACTGAAAAAAATGAAAACATAAAACTGGCAACAATCCTTTAATTACACATTTTACAGAAAAGTTCCAAAACAAAAATCTATTCAAGTTTTCAAAATAAAAATATCTGATTCGACAGTATACAAAAAAACTTCATGTATGTGTGTTTATTTATATACCTTCACTAACATCAAACAAGAAAATCTTATTGCAAAACAAACAAACTATTTTGCATAAGTGGCAAAGCACGAAATAGCTATATATATAGCCAAACAAGAGTGGTAGCGCCTTTAAGTTGTTGTTGTTGTTCAAACATTCAATGAAATTGACGGAATAAAGAATGGTAAAGTCTAATAAGCTGACATTCTAGTACGAATAGTACAATAATAACAATAATAATAACTTAATAGACTGGTTTGTTACCGATCTTCCAACCTCTCCCCCTTTGATACGTACTACGAATTGTAGTCTATCGAAATAAGGTATGGAGAAAAATGGAGGCGGAACAAGACAGCATACTTAAAGGTGCTAATAAAAATGCTGTGACTCCTAATGCATTGGATAAACAAGAAACACATCTCGACCTGTGACGTCAGTGGTCTAAAGTGGTGGAGTGCGTAGTGCACACGACTTCTAAGACTGAGCTAAGATCTGATAGCGTGGGTTCGATTCCCATGGTGTGCATAGAAAGTTTTTCATAATAAAATTGGATTAAAGCTCAGCACCACAAAAAGGAGACTGATGAGTGCATAAGTGGCAAAGCACGAAATAGCTATATATCCAGCCAAACAAGAGTGGTAGCGCCTTTAAGTTGTTGTTGTTGTTCAAACATTCAATGAAATTGACGGAATAAAGAATGGTCAAGTCTAATAAGCTGACATTCTAGTACGAATAGTACAATAATAACAATAATAATAAACAAACTATTTTGTTTTTGTAATTTCTCCCGCTTCATTCTAGTCTGTCAAAATGCAAAAAGCCGCTTTCGGATCTTTCCCTTACTCCCATTACTGTGCGAAATATATTTTTCTCTTCTAACACACATATTTTTATTCCTAATTTTAATCTTACGAATGGAAAAAGCTATGCCAGCGCACCCTACAAAACCGAGGTGGCCCTATTAAATCGTGAGTTTTGATAGTACTTATAGGTTATAATTATATACAATGGTTCCAGTTCATCGCCATCCCATCAGTTCCCCATATCGATAACTGAACGCAACCGCTTTTTATTTTTTTACAAATCTACACTACCGACCTCCATAAGAGTCCTTCATCTATTTAAATTTATAGTATGTGGATATTAGCATAAACGTCAAACATGCAGTTACTGAAGGCTCAATTCTGTATTTTGTAAACAATTTTCGTAAATCTCTACCAAAAAACTAGCAAAATATTATCCCAAAATGAAATACGACATTACCTCCGATGCTTGTCGGATATGTTTAAGAAAAAGTTCCTCTTGCCGTTCGATTTTTAAGCCACTTGGCGATGGAGATGTAGCACCGAATGTAAAATTAAATTTACTTTCTGGAGTGAATGTGGTAACTTCGGTGTTTTGTTATAAAACAAAAATTAAATTAAGAAAAAAAAAAACTAACAAACCTTGTATCCTTTTAATTTTAGTCCGAAAAAGATGAATTACCAGGTTTGCCACAATGTATTTGCAAACAATGTGAAATTGCAGTAAACATGGCATTTAATCTCCGTAAAAGAGCACGCAGATCTGATCAAATTCTGAGCGTCTACTGCAACAAACTGAATAAGGACAACATAATCGTTGAACTAGATAATGGGCGTAAATTCAAACTGTCTAAGGAGCTAACACTAAAAGTTATCAGAGGTAATAAGCCCCCTACACTTCCTCAAGCGGCGAACAACATATCCAATTTAGCGCCACATTTTAAGCCAGTCCATTTACATGAAACGATCGAAATTGATAATGACGATGATATGGATGAGAATATAGATGATATGGATGAGAATATAGATGAAGATAACGACAATCACGAATACGACGACGATCATGATGATGACGAAGACGTACAAAGTGTTTCGGGCTCAGAAGATAATAATGATATTGAGAATGACCGTACCGATTCTTTCGACAACGATAATGACAATGAAGAAGAAGATGATGGAAAAGAATCGAGTGATAATGATAGCAAAGAAATCATATGCAAAAATGAGCTTCAATCAAAGAATAATACTTGGCCAATCTACAATGGAGAAGAGATAGCTAAAAAAATCAAAGAATCAAGTCAATATGAACTTGTATCATGGAAGGAAGCAGGTGATTCGAACCCAATTCCTACGTTCAGACTGCGATTGAAAGAACCCGAGGAAAAAGTAGTCTCAAAAGACTTTATCTGCGACATCTGTGGTAATACCTATAGCCAGAAGCATAGACTGATGGAACATATGCGACGCCACAATCCAAACAAAGTATTCGCATGCGAGTTAGTATTATTAAAATATTGTTGGTTCACCCTTTTTGATAAACTATTATTACAGGATTTGTGATAAACGTTTTGCAGTTTCCGAAGGATTACGCAGACATGTCCTTACACATGGAGCTCAAAAACCTTTTAAGTGCAATTACTGCACTCGTTGTTTTTACCAACCAAGCGCAAGAAAAGCTCATGAAAAGTAAGTAATGTGTAAGAATAATAATAGTTGTGAAACTTTGAAGTTCAGTCAGTAAAAATCTAACATGTAGTCCAACAGTAAAAACTTATTGGGAATTACTAATATTATCCGTGGAAGTGAAGAAGATTTGTCTTTTTAGAGGGCTGTTTTTGTTCCACCCGCTCAAGTGGTTTTACTGCAGGGCAGTTTTTACCGATTTGCCTTTACAATAAGCGTGTTGTGCCGAAGATGGTATTACGCAAGTGGATATCAATCAATCGTTTTAAAGTTTTAAGAAGGAATGAAGATAGGCTGAGAGGTCTAAGATCTTTGGGGTTCACATTAGAGCATTTGCCCGCTTTGGGTATGAATATCACTTTAGCTTCTCTCCATAAAGAAGGTATATGTATGTGCTAAGAACATACACCCTATCAGAACTACCTATAGGACAGAGATGATGATGTCTGAGGCCATTTGTAGTTCCGCTAGTGTGATATCGTCAGGTCCAGCAGAAGCTGTCGAAAGTCTATTTAAGCTTTTCTCTTGTGTCAGACCTAGTTTATTTGTTGTACTGTTGTTTGTCTCCGTTGGGTCGGAATAACGTATATTTTTAGAGCTACCTGGGAAGTGTGTGTCTGGACCAACTCACAAGAGTTGGTCCAGGTGCCATTAGCATTTTATAGTGCGCTGAGCATTATGGGGTTTGTTGAGAAGATTCTTCTTAGTCTTGACGCCTTTGAAGAAACTTCTATTTTGCCACAGAAGTTTCTCCATGAGGATTTTTTGTTTTTCCTCAGTTTTTTACAGATTTTAAGGGATTCTTTGTATGAGTCCCAGTCGGAATTTTCTTTGGTGTATTTAGCTCTGTTAAAGAGTTTTCTACAATTTTTTGTGAACGGTTCAAGCTTTGAATCCCACCAATGAGGTTCCTTTTTTCCTTTTATTTGTGTGAGAGGACATGATATTTTCATTGATGTGTTAAGAGCTGCGGTAAGATCATTGACTTGGTTGTCCGATTATTCCGGAAAGCTGTCTGTACTTTAGTTAGTTAGTTACTTCATTTAGATTGAATTTGATGTACCTGTGATCAGAGAAAGAATGCTCTTCAGATACTTTCTAATTTGAAATCCTGTGATGAATCGAGTCAAAGACAAGTGTAATGTCTAATAATTCTTGTCAGTTTCTGGTTATGAAAGTTGGCTCATTACCGGTATTACTTACAATAAGGCTAGTACTGAGAATAAAATAAAAAAGAGACTCACCTCTGCCATTTATGTCAGTGCTACCGCAAACTGTGTGATGGGCGTCAGCATCGCATCTAATAATGAGGCAGATCTTTTGCCTTTCTGCACAAACGATTTAGCTTGTCGCCAGGGAGAAGTCCAAGGTGGTCGTCGAGGTAGGCGAACTAAATTATTTAAGTCATCAGACAATTGTATGTCCGTGGTGATCCCATTTAGGAGCATAGGGCTTGCAGTACTTCTACGGGCCATCGTCCATGGTTTCTGGAAATCTGAGTCAGTTCTCTTTAACTCTTCCCCATCTGTGAAGATTCCCATTGGACTGTCATGCCATATGTGCTTCTCGCGAACTGCTTCTTTGCCCACCTGTGTGAGCAGATTTTATTTATTTATTCAACTACGGACATGAGTTGTTAAGAAGTTTATATAACTTTACAAATTTTATAGAAGTAAGTAATTATTATTAACAATTCAATAATTTTATTTTTATAGCATTTTTTGATAAATTTAAATCAAAATGGGGATAAAAGTTATTAAAGTAGATGCACATAGTGTTGAGAGACTCATAAATTCCATAGTTTACTCTGGCAGAAGCCGTGTAGAAAAGAGAAGAGCCGCGATTATTCCTTGGGTGCCTGATGATATACAGCATACTAAGTATGGGTGCTTAGTAGCGTTTCTGTGCATAGCTTAGCTCGCAATGCAAACGTTGACTTTTCGAAGCGTGTGACAAATGCACTGCCACTTACGACCTTGTATAGTAATGTCTATAGAATATATTATAATTTAACTATATGCCTGTAAGACCTTGGGTCTTTTAAATGGGACTCAGAAGAATTAGAAAGATAGAGAAGAATTTTTGTTGACACAGTAGATTTCAGATTAAGATGGTTATCATCTCATAAAACCCCATGGGTGGCGTCCAGTAAAAGCCGGGGGATAGAGAAAAAAACTGCTTCCCAGGATTGGGTTCGCACCCCATATCTTAGAGTTAGCAATCAAGCATTGCATCCACTGCCATTGCCATTGTCAACCTGCAATCAATGATTTTTCTGGTTTTACAAAGAATATTTTTATTTTCCAGAGTTCACAGCGGGGCTAAACCATTTGTATGTACTATTTGCACCAAAGCCTTTGCTTACACATCCTCACTAAGGAAACATATGCTTATTCATGAAAATAAAAAGCTTTATCGCTGTGAATATTGTGACAAGGAATTTCGACTACAACATCATATGAAACAACATGAAGAAACACAGATTCATAAAGACGCTGTAGCTGAATGTATCAGAAATGTTAAAAATACAGATGCACTCAAAATTGAATTTTAATATCGGTATTGGGTAAACATTCTTCTTTTGTAAATACATACATATTATTTTTTCTTCTCTTTTTAAAATAAACAAAACTTAATACCTAGAATGTTTAATAATTTTTTTAAATAATAGTTTTTCAGGGTCAAACGTAAACGTATTCAACATTTCTGTCTCTATTTAATTCGTACAAAAAGATACGTTCACGTTCAATCGCTTTAATATGCGACGATTCGACCCTGAATGTGATCGTCTAGGGTTACTTAAACAAAAAAAATTAATTTGTTCGTTTTGTTTGTCATCCTTCGGTACTATTTTTTGGTTTTTGTATGTCGTTTTCGATTGGTTTCACTCAAGAATTCACTCATTCTGAACAATAATCACAAAATTACATTTATTAAAATAGTTATTTAGTTCTCAATAAAAAAAAAAAAACAAAAAAAAAATTTAGATGAGTGGAAGTTAACGGTTCTTTTTTCTCTTTATTGCCTATGATCTACGAAAAAGTGCAGTTTTTTTGTCCACATAATTAGACGCACACCTGAAATAAGTTAGTTGGTCGTGATACGTTGCGTTGATTTGACAAAATTTGAAAGTTTAAACATTAAGAAGTTATTTTTTAGAGATTTTTATTCACAATTGGTAAAAAAAGTTTTGATCGCGGAAGAAAAAGGCAAAATTAACGCGTTGCATTCCGAAGATTTTTGCATGAGAAGCATTGCCAAAATAATTGGACGAAGTGACCATGTCGTGAGGAACTATTTAAAAAACAGTGCCTCCTCCGGTAAAAAGGGACGAACAAAAGAAGCTTTAACACATCAGGACAAAAAAAAAATTTTAGGAATAGCGCCGAATTCAGCTCTATCCACGAGCAAAATTAAAGAAAAAGCTGGGATAACTGCCAGCACATCAAGTGTTCGGCGAGCTCTTTTAAAGCTAACCATCTTCAATAAAAAAAAAATAAAAAAAACAACTCCACTAAACACCGTTAGGAAAGAACAGCGGTAGTAGTTCGCATGCCTTCACAGGATACAAGACTTGGAAGTGTGTTAAATTGGCGAAATATTTGAGAATGGCTTACACGTAGAGACCTGTAAAGAGCTAATAGTAGCGATTAAAGATGTCTGAAGGACGATTCCCTTGGATTACTTAGAAAAGTTATACGATTCACTAAAAAAAAAAGAATTTTTGATGTTATTTTAAAATGTGGAGGTAGTACAAAGTATTAAATTTTTTTTTGAAAACTACCAAACAAAAATAATAAATAAAAAAGTCATTTTACAGGTGCGTCTAATCATGTAAAAAATGGGCTTTTTCTCAGACCATAAGGAAGATTTAGAAACAAAATCCGTTAACTTCAACTCACCTACAATTTTGTTTTTGTTTTTTTTTACGATAATATCAAAATTATTTAAACGCAGTTACAAGAAGTTGTATTTTGTGTGAAATTAAAGCGCTTAACAAATTTTCTACCATAAATATTAGCAGAGAAGTTATCGTTATCATGTACCAAGTTATACCAAAGTCAGTGTCTTCTCATTTCATCATTAAGTTATATCAACTTTGAAGATAGAAATTTACTGTAGAACAATTTTTTCCTTTGCATATACCCCAGAATCACCCCCTAAATATTCCTTGACTAATTACAGGACACCCTGCATACAATTTTCAAAAAAAAAACTTGGTATGCAAATTAAGATAAATTATTTATCAACATCTAAAAATTAAATTATGAAAAAAATTAACTGACCCGATTTCGAAAAAAAAAGTTTCATTTTTTTGTTAAATTATGGAAAATTTTGTTACTAAACTTTACTGAGGCAACTTAAAAGCTTTCATGTAAAAGAAATTATTGAAATCGAGTGAGTCATTAGGGGGAAAACCAAAATTAAAAAAAACGGTTCTATGGCAGGTTAATAGCAGAAAAAAACCGTTTTCATAAAAAGATAAACCTCATCCAAAAACGTGACCACGATTTTTTTTATCGAAATCGTAGAAGCCATTTTTAAGAAAAATATATTTTTATTAAACCGGTATTTCGTAGGTACCGTCATTTTTGGTCAAAAATATTAATTAAAAAATCGTCTGGGGATAGTCTTTAAAAAACACCACATATCAAGAATTCATTGTAAAAATCATACAAATTGCAATTACAAACCAATTTTATGATTGCTTTTATTCGAAACAAATCTACGATATGAATGGAATTCATCTAAATCCGATTGTTTTTAAGGTTAAACTGATGTTTTTGAGTTCTGCTTTTAAATTCCATAACTACTATAAAAACAATACAAAATAATGTTAAAAAAATGTATGATCGGGAAGACCACTTTTTTTTGTATCAAACTCGAAATTTAAAGAAAGCGCGATGAACTCGGACCAAAGTCAAAGTTTCAAATGCATATCCATGTCGAAAAAATATAAAAGAAGTTATTAAGATCTACATAATATGTATACTATTTTTTTTTTTTTATTGGCAACTTAAAATATTTGAACAAAAAAGTTTGTCCTCTAAATAGCCAGAAAAGATCGTTTAAAATCGCAATCAATGGTACTCCTATAGAAGCCAATCTTCTTTGATGTCATCTGCCGATGTCTTCGTATGCCTTCGTTTATCTCCTGCACGGTGATTGGTTTAACAGCTTCTTGTCCCCGTCCCTGACTAACCTCTGGGCAAATGTGAAGCATCGCTGATGATGCTCCTGTCGAGGTTACTCTACTGTATGGTTCGGTGACCCGATTACTCGAATTCAAACGTGTTAAGATTGCATAGTCTACGATAACAGCAATAGTTTCGTGTGAAAAATATGCAAGTATATTCATGCAAGTATTGGAAATTGTCAAGTCATTCGGGAGATCTAAGAACTTATGGAATTTGTTTTTGATCTTTTCTCCATGGCGACAATAGAAAGACGTTTTACGTGCCTCATTGAACTCATGATACTGCTGTCCGGTAAGAATCTGCGATATACGATCGGCGCGAAACAAGCGACGGGTTCGTTCTTCGTCAAATTTCTCAGGGATTTCTATGCTGAGTTCGTCCTCCGATTCTTGGCTCTCAAATTCCTCTAATGATTCTTGTGGACGACGGGCACGAATACTGAGGAATTTTTTTAATATACGCATGTCTTTTAAATGCTTACGCATTCGTGCAATCTTCACTGGATGGTTGCGCATTAAGAATTCAAAATCTGCTTGCGACGGACATGCGGCATTCTTACGGCGCATAGAGATCATTGTGGCTTCATGGAATATTCCACGTAATTGCTGCTGGAGTATTTGCTCAACAAGTTTAACGCTGTCTTGTCTGGGCTGATCGCAGTCTCCGAAACTTCTCATAATATCTGAAATTTCAGAAATCAGATCGTCATTGTTGAATTGTTGTTGCTGTTGGGTGGTGTCGTTGTGCCCAGATGGGCCAGCCGATGATGACGAGTTTTGTCGAGATACTTTTTTTGGATTATAATTCATATTATTTTGGAGTAATTTAAATAGGAAAAAAACAATTTATGATGCACAATTTTATAGATAGATTTTGGTTTTTGTTTTTTGTTTAATTTGTTGTAATTTGTAGGTGAACTGTCAAAAATGTAAGTGTTTAGAAAACAAAAGTTCAGAAATGGAAGAGTTCAGCTCCGTATGAATGAAAGAAAATGTTGCAAAAAAATAAGTGATGCCAATACTATTTTATGTTTTTTATGCAAAACTCTGGAAAGGCTAAGTGTCGCAAAGTCGTAGGACACTGCAACAAGGCCTTTCATAAAAAAACGCTTTGTCGCGTTTGGTGTGGATATATACTGTGTAAATAAATTTGTTTCACCTTCGTGTCGCACTGCCACGTGAAAAAGTGTAGCTCTGTCGCCCGACAACTGCTTTCATAAAAAGAACGTTTTGTCACTTTGTCTTATATGATGATGCTGTGTAAATAATTTTTTGTATCGACGTGTTGCAATGTCTTTAAAAGCCCTAACAAACAAACGTGTCACACTGCCATGCAACAGTTCACAACGACAACGCGAGACCAAACAAAATTATTAACATCATTATTATAAGAGTACCCACACCAAACGTGTTAAAGCATTTTTCTTATGAAAACTCCTGTTTTCGTGCTACGCTTTGGTTTGGGCAACCCTACACAGCCTGTTTTGAGAATTTCTATACCAACGCCACAGACAAAAGTGCGGTTAATGTTACCTTCGAAATTCAATACAAATTACATATCTGGTTTCCGAAGTTTCCCAGGAATTTCCACCGTTGCATGATTATCATAGATGACACGCAATAGCTGACTAATGCATTTATGTTGTCCTAAGCTTTCGAATCGGGGAAATTTAAGCTTGGAAATGTTCACTTCTGCACAAAAATAGTTAGTTAACCCTTCAATTCTTGTATGAATGGGTTAAATTATTTAAATGTCATCGTACCATTATATAGTGTAATGTAAACTAATATGACGTTGACATTTCATTTCGACAGAATTTATTTTCGGAACTTTTCGCTACAATTTGCAGTTAATAAACTAAACACCCTTCATCGTGTATTGCTCATAAAAAGAATTTTCTTTTTTCATAAATTTTTTTCGAGTTTCAATATAATTTTGCAATATATTGAATAAATAAATAAAAAGAAAGCAATACGTTGTTATTTGGAGTATCTCCACAACGGCATAGTTGAGCAAATATCGTTGAGACAACCGGGGGCCTTTGCACCAAAGCAAAAAGTATGGCCGAAGCAGTTGTCGGAGAACCCACCTCACCCCCTAGCAGGTTCTACTGTCATATGTGTAATCTTGATATCAGCATATACAACAACGATTACACATGTCCACTGTGCGCTGGTGGTTTCATTGAGGAACTTCCCCCATCGACTCCTGTGGGTGGTGGTCCAGGTATTGGTAGCGATGCTGCCGCCAGCAGCTCATCAGCAGCAGGCCAAACAGCCGGCGATAGTCAGTCATCATCTAATGACCCACCTAGGTCAGACTCGCCCAACAGTCGAATGAATGATCTAGTTGCAACTTTACTGATGACCCGTGGGATGCCTCCATTGACTCTAAATGGACCGCGAGAGTTAGAAATATCAATTGATGCAAACGGGGATGCGAGTGTTGTGGGCAGTGGCAGCATTGGTAACATCAGTAATGTCAGTCGCAATAGACGTGGAGCTGCCGGCAGTAGCGGCACTGGCCGCCAACGACAAACCAATGTCCATAGACTAGACAATGTCTTCTTGGATTTTCTCAGCTCCCTATCGGGTGGCGAAGACGGTCCATTTGGTGGAAATTCACAAATGTTTTTTATGGGAAATCCCGGCGATTATGCTTGGGGTCGCGAGGGCATCGATACTGTTGTCACACAACTTCTTAATCACATGGACTCATCCGGTCCGCCGCCTCTACCAAAAGAGAAAATCGCTGAAATACCAACAGTAGAGATAAGCGACACAGAAGTCGAACAAAAACTTAAATGCTCTGTGTGTTGGGAAGATTTTAAATTACAAGAGGCCGTAAGAAAATTACCCTGCTTGCATGTCTATCATGAAAACTGCATAGTGCCATGGTTGGATTTACATGGAACTTGCCCAATTTGCCGAAAGTCGCTGCAATTAGAGCCAACCTGCTCTATGCACAATGGTGCCGCATCATCATCCGGATTGCCCGACATTGCGATGCCAATACCTATGCTGTCGATGCCTACTGCAACTGTATCAGTAACCTTGACCTCACAGCCGGGAACTTCAACCCCGACTGCTAGAATAACCAGCTCGCGTCACGCACCCCAGCCCCCAGCATCAGCACCACCACCACCAGCATCAACATCAGCACAAGCAGCTCAAGGATCATCTACAACTGGACAAACAGGTCAAACCTCATCATCTTCCTCTAATGTCATGGCTTTCGAAGATGGCAATGTAGAATATGACTTTGATTAATCACTTGAAACAATAATGTTTACTATAGCTCTTTTATGAGTTTATATATATATATATATCTGAAAAAATACACATATATATATATGAAGTATAACGACAAAGAGTAATTATTGCTTAATGAAGTCTCCTTTTGTTTTATAATGTTTTTTTTTTCTTTTTACTTTTAATGTTTTTGTTCTACTTTTAAACTTTCACATATATATAAAAAAAATATGATTCTTTCCATTTTAATTAATAAACAAAAAATAAAATAACTCAATTCAATGCTGAACAATATGTACTATTATCCAAAATAACAACATAAAAAAAAAACAAAACACTATACACGTATTTATATTAAATTTAAAAAAAAGTTACTCGTTTTGATTCAAAAATAACCAAAACAAAATTTTAAAAAAATGCAGTTTTGTTACAAATATATGTATAAGACAAAGTGAACAGTTTAAATTTATACCCGCACGAATGTGTTTTACACGAATGTTTTCCTTTTGAATTAAATCTACTGAAACATATTAAATCCTGTATTCACGATTCGATGTATAATGGTCTTGTGTTTATGGTGAAAGTGGTGATTTGCTCAACTTTTGCACGGATGCAAGTCCCAGGACGAACGATTATCTTTATTGTATACTAGGGTTTCGTGTCATTGTATGAAGAATCCTTTTTTCTAGGGAACGATATAAACGAAAAGATTTTGAATAGTAACAAACATAATGCAATTTCTTAGCTTTTTTTTATAAAATATTGGTTTGATCTATAACTTCATCGTTTAAAGTTCTGAAATGTTAGAGAACTTTATTCAAGATATCCAACCTAATTGAAATTCTACCAAAAATAAAAAAAATTAAATTCGTTATGCAAATTTTAATACATTTCCATTTCGAATATCCTGTGATAGTTCTTTTAGAACTAATTACGTACATAATTAGTTTAGAATAAATGTATCAAGGTTGGATACTTATATATTTCTAAAAGTAGATCGTTAAGCATCATTTATAGAAATACAAATAAAAACTAAGGATTGTATCAATTTACATTTTATCCTAGTAGGTATCGTTAAAAAAAGTAATAGAAAAAATATTCTTCATACAAATACAAGAATAATATAAAAAAAAAATCTTGTGTGCACTTAATGCAAAAACTAAACTCAAAATTGGCATGATTTGGAATAAGATTAAGTTTAAAAGCATTAAATAAGGAATATATTTATTATTTTAATAATAAAAACAAAAAAATAAATAAAAATAAAACAAATATGAAAAGGAAGTTTTGACACGAATCGGCTTTGTTCTGAAATGTTTGTTTTTCATTTTTCTTGCAACGAATCGAAAAACCTTAACAGCTTTATAACTTTGAAAAAAGAAGAAATGTGGTACGAGTAAACAAACAAACAAAAATATTTTTCAGGAGATACAATATAATATAGCCAGTAATTGTAAGGTACCCTTAAAAATGACATAAATTAATTAAGAGCCGTTTGCTGATACCAGATTTAAAATATTTATGAGCTTTTGGACTGCTTTTTTCTCTGCGTTACCTGTCACATAAGACTGGGCTTACCCCCATATCTTGAAAACCAAAATCTCAAAAGACATAATCGCGAAACCCAAAATCTAGAATGACAAAAATATCGAATGTCTATAATCTAGAATAACAAAAATCTCGAACAACAAAAATCTCGAAAACCCATTCACTTTTGAGACAATGCTTAAGATTGTCTCAAAAGTTCAAAAAGTTTTCGAGATTTATTATTTTATTTAAATTTTAAATGCAAAATATGCATTCATACTTGCAGTCAGCTACTTTCAAAGGACAGAGTCAAATAAAAACTGTTCGTAACTATCGTCTGAACATTTTATATATGTATATGTATACTTCCTAGTGTTAATTTTTACAAATGTGATTGTGTTCCTAGCGTTTTAATACAGAGAGCACAATAATTTGAAAAACTTCGTCGATAATGGCCAAATTCAAAGTCTAAAAATTTTCGATTAATACAGTTCTTCCTTAACAGGATGTTTTTGTGATCTTGGCTTGAATCCTCTCCATTTTTTGTTAGGTATGTGCATCCTGAGATTGGAGAGTAAAATGGATACCTACCTGACGTTTGCTTCTATATTTATAATGTATATACATCGTATATATTCATTTTCTTTATCCAACCATAGTTTGCCTTTTTGATTTCTGTTATATCGTTCTATCTGAAAAACGACTTTCGAAATTTTTTCGGGATAAAAAACCCACCCTTCGAGATTATAGAATTCGAGATTTTTGCACATTCTTGATTTTTGTCATTCTAGATTTTGGCCTTCGACTTAAATTTTTATTTTTTCTTAGGGATTTTGTACATTCGAGATTTTAGTCATTCTAGACGTCACGATCACAAGACTTTATGTGAAATAAGCGGTTATGTGATAGTTTATGCAGAGGAAAAAGTAGAAAATAAACGTTTATTTTTAAGTTTTGTATCAGCAAATGCCCTTTAAGCCTAATTTACAGTTCAGCGCAAAAACAAAAAAATAAATTTACAAAACTGTTTTGTGTCTTTTCTGTCCATCGGATTTATTATACAAAAAAGCAACTTGTTAGTCATACCAGATAATACGTAGGATACTTTTTTCTTGTAAACCAATCAACACAAAGGGCTATAAGAATGCAATTTGATATAGGAAAAAAAGGTAATTTATGAATTGGTTACGGTAATTGGAAAATATAAACATCAAAATAATGGTACAAAATTATGCCCAAAACAGACTAAAATTTGCTTTGAAGATTTGTCTTTTGTTTTTGCACGCTGAACTGTAAACTAGCCTTTAGATACAAAAAAGTCCTTTAAAACATGGATCATATACAGGGTGTCCGGTAATATATAGTGTCCTATATAGTATAGCCCACTTAATGACTGCTCTGACATCAGAAAACGAAAAGAGGGCTATCCCAAAGGGTACTCAAAATATTTGCACTTTTTCATTCGGGATATTTATTTTGCTTACTTACTGAACGCTTTTGAACACCACGGCTAAAAATTCGTTCCAAAACATAATCGGTAGAAAATTATAATAATTATTGGACTTTTTTTCATTAAAAAAAATTAAATTCGAGTTGAAACATCTCATCATAAAATAAAATGCACGACTGGATCACACTTACTTGCACCACATAGCATAGTACTATGGTGGCCAACTAAACGGCAGCAAGCATCTTACAAATTTAACGAATATTTCGGTCATTATTATTTTTATTAAATAGGATTTTTGATGTTTGAAAATTAATTTTCGTTCATTTTTTTCTCTGTGGCTTTTTTATTAATTTTGTTTTTTTTTTTGTAAATAATTTATTTTTGTTAATTTTCTGTGTTCTATTCATATTTTATGTTTGTTCCTAAAAAAAAAATCAAAATATTAATAGAAATTGTGATTTTAATTTTGAAAATAAATCCGTGGTGCATTGTACACACACGATTGGTGCATTGTACCCACACTAATTGGTGCATTAAGTACCATACCATGGTGTAAAACGCACCATTTGTCAATTATTCAATTTTAAGAAGACAGATTCTACCAAAAATGTAAGTTTATACGTACATATCTACTCAAATAACCCATCAAATAAATGAAAGAGTTAATTTTGAAAGTGTTGTGATCGTTTAAAAAAAAGGTGGTGCATCTATTAAAACCTCACCCTATGCCATTTGATTTGATTAAGAAAAATAAAATTTTAGAAAAAAAATTAAAATTCATTAAAAAAAAAAAAAAAAAAAATTTTATATTTAAAAATTCTCAAACCTTGTTTAAAAAATAAGATGGTATGCAAAAGAATATTAATGAACATCAAGAACCAAAATTTCAAAAATATACAGGTACCCATTTTCGAAAAATTGATTATTCAAAAAAAAAAGTTTGAAAGTTTTTTAAAAAATCCAAAAATTATTTTTTCTTTGAAAATTTTGATATCAAATAATTTTAAGCTAAAATGCTTCCGTATAAATTTTTTATCAAAATTGGTAAGAGAGCATCAAAAATGAAAAAAACGGTTCTATAAGAGGCACCGTTAGTAACATTTTTAAAACTTTTCTTTTATTTCAAGAGTACAATCTTAATAACAAAAGAAACCACATTTCTTTTTTTGGAGCTGGTTTTGAAAAAAAAACTTTTCCTTAATGTTTGTATGGCAGGTACCGTTAGTTTTGGTCCAAAAAAGAAAAATTTCAATTTCCCAAGACCTTTAACCACCAAATTTGAAGAAAACTGCCACAGCGGTTTAGCCTGTAGATCAAGTTATACACAAACAGACAGACATATAGAATTGCGAGACCCTCATTTTTGCATTCTCGATATCATGTCATGTCTGATTGTTATTATCTCGAGTTCAATTTTTTTTTTACGAATCCTAAACTTGTCCTATAGTACCCATATCGCAAGTACAAATCGTAAATGAAGACCCTAGTGGCAAACTCTTTTAAAAATTGGCGCAATAAAATGTGGATTTCAAAACAGTAAAAAATTGTTTCACAGGGTGTTTCGGAAAAATTGGCTGAAGTAAGATTTTCTTTAGAGTAAAACTCTTAAAAAACTGTCCTATATTTTGCAAACTTTGTATTAAGAATAAGAGCATAATGATTTATACAAATTAATTGGCTTAGGAATTAGGAGTAGAAGGAATCTATTTAATATAATGCACTAAACCACACACTAGGTCAAAATGTACAAAAACCCCACTGTCTGGCCTTAATTTGAAAACTTATAAAAAGATAATTTTTTATTGATAAATCATAGTTTCAAGATTCAAATTTCAGATATTTTAAGTAAAACCATTTTGTACATGCTTCACAAATAAAAATCTACCAAAAAATTCAAAGAACACGAGGTCCAAAAATCAAGACAGTATCACCACAAATTAGTATTTAACATTTCAAAAATTAAGTATAGTATCTGATGCTTATTTAATGCTCCAAAACTGATTTATTGCATCATGTTTTGAGATCCAAATACTCTTCTGCAGAAACAAAATCAAACGTGCTCAGAATATTTGCTTTTTTAGCCATTTAATAAAATACTGGGTATCTTAATTTTTTGACTATTAGCATTCAACTATCACCTTAGATTCCACGCCTTCTTTTTTTGTTTTTAAATTAAAAGTAAAGTTCAAAGTAGCATACATGAAAGAAAATCATGTATTATGAAACAAGCACATGAGTGTCGCTTTATTTTACGCCATTTACTTCATGATTATGGAGGCCATTCACATACACATTCAAGTTCCTTGCGATATGGATTACATGTTAGTTTATAATTTTAATTCGTAATTAACAAATAAATTAGTTTGATTTTGATTATGAGAAATATATATATTTAAATTCATTTGATATTACAAAAATTATATCACAGCCAAACAAAATAACAAACATTTCATAACAATGCTTGTAAGCACTTGTAAGGCTAAAATTATATCATGCATTTGAAGTACTCTATGATGTCTATGTATATATCTTGGTCAGTGCCAGCAAAGCAAACATCATATTCCAAGTTTAGTTCCATGAAGTAAAAAGAACTAACTGTTGTCGATTGTATAAGTCTCTTACTAGGTTTTATATTCAATGCTCGGAATAAGTCACCGACCCGTTCCTTATCACTTACGTATGGAGTTTCGTTGCTTAGAATTCGTTTGGCTTCTTTTTTCAATGCTCCGTGAAACTTTTCAAAGAAGAAATGGCGATCTGCCAGCAATTCGCCGGGTTTATCTTCGGCACCTGATTCGGTTAGTTCCCGATAGGTCTTTAATTTGGTATAACGATTTTCTTCGACATCTTCAATTTGGTTTTTAACTGAAGCTACCTGAAGTCCATCATCCATGCGAGGAGCCTAGTATTTTGGATTTTAAAATAAACCAACAACAAAATATACAATGTTTTATTTTATGAAAACGATGAAGAAAGGATTTAAACTTACAGATTGAACAATTCTTAAAATTTCGAGAGCAGCTTTTTGTCTGGCTGCTTTCTTTGTGTTGGCAACACCATATCTTTTAATACTGGCCAATTGGCAGAGAACAGTAAATTCGGGTGCTTCGGCTGGGCCAGCTTGTTGAATGATATCGAATACTGGAAGTGGATGATTTTGCTGTACACAGATATCTCGTAAAGTGATAACTGCATCTGTAGTTGGTATAACTTCATGGGGGGCCTGTGGAATCAATAGTATATCTGGATGTGAGACTTTAACATCCTGAATAAGATTTGCAGCTGCATCATGTTTGGCTTCTTGTTTGGAACGTCCGTGACCGTACGAAGAGCGATCCAGAGCTTCAACAGAGCACATAAAGGATTTGCTTCCATCGTTGGCATCCATGCAATTGTACTTAGGTAGAACTACGCCTTTTTTGGCACAATACTCTTGAAGAGCCGTAACTGGGGGTTTACCGAACATTATTATTTTTAAATTCTGTTGTAATTTTAAAGTTAAATTAATAATCTGCACCGAAGATTCCCGAATAGAACTGATGTGGATGACTGGGATTGGAATTTGAGCATGAAAACGAAAAGTTTTTTGTTTTGTGTTTTGTTTTTACTTGATTTTGTGCTCTGTTTGATTTATCAAAGACTTTAATTCTCAACCATAGGTTGTTCTTTTTTTCCGGTATTAAAGGTATGCCTAAACCAAAGTGTCGCTCTGTTGCGCGATACGACGACAATTTTTTTTACACATCATCATAATAGGTTTATTCATGAAACCTGAAAAACTTTTCCATCTGGTAAAATGGGTAAATATGTGTCAGTTATGTATTTATACTTGAATTATTTGGAGAAAATTATGGTTCTTTCCTTGTTTTCGTAAACTAGCTACATTATTTGTTGCTGGTTATATCTAAACTGGCCAAAATTAAACATTAAGAGATTTCCACAATTACCATTTATAGATGGTAAACTTTTACCAAACAAATTTGTGTGGGAAAGCTCACCATATTCTGGTAAGGATTTCCTATAGAAAATTTGACAGTTCGATTACCAGAATTACCATTTTACCAGGTTTACCAGGTTTCATGAATACCCTTAATGAATTTGCTACGAACTACAAAGTACAGGACTCACAAGACGCGAAATACAATACTCAACATGGGACCACATGCGAAACGCTATATTAATACGTGTTGCGTATTGCGTGTCACTTTTCACGTGTTGCGTGTCGCGTTTCATGTGTTTCGAGTCGTGTGTCGAGTGGCTTAGTTTTTGTTGTATTAATTGTAAAGTAGTGCTTAGCCCCTAGAGTGTCTTTTCATTGCATTTAGGGCGGATGTAAAAAAAAAACACCTATCATTTTAAGTTGAAAATTTGTAATTCAATTTTTATGCCTAGTACGCAGCTGAAGCGAAACTAAATTTTTGCATGCAAAAAATTAACAAATTTCATTTTAGGTCTTTGCTTTGATTGGTTATGGCCTGTTTCGACTAGAACCCAAATGAGATAATTTAGCAAATCTGATAAAAAGTGTTTTCATTATAAATTAGGGGTATTCATGCAACCTGGTAAACTCTTGGTAAACGTGGTAAAGTACAATATCTGGTAAACTAACTGTCATTTCCATACAAATTTTGACATGTTTAACACATTTACCAGGTTCACCACGTTTACCACGGATGCATGAGTATCCCTATCATCTCATTTCTTTTGACATCTCATTTGCTGTTTTCTATATCTGACTCTTCTTTCTTATACACCTCTTTGTATCTGGGATGCTGTTTGTTTCCCACTCTTCTACACAAAACAAATTTTTAAGGGGGTTCATAAATATTTTCGTTAATTGCCGACCTAATTTCGTACAAATGAGGTGGAAATTATCTAATTTCGAGTGAGAATTTGTATGAGAAATTCACCCCTATTATAGAATTCGACGAATGTGCTGCGGTCGGATTTGCACTTATCTCAGCCATATTTTTTCTGTAGAACTCGTATATGTGGAAGTGTGTTCACCCAGCAAGTTCAAATTTGCTTTAAATGCGAGCGTGAACCCTGCTAATCACGCTGACTCCCCGGGAGTAAAGTATTGCGAATTCCATAATAGGCATGATTATCTAATTTGGAAGCTCATTTGACAAATTTGATCGAAATTTTCCGTTGGTCCAAGAAAAGCAAAACCAAAATTTTTCGATTAGGATTTCGTTATGTGATTTTTGCATAGGAGTTTTAAGTTCGTTTCAGCAGCGTACTGGGCCAAAGTCAAATAGGCTAATTGGGCTTTTACCCCAGACGTCAGGCAAAAATAAAAAAAAAAATTGGTGGCAAAAAAAAAATGGTAGCTCTCTAGTTCGAAGAAAGTTAGTAGCTTAAAAATTGAAATTAAAGAATATTTTGTGCTAAATCAGTTAACTAGCAACTTAAAATTAGTATAATAATTAATTTAAACTGTTATTATAAAGAAAATATACATTTTTTTGCAAAATACTGAATTTGGAATGCGTTGTTTGTTTACATTCTTCGAACAAGATTAACCGTTTTCTTTTTTTTTATATTTTTGTGTGAAAGAAAAGTGACAAAGACAAATGCGTAAAAAGCCCAATTAGAAAATTTTAGGAAATGGGTGTAATGAAAACTCTACACAAACAAACCTTATTTCTCATCTGTCAAGAGGTCACAAAGTCTGACATTTTACAAACGCCCATCTAACTGTTCACATATATGTTTTTTTTTTGTACATGCATTTTGCTTCGCACAGTTTTTCATTCCCTTTTAGCTTTTCACATCAAATACAGTAAAAAAAATGAAAAAAAAAAATAAATACTGAAAAAATAATACTCAACAAAAACTCAGCCCAAAGAAAGACGTCGTCGTCGTCCAAGTTTTGTTCGTCGAGCAATTTATCTATTTCAGTTCAGAAGTTATTCGGGAAGAGCGTGTGGAACGTGTAAGATACACTCTTAGTTTGGTGATTCGCGAGCGTTTTCGTCGTCTTGGTACTTTTGTTCGTCGTCGCTAGTTTCTTAATTTTTTTTTTTTGATTTTACTAATTTGTATGTTTTTCCAATTTTTTTTTGTATCGTGTTTATGCACTTGATTTCTGATATACAAATATTTTGGGCAGTTTCTTAAGACTATTTATAATAATAAAATATCCACATTAATTAATCCACTGTGTGACGAAAATAAAAAAAATACATACAATAAATAGGCAACATATTTTCTATTTCTATCCTCCCGTCTTTTCCTAGCGCAACCAGCCAGCAGCTAGAAGAGCATGTGTGCAAATATTTTAAGGAAAAACCAAAAAAAAAATTCAAGTGGAAGGCACAGATAAAAGTGTGTTGGAGAAATTTTCTTTCGGAAAAACGAGATCTATTTTTTTTATATAAAAATTTCTGTATATATAAAGTTTTAGATTTTTACACGGTTTTGAGTTTTTTTTTTGTTTCTTAACTTTGAAACTGTTAACATACCATAAAACCATTTTGTATGCATTGATGGTATTTGAGTTTAGAAAAATAAAAAAATCAATTGGCTTTTCCTTATAAAAAATCGTCGACGTAATAATTGTTTTTCCTTTCTCTGATCCATACTGTGTTTTTTGGTGCGTTGCGTTTATGTTGCTCCCATAGCCAAAACGTTCAATTCTCGGAACGACAAAATTCATTTTCTTTTAAGAAAACAAAATATAAAAAAAAAACAACTGTGCGACAGCAACAGTAAGAAAATCAGCAGCAACAGATCCAAAAGAGCCCTAGAGCAAGAGCAAAATTAAAAGCCAGCGCCCGAGCTAGTAGCAGTTGCAGCAGAAGCAAAAGACACTTACCAGCCAGTACTCATTTGAAATACATTTGTTTGATAGTGCTGGTGCGTTTTTCTAGTTGGTTTTTCATTACGGAATAAGGTGAGTTTCCTTTTATGTGGAAAACTATTCCCAGTTTTTTTTTTCTCATTTTTCTTTTCTAAACCATAGCTCTAGTCTAGCTATAGTTTGTTATTACGTCTATCAAAAATACTGTTCATGAAAAAAAAGTTTATAAAGAGTTGGAATTGTAGTTTGTAGTTTATCTATCCATCTATCCATCAACTATAATCATTGGCAGGGCGAAGTAATGGAAGGGAAGGAAGAGAATTGGAAACAAAACAAACAGGAAATGTTATGAGATCGTTTCGTAGTACGAGTAGGTATATAAACCTGGTCATTATAATGAAAAAAAGAGTTAAAATGGAATTCAACGTTAATCACAAATTGGTATAGGAATAGGTAGTATAGGAAAGGAATATGAAGATTCTGTTTTTCTATATCAAAGATTTTAAAATAACTGTTTGAGGTTGTGAACCTACCAATATAAGTACCCAAATTTGTGCATATTTTTAATCAAGAACTTAGCATTGATAATAACCGGAGGTAAACGTATAATTTTGTAGTTTGATCTTAGTTTGGTACAGAAATTTTCTCGTTAATCACCAAAAAGTTGTACTTTTCTGTTCCGAACAGTTCAGAACAGACTCATTAAACACAGCTTATATGTAAATCGCTAAATGTCGTATATCAAAAACCATAATCTTCAAACTATATCAAATTCATGTCTGTAACTTTAAAATTGTACTCATATAACATTTTTGAAAATAGGTTCTTTTATGGAGCTTATATGGGAATACAAATCTTTAATATCATTTTACTGCGACTGAACATTTTTAAGACATGATGTTGCTGTAGCAAACGTGCGAAATGTATTGCAGCATCAAATTGCAATTTTTTTTATGCATATAGTATAGAGCATATTATCATACAAAAGTCAAAGAAAAGGACATTTTTAAACGACCATTACTTTTTGTAAGCTTGTAACACTCATATCTTTCGCAATAATGCCTAGTACGCTGCTGACGGGAAACGAAATTTGTCTCCTCCACGAAGAAAAGCAAAAAAAAAATTTTTCGTTTACGATTTCGTTGCATCATTTTTGTATAGGATTTTTCGTTTCACTTCAATTGGACATAAAAAAGATATCACAATTTAATCATTTTTCGTGCCAGCTAATTGACATTTAAACAAAATAAATAAGATTTCAGAATTGCATACGAAAAACTTTGTCGTGTCCATTTCAATCAAAAAAAAATAGCCAACCTTTTTTTCTTGGAAAAAGTATTCAATTCCATACGGTTTCAACTTTTCCTGATGCGTTTTCCTAATCGCTATAATAGCACAGTGCGTCAATTGTTTGGAGAAGCTGGACAAAAATCAATTTTTCAAAACTAGGCTGATTTTGCATAGAAAAATTTGTTGTAGGTATAATAAAAAACAAATTTTACAAAATATAACGAAATTTTAAAAAAAGCTTGCACGATTTGAATAAAATTCATGGAATTTGAACAAAAAAATTGTCGACTCTATCCGCCCACTGCCACGCCCACTTTTGATAGTTTATATTATTTATGCTATAAGCCGTTTGTAAGTTTTGAAAAATATTTCTTAAACTTAAATTAGTTAGTGAATTGAAAATCAAAGAATATAGTTAATGCTATCCACCTTTGTAACACCTCCTATAGATCTTCCGCAACAAAACTCAAGCTCTTCAGTTAAATTGCATCTATGCATTTTCAGATAGGTTAAATACTACCATAAGGAAGTGTTAGGCTTCAGCAAACATCCTTGACCTCAATATCCTCCTATTCAAGCTGTCACAAAATTATGTGTAACTTTAGTATGATATGATGTCTGCGTACCGAACTTTAAAAGCATCTAAAAAGCATACACACAAATTAAAAAAAAAAAAACAACATGACACAATTCATGATTAAAAATCATTAATATTAAATACAATTTTGTCTCTAATTATAACTGAAAAAAGATAAACCTATTGAACGTGAAATACAAAACCACCCTCAATTTCCACTTCTCAGTTTGATTTGTATGTGTGGGGGCATGATGCAATAAAGACGTTATCCGCATGTCCTTCATAAATTTGGCAAAAAAAGTGGAGGCACTAAAAACAAAAGTGATTTTAAAACTTATTTTTGGGAATGACTCAAAGCAATGTAGTTTGCTTTCTGTTTGTTTTATGTCAGATTACACGTCCAGGTATTGATATTGATATTGGAAGTGTTGTGTTTTTTGTTTTGTTTTTATATGTATATTTTTATTTATTAGGGATTTTTTTTTAAATATTGTATTTATGGATGTTTTTAAGTTTATATTATTTACGCTTTGCATCACTTGAATAGAAACAAAAATGTTGATAAAGATTAGAACGATGGCAAAATCATGAAACAAAATGTATCATTCTGTTTTCCAAAAGAGACATCCATAAACAATAAAAAACAATATTTGAAAAAAAACCTTGAATTGAGTATTCAAAAATAGCTCTCAACAATAAAAAAAGAAAAGCATTTTTTGTGTGACTATTTAAAGTGCCTTCACACTATCTCACATGTCAAAATGTAAAAAGAAAATCGTGAATAAAATGTGTGGATACCCCAAACCCTTCGGTTAAGCTCGTCAATGTGGAACCCTTCTTGGCATGAGGGATGCGATTTGACTTAAATCAATGATAGTTTCGGTTAGGTAAAAGGGCTGACAGTTGATCTTGTTAAACGTCACATTTAGATTATTATGATTTCCATTATTAATATGACATTTAGATTATTATAATCCGTTTTGATGAATGTGTCGTACAAGCCTAATGCGGGCCTTACACGACACAATATTATTGTGCAATAATATTGTCCAAAAATATTGTGCGAAAAAGGGTCGCCCTTATACGGCTCAATATTACTGCGCAATATTTCTATTTTTCTTTGCTTTTTCTGTATCTGCTCGTTGTGGAAACGAAAAATATTGAGTAAAATTTCATAAAATATTAAACTTTTTTAATATCATTCAATATATTGTGCACACCGAAAATATTGTGCAATACAGCCCTTACACGGTCAATATTATTGCACAATACTGAGTATTGCGCAATAATATTGTGTCGTGTAAGGCCGGCATAATAAAATCGTTAGTTTCAGCAGACTAAAGCCTGAAAATAGACATGTCTTTCGACACAAAATCACCTGGTTGATTGACATGCATCCGTGTCTTTTGATGGCCTCTGGAAAGAGTGGCTCCTTGCAACTTCTGGTAAATGACCTTGAAAGGTGGCCCTATCAGCTCACTGACATTGGATGTTCACAGTAGCCGTGGCAATCGCTTTTGCTGGACCTAAGAGAAACACATGCGCTGTTAAGTCGCTTTAGTTCATTTTATCATTGTCATTCTGAACCTTTATTACATCGTTTGACTGTGTTTGAAGCGATATCCAACCTCGTGGTTAATTGAGATCAGGCTTATAATCTCACAGAGTTTCTCTAGGTTGTTGAAGAAGTCTCCTCCGAGGATCTTGTTTCTCAGATGACAAAGTGCAGATCATTGATATTCATGAAGAGAGAGAGAGAGTTTTTACTCTAATGAATGATGTTTTCAGTCTTTTTTTTGTTGAATTTTATTAAAATTAATTAAATTTTGTAGTACAACTGCTCAAAAAGTGTAATTAGCTGGAATGTTTAAAGATAGTCCATGTTTCCTGCTTTATAACACAGGTATCGAGCGAACTCCATCTCTTGTTTGTTATAGCTGAACTTTCTTCTCGATTACCTGCTTTTGATTACAGGGTGTCATCTGAACTGATGAGTCTGCCTGATTAATATCAAGCGTTAATCCTATTCTTGTCAGCTCGTCAACACTTTCATTTCCTGTGATATCACTATTACCAAGAACCCAACAAAGGTTCCTGTGTACCAAGGACCCACAGCCCTTCGCGACAGCAACTTACAAACTTCGATTTCAATGGCAGAAATAGCTTTTGCTGCGGCTTGGCTATACTAATGAAAAAGGTAATAACAGATTGTGGTATTGCCATCATTGAGACTTGGTAACAGCAGCTTTCGGTATCGCTAGAACCTCAGCTTGGAAGATATTGATGTAATTTGGAAGTTTGCGGGCGTGACTAGCTTGCAAAAGCAGAGTTTTCATATATTCGTTTCGAATGAAAATCGTAACTACTCTTAATTTCTAAGTCATCTTTGCTGTATGAAATTAATGCATCGAGTATTAGAATTGTTTTACAAACCCACCGGAATATTAGTAACTATCTAATAAAAAATTATTGATTTTATTGTATTCCATATGTTAATTCCTACCTGATGCATATCAAATCAAAGATATTTAATAAACAAAAATCATAATCAATCATATTAAATACTCGGACTCACCTTTTTGATTGCACATTTAGTTAACAACAATATCATGGTCATTTAGTGCATAAAAAAATATAATTTATAAAGTACCTAATACAAAAAGAAGAAAAAAAAAACCTGAAGTATCTATAACACGCTTTCGCTTTTTATTATTTCTTCCTTTTTTTGAAATATAAAAACATCAGATACATATATTATTATCTTCAAGGTTACAGTTAAGTATTAATTTATGCAAACAATTTATGGTAATTTAGCAAACTGGTATAAGTTAGACTTTGGGCGTTCTTATTATTTTTTTTCTTTTTCTTAATCACATTGCAAATGTCAAATAGAAATATATTTATGTTAACATAAAACATATAAACAAAAGACTAGTTTGGACTAGTTGGATTGAAAACAGTAAGATCATTTTTACGACAGCAAAATAAAATGCATTTTTATTCAATTATTGTTGAACTTCTTTGTTCACAAAATTAGTAAGATTAAAGTTCTAGTTAAAATCTCATCAGAAAACACCCAAATAACATAATATTCGAAGGTTATTTGTGTTGGCCTTTAAGTTGAACTGTGAAAATTTAACCTTTTATAACAGTTGTAAATTTTATTTATCATTTTTTTGTTGTTGTTCGAATCTTTGTTGGGGCAAAGTTTCCATCGTATTATGGAGGTAAAATCTGTTGCAGTTAAGTTTGAGATTGATCAGGTGAATAAATTGCAAGAAATTTATGGTTCTGATTAGTTAGCATATAGATTTCAAGTTTGATCCACCAAAGATCTGTTATTTGTTTTTTCGGAGCGCCTTATCATTAGCGATTTTCTTATGAACTCGAGTTAACAACATTCAATTGATTCTTTTAAGATTTCGAGAATATTTTTGGTTTGGTTAAAGTAGCTGTTTAGACTACCTATAGACTGACATCCGTTTCTATTCTGCAAATTTGCTACCCAAAATGTGATTTAGCTCGGAGTGCCTCTGTGAGCCACCTTCAAATCCTAATGAAATTTAGAATGTTTCTTAGTGGCCTAGCAAAGGTTTTTTTTTGTAGTTTTTGGAAGGCTAGGGCATTCACAAAGATAAATGTGCTGACACCTGTTATGTTGTGTTGACTCAAATTGGAGTATCTACATTTTGAGTTAAAAAATGCGATAAATGCGTTTTAATGTTTTTTTTTTTTGTTTTTGGATGAATATTGTTCATATTTACAAAAATTAGTATGTAACTACTGATTTCAAGGGAATGAATATCGTAAAAAGGCCACCAAACTTGGCTAGCAAATTCAAGAAGAGGCCCTGTAAAAGTAGACAGATTGTGTGGCATAAGGGTCGGACCACAGTTGAATAAAACCTAAGTTAGTTTTGATAATTATTTGGTCGAAATAAGAATGAGAATTAAAATTCAACCCTTTATTATAAACGATATAAAAAAGACTCAAGAGTCAAGTTGGTGGAAAACGCTTACTGAAAATGGTTATTTTTTTACATTTACTAAGTAAGAAAATCTTTAAAGGTCGTTTTGCAAGAGGATAGAATGGGAAAAGGATGAAATTACCTTCAAGATTTTTTTAATCTTTAGCAAACATTGATATCTTAAATCCATTAGAATTGAACAAATATCATTAACGGTGAGAACAAAAATATTAGATGGCCAAGATGACTGCGTTTAGGAGCATCTGGTCTAGCTAGACCAGGTATTAGGTACTCGGTCCTAACGAAAATCTAGTACCTTAGCATTTCTTCATATCTTAGCACCAGACCTAAATTCACAACTCGGTTCAAGGCACTTTAATACGTCTGAAACTGGTCTATCTCTGATTTTGACAATATTTTTGGATTCGAAATATTTTATTTTTATATTTTTACAAATTAAACATTTTGAAAAGTCAGCAATAGGATGAATATCTAGGGATCTAAAATCTTATAAAGAAAAATGAAGGATGGATTTAGTAGATTTTGGTGCTTTCATTATTGTTGTATTCCTTAATTTTAGTCGTCCGTATGACTTATATGTACAGTTTTTTTTTGTCTAATTGTTTATGAGTCGGTTGCAGGTGCGAGTTTCTCTTGACTTGCGCATGGCATCAAGCGCTAGCTTCATATGGAACGGTTTTCGAAGGCTTCTTTGATTGCAACATGCTCTTTATGCTATTAGAATCAATTCATGGCCTTGTAGCTTAACGGAGGCAGGTTCAATTTTTAGGTGTTGTTGTCAAACGAAAAATTTAATTTAGAAATACATTGGTTTGATGTAAAACTAATATTGCTTTCGATTGGAAGTCCAGAAGAGTCCGGAAGCATCCAGAAGACTTCTGAAATTTTTTGTTTGTGTCATATCTGTCATTTTTGGGCCAGTAAAACAGTTTTAGAAAACTGTCTCTGGATGTTGAGACTTCGACTCGAAAACTACATAAGTAAGTTCTATCAAAAAACTAAAAGGAGCTGTAGCAAAAGTTGCATCTACCGCAAACCATCAAATGCAACAAATTTTTTTTTTTTTTTTTTAAATGGATTTCCTGTTTTTACCACGACTTTTCAAAATTGAACCAGCCTCCTTTTTGCTGCAAGATTCTAAATTGTTTTTGGGGCTAGGTAAAAGTTTCGAGGAGAAAGAGTGAAGGTAGGTTGCTGAAGAATCCTGTTCAGGTTACTGAAATTCTTGAGATCCATTAGATCCAATTGTCTCCATCCAAAAGACAACAAATACCATAATTTTACATAACAAAATATCATTCATTCTGAAACCAGCTTGTTTCACATAGATTATTCCAACTCGGAGTAAAGAAACATTCTGTTAAAAACAAAAAAAAAAAAAATAAACAAGGTGACCATGTTTCTATCATAATCATTATCATCTTCATCATTACACATAACATTTTATGATAGCGAAACACAAGACGAATGTATGTACATTGTACATTTATTAAATGTCATTAAAATTTACTGGAACGAAATTGTCACCTACTTTCAAAGGTAGTTAAAAAAAAAAAAATTGTGTGTTATGAAATAAAAATCTACGGGTGGCCTGAACCGGATAACAACGACGACGACGACAACAACGACAAAAAAGGTCAAAAGTGCTCTAAGAGAATTCTTTGAATTTTGGTTTTAATGAAATCTGAAAAAATAAATTATTGCAGGCAGGAAAGAAAAGACAAGTAGAAAGGGTGGGAAATTTATGAATTAAAAGATTTGACAAAAGGTGTAAATGTTATATTTTTTCCTTTTTTTTTTTACATATTTCCAACATCTGGAGATATTAAGTCGATGGGAAATACATTTTGAAATTTTCAATTTCTATTTTTCATTCAATTACTGGATGCCTTAAAATATGAAAAATGCTTTTCTTTTATTTAATTGTTACCTCTGGTCAATTTGCATTTTTCCAATACATGTTAATTGTATACTTAACAATTATTAAGTTGTCAAGTGGTTGGACAACATTAGTTTTGCAAACTTTAAATAAAATTCACTTTATCATTATCCAACATCTAATGAACTGGATTTTTGAATTGTTATTTAATTATCAGAACTTACGGGTCTTGGTTATTTTTTTTTCTTTTTATAGCATTTCAAAGTTAATTGGTGATCTAAATGACATCGTGTTTTTTTTATAAATGGAATGTTATGTCTCCATAAAGTGTGATAATGGACAGAAGCGATAAAAGTTGCACTTAAAAAAAAAAACTGCAAAAAAATATAAATCTACATATATCTGTTGATAGGTTGACTTGTTAAAAATATTAGGTACTTATTCAACATTTTGGGAGAAGCGATTGAATCACTGTGATTTTTTCCAGACTAATTTGTGTATGTGTTGTCAGCTCTGCTTGTTTTTTTGATAATTCGTGTCATGTCATGTGTCATCTGAATTAAATACTCCGATATATTTTAATGCCAAATCTAGAAAAAGCTTCCCCAACCCCAATTCCAAGTTCATAAATGTAAATTTACTGCATCACAGAAAAATAAAACTGAATAAAAAAGAATTTGTAGAAAAATTTAGTGAGATTAACATACCTACGTATTTTATTAAAATTAACTGTTCTCGATATTTTTGGCGAATCAAAACTAACATAACGATGATGAAGAAGTCAAAAAAAGTTGTTTTCAACATACTGTTGGTCTGTGCGTCTGTACGTACACATTTCCACTGCCCAAAAGCGTGAACGGATTTCCTTGAGATTTAGTACAAATGATTTTTACGTAATTTCGAAAGTTTTTATTTTTGTTTTTGAATATTTCGTCTAGAACGAGTACCTCCCATATAACATTTTCGAGTTATTCGAATTTTCTAACGATTTTAATTCAAATTTGTGTTAGCAATTCTAAAAGTGATTGCAAACAAAACTGTTTTTTAAATTTTTTTTTAAACTCTGAAGAAAGAAAAAAGAGTGTTGCTATTTTTTTTTATTATTATTTCTTTATTTTTGTATATCTACAAATCTAAAAATACCGCCAAAAAGTACGTGCCTGCTAAAATTACACCATTCAATTTCGGACCGCGGGCTTTCCTTACACAGGAGTTTTTCTGGCGGAATTTCGTTACAATCCTAATAGTTTAGAGCTAATAGCTTATTTGGGGAATAGAGATACATATGTATAACCAAAATGTGAGTATGCAGTTTTGTAGGTTTATGCATCCTGATACCAAATCTAAAAATCTGGCACCTTTATTTTGGCGCTGGGTAAAATTTGAAAAAAAAAAACTGAAGTTGAAGTGTATTTTATATTTTAAATCCTCAAATGCTGAGAGCGAGTACTAAATACTAATCCAATAGTCCTAAAAATAAAAGCACCCTAATGTACATTTGGGCAATTAAAAAAAAAACTTATTACCGGCACCAAGCTCAAAAGTTTTGTTAAGGCTGAAAAAATGACTTGCAAAAAATCTGCTCTTAAAATTAATGTTTAGTACGCACGCAATGCACTTTCCGTTTTCCATACAAATTGCACTGGGATTTTTTGTTTTACTGTCTGTAACTCACGACGGTACATCGTACAGTAAAACTTTTGATACAGTTTTGGATTTGAAAAGCTCTACAAAATTGTAACAGGTCATTATTTTGTAGGTTTACTCTTTAAAAAGTTATTCGTATCAATGAAATAATTTCCCAACTTAGGGGAAATATAATGCCCAAAATTTAATGCAGAGCACGAATTAGACTTTCTTAAGTGTAAACTAAAATTTACAGTTAAATTATATTTTAATTGAAAAATTGGATAAATTGATAGCTAATACAATATTTTTACTTGCGCTAAAGGGCAAGTATTGGTTTCGTGTCAAAAAAAAATTTAAGGTTTTAATCAAAACCAACATTACGATGATGGAGAAGTCCAAAAAAGTGGTTTTGGTCATGTCACCCCTCGGTCTGTGCGTCCATCTGTACAGAGAGCTACAGTCTGACGAATTAGCATGAAATTTGGTACAGATTACTTTTTTGTAATTTCCAAGGTTGTTTTTTTTTTATTTTGAATATCTCCATTAGAACGAATACCTCCCATATAACAGTTTCGAGTTATTGGATTTTTCTCGAAAACGGCTCTAACGATTTCGATTAAACTTGATGTTTTTTATGAAATAAGTGATTGTAACAATACTCCGTTTTAAATTTTTCTCAAAAAATTTGAATAACGGAAATATCGCGTAAGCGTATTTTAGATGAAGTGGAGGGAAAATTCTGCTATTTTCTGTGATCGAAAAATGCCTCCTAAGCTGAAAGGAAGGCTCTGCACCACAGTTGTGCGTCCAGCACTCACATACGGTTCACAATGTTTGACAATGTACAAAAAGTATGAGAGTAAGTAAACGGCAGCTGCGATGAAGATGCTTCGTATGACAGCTGGAGTTACAAAGCTTGATAGAATTAGAAGTACGAGGATCCGAGGAAGCCTTCATGTTAAAAATACCCTCTCCCAAAAAATTGAAAACGACCGACTCAGTGGTATTGCCATGTTCAAAGGAGAGATCCTGAGAACCCCGTCAAAAAGGCAATATCATACAACGTTCCAAAAATAGGAAGAAAGAAGAAAGGTAGGCCTAAACACTCCTGGTACACGCAAATGCAAAAAACCCAGCATTCAGTTGGCCTCAGAAATGGAACAATACAAAGCCGGGAGGCTTGTTGCCAATTTCTGAGATCACACCGGCGGCGAACCCTACAGGCAGATCACTAGTGTGAAGCAGATACGTGGGACAGTTATGATCCCCTCGATATCGAGATCATAACAGCGTCGATTAAAAGGAAGAAGATTAAGCACAAAATAGATACATATAATAATTTTGAACTACAAGAGCAAGTTCATGTTCACAAATTTAATATAATAACCGTCAAAAAAACGGATTTCTAAAGAGAAAACCTGCAAGCAAATTACCTATGACAATTTTGTATAACTATTAAAGTCCAAAGAAACTGTATGAAAAACTTTATTGTACGACACGCGAAGTACCGTTCGTGAGTTACAGTTACATCCCAGTGCAATTTGTAGGCAAAAACGAAAAGTATATTGCGCGCGTCCTAAACATCTATTCTAAGACCTGATTTTTTGTTAGGGTTATTTTTTAAACTAAACAACACTTTTGAGCTTGAGGAATCACCCTAATGTGCATGCATTATTTATATTTAGAAAAAGAAAAAGTAGTGATTTCGCAATTTTTTGTATTTGGTTTTATTTAGAGAAACCCACTTGACATCAATACTTGAGTTAAACTTTAGATTTTATATAAAATTAGGTGAAGTTGAATAACCAATTGAATCGATTTTACTTTCAAAACAAAACAAGTCCATTTTGAAAAAAAAAAAAAAAAAATAGTTCACACCCACAAAAGATTGTTTTATAGTTATGAAATGAAATGAAATGAAATGTTTATAAATGTGTTCTTCAATATAATACAAACGTTACTCTTGCCTTTTCTCTAATAAAGGACCTAAATGATCTATAAAATGTTTTTTTTTTATACTCAAATTATATTAACCTGGAGAACTTCGCCATCATAGATCTTTTACGTGCTATCTCAAAATAATAAAAAGAAAAAAAGTAAAACAAAATGCATAAGGCATCTTATTTCCCGCAGGGCACAAAGCTTGTCCACATAATTATAGAATTTAAAACAATAAATAACTTTAAAGTTTGTTTTCTTTTTGTTTGTCATAAATTTATGTTCAAGGTGCAATAGAATGACTTTATATTATACTCAAGTTATTTATATATTGTCACATTTGATTGTTAAAAAAAAAAAAACAAAAAAAATTTCTTAAATTCAAATACCGTTTGATGTTGCCCTCTGTCTGAACCCGTAGCATCAATTAAATATATAAAAATAGAATTTCCGAACATCAAATAAAAATGGTATATGTATAATAAAAATAACATGTAAGTTCGTTTTGATTTAGTGCAATGAGGAAGTTATGTTTTTTATTTCTTTTATTTAAGTTGTACTGCAGTCAAATTAGGATTTTTTTTTGCATTTTGTATTGCTCTTCTAAGTGTTAAACATAAAAAAAACAAAAGTTTCATATACTGCTCCACTCGAAACAGACATAAGGACCCATGGACTCAATGTATATACATTACGTCCAACATGAAATAGTCCTTTGGACATTATGACCAAATTGATTTTGCATTTCGATCTTACTTCAATGTAAAAAAGATATTCCATCTATTTGAACTTTCTTTCTCTTTCTCAATGACATAGTGTCCAATCGTGAACATTATTTCCTTTAATAACAAACACAGCCTAAAGTCATAGTCCAAATGGTTAAAAAAAAAATTAAACAAACATAATGTCAATTATATATACATTAGGGTGATCGGTATTTAAAAAAATGGAATTTGTATACTCCCAGAAGCTTATATGGTAAGAAATAAATTAATAAAAATATTCTACGAGTTTCAAGTCTCTGTAGCTTAGTTCTAACCCATGCCTTCTTTTAGCTTAAGTTTCTTATGAAAATAGCATTGGGTTTTAATTTTTGACAAGTCAATAATTAATTTAAGCTGAACTATTTGTCCTTAAATTTTGAAACTTAACAGACTTTAAACTTATGGTTACAGCTTTTTTGGTATTGAGATTTTACAAATTTAAAGCTTTTATATTTTTCGAGTTATAACTAGGGGAAAAGAACGATTTTTTCAGCTGTTTTCATTTTTATCAAAACATTTTTTGGTTTTTAATTCCACACTAAATTTTGTTCAAAAATTATGAAACTTGGCACACATTGACCTAATATTAATAACTATCACTTGGATTTTTTTTTACAGTTCACACAGAAGAAAAGACTTTCATAGTAAGATTAACATGAAAAAATGTTGTTTTAAGATTAACATGATAAAATGTTGTATTAAGATTATTCTGTTGTTTTACTTTATATGTTTATTTATCTTATTTGTTTTTCATTCTTAACACGACATTTTTAGCGGCCTTTCAACACGAAAACATGTTAAGTCAACGCGAAACGTTTTTGTCTTCCCTGTCATAAGCAGCTGATGTGCTTAGTCAACATCCTTAATAAGACCACTTTTTGATTTAATATACATATATATTTCAAGTGTTCTTGCAATAAAGGCAAGCATTTTGCTCCAGATCGTCATTTCCGTAACGTCTCCCCTCGTCTTTTCAGTTTACGTTTTTGCATGTCTTTTAAAAATGCATAACAAAACCCAGACGAACTTTGTAAGTTTTCATCGCTGATCATCGCTCAATCCTAAATTTGCCGACACAAAATTTCTTCTGTTTATGCTGGGAAGGTTACATTCTTCGTCGGGAGACTACAACATTTTTCAAACTGACAAATTTAGTCCCAAGAATTTCTTCCGGCAGAAAAATGAGTTCTGTCAAATGATTGGTTGACATACTTAAGTTGGTTAAAAACGAAACTTATAATTGTTAAAGTGAATAGCGTTTGCTCGTGTATGACATTAAAAAAAAAAAGTTTACTCTAATCAAAAGCAAAAAAAAGGAATCACCAAATATCGTGACGGAGTTATGTTGTTCTACTAGTTCCAGGCAATTTTACACATTTTCAGTGTTATATATCTTTCTGAGAGAATTTTCTCCTTCTGGAAATCGGACAGTCTTCCAAATTTAGTGCACAAAAGTGTGGAACAGGCCTAATACTATCATAAACGTCAAAGAACTGTCAAAAAAGACAACACTATTTGTATGTTAACTCCATGTTCTCACAATTTTTGTTAAACACAACACTTATTACATAGATACTTTCGTTTTTTTTTAACAAATAAACAATTCAACATGCTATGTATGCGTTCCATCAGCAAAACAAAATATAATTACACTGCTTTCCAATTTCCAAAAAGTAAGTAATAGCGCAAATAACAATGAAATAAGATAATAATTAATTGTAAAACAAGAAAGGGATAGAGAAAGACTGACAAAGTACTTAAAGTTTCTAAATCAAACAAATTTTCTACCAAAATAAAATTTGCTGTAGAAATTCCCTAAAAAAAAGAAAAAAAAAAAAAATATAATGACACAAAAACCTACTACGTACACAAATGAATTGTACAGGAATATACTTAATGTAGACAGAGACACGTAGTATGGGTATTTTTATTTCGTTGCAGTGTTTTAAGATTAAATTGATATCATCCGCGAGAGCGACACATCGTATAGAAAAGCCTAATGTTTATATTTTTAGCCCATTAACCAACCATGCTATATTTATTTGTGAAGAATTTGCATTAGAATAAAAATAAGCATAAATAAAAAAAGGGGAAATGTCGAGACTAATTTCAATTTTCTCCTAAATTATATATCCCAAGAAAGATAGATACCCAAATGTTTGAATTCAAAACCAGAAAATCATTGTGTTTTGATTTATTTAAGAGAAAACATTTGAAACATCTGCTTTGAATAAAAATAGAAATACATTTATATGTGGTTTATATTTTTTTTTCTCCAAATCTAACTTATGTGAAAGGATTTAGATGTATAGGTATTTATTTACATTTTAATTTTGATTTTAAAATGTTTACATCTTTGATTCATCAAGTTCTAGAGCGTGCTGATGCTAAAAAAAATTACTTTTGTTTTTACTAACCATGGGATCTATTTTGACTGAAAACCAATTTTGAGATATTAGCTCAGGGTTAAACTCTGATGTCAGGATGATCTTGCACTGAAAAAAAAATAGACTTTAGGGTACGCTTAGAAGACTTTTGGTCGCTTGAGCTATTCACTATCGAGTCTGTAAGGGAATGCTTAAGTCTTTACTTGAGAATTACCTCGGAATCGAAACTAAAGTGCGTTCGGGATCAACTTTAAACATGTGTGTTTTTTTTGGTAACACTATCGGTCGATTAATCAAAAAAACGTTCCGTACTATCCGAAGTAGTGTGCTTTTTATTTTTTTATGAAGTTGGCATTCCTGGTTAGCTGCGAAGTAATTGAATAATAAAAATAACCAAAAACTTATTTTGCCGGCTCGTGAAAAATAATTCAGAATATTAAATTCAATTAAAATGGAAAATTTACGTAAAAGACATCAAAAAAGTTAATTTTACTGAGTTAATTCATGTTATAATTTTAGGTTTGATTTTTTGAGTTTGTTTATATTTCTTTTGTAAAGATCCAAATAACAGTCAAGAAGTCTGTTCGCAGACTTTGTTCTTTGACTTTGAATTTACATAAGCAACTTGTACACGATGAATGCCGCGAAATATTCGCGCGACAACGAAAATTTCACATGTCAAAATTAATTTACGTACGAGAGAGTACATATAGTGACGGTTCCAACCATGCTTTAACGCCTATCAGTTAGTTTGGTTGCATATACATATGTACATAGAACATGAAATCTTAAACAGTGCAGAAAAGGGTGAAAAGAGTAAACTCTCAACGGCAAATGGAAAATGGTAAACAACAAACTACTTTTCGTACTCTACGAAGGTACCTTCGAGATTCACAGCAGTTATCAATTGTACAAAATATTATATTCGAGACTCGAACAAAAGTCAAAATTCTATCCGCAGTTTATTTCTACTTTTATCGGCAGTACGGAATTGTATTTCATAATACGTGTAAAATCCTACTGTACTAGGGACAGCTTTGCCAAAAAAAAAACCTATTATCATTGTTAGGTTTGATTCTTACTTGTTTTTAATCACTCTCTTCATTACTAATGTACACTATTTTCACCAACGGCATTTTTTTTGTTAAAGCTATCTGCAGTGAAATGCGAGCTGCCGATAAATGGAAAAGTTAACTGCAGATGTCAGTAGATTGTTGACATTTAAAGTTAAAAAAATATTGGCAGCTGCATTTAACTTTTCAAATCCTACTCTACTGCGGATAGCTATGCCAAAAAAAAAAAAATATCCAATTTTCTCAAATCAGGGTTTCGTTTTCAGCTTGATTGAGTGCTAATTTTACTCAAGTCATGATTTTTCTTCACTCATCTCCATTTTTACATAATTATAGACTTTGCTTAAGCATTTGCTTAAGATTTTTCTCAACTTACAGGAGTTGAAAAAATGAATCCCGCACTCAGTATCATAACTACAAGAATAACAAAAGTGCCCACATCTGGTCAATTTACAGAAGTATTGTACAACTATTTCATCTTATGACAGTCTTTTGACTTCCATTTTACAAAGCTTTATTACTTCAAAGTTATCTTTCCATCAAAACGTCATTTTTAGTTCAAACTCGTTTTGCAAACTAATTTTCAAAAACGCTAGAAAAGTTTTTTTTAAGGTTATAAAACCTCGTAATTTATGAATGTCGTATCAAAAACATAAATTAAGTATAAATTAGATAAGTTAAGACTTATAGTTGTCAGTTAATTCTAAAACTTCTTGGCACAAATAACTAAAAGACGTTGAACTGTATATTATATCCATATACAACAAATTTTATAGTTAACCCAAATTGAGTGGGCTATCAAACCGTTGTTTAACAATAGTTTCATTGACCACTCCAATGTCGTTTTGGTGATAAATATCAATAACATCTTGAGAGATCCTTTTGAATAACACTATTTTCAAATGTGTTTCACCGACAGGTGTTAGTCCACAAAACAGCGCATAAATCTCATAAATCTACGTAGCGTCGTCGTTCTTCTGTCTTGTGAAATACGACATACGGTGGCAATAGTGATGGTTGTAGTGACGGTGACGGTGGTGGCGGTGGCGGCGCTAAGTTAAAATTTATTATTTAAGTTTTTGTTTGCTAATTAATGCCTTCCGTGTGTGAGAAAAAAAAACTCAACTCAAACAAAAGACACTGGCGCACCAGCAAAAAGAGTACCACATTAAAGCGTCTCAATGCAATCAAAATTCAAATTTAAATCTAATCTGGCAAAAGAATAATAATGAAAATTGCATTTTTAGTTTCGCATTGTTGCAACATTATAGTCAACAACAAAACATACAACACCAACGTATATGCTACGCAACTTAACTTTGTGTCCCATCATGAGATCACCTTAGAAATAATTATAGAAAAAATAAATCGGCGAAAATTGTAACTGAACACAGTAGAACGGTTTGAATTTTTATACTACATAAAAATAAATTATGGCTTATTTTCTATATAGAAAATGGTGTAGGGGAGAGTAGGGCAAAAGGGATCACGAGAGAAAAAAGATCAAATTTATTTTGGCTCAACTTTCGTTTTAGGTAGCACGAATTTCCACACGCGGATATGTATGTACTTTTATTTGGTCGATAAGCACTTTTTTATAATAACTATATAAAGTGAGAAACTATTTTTAACTACGTATTTTAAACTAATTTTTGAAGTTCATACGTTTCACACAAAAAGTTTTTAACAACTTTTAAATCATTTTATATCAAAATTTTCAAAAACAATCAATTTTGAATTTAAAACAAGGTGTTTTTTTTTTGAAAAATCATTTTTTTCCTCATTTTGGTTTAAAATGTGCATTAATATTTTCTTGAAAATAAAATACTAATTTTTGTTTAATAAGTTTTAAATTTCTTTTAAAAAAAATAATTATTTGCAAAAGCCCGCGAAGTGTCCATCCCACTAATCGCTAAACTAAGTCATTAATTTGACTTCTTTTAGAAAGATGATTAAAAAAATGAAAATTGTTATAGCCGGTAAAAAAAATAATATTATTCGTATGCAAATTATTGACAACATTTTTTTGAAATAAAACTCAAACCATTTCAGATATTTCAAAAATTTTATTATCGGCATGAAGTAGAATCAAAACATTTATGAATGGAACTCGACCTAGGCCACACTTTTCGGCCGAAACGGCAGCTATTTCGCGTTCAATGTTTACTCTGAGCTCTGAGGCTTGTTGGCATAAACAAATGACTTAGCGTAGCCCCAAAGAAAATAGTCTAAAGGCGTTAAATCGCACGAATGAGGCG
The DNA here is from genome assembly GCA_948107695.1 of Meliscaeva auricollis. Taxonomy (NCBI): domain Eukaryota; kingdom Metazoa; phylum Arthropoda; class Insecta; order Diptera; family Syrphidae; genus Meliscaeva; species Meliscaeva auricollis. Next base: position 42,619,924 of record OX403616.1, read on the forward strand.
GCCAATCGACTGGCCCATTTCTTGAAATAATACGCTCATCAAACTTACTCTTCAATAATTCTATTTTAAGGTGTACTGTGTGGCTTGTGGCACCAGCCTGTTGAAACCACACGTCCATATCATCCAATTTGTGCCAAAAATAGTCGGTTATCATGGCGTGATAACGCTGGCCATTCACATTCACGATCGTTATCGTCGACGAAAAACATATGGCCCAAAAAGGCCGCCGGCATGCAAACCGCACCAAACAGTTATTTTTTGTGGATGAAGTATCATCGTAATGTCATGTTTGATTGTTTACTCAACTTTTTTTTGTACGAATGCATAACTTGATATGCAATAAAAAAAATGCACAACTGGGTCGCACATTCTTGCTCTTGGCGTAAAATAAGTCATTTTATAAAAAAAATGTAAACAAAATTTAAAATTCACTACTGAAAATATCTAAACTGCTTCTTCAATTGCTTTGATCGCTTAACTTTTTTAAAAAATGTTTAAAAAAAATGAAAATCGTTAAAGCCCGTAGAAATTGGAATGCCATTTTCAAGAAATTATAAATGCTCAACTAAAAACGAACTTTCAAAAAAATTATTTTCCAGTTTTCGAAAAATACATTTAAACAAAAAAAATAAAATAAAATAATAAATCCATTTTTTATTATTGAACAATATTAAAATTACTTATAACCTCAAAATCCGTTAAGTCGCTTCCGATAGTTAAAAGTTGACAAACAAAATGTTCTTCTTTTATCATGCCTGTCCTAGATTTTAAACAAATGGTTAAAATCCTCTATTGGGGATTTATTTAATTAGACTTGATTTCATCACAAAATTGTTGCTGAAAGTTTGTTTGTAGTATTTGATATACACGGATTAATAGAAATTTGACATATTGTCAAACTCGTATTTTATTTAAAAAAAGAAAGAAGGGCAAATTGAGAGCACTCCATATTGCAGATGGAAAATATGACATTCGATAAAGTTTGCGAACACACCTCAATGCTGGTTTCCTTTTGTCATAAAGTGCACCAGAAAACATCAACATTGTACCAACTTTCAAACATTGAATTTTAGAACGAGCAAAATCGTTTTATTGGCATATGTTGTTGTGCTTTCTGACCATCATCTTATCAATAAAACACAGCTATTAAATTTCCCCCATTAAAGTGATTGATTTTTGAATGATTAGATTATATGTAATATCAAATAATAATTTTTTGACACTTGCAAGCACTTTGATGAAAAAGAGTCACTGTGTGGCTGCAGCCGCAGCAGGGAGAACTACTGCTGAAATGTCTAATGCCATTGCGCCGCTAGCCTACAGCGCCGGCCGCGCCATCATAGCCACCCCATGGCTGGTATTTCTATGAATGGCCTTCGGGCGTGTGATGGTTCGTGTGTTTGATGTATTGTGGCCGACTTGTTACGGTTTGCACTCCATGCCTTTTCTATGCTCGTACCTATGCTCCTAATTATATTCACTTTGCTTTATTTTTCTTTTAATTTGTGTTTTTTTTTTCATACATTTTATTTCATTTTTCTCTTTTGCAATGCATAACTTGTCGAGGTCATAAACGGTTGTTTCATTAGTTATTTGCTTGTGTGTGGTATGGGCAATGGGCATAGAGTAAAGAGAGGCAGTGTAAATTTACTGTAACATTGTAATAGATTATTAAAATTGTTAGTTTTTTTTTGTTTTCTTATGCTTCTTCATAATTTGCTTATGTATTTTAATTTTTTTTTATTTTTCCTAGACGTTATTAACGTGTTAGATACCTATCTTGTCGGATCTTTTTGGTTTATGCTTTTGATTTTGCTTTGCCTTTCCTGTTGTATGATTAAAATCGAGGAAAGGTGATTAACCTTAGACGTTTATTTTCAAGTATAGTAGATAGCATACCTACAAATGTGATTCCTAAACACACCAAATGAATTTTAATTATTTATTTGAAAATTTTTAAAACAATCGCATTCGTAATTACTTTTCAGTAAAAATAACTTTTCGTATAACGGCTTCGTTATTTAAAAAAAAAAGAAAACTAAAAAAAAGTGAAGTGAATAAAAGAATATAAAAAATTACTCATTGTAGGTAAAATAATTGGTTTCTAAGAAATACAATAGTGTTGTATAGGTTGGGGACCTCAGAGGAAAATATTTAAAAGGCTTCATCCTGTTTTCACCAATACCTTCGATGTCCAAAACGCATTTAGACGATGCATCAGGGAGTCATTGAGATCTGTAACTAAATTCTTGAAATAATAAAATAGGACTCAAACATCAACAACAGGTGCATAGTCTTTCAAAAGTGCGTCTAATAACTTGAATATGGTGATAATAGCTGTGTTTTATTGGTAGATGTGTAGAAAGGACAGCATCGAATGCCAATAAAATGATTTTACTGGTTCGAACATTCAATATTTGAAAGTATGTACCATGTTGATGTTTCTTTAATCAATTTATGACAAAACATTAACCAGTTTAGGGATGTGTTCGCAAACTTTATCGAATTTCATTTTCGATCTGCAACATGAACCGTGTTTTATTCAACACTGAGTAGCTATTCAGTGATTAATTATATCCTCAAAACAAAAACAAATTAGACTACTCAGCATTTTTTTGTTTTTGATTTGCGAATAAAATGAATCACTAAGTAGCTGCACAGTGTTGCATAAAATACGGCTATGGAGTGCTCTCGATTTGCCCTTCTTTAGCAAATATTTTTTTCTTATTCTGTGCGGATGGTAAAAATTAACTTCTTAATTAAATCAAATTTAGAGTAATTTTCGTTATTTTATTTTTTTTCTAATCAAAACGTGTTTTATTAAAAAAAAAAAAACAAAACGTGAAACTGCAAACTTTAAACAAAAAAATTATTTAGTTAATACGACTCTGCGCCCTCTTCTCTTCATATCAATATTTTAAAGCTCTATAGCAAGAATCGCCATCCTGCTTTTTACTGCCTTATTTTTTGGCAGCATTCGTTTTGTTTTTGTTTTCCATAGAAAGTCTTAGTGCGCTGCATACCGAACAACAAATAAAACACGGCTCATATCTACGGATCTGGATCTAGATCTGTTTAACATGTAAAACAAAAACAGCTCGTGATCGGAGTCATTTTTAACTATTCGAAAATTATTTCTTATTTTGATAGTGAGGTAGCTTTCGCGTCGTTAAGTGGAAACAAAGAGATGCAAACTAAGTTTAAAATTAAAAAAATAGGGATGAAAAAGATTAGATACACAATCATTTTCTGATATTGATCCATATCGTTTTATATTCTTGCAATGAGATAATAGGGATCAGTGGAGATTTAAAACCCAGCTATTTTTTTATTAAAACGATATGGGAATCAAAATGGAACCAGTATTGCATATCTATCTCTTTTCTTCTAGTGTTTACCTAGCAATAATCTTGTATCTCTTATTTTACTCCTCATCGATATTCAAAAGCCAAATGGGTTTCAGAGTAAGAACTAGTTTTTGGATAATTAAAAAATATATTAACCGCATTTTATAATCCTCATGATCTGGATTAGATCATGAAAATAAAACGATGCGGATCAAAATGGAGGCTTTGTTGTATATCTATCTCTTTTTTCCTAGTATTTGTTTATATTGAAATAATCTTGCATCTCCTATTTTTCTCCTTATCGACCTTTAATAGCCATCTGAATTTCAAAATAGGAACCAATTTTTGGATCATTAAAATAGATCGCGATAGAAAGCAGGATCACATGTTTTTTGTTTTGTTTTTCTTTTTAAAGTGATATTGATCCAGATCCGCATTGATAATAAAATGCAGCTATTAATTGACAGTAGGAAAACTATAGTCTAAATTTTAAAATAATTCGCTAAACTACCATCGAAAATTTGATTTTAAAAATTGACTTATGTAAACAAAATTTCGTCGAAATCGGTTAGGCCGTTTAAGAGAAACACATAAATCAAATTAAGGGTTCTATGTTTCAATTGTGGTTTAGGCTGCAGTTAATTATAGGGACAGAAGGACAAACAGACTTCCTGCTCCCACTTTCTTCGCATCCTCCATAAACTATTTCATGTTTGATGGTAAAAATATAAATTAATTACCTTTATCATCGATTTTGATGATTCTTTTTTTATTTGTTCCCCATTCTAATTTCGTCAAGTTTTGACACTGAAATATGAAAAAAATATTAAAAATCTTAAATTTTATGTCAGTTGTTTTTCTTTTAAAAGGTATTATTATTGTACCTTTTGAACAGCTATTACTGAATGGTTTTTGGCCCGGAAAACACGAACAATATACCGTTGGGAAGAAGAAAACCAAAAAGTTAAAGTATTTAAATTTACCGTGTTGCAAAATTTTCACTTTACTAGGAATTATTTTAAATTTAGGATGGTGGACTACAATCCACAGAAACACAAAAAGGATTTCCGAATCCAAATAAAACCAAATAAACAATTATATCAAAACGAAAGCACCACCGGTGTGCTTCGCGAATTTAATTTAAAGACAATGACAGAAATGTCACCTTGACAATCAACTTCATAAAAAAATGAAAATTCTACAACGAGCCGCACATTAAGTGCTGCCACCCGTAGCTCAGTATTGGGGTGGATTCTTTTTTTATCGTGGAGACTTTTTTATCGAATATCAATTAATTAATTTAATAAAAAAAGGTATCAGATACAATATTATTAATGTTAATGGAAGTACAGGGACGTACTTACTTAAGGTGGAATGGGCGCCAGGAAACTTTTTATGGTAGTTTGCCTTAACCGTAGCTGAAAATGAATCTTCAAAATTGAAGTAAAAGATTTTGTTTAAGATTCCCAAGTGGAATTTAATGGATTTATTATGTCGCAAGAAAATAAAATGTCTGGGAAACCGTGCAAAGCCGGATGAAAACCCAGAATCTTTTCAGTTAATTAAAAGTTATTAAAGAACAGCAGAGTAATTAAGTAACTATGAAACCAATATAAAACAATGTTTTGTGCCACAAAGACACAAAGCAAAACCACTTTGGGAAAAAATCCCGAAACACAAGTACAACTACCAAACGGTCGCGAGTCCCGCAATATCGGGAGAAACAAAGGACGAATAGCGAAGGCCTATTCGGTTGAAATTTTTGCCCTTTTATGGCCACGCACAAATGTCGAATTTTAATCAAAATTGATCACTAACAATTTAAACTAATATACTTATCTTGACACAGAATAATATCTCTCCTTCAACCAATTCTCAAAGGGGTAGTTTTTGTGAACTCCTCCAGATGAAACGCTCTCCTCCGACAATTCAAACAACTCCCAACTGGAGTTCTCAATCCAAAATCTTCGCCTTCTTAATTTTCTTAAGAAGAGGAAAATTCAACAATTGTTTAATAAAAGGAAAAAAAAATTGCCAGTTAGTTAATAATAGTTTTTCGCTCTTCAATTCTCCTTTTTCCCAACTCTCTAATTTCACAAGTTTTTCAAAAGTGACTTGCAAAATGGCAGCCTGGCTCGTTCATCATACCACGACCATATAGCCATCCTACTCTGATCTTATGCACGGAGGCGTTCTGTCTCGGTCTCACTGCAGCAACTAGCTTAAGGCTAAGGTGTGCGCCGACGTTGAACAAACCATCGCATGCGATCTCGTGCGTTGGTGATATTCTCACCAACAGTGGCTCAATGGACGAGTTCAGCCCCAATCCGTCAATTACAAAATAAAAGAATAAAGCGAAAAACTATTTAAACTACGCAAAGTCCCCAGCCCATACCGGCCCAACTATACTCTGGAGGAAAACATTTTCACCGGACGGAATCACCACCATTCTCCAAATAAAATCGAGAGATATGATTCGATGTCAAGCGCGAAAGTTAAATAACCGAAAAACCGTAGACCTTCGCGCAGAATTAGGGGAAGGGATGTACATCGCAAAGTGGTTTTACTTTTATGTCCCGACACTTATGTTGGACACTCGGCCATGCTAAATTTACGTTGGTGAATTTGTTATGCCGCGAAATAAAAGATTGTTTGCGTTCTAGTTTTATATTAAATAAAGAAGGTATCTTTATTGGTTCGAGTTTTACTTAAGACTAACTTACAAAAATTGAATGTGGAAATATCAACCACAGATTTATTCTTATACTTACATACATATATATATAGATAAACAAAATGCATCGAATATGAGATTCATATTGGATGCTCAAGCAAGATAAGAAATGATGTGCTATGCATAAACCTTCTGTCTTTGATTACTGTGGATTAATTGATGAGACGTTTCGGTCCCCACTTGAAATATAAACAAAGTTGAAACAACACTTGAAGAGTATTATGTTACTTTGATTTGAACAAAGAACTCTAGGATGAAGAATAAACATTCAAAACGAAGAATGTGCAGACTAATGTTAAATTAAATTTATTATCATGCTTATGCATAACACCTCCCCTCTTAAAATGAAAATTATATTTTTTTTTTTAACAATTAATTTTCTTCAACTTCAAAATCATTTACTTTGAATACATTTGAATTTGGTCTTCTTATTACAGTTTTATTTTTTTCTATTATCATAGTAATGTACAATTTTTTCTCTTTCAATTACAGGTTGTTTATTCTTTTTATTAAAACAATTGTGAAAGATGGTAATACTACTTCCCTTAATACATTTTAGAAAACAGTAAATTACTGTTACAATTATTATTATCCCGCTCATTCCAAATAAAACACCTTGAGTATGAGGTGGTATGTCTTTCAATTTTTTAGATATATAACTTTCTTGATTTTTTATTTCAATTGTAAAATCTTGTAATTCATTTAAATTTTTAAGCTTTAGTTTTGGTAAATTGATATTTTCATAATCTAATTCTTTTAGTTTTACATTAATACAACAGTCCTCGGGTACTGGACGATATACATCTTTATTTTCCATTGTAATTTCTTGATTGGCAGTTTTAAGTCTTGTTTCTATTGTTTCGAAGGTACAATCATTTTTTAAATTTATAATTCCAATATGATTTATGAATCCTTCTTCATTATATTTGCTTTTTGAACAATTACATTTATATTTTGTTTCTTCGCTTAAGGCAAATAAATATTTATTTTCTGCGAGTTTATGAAAAATTTCGATATGATTGGAAACTTGTTTTAAATTACAATTACTATTTATTCTATTCATAAAAATAGCCAATTCACAATCTTTATCTAGAACACTATTTTTGAATTCTAATTGATTACAAACAAAATATTTATCAATTTTCTTACAATCCTTTAAAATATTATTACTTAGGATATATTCTTCTTTATTTTCTTTGATTATAAAATATTTATGTTTCTGTTCTAAAATATAAAAATTTCCTTTTGGTTTCCCATATGGTAAATTAATCATCTCATAAACTTCTGATTTTGAACTCTCTAGTAATGGAACTGATAAAATTATAACAAATCTATCCTTCTTTAAATAGGCGTTTGGATTTATTTCCTTCATTATATGACTATATGATTCTAAACTTGGTGTGAATAGCATTACGTTTTCTTTATCACTTTCTTTCAATAATTGTATGAAATGTTTCGGTTCGATTATAATCGGGTGGATAACATTATCCTGCAGGAACAGAATTGCTTCCGTTATTTGATTGATTGTCGTTTCAGTTTGACTTATTAAAAAATAAATTCTAAGTTTAAACTCTGTAAAATATTCTTTTAATGCAAAATACTTCCTATCTTTATTAATTTTGTTCGAAATTACCTCTAATGTTTTACTTAAAGTGTTTGTTAAGTTTCCCAATTCATAATATGCATTCTTTAAAACCATATTCTGTTTGTTTAACCCATCTAAAACTCTTATTTCTTCTTGCTGACTCTTATGTATATATTCACTGTTTTCTTTGGTTATTATAATAGCATCTTCATAATGTTTAGCGTCTTCGCTATCTAAAGTTCCGAATAGAACTTTAAGACCTGACCCTACTATGTTTAATAAACCTCTTTTATACCTTTTATAACTTGTATCTACCCCAAGTAAATGGTAAATAGTGTTAAAATCTTTTCTTAAGCTTGCAATCTGTATTTTAGTTTTCCTTATAAAATCTACGCATTCTGGAATTTCAATAAAACAGTTATCATTTACATTGGCCACAAAGTTAGTTATTACATCTATTTGATCTGCCACTTCACGAAGGTTAATATTGTTTACTATAGAGATTTTTCCACTTTGTTGTCTCAATTCTCCAATATTTTTGAAGTAGATGCCATTTGAGGGAAAGTTCTCCCATATATTACTGAATACGCCATTTAAAATGAACAAAAATCTGCAAATAAAACTTGTCAGTTTTTAAAATGTTTTATTTTGCTTTTATTATATTTAATAAATTGGTTATTTCTTTTTATGACTACGGAGTCTCCTATAATTCTAAGTATTTTAAAGGGTCCAGAGAATTTTTCTCCAAACTTATCCCTTTTGTCATTCTCTACTAAAATTAAATCCTTAACTTCAAAATCTTTAATTTTCCTACCTAAATTTTGGTCGTACCTTTGTTTTGATTTTAATTTATTTTGAAGCTGTGTTTCTTTTACTTGTTTTTGGATTCTACATAATTTTAATTGAAGTTCTTGAGTGTAATCTGTATTTGTTTTATATTTAAGAGTTCCGAAATCACTAGGTGGGTTTGCTTTCCTACCAAATACAATTTCGTAAGGTGTGAAACCTGTACTATTATGCTTTGAAGTATTATAACAAAATGAAGCGTATTGAAATAATTTTGCATATTCCGGTTTAGTTCTATCTTTTATCATTGTTCTTAAATATTCTCCTAGTCTGGCATGTGCTCTTTCAGCAGATCCATTGCTTTGAGGGTAAGCACTACTCGTTCGCAAGTGCTTTATTTTAAACATTTTACACAGATCATTCATTACCTCATTAATGAATTCTCCTCCGTTGTCGGTTAGAATTATTTTTGGAATTCCGAAATACAATATCCAATGATCTATAAACGCTCTGGCTACAGTTTCACTTCTTTTATTCTCTATTGGGATAAATTTTATATATTTACTTAAGTCGTCTTGAATTGTTAAGCTGAATAAAGTTTTGTTCCCTTCCTTATATGGACCAGTAAGATCCATGTCTACTTTTTCTAATGCGTAATTAGCAGTAGACGTTATTTTCATGGGGTTTTTCCCGGGATGCCTATTAATTTTCTGTTTTTGGCATTGTACACATTTAGTTATGTAATCAATTACATCTTTATTTAATCCTTCCCAATTGAATCTATCTCTTATTTTTGCTATTGTTACCTTTTGTCCTCCATGACCTCCCAAAAAACTTTCATGGTTTTCTCTTATAATTTGTTTTCTTACTTCTAAATCATTTATAATTTGTATATCTTCTAAAAAATTTTCGTTTATATTCTCTTCATTTACGTTTCTTTCAATTACTTGATTATTATTATGTCTGTTGACATTTACTTCTACTTCTTGATTATCAGATATTTCCTTTTCACGTAATAAATTCTTATTCAGTTTTTCCTTAACCACTTTACTCGTGCATGGTTCTTCTAACCCATATTCTTCTTCATATATTTGTCTTAGAACGTCTTCATTTTCTTCGTCTGAGGAATCATCACCAAAGATTTCTTCAATTAACTCTTTAGTTTTTTCGTCTTCCCTAGTCATTACTGGGTACGTATTTTTTTCGTCTTGAACTATATATACATTTCTACTTAGTTCGTCGGCAACAACATTATCAACACCTTTCTTGTATTGTATTGAATAATCATATTCTTCTAATTTTAACCTCCATCTAATAAGACGACTTCCTGGATCTTTAACGTTGAATAACCATGTCAAAGGACGATGGTCAGTTTTTATTTTAAACTTCTGCCCATATAAATAAGGCCTGAAATGTTGAATCGCCCATAAAATAGCTAAGCATTCTTTTTCCGTTGTACTATATCTACTTTCTGCTTGATTTAGATTTCTGCTAATGAAATGAATTGGTAAGTCCTTATTTTCTTTTTCTTGAGACAATACTGCCCCTATGCCATTATTGCTGGCATCTGTAGTTACGATAAAAGGTTTTTCAAAATCTGGATATTGTAGCATTGTGAAATTTTTCAATTCACATTTCAATTTATCAAACGCGATTTGCTGTTCGTTGTCCCATTTCCAAACTGAATTTTTCTTCAATAATTTATATAATGGTGAAGCTATTGTGCTAAATCCTTTAATGAATTTTCTATAGTAACCTATCATACCCATAAATGATTTTATACTTTTAGCATTTTTTGGACTTTGTAAATTATTTATTGCTTCGACCTTTTTTAAATTCGGTGCAACTCCGTTACTCGTTATATTATATCCCAGGTAATCTACTTCCTGTTTAAAAAATTCAGTTTTATCAATTTGAATCTTCAAATTACTTTTCTTGAGTCTATCAAATATTACTCTAAGTCTTTCAGAATGTTGTTCTATTGTTTCTCCAAAGACAACAATATCATCCATATAAACAAAACAGTCTTTTCCCTGTAACCCATCAAGAACGTTATTCATTAACCTCTGAAAACAAGCTGGAGCATTCTTAAGACCGAATGGCATCCGAAGAAATTCAAAATGTCCATAAGGTGTAGAAAATGCAGTTTTCTCAATACTATCTTCATCAAGTGGAATTTGATGAAACCCAGACTTCAAATCTAAGGTTGTAAAGAATTTCGCATTTCCTAGCTTATCTAAAATGTCCTGTATGTTGGGAATAGGGTAATTGTCCGAGACAGTGATTTCGTTCAACTTACGAAAGTCTATCACCATCCTCCATTTTGGAATTTTACTGGCATCCAACTTTTTGGGAACTACCCATAATGGACTTGACCAAGGTGAAATACTATGTCTTATAATATTTTCATCTAAAAGTTTCTTGATTTGTTTATCAACCTCTGCTTCATGTACTTTAGGATATCTGTACGTTTTTGCATTAATAGGTATATCGTTAATAGTACGAATACTATGTTTTATGGCATTAGTTTCAGATAGACTTTCACCTTCTAAACTAAAAATATCTTCATATTCCCTTATTATTCCTTTTAAAGAATCTATTTGTTCTTTTTCTTTTAAATGTTCAATCCTTACTTGACTCCATATTTGCTTAAATTTTTCTGATTCTTTTTCCTCATTATAAAATACACCTTTAGTATAATTTTCTTCAATCTGTTGGCTTTTGGTGTTTGAAATAACTAATGCTTCACTATTATCTTTGATACTATCAGAATTCAGTGACGTTATAGACGCACTTAAAGAGTTACATCCTTTAATCTGTTGGTCTATGCAGTTTGAGTATTCTTTCATATTGTTTTCATCTTTATATAATAACTTTATACACTCATTTTCATTAGTGAGTGTTTGTTCTCTACAATTGATTATGTATTTAAAAAATTGTAAGAAGTCACTACCTATGATTCCATCGTAGTAATTAATCACATCTATGGGAATTATGTGAAAACTAAACTCATTTAAAATACCTCTGGTAAATTCAATTCCTATAGTAGCAGTGCCCATACTGTATCTGCTACTTTTACCTATTCCTCTTAAAGTTAGACTTATATCTGAACGTAAATCTTTTTCGAAAATACAATTCTGTTTCAACAAGGATACTGCTGCTCCAGTATCGATTAACATGTTATATGGTTTATTTTTATAAATCATTACTATATGAGGACTTCCTGACATAATCGCCGAAATAGTTGCCTCATTAACTATTCGGGTTTTCGAAAATTTTGATTTTTACTAGTTTCTTTGCTTTGAAATGGATTTCCCTTACTATAATCTTGTTTTTGTTTTGGATTTTGATATTTATTGAAATCCCTATTATTCTGGTAAGATTTGTTGCTTTTTTGATTATAATTTTTGTTTCTAAAGCACTCTCTGGACATATGACCCAATCGACCACAGCTATAACATTTAACCGAAGTATGGTTAATTTTAATTAAATGCCTATCTGTGTACTCTTTAGTGTTAAATTCTTTGGGTTTAACATTATAATACCCTAATCTGATTTCTTCCTCCATAGCTAATTGACTTGCTTCGGAGAGGGTTTTTGGACGCTGTGTATTCACAAAAGTTCCAATCTCTCTTTGTAAACCCGCAATAAATGCGTTAAGCATATCTCTTTCAATGCCCAACATTTGACCGTCATAAGTTGGGTCTTCTGACTTTTCAGTAAAGAGGGCTTGAATCCTTCTTCTCGTTAAAGTTTCACATCTTTGTGTGAATTGAATTACGGTTTCATTTAAATTTTGACGAAGTTTCGTCATTTCTAAATGAAGTTGCAAGCTAGAATGAGTTTCTCTGAAAACTCTATTCAGTTCATATTTTAACTCTTCCCAAGTATTTATTCTTTTGTTCATTAAAAGAATTTCAGCGTTACCAGAAATTTTGCTTTTTATTACCGCAAGAAGTAACACTCTTTGTGACGGAGATGCTAACTTCATTGCATTTTCGCAATTTTGTATAAAATTGTGTGCTTTCGTAGCTTCACTATTAAAATTCGGGATAATTTTTATAAGGTCACTTAAATTAATATTATTTATTGGAGTTGGGTTGGTCGAGAGATTATTTGAAGTATTCAAATAATTCCTATTATCTGTTTCTAACCGTTTATTGATCGGGAAATTATTTGGGTTTATCAAATAATTTTCCTCGTTGGTCATGTTATAACTTCTTGCCTGCTTGTTATTATTTCCTAACTGGTTCCTTGATCTTTCTTTTTCCTCATCTTCTAATAATATTTCTTTTATATTCTTTCTTTTAGGAATAGCTCCCGTTTCTTTAATTTCCATATCTCTAATTTTCTCAATTGCATCTTCCACTAAGGATGGTGTTTTTTCTTTATTTAAATTTTCTTGATCTTCTATTACGTGAAAAAATAACTGTCTTCTATAAATATTATTTTTATAGAATACCATGTATTCTTCTTCGATTTCGTTTTGGCTTATTTTATTATTTTCCAAAATCTGAGTTAAAGTGAAGGATAATATATTTCCACTTTCTTTAGTTATGCAAGTAAATTCCCTACCAAGTAATTCCTCGCTAAATTCAAATTCAGATCCTGACTTTGCCATTTTTATAAATTTTATTAATTTTCGTTTTTTTTTCTTTTTTTTTTTTTAGAGTTTATTCGTTTTTTATATTGAACAAGGCGTTATGTGTTTCGTTTTGTGCCTCTAAAATAACCTGTTTGATTTTTATGGCTTTATTGACCAAATATTTTTGATTTTTTCTTAATTGTAATACACTTTTATTTTTATTTTCCTGCTCTATTTCTTCTTTAGTTAAATCTCTTTTCTCCTGTTCTGACATTTTTTTTCACTTATTTTAACATTTTGTATACTTAAATAACTTACATTAAAATTTTCATCGTTGTTTTTCTTGGTGTCATGCTCTCCTGTTTTATGGCTGGTTTTCCTTTAAAGTTCTCTCGAAATGATCAAAATGATGGAAATGATGATGATCCTAATCACTGAATTATTTTAGTTGTAGGTACAGTCTAATAGGATGATGGGAGTACAAATGTATATTATTTTTTTTTCTCAATGGGACTTTATTTAAAACTTCCGAACACAACTAGTAACTTTTATTTCTTTTATCGATTTATTGATACACCCAAAGATTTTAGGGTTGTATTTCGACGAAATATTTTTAGTTCTTTTCACGATTTATTAACTCACTCAGAGGAATTTAGAGTGGAGTTTCGCGTATGAGCTAAATAATGTTTTTTTTTTTTTTTTTTTTATTGTGTTTTTAAATATTTAATTTAAAATTTCACCGCTGCCACCAATTTTTTGTTATGCCGCGAAATAAAAGATTGTTTGCGTTCTAGTTTTATATTAAATAAAGAAGGTATCTTTATTGGTTCGAGTTTTACTTAAGACTAACTTACAAAAATTGAATGTGGAAATATCAACCACAGATTTATTCTTATACTTACATACATATATATATAGATAAACAAAATGCATCGAATATGAGATTCATATTGGATGCTCAAGCAAGATAAGAAATGATGTGCTATGCATAAACCTTCTGTCTTTGATTACTGTGGATTAATTGATGAGACGTTTCGGTCCCCACTTGAAATATAAACAAAGTTGAAACAACACTTGAAGAGTATTATGTTACTTTGATTTGAACAAAGAACTCTAGGATGAAGAATAAACATTCAAAACGAAGAATGTGCAGACTAATGTTAAATTAAATTTATTATCATGCTTATGCATAACAAATTATAATTCACATCCTCGTTGGACATGGGTAAATGCTTCATGTCTTTTAACCCTCTTTGTTTATTCCTCCATTTGTATTAATTGCGGACCGCCCGTCCAACAATAGATTTAAGTTGTGGGAACCATCAATCCCACCATGATTCATCGGTGACCTATTTTTGTTGCATTTCCAAGATACTCAAAGAGCAAGCTTCTGGTTGATGGTCCAGGTATCTTATCAACTCTTCAAGCATTTTGGAGCCGCAAAAGAAAGGGGGTTGGTAAAAGGGGTTAGGGAATACAGAATGGGTCGATGAAACTTGTTGTGGTAAAATTTACCGCAACAACCGTTATCGATATTTATGCTTGTATATGAAAATAGAGCAAAAAAAAAACATGTTTTTTGATTATATCTCAAAAGCGAGTACTCAATAAACAAGTGTAATATAAGGTTAACAAAGAAAGATCTCAGTTCAAAATCAAAAAAATAATAAATCTCAACTGACAGCTGGGACCTGTTTCACCAAACTCTTCACTTTGCAAATTTCGTTTTACGAAACGCCAATTTGAAAAGAGGTAATTTATTGAGATGAAAAGTTTTCTGCTTTACAAAGTGAAAAGTTCTTTTCTGCAAAGTTAAAAGTTTTCTTAGTAGCTTCTTAGTTTTTCGTGCAGAGAAAAGATCCTCGCTTTATAAGCGAGCGGTTGTTGGTTCAAATCTTGATATGAGCTTTATTTTTTATTTTTGCAACGGAGTTTGTATCGAACTCTTCTACGAAACTGCGTTATTAGTTTTGACCACCTAAGATATCATATCCGTTACATTATACTGCAGCTACCTTCGTTTTTGGTCCTAAAAGTAAAATTTAATAACACTTGTAAAATCGACCCAGCCGTTCAATCTGTAATCCTGGGTCCATATAAATTGGCAGACGGACAGACAAAACGGACAGAATCGTTAATAGGTTTTTCTTCATTGTTATGTCATATTTGATTGAAATCTCAACTTTGGAATATTTCAAGAATGGAAAACTTGCCATATACATAGATTACCAAAACTTCGAAGTAAAAAAACATACTTATGAGCAAAATCTTCAAAAAAATAACTAAAAAAAAGTGGTTGTGCTTGAATGGGAGTAGCTCCACCAAATTGAATAAAAAAATATTTTTATAAGTCATTCTAAAAATACTTGAGCCTCTTCATTTTTTCATTAGAATAAGAAGGCTAACGTCTATCATTACTCAGAATTGAAATCGACTTAAAGTAAATTTTTTTTTAATTCGTAAGTTTTCTAATTTTTTTAGGTTAGTTTTAGTAAATTTGTGTGCGTCCTTTTTTAATTTTTTTTTAACTATTTATTTTGATAAAAAATCTTATTTCCTACAAAATGTTTTTATGTAAAATTTTTGAATTTGGCTTAGTTTTCGAGTTACACCGGAAATATTAAAAAAATTACCAGTGTGACCATTCTATCAAAAATGTCTGGGTGAATTCAGTATGTTTTAAGAACATTTAGAAATCACTTTAATATATTCAATAATAAAAAAAACTCGTGAAGACCCTTGTTCCCCCTCATATTCGGGTATATTCAATAGTCTATCTTGAAATCAATTTAAAACAGAATGACAAACACTGAAATACACATTTACCAAACAACACGAATGTAAAATAATTCCTTACCAATAAATTCTTCAATTTTTACCCTCCAACCAGCTAGCAGCTAGAACATTAAAATTTCTGTGCGTACACAAACAATTGAATTTCATTTCAAAAATACATCCCAATGAGGTCATAAAAGCTTTGTATCAAAATTTTACTAACACTGAATGATTTCGCCATTGTGAATACCTACAACAGTAACCATTCATCCAAAAACATTATGAGGAGTGACCGAAGCAATCGACGACGACGATGGTGTGATACTCAATTACACGATTCTTGTTGCTGTTTTACCCCGCCCGCCTGAATCACAATAAAAAAAAAAATGTCCACATTCTTAAAAGACTAATTTAGAAACTCAAATTGATAAAAATTAATGGAAAAAAAAAATACATAAAATAGTTTTGTGTTGGAAAATTATTTGAAAAGAATTAAAACACATTAAAGACAAAAAAAAAACTTAAACCAAAGCCAAAATGGCATGAAACAGTGGCTCTAGTCGGAGAGCAGCCAGGCCCAGTGCCATGCCATTCAGAACACGTAATTGTTACACCCTGATTACGCGGCATTGTTAATGAACAAAGTTACACCGTACGTATTTATACCTCTTACGAAGAGCTTAAAAAAACAAAAAAAATGGGAAATACATGGCAGACGCTGACTATTGCAATGTATAGCTAGTATCTAACTTTATTAGTAAAACAACAACAACAATTAGTGGCAGAAAAAAAATACAAAAAATTTAACAATCGAAAATTTCTTTTTCCAGGTTGCACATCTGACAGTGCGGTTTGATTGATTAGGTGCATTTTAAAATCAAGATTTTTTTCCCAAAAATGTAACTTGAGGTTCTTTTCAAAATTTCTTTACAAAATCACCTTCAGTCTTTTGTGGCATGTGTGTTGTCTTCGTGACTTACTCTTTTGGGGCTTAACCAACCCCTCCCAAAGGGAATATGCTCTAAGTGTTCCTCGAACCTGAAGTTGTCAAATTGTTCTGAATAGTGTAATAGTGAAATAGTCAGTAGCTTCTGTCCAGGGCTAGTTTTTTCTCTCTATATCTTTCTGACACAGGAGTACCATTGCCTCCTAATCTGGTACTGCACGACTATAAAGACGCTATTGATCATCCCATCAAAAGAGTTTTTAATTACCTAAGATAATTGTTTGAAACCTCATTCTTGGACTGTTTCCTATGTAAATTAATAAACAAAATTGTGTGTAACGATTATGTCAAGGCCTAATGACTGACACTCTCAACCATTTCCTGTGTGCGTGTAGTTAGGAGGGGACCTACAACTTTCTACCGGTTTCAAACGGCTAACTAAGATTAACTTTTCTTGACAAGCAGTACTTTTGACGGGTTTGTCAATTCCTCGCAAGAGGTAGTAACCCTGAAAAATTCCAGGTCTCATAGGCTAGAAATCGAATCCAGACCTCCGTCCGGCGTGATAGCTCATCGCACAAACTATTACTCCAAGGGGCACTACCACCAAGCGGTATAGCCCTTTTCTGCACTTTGTGTAGGCCTCCCCTTTCGTAGCTATCCGTTAGACTAGGTGCAAGTGACCATGTGGGGTCTGGCAGATGAGTTTTTATGTAGTGTATGTGTTGTCCGATTTCTCTGTTGTTCAATACGCCTATTTTGTTAAGTTATGTTGTTTCATCTGTTTACTGATGTTTACGTTTTCAGCGGAAGAAGTCTTCTTTAGTTTACAGTTGGCTGGTCCTTCAATAGGAAATGGTTCTGCCGTCGTAGTTCAGTCCCCCCCCCCCCCTTGCAACTAATTTTATTTAAATAGCTTTCTACGGTAAGAGATTCTGTTTCAGTTTCCATGATTGGTTTATTAGTTTTTGGTTTACTACTTTTAGCTGCATAAGCTTTGCTGGTGAATTGCTAAAAATTTTAACGAAAGCATGAAAATGAACACACCTAA
Organism: Meliscaeva auricollis; assembly: GCA_948107695.1. Taxonomy (NCBI): domain Eukaryota; kingdom Metazoa; phylum Arthropoda; class Insecta; order Diptera; family Syrphidae; genus Meliscaeva; species Meliscaeva auricollis. The sequence goes on from OX403616.1 coordinate 42,637,733, forward strand.
AAAAAATCAAACAAATGAGCAAGCTTTAAATGCATTAATTTTCCCAATGTCATCTGAAACAAAGTGAATTTTGTTTGCAAGTCCACCGAAAAACAAATACACATGTCTTAAGGCCCAGCTATAGTGCTTTCCCGCATACGAGCAATTCATAAAACGCATCCATAAAAGCAAAACTCTCAGTTTCGTTCAGTTTTGTTTTGTTTTGTTTTAAATGTGTGTTTAAGCAAGTTAACCGCACTGTTGATATCAGTATACAGAGACGACCAAATGAGAAGGCGGAGGAGGCGGCAAAAACGTCTAACCGACCGACACAATGTCAAATCTAGAGAAAGTGCATTCGCGCGTTGCTATAATTTTTCGTGAAAATTATTCGTTTTACTTTCTTTCTATAACCATTGTTTTCTTTCTTAACAAAAAAAAAAATAATTTTATTTGGTCATTTAAGCAGTTTATTGTATTCTTTACTATAATGGTTGTACTTAAAATTTTGCGTTGATGCGTGACAAAACTGTGAGATTTATTTGCAAAGTATATAAAAATTCGTTTTAATTTTTTTGTAATTGATTATATGAAGTGATTAACCAGCAATAATAAAACACATTTATGAGTTGCCATTGGCCGATTTAAATCATTAAAAGTTTTTAATTTATTGTATATGAGGTTATTTTCTTCAAATTAAATATTTTTATTTATTTTTTTTTAAGATTAAATTAAAAGATGAGTTATTGTTCCAAGCCAGATTAATTCGAGATCGAAATTTTGCAGTTTTCTCTCATTCGTCTAGACACGTCTAAATAAAAAAAATATATTTTCAGTTTTTCACTTAAGATGAAAATTGCTGGTTATAATAAATATAATCAAATAAATACATCGGATACTTGGAATTACGTAGAACAACGTTTCAAATTTATTAAATACTTTCTAAATTGTAGGTTCTACCAACGACCAAACCAATGCGTCTCCTTGGCAGTGCTTCTAAAGCAGTGACTGTGTCCCTTTAGTTATCAAAAATTTAGTTGCATACCGAACGATCAATGAGTGATAAAAAAACGCTGTCAGAAGTCGCGTCTCTGAAGAGTGTCATTTTAGGTGGAAAGAGCCTAAATTTTTTTGTCGCTCATAAAAACCTTTGTAATACTAAATTGTTATTAGATGCGTTTTATTATCCGTACGAATCTGGATCTAGATCATTTTAAAAACAAAAACAACACGTGATCCTGCTTTCTATCGGGATCTATTATAATGATCCAAAAATTAGTTCTTACTCTAAAACGCAGATAGCTTTTAAGGGTCCATAAGGCGAGAAAAATAAGAGATACAAGGTTGTTGCAAAATAAACAAATACAAGGAAAAAAGAGGTAGAAATACAAAAAAGCCTCCATTTTGATTTGTATCGTTTTATTTTCATGATCTAATTCAGATCAGACAGACTTTCAAATAGACTTTCGACAGCTACAATCTTTTTATCGCTGATCATTTCAATGGTTTCCTTGAATGAATGTAATCACTTATGGAACATATATTTTTTGCGACATTTGCCATATATTTATAAAGTAATGTAAAATAAGTAGTGAAATCGCATAAAATATATAACGAATTGTTAACAGAAATTATTTATTCGAAAAATCGTTGACTTTGTTCGTGCGACTAAAATTCGTTTACATTGAAAACGTAGCCTTAGAAAAAAAGTAAACGAACACACCTATCAAGTGTCAACCTTCATCAGACCAGTTGCCAAACAACAACTCCTACGTGTCACTATTCTGAAACTCCATCTCTTTTATAATATTTATTTCCAGAACTGACTTATTTTTATTCACTAACGTTTGTTGTTATTTTACGTGTTAAATTTTGCAGCAGTGCATTTAGCAATAAAACACGGCTTTTAAGAAAATATAACTGCTCTGATACAGACTATCTTGCGATAAAAAAAGCCTGCTTTTGAATTATCGCTAGTGGAGACCGCATGTTAAGCCCGGGTCACACCAAGTTAAAGTAGTCAAAGCCGATACTGCTAGCTTAGTGTGACCACAAAAAATCGTATTTGATGGCGTCAGTCACCGAGTTCAGCGGCTGTTAAAGCTAACACTTCCACCTTTTGCTACCAGATGGCGAAGTAAAACATGTTCAACTTTTGATACGCAAGCAGTGGCGTCTAATAAGCGGTTCTCTACAGTTAGGTGTGGCCCGTGCTTTGCGATCCGATGGTTTAGAATTTATTTTGACAACTTACATAGCAATGTCGCTGTCTCTTTCGATTTCGAATGTTTCGGCATTTTTTTCTGCCTGTGATACCTTTATAGTAAATGTCAAGGTTATAATTTTTCAATTTTGTACTTTTTGTTTTCTAATGAATTCGACTGTTAATTTAAGTATATGGATTGTTTAATTGCAAATAAAAATTTCAACAAAATCTGTTTACCCATACAAATAAACGACTCCTCCTTTAAACCATAAATCCCCCCCCCCCCACCACATTACCACATTGACAGAACGTATAATAATAAAACACTTTCAATGGCGCCACTTGTTCTTTTTTTTCTTTACTGTTAAAAGAAAATACAAATATTCTTCGAACAAAAGATAATACCGTTGTTATTAAATTAAGAAAAAAATATAGAAAAAAAAACTACCCTTGAAAACAGAGCGACTCGGCGGCATTCCTCAAAATGTGTTCGTTGCCCGTGAAAGTATATTTTCTCTTTGCGGGTGGGCGCTTAACTGCATTGTGTAGGTGTATGTGTGGGTTCATGTATATCCAAAATGCATTGCTGCTGCACTGATGGGTGCTTTTTGTTTTGTTTATTTATTTGGAATTTTCAACACACTTTCTGAGCAAAAAAAATTTGTATGACGTAAATGATAGAATTTTCCAGGAATAGACAAGAGAGACGTAAATATGCAAATATTTTAAATGGAAAATTTTCAAAATGACAAGCTTATAGGTTTGGTTGTCTTTATAACAAAACTTGCAACAAGTTTACAAAATAGTGTCTCTCTTGAGAACTATCCGCTTATGTTCATTTTACATATTTTTTGCTTGTTAAAACATTAAATACATTTTAATAAGCAAAAAACATTCAGAATGTTAGTTAATCTTTGTAATTATAATTGAATTGGAAGGTCGCAAAAAAAAAATATTGGAAGGAAATAAATTTTTCGAAACAAAACTTAAGAGAATTTTCCCTTACAACGACTTTTCTTGGAAGTCTTGTTTTATTTGTTAGCTTCGAGTACTGAAGCAATAAAACGATAAAATTTTAAATTCACCAAGCACTAACTGATTTTTTTTTGTTGAAGTAAGTTAAGTAAATGTGAATGTTAGCCATCTTTAATTTTTAGGATCAGTGCTCAACGACAATCAAAACACTAAAAATGTATACTTCACACGCTACATGACGAGTTTAGAGACAAAGGGAATAAATAATGTAATAATAAATAAGAATTTTCAAACCAAATTCACACAGATGCGATTATCGGTGTTGGTTTTCTATAGTGCCAATAAAGTATACATTTTGTATACCTATCATTTTTTTTAGTATAACATAAATTAAAAGCTTAATTGTAGTGAGCATTTGTTTATGATAAGATTTTTTTTTTCTTTAATATAAGCTGTGTTTTATTGGTAGATGGGTAGAAAGCACAGCAATCGAATGCCAAAAAAATGATTTTACTCGTTCAAACATTCAATGTTTGAATGTTGGTACCATGTTGATGTCTTTTGTTGCAGTGTATGGCGAATCAAAACCAGCTTAGGGGTGTGTTCTCAAACTTTTTTAAATGTTATTTTCGATTTGCAACATGTAGTGATCTCGATTTGCACTTCTTTTATTCTTAAATAAAATAAGTATGTATAAGTAAATATTTTTTCTTATATAAAGATATAAATATAAAGATATAAATTAACATCTTAGTTAAATAAAATTTAGAGTAATAATTCGTTATTTTATTTTTTTTTCTAGTCACATAAAAAAAACAAAAATCAACGAACGCATCCTTGGCACGTGAAACTACCAACCTTATTAAAAAAAAGGAATTCTTCAATTCGACTCTGCGCCCTCTTCATTACAATATTTTAAAGCTTTATAGCCAGCATCGCCATCTTGATTTGAACTGCCTTATTTTTAGGCAGCATTCGTTTCGTTTTTGTTTTCCATAGAAAGTTTTACTGCGTTGCTTATCCAACAACCAATAAAACACGGCTATTGTTGAAAAATATAAAAATCGTCTGAACCAGAAATGTTTGTGACATACAGAAATAGATTTTGTTGGAAAATTTGTGAAGAATTTGAGTAATTTACGGCAATTTACTTTTGTTCTTGTCGTCTTGTTTTCCAAAGAAAAATTTTTTTGTTATTTTTTACAAAAGCCACAGAATTTCATTAAACAAAGGCTTATAATATTCTCTTTGCTTTGCAATGAAGGGCCTATTACTGTTTATCTTACCACTTGCAAGTTATTTGAATAATTTTTTAACAACCATAATCCCTTTTACACTTTACACATTTATATGCGAAGATTGTTATGTTTATTTTTGCAGGAATTTTTACTGACTGCTATGAGTCAGATCCGGTCCCATCTTACTACACTTATCTGGTTCTATTAAAGAACAAGAAACGCATTGATCTTGTCATTCTAAAGATAACTACGTTTAAAGAAATATCATCATAATCATCATCATTATTATCATTATGTTCATGTTCATCACACGATTTCTTCGAATCTCTAAACGAGAAAAGTTTAGTAAAAGAGTTGAAATGCGAAACAGCACAATCAGTGTGGTTCTCTACATGTAGGTACATACGTTTGAGTATTAATCCTGAAATGAGTCATCAAAATGTTAATACTTTCGGTATAATACAAAAGCTTATCCCATGTAAGGCTTGGTTTTGGGACCAAAAATCTTTTTTCGTTCATGTTGTTTATATTGTTAACCTACTTTGTTTCTCAAATAATGCCATAAAGCTGGACAAAGGCGTATAGAAGTGCGGCAATACCAGCAAAGACTTCACCTTCTTTTACTGTTGGTTGAATATTGTTTATGGTTTACCATAATGGATTCAAATTCAATTGAAAATGAAATAAAAACTTAGCAAAAAATTATTCAAATCCATAATGTGTATACTATTTAAAGAAACGGTACCATAAAAATAAATAATATGAACATGTATACAAGCACATATTATAAGTGACATATTAATATACGAATTTGTATCTTGTAGATATTGAAGCAAAATACATAAAACTAGGTACACATTATTATTAGTGGTTTAATCATATGCAAGCAAAGAAAAGTTTATTGAAATACACAAAAGTCTATCTTCAATCTTTTATAATGAGACAAGATTAAAAGATAAGATAAAAATAATTATATTTCAAAGTTGATGATGGTTCTTTTGTTAAAAAAAAGAAACAATTATCATAAAATCTTTTAAATTTGGCTGAATTTTCTGCTTTAAGAAGAGAAAATGGAAACAGTTTTTGTTCTAGATGAGTTTTTTAAGCAATCATAATTTAATTGGAAGTTGCGACAACTTACATCCAACATATTTAACTTCACGTTAAAATTAAGCATCACAACATACTTGAAGACTTTCATAACTGAAAAAAACTAGATGTTGCAAAAAACGTGTTTAAAATATTGGTACATTATCAGTGAAATAACTGCATCTTCTCTTTTAACAGAAAAGGTAGACAAGTTTATTACTAGGAATATTTTTCTCTGATGGTAGAACGAATAATTCTGCATAGTTAGCTAACAGTTGAGTTATGCCAGTATATTCAAGTAAATGAGTGATATGTTACAAATGCAATGCAATTCTCAAGTTCCAATATATGCAAATTATTTCCAACAGAAAAGTAGCATGATGGTGGGTGGGGTTTTGGCGGTAACACAATAGACTCTGGTTCAAATCTCCCGGTGAATTCATTTTTTTAAAGCGCTTTTCCTAAGGATGAAAGATCTTGGTTCAACTACTTTTTACTTGCGATATTTCGAAAAAAGTGGATCTCGAAATTCTGTCTATCCGTCTGTCTGTCTGTTTGTGTATACCTCAAGCTACAACCTAAACTGCTGAATGTTTTTGTAGGATCCTCCCATAGAACCGTTTTTTTTTAATCCTTGACTAACTCTTAAACGACTGAGCCAATATTGATGAATTTGTTTTATACGGAAGCTCTTTAACAACCCTAAAATTATTTGATATAAACATTTTAAAAAACATAATTTTTGGATTTTTGTAAAATTTTTCAATTTTTTTTTATGAAATATCAATTTTTCGATAACGGGTTAAAAATATATTTTTGAAATTTTGGTAATTGATGTGCATTAATATTTACTTGAAAATGGCACACCAACTTTTTTCCTAAACAAGTTTTGAGAATTTGTATACATAAAAATTATGCGTTTTTTTTAAAACGGCTCGTAATGACTTTCAATTTTTTTTCTAAAAATGTATCTTTATTAATAAAATCAAATGGCATACTTAGTTTGGAGCTCAAAACAATTTAAGAAGTTGTTTATTTCATTTTAGTAATGAATAATAATATACTTTCTATAGTTCTTTGTTGCTATAATCTTGTCTTGGATAGCAACAAAGAAACCTTCAGTCTTCGCGAAAAGTTTTCCCTTCTGTAACCAATTGTTAGAAAGCGTTTTATCTACATGACTCTGTTCTAATTTGTACGGATGGGATCCTCTTATCGTTTTTTCTTTCCAGGATTGAAGTAAGTCATCATGGGTTACAATTTGATGATGGTTGAGTTCTCCAGATAGGTTGAGTGGTGTTAAAGAGTTGTATGCTTCAGAAATTGCTCTATACAGCAAGCTGTTGTTGTTAAGAAAGTATTCTTGCAGGTTTCCGACATGATTGATGTGAAGTGCTCTGATATCTAGTAGGTTATCGAACGCCTTGCATCCGGGGTAGGTACAATCTCTCTATTGCAGAAAGGGCATGATGACATCGATACTTGGTCATTTTGGTTCTGAACAGTCGGGAGAGATCATCGATGTCGATGTCGCATGTGTTGGACCACGAAACAAAGCCGAAAGAGTACGTTCGAAGTGGGTTAATGGCTTTGATTATATTAGGTCCGTTAAACTGACTTCTTAAAACTTTTTCAAATCTTCTGATCAATTCATTTTCTCTTATAGAGAAACGTTCTCTTGTTAACAGTTTTTCTTTTTTGATATAAATGGAACAACATTTATCTAACCCGAACTTCATGTGTATATCGTTACTGAAGTTTGTGAAATAATGTAATAGACTATGTAGTGGATCCTTGTTATTCGAGTAAAGTTTTATGTCATCCATAAACATGAGATGGGTAATAGTAGTGGTGATGGATCTGCCCTTTATCTTATATCCGTGTGATTCTTTACTAAGCATCCTACGTAGTGGATTCAATGCTAGACAGAACGAAAGCGCACTCAGTGCATCTCCTTGGAAAAATCCATTGCATATGGGAATCAGTTCACTCATTTCTCCATTTAGCGAAAACTGAACTTTCCAGTTCTTCATAGTAGTCGCGATAAAGTCTGTGATATCTTTACTTACCCCATAGATAGAATAGAATATCTTTCAGATAAGAATAGGGGACAGAGTTAAAGTCTTTTTGGTAGTCAATGTAGCACATATTCAGGTCCACTTAGTAGTAGCTTGTTTTACCACTACAGAGTCAATTATCAGTTTGTCCTTGTGCATCCTTGTGTATTTCTCGTACATCCCTTCTATTCTATTGTTAATATGTTGTTATATTCGGTGTGTTCATATATTCTATTGCAGATTACTTTTGTTATTATTTTATACATTGTTGGCAGGCATGTAATTGGACGATACTTTGATGGGTCGGGCGATGTCGTTCCATTATATATCAGGTATGTGTTTCCGATGGTTAACACATTTTGGTAATTGTAACTTGTTTACTAAGCAAAAGTGTAATAGCACCAGCAATTGGTCTGTGCGCTGCGGTGAAATGTTTTAGCCAATAGTTTTGTAGTTGGTCTGGGCCAGGTGCCCTCCATTCATTTAACTTTTTAGCTATATCTGTGATTTCTTTCTCAGTGATGATTCTGTTGGGCATTGGTTCGACACTTTCGTAATCCAGGTATTCTTAAAGTAGCCAATCTGCTGCTCTATTAAATTCCTCAGATTCACCCCAGATTCCTGTCCAAAATCTTTTTGCTTCAACTAGTGATGGATATTGTTGTTCTTTTTCTGTGTCCTGCAAGTTATCTTCGAATATTTGTTTGTAAAATTTAGCTTCGCTTGTGCTGAAAAGTCTGTTATGTTATTTTCTTTTTTTAGACTCGGTGTATCTTCTTAACTATTCCAGTTGTGAGCAAATTCGGAGTCAGAGATTGTATCTTAAAAAAAAAAACTAAAAAACTAATAAAAACTTATTTATCTTACCTTGCAATCTGAAGTTTGGTGTGCGTTAATATGCACTGAGTTTTCCAATCTCCGATCTTAATTTCTGAATCTGGCCACTTTTTTTCAGGCGTAGCTGTGGGTGTGGTGTTACCGCATCAGTATCTTCCAATAGATTCGACTGCTTGGTTTTCGTGCTCCTTATTTTTCTTCTTAGAAGACGATTTTTCTCTCTTCCTACTCTTTTTTTTGGTCTTAACGTGCAGCATTGACTCATAACTCATAAGTTGTAAGCCTAGTTTGCGCTGCATATACTGCCCGCCACTCTTTATTGAAACAGGGCTCTCGGTTTAGCTGACTTTTTCAGTGTCTTCCGACAAAAGTGATCAATTTGGTTAACATCAAATCAAATCAAATTTGTTAATTTAATACCTAATTAAATAAGGACTAACATTGACTAACTTGGGGTTAACCCCGAAACCACGATTAACTTGCACTGAAAATCTGGGCTTTAATGTCTCAACTCTCTAACAAAAAAGTTGAACTTCATCAAATAACCGGTAACATTAAATGTATGTATTCAAATCAGTTCAGTATTATATCATACACATTTTTAATTGGGTGTTTATATACTATATATGTAGTAACTCCCGTTTAAAGGTCAATCTATTATTTAAAATCTTTATAAAATATTGTCTTCAAAATGAAAGTTGATGTATGTGCTTTTTCTTAGACCCCCGTTAAAAACTCAATAAGTTGCTTTGTTCACCACCAAAATGCAATATAACCTCAATACTATATATTCAAACAATATATCGTTAATTGAGTTTGGATTATGCACTAAACTTAATTCAAAAGCTCCAATTTTACCTAAACAATAAACCTGATAAATGTCTACAAAATGCATAAATAATTTGATTTTGTTTTCAATACACATACATTATGTAGTAGAATAAATTTGAAACCATCAAAAGTTTTTTGTGTACCTTTTTTTTTCTTTATTCTTATGTATGTAAGCACGCTAATTCTGTCTCTTGATTTTACTATCAAGTTGCGACCCGTTAACGTTGTCGACGTCGGTTGTCGGTCTAGTCTATAATTTATTAATGTTAATCAAAATGATTCACACACAGCAGCCAATAATAACAGCCACTATGTAGCATCATAATCAATTGATTCGTTTTCGTATAGAATTCTTTTGAATTTTTTTTTTATTTTCCTATCTTAGAAAAAAAAAAAAATACAAAATATTTTGTTTTGTTTTTGTTTTTTTTTGCTCATGAATCTTGTAGATTTTTATTTACATTTTGTTTTCAAGCCATTGACGTTGAGCCGCATCTAACAACTGATTTTTTTTTTAGTTTTTAATTTTGACCTGACATAATAATTAAGTACGAGTATCTGAATGTTGATGATGATGATGCCTTTGAAGGGAATTAGTCCAATTAAAACTTAATTGATACCTACTCACTACTCATATTGTATCATATAAGAAATAAATATATCTTATATTTTTGTTCAACGAAAAGTTTGTTTCTGATGATGTGCGTTTGTGGAATGTTTCTAGGAAGACATTCTATTGATTTCATTTAATAGGTTTTGTCTTTTTGTTCAAGGGAAAAAGCGACAATAGACCCTGAGAAGATATGTATGTTACTTTCAAATTGGAAAACTCGAAATTCAATTGACAATAATGTGGAGTTGATTGTGGTTCGGAATTTTTGTTTGTTTTATTGTTATTTAAATCGACTTTGAATTGGATGGAAAACTAAATAATTTGTTATCCAAACTAAAAAATAATAGAAGATTTTAATACATTATAAAGTTTTGGATTATTTTCAATAAGAAATATTCTTAAAAATGATAAAATTTAAACTAAGATTACACTGGTTTGCAACGAAAATCGCCTTCAAACAAAACTATACTTTTCTAAATGATTTTGGCACGCTTTACCCGAATCTGAAGTCATGTCATGTTTTCGAGAAATGCTAATATAAACATGTCAAAAACCGTTTTTTTTGGTACATTTAACGTCGAATTTCTTTACTGGTAAATATTTTTTGTTTTTCATTGTTAATGAGATGTTAATAAAATGCATTTCATCTGTTTTAAATCATTTAAAAATTCGTTTTCGGCGCAAAGATATTGCAAAGTGAAATTTATGATTTGTCTTAAATACTCTCTTTAGTTCAATTAAAGCCTTTTTAGAAGTGGAAAAATCTGAAGTAATAATTTTCAATGGCTACCTTAATGCTTTATTTTGGGATTTTTTTTAAATATTGATTTAAAAAGTGTCTATACATTGATGAATAAAAACAACTCTGGTTTAAGGCTTGTGCTATGTGGAATCAGTCCTCCAAATTTCAGCCGAGTCGGCTCAATAGTTTTGAATACATGCAAGGTCAATCGAATCTAAGAGAGCTTTTTTTCTACAAAATCACATTTTCTTAATTGATTTAATTAAGAAAAAAAGTTCGTGATAAAAGTTTTCCAAACTTTACCAAATAACTTTTTATTATCAGTCAAGCAACTAAACATTTCTGATTTGTTGGTGCGTTTTTAATCCTCCGATATCATAGTCATCCTTCAATGAAATTTGACAGTTGACAGCTTGACATATCGGGAATAGGGAATAGTTTGACGCAACAAATATATTTCACTCCAAATGTCATTCAATTTTAGCTCTGAGCAAGGATCTGAGCAGCGGCTGAGCGATCAAGATGAGCTCTGAGCAGATAAAATCAGAGCCCTCAGATTTAATTAGTAAACACGCACTTGACCACTGAACTAATTTAAGCCATAATTTGTTCTCACTAGCAACATTATTTGTTCACTAATAATAAATTTTTGTTTACAAGTAGCCGGGCGACTGTCGTAGGAACTATATCTAAGTATATTTTGGGACCAATTGATTTCATGCTTTTTTTCGTCGGTCACATAAAAAAAAAATAATAAGCTCAACATTTCTCTCGATTTGCTCGGTCAAAAAGGTTTTAGCATAAAAACCTTATTAGTATATCATTTTTGCCCCTGTGGCTGTTAAAAGTTTAGTTTTGGTTTAGGATAACCTTAAAAAGGTTTCCCAACCCAAAGCGATTTCTTAAAAGCGACAAAAAGTTTGTAGCTCTTAAATTATAGTGACACACGATGTTATGAGTGTTGCCACATCAACGTCAAAAAAAGGGGCCGGTTATAGCTATCAGGAAAACGAATCAGGGAAAATATTCTATGGGATTTTCAAGGCTGTTTTTAATCAATTTGAAACACAATTACAACACTAATCGATGACAAATAACTCAAATAATTACCAAAATCTTTTGCCATGACGTTAATCAAAAATAGGACAATAAAAATTGTGATTATCTACAATTATCTAGTCGCTGTGGTCGAATTTATTAACGTTTTTCTGTTTATCCCTATAAGATCCTGCACCACTTGTCTAAATAGGCAGGTTCACGTTGACTAACTTACCGGACTACCAAATGTCAGCTCTCTCCCTGGGAAATATCAAAATCATTTGAAAACCATTCGACCAACTGTCATCCGGCCATTTTGACAGTTCGTTAGTCAATGTGAAACCCACCAAATAACTGAATTCGCTGCAACGTTGAAAATACTTGAAAACAATGCAACAATTGTAAGTCTAAATTTTCACTGGACACACTTAATTATTTTGACACTACAGTTTTGCTATTACTCTTCGCTGAACATGTTTCATTAAAGAAACTTTTTATTTTTGATCATGGAATACATATCTTAAGAAAACAAGGTATGCTTGACAGTTCCGAGCAACTGTTTCGGGATGTCATGTCATCGGGAGTGAAAGGTCTCAATTATCAATTGTTTGTCAGATGAACAATATCAACCAAAACAATAACAGCAAAATTGACTGTCACTCCCGGCGGCCTTTCATCTCATAAAGAGCATAAACCTCGTCTTCTTTAGACCAAGAAGGTTCGTGATTTAGTCCGAGTTCTTAAACCTTAAAAAAAAGCACTTATGACTCATAACACACTACCATGCCTGCAATCGCTGGATATTTACATAAGAGATGCAAAATAGTATTTTGATTAAGCATATCTAATGTTTGGTCGTATTCTTTTTTTCAAATACCACCAATCCTGAGTGTCTCTTTTAAACTTTTTATTACTTTTTTTTTTTTTTGTAAATCGACCCACATTTTGGCTAAACGTCTTTAACCATACTCATTCAGTCCCGTCTTTTGAGCAACAACATGCAACCGTTTCGTGTTCGCATTAATGTACCCACCATCACAAATTATATTATTGTATGGCTTTTGTTCATCTTCATTGTACAAAAAATCAATTCACTACACATTCGAATCAGAATGAAATTTGATCTAAATTCCGTTTCCAGTGACCGGAAACAAATTTCTATTGCATCTATCATTTGAAACACTAACAGTTACAGCTGCATCCGATTGATTTGACATTCATTCAATACGATTTCTTGCATCTCACTTAGCAATTCAGCCAATCTTCTCAATTAACACACACACAAACACATAGTCTTGTGAATCCGTTTGCAACCACCACCGCACCGCACATAAGTTGAACTTAAAATCAACCAAGTGCAAACTATTCGCCAACAAACACCGTTAGATTTGCATTCGCGCCATGTTCCGATTGTAAACATTACCCTATGAATTTGGTTATACCTATATCTACTGCATTGTGGGTACACCTTTATATCTTTCTCTCTCTCTCACTCTCTACGAAATGGGTTTACAAATTTCTTTTAGCTTTCTTTATACTATAGGTAGGTTGGAAATAAATATCATTGAAATGGTTAACCTATCATTCGATATGATGAGATGGTAACACTATCTGGGCGAGAAAATCCATCAATCAATCCCCCTAGATGGCACGGGAAGAAGATAAAAGATGTGGATAGATGTTACATCAAAATGCATATGTGATGTGATGTTTGATGATGATGGCGACGATAATGATGATGGCAGGAGGCTGTGTGTTGTTCGTAATGAAAGCTGGCGGTATGCGATGTTAGCTGGTGGTGTCTTTTGAAATTTGATATCAATTCCTTAACGAGTGACTAGATTTGCGCGCATAGGTAGGTAGGTTAGGTATACCTTGCCGGATGAATCTTTTGAAAGTTTAAGACTCACAGACATTAGATTATACCAATATGTTCAGAAAAATGCTGAAGATGAAAAATAGCAGGGTCGCGCTGACGTTTCAATACAGATCCTAGGCGTTTTATATGAGCGAAGGATTCGGTTAGGAATCCTTAAACCATTCTCTTGTGAGTCGTGCCTTTAAGATCACTTCATGTACTAAAATAGTATCTACAAACCTCAAGCCATTGCTGAACTTCCTATTACTTTTCTATATACATATAATGGCCTCCCAATTCATGCTGGGTGCCTGTGCCTGCCTGTAGAGTCCAGAGTCCAGACCTTAAAGTAGAGGTTTAACATTTTCTTCAAACTATCCCAGCAAGAATTCACCCAATGAAGAATCATTGCTTTGTTCAAATAGCAGTAAAGATTTTTGAAAAATTAGGTTTTTCTCTCATTCATTATAGTTTTATGGTATTTGAATACTTCATTTATAGCTCGTTCTGTTCGCTCTATTTTATTAGCTTTGTTCAATGAGGAAATAGTTAGATCAAAACAATATAGATCAGAACAGTTTTGTGAGAAACATCACAACAGAAAACGACAACAAACAAATTTGACAGTTCTCACGCATCTGTTTTGATCAGCAAGTACAGAAAATCCTGTTCTTAACTGTTCTAGACAGCGTCATTGAACAGCAAGCTAGAACAGTCTGGAACAGAAAAACCTCATTGAACAGCAAAAAGTTGTACTTTTCTGTTCCGAACAGTTCAAAACAACGTCATTGAACACACTTACTAATAGAAAAAGTTGAGCAAGTAATAATATATCACCCTCCCCTCTTAGATTGAAATTACCTATTTTTGAGAAATCGATTTCAAATTATATTCTATTAAAGGAATTTGTAATGTATTTGGTTTGACAGTTAAGCCAAACATACCCTTTTTTCACCGTGGATAGATGTTGAAACCTTCAAAAGTCTGTACGAGGACCGTACCACACTAAACTCACCTCTACTTCCCGATTGCCTGGTGAACGAAATTGCGATGAATTATGTAGGTTCTAGTTCTGTTCGTGTACTTAATGAATCAAGGTTAGATGATTTCAAAAGAGACACTAGAGCATTTCCTAGACAAAAAGTCTTTTATGCTCCGTTCCTACACGACCTTAGCAACCTCTCAAATAAAAAAACTAAGGATGTATTTACTAATTTACCAAAGAAATTTAGAAAAAATTCCTGAAAATGCATCATTTTGCCAGATGAAAGCAATTTAAGGTTTGACTTTTATTTGACAGGTTCAATGCAAACACTTGCTCTTGCACTTGCACTTAGTCAGATCTGTTCGTTTGCTTTATTCAAAAACCCCTGAAATAACCAGTTATAAAACAGAATTGTTCCCTGAAATAACCAGTTATAAAACAGAATTGTCTTTGTAGTCGAGAAATTGTGCAATTTCGAAAATTTAAGATGAAAACAATTTAAAGTTTGGGTTTTGACAGCTACGAGGTAAAAACTTGCTGATCTAATTTATGTACATATCTGTTTTTTTTACTTTATTAAAAAAAAACATCGGATAATCTGCTATACAACGCCGCTATTGTCGTCGTAATTTCGAAATATCACAATTTTTTAAGTGATTTCAGTAAATTTGCCAAAGTTATAACAAATTGGACAATTCTGATACTGATTTCGGAAAGTACGCTGAAGTTACATACTTTCGCCAGATGAGAGCAATTAAAAGTTAAAGTTTTGTTTGACAGCTTCAATGCAAACACTTGCTTATCTAAATAATGGGCAGATCTGTTCGTTTACTTAATTAAAAAAACCCTTGAATAACCAGTAATAAAATATAATTGTCTTTGTAATCGACAAATTGTGCAATTTCGAAAGTAACTTCGCAAAATTTACCAAAGTTACAAAAAAATTAGGCAATTTTAAATGTAATGCAAAAAATATTCTAAATTTACATTGAGAATATTTTTAAGCTGAGTTTTGACAGCTTAAAGGTGAACAGTTGCTCATCTAAATTATGCAAACATCTGTTCGTTTTCTTTATTAAACAACCTTTGGTTAGGGCTTTTTTGAAAAGAGCAATATAACTCTGTCTCATTCTGTCTCATAACTTCTAAACGTCAAATCGACACTTTGACCCAATGACGGTGACAATCTTGCTTTGGCACAAATACCTGGATTAGACATGTGCCTTTAACTGTTTCTCACCTGACATATTTCCAATTCCTGTTTTTATTTTGTTAAAAATCATAGCCTTGCAAAATGGTAAGGGCCCTATTTGGAGCCTAATGCTGCTTACGTTTAAAATACGGTCTTGCAAGGATGATGGTGTTAATGAACCGAACAGTGCCGCCATCTACCACCGCCATATCACCACTTGGTCGTAGGTATTCGTTGTCTTCTTCGTTTCTTCATCGTCAGCCGTCATCTAGGAGAAGATATTCTATTTCTTCGTCGTTAGAGAATTCAATAACACCAACAAAAAAAAAGGCAAAAAAATCTGCGGTTTCCTTCTCCATACACGTAGAGGTACTTAGATACTTCATAATAGAATAATGATGAAAAGAAAAAAATGAAAATGAAAAAAAAACAATTCAACTCTTTGCTTACCTCGATGTACACATGTGAAGCCACGCTAATCGATATGCTTCAAATATTATCGTACTTCCGGTTGGTTATTACCTCCGTCGACGTTGTTGGCGGTAGATTGTCTATATTATGGCTATCAACAGCAGTATTACAATAACAACAAAAAACAACAACAACAACTTTAGAATAGAATTCAGAATAACACAGTTCGGTGAATGCGCTTGGGTATGTGACCAAACAAGCGTACGGATTGCGGCTCCCGGTACATACTTGGCCGCATACGAAAAATGCGGTAATTCTATTGGTAGGTGATGCGAAGCGACTACGACAACGACGATGACGGTCGGCATGCAGGCGGTGGAATTCATCATACAACGTACATATATAGTGATGAGGAGGATGATGGTAATGGTTCGTAATGGGCTTGGAAATCTTCTCTTATTGACTAGCTTTTTGGATTTATTTACGAGTATTTCTGGGTTTATGCTTTTTTTTTTGTTCTTTAACGATACTCTATAAATTTTGTTTAAAATTTATTATAAAAGAAAAAGAATTTCTGTATTTACTCTTTGTTAGTGTAACTCCACCTTTCTTTAAAACTTGGTAACTTTGTTCCGTTTTTATGGACACTTTAAGCTTGGTGCTCATAGTTGTGTGACATTTCTTGTACCAATTTCAATAGCCATACTTTTAACTTTTCAGTTTTAAACCACTTCTTAATTTTAAATGCAAGCTGTGTTTTGCATAGATCTCGGCAGGCTTCAGTTCTGATCTTGGATAAATCTGCTTACCCTTTGGTAGAATTTACATCCCTGTGCCGGTACAATTCTCAATAGACTTTACTGCTCGCTTCTCGTGCTCTCCTTTTTTTTCCCCCGATAATTCGGTTTTCTCTTTTCTTTTTTGACCGTAGAACTCTATGGCTACTCTTTCGGCGGCTTTGGATTTTGTTTGCAGCATTCCCTGGTAGGCTTCATTCTTAGCTGCATGCCCCAACCGGCATTTTTCGACGAACCAGGTGTTTGGTTGTGGTCTCCTAGTGAAACCCAGCAGCACTTCTGATGACTTGTTGGCAATTTCTTCACTGTTCACGAGATATTAAGAGAAATGCGGTCAGAAAGAGTTTTTGAGATCTATTGCGATTTGAGTTTCCCAGTATCATAGATACCTGTATCCTTACCAAAAGATCTAGCGAGTAGTGGTTTGCTTCCCGGGACGATCGGACTTTCAAGATACTGGAAGCATGTCTGGCGTGGGGGGCGTGAAAACAGATCAGCGTCACATTTTTAAATTTGCTTTGATAGTGATTAGATAGTGCTGTAAGCCAGTGCTTTGGCTTACAGAATTATACCTTAAGACTTCTTGCCAAAGTCTTTCCGTTATCAGAAAACAACATTCATACAGTCGCTGTTCGCCGACATTGCTCTTTCCATGGTAGATGGTATCTCTTCATCCCATCGCACTTCCTGGATAGCTGTTACGTCCTCACTCAGCCTATCCGGGTTAATAGTTCCGCTGCATGTGGTTTATGTAAGGACAGTACGTTCCACGTATTGATCCGAAACTCGTTTTCTGGAGTCGTCAACATTAAGATCATCCGCATCCGACGATTGTTGGTGTTTCGGAACTAAGTTTTACTTTCATGGTTAGGATGTTAACACGTCTCATAACCCCCAGAAGCAGCCTTTTAGTTAGCTCCAAGAGTGAATATGTCGTAGTAGCTGGTATAAGGTGTTCACTAAGCAGTTCAGCCCGACTGGAATTGTAAACGCCATTGTTGATTCCATCTGGGGAATTCTTCAGCTGCCTCCTTTATGAAAGGAACAGTGCCATAGTGGTCACATTTCTTCCCTCCTTTCTCGTTTGCTGCCTACAAAAACCTTCTACAGGGGAACATCAAGCATCGATCATAATAGATTGCTTCGGTATAACATCGACCTAATTTGGTATAATACAGCTGTCAATGCGGTCAATAAAAATAGCGGTTTATTATGACCCCAAATACTTAATAAACTGCACGTGATGTTCATTAAAAATGCAAAGAAAATATAAGCTTTTATTAACTGTCATAACTGATCACATGAGAAAATTATTGATTTGCCAATATGACGTTTCAAAGAAGTTATTTATTGAGCAATATTTCAGAAGCATTAACAAAAATGTCAATGTATGGTATACAGCATTTCTGTTTGCATCTATCAATCAATTAATTTCATTCAAAGAAGCTCAAAAACCATTCACACATCGATTCTGGTTTTGCTATTTAAAAGGCCATTACCCCCTTATTGCACTTGGCCAATACAGGAAACATCAACTGCTTGACTGAACCCAATTGAAATTTTGTTCACCCTATTGGCAGACCCTATTGTTTTCATCTCATATTACCACACGCCATTATACTATATAGTATATACTCTCGCCCTGCCTGTTTCCTGCTGTCTCAACTATGTAACTCCTATAATGTTGTGTGCCTGCCTATACCAAAATTTACACATTCAAAGAGGTTGTAAAATACACATCGATACCAATAGAGTCTGTATAGTGTGCATGTATGTAAAGAGTTACTAATAGCCTTTTTCTAGACGGTTGTTCTTGGAAGAGAAACAATAACAAAAAAAAAAAAAAAAAAAAAAAAAAAAACTACTCTATAAGAATTCTATGCAAACATTAATCACCCGACAAACATCGACTAATCTTGCTCCACCATACAACCCAAGTGTGAACGAACCTTTTATTGTTTTCTTCTTGACTTTTTTTATGCTCTGGTGCGACAATACCACATTGGTACAAGGGTGTTTGTTGTTTTCTCTATTTTTTTTTGTTTTCAGTCATTTAGACTGACTTCTTGGTCTTGATAATACTCAAGGGTTTTATTTGCTTTTAGAAAACAAAATGAAAAAAAAATATAATCTACTCTATACTCAAATATTGATTCGAAAGATACCTCATACTCGTAAATGATACCTTTTTTAAAAAAAAAAAAAAAGTAACAATTTACTCAAATTTTTTTTTTTAAATCTGTCTATTTGTTTTTGCTCCTCAAGTTCTGTACCAAATACATCTCATTCATATCCACTTTGAATTTTTCATAATTTAGTTATGTCGTGCATAAATCCTTTGCTGGTACTTTGCTACGAGTCAAACGATTAGTTGCAATTAAGGAAACACTAAATGAGACAAATGTCCCCTTGTGAATGTGGCATTGTTGCATTTACACGGTATAGAGATCATAACAATTACTTGGAGCAGAATACTTTAATGAGAAACGTCAAAAGAAGATAAAACAGAAAAAAATAAAAAAACAAATTTGACAGTTCCAATCTATTAGAACGACCACGATAAACAGAAAACAAGGTATGCTTATACGGGGGTTCACACTGTCTAACATACCGGACGACGAGCTGTCAAAATAGAAAAATGACAGTCGGTCAAATGGTTTTAAAATGGTATTGGTATTTGTCCAGAGAGCTGTCATTTCCGGTAAGCTAGTCAGTGTGAACTCCCATTATAATGAACGCCATGTCGCCATTTTGAAAAACTGATGACGTAGTAGTCATCGCCGAAGCTGACAATCGGGTTTGTTGTTGTAAATTTCAGTTGCATTGTTGTTGTTTTCAATAGAAAAACAAATGTTTTCTCCAAATCCATAACTGACGTTCGGCCGCCGAACTGTGCATGAGAAAGATGAGACAGAAAAACTGTAAGTAAGTCAATGTGAACCCCTTTATTCTGAATCAAAAGCAAGTACAGAAAATTCTGTTCAAAACGGTAAGTTAGTCAGTGGGAACCCCTTTATTCTGAATCAAAAGCAAGTACGGAAAATTTTGTCCAAAACTCTTCTAAGCAGTGTCATTGTACAGAATTTAACTGTCAAAAACATCGCAATTGAACACAGCTAAATTTTGGCATCTTTCTGTAATTTTCATCGCGTAAATTGCTTACATTTGATAGGGATTTTTACCAAATTGTCAAAATAGATACTTTGGTACAGTGACAGTTCTCACATGAAAAAAAAAATATAAGCAATTTTGATTATTACTGTTGATTTATTTAAACTACAGTGGGCCAGAATGTCGATTTGACGTTTAGAAGCTATGAGGCAGAATGAAACAGAGATGTATTGTTTTTTTTCTAAAAAGCCCTATTGTATTTTTGATGATACAAACACAAAACTGACAAGTGTAATTGACGTATAATATTGTCATTTAACTGATATCGTGTTACTAGTCCTGTTTTTTTTTAAATAGCAGACAACACATGAACAGATAAAAATAATAATCCAGTACAATCATTTACATAATATTCTTTTCGCCGAGAAGATTCGAATACCATTGATTTCCTTTAACGTGCGTTCCATTGAAGATTGCCAATAAAGTACTCATGACATGAGTAGAATTAACAAGCACCAAACGAACGCGGTTACGCGGCAAACCATAAGAATGAATGAAGTTCTCTCATTTGGGCGGAATAAAGGTGTTCCATCAGAGCCTCAGTAATTATTTGACATTGTATAAAAGATGTCACTATTTTCCTAGTTTTGTGACAAAACTAATGGCAGTTATTATCATTAGTTCTATGGTAATTGGTAAAGTTCGCATGCACGACCGGTGGACAAAATCAGAACTATTCATTTAAATTAGAATTATGAGCTAATTGGTTTAGACAAGCAGTAAAATGTACCTCTGCGGGCGGCGCCTGGCGCCATACGTAAAGCTTCCAATCCCCAATTGGTAATAATAAGCTTTGTTAAGTCTTAAAAATTCAAGGCTAGTGTTAATTTTACTTCCTGCACTTAAACAAAGTGTTTGGTATTTTTTTTTTTTTTTTTAACTTGTGTAAATTAAAATTTAATCATCAATTGGGGTTGTTTTTTTCAACAAATGAATCAATCGTGGAGGTGTGTTTGTTTTTATTTCTATTGCAGGAGCAAATTTGGATGCAATAGGGTTGCCAAAAGTCAGCAAAGTTCAAAAATTAAAAACAACAAAACAAACATGTCGTTTTATCGTTATTATGGAACGAGATTGGCAGTAGTGGAAATTGATTTTATCTCCTTTTAGCCCAGGTTAATTAAGTTCTATTTCCTAGAAAATACTTTATAGCCATTTTTATCCTAAATATGCCAACAACTACCATTTGGGGTTTGGCCATGATCTTGAAAAATCTAAATCAACATAACAATTTTCCGTTTATCTATATCATTTATATTATTTTCATTGGAAGATCTTAATCTATTGAAATTACAAACAAGGTAATACGTATACTTAAAGTGACTGTAATGGTCCTTTAAAACTTAAATTCATATTTGCAGTGCAAAAGGGATTTAATTTTTCTTTAGAAAACCATTTTCCAATTATGATACAGCTATAAAATTTGGCATGAAAATTTAATCACAACAAAAATACAAGGAAGCCAAGTTTTTCTATAAAAACTACTGTACCCATTAAGTCTTGCGCAAAAAAATCCGCGAAATTAGGCCCTTGGAGATAAGACCCAACAACAACCAAATTTCGCCAATTTTGGGGTGTTATTTCTTTTTTAAGCAGGGGGTAACACAAAACCTGCAAAAAATCGTGTGATTTTAGCAATTTCTTGAAAATTATACAAAAATAAATTGAGGCCCCCAAATTGTTTTTAAAATAGAATGAGTTGGGTTTTTATTTCATTACGGTCTGATTTCAGAATGCAATTATGCCTAAAAAATGAAATACAGCCCCAAAAATGAAATAACACCCCGAAAATTGTTTTTTTTTTTTTTTTTTGTTTTGTGTGCTTATTTTTGGGTCGTATTTAGTTTTTTTTTTGGGCCTTATTTTCTGGGGCCTAATTTCGCTAAGACTCTTTTTATATATAACACCTTATTGCGCAAGACTTAATGGATACAGTTGTTTTTTTTTTATTTAATTACTTTTAGCAAAGCACATAATGTTGACAGCAATATTTCAAATACATAATCATTTTTTGGGGAGCAGATATAAGTTGACTTAACGATTCGATTAATTTATTTATGTGCATCACAAAACAAACCATTGTTCAAAATTTTAAGAATCTGCTATAATTTGATACAAATTTAGTGAATATGGACACAAGTAAATTTTCGATTTTGTCCTTTATATGCACCGCAAAATCTACCATTGCGCTAAATTTCAAGACTAGGATGATTATACAAGAGCTCCATACATTTGATACTAATTTAATGAATATGGGCGGATGCCACGCCCCCTGAATGGACATTTTCAATTTTTTCCCCTTATATTCACCGCAGAGTCTATCATTGCGCAAAATTTCAAGTTTTTAGGATCACGGGAAGTGCTCCATAATTTTGGTGATCTGTCAGTAAGTGAGTGAGTGAGTGAGTGAGTGAGTCATATAGTTACGGTTTTTGTAATTTTTGAAGCCCTGTATCTCATAAACTACTCATGCAAAGTGGATGAAATTGCTGAGTTGCGTGTTCTTACTCTTGCTAGCTCAACAAATATTGAAAATTTGGCCTAATTTGTACAGAAGTTAGATGGGGGCGGGGGTCGAAAATGGCCTGAGTTTGTTCCTGTAATAAGGGTGGAGTGCCAAAGTAGCTAAACAACTTGGCTGGGCATTGCTGTGCCCTTTGATATAGATTGAGAAACAAAACCAAAAACCAATGTGATATATCAGTAAATTAACTCAGTTAATGCACTCTTGTTATGTAAGCATCTATCGTAATAGAGTGACAGATCATTGTCATCATTACAAAAAACAAAACAGGCTTGAAAAATAACTATATTCATTTATATACCCAAAACAATGCAATAAACTTAACGCACCCTGCATTCATACAAAACCATAAACATTAAGACCTAGATTATACTATTTAACTTAAAGAAAAAAAAAAAAATAATAATAATAATAAGATGTTTGTATTTTTTTTTCTTCTATTTGCAGATTGCTTTGTTTTTCCATTTTTTTTTTGTACGTATTATTATTTTATCGTGAGATGAAAGTAAACTGACATCACAAGACACATACAAAACTTCATTGCTATATAAGCTACACCTTATCTCAGGGATTGTTAAACGCGGCACTAGATAAAACCGTATATCTATTTATATTAAAGTGAAGTGGATTGACGCGGCGCGGCGCGACTGAAGGCATCGGGTGAAAAAAAAGAAAAGAAAGTTATGATCTTTTAAATATGAGACAGAAATCTACGCAAAATGCCGAGTGAATGGGAGAACAATTCATCATTATCATCATCCGCAAAGGTATCATCATCATCCGGATCGTCGTTGTCGGCTTCATCGTCAACAGCAACATCACCGGAACCAAATTCAAATGGAAATAACAACAACAATAACGACTCTGCCAAAAATGGCCATGCAAAGGATTGCGCATTAAAAGCTGTAAGTATTATTTATAAATAATATAAATTGTATACAATTTATAATATAAGACTAATTAGCCTATTTTTTTTGTCTGTTGTTCTTGTTGTTGTTGTATCTGCGTATTTATAATTACCTACAACGAGTTTTTTTTTTTTTTGTTTTTTGTTTTAAGGTTCGTTCACATCAGACGAACATTTTAAAAATAAATATATTTCTCACAAGCATTTATAAGATACATTTCAAAAATAGATAATTACAAGAGATTCATCATCTCTGTAATGTTGGTTGTTTGTTTTTTCATTATATACAGCTATTGTTTTCTAAAAATGTCCACTATGTGAAGATTTAAACATTAATAAAGCAGTTGCTTGCCACCTCATCCCCACTCTTTGTTCTTCCGGATAAGCTTGTTCAGAAAAATTCCCATTGGTAAAAGTCAAAGTGGGGGCGCAGGGAGGCGGTGGTTCGAATATGTAACTGTTTTTGAGAAAAAGCGCCATCTATACAAGGCAGACAATTTGAGATAAAATAGTTTTGACTTTTGATGACATCTTATGGGAAAAACAAAATTGACAGAAGCGTAAGTGGGGACAAAGTGTTACCAGATCTCACAAAGAAAAATACTAAATTACTAAAAATAGCTTTTTAAAATAATAAAAAAAAGCAGAGAATTATATAAGGCTTCGGTTAGGTTAGGTTATGTGTCAGTGGTTGTCATTTAAAGCATCTGACAGACTTAGGCCTAGTTTCTTCACATTTGAGCATTAAGACCGAAAATATCGGCACCTGCCATTTATAAGCAAAACAACGCTTAAACGATTTTGATTAAATTTTTGAGCAAGCCAGACAATACATCTGAAACTAAGAAATATATTTTTTTTATCGGTTAATAACGGTACCTCCCATAGAACCGTTTTTCTTTTTTCTGAGTTTCTCCTTAGCGACTAAACCGATTTCGACGAAACTTTTTTTTACAAAAAGTTCTTGGTAGTTTTAATATCCGACAAAATGTTACAAAAATAAAAACCACATCACCACTAATCGAAATTATTTAATTCACTTGGCAGCACTGACACTTTAGATTATGACAAATTTGAAGTTGTCATTTAAAAGACTAAAAATTAATTTCTCAAACAGAAAAAAATATGAATCTAATAAGAAGATTATTATGATCATTTTAACCTAAGGCGGAGGACCGAAAACCATACAATTTATATTTTTTTTTTAATGTAAAATTTTTATTTCAAATTGTATAGGTAAGCCAAAATAGTTTTTATATTCCAAATTTGATGTGTACATAATGTCAAAATTTTAAATATAACGAATGAACTCTGAATAATTTTATGACATTTATAGAGAATTCATCGCCAAAAAATTCTAAATGTATAAACGCTTTAATCAAAACCCGAGTGATACTTCTTTTTTTATTTATTTTCACGACCGTTTCTTAGATGACCCCAATTTACCCTTCTGAAACTGCGAAAATAAAAAAATCCCTGAAGCCCAATTTTTAAAATTAAATGTTAATATTCTTTAACGTATTATTTTTTTTAATATCTGTAACTTTGCCATATATGTATGTAGATGGGTCAAGTAAATGAAAAAAACTAAAAATTGAACTTTAAAGCGTGGCAACCCTATACCTTGTAAAGATAAATGCGAGGCAACCCATGTGCAAACTTTGTACTTGCAATATTAGCACTATAGGCAAGTTTAAGATTCGTAAAAATAAATCCAACACGAGATAACAATCAGACATGCCGGTAAGATGATAGAGAATGCGAAAAAAGCGGGTCCCGCAATTCTGTATATCTATTTGTCTGTGTATACCTCGAGCTACAGCCTAAACCGCTGAATCGATTCTCTTCAAGTTTGGTAGATTTTTGGGAATTCCTTTTTTTTTGTGATCAAAACTAACGGTACCTGCCATATAACCATTAGGGAAAAGTTAACTTTTTTCAAAAACGGCTCTAATGCCGGCCTTACACGACACAATATTATTGCACAATACTCAGTATTGTGCAATAATATTGACCGTGTAAGGGCTGTATTGCACAATTTTTTCTGTTTGCACAATATATTGAGTGTTATTAAAAAAGTTTAATATTTTATGAAATTTTACTCAATATTTTTCGGTCCAACAACGAAGCAGATGCAGAAAAAGCCAAGAGACATAGAAATATTGCGCAGTAATATTGAGTCGTGTAAGGACGACCCTTTTTTGCACAATATTTGTGGACAATATTATTGCACAATAATATTGTGTCGTGTAAGGCCGGCGTAACGATTATGACTAAATTTTATGTGTCTTCTTTTGTTAGTACGGTCATACTTTTGAAATAAATGAAATGATTGTACAAATTGTACTAACGGTACCTCCCATAGAACCGTTTTTTCATTTTTTGCTTTCACTTTGGATTTTTAAAAATCTTTCAATTTTAAATTTATTTTTTTTTGCATTTCTTATAAAATTATTTATTTTTAAGAAACTTTATATAAGAAGCTTTAATGTCCACAGCAACATTGATGTGCATTATATTTTTTAATAATGAAAGAACGTTTTGCAACGAGTATCAAAACACGCTCTGGCATTGCCATGTGCATAAGTGCTTGCCAAACTTGACTCCTTGCTAACTAGGACTGGTTTTCGTGTTTAAAAAGTACCAAAGTACCTACCTATAAATTAAACTTCAGCCTTTCTAATGAAGGTCCGTTTCTTTGTTTTTGTAAAATCAAACGGCTCTAGAAACTCGTCTACGAGCACAAGACTGGTATTGTATGTTCCGTTTCTTTCAGCTCCTGGGTTAGTTAGATTATTATGTACAGATGTATACAGGCCCAAGATCCAAAGCTACTATTCGCCGAGTTGATGTATGCAGAAAACTGGTTCTTCTACGCACCTTAACAATCTCACGGGAAGTGGTCATGTTTTTGATAGCTCTGCTTTAAATAAAGGGTTTTCCAATGGGGACTTGACAACTTTGGATTTAATTTGTGAACGCACCCTTTCACAAATCATCGAACTGTCATTGTCAATTTATTAAGTCAACTCAGCAGGCGTTCTCAAGAACTGGGCATCGCTCAAGCCGATGGACCATTTGAAGCGACGACGTACGTCCTCCGATTGGGCTCTGGAGAAGATACCCCAAGATGATAAATTTCATCGCAAAATCATCTACAGTTCAATGGGTTCGTCAATAAACAAAATATGCGTTATTGGTCTGCTGAAAATCCACATTTGTTTCAAGAAACACCACTTCATTCACAAAAAATAACTGTTTGGTGCGGTTTGCATGCCGGCGGCGTTATTGGGCCATATTTTTTCGTCGACGATAACGATTTATACGTTACTGTGAATGGCCAGCGTTATCGCGCCATAATAACCGATTATTTTTGCCATGAATTGGAAGATATGGACTTGGACGACATGCGGTTTCAAAAGGATGGTGCCTTAAGCCACACAGCACACCTTACAATCG
The DNA here is from genome assembly GCA_948107695.1 of Meliscaeva auricollis. NCBI lineage: Eukaryota > Metazoa > Arthropoda > Insecta > Diptera > Syrphidae > Meliscaeva > Meliscaeva auricollis. The sequence continues at coordinate 42,664,642 of OX403616.1, forward strand.
ATTTATTAAAGAGTAAGTGTGATGAGCGTATTATTTCATATATGGGCCAGTCGATTAGCCTCCTCGTTTGTGCGATTTAACGCTTCTAGACTATTTTCTTTAGGGCTACGTTAAGTCATTGGCTTATGCCAACAAGCCGACAATCAGCCGTTTCGGCCGAAATGTATAAACGAAGTCGAGTTCCATTCATAAGTGTTTTGATTGAACTTCAAGCCAATAATAAAATTTTTAAACTATTTTAAATGGTTTGCGTTTTATTAAAAAAAAGTGGTCAAGTCCTTATTGAAAAACCCTTTATAACTTTATTTTTATTTGTTTAAACAAAATAATTTGCTAATATGTATTTTTATAGGTAATTTTGTTGTGAATAAATTGGTATTTGAATCTAATCTGTGCGGTGTACCGGAACTGTGATATCGAAAACCAGACCATGCCTCTGCGCGCATGGTCAAATGACGCTTTGACTGCACTATGGGCCAAGATGTAGCTAAAAATTAAAAAAAAAATCCTAATGATCTCTTAAAACTCATAATATTTGGCTCAACTTTGAAGGATAAATATTTTGCATGTTCGTGAATAGTTTAAGTCAAGCGCCCCCAAAAAAGAAGAGATTTTTTCTCTTCTGGTCATTCTAATGTACATTGCAGCAAAACTGACAGTTTTAATTAGTTTTATTGAAACGAAGTGGCAGTAAATGTCATATGTATTTAAGGAACAAAAACCTTTTCAATCCCGTCTTATTCATCATAAATTAACTAAAGTGAAATTACTCTTTTATAACAATCAAAACTCATTGTATTAACTTTTACTTCATTATACTTATTTAAGTCTAATACGTAAATAACTTCAACCCAGGTATAGGGTAACCGTTAAAAGTACTTATCTTGCAAGTTATTTTATTCTTACAGTTTTTATGGTGTTCAGATGAAAGATCATAAAGCTAATTAAAATTCAAAGCGGTGCAGTTAAATTGTTTATAAGTTGTATATGTATGAATGTAAGAAGGTATGTATGTAGTATATAAAATAATAAAAAACCTATTGAAAGCTGTCTCAATCTTGAAAAAGAACATACTCTCTTAGTCATTTGATGTCTAGTCAAGTCTTCTATATTGCCAATTGATTAAAGAAAAAAATTGTTAAATTTTTATGCAAAAATAAATGTGGGTTTATTTGATTGGATTTCAATTCTAATAGAAAAATTGTCATAAGGAAGTTAAGGCTGTGGCTGTTTTAAGGTGAAGTCTTTAAAGTAAGTGTATGTACTTATGAGTATAACCTACACAATATAAAAGTAGGTATACATTATTACATTATTTGGGTGGTGTAAGAAAAATAAAGGAATTTCAAGGTGAAACCAAAGTGCAAATAAAATGAGTTTATTTTTAATTAGCATTTATAAAGAGAAGCTATATAATGAGAAGCTTTCATCATTTAATTTATTTATGCACTAGGAAGAGTTAGTCATTTTAAATGACGACGACGGCTTACCTACTTTATAAATAACTTCTATACACTCGTACATATCTTTTGTAATAAGCTTGTTAATAGCATTAGAAGAAATTAAATTTGCAAAAATCATTGTTTGCCACTCGAATTTGATCGGCAATTAGCAGAATTCAGGTGTTTGATGAACTAGCTGTCAGTGTAGGTAGTAATAAAGTGTTAAATTTGTGTAAGCTATTATACAGATACTTAAAGAATATTTTAGGCATGATATTCTGAATCAGCTGGAACTAATTTTATTTGAAAAGCATAATTTACTAGAATTGATGAGTTAATGCTTGGTGGGAACCAAGTACTTACTTAATTGTGGGCAAAAAGTTCGACTAATGAACAGTTTCTATCTGAAATTTGTTATCATTCGTACACATCCGTACTTGAAGATTCCCATATTTCCGGCGGCGGCGCGGCGCACATTGGTGCCATTTGTATGGCAGGGCGGAAAAATCCGTTAAATCTGAACTATGAAACAAAATTAAATAAAATTTTGCACACATGTTTGGACTGGGTTTACACGTATGTACATACATATTTGGTTACCAAATGTTGCTTACAAAAAAATTATTGTTAACGTTGTCTGCCTTAGAACCGTTTGTTTTATTCTGTAATGACTTACTCAATTTCAAAGATTTTTTTTAAAATAAATTCTTTTAAGCTACCGAAATAAAGTTTAGTAACAAAATTTTCAAAGTTGTGTTTTTTTATTTAAAAAATTGTTTTTTTTTTTTAATTTATTTTTTAAAAGTTGATAAACAATATCTAAAAAATAGCACACCAATTTTTTTTTAAAGTCCTTTGAAAAATATATTTATTTTATTTATAATAATATTCAGGACTGGGTCGCACGTACTTGCTCTTATGGTAAAAGTAGCTGTGGACGTTGATTCTTCTTATATAAAGTTTTTAAGAATAAATATTTTCATAAGAAATGTTAAAAAAAATTAAAATTCTTACTAAAATGACATAAACCACTTCCTAAATTGTTTTGGGTTCCAAACTAAGTATGCCATTTGATTTATTTAAAAAAGATACATTTTTAGAAAAAAAAATTGAAAATCTTTAGAGGCGTTTAAAAAAATAAAAAATAATTTTTTATAAATAAAAATTCTCAAACCTTCTTTTAAAAAAAAAGCTGGTATGCCATTTTGAAGAAAATATTGATACACATCTAGAACCAAAAAAATACAGTGACCCGTTTTCGAAAAAATTGATTTTTCAATAAAAGGAAAATTGAAAGATTTTTTTAAAAATCCAAAAATTATTTTTTTGAACATATTTTGATATCAAATAGTTTGAAAGCTGTAAAGAAGCTTCCGTTTAAAAAAAATTAATCAAAATCAGTCGTTTAAGAGAAAGTCAAAAATGAAAAAAAAACCGTTCTATGGGTGGTACCGTTAATATAATTTTTACAAACATTTCTTTCATTCCAAAAGTATTTGAAGAAAAAGCGGTTTAGGCTGTAGCTCGAATTATACACAGACAGACAGACAGACAGAATTGCGAGACCCACTTTTTTTTTGCATTCTCTATCAACGTAAGGACATGTTTGATTGTTATCTGGAATTCGATTTTTTTTACGCGGTCGAAGACCTATCACGTTTTGTAGAGCTGAAGTTAGGGCAAAAACGGTTTTTTCGACTTTCATTCATTGAAAAAAAATCTAGCTTCGTCAATTTTTTACCCATTTTAGATTTTTTTAATGTTTTGGAAAGTAGACATTTAGGATTTTAGATTTTTTTTTACTGTTTTGGAAAGAAGACAATTCAAAAAACATGTGGTGTGGTTAAATTTCCTTGACTGTATAAGCTTAAACAACTTCAGAAATTCCTTTTTTTTCGTCATTTACTCAATTTCGACATCAATTTAAAGCAAACCACTTTTTTTTTACATCGTTAAAAAGGTTTTAATGTCTTCCTTTCTAAAACAGTAAAAAAAATCCAAAATTGTTGAAAATTTGATAATTGGGGAGGTAATCGAAACTAACAGTTTTTGTCGGTACCTAAACGTTCGAAATACTGTAAGTTCAAATCGTAAAAATTTTGTTTCTAAGTCAATTTTCAACAGATTTTCATACAAAATACCTCGTTTGGTTTAAAAATAAATATTATTTTAGAATATATTTTTAAAACAGCATGTTGTTTCAAAAACAGATACTTTAAATTGATGTCGAAGTTGAGTAAATGATGAAAAAATGGAATTTTTGAAGTTGTTCAGCTTATACAGTCTTGGTGGTTTAACCACACCACATGTTTTTATATTTTTTAAAAGGTACAAATGGGTATAAAAAGGTCTAAATTTGCAAAAAGTGCCGAGTGTAGTTAACGCTTAATGTTAAAAAAATAATATTATAAGAGCTGAACTAATAAAAAAAAAAAACGCCTAACATTTTGAGTTGATTCTTCATTTCATGTTTACCAACTTCTGTTGTGTTCGCGGATTTGTGTAATGTTAACAAACCTTAATGTAAATCCTCCTTAATGTTTTGGCTTCTGGTCTTTGGTTTATGGATTTGACATGTCATGTGTCAGTGGATTTGACATTTCCAATTGTTTTTGTTTTCCTCGAATTTTTTGCAACTTTAATTCATTGTTTTAAACAATTTCGGTGTAAAATATTTAAATAATTTATAGCCACATATACATTCCCGTTAGATTGTATGATGCGAAATTTAAAAAAAATTGTAGGGGACCCGATAAAAACTTCTTGGTTATTAATTTATTTGGCGTGCGATCCAATGGTACTAGCCTATACCCAAACAATATATGTATACAAAAAATAGAACATCACATTTTGTAGGACAAGGGTCAATTTTTCCCCCGTTTGAAGTTCAGCGTACTCGGCATAAATGCAAATAAATATGTCATTGTATCATCAGCTGACAGTAAACGTGCCCTATTGTGAAAAAAGACTGGCGAAAAGGTATCATATGCCCCATACATAAGAAGGGAGATGTCACAACGTGCAGCAATTATAGAGGTATCACGTTGTTGAGTACCGCCTATAAGATACTCTCCTCTATCCTACAAGACCGGATAACCCCATACGCTAAAACCATCATCGGACACTATCAGTGTGGTTTCATTCCAGGCAAATCAACAACTGATCAGATTTTTACCCTTAGGCAGGCGATGGAAAAATGTCTAGAATTTAACATCCCAACATACCATCTGTTTATAGACTTTAAAGCCGCCTATGATAGCATAGCCAGGGTAGAACTTTACAAAGCCATGAGAGAATTCGGCATCCCAAATAAATTGACACGACTATGTAGGTTGACCATGACCAACGTAACAAGCCAAGTTAAAATAGCCGGATTGCTATCCAGACCAATTAACATCTTTAATGGACTCCGACAAGGGGATGGTTTGGCCTGCCTCCTCTTCAACCTGGCGTTGGAGAAAGCAATCCGTGACTCTGGCACGGCAACAAGAGGGACCATCGTCAACAGGTCCAGCCAGATACTGGCTTACGCAGACGACATCGACATCATCGGAAGAACCGAACAAGCTGTACACGATTCCTTCATCCAGATCGAGCAGGCGGCACAAAATCTGGGGCTGCACATTAGTGAAGGTAAAACAAAGTACATGGTGGCGTCGAATGCGAGAAGAACAGTTGGTCAAACAATCAAGGTAGCGGAGCACGAATTTGAAGTGGTGCAATCCTTTAAATACCTTGGGTCGACAGTAGCAGCCGATAACAACATAGAAGAAGAAATACGCGGGCGGCTTCTCAAATCCAACAGAGCCTACTACAGTCTGTCAAAGCTATTCAAATCCAGAAATCTAACCATAACTTCAAAACTGCTGCTGTACAGGACCATGGTCCTGCCAGTACTCATGTATGGATCCGAGACTTGGGTGCTTAGCAAAAGGCACTGTGACCTCTTAGCCGCGTTCGAGAGAAAAGTCTTACGGAGAATTGTTGGCCCCATATGTGAGGAAGGACGATTCCGGAGACGGTACAATCATGAGTTGTACGCAATCTACCTTGAAGCAGACATAGTGACAAAAATTAAGCTCGGTAGACTCCGGTGGGGAGGGCACCTAGCTCGTATGAGCGAAGAGGAACCTGCTCGGAAAGTCTTTTGCGGTACATTCTATGGTAGACGGCAGCGTGGTAGACCATGCTTGCGCTGGAGAGATGGCGTAGACCAGGACGCCCAAAGCCTTGGGGTGCGCAACTGGATGGCGTTGGCTCGAGACCGGGATAGGTGGAGAGACTTGTTGAAAGAGGCCAGGACCGGACCCCGGTTGTCGAGCCGATGATGATGATGATGATGATGATTGTGAAATTCATATTAATGTTACCGATTAATCATTCCAAACATTTTTCTAAATTTGTTTTTTCATCAAATAACAAAATAACGACTGCTATGTCAATAGCCAATTAGGGTATTATTTAAATACAATTCTGCGAATATGTATGTTTACTTTTTGTTGTTGTTGTTATTTAGATACATATGAGCTGTGAGTCATGCATGCATGACATACCTACTTACACTCCGAGCCACTTGAATAGAACAGGGACTTGTTTACAGCCAGAGCGACTACTTCTTTGGTAAACTTAATTTTAAATTAAGTAAATGCAATTCTTAATAACTCAATGGCTATTTTCTTTTGCAGTAAATAGACTTTTATTTAACCAAGAAGTCAATCTATTAAAATCATTCTTAAATATGAAAAATTAAGAAAAAAAAATGCACGAAAAGACATATTTTGCAGCAATTTTGAAACTAATAAGAAAATAGCAACAAAATGTCAAACAAATTACCAAGTAATTCGCTAAGTTCATTATAAAAATATACGTTTTTTATCAGAAAATTATAATTGTTTCTATTTCTACTAAAGCAGTTCGCAGTGTAATTAACAGTCATCATTTTTATTCTTAACTTAAAAAAATGCCATAAATATTTTTCAAGCATGAAAGAATTTTTTAATTAACTTAAATTGATTTAAACAAAATAAATGTCAACTATAATAATAAATGTTTTGGAAAGTTAAATTAAATTGCCTACATTTAATTTTTGTCATTAAGTAGGTATAGTAAGTCTAGTTACATAGTGAAGCAATTTGATGAATAGAATAATTATATAAGAATCTTTAAAGAAGTCTCCATTTACTTTTTGTATGAAGGTGGCATTTCTGTTTTCGTATTGCAGCATTGTATATGTTATTCTTTGATTTTTTGTTAAATTTTTTATGGATTTCGTATTTAACATTTTTCTGCTGTGTTTTCATGATTATTTGGTCATCGGGGTAGAAATTACAAAAACGAATTGCTTCGCTGAAAATTGTCTTCATAAATTATAATTATTCAAAATCATGCGGTAAAAAATGCTTAATAAAAGAATTGTATAAAATCTTCATTTTATATAAACTTTTTTGTGATCTCTTAAAATGATTTAATAGAAAAAAATTGCAATACTAAAGCGAGTACTACAACTACTGCCGAAATCAAGCATATATAATTTGTTATGCTAAGTCTTTTTCTTTTATTGGTGTGTTAGTTGCCAGCCAAAATGTATCATAATGGGAAAAAAATAGCTAAAAACAGAGTGGCAACCCTGTTTAAATGCAAAAAAAAACACAATTATTTTTAACCAAAATAAAAAAAAAAACAAAATGGCAACCCTGTTTAAATGCAAAAAAAACATAATTATTTTTAACCAAATTAAAACCCTCTTCGATCTGCAAAATATCGAGTGCCGAATCTAAAAAAGGATAACTTTTGTTGAAGATACATACATAACATAATATTTGCTTGCTTTGTTCCTTTACATAAACAGTTCCCAAAAAGTTCAAAAGGGGCAGCCCTTTTTTAAACTTGTAACTCTAAAAACTGTAAACGTTATTGATTAAATTTTGAAAAAAATATAAAATTTTTTAGCGAGATATGGGACATTTTCTTTAGGGGACCATTTTAGTCCACTCTCCCCTAACTTTGAAGAAGTAAATATTACCAAAAAGTCACTATTCTAATAACTTTGCTGCCAAGTGTCATTGTCACTTATAAAATGCTTCAATTGCATAAAAACGAATTGGTAGGTAGGTTTTAAGTATAATAATTAATTGTATCTCTCTCTTTCTTACATAGAATAGAGGGAGATGGGTTCGTGCTCTGATACAATTAATGTCATCTTTAATTAGAGAAAAAAAATGTTTAATTTCAAGAGAAACCACTATGCAGTGTATTTCAGAGATCCCGCTGTCAAATTTGAAGCTTGAAAATCTAAACCATACTATAAAGCATCAGTCGCGATGAAATATACATTTTAACACACAAAACTGCTAAAGCTACGTTAAATTCATAAAAAAAAAAAAAAATAATTTTACTATTATCTTGTTTTCCCATTTCTTTTAATATACCTACTCGTTTTTAGTCTTCTTTTTTATTCTCTATAATAAATACAAATGTAGGTAAATTGATAGCCTATGTCTGATGCTATTTCCAATCCACCCACTGTTGTTGTTGGTAAACAGTTACTAAATAATTATTAAATAGCGATAGTGAGTTAAATGTCAGCTCTTTCAAATGACACTATAGACTTTTTTGATAAATGAAGTGGTCATAATGTATGTTGTGTGCTATCATTTCCACAGATTTCCAGTTTTATAAAACTCACATGATGGAGTAAAACTTTTTTTTTGTTTTTAATTTATTCATTTGATAAAAATCTACATATCTACTATATTCTATGTTTCCTCTTCGAATATTTCATGATATTATGAAATTTTTGACATTTAAAAGAAGAAAAAAAAAAAAAACAAAAATTAAAATAATATTAATTTCGTGAAATGTAATTTTTTATAACATGTTTGTTGTATGTAATTGAAATTAAAGCAATTCGTAAGAAAATTGAATAATTATTATTATGCTACAGATGGAAAGTATGGTATACTGAACAAATTTTAATGAAGTTGGGCATCATTACTACGTTTACACGCGCCAAATTGAGAAATTGAGTTGGAATCCAGAGACAGAAATAGTTAGATTTGGACTCGACTCCACTGAGTCAGTGGTATCCCAGCTCATTTGAACTCCATAGTTAACGATGTATTTGATATTTTATAAAGCGTGAAAACTATATAGTTTTACGTTTTGGAATTGAAATCCATTTATGATAATCTCATAAGTAACTTCCTTTAGCACAAATTAAGGACACATCACATTTTTTTTTAATTTTGTTTCGGCAGACTGTAAAGAACAAATAGAAATTGCATTAAATCTCTAAAAAATCGCTTGATATTTGACATTGTTTTGTTCACGATTGACTGCTGTCGTTCGCTTGTTATTTGAGGATGAAATCCAAACTGCTGCGGCTTGGCAATTATTTTACGGTATTCTTAAAATCTCTACGTTCCCTTTCATTGGCCAATCAGTTCTCTCTGTTGTTATTGTTAAACCCGTTGGTGTGAAAAGTAACGGAAAAGGTGTGAATAAATGTGTAGAATATTGCTGAAAAAAGTGTGGAAAGCTGTCGAAAAAAGTGCAGAGTTGCAAAGTTCACTGTTGGGCGTTTTTTATAAACAACTCAGCAACAAATCAGAACTACCGGATTTGACGCAAGGTCAGATGTACAGTGCTGGTTGAAACATTTTCTTCTGAAATTCAGAGGTCCTCCAAAGCAAATCTCGGCTGTTTATTTACGCAGTCTGATTTTAGGTTAGAAACAATAAAAGCAGGTTCTTCGGCTTTTGTGTGACTAAACTTCTCATTTGAAATTTTCTTAAACTCGATGAGTGGCCGCCCAGACTATTGCTGTTTAATAGTTTTTATACAATGCATCTAACCTATTCCAAAGACTTCCATTTCACAAAACCTGAGTGCAACATTATCTGACGTAGTAAACTTATGAAATCTTTTCAAATTGTTTTTGTAAATAAATTTTAATTAAAGCACCAATCATTAGACATCAGGGGTCAGTTGAAATCAATCAACACTATGTCACGTGGGAAAAAACGACTTATGTGATTTTTGTATCTGTCTTTCGTCTTGTCGTCGTCGTCATCGGTCGTTTATTTTGATTCAATTTTGCAATTATTTCAGTCACCTAACTTTTGTTTACTTATTCATACCAACGACAAACATTCAACCCCGTTGTACACTATGACTCTATCTTTCAAATGTGCCCTCCTTATCGTTCTGAATTCAAAATAAATACCGCTGTGCTCATTGCATAATGCGTTTTGCGACGTAGTCCTTTACATTGTCTCTCTATCTTTCTCTTTCTAAAAAAAAAAAACAATAAAATAATAAACAAATAAACTCAATAAAAACCGATTGAACTTCATAATCACATTAAATTGATTTGCTTCATTCATCACGTTGTCGAAGCAATCTTGTAGGTTTTCTAAAAATTGCAAACAAAATTTCTAATTAAAAACTTGATTGTTTGTAATAAGACGACAAAGGCGCAAAAGTGGAAGATTTTTTTTTGGTGTCTTTGTAAAAAAAATTATTCATCATACAACCTAATCAACTTCATACCACTTTTTTTTTGTTGGTTTGGAATGCTAAATGTGCGATATGTTGTGTAATCACAAACATCACTCTCTGGCAGTGATGACTTATTTGTTTGGCAGCTTTTGGGTCTCATCATTATTAATTCGTTCAATGATGTGATTGTTCAATTGAATTGTAAATATATGACAGTCATTGCACTACTTTTCGATTCAATTTACTGTAATGTTTTTCTGGATTCAAACAAAACTTGGTGTGTCCGCTCCTATATTCGTAACAATACATTGGTATTTAATCAACGTTTTTAATGTATACTTCCGCGAGGGACTTTTTGAATTATTATAACAAAGACAAAGTCTGTTCACGCATTTATATGTCAAGTTGCATAAAGCGTAGTGGGACAAACGTTTTCCAAAAATTTCTATTTGTGAATTCGCAAAAAAGTTGCAACGAAAGAGCAAGAAGAGTAACACCTGTTAAAAGATCAACCTGCCAGTTTCTGTCAATTTAGTTTGGGATGGGAATTTAAAAAAATAACAAAAAATAATTATCATTACGTATGTATCTTCAAATACAAAGGCTAAATGAAAAATTACAGTGATTTTTTTTTTATTTTTCTTATTTGGCTTACTTTTCTGGATTAAACATAATAGAAAATGTGCGAATTATTTGAGAAACTGAGGAAATATATATTCAATAATATTCAAAAATCCATTTTAAAAAATAATCAAATAATAGGTTTTTCATTTTTTGAAAATGGGTTTAAAATAAAAAAAATATCCATACTTTATACATCAGGGGGGCAAGTTCTAGCAACTTTGGCACTAAACCCTTATTTACAGGAACACACTCAGGCCATTTTCGAACCCCCCTCTAACTTCTGTAAAATTAGGCCAAAAATTTCAAATTTTCAATATTCATTGAACTAGTCAAGAACACCAAGCTTAGCCAATTTCATCCACTAAGCATGAGCAGTTTATGAGATACATACATGGCTTCATAAATTCCAAAAATATTTACTGATTGACTCACTTACTTACTGATAGATCATCAAAATAATGGAGCACTTCTTGTCATCCTAAAAACTTAAATTATTGCACAACACACAGACTACGGTGCATTTAAGTGCAAAAATGGAAAATTTTCATTCAGGGGGCATGGCATCCGCCCGAACTCACGAAATTGGTATCAAATTTATGGAAATTTAATCATCTTAGAGTGTTGAAATTTTGCACAATGATTGATTTTGCGGCAATGCATGTAAGGAAGACAAGTGAAATTGATATATTTTTCGTTCAGGGGGCATTGTTTCCGACCATATTTCCTAAATAAGTCTTAAATTGTCGTAAAGTTTTGAAATTTTTGTACAATGTTTGATTTTGCGTCGTATATAAAAGAAAAAATTAAAAAAATACTATTTTCTGTTAAAGTTTCGTCCATATTCACTAAATTGTTAAAACATTATAGATTGTTAAAATTTTGCACAATGGTTGTTTTCACGATGCATATGAACAAATAAGTCAAAAATTTTCGATTCTTATTGTAGGGGGCGTATCCGCCCATTGTCTACAATATGATCAAATGCATACCCGATGTACTTCTAAGCATCGTAGAAATTTATAAATTTGACAGATAAACCAAGATTTTAAAATTTTTCAATATGCAGGTGTGCCTTCAAAACCACTATCAATTTGGAAAGGATAGGAAGGATAGATGAAAAGCTAAAGTGACAACAAAGAAAAATGCTGTCAAATTTATTTATTTTTTTTCATAAAATCGAGTTAAACGAAGGTAAACTAAATTGATGTTCAGATTTTACTGTGAAACCGAAAAAGTAAACCAAAAATTTAAACTCCATCTTTCTATTAAAAAATAAAATGCACGACTGGGTCGCACGTACTTGCTCTTATAGATAAAGTTACGATTTATGCTAAGCCTTTTTAATTAAAAATTTGTAAATGCAGTTTTAGAAAAAAATTTAAAAAAGCATAAAATTTGATTTTCAAATGATTAAAATAGCTTCTTCAATGAATTTAACCTCAAAACTAAGAATGCAATCTGATTTCTTCAATAATGATACATTTTTAGAAAAAAAAAATTGAAAATCGTTAGAGCCGTTTTTATAAAAAATCTATTTTTTCTAAATCAAATTTTGCAAGGATTTTTATAAAAAAAAATTGGTACGCCAGTCTTAAGATATTATTTATGAACATCTAAAAACTAAATTTTGAAAAAAAATATTGAATAGTTTTCGAAAAAATGATTTTTCAAAAATTAAATTTCAATTTTTTTTTTAAAATCCAAAAAAATAATTTTCGAAATTTTTTTTACTAAATATTATTACGGCAACTTAAAAGCATTCATGTAAAAAAATGGTTGAAATTGATTAAGACATGAAGGAGAAAATCAGATCTGGTGATTCCCTAGAGGTGAAATTGATTTGTTTTTTAAGACCAAAACTAACGGTACCTGTCATATAACAAAAAAAAAAATGTGTGTCTACTTTTGATAGTCATACTTCTGAAATAAAAGAAATGTTTGTAAAAATTCTACTAACGGTACCTCCCACAGAACCACTTTATTCATTTTTGAATTTCTCTTAAACGACTGAGCCAATTTTGATGAATTTTCTTATACGGAAGCTCATTAACAATTTCAAAATTATTTTATATCAACATTTTTAAAAACGTAATTTTTGGATTACGGCTCACTGTATTTTTTTGAAATATTGATTTTAAAAACGGCTCTAACGATTTTTGATTTTTTTTTCTACAAATGTATCTTTTTTTAATCAAAGCAAATGGCATACTTAGTTTGGAGCTCAAAACCATTTAAGAAGTTGTTTATGTCATTTTAGTAATGAATTTAATTTTTTTTTTCTTTATTATAAAATTATTTATTTTTAAAAACTTTATTTAAGAAGCTTCAACGTCCACAGTAACTTTGAACCTTATAGCAAGTACGTGCGACCCAGTCGTGCATTTTATTTTAATTGTTTTTGTATGAAAATAAATATAAAAGCATTCAAATTTAAATGCATGTTGCATGTTTTGAAATGAATATTATTTTGAACCCCCTTCCTTTCAGCTTTATCACCTCTTTTTATCCCCTTTTTTAAGTAGTTACGTTTGGTATTTGTTGTTAGAGAAAAATTATGAAGGCAACAAATAAAATTAAAATTCCAAAAAAACTTATTTCATGGGCTATTTAAAAAGAAAGAGGGCAACGCAAAGTATAATATTTTTTTAATTTGTAAAAAAAGTTGTACATTGGAAGTAGAAAACTTTTCCGTTCCGCTGCCAGAAATTTTTCGCAAAAAAAGTGTAATTGTTTGGGGGTATTTTTATACAATGTAAACAAATTACAAATCTTGATTTTTACCATAACTTATGAGAATTTAGTATTTCGTTCTTTTGATGTCTTTGTACCTCTAAGATTTTGAAAAAAAATATCCCGCACTCTTAATTGGAACATTACAAAAAAAAACAATTTCTGATATCCACCAAAGTGTCATTTTTGGAAGGTTTTTATATGAAATGTACAAATATGGTTTTATTTAAAACCTGAATTAACTGACTAATTTGGCTAATCCTCAAATTTTGGCGTTTACAGATCACAATAATTTTCACTCTTAAAAAAATATGTAGTGATTATAAGTTTCTTACGCCGAACACGAACAGGAAAATGTCTCAAAAATGTGTGTTTCTTTGTCATTCATAGAAATAGTTGACAAATAGTTTTGTGACAATCGGTGTCTCTCCCTATTAACTGTGTGTATGGAAAAGTAAAATTTAAATGTTACATCTGCTTGTCACTTGGGAAACCATATTTGCATACTTGGTTTGTTTCTCTTCTATTTCTTAACATTTTGTACAACAAAAAGCTATCTGCTAAGTTTGACTTAGCTTTTCGCACACCCATAATTTTTGTTCGGCATCAGACGCTCTGTTCCGTCAAATTTGTCTTGTGTCGAAAAATAACGTCAATGTAATTTGGAAGTGTGCGTCAAATGTCAAAATTGTCAAATGTATTGATTCTCGGAAATTATTTTAGTGTATGAGTTGTTCTAATCTTAGATACTTTATTTTTTCTACGAAATTTACACTAAGCAATTGCTTGATTTTATTAATATGACCCAATGGGTCGTCGTTGAGAGTATAAGGTTGTAATTAGTATCTCAAAAGGGATTTCACCCCTTAAACTTCTCGGAAACAAACAAATTATACCATTTATTAAACTGTCTTGAATTTTTAACAACACAATAACAAATTGTAAGTCATTTTCTTTAGTCTTCAAGTTAATTTTCAAAATTCTTATTGCCCTTTTGCTGAATACTCTGAGTCATTTTCTCATCAAGAATCTGATACAATACATAAAATTTTTAGAAGTCCCCATTGCAAACCGCAAATTGGACGTGCGCCTCGCTGCCGGCCGCTCCCAAAGTTCATACATATATAGCGGACCAAAGGCTTACGAAGGCGATATGGCAATAAGTTGTTGCAATACTATGTAGGTACCGAAGTAACCGAAGATCACCCACCCACACTGTTACTTTGCACTCGTTGATTTAATACAATTGGTTTATCTTGCATTAAAGTAAAACCACTTAATTCAGTGGACAATATATCGTACTTCTGTTTCTTGAAGAAAAAAAAGTAAACCTTAATGCGCATATTTTATTGGAATTGGAATTGGAACCTGAACTCTAAAGTGGGATGTAGACTTTTTGTATCTTTCTAAAGAACAACAAGCTAAACAGATGACAGAAAAAAAAATCAATCAGTGCTGTCGACTGTACATATTCTTTATGTATTTTTTCGTGAAATTAATATTGGAAACTGATATAAGTACTTAAGTTTGAATACAGGTGGCGATGTGGAAAGATGTCCAAACTGTCGTGTACTGTAGTCTGTTCAATGACGCTGTACTAAATTTTCGACTCAGTTCATTTAGACGAGCGACAAGTTGTCACCATTTCTGTAATTTTCTTGCCATTTTTAAGTCCAACTTGCAAATGGTCCGAAAAGAACTTCATTCAGAAGCTATCCCATCGCATGAACACTGACATTAATAGTCTCCTACACTTTAATAAAAGCTCCAAGTGGATTTAACTTTTGGGATCTTTTTTTTCCGTTCGTAGTATAACAATGGGCTTTTACTGGTTCCAGTGTTTGAGATACTTTAAGTTTCAAACACTTTTATCCTATTCTCGATAATTTCGTTACGTGTGTCTTAGATGGCGACGACGGCTCTGACTTATTACGGGTACTAATAACTGCTGTACCATTCTTTTTAAATAATAATTTAACTTATATCTCTCTAATTGTTTCTCATTGTTTTTTTTTTATTAACATCTTAAAAATAATATATATTTTTTTTATTTTATTTTAATTTCAGTCCACTATGTCACATGATCCCACACCATACGTTGCGCGGGCTCGTGTTACACGACCAACGCCACCCAAACCTTCATGCAATCCGATGCAATTTGTACAAATAAAACCGTGCAATTTATATCAAAGTGCACAACAGCAGCTAAAAAAGGTGGAAGAAATAAAAAAAGTCAAAGAGGTTTTAAAAGAAGAACCTGAAGATTGGCAGAATGTAAGTATAAGTATACCTTTCTACATAATAAATTATTTATTTATTTCTTTTGTTTTCAATTTACCGATGAGTGTGGGTGACAATATTGTTCATAATATTATTGTTTTGTTTTTGAAAATTATAAAAATCCATTTTTGTTGGTTGAAGTCAAATGAGAAAAAGACAGACATTAACTGAAAAGAAATATTGTTATTCTTATTTTTGTTAGCGTTTTGATTTAACTAACAAGGACGTACCATATGGTATCAGCCAACAATCGACTTCATCCAGTCTGGTTTCTGACTGGCTTTAGAATAATCAGTTTTGCAGTCGAGTAAGGGTGAATGGCTATAATTCCAACCTATAAACTTTGTGGTAATACACACAAATTTTTGTTGTTACATTCAAAACCTTTAATGTTTAACTGACGGAATAAGGCATTATAATATAATATAATATTGCAAAAAACTTACACATCTACAGTATTGTATTCGGAGCTTGGCATATCTTAAGTGCATCCAGTGACTCCACTTTTTATCTTTTAACTTACCTAAAAAATAATGTACTTACCTACTTCATTTTCTCAAATTTTCCATCATAATACAATAATAGCCACATTTTATTATCCTCGTGATCTGTTCTGGAATAGATCAGTCTCCTTTTTCCTAGTATTTGTTTATTTTAAAAGAATCTTGCATCTCTTACTTTTCTCCTTGTCGACCTTCAAAAGCCATCTGCATTTCAGAGTAAGAACTAATTTTTGGATTATTAAAATAGATCCCGATAGAAAGCAAAATCACGTGTTGTTTTTGCTTTACTTGTTAAAATGATCTCGATCCAGATCCGCGTGGATATTAAAATGCAGCTAATAATACAATAAATAATAGTAATAAGTCAAAATTGTGATCAAAAAGGTTCCTAGAGAGAAATTTTTGTGGTAGTTTTGATTTCTTTCTATCTGAAACGCCTGAAACCTGTGGTGTGCCAACAAAAATTCGCCAAATGGTTAAAAATGTAAAAAAAAGCCGCTAAATTTCAAGTGCTTTTTGATACACAATATTTTTGGTTTTTCCATCTGGATCATAGGCACGCATGAACATACATATATAACGCGGATAAAATGTGTAAAGTTGGAGAAAATATGTGTAATACCTCAGACAAACACGTGTTAGGTCGCGAATAAATAAGCGAAACATCGCGAAAAACGAAGAAAGTCGTGGATAAAAGCGCGCTGCTTCACAGTTCTATTAACAGTATTCGTTTTTTTTTTACTTTATTTCTTTTCCTTATTTTAACGCAGTGGTCGGTTAAGATATTTTTCTGCAAACTCTAAGCCCTTTTTTCTGTGACTTTTCAGCCTGTTTTCCTTGATCTTCGCTTTTCTCGGGGGTATTTTACGGAGAAGCAAATACGATACGAATCGAATTTCATAATTGGCCGGAGTGTCCTGTGCTTTTTGCCACAGTATAATCCGCGTATTTGGCCATAACCCGCGCCTTGAGGGCTCACAGAGTTCCGCGCTTTTTTCCACAGTATTCCTCGCATTTACAACAAATTTTTACAAATTTTTTTTCGTATTTTCTTACGGATTGCTTTTTCTTGACTTCTCATGTTATTTTTCACAATATTTCGTGCTTCTGTGCTCCGCTGTTTTTACCGCGATAGTCTGTGATATTACGCATAATTTTTAACTTTACGCAATATTTACGGCACTCCGCACATATTTCGTGACTTTTTACGATTTATTCCGCGACTTTCTACGCTTTTCTCCTTTCTTGATGCCTATTACCTTGGTACCAAATACTTTTTATGGCTTTTCGTGTTATTTCTGCGGTATTACCCGATCATTCATCAACATTTCTCGATTTTTTTCACAGTCTTACGCGCATTTTAACGTGGCTTTTCACGCTCTTTTTTGCGACTTAGGTACCACGGTGTTACTAAACCCTTTTTTCATGACTTCCCAAAGATTCCGCGCTATTCAACGGTGTTCCACACACATTTTCCGTGAGGTTTTACAATTTATCCCGTGACTTTCGTCGTTTTTCTTTCCTTTTTTTCGGTATTTTACACTTTTTGCCTTGGTACCAAATAAATTTTTTTATGATCTCTTACTTTTGACATCCTATGCTATTTTCCGCGGTATTGATCATTCACCAGTATTTCACGATCTCTCTATTCAACGCGGCTCTTCACACTCTTTTTCGCGACCTAACACGCATTTTTCCGTAGCATTATTATGCCTTTTTCTGGTGGTTCTTAACCATTTTTTATGACTTTCCATAATATTTTCATCGGTGTTCCACGATCCATCACCATATTCCGCGATCTTTCACCAGTATTCCGCCATTTTTTCCACGGTATTATACGCTTTTTCTCGCGTTATTTAGTTAGCGCTCTTTTACTGACTGCCCATGCTGACTTCCGCTGTATTTTGCGATGATCACCGCTTTTTTTTGTTGTATTCTGCGGTATTCCACCATTTTTTCTGCGGTATTAAACGTTCGAAGCAATTCTTCTTCTATTTTGTTAATGTTCATTTAATAATTTTTTTTTTTTTTGATAAACCTGATAGACCAGTGCCAATCCAGTTTTCAGAGGGCAAAAGTTGAAAAAATTATATGCAGGATAAAAGTGATTTTGACGAAAATATTTTAAAAGTAACCTTATTTTCAATAAAAAAAATTTTGATTTTTGAAAATTTTGAGATGCATTCTTTTTGGTTAAATCCTCTATTTTAAGTTTATGTGAGAAATTGACAGTTATTTTTTTGAAAATAAAATTTCTCTTTGCCCAAGCACCACCAGAAAAACCGAGAAAAAAGCGTGAAAAACTGGTGATCGTGAAACCGCGGAAAATAGGAAATTAAGTCTTATAAAAAGCTTTTAGTAACACAGTAAAAAGCATAAAAGAGCACTGAAAAAAGGCAATAAAAGTGTGGAAAGTCGCTGAACAAAGTGTAAAAATGCATGGAAAATATCTGCGAAATTTCGTGGAAAAAAATGTAGGAATACCACACCGTGAAAAACTGGGTAAAATACCTGGGAGAAAATTGAAAAAAAAAAACACTTAGAAAAGCTTGAAATGTTGCTGAAAATTTGCGATATTTTGTAAACTACCGTGGTAAATGCGGAGAATACTGTAGAAAAAAATCGCGGGATACTGGTGCACATTTTTCAACAACGCGCTTTTTACATATATTTGTGACCTCCCACTTTTTTTCTGAGGTATCCCTAAACTTTTTCCGCTACTTTTCAAATAAAAATAAAGTCAAAGCCCAGGACAACGTCTGCCGGGTCAGCTAGTATAGAGATTTCTGTTTGCAAAAATGAGCGAATCTTTTTCCTTTGTTGGTTACTGCGTGTCTCATTTTAATTGTAACATAATTTGCTTTGTCTCCTGGATAGCAGATGGCGCAGTTCATGACAAAAAAACACCAGAGCTTCAAAACTGTTTTATCTTTTTAGGGTTCACAAAGGAATGTTTTAAATTTTTTTTTTGTTTTAAATCGGTTTTCGCCTATTTATGTAACGCCTAGTTAATTTTTCTTTTTATTCAATAATTACAGGTTAACAAAAATTAGTACAATAGAATTCTTGTTGTGAATTTAAACACAATACTATACACAATGTGGTTATGAAACCACAATTTTAAAAACCAGAAAACTATATTGGCATTCAAGTGATGTTGAAGATTATGCATTTGACATGATATCCAAATACTACCATTACCATACACAAGTTGTTCATCTCTTCAGGTTTTCGTTTCGTTTTTAGGTATTCCTCAGGGGTGCCACTGTGCTTACGTTATTATGCCCTCATTATTCATCCCAACACTTGCACTCTCTATATCGGCGTATTATACAAAAGTAAACCATGCGAACACCGACCGACCGCCTGACTTAACTATAAATTACTTCTGGCTTTTGTGTTACTTAACTGAAAAAAATGTACGTTTTCATCCCAGATTCACATAACAATAAACCTTAACGCTCTGTGTTGTCGTTCATCGTCGAAGTCATCATCTTTGTACGCAAATATTTTACGTTGTTTCAAAGTGAAACAAAATAAAAAAAAAGAAGACAAAGCTATAAATTTTAAGGTGAAGGCGCCACCACCTGCATAATCAATGCAGTCTTGTAAGTTTAACCCCTCCTTTTTTGTGAAACCTTTTTAAAGCTTTGTGAAGAGAGGTCTATACCAATATTTATCACTCTTGTTAGATCAATTATTTGCTATTTCTTTTAACGTTATTGTAATGAATGTCTGCAAAAGCAAATAGTGTAGAGAAAGATGGGTGGGTGGTTAAACGTTCGTTGGTTTGGATAAAGTGAAATAAAGATTTTGTGAAACGCATTAAAATAGTTCAAATAAGACTATGTAAATAGTGATGGGTTGAGGTGACTTAAGGTAATTTGTCACAAATGATGGCAAAGTGTTATTAAATATTTGTCAACACTTTAGATTAAATAGAGACAAAGCAAGACTGTAAAAATATATATGTAAAAACTCTGAATTACTTTGAAACTTTGTGTTCAGGTGGATTTTGTGATTGTCGCATTTTTGTAGTCAATTATCATTTATTTTATCATTATTTTCTTAGAAACAAAATAAACCTTTAATAATTTCAATGATAAAGAGGTTTTAAAGGTGAGTATAATATGTTACAGCTAAATAAAGGCTTAGAAACCTACAATTCATTGTGTTTCCGCTAGTGATCGAAATGAATGAACTTATCGAACAAATTCATTCAATTGTTCGTTTTTGTTTGTTTGTGAGCGAATATATTACCCAGCGACAGCGGAGCCAATACCAGTGAAAATAATAATTTTATACAAAAAATGGTTATGGAATGAAAATAGCAATGCCTGAAAAAACTATCGAATAAATGAACAATTTTAGCTGTTATCGAATAAGCCGGTAGTTTTTATTCAGTGGTTCCCATCACTAGTTTCTACCATTGAACTGCTTTGTGGAAATTTAATTTCCCAAGGGAAATATTTGGAATTATGATGGATACAATGTTCCTAGGAATGTTTGTGTTCTTCGAAAATTGGCAAAGTGAATGTTTAGGATTTACAGTTAAAGATTTTTTTCCAGATGTTGCATAAAATGATGTTAAGTCATAAACGGCTAATAGTTTGTGCATCACAGAGCAATTTCTTACTGACTCTTATGACTGCCTTACACGACACAATGTTATTGCGCATTACTCAGTATTGTGCAATAATTCTAACCGTGTAAGGGCTGTATTGCACAATATTTTCGGTTTGCACAATATATTGAGTGATATTAAAAAAGTTTAATATTTTCTGAATTTTTACTCAATATTTTTCGTTTCCACAATGAGTCAGATACAGAATAAGCAAAAAGTCAGAAAAATTTTGCGCAGTAATATTAAGTCGTGTATGGACGACCCTTTTACGAACAATATTTTTGGATAATATTATTGCGCAATAATATTGTGTCGTAAGGTGGGCATTACTGACTCTTATGCCGGCCTTACACAAAACAATGTGTGCAATACTCAGTATTGTGCAATAATATTCACCGTGTAATGGCTACATTGCCCAATATTTTCGTTTTGCGCAATATATTGAGTGATATTAAAAAAGTTTAATAATATTATTTTCTGAATTTTTACTTAATATTTTTCGTTTCTACAACGACTCGGATATAAAATAAGCAAAGAGCCAAAGAAATATTGCGCAATAATATTAAAACGTGTGTATAGACGACCCTTTTTCGCACAATATTTTTGGACAATATTACTGCGCAATAATATTGTGTCGTGTAAGGCGGGCATTACAATCCAGGGTGAATCACTTGCTCAACCAACAAACTTCTACAACCAGTATTCCACCATTTACACACATCCAGCTGCTTAAGTTCGTTCATCTATTGATGAAACCACCCAAAATGAGGCCTCTTGCTCTTACTGTCACGTTGTCCATCGGGGTTGAATGCCAAGACCTGTCAGGCTGGTGCTCATATACTCAAGGCCCGTAGAGTTCGTTGTTATATCTTCTCCTCCACACTCCACCAAGAATCTTTCTCTCAACAAGCAAACAAGCTGTTCCGATTTGGTGTTCTTCTGAAGCCAAGTAAATCATTTCGACTTTAACTTCGTTTGCAGCGAACTCTTGGATTCGTTTCGGTAAAACGATTTATGCGATCGAATAAATAAAAAAAAAGTTCAGCGTAAAAGCTATTATTGAAGGCTTTTGCTTTTGCGCCTATAACTAGATAAATTTCGTTAAGCATATAATAAACATGAGAACCACACAAACATACCATACATTTCCAGCAAACGAAAAGGTGTTTAGATGTGGGAAGCATTTTCGATTGCTGCAATCAACTCATAAAAATGAGCTCCAAACCAATGGGTTGTTCTGTATTATGTTTGCTGTAATAGAATTATAATTTTGGGTCGAATGTAATACAGTTGCTACGAATGAAAAACTTTTGCGGGGATTGTATATTGTTGGTATGTTTTCCGAGAGATTGAGGAAGACATTGCCGTCGTCGAATTTTCTCATAATATCTTTTCTTCGCTTTGGCGCCATGGATATCCGCATCCAAACTCTAGCTACTACCAAGTAGTGTTCTAAATTTATACTGGCCCCAGGACACTATTTTAATGTTAAGGCCGCCAGGCCAGCTTGTGAATTTTGAGATGTGGGAATCGAGTGCTTAATAAAGTGATATTTCGCCCAACCGCCGCCGAAAAGTCGAACGTGCAGGCTGTGTCCTCCCAACGACAAACCGAAAGATTCCCTCCATACCTATCTTGGCACAAAAGTCACCTAGAACAATCTTGACGTCATACTTCGGGCACCAATCATACCAATCTTCTCCAAAAGTCCGTAGAATGCTTCCTTCGTCCGGTTATGTCTCCTCTGTTTGGTGGTTGGCCCCAAAAAACGACTAATGTCATGTTCTCTCAAGTAACATCATAAAAAAAGACCAACGGAAATAAGCTGTGTTTTATTGGTTGTTCCGGTAAGCAGTGCAGTAAAACTTATGAAAAACAAAAACAAAACAAATACTGGCGAAAAATAAGCCAATATTAAAAGCAAGATGGCAATGCTGGCTATAAAGTTTTCAAATATTGAAATGAAGAGGGCGCAGAGTCATATTGAAGAATTATTTTTTGGTATGAAGATTTGCAGTTTCACGTGCGAAGGATGCGTTCGTTGATGTTTTTTTTAATAAATTAAGTTCCGATTAGAAAAAAAATAAAACAACAAAAATTATTCTAAATTCGATTTAATTAAGAAATTAATTTATATCTTTACCATCGCGCAGAATAAGAAAAAAGTATTTGCTTTTTTGTATTTTATTTAAAAATGAAAACAAGAAGACACCAAGACAAGTCCATGTTGCAAATCGAAAATGACATTCGATAAAGTTTGCGAACACTCCCCCAAATGGGTTTTATTTTATCAGAAATTGCATTAGAAAACATCAACATGGTACCAACTTTCAAACATTGAATGTTCGAATGAGTAAAATCGTTTTATTGCCATTCGATTGCTGTGCTTTCTACCCATCTATCAATAAAACACAGCAATTGTCTCG